>OX381713.1:47315089-49722100 GCA_947462335.1 Harmothoe impar
GGTGTAACGGTTAGCACTCAGGACTCTGAATCCTGCGATCCGAGTTCAAATCTCGGCGGAACCTCAATGACACACCTTTTCACTTCCAATTCTCTCTGAATTAATGAAGATTTCAGTCATTCACTTACAACATTACTCACAAGACACAAGTATGATGTAATTCATACCCGTGTGAACTTTTCGACTGATTTTTCATGGAATGGGCACTCTTATTTTGATGGGCGGGTGAAAAAACGTTTGTGAGTGTCCCGCGAGCCGGAGTCGAACCAGCGACCTAAGGATGTCAGACACATGGGTGACCACTACAGTCCTCCGCTCTACCAACTGAGCTATCACGGGCTCACTAGCTTATGGACCTCTGCAAACTGTGCTGTAATAGACTCAGTCGCTAATGGAGCACTGCCAATCCATCTAGACATCCCATCTCAACTAGCTAAAGCCTGCACGCACTTCTGTGCTTACCCATGCTCTATTCAAGCTGCCTTCCCATTGTCTGCACAAATCAATCTCGCTTCTGAATCTTGCCATAGAATTTGACAGCAGGTTCCGTGGTGTAACGGTTAGCACTCAGGACTCTGAATCCTGCGATCCGAGTTCGAATCTCGGCGGAACCTTCAAAAGAGTAATTTTCTCTCTGAAATGGTTCAATTACATTTCTAACTTGTGTGCAGATTAGCCGTCATTGACTGTGCTATGCTGGGTCTAGACACAAGGTTCCGTGGTGTAACGGTTAGCACTCAGGACTCTGAATCCTGCGATCCGAGTTCAAATCTCGGCGGAACCTCAATGACACACCTTTTCACTTCCAATTCTCTCTGAATTAATGAAGATTTCAGTCATTCACTTACAACATTACTCACAAGACACAAGTATGATGTAATTCATACCTGTGTGAACTTTTCGACTGATTTTCCATGGAATGGGCACTCTTATTTTGATGGGCGGGTGAAAAAACGTTTGTGAGTGTCCCGCGAGCCGGAGTCGAACCAGCGACCTAAGGATGTCAGACACATGGGTGACCACTACAGTCCTCCGCTCTACCAACTGAGCTATCACGGGCTCACTAGCTTATGGACCTCTGCAAACTGTGCTGTAATAGACTCAGTCGCTAATGGAGCACTGCCAATCCATCTAGACATCCCATCTCAACTAGCCAAAGCCTGCACGCACTTCTGTGCTTACCCATGCTCTATTCAAGCTGCCTTCCCATTGTCTGCACAAATCAATCTTGCTTCTGAATCTTGTCATAGACTTTGACAGCAGGTTCCGTGGTGTAACGGTTAGCACTCAGGACTCTGAATCCTGCGATCCGAGTTCAAATCTCGGCGGAACCTTCAAAAGAGTAATTTTCCCTCTGAAATGGTTCAATTACATTTCTAACTTGTGTGCAGATTAGCCGTCATTGACTGTGCTATGCTGGGGCTAGACACAAGGTTCCGTGGTGTAACGGTTAGCACTCAGGACTCTGAATCCTACGATCCGAGTTCAAATCTCGGCGGAACCTTCAAAAGAGTAATTTTCTCTCTGAAATGGTTCAATTACATTTTCTAACTTGTGTGCTGATTAGCCGTCATTGACTGTGCTATGCTGGGTCTAGACACAAGGTTCCGTGGTGTAACGGTTAGCACTCAGGACTCTGAATCCTGCGATCCGAGTTCAAATCTCGGCGGAACCTCAATGACACACCTTTTCACTTCCAATTCTCTCTGAATTAATGAAGATTTCAGTCATTCACTTACAACATTACTCACAAGACACAAGTATGATGTAATTCATACCTGTTTGAACTTTTCGACTGATTTTCCATGGAATGGGCACTCTTATTTTGATGGGCGGGTGAAAAAACGTTTGTGAGTGTCCCGCGAGCCGGAGTCGAACCAGCGACCTAAGGATGTCAGACACATGGGTGACCACTACAGTCCTCCGCTCTACCAACTGAGCTATCACGGGCTCACTAGCTTATGGACCTCTGCAAACTGTGCTGTAATAGACTCAGTCGCTAATGGAGCACTGCCAATCCATCTAGACATCCCATCTCAACTAGCCAAAGCCTGCACGCACTTCTGTGCTTACCCATGCTCTATTCAAGCTGCTTTCCCATTGTCTGCACAAATCAATCTTGCTTCTGAATCTTGTCATAGACTTTGACAGCAGGTTCCGTGGTGTAACGGTTAGCACTCAGGACTCTGAATCCTGCGATCCGAGTTCAAATCTCGGCGGAACCTTCAAAAGAGTAATTTTCTCTCTGAAATCGTTCAATTACATTTCTAACTTGTGTGCAGATTAGCCGTCATTGACTGTGCTATGCTGGGTCTAGACACAAGGTTCCGTGGTGTAACGGTTAGCACTCAGGACTCTGAATCCTGCGATCCGAGTTCAAATCTCGGCGGAACCTCAATGACACACCTTTTCACTTCCAATTCTCTCTGAATTAATGAAGATTTCAGTCATTCACTTACAACATTACTCACAAGACACAAGTATGATGTAATTCATACCCGTGTGAACTTTTCGACTGATTTTTCATGGAATGGGCACTCTTATTTTGATGGGCGGGTGAAAAAACGTTTGTGAGTGTCCCGCGAGCCGGAGTCGAACCAGCGACCTAAGGATGTCAGACACATGGGTGACCACTACAGTCCTCCGCTCTACCAACTGAGCTATCACGGGCTCACTAGCTTATGGACCTCTGCAAACTGTGCTGTAATAGACTCAGTCGCTAATGGAGCACTGCCAATCCATCTAGACATCCCATCTCAACTAGCTAAAGCCTGCACGCACTTCTGTGCTTACCCATGCTCTATTCAAGCTGCCTTCCCATTGTCTGCACAAATCAATCTTGCTTCTGAATCTTGCCATAGACTTTGACAGCAGGTTCCGTGGTGTAACGGTTAGCACTCAGGACTCTGAATCCTGCGATCCGAGTTCGAATCTCGGCGGAACCTTCAAAAGAGTAATTTTCTCTCTGAAATGGTTCAATTACATTTCTAACTTGTGTGCAGATTAGCCGTCATTGACTGTGCTATGCTGGGTCTAGACACAAGGTTCCGTGGTGTAACGGTTAGCACTCAGGACTCTGAATCCTGCGATCCGAGTTCAAATCTCGGCGGAACCTCAATGACACACCTTTTCACTTCCAATTCTCTCTGAATTAATGAAGATTTCAGTCATTCACTTACAACATTACTCACAAGACACAAGTATGATGTAATTCATACCTGTGTGAACTTTTCGACTGATTTTCCATGGAATGGGCACTCTTATTTTGATGGGCGGGTGAAAAAACGTTTGTGAGTGTCCCGCGAGCCGGAGTCAAACCAGCGACCTAAGGATGTCAGACACATGGGTGACCACTACAGTCCTCCGCTCTACCAACTGAGCTATCACGGGCTCACTAGCTTATGGACCTCTGCAAACTGTGCTGTAATAGACTCAGTCGCTAATGGAGCACTGCCAATCCATCTAGACATCCCATCTCAACTAGCCAAAGCCTGCACGCACTTCTGTGCTTACCCATGCTCTATTCAAGCTGCCTTCCCATTGTCTGCACAAATCAATCTTGCTTCTGAATCTTGTCATAGACTTTGACAGCAGGTTCCGTGGTGTAACGGTTAGCACTCAGGACTCTGAATCCTGCGATCCGAGTTCAAATCTCGGCGGAACCTTCAAAAGAGTAATTTTCTCTCTGAAATGGTTCAATTACATTTCTAACTTGTGTGCAGATTAGCCGTCATTAGGGACCTTTAGCAAACCCGACCTAGCTCATTCAACCCAGACGTATCCTATCCTTTCAGCACTACTACGTCTGTGTTTTATGAGCTTTTACGTGGTTGCTAAAGGTCCCTATTGACTGTGCTATGCTGGGTCTAGACACAAGGTTCCGTGGTGTAACGGTTAGCACTCAGGACTCTGAATCCTGCGATCCGAGTTCAAATCTCGGCGGAACCTCAATGACACACCTTTTCACTTCCAATTCTCTCTGAATTAATGAAGATTTCAGTCATTCACTTACAACATTACTCACAAGACACAAGTATGATGTAATTCATACCTGTGTGAACTTTTCGACTGATTTTCCATGGAATGGGCACTCTTATTTTGATGGGCGTGTGAAAAAACGTTTGTGAGTGTCCCGCGAGCCGGAGTCGAACCAGCGACCTAAGGATGTCAGACACATGGGTGACCACTACAGTCCTCCGCTCTACCAACTGAGCTATCACGGGCTCACTAGCTTATGGACCTCTGCAAACTGTGCTGTAATAGACTCAGTCGCTTATGGAGCACTGCTAATCCATCTAGACATCCCATCTCAACTAGCCAAAGCCTTCTGTGCTTACCCATGCTCTATTCAAGCTGCCTTCCCATTAGGGACCTTTAGCAAACCTGATGTAGCTCATTAAACGCAGACGTAGTAGTGCTAGAGGGATAGGCTACGTCTACGTTTAATGAGCTTTTACGTGGTTGTCAAAGGTCCCTATTAGGGACCTTTAGCAACCACGTAAAAGCTCATTAAACGCAGACGTAGCCTATCCCTTTAGCACTACTACGTCTGCGTTTAATGAGCTACGTCGGGTTTGCTAAAGGTCCCTATTGTCTGCACAAATCAATCTTGCTTCTGAATCTTGTCATAGACTCTGACAGCAGGTTCCGTGGTGTAACGGTTAGCCCTCAGGACTCTGAATCCTGCGATCAGAGTTCAAATCTTGGCGGAACCTTCAAAAGAGTAATTTTCTCTCTGAAATGGTTCAATTACATTTCTAACTTGTGTGCAGATTAGCCGTCATTGACTGTGCTTTGCTGGGTCTAGACACAAGGTTCCGTGGTGTAACGGTTAGCACTGAGGACTCCTGCGATCCGAGTTCAAATCTCCGGGGAACCTCAATGACATAGCTTTTCACTTCCTATTCTCTCTAAATTACTCATCACTCATCACATCTGAAGTTGCCAACACATGCACACACTACGAATCTTTGCCAAAACTAACATGTCTCAGTGAACACAGACTAAGCCGTATCAGAGGCATAGGCTATGCCTGCGTTTAATCAGCCTCGAGCTCTCCTAACTGGGGCACTAGGCCTGGACAAATTTGTATCTAATGTACACTATCCTACTTTGAAAATGATCTGGCATCCTGGATCATTTTATAATGAGATAGCTCAACTACTGATTGGTTACCCTTGGTCACATTATAATGAATGACATAGATGTGTTGTGTATGGCCTCATGGCTTAGAATCCCACCTTGGCAAAAATGTAGGTTCGTTTTTTTACATTATTTATTTTAGCACATTTGAAGCATAAATCCACCTTAATTGATACAGTCAAATTAGCTAATAGATATGTGACTAGTAACATTATTTCAATTTAGGTGCAATATGCAGATAATTATCAGCAGTACTGGTAATTAAGCCTGAGTGGGGTTCGGACCCACACTCTCATGGTTACTGATACTAGTACACCTATAGGTCAAATCCCACAATGCGAGAGAGTGGAGGAAAATGTAGTTTATTAGTTTCCTAGCCGATGTTCCTTGGTATATCAGCTAAGGGGGAGCTAATAATGGCTAAGAAGGGACCAATATTGGCAAGGAGGTACCGTGATTTGCATAGTAGCAAAGATCAACACATTTAGATATTTTCTCTTGATTCCCCTGGAAAAGTTTGCTTATTTGGTAAAGCTAAATTCTTAGAAAGTAAGGGGGGGTCACTCCTAATATATTGATATAGGACAGACATAAATGGTAACATACATAATGATTGGGTTGTTATAGTGGTGTGAAGGTATAGTTACGCTACTGCACCCACCTTAACCACTATATTATAGCTATAATTTGCAAGTATATAACACCCAGTAGATCCCATAGACATACATACAACACGCATACAGACAGTCATGTGAAGTAACTCCCCCCATATACTAGATGTGTACCTTATAAACCGCAGCATTACAGCCTAATAAGCAACACTTTGCCTGGTAGAGTGGGATTTGGAGGGACCCTACACCCTCAGAAAAGTGAGAGTCATTGTCGCTAAAACTAACATGAGTAACACACATAAATTTGCAACACACTTTGAGATTTAACACACTTATGTATTGTAACACACTTTTTGTCAACTCACCTACCTGCTTACACACACTGTCAGAAGTTAGTGTAGCTGCACTGCGAGATGTACTGTAGCTGTACAGTATAAAAGGAGGTATTTTTGGTTTCCAGTATCACATACTGTACAGCTACACTCACCTACTGTAGACTACCACACACAGGAGATCATGGGTTCGAGTCTAACCTTGGCACGATGAGAAATACGTTTTTCTTTTCATTTTTCTTTAGCCCAGTTGACATGCATTTCGACCTATATTGACATAGATATGTTAGCTGGTGAATATATGAATATGTACATGTGTATAATTTAGATTTTCTATAGATAAACAACAGTAGTGCCTATTGTGTCAAGGTGGGATTTGAACCCACGATCTCCTGTGTGTGGTGTTTTACAGTAGGTGAGTGTAGCTGTACAGTAGGGACCTTTAGCAACCACATAAAAGCTCATTAAACGCAGACGTAGCCTATCCCTTTAGCACTACTACGTCTGCGTTTAATGAGCTACGTCGGGTTTGCTAAAGGTCCCTAGTATGTGATACTGGAAACCAAAAATACCTCCTTTTATACTGTACAGCAACAGTACTTACTCCTAACAGTGCACTTGTGGTCAGAGAGGTGTGTATCATATACAAAAGGGGGCAGCAGCAGTAAATGTCTATCATGCACCTATGCTACATTCTTACAGCCATATAGTAGCTGTCGCAGTGGCTCAGTAGGCAAGTCTTTGGACTGAGAACTTAAACATCCCTGGCTCGATTCCCAATGGGGCTCACTGTCAAATGGAAATGTTTATTTTCTAAGAAGGACCATAATATTTTAGCCCCCCCTCCTCAAGAAGTATCAAATTTCTTTTCCACCTCAGGAGAGGTTGAACTGTTTTGCAACCCCCTCCCCAACCAATCCCCTCTACTACAATGAAAGATATAACACCTATTTAATAGGGGTTAATTTGCAATGAGATATATACAAAAACTGTATTATTTGAATCTCATTGAATGAGCAAACTCACTCAATCCATTTTGGAAATAGATGGGAAGTTTTTTCTCTTCAACTATACACACATGTTTTTTGCGTAAACCAAATAACCACCACATGTAAGATCTTATTAGAGGTTCTGCAAGCAGGGCTTATTAATAGCTGATTAACTATTGTCTTTATACAAACATGTAATAGATATCAAGCCCTGCAAATTATGTTATTATTAGTCAGTGCATTGGCATCCCTCAATTAGGGCGGTCTTTGTATTGTCTAAGAACCACTTCATGTCATAACATATTAATCCCCAAGGTAAGTTATATCTGTAGCTTACTGGTAACTGGTAAGAAGTTGTGTGATCTTTGAGAATACTTTGTGTCTCCTCACTGTTGTGTGTTCTGCTACCTATTTGAGGGGGGAATACACCATGATTGTACAAGGAGATTTGGTGGCCTAGTGAGCAAGTCGCTGGACAAGTGTGTGAGAGGTCCTGGGTTCAATCCCCAGAGAATACCTGGCACCAAATCTTCCCAAGTGAAACAAGTTGTTCTGACAAGAGTCGCGTCTGTAAGTGTCGGTAGACAGACTGCAGTGAACCTTCAGTGTCCTGGTCTCCCATGAGACTTGCACCGATCCGCTTCAACCCGTAGAAGCATAATACACTTGCGACTGGTAAAGAGATAGCAGATATCAGTGTTGACAAAGGTGGTCCTAGCCGGGAGGGGAAAAGGCTGCAATGGACCACTGGAGACACTGAGAAAAGGTTGTGAGAGCAGCCATCCCACGCTATCTGATGGTGGTACGGTCATGGCACATTGCGCCACAGTCACCAGTTGGTTATCAGGTGTGTCAGTTTCGCCAGGGTCAGAAGCTAGGATGTGTTCACAGTGGTTGACTAAGACTTGTTTACTGTCAATACAAACTCAGTTTTGATATAATTTTCTATTCCCACTTTTATTGTGAGCGGTTCAATAAGCACTTTTCCTAGATATAAGAAGCCTTTAAAAGTGATACACACAGTATATGCACAGTATGAACATGAATAGCCCTAACAAGAAATTAAATAAATCTATACTAATTTAACTCTTAACCCATGTAGAAAGTAATCATACTTAATATTGAGAAAAAAATATTTGTCAAGGGATTCGAACCTGCATGGACAGGACTCATGTGCCAGCACCTAGACAACTCAGCCACAGCACCTGACATACTCTGTGAGGTGTAGAACAGCTATTTTAATCCCCACCTCCTCAATACCATGGCTTTGTACACCAACACACATTTTAGATTCAACACACTTTTGCCAAAAGTGTGTCGTGTGTTACCAAAAAAAAGTGTGTTAAAAGTGGCTTCAGAAAAGTGTGTTGAAAAGTGTGTAAACGTAACACACTGTTTTTAGAGTGTATGTGATACTGGAAGCTAAAGATTCCTCCTTTTATACTGTACAGCTACAGTACTTACTTCTAACAGTGTAAGTCTGCGTTTTATTAGCTTTTACGTGGTTGCTAAAAGTCCCTAATCTCCCAGACTGTAAACGTACAGTCGGGGCCCGAGACTGGCGTTTAATGGGCTTTGCCTGTGTTGGTAAAGGTCCCTACTTCTGTGCTTACTACCCAAGAAATCACTAGGGACCTTCAGCAACTACGTCAATGCTTAATAGAGACCTTTAGCAACCACCTAAAAGCTCATTAAATGCAGACGTAGCAGTGGTGAAAGGATAGGATACGTCTGGGTTAAATGAGCTACGTCAGGTTTGCTAAAGCTACACACACAGAATAGTGAGAGTCATTGTCGCTAAAACTACCCTCACCTCAGGCACTGCCTGACTCTCAGGTGAGGGTAGTTTTAGCGACAACGACTCTCACTTTTCTGAGGGTGTACCTCCCTACTAAACGCAGGTCTTAACCATTGCCACCAATAAGTGCCTACGTCAGCGTTTATTGGGCTATGTTGGGTTCGCTAAAGGTCACTAGTGTAGTTGAATCATGAAACACCAGACAGGATACAATCAAAATTGTGGATTTTGTTGCATATACTTACATTTAGAGTGTCCTACTTGTAGAGTCATCTGTCCAGGGTTGGATGGGTTTGGGTAGATGGTTGCATGACGCGGCTCAATGCATTCTCCGTCACTAAGCCATATGAAGAAATCATATAAGATCTTTGTCAATCACTGATCCAAAGTATGTTGCTTTAATAGTATATTCATTGCAGAAACAATAGTTTTTAAAAAAACGCCTTTGGACCTTTTTCATATTTAGGTACAATTTATTGGTTGCTGCTCAAGTTTTTCAAGCTGAGGACCAGCACAGTCAGTGTGTAGGAACAGAAATAATGTTTGACACAATGCGACCAACCTGGGATCCCTATACTGCTTTATTAACTGTAGTGTTTGCTAATAAAGGTCCCTATTAATGTTTAAAGGTTGGCTCACTAAGTATATGTCTAAATAGTGGCCATCTCAGTAGGGACATTTAGCAAACTCGACTCACTTCATTTAATCCAGACGTAGAGTAAACTTTCAGCACTGCTACGTCTCCGTTAAATGAGCTACTGGGAGTTTGCTAAAGGTCTCTACTAGTGGCGATATATCATTATACAGTTACCTGTAGGCATGGAATATAATGCTGACGGCCCCCTGTGGTTGTGCCTTTAGGAGGTACTCCCCTGCATGCAGATCCTCCCCATCCCGTGGCTGTACTACTGTGTACCAATGTCCCAGCATCTGACACCAAGAAAAGGGAATACTTATAATAATGTACAAATGGCTTAACCCTATAATTATGGAGAGTAGAATGCAAACCGACATGAAAGCCATTTCGAAAAAGAGACAAATATCTGGCAAACAAAGGGTTATGGATGGTTAGATATATATAGGCCTAATCTTTACAAAAATCACTATGTGCCTGAATTCTGGGATGGATTTATATGTCCTTTTGCATGCAAGATATTTAATTATAGTGTTTGATCATGATCGAAATCATAACAGATTTTATTTAGATCAGAGTTCGATAATGTAACATAGCTGGCAATGAATTTGATGAAAAAACTCATATGTTCTTCAGTAGGCCCTATCAGGGCGAAAGATGGATAAGTATCTGCAAGCATACGTCATAGCGCCCTAACAGGCAAGGGGAGCTAGCTCAGATGGTAGAGCGCTCGCTTAGCATGTGAGAGGTACCGGGATCGATGCCCGGGTTCTCCAGCCATTAGTTTTTTTTCTGATGACAATCCATGAGAAAATACCAGATTCATTACCATTAGTGACCTTTATTAACCACGTAAAAGATCATTAAACGCAAACGAAGCAGTGTTGAAGGCATAGGATACGTCTAGGTTAAATGGGCTACGTTCGGTTTGCTGAAGGTCCCTACTGTCGCCAAAAACACTTAATTCTGAAAGTCAGACGGTGCCTGAATTTCAGAAGTAGGTTGTTTTGGTGACAGTGACGCTCATAATATTTCTGTGTGTGCAGCTATATTACATAATCAAATTCTGTAGTTTGAAACCAAAATTCATGTAGCCCTACCCTATTCCAGTCAAGGTCCGTAGCTGTTGGAAAGTCCTGAACTTTGCAGGAGCGTCTTAATGATGGAGGCAATTCAACGGAACAGTTTGCTAAAAAAAATGGATGGAGGATATGTTTATTTGATAGTATGTACAGTCGCGTATTTGCATGTGTACATCGTAATTGTTTAAACTTAATATCAGCCCTTTTGGGCCTCAGTTGATTTTAAAGCACCCAGTAGGTCTTAAAGGCTGCTAATTATGTTTCTGCTCCAATGGTAAGAGTCGGACTGGAGTGAGGACCGGTATTCAATCAGGTGTAAAGCAGTAAAGACACTTACTCGTCTGTGGGAGATCTATAAAGTCCCTTGATCCTGTGCATGCCTTATGCGCATGCGTTAAAAGGTTGAGTTTGATAGCCGCTGGGAGAAGAGGCTGCCGACCAATCAGATCCACGAATACCTTTTGGCACGTGCCATCAGAGTTAATCTGGAAACACTGGTAGACAATGGCGTACTCATATCCAAGGTCTACGTGGACGATTTTGAGTGGACCTGGTGACAAAATGATGATATAATACAATGTAGTTGTAATGTATTTGATGAATGGTGAAATAATTTCTAATTCTATTCCAATAAAACCTTGCTCGCCTGTAAATGAATAATTTACATAAATCCCTCCAAGTGCAATTTATCATTCCAATAAAATGTGATGGAAAGAAAAGCTTCAAACAATGCCAATTTGACAAACCATCTCAGAAGTTTTCTGAACTCATCTGGCAATAAAACTCAGCATCAAAATAGTATTAGGCAATATAGCATTTGGGGATGGGCCATCTGACGTCTATCCGATGAGAATAGACAATTGCAAGAACACAATCACTATAACTTACCTGCTCTCTGGTTGTAAGTAGCAGTGAAGGACCCGCGGCTCCTGCCTGCCCGTGTCCACGTTCCTCTCAGTGTGGGGAAACACCGGCCGCCTCTGGACAAATAAAGATTACATCCATTAATCCATTTATTTAGTTCTTATTGCAAGACCCTGGTGAATTCCGGACATTTTGCGGATATCACGTTGAATATAATTAGTCATTAGGGACCTTTAGCAACCACAATAAAGTCCATAAAACGTAGACCTAGCATAAGTCTTTACCATTGCCACTTGACTGAGTATCAGAGTTGGGTTTGCTAAAGGTCCCTCCGAGATATGTGTGTGTGTGTAGTAGAAACTATACTGTGCCTACAATGTCATTCCTTTTTGGAACATGCAGATATTCCCTTCAGTCTTATGTACCCCTTTAACATTTGTAACATGGTGTGCGGTGAGAAAGTATAAATTATTAATATCATTTTGGAATCATTACCTCACATTATTAAAAAGATATCACAACACATTGAATTATCAGGTAACGTTAACTTACTGCGCAGCCGTGAAGAAGGAAGAAATGGTGGTCTCATTGTGCACGTGTAGGTAGATGGTTCCTGAGGAGAACTGGACTGTCCCCGGCAACATGGACAAAATGTACCAGCGTCCAGAAAACTGAAGTAGAGCAAAGTAACAAAGGGTTCTATAATTATGCGTCAATTGTATGAAAGTACCCTGAAGTACAAGGAATATTTTTACACTTAGTATTCAGTTATTGATTTGTGTATGTGATCTTGTGTCTTGAACTCATAACATCTTTGACAGATGTTATAATTCGCTTAAAACGCTTAGATTTGTTGTTATGAAATACTTCTTTAATTAAGTTCTTAAGTCTTGGCAATAAAAAGATATCTGTGAGTGTCCCGCGAGCCGGAGTCGAACCAGCGACCTAAGGATGTCAGACACATAGGTGACCACTACAGTCCTCCGCTCTACCAACTGAGCTATCACGGGCTCACCTGATGAGAATCTATAACCCATCCACCTGGACATCACAGCTCACCTGGTCAAACATTCATATAGCTTGACCAAAGCCCAGCCTCCTGTATATCTCACATGAGACATAGTGGGTCATCTGTTGAGGGACATGACCAGCTGCTATGTGGGCCAGGTCATCATTAACCCTTTAAGGACAGCATGTTGAATTAAAACAACACCTGTCATCATGATTGATCGACACAGCACTGGCAGAAGAGTCTCTGGCACTGCATTGGTACATCATGCCGACCCTACAGGAGTATATACACGCCGTCGGGTTGGCATGATGCATAACTGCATCAGTACAATGTACCTCGCTAGGGCTGCATTCATGCATTATGACACCCAATACTTCATTAAAGCAGTGTGAGGCCCATAAATGGTTAATGGGGACCTTCAGTAAACCTGACCTATAGCAGCCCACCTACACCCTCAGAAAAGTGAGAGTCATTGTCGCTAAAACTATCCTCACCTGAGAGTCACGCAGTGCCTGACCCTCAGGTGAGGGTAGTTTTAGCGACAATGACTCTCACTTTTCTGTGTGTGTAGCAGTTCTGAGAGCATCGGTTGCGTTTGCGTTTAATGAGCTACATCGGGTTTACTAAAGGTCCCTAATATATTAGGGACCTTTAGCAACCACGTAAAAGCTCATTAAACGCAGACGTATCCTATCCTTTCAGCACTGCTACGTCTGCGTTTACTGAGCTTTTACGTGGGTTGCTAAAGGTCCCTAATATGAAGGTTAATGGTTATTGAGACAATGTTCAAGTTTATACATAGAACTGTTGGTACGTGATTATAGATATATAAGGTACAAAAGTGCAAACATGACTTTCTCAAATCTACTTGTTTACTATACCTTACTGTAGAAGTGTTTAGAATAACGGACACAATAAGTGTTTAGATAAGTACTTAGGACCTAAACACCTTTTTACAGTGTATTTTGAGCACCACTACATCTGTCTTTCATGAGTAACATCATCGTTGCTAAAGGTCCCTGGTGGCTGTGTCATTTTCTTGAGGAACATGACAAAAGAGAACCATTTGTGACCATTGGTCATACATATCCCACAGGCAAGGGGAGCTAGCTCAGATGGTAGAGCGCTCGCTTAGCATGTGAGAGGTACCGGGATCGATGCCCGGGTTCTCCAGCCGAATATGTTTTTCAAGGCAATATTTCAAATACCAAATGAGATAATTAGTACATCACTGAGTCTAAGTGGTATATAGGATGAAAACCTTATCAAATTAACTACATGAAGAATAATGTACTAATGGGAGGTTGGCCGACTAGCCAACTTTCTATTTGACCAGCTACCAACTAGGACATGATGGAGGTAGTAATGCACTAACCTATCTATAATATATCCTATAAGATAACGGACATCAAATTGTGATACATCTAATCAAAATTGTAATAGAATACAACTAGAATTTGACTAGGATTTTATGCTTTCTGGTGTTGTCATCAAGGGACAATCGAGCTTTTTAGGAAATAGCATGCATCCTTATACATTTACAGAAGTAATTAAAGCTTACCCTTTCAAAGTCGATGTCATCAGTTGCAGGGATGTCCTCTGGTCGACAGGAAACACTAGCTACTGTAGTCGGCGCTTCTAGAATATTGGAAAAACAAACTCAAAGTGCTAACTATAGGGACCATTAGCAGAGATGCCACTCCTTAGTTGACAAAAAGTAGGAAATCTTGAGATTCATGTTGATATTTTGTAGGAAATTTTAATGATTTAATTCAGAAATCCCAGCCTCAAAGTAGGAATTCCTGCAAAAGTAGGAAAAGATTAGCAAACCCAACGTAAAAATAAACGCAGACATTGGCCATTACGTGCATTGGTCGCAATGATAAAGACGTACGTTAAGTCTACGTATTATGAGCTTTCACATGGTTTCTAAAGGACCATATTAACTGGACATTGATATTGTGAGCTTGAAACCATCACTGCGTCATGTAAAATAGCCGAAGGTATTTGAATAGATAAGCACCTGCCTGGAGTTTATCTGCCACGTCCTCATAGCTAACCTCAATTAATTATATCAGGATGTTGTGAGAAGCAATAATTGTTATTTCAAACGTGTTTCTTTTCTATGGAAATCATGGGAACTCTGTTAATTATCCAAACTATGATATCAAACATAGAAACTCTGATATCAAATATCAAAAATATTATATCAAATAATGAAATTTTGATAACAAAGTCTCTTCTTCAATATCAAAGTTTGGAGCCTTTTTTGCACCCTGTCACTGTGTCTACAGCTTTAAGTATAGAAGTGGATAGAAGGTGCTGGGTGCACCCCTGTACCTACCTTGGCAATCACAGGTCTGACATCCTTGCTTGTTGAGGGCATAGCCGTGAGGGCAGGGCTCCATACATAAGGGCAAAGGGCAGCTGAGGGCAGCTGGTCTCACCACTGGCACCTCTGACTGGTCTACCACAGGCTCCCTTATCCGTCCAACTCTAGCAGAAGACTCTGTCAATTTTAAATCATTATTATGGATTATGATGTTTCTGTTTTCATTTAGAACTGGAAATGTGTATACATGTGAGAGGTTTGGGATCTAAATGGCTGGAATGACTGTACGTGTATCATATATGAATGAAAACAAAAATGCATCATATACATAATAAGACACAGGGCCTTTTTTGTACAAATAGAACAAAGGTCCATATCAAGAATTACCTAGACATTCACAGGTCATGCAGCCTTTGTCAGTGTGTTTGTAACCATTGGGACATCTCTCGGCACACATGGGTATGGCACAGGGTACCTCCTGTGGCACTCCCTTTGTATTTTCAGACAATTGGATATCCATGGGAGGCGCATCTATGAAGCATGAAAGGAGGAAACTAGTTGAATGAAGGATTGCATGGAAATGAAAGCATGGAAAAGAAAGCAATGATTACGATTAAGATGATTAAATTGGTGTGTAAAGAACTTTGGCACCTCTATCTGGGTGAACATATTGTTCTATACCAGTTTTAGTGACAGACGCAGATTTATCTTAGTATTTTGAAATACTCTCATATTTTCTTTCTAGAAAAGAAGACTTACCTAGACATTCACATGTCATGCAGCCTTTGTCAGTGTGTCGGTAACCATGGGGACATCTCTCGGCACACATGGGGGTAGCACACACATGAGGCAACTGACGCAGTTCTGGGGGACTCTCCGCTGGGAATCCAAGAATATGGACATACAATTAACTGTTCAATTTACAATTCAATAAAAACGGCAAGATGGCAAGATCGAATCTACTTCAAAGCTTTATTATTGTGTGCCCAGCTTAGATCCCCAGCGAAATTGTGCTAGTGTGTGCCATAACACCTCAAATGATGCCGTAGCACACAATCCAATGATGTGCTATATGACATTATTTATTGGGTTGACACAAAGTCACACAGAGTGCTATTACTCAAAATAACCCATGGGTTATTTTGCAGAACAAGCATAAAAAAAGCACACAGGTGATGGATAGCCTGTAGTTGATTACATATTTTAATTTTTGAATTACACTGTTTTCCAATGTCTTGAAATTGTATTTGTGACATTTCTGCACATTATTTAGAGGATATAAAATCAGTTGTGTCAAAAGTATGTACACACAGATGATTCCCTCCGATAAACAAGAAGACTTACCTAGACATTCACATGTCATGCAGCCTTTGTCAGTGTGTCGGTAACCATGGGGACATCTCTCGGCACACATGGGGGTAGCACACACATGAGGCAACTGACGCAGTTCTGGAGGACTCTCCTCTGGGTATCCAAAAATATGGAGATGAAATCAACTATCTTAATACATTAAAAGGGAGAAAATGAGATGGGCAAGACCAAGATTGGATCCCCTTCAAATCTGCGTTATTGTGTTAATATGGTATTACATCACACAGAATGCCATAAGCTATTATGATCTAATGATGTGCTATGAATTACACTGTTTTCTAATCTCAATTAAATAAGATGTGAGTATGGGAAGTGTGATATTGTGGTATCATTTGAGAATACAAAAACATTCATTAACAGTGCTTCCAGTATTTCTATCCAATAAATAAGTAGGCCTACCTAGACATTCACATGTCATGCAGCCTTTGTCAGTGTGTCGGTAACCATGGGGACATCTCTCGGCACACATGGGGGTAGCACACACATGAGGGGCCTGACGCAGTTCTGGAGGACTCTCTTGATATGAGACAAAAGTGTTATGGGATTATACATACACGTTAAACAGATAAATATCAAAACAGCAAGTCCATGATTGGATCCCCAGCAATTTCATTAATATAGGCGTTAGCACAGTATGACATGACATCACATTCACACACAATACCATAGCAATGCCACGCGCTATATGAGACGCTGGGTTGACACAATGTCACACAGAGTGCTATTAGAACAAGCATTAGGGAGTCACACAGTGGATGGGTAGCATACAGTTCAAGTGGCTATTCGAGTGGCAATTTCGGAATTGCAGCGATTTCCAATCTTAATTAAATGAAAAACATGTTTGATATAGTATAATCTGAGAGCACAAAAGCAGAGCTGTCTGAAGAATGTAAACACAGACAATTTCCACCCAATAAAATTTAATAATGTAGGCCTATCTAACAATTCATATTGACATCCTACCCTTTTCTGGTTTGTTGAATATTTTTTGAAATAAAATAATTATCGGATAATTACCTAGACATTCACAGGTCATGCAGCCTTTGTCAGTGTGTTTGTAACCATTGGGACATCTCTCAGCACACATGGGTATGGCACAGGGTACCTCCTGAGTGTCTCTACCTACGTCCACACTCCCCAGGTTCTTTGCTGGAGGCCTGTCTTCTTCTAGATAAAAAAGAAGAGAGTAACTCAGCAGTGCTGCATGCATGCATCATACTCCATGGGGTATACGCTCCAAAAGTATCAGCATGATGCATCATAATAAGAAGGAAGGTGGAACTTAAAGGCATCATGTGACCAAGGACATTGGGCCAATAAAAGACCCACAAAAAAATCTAAATTCATAAAGAAACAAGTCCACATTACCTCTACACTGACATGTCATGCAGCCCATCTCATTGTCCAGATATCCTCCAGGGCATCTGTGAGCACACATAGGGGTGGCACAGGGCGGTTGCGGTCTCACCAATCTAGTGTTATCTATGATATCTACTTCATCGTCATCAGGTTGGCCACCTAGATCCCCTGGAGGAATGTCATCATCCACTATTAGCTCGTCTAGACGTGAATAGATAAGGTAAAGAAAGATGGGTCATAAGTACAATTTTAAAAAGAGGTATCCGAGAGAGCTTCAAGTGTTGGTTATGTCACCAGAATGTGCATAGGAGGCATATATAATTATGATGGTAATTGGCTGTATAAAATGACTAGTTTTTAGTTACAGGGAATCTACATGGGTACTGACTACGTATCTGATATAAAATGCAAAGGACAATCTGGAAATAGCGTTTGTAGTTTTAACAAAGTAAATAACACAAGTTCATTGATTACTTGGTGTATTTACAGCTTGATCTCTCAACAAAATCCCCTTTTATGGTGGGCATTAATACCCATAGGGATTAAATACGAGCATATCTAAGGTAACACCTATCTGGAGAAATATGATGACATAAACCATCCAATATTCACCACTGCATTGACACGTCATGCAGCCCTGCTCGGTGTAGATGTACCCATGTGGACAGGTAAGACTACACACGGGCTGGACACACGGGGGTGGTGGGGGTGGACGAGATGAGCTGCTCCCAGAGCTACTCCCAACTCTCCTGTCCACTCCAATCTGACTGTCACCATCAGAAGTCTGGTCAGTCCGCTTAGACACCTCTGGCAGGTCCACCTCCCCCTCCTGTGGGTCCTCCAGGTCCTCCAGAGAAAGCTTATCAACCACCTCAGGCAGTTGTTCTTTTTAGATAAAGGTGAGAAAAATACTTTTTTTTAGATCTGTTGATTATCTAGAACCTGTTCGTCTAGCCCCCTCCCAGTGAACTGCAACGTAGATTAGGATGTTGGCTATAGGTGACCATTGGACCGCATCCAAATGCAGCCATGTATGTGATATACACTCAGGCCATTTCCTTTCTTCCCTCAGCCAATTTTAGTGTAAATATTGTTAAAATATTGATCCATGGATGAGATGTATATATCAAAATTCAATCATGTATATCATAATTCAACACAGGAGCAAAATGGTTGTTATAGTAAATACTCACCACATATACAGACGGTGCAACCAAAAGAGTCAACTCTCATGAATTTCCTCGGACATGGATCTGGACAGATACTCTCTCCACATATGACCTGAACTGCCTCTGGTGGTGTACCACCCGATGACCCATCCCTCCGCCCTCCAGTCTCTGCCTTCAAGGAGGAATCTGCCCCTTCCTCGAGTTCAATAAGGCGTTTGACTGTGCGGTCGTCATCTCTGACGGTGACGGGAGGGTGTGGTTTTTGGGGCTGGGCTGGGATGCCTTCTGTGTCTGGGTTGTGGAGGGAGGCGGCATCCCTAAGCAGAACCCCAGCATCACTGAGGGGCTCAGTCCTGTCAGACTCCAGGATGGTGTGCATGAGTCTGGCCTCAGCATAGGATGGTGCAGGCTGCCCTCCAGGGGCCCCAGGCCCATCTGTAGATAGGGGGTATTAAATAGATGAAAACCACAATATAGCATAGAGAGAATTAGATAGTACGTTATGTTGTCCCTATACGAGTTTCTCTTTAAAAAATCATTTTAAAGAATAGTATATATTCCCTTCCCTTTTTTATTATAGTAATCAATTGTTTATATGGACTATTCTAAATTTTGGCATGCTCTAGTATGATATGATACAGTATAACACAGTGCCTCTAGTGTAATAATCTGCAGATGCAAGTTTTATAACAGATATCTCTATACCACACTTACCAGCCATGTACTGGTCTAATTGGCTGTAGTCCAAGACCTTTTGCCGAAGGCAAGGTGGAACTGTTCAAATGAAAATTCAATAATGAGCATACGAGGTTTTTGAAATTATTTGTTAAAATTATTTTTGATATTTGTGTATACATTTTAGTTATTGACTGCTATTTAGATAATTCAGATTACCTACTAGGGGGAAATCAAACGTTGAAAGCCACAGACACATGAGATACAAAAGAAACACATATGTATCCTCCATTACCTTTACTTGACATATCCATAAACTGAGATGCACTGACACACATCCCACTCAGATGTAGGGACAGCTCCGCCTTAACTGCCGCCGGAAGTGTGGTGCTGCGTCCTATGAAGTCCACAAACTTCACTGCGCATGTGCCATCAGCTTTAACTTGGAAGCACTGGTAGATGGTGGCGTACGTATAGTCGGCGTTCACGTAGACAATCTTAGCCGGCCCTGCCAATGATAAAATACGTGGATGCTATTCTTTATGACAGTTGGAGTTACAAAATTGTAAGTGTGTGCCAGAGTGCATTATGTATAAGTGTTATCTGACATTATATAACCCTATTGATTGATTGATATTCTTTTATTAATACTGAAAATGTAGAGGCAATGTATGCCTGTATTTGTTCGAGTCAATTTGTTTCTATTCCAATCATTACCCAAAATACATGAACTATTTGTGATTTTTTGGAGATAATAAAGTCATTTGGTCCACTATTATACTGTTGTGCAAAATAGGCATGCTATATATTCAGCATCCGTATCCTATATACATGTTGATATTGACAATGCAGTGAAAGCAATGATTAACTATATCCCAGTGGGCACAAAAGTCTGTTCAACGTTAAATCAATGTTAGATCAACTTTGAATCAACGTTGACAACGATTTATCAATGTTGATTTAATATTCCGTGCCCACTGGGATAACTTCATAAAAGTGTTATACTTAGACCTACCTGACACCTGACCATAGTCAGTGAACATGTCCCCGGGCAGGTTACCTGTGTGCCAGCTACCTGCTATCTCGGCGCGACATGTTGTACCCCTGTAGGGGAATTTCAATAAAATCATAATAGACAAAATTAATAATTTATTGCTGTGTACAGGTCGCGGAAAACTTAGTCATTGGATCGGCCAGGAATCGAACCACAGACCTCTCGCAACGGTGACAAGCGTGCTAACTGTTACACTACCAACCCGTGTCTGACTGTTCTCCGCTCCCTACGTTACTGGATTGGTAAGGTACAGAGGGGGAGGAGAACCCAGATGTTTCAACCCTTCGGGCTCTCCACCAGGGTACGGGGAATCCGACCCCTACAGCTGGATGGATTTTTATCTTGGTAGGGTTACGCACGACAGCAAAACATTCTCTAATTTTGATGTGGATAAATGTATGAAGTAGTGCTAGATTGAGATTACAATGACACAGCATAAAGGTTTCAGGCTAGAATTGGTGATTAATGAAAAAAAGTCCCTGCTGTGTGTAGGCCTAATCATTTAATAATAAGTAAAGATACGGCAATTATTGTGTGATATATAAAGGCTCTTACTGTGCCGACAAGAAGTAGGATGACATGAGTGTGTCCGAGCGGAGAACAAAGTTGATGGCAGCAGTGGTGAAGTCTGCTGTGCCGTCCAACATGGACAGCATGTACCACGTCCCACCAAACTGATAAAACATGATACATAATAAAGTTATTGTATGTTTGATGCGTTTATTCAAAGTCCATGTTAATTGCCCTCATGCAAATTGTATCATATTATGATAATCCTGCCTCATCAATGATATCTGATCTTGCATCCCTCATATGATTCATAATTGTTTCTTGCCTCATAACGCATGATGATAATCCTTGTTAGGCTATAGATAGTATCAAAACTGCGTGATAGTCTCAACCTTTACTTTAGTTTTGTTAGTATCTCGCAACCTTCAGGCTAGATCGATAGTCTAAAAAAATCTAGATACTGATAGTCTCAAAATCCTGACGGATACTAGTCTCAAAATACTTTTTTGGTGAAGGGAGTCAATACCTGACTCTCTTAAAAGGGAGTTATGTGACTCCCCTAAGAGATCCCTGTTTTGACTCCAAAATAACTCCCTTATATCACTCCTGTCACAAACAGAGACCAGGTCATGTCGAATTCCCTTCAGAAAGGGAGTCGATGTACATTGAATCCAAATGTAAAAGGAGTAATTGAGCCAGGACTCCCTTTGTAGCGATCGTTATCGAAGAATGGCTCCCTTGGAATAGAGAGTCACATCCAAGCCGTCAGAAAGGTAATCAACCATAAATGTTGTCTTACATTTAATGGGCAGCGCTAAGGCTTTGGACCAGTGATTCACCCATATATATATATACATGTGCTATAGGTCAATGATGATTATATCGCAACATCAAATTTCACAAGATTAGTGAATGACAGAATGACAGCCAGGGCCGTGCTCTTGCACTGTACCTTGGTGGGACAGATCTAGTCTTTTTATAGCCACCTCTGTCGATATGTTACCTCGGTGAAGTAGATTTCTAAAACTGTTTATAAATATTAGTCAATTGCTGAATATGAGCATCAATTTAATCAAATCCAATTGTATTCCAAAGTATAGGAACCCTCTCCCTAATGGAGATTCTATCAGCTGTAATCTGTGTCTAAACCTTTTTAATTTGACATCTAAATGACCTCTAGTGCAAACTCTGTCTGGCTGGATTAAGTTGTCTGGATTTTTTGACAACTTAAAGACAATGTACAGCTGAACGTCCCACTGTCTAGACGGTGTTTTATATACACATTGTGCAGGGGCTCTTGGGTACACTGTAAAAAATATTCCGTTGAATATACGGAGAATCAGTGTAAAATTTAACGGTGATTCATCATAACATATGATTACGGTGAGGCAATGTAAAATCAATCAATTTTACTTTGAATATCCGTAATCCAATACAGTGAAACACCGTTTATTTTTACAGTGAAACACAGTTTATTTCATGGTGAAGCTACGTTTAATTGATTTCAGTTTTATCACACCAGGTGGCAGTTTGGTTCATGAAGAGATTTTCCTGGATGCTAGGAACACCATTTTTGTGGTGATAAGAAATACATATACAGATACAGCTGTAATGTTTGCTCTGTAGCGATCCTAGAGTGACTTCTGCTCATGGACTGGTATTACAAAGTGTCATGAAGCATTCTATAAGGCTTTCATAGACTAATTCCTAATGATTAGGTCTGAAGTCTTGACACTAAGATGATATTGCTGATTGGAACCAAATTGGGTTTGGAAACATATTGAGCATGAAGTTAGGTATAGGGGGATAAAAAACTGAATAACACTGGGAAAAATCAGTTAAATTACACAAAATACCATTACAATTATTGTTTAGGCACTGAATCAGAATACAGTGATGTTTTGTATTTATGTTAAAATAACGGTGATTCACAGTTCCGTAGAAATGACGGTGACTTTGGGAAAAACAGTGACCGTGACAATAACGGTGAAAGTCCGGCACCCAGTGTTGCCAGTGAATCACCGTTTTTTTAACGGTACTGAGAATCACTGTTAAAAAAATTTATAACAGAGATTTCTTGTTTAAAAATAGCGGTGACAGTTCCGTAAAAATAACGGTGACTTAGGAAAAAACGGTGACGGTAAAAATAACGGTGAAAGTCCGGCACCCAGTGTTGCCAGTGAATCTCCGTTATTTTAACGGATTTTTTTTTACAGTGTAATGTCTTTAGAGGGTATACATCCCAGTCTCTGGAGCACGTGTATAGCTTTCGCAGAATCTATTAAATCTAGTTGCATTTAATATTTAGTATAAAATTGCAGTATTCCATAGTCGGTAGCAAACATGCTTTGTCGACGCGCAAGACAACTTGCAGCCAGAGCTGTTCGTCCATGTCGGTATTTTGTGTTAGATTCTAGTCGAGTGTTACACCAAAGTATTAAAAGAGCTAGGCTATGGATTTAACGTCCTTGCCTGAGATTTCTAGGGCGACCTTTTTATTGCGCCGAGTAGGAACTTATCGGCATCAGTAGTATAGTATGTATCGGAACGGGACTATAGTTAAGTACTGTTTATTACTCAATCGACCTGCAGCCAATCAGAGGCCTCCATTTGGTCACGTGACCGGAAGTGACCTACTTAGGGGATTAGTGGTGACGTCACGTGACCTAGTTAGCCAATCAGAGGCCGCCATTTGGTCACGTGACCGGAAGTGAGGTCATATGACCTACTTATGGACCGGAAGTGACGTCATATGACCTACTTAGGGGACCGGAAGTGAGGTCATATGACCTACTTTAGGATCACGTGACCGGAAGTGACCTGATGAGTCACGTGACCGGAAGTGACGTCACATGACCTAATGGCCAACCGGAAGTGAGTGACCTGATTGAGGATCACGTGACCGGAAGTGACCTGATTGATCACGTGACCGGAAGAAGAAGAAGAAGTGACGTCACGCGACTTAATGAAGAGATGAGCGTCTTTAAGGGGTCACGCGCTTTAAAATGTGATATCTTTTTTTTTGGAGGAGGAGGAGGAGGAGGAGGAGGAGGAGGAGGAGGAGGAGGAGAAGGAGGCGAGTCTCTTATTTTTTTCGGTAAACTAATAAAAAACACTACGATATAAGTTTGTTTGTTTTTTTCATTTTTTATTGTTTTACGAGCGACTGGAAGTGACTTATTGAACTAGGTAGAAGCGTTCTTTAGAGTGTATAAAGGGGGGGGGGGAGGGGAGGGGAGGGGAGGGAAGGGGAGGGGGGCCCCTTTAAGATGCATGGGGAGGGGGGCGCTTTTAGGATGCATGGGGCGAGTGGTGGGGGGGGGAGGGGGGGAGGGGGGAGGGGGGCACTCTAGGGGGGTGGGGGGGCACTCTAAGGGGCGTTTGTCTCTTTTAAGAAAAAAAGAAAAGAAAAAGATTTCAATCGAGAGACACGCTTCTTCCTCTCGAGAGGAAGAAGCGTGTCTCTTCGTTTTTTTTTGTTTATCACGTGCTTCGATGAGGCGATCAGCTGCGACTGGAGGAAGTGACACTTTAAGAGGGCGCGCGTCTTAATTGTTATGATATTTTTTTTTTTTTTTTTTTTTTACTTACTAATAAAGAAGACGTATGAAAATAAAACACAACAATTCACATGTCCGTCGTTCTCGTTGTTTCTTGCTTGATAAAGTCAAGTAATATCGCGATGCCGAGGTCAAACTTTCCCATGTCCTCAGTCAACACTCGAAGGAGTTCAAAAGGTGTACCGCCGGCACCGTCAGCTTCATCTTGCCACATTTTCAACACTCGGAAGGCCCACTCAGCGGGACTTCCTCCGTATTCGCATTCTTCAGCGATCTTATCTAACCTCTCAGGCGACAATTTTAAATGGTCCCCCACCTCTTTCCACCTGCTACCTAGACGTCTGCCGAGGGTGCCCAAGTGCTTATGCATCGCGCGCGAGTCGGGGTTTTCGAAATCCAACCCCTGTCTGTGGAGAAGGGACATCCACTGAGCCAACAGTTCCACGCGTCTAATGCGGGTGAAGACGCGACCGAGCTCTCCCCATCTATGACGATGCGGGGTTTCACCCCACCAGACTCGGAACATCGCCGTACACAGCTCCTCCGGTGTCTTGACACTGCGCTCTACTAGAGCATCCATACGGGCGGCGGTAACTTTTAAGCTACTGCCCAACTCTCTCCAACAGCCGCTCAACTCTTTACCTAGTTGACGAAGCAAGGCGTCGCTATAGGCTAACCGCCGCTGTCCTACCTCTCTGTTCTCCCCATCGGTCTGCCTCGCGCGTCTCACGTCGTCAAGCCGCATTAACTTTTTTTCAGGTGGACAAGGCGGTGAAGGCGAGCTTGAAAGTGGAATAGCTTGAGCCATCTCGTCTCGTCTTGGCGGCGGCGGCGGCGGTGGCGGCGGCGGCGGCGGCGGCGGTGGTGGCGGCGGTGGTGGTAGTAGACGTTACTGTGGTCAGAGGCGATATGGTTTTTTTCCAACAGAAATCAGAGCTTTTTATACAGAGGGAGTTTAATCCCATTTCCAACAGCACTCCAGCTGTGTAGCGACCTGTCCGCATGACGCTTTTTCAACCGCTCCGCTCCTTAAGAGCTTAGATGACGAGGGGTGTGTCATCGCTATCCGTGGAGACCAGCTGAAAACGGTGTTTCTTCCTCATCCATAGCCTTACCTCCTACCCCCTACCTGAGGACGTCTCCCTCCCTCTGACATTCATTGTAACAAACGTCAGAGGTCAGGTGAAAATCGGATTTTTTTCATGCACAGCCTTAGTCAGCTGTCACCCCTCCCTATTGAACTAGCCGGCCGCCGCCTGGCCGGCCCGGTCTACTCACCACGGCAGGAGGTGGTGATTTTTTTTTTTCTTACACTTAAGTCGCTCACCACATGCACACGCCTCTACTCACAGACAGACACGTTCGTCTTAGGGGGGTCCTGCTTCACGCCACACGCCTCCTGTAGTTTTTTTTGTATACACACTCTAAGCTCATCACCGTTAATCCTTTATACAGCTAACGCGCGCTGAATGGCTGAACAGGGTGGTAAGTGGCTTAGCTCATGACAGTGGATCCCTCAAAAAAAAAGAGGGGAAAGGGATCCAGCTGAAAACGTCATACCTTATGTCTTTGTGAATGGCCGCCGGTCAGTCGACGGCAGCAACAGCTTAATCCTTTATACAGCTAATGCGCGTTGAATTGCTGAACAGGGTGGTAAGCGGCTTAGCTCATGACAGTCGATCTCTCAAAAGGGGGGAAAGGGATCCAGCTGAAAACGTCATGCCTTATGTCTTTTGTTTCTCTTTGTGAACGGCCGCCGGCCAGCCGGCGGCAGCTGAACAGGGTCAGTAAGTAGCTTAGCTCTAGAAGCGAGAATGCGTATATAAGGGGTCTGGAAACCTCCATTCACTCACTCATTCTTTTGCTGCTCTCTACAGTCACCAACATGAGCAAAAGACAACACCTAGCGCCGTCCAAGAACAAGAAGACTACGCGGAACAGCGCTCGTTTAGCGTCAGTGCCTCCTCTTGCTACTGAAAATGAGACTACCGCCGCAGCCGCTTGGTCTTATCACCCTCCCGCTGTAGCGAGCGCTCGCGGCAGTAGTAGTAGTAGTAGCAGTAGTAGTAGCAGTAGTAGTACTAGTAGTAGTAGTAGTAGTAGTAGTACTACTGGTAGTAGTCGTCGTGCTAGCGACGTTGTTACACTCGCGACGGTACACGTTGCTGCTAAGCGCGCTGCCGCTGCTACTGCCGCCCCGCCTGCTGCGGCTGCTGCTGCTGCTGCACCTGCTACCGCTGCGCCTGCTACTGCTGCGCCTGCTGAGGCTGCTGCGCCTGCTACTGTTGCGTCTGCTGCTGCTGCTGCTGCTGCTGCTGCTGCTGCTTCTGCTGCACCTGCTGCTACCGCTACTACTACTGACGACAACGCTCCTGGCACAGCGCAGTACTGGCAACCGGGTTTTTACCTCCCCACTACTGTTGATGACTTTGATGACCTGCCGCACGTTGCACAGCCCCTCTCCTCCACCACTACATCGACCGACGCCCTCGACGCCGCTCGCGCTGAGAGTGACAGCTATTCGGACACTCAGCCCCTAAACCAAGAAGAAGAGGAGGAGGAGGAGGAGCAGCAGCAACAGGGTGAGACAGAGAACGACGCTGACGACGAGGCGTACGAACAACCCGAAGGGAAAGGGGTGGGCGGTACGTTTTTCGGCTTCCCTCTTCGACCTTTCGACCTCACTTCCTCCACTAGTAGCGTCCCGTCCGGTCCGTGGCGACTGCCCTCACCGCCACCTTACGAGGGCGGCGGCGCTTCATCTTCTACCGCTACACTCAGCACCGACGGCGTGTGGCTGCGCTGTTCCAACAACGAGGCCTCGGATACCACCAGCGCTGACGCTGCTCCTGCTATCGGTTCTGCTGCTGATTCAGCTCACGCTGATGGTGTTACTCATCCTGCGGGTGTGAAACGTTCTAAGGTGAGTTCCAGAACAACAAGGCCTAGTAAGAAGAGAAAAATACAAGAAAAAGAACGAGATGGACGAGAAGAAGCAGAGAAAACCTTCTCCCGTCTTCTCGGGTTAGAGTTCTGCTTAGACGGAGCTTTGACGCTGGAGATCTGGGAGGACGTGGCTAGACTGTCTAGGAGGCCGCGCTACACAAAAGACGGCCAGGTGAAAGAGGCGTCTCTGACCAGAAGCAAGCGAGTGCACTTCACGGCCGACGCGCTGCGCGAGCTAATAGCACGCATCGCCGATATCCGCGCAGTGGTGCGCATACGCGACACAGCGGCCGCGCAAGGAAAACCTAATCACACCCCCTGGTTCGCAGTGCTGGATGAGGAGGGCGAAGTGTACGCAGCTGTGAGCTACTACAGCGGTAAGAACCTCGTCCACGTGCGCAAGTACGAAGGTCCTGACAAAAAACCCACACAGCAGGGAGTGACGCTGTCCGCCAGAGCGCTCAAAGAGTTGGATGACAAAACAGAGATCATTCTGAAATATCTCGGCATAGATTCGGAATGAGAGACGCTCAACGCTCACGCGCGCGCGCACACACACACACACACACACACAGCGTTTGACGTACGCTGTATGAGACAGACAGACGGATACACAGACAGCAGACAGAAAGATAAATAGATAGATAGATAGACAGATAGATTGATAGATAGATAGATAGTTAGACGGCTAAGTAGTTGGTAACTGAGTGAAAAAAAACATGACACAGTACGTATGCGAAAAGTGTTTCAAAATGTTTAAAAGACCGTACAACCACGAGAGACACATAGAAAATTGTAGAGTAGTACCTAAGTTTTGCCCTCTATGCGGCGAAGGCGATTGCCGAAAGATCGCCTGTCGACGCGAATCTCTGGACGGAGTGACCGTCCCTCCGCGCATATGTGCTGTACCGAACGGGGAGGAAACGTTCACGGCGAATTGGCCTGCAATACAAACGGGCGTCAGGATGCACGGGACTCGCGTGAGTGTAACAAACTTCAGGCTACCAACCGGCGAGTTGAGTGACGCTGTAGATACTATGCGTCGCATTCACTTGACACAAAGATTCAGATACAAAGTGGGTTTCTCGGTAGGCTTACTCTTACAACACAGAGAAGACAAGAGCAAACTGCGCTACTTTCACGCCTCCCAGAACAACGCAACTCTCATACAACCGCTCCCTACTATAACTAATTCAGAAACTTTGGAAGAGCTCCTCTCAAAGATGGAAAACACCGTCGCTTGCGAGGAAGTACGGAAACTTTGCGACGCTGACACCAAGTGGCACGTTCTTTTTCCTACCAATTTGAACATTTGCGTTTACATGGGACCGGGGGAATTCCCCATAGGCGGTAGGATCACTCAGGCCGGTCGAGTTGGAAAGAGAAGCGGCGTGTTAGATTTTCCCAACAAGGACAACCTCTGCATCTTCCGCTGCATTTCCTTTCACTTATACAACACCAGCAAGCGCGCTTCAGATTTGTTACGTCAGTTCTGTCCCGCTGCCACACCTGAATCCTTTCCGGGTCTGAACATCCGCGACTTACCCGCGTTAGAGAACTTGTTTGACGTACAGATAGCGGTTTACACCGCGTCGCGTCAAGTGCCGGGGCGGAAGTTGAGAAGACGCGTTACTCTGATCAGACCGCCTTCCAGAACTCTGGCCGCCCGAGGTAAAGTCAACCTACACCTGACGGCGAAAGGCGGTTTGCACGTCTCTCTCGTCACGGACTTCAACGCGTACGCGGGCATATACGAATGTTGCAAGTGTAAGGCGGCGTTCACCACCGAGTTCTTGCTGAAGAGACACAGGAACCAGCTTTCCTCTTGCCGACAAGTCAAGTTGCGCTACGTAGGTGGCATCTACCAAAATTCGAGAACGATTTTCGAAGCGCTAGCAGACTTCTCCATTTTTCCCCCCGACGGACATTCCTGAATCTACCCTTACAAGATCGCCTTCGATTTCGAGGCTTTCTTCAGACCGTGCAAAGAACCGTCGACGGAACACGTGTCCCTGCTGTGGGATCACGTCCCTTTGTCGGCTAGCGTCGCATCCGACTTTCCGGGGTGGGAGGGGCCCGTCTGCTTCGTCAGAGAATCCGACGCAGATTCCGACCCCTTGTTGGACCGAGTTTTAAATCACATAAACGAGAACGCCAAAGTCATCGGGGAAGCTGTGCTAGAACTTTACCGACCGACCTTAGCGAAGTTAGATGCGGCGATAGGTGAAGCTCTCCTGCTGGAGGAGGCGACGTTCACCCCTTCTCCAGGCGGCTTCGCTGCGGCTCAGACCAGACACCCGTTAGTTCAACTGAAGAAGCGTCTTCTGAGATACATCCGGCAAGCTCCAGTCGTGGGCTTCAACTCGGGGCGTTACGACTTGAACCTGATCAAAATACGCCTTCACTCGTTCTTCGCCTCCGGAGACCGAAGAAACCAAGAATTCAGCGTCATAAAGAGAAGCAATCAATACTTGGCGGTTTACACACAGCACACGGTTTTCTTGGACGTAGTCAACTATTTGGCACCCGGTTACAACTACGCGACCTATTTGCGAGCTTTCACCAGGAACGAAGAGAAAGGTCACTTTCCTTACGAATGGATGACGTCTACCAGGAAACTGGCAAACAGAACGCTGCCACCGAGATCGGCTTTCGACAGCGAGCTGACGGGCGTCAAAATGTCCGAATCCGACTACGCCGCATGTCAGAAAGTTTGGTCCGACGAGAAGATGCAAACTATGGAAGACTACTTGATCCACTACAACAACAAAGACGTCAAACCTTTCATAGAAGCTCTGAAAAATCACGCTAAATTTTTCCAAGATCGCGGCATTGACATGTTGAAAGACGGAGTTTCTCTCGCCGGTTTGACTTTACGGTTCCTCTTCCAAAACCTAGAAGACGCGTTCACAACGTTCCCCCAGTTCGACGCCGTCCTCCACGCTCTGATCAAAGAAAATCTAGTCGGCGGTCCTTCCATCATCTTCCATAGATTTCACGAGAAGGGCACCACGCGGATAAGGGAGCACAAGTACGGCGAAGAAGCGAGACCGTGCCAACACATCCTAGGACTAGACGCTAACTCTCTGTACTTGCGCTGCATGAGCGAAGCGCACTGCACGGGCTATTACGCGGTGAGACGGCCCGAGACCGAGTTCAAGCCCGAAATTAGGCAAAGAAACTCTCACAGCGCTTTGGAGTGGTTACGCTTCGTAGAGCACGACCGCGACGTGAAACTGCGCCACGCTTTGAACGGCGGCGAGATGGTTGTAGGCTGTCGGAGAATTCGCGTGGACGGGTTTCACACGGCCTCTAATACGGTTTTCCAGTTTCACGGGTGTTGGTTCCACGCTCACGAGTGCATACCGTCGCACCGATATCAGTGCGCTTCACTGAGAGAGGAGAGACACGACAGAACGACCAGAGTAAGCGCTTACTTGAAAGCGCTAGGTCACAAGCTGGTCGTCGTGTGGGAGTGCGAATGGCGAGAGATGAAGCGTCGAGATGAGCGGGTCAAGGCCTCCCAACAACGCTGGAAGGTTGACGCTTTGAAAGTGTCTCGAAACGCGATGAGCGAGAGCGACATCCTTTCCGCTGTGAAAGAGGAGAAAATGTTCGGTTTAGTTCAAGTGGACATCACTACGCCGCCTCACCTACGAGACTACTTCGAAGAAATGACCCCCGTTTTCAAGAACGCGACCGTTTCAAAATCGGACATAGGACCTCACATGTCAGACTTTGCGCAGGAAGAAAAGCTGTTGAACACGCCTCAGAGATGTCTGATAGGGAGTTACCACGGAAAAAATATTCTCTTGGGAACGCCGCTTCTCAAGTGGTATTTAGAGCACGGTTTGATAGTCACCAAAGTGCAGCTGGTGGTAGAATACCTACCTAAACGCTCCTTTGCCGGTTTCGCGGACGAAGTAACGGCGGCGCGAAGACGTGGCGACGTGAACGAGAACGAGAAAATTCTGTCAGACTGTTACAAGTTAATGGGAAACGCTACGTACGGTAAAACAATCTGCAACAAAGAAAAACACACGGCGGTGAGATACACTGACAGTCGGAAGTTCGAACTATTGGCCAATTCGTGGCGCTTCAAAAAGGCGTCCGAGTTGAGTTCCGATCTGTTTGAAGTCGAACTACAACCGAAAACAGTCAACAACAACCTCCCTATTCAAATAGGGTTCATGGTATACCAGTACGCGAAGTTGAAAATGTTAGAGTTCACATACGACTTCTTGGATAGATTCGTCGATCGGCGCGATTATGCCCTTTGTCAAATGGACACCGACAGTCTTTACATGGCTCTCAGCGGTGACACGTTGGATGACCTAGTCAAACCTCGCCTGAGAGAGACGTACTTCAGAGAGAAACGAAAGTGGCTTCCGACAGCGGTGTGCGACGATCACTTAGAGCTTTTCGTGAAGACAAAAACGGAAAGAGTGCGAGAATGGTGTCCGCCGCCCGGCGGATGTTGTGAGAGACGGTACCTTCACGATCTGAGAACTTCGGGGCTTATGAAAGCGGAGTGGGAAGGTGACGGGATCCTAAGTCTCAACCCTAAGACTTACATTTGCTACGATCGAGTCAGCGACACCGGTGAAAGAAAATCCAAAAAATGGAGTGCAAAAGGCGTACAGAAGAAACAAAACCCTCAGGAACCAGACGACTTCTTGGATGTTCTTCGCCAACGAAAAACTCTCATTGCTGTAAATAGAAACTTCAAAGTGGTGCGAAACAAAATGGTCACCTACACCATAGAGAAAGACGGCGTGCGCTACTTGTATTATAAGCGTCGCGTGCATTCTGACGGTGTGACAACGAGTCCTTTAGAGATATGAAAAAAAAAAAAAATAAGCGTGTGCATCTTTTCAAAAATAGAGTGTTTATCAAGATTGAAAAAAAAATAAATAAAAAAAATAAAATAAAATATTGTTGTGTTTTTATTTTCATACGTCTTCTTTTACTAGTAAGTCGCGCAGTCTCTTAAAGCGTCACTCATGTGACGACGTCGCTTCCAGTCACGTGATCCTAAAGACCCTTACTTCCTAAACAAAAAACTTCTTCTTACGCTCACGTGATCAATCAAGTCACTTCCGGTCACGTGATCCTCAATGAGGTCACTCACTTCCGGTCGGCCATTAGGTCATGTGACGTCACTTCCGCTCACGTGACTCATCAGGTCACTTCCGGTCACGTGATCCTAAATTAAGTCATATGACGTCACTTCCGGTCCCCTAAGTAGGTCAGTAGGTTACCCAGAATGCACCACTAATCCCCTAAGTAGGTCACTTCCGGTCACGTGACCAAATGGTGGCCTCTGATTGGCTGCAGGGTTACCCAGAATGCACCACTAATCCCCTAAGTAGGTCACTTCCGGTCACGTGACCAAATGGAGGCCTCTGATTGGCTGCATGTCGATTGAGTAATAAACAGTACTTAACTATAGTCCCGTTCCGATACATACTATACTACTGGCATCAGATAACACTCTATGGCTATCTTGAATGGTCTCCCCCTTTTCTCTTTCAAGATCACATTAACTATCCATGAACGGCATGATACCTCAAGGTCCATGTATATGCGTCATCATGATGCACCAACGCAGCGCAGTTGAGTAAGTGGCCAATGATTGGTCGGCATCATGCATCGATACAGCATGGGCTGCATTCTTGTATCATTATAACAAAATGGTTTATTGTAATAAATCACTATGCTGCATTCAAAGCCATTGCTAACAACGTTTAATCTGTACTGACAACCATTTTCAGTGAGATAGTAAGATGGAGATAGGAAAATCAACGTATATGTATATATATATATAAAAGGAAAAAAAGTGTTATGCGTAATACAGCTCTGAAGATGGAATGTGCGTGAACATTATTTGTCACCAAAGTTCAGATTTTCTTTTTAAAAAGGGTAAAAGAAGATCTAGATTCCACTCTAAATTCTAATTTCACCCATCAACGAAAAGTCGCTTTCGATGAAACAATTGTCTGTAATTATTCTTTCCGTGTGTATATTCGGAGAAACCATTGATGTCATGCAGTATGTGGCGATTTTCTCTTGATTGTAATTATAATTAGTAATAATTAATTATTTGAATAATTAATTATAATAATTGTAATAATAATTATGCCTCCCATCGATTGAGTCGTGTTTGTAACCGGTATGGTCTGAAAGGACTTCCTGCAAAGGACATATACTGATATGGAATGTTCTGCTTCATGATTTCCATGACGTACCTTATTCACGTTGAAGTTCCTATGTGTTGGCACATGGCCAACCAAGCACCTGGAGTCGCCGTGAATGGTACCTCCTGTGGGCCTAGACTGAGCCAACACAAGCAGTGCCAAGAACACTGAACTCCAACTTGGTTTCTCCATCTTTCTTCTGCCCTCCCTTTATTTCATGTCTATGGGTGTGTATTTGAAGGCAGGTAAAATCCTCTAGTAGAGCTTGTCTCACTACTTGGACTTGAATATAATCAGGGGATCTTCTTTCTCCAGGGGTGAGTGCTTACTCCTGGTAGGTGGCTTGGAACTGGTTGAACTGAATCTAGACTTGTACACTACAGGAACATCCCAATGGGAGCATCAGATTGGGCATAGCCTATGGAGGAGGGGAGTAGGTGATATGATTGACAGTAATACTTGTGGTGGGAGGTATGGTATAAATATACCTTATCAACTGATCATGAATATGACATTAAATCACGATATTTTACATTGCTTTCAGATCAGGTATCTTACCCCCTGGAATGAATCGGCTTTTCCATGGAGATATTTCAATATCAAAGACACATTATTACAATTTTAGACCCCTCCCCTATTAAACCTCTAAAATGTCAATTATTTCGGTGAACATCAATCTATTTCAAACATAATGAAGTGTTATCAATGAATAGTTTCAGATATATTTTCAAACTTTTATTGGCCATTACAACGTATTGCGTTGCATATTTAACATTATATCCATTCATTTGCAGTACAGAAATGGCGAGTGTGGATACAGAGATTTACAGTAATGTTCCTACATGTTTTATACAGGTCAGGTGGGCACTACAGGATGTCCCATAATAGACAGGGAGTACTTGATCAGTTGGTGTAGGGTCAAGCTGTTGTACAGGCTCTCCTTATCTGGTTGTAGTCATATCTACTTATCACCGACAACAATACGGCCACAATAAATAAGGCACAATAATGCTTTATTTCAGGTTCAGTCTCAACCTTGAACCTGGTGAAAAAAACTAACAATAGTCAAGTATGTCACCAAAATGACTCCCTCTGGATAGGAAGTCCAGCTGTGTCTGGCGTTGTTATCAGAAAAGGGGCCAGGCCTACGAGAAAGCTCTCCCTCCAGAGTTCAACATTGCCTGACACCCTTTAGTTGTGCTTCGGAAAACACTCTTTTGAAAGGCATATGGACTCCCCAGGAAGGGGTAGGGCAACGATGGACTCATTTCGGCGACGGGTAGAGGTCAGAAACATAAGTTTACTTTTTTTTTATTCACAGAGGAAAAACATTGGAATTTACCCGCACACTCACGTCTTGACTCTTTATAACTTTATTTGATATAACTTTATAATATAACTCAAAAATAGTTATTTCCGCAAAATTGTGTGAATAGGTTAAGGGTCTTGTTAGATCGGGTCACGTAACCTGAAGCACGCCATTTTTGTTTGGCCTTACTGTATCAGCTGTGTATAGAGGGAAAACTGGCATGGACATATGTACTCCACAGATTATAATCAGCAATTGAGAGAAAGAAGTATATATGATATAAAAACTACACTATGTACATTGTCTTTAGAAATGGGTAGGCCTGCCTGGTAGTCAACAACTAGAGCATCTAAAACATGTTATGATTATCATAAAGTGTGAAAGAGTACAAACATAAAGAAATGAGAAAGAATGAAAAAAACGATTACAAAAACTGCCTCCTCAAATATATAGAATGTATTGGAATTGTAGATAAAAAAACGAATCTAAGCATCTGTACATTAATTGGTATTATACTCTCATGACAGCAACGGGATGTTATTGCATATAATATAACATAGGTCACCATTCAGGCATTAAAGCTGCTATGTCAGCTAATGAATAGCTGTCGGCGGACAGAAATCTAAACCTGTTAAAAGTGCACTATCATACCCTGTAATCACAACATAACAGCCCACATACGACCACAGCATTCAGTCTCTTTCTACCTCTGATATGAAAGCAATTGCAATGTTATTCTGTAACTTAATTATGATGCGCTTTAACTGATATCTTTCAAGGTATTCGCCAGCTCTGCAACCTCTCTTTCTCTCTATCTCTTTCTCTCTCGCTCTCTCAAATAGAAAAATACAGCACTTCTTGGTAAGCTGATATGTAGGTGATTTAAAATGAATTACATGTTTATCATGATTATACATTATAAGTTATATATGAGCATTTATAATGTAGGATTTTGATCATTCGTGTGGATTTGTGAATTGAATATATTGGAAAAGGCATTGTAAATCACATGGATCACTTATGAAAGGTGTTGATATGCATGCTTAAACCACAGTTATTCAGTCAAACATTGATATTAATGTAGGCCTAAACTGTTAAGGCTGATGTCGAATTAACTTTATCATTCAATGTGTGAAACTAAACCCATCACATGATTGAGTGCTCGGATAAGGGGGGGGGGGGGTGCATTTGAAAGACACATTATGAAATCACTTATAAAGCCAATAGAAAGGTATTGGTTGTATCCATGATAATCACTCTTCGATCTGAGCTCATGATGCATACTTCCCAAATATGTACACATAGCCTATGTCGTATAGCAAGCAATTATGACTATCTTCCACACATACAATATACTAGATGTGTATGATAATATCATATTTCTGTCGGTATCCTGGTTTAAAGAATGCATACAGTTTAGTGAGCTCTATGTTGGCCATATATATACCATTGCATGATTGAAGTAACATAGAGCCTCTGTGGTATCAAATTATGATAGATTCTGTATGACAAAACCTTTTTAGTAATTGCCTCTTACAAAAATCCCAAAATATTTGATCTGTGATTATGTGCCTCATATCACGGCAAAGTTGACATTATCATACATTGCATTTAAAAAACAAATAATCACAATAGAAAATGTATTGATCCTAAATAATCGAAGATGTGGGGTTGGCTGTTGTGCTGGACTGTGGATTCTGTCGGGTGTATCTCTCTCTCCCTTACACACTACCCGAGTTTCTCAGAGGACATGGACCTCCTTTTGAAGAGCAGCTCAGAGGTGACCCGTTTCACCCTCTCCTCCTTGACGTCGACCCGTAGCCAGGTGTAGAGGTGCCTCTCCTCCACGTCCGTCACCTCCACCATGGAGTTAACACCCCGGAGGCCGTCCACACTCCACCGCTCCTTCCACCGCAGGTACAGCATCAACCTGGAACACAGAAACCAATTACTGGAGGTCTGGATGGGAGTGCCCATATGTCGATTGTGGATGTTAAAAAATGGCCATGTCACATATGTTGATGACCCTTGATAATGCCCATGTCCCATGTCGAGGAATTGACCACTATGGTGTGCAAATAATCACATACCTTTCTCTATTGGCCTCCACCTGTGCATGCTTCATCATTGTAACTCTGGACACTTCCGGTAAATGACGCATCAGTTTGACTCCAGTGGCAAACAGTCTGCGCGGGAAAGGATAATATGTTAGTCAAATACCATGTTTGGGCTTAGAGTCTTCTCCATATTATTTATTTCATTTCTCATGTGATTTTCACTCATCGACTCATTCACTTCCATGACCCTAGCACCCTCTTCATTTTATGCATATGCCTTCTCTTTTGCTCTGGCCTTCTCTATTTTTCTGCAACCCACACTGTCAGAAGGTCGTGGGTTCGAGTCTCCACTGGGTACAATGGGTGTTACTATTAAAATGCAGCTGAATTAGACTTATAAACCTGCTCAAAATTATAGGAGTGGTGTTGCTATGTTAGTATATGTAGATTTACATTCCAAATAAGTTAGAAAGAATAAGGGAAAAAGGAGAAAAATAATTGTTGCACTGACACAGTGACAGGCTGAATGGGGGTTGAACCCTGACTCTTTGGATTGAACTAGGCCTACAGGGATCTACAACTACACCACAGGGTGGTATAACCAAAAGTATAAAGTGCTGGAAACCAGAAATACTTCCGTGCAGCTACACCACTTACTTCTAACAGTGCACCCCGTATCAATGGATAATTCTTGGATAGGGAGAATAACATTAAAAAGTTTGTTTCAGGCAGATAAGACGGGAGCCGTCTACAGTTTCTCCATGCGACAGTCACGCCGCAGTGACGGTCTAATTCTTTGACAGACTGACCTTTGTAAGAACTCATCGTCCTCGGAGCCCCATCCAAAGTACATGTTGCTGTAGCCGTTAGCACCACGGAAGTCGTCTGCTCGCACCGCCGTGATGCCGCCAAAATAACCAACGTACGGCAGGCTGCAATATACAACATGCCATAGGCAGGATAGTTGTAATTAACGGTCAGAAAACAATACAACATGCACATCATAAAAGGAAAGACTCCTAGCACTATGAAGCAAGAGGGGAAAGGTGATTCTCAGGAGATACTAGGATATAGGGGGAAAACAGTAGACATGTCTACCATCGGACAAACCCCCTTTTATTTGTAACACAAAAGTCCACAACCTATTTTTGAAAAAGTTTAACTTTTATTTGCCATAAAGTGTCCAGCGTCGATTTACAAGAAAATGTCGTCATGGTACAATAATTGATCTAAGAATGACTTGTCAGTCCTGAACAAGTACAAGGTCAACTAGATACTTAGTATCATGGGTAATAAATTTACCGGTATGACGAAAAGTGTAATAATATTACGTGGCAAAAAAAGACGATGAACCCGTCAGTAAAACTGTTGTATGGGATCACCGTGAGAGTGGTTTCTAGTAGACACAATCATGAAAAATAACATTTTCTTTCAGCAAGATGAGCGAGAACAATTTCTTCAAATACATTAAGGTCTTGAGACATAACTTTAAGGGACATATAGTCCATGATAAAACCCCGTTATAATCACATTTTAAGATAACAACATTTTTATACTCATTTTTTTGGGATGGTGTCATCCATACACTGTCTGGCGAGACTCTTTAACTCAGTAAATTCTGTAATATCTCTCGTTTCAGGTTCTAAGGAGTACCACAATTGAGCACATGTTACTTGAGGAGAATTTTCAAAAGCAGTGCAATGAATTATAGGATAATAAAGAACTGGACTTGAATTAAACCTTGTTAATCTTACAGTATTTTTACAATATTTGGGCATTCTGGCACGCTTGAAGGCTAACAGCTTAGCATGATACACACGTCTTTCCTCTAACAAAGACAATTTGGCAAGCTTATGAACATCATCAGTGGGGTGTAGCAAATGTAAGTCTAGACATAAATTATCTTAAGGCATTTGTTTTGGCAGCGTTGTAATTCATGTAAAATGTCAACATTGGTATTCATATACAAATTATCAGCATAATCTATAACAGGAAGCAGGTGAGTAATATATACCTGTCGTAGCACGTCATTAGGCATACAGTCTTTAACTTTATACAGGAGAAGTTTCTTGAAATTAATACTTTTAATTAACCCTCTTACGTGAAGGGCAAAGCTTAATTCCTTGTCAACAGTAACACCAAGGTACTTGTACGACTTGACATTTATTAACAATTTGTTGTTTAGAAAAATTCTGGGTTTTGGAAGCCTTTTAAGTTTAATTTTAGAAGCAAAAGTCATAACCTTAGTTTTAGATTCATTAATTGTTAACTTATTTATAGAGGTCCATTCATAGAAGGAGGCTAAGGCTGTGGTTAAATCATTTGAAAGTAAGTCAAAATTACTACCGGTAACGTAAGGTACAGAGTCGTCTGCGTACAGCATGGTTTTATGTCTATTTTCAGTAGAAATACAGTCATTGATATATAATAAAAAGAACAAAGGACCCAAAATTGAGCCTTGTGGAACGCCACAGGTAAGAGGAATAGTGCTAGACTTAGAGTTGTTTGCCACAGTACATTGTTGACGGCGAGATAAATAATTTTCTATCAGCGTAATTCTCCTGTTACGTATACCGTACATTTTTTTAGTAAAATTAAGTAATTTACACTGTCAAACGCCTTTTTTATGTCAATAAAGGCTGCAAGACATATATTGCCTACATTTCGATTTAGAAGGATGTCATCGACAAACTGACCAATAGAGTCAATGGTCGACTTAGCTTTTTGATATCCCCCTTGACGCTCGCTCAAAATATTATGTTCAACAAGGTGCTCAGAGATTTTGGTGTGAATCAGAGGTTCCAGAACCTTACCCGGTACTGGTAGCAAGCTAATAGGCCTGTAATTGCCAACATCAGTTAAGTCCCCACCCTTGGGTAGGGGGGTGACAGTGGCAATCTTCCAAGACAGAGGTATTTCATTTTTTTCTAGAATAAGTCTAATAATTTTTATAAATCTGGAGGGGTTATGTACTACTGCAGCTTTAAAAATATGTGTAGGTAGATACTCAATAGCAGAGGATTTGGAAGTGTCCACATTAATTACGCCTTCAATAATATCTTCATCAGTAAAATGAAAATCGGCCATGTCCATGTCGCATCTCTCACCCTTAAACTCCCATTCCATATTGTGCTTCTCCGCTAGTTTTGGACCTATACCCGCAAAAAATTCATTGATATATGTTGCTGTATCAGCCAGAGGAACAGGTTCGCTATGCTCATTTGTCAAATTAATAAATTTCGAACCAGATTTTTTTGAAGATGGTAAAATTTCCTTTAAAGTGGCCCCAAAAAGCTTAGAGTCTTTCCTGTTTTCTTCACATAAATTTTTTAAATACTTGTTCCTGGCATCTATAACCTCATTATTAACAACATTTCTTAAGTCCCTAGCTCTTCTCCATGAGACTATGCAAGTAGCTTGCCTAGCCTCTTTGAGACGCATGTTTTTATCATTAATCCTCTCGGCAAGATACTGTGTGATCCACGGGTCAGGTTTATCAACAACTTTGAATTCCCGGATCGGACATACAATGTCTAACATTCTTTTTAACATGTTTTCATAAGTAATCCAACATTCATTAGGGTCGGTACAATTATTAAAATAATCCCAATTACAGTTTTCCAAACTCTGGAGGTAGTCTTTCATAACAAAGTTTTTGTAGGATCTACCAAGAAACTTACGATAAGACAGCTTCACATGAGTTTTTTCTTTAATAAAATATACCGGTAAATGATCTGACAAGTGGAAATTTAAAGGACCACATGATGAGATTTGATTACAATTTGTAAAAATAAGATCTATACATTTATTTGTACCAGATGTGGTAGTTATTGATTTAACAAGTTGACGCAAATGAAAATCAGACATTAGTTCATAGAGTGTGTTTTTACCCCTCGAGTCTTCAAGTGCATGTATATTGAAATCACCGATCAGAAAAATATCATAGGATTGTAAATTATCAATCTGTAGAAGAATAGCTTTAAAGGTATCACAAAATTTGGTTAGGGAGCCGCTGGGTGGTCGATACACATTGCAAATAAGAGACTTTTTGAAACTACCCTTCATGGACAACAACCACTGCAATTCGATGTCGTCATTCATTCTATTAAAATGATTAAATTTCTCTGCAGAACATGATACATACTCATCAGCATGCGCACATAAACCTCCCCCTCTGTAGATACTTATTCTGTCGTGCCTAAATAAATTATATCTTGGGAACATATAAAGTTGGCTATCATCTTCATCGTTTAACCACGTCTCAGAAAAAAGAATTATGTCAATATTAAGGTTGCTCAATTCAATTTTCAGATTTGTAAACTTATTTCTAACAGACCTAGCATTTAAATGAATAGTGGAAAACCCTTTGTTAAAGTTGGGCGTATCACCCATACCTGAATTGAAAACAGTTTGACACGAGATTGGAGTCCACCAACAGAACAGCGAAGATATGACATTCATACCCAATTAATGAAATTACGGTAGTTTGACCAATGTATGTTGAAATGTATAATAACCCACACCCCCCTACCCAGAGACACAGGCATCGGCTCTTGTGGCCACCCATGCTCTTAAATACTAAGTAGGTTCTGAACACTACAAGAAAATTTCCCTGTTTGTTACATAAATAACCCGAGAGATTTTGTAGAAGTACATTATTATAATATTACAAAATTCAATACACATTAGTTGGTTTGGAAAATACGGTACAAAGCCACATTCAATACAATTAATAATACATTATGCAGTTTTACAAAATTTTATATTTTAATGTCGAGAAATTACGGTACCACAAGCCAAATTAAATATATAGGTTTTACAGTCCGGTATATCAACCCTGAGTTGGCTCGGCGGCCGGTGGAGGTGGCTGGTCTCTCAGTGCTTGTCGGACACTCTCCAGGATCCGTCCATGTAGGTTGGCGCCTTTTAAGTTGTTGTTTTTACAGGGTCATGCTTGCCCCAGGTGCATACATACACCCCAAACAGGGTGATATGAAGCTTCGTAGAGATGTTGGTCTCCAGTGTCTAATAAGTGAGCCTTCATGTTAGGCTCGCCAAACTTGATCATGTTGTACTGGAGGAGATATCCTTCTGCGTCTTTAGACATTCTTGGTTCTCTTTAATACGCTTGCCTGCCTCCATGATGGTGTAGGGGTCAACCAAGTCCTGTTTTTCCTGTTGACGTCTGGAACCACAGATTTTCGCCTTTTTATGTTGAAAAGCCTGTTCTACTGAGGAGTAGGATGTGTTGTCGACCTCAATCTTGCAGGGGTACAGGTTGGAGAATCGGTTGTGGGTTGAACGAAACATGATGCCGTCTGGTGTTTTTGCAGTAGTGGCGAGTTCAAGGTTAACGTCAGGGAAGGGAAGACGATTTAGATAGGCGTGGCTGAAAGACCTTTTACCAACAATAAGGGCGCGCTGCCTGAGCCTCACGTCCATGTTTTTAGCCTTACATAGGAAAAACATAGAGCGAATGTTGAGAAATTCTCGTCGTTCCTGGGCATCTAGTTCATCCCCTATTGAGACTCCATGCCAGAAGTCTTTATGTTTCAGCAGTTTGAGAGATTTAATCATAACAGCCTTGTATTCAGTGCCATAGAACTCCATTCTCACAGCGCGGTGTCGTATTTTCTGGTTATTGTCATCCTCGTCTCCTTGGTTACCATCGCCATCTTGGTTTTGTGGCTTCGCGGAGCGGCCAACTCGTACGATCGATTGAATGATTTCGACACCAAATTTCATTTTAATGTCGTTGAAAAGCTTACCAGCTATTGCAACCAAGTCTTCATCATTTTCTTCCTTCAGGCCTTCAATGATAGTGACTCGCTTGCGCTCATCCCTATCAGATTTTTCAAACCGACCACGATGCTCTGTCAACATGCGCGTCTGTGTGACAGCAACAATGCCTTGTTGACGTATACTTTCCTCGGTGGTGGTCAGGGTGGTAGTGATACCAGCGAGTTCATCAGAATGTCCATTTACCTTGGTTTGGATAGTTCCTACTGTGGTTGCAGTTTTCTGGGCGGTTGAAGTTATGGTAGCAAGCGTGTTGTTGATATCTGACAGCGTCTTTAACATGCCCGCTGTCAGAGTCTCCTGAGCCGTGACCCGGTGCCCTAGGTTGTTTACTTTGTTTACTTCGTCAGGAGAGGCGTCGAGGTGGAGAATGTCGCCTTCCTTCGCAAATTTACGTCGTCTCGACATGTTTCTTGTCGTGTAGTGGCTTCTCTGAGTCTTTAGACAGTGTGTGACCAACAATTAAATAGTTGGCATGTAGTTTGACAGTGTTTTTTGTCGAAAAATCAGGGAGCCTCTCTCAACGCGTCTTCACCCACTCATCGCCATCTTGTGTCATCTTGTCTATGCCTATGCATTCTACAATTGATTTTACCATTGATACAATACATGTACCATTTTTTCGAATACCTTTGCTGACTGTTGCTGACATACCTTAGGCTCATACTTTAATTAATATCCAGGATAAACTGGTAAATAAATGACCTAACTTTATCATAGAAACAATCATTAATATGTCAACATTAAGGTGTAGTTTTAGGGACCTTTAGCAACCACGCAAAAGCCCATTAAACGCAGACGTAGCCTATCCATTTTGAAATCCAACTGTGGCGGGCTCAGTAGCGTCCCTGGCAACCACCACCCACACCCCTAGTGTGGCTATACAGAACTAACAAGACCCCTGCGCGGCGGCGTCCTACATAAGGGGGCGTGGTCAACTGTACTAAGCAATATACACATATAACCGCTAGGGCTCTTATATAGACACTACGTGGGGTTTGCTATTAGGGACCTTTAGCAAACCCTACGTAGCTCATTAAAAACAGACGTAGTAGTGCTAAAGGGATAGGCTACGTCTGCTTTTACGTGGTTGTTTAAGGTCCCTATCAAAAGGTTCCTAATACTTAATCCGTGTGAGAATACTGACCTGTAGTTGAGATGTTGCCGGTAGGCGGCCATGTGCAGAGCGCCGCCTGACGGACACATGTAGAGGTTCCGGTCGTCCTCGGCCACCATGTCTATGTCATGAAGGATGACGCAATCACAAGGCCGTTCCACCAAGGTCGCATTGGTGGCATAATGGAAGCCAATGTTAAATAGAAGCCCTCGATTGAAGCGACTCCCTTCACTCTGCGAACAGGAAAGTACACTGTTACTTTATAACAGAGTAAGTGTAAGTAGGTGCAGTCAATACTTTCTGTATATGTCTGACTTCTCTACCACTCCAAACACTATCCATTAATAGTAATATTATTATCGCAACTATTTTTTATTCCATTATTCATCCCCAATATCATGTATGTCCATGACTGAGAAGATGGAAAAACAGTTCTTAAGTCGATGGTGCAGTTTATAACCATCAATATGATTGATGGAAGTTAACATATGTAGACAGTTTACCAGTCACTTTGAATTATCATGTTGAGATTTTTTAAAGTATTAGCCTGAGGCCTTATAAGCCACCTGATACAGACACTTCAAAGTAATAATACTGTACTTATTATCAAGTGCGTTTGTATGCGAATTGAGGTATTTTTTTTACAATATCCTTTATATAAATACTATAGACAGCACATGCAGATATATATTTTTACCTGTTCAATGAGGTAGATGGCATAGTCACGCTGCTGCTTCTGTAGTCTGTCATGTATATAGTCCATGAAGGGTATCACGTGACGTGACCTATTTCTGTACGGAACTAGGACACAGAGACGCTGTCTGGCAGTGCATGCTGGGGGACGCCATCTTCCTCCAGGAGTAACTTCCGGGTGCAGTGTTATAACCTCCTCTTCTGTAAAATTATGCTGGATTCCAAGCTTTCTCCCATCTGAAAACAATAGCCAATTCAAGCCTAAATTAGAACACAGCTCTAAGATAATAAAAATTGAACGTGTGATTAACATCACAAATGACTCAGGGTCAGGGTGATAAAGTGATTGAATTGATGGACTAAAAGACTGAATCCGTAAATTTTATTTCAGGAACAATAAATTATTTGTCAATTCTGAGAGCAGGAATGTATTCCTGGGTCAAAACTACCCTCAAATCATGTGTCACACTACTATGTTATCATATTTCAGATGAGCAGGTGGGTGTGGGCGAGCCGGTGGGTGTGGGCGAGCCGGTGAGTGTGGGCAAGCAAGTGCGTCTGGGCAAGCAGGTAGCTGTGGGCGTCAGCGCCTGGTGGCACGTAACTGCTGTTTTACGTCTCGGCCAAAAAGCGAGTCAATCAGAGCGTCAGCAGTGACACCATCTCCATTTCTGTTTCGCCGCTTTACATCTTGGCCAAAAAGCTAGCCGACCAGAGAATCAACGGTGATCCGACACAGACTGATGCACTGGGAGACTTTCTGTCGTCCTCTGCTTTAGGGGGCTCAGGTCCAGGGTTGTCTAAGGTTGTCTCTTTGGCCCTCAGATATTGAAAATGTATTGAACTAAATTTTACCAAGTAACTGACAGTGCTCAATTACCTTGATAATATTTTCTTTTTTGATATATCTACATTGATATAACTTATATCAAGCTGATATATCACAATATCATGTTGTACTATATGTATATTTAAAAGAGATGCAGACAGAACGTGTTGCACAAAGAAAATAGTGAGAATTGACACACTGTGCTTAGAGTTGACTGAAGTTCAGTAGTGACCCCCCTGTGCTAAATTACCATCCGATCCAGTTTACAATGTCTGAAAAAAAGCATCTCACCCTGGTTTGGCTGGGCGCCGAGATCTGTCCCATAGACTCAGCACTGAGCCGTTCAATATATAATCGTTCAATGTCAAGGGTTGTCTACAGTCTGCCATAGGGTTCTATGTTGAAGCAAATTACCAGCATATTTTAGAAAAATTTTCTCTCTTCTTTTTGGGGGACTTAGCATTAAATGTGGATTATAGCGCCAGCACACATTACACACAATGTAGTAATGCATCTATAGAAAGAGAAATGGAGCATGAGAACAGAGAAATGTATGAATTATTGAACTTTTAATATTTTTGCCGAGGAAGCCATCGCTACCCGTCGCACAAGTCTCAGGGTAACCCTGAGTCAAAAACCTGGTTCAGATGATAGTACCCGGGTTCTCCAGCCACTAATTCTTCTCATGGGTTAAATATGACAAATTTTAAATCGGTTGAAAGCTCAAGAACGATATATACCGTATCGTCGCATATAGGTGCCAGGTTTTGAATAGGAGCCTCCCTTGAATAAGAGCCGGGTGTAATAGGTGTTTGAAATCAATAGGTGCCGGGCCTTGAATAGGTGCCTGGTGATATCCTCTGATGGATATATAGGAAACAGTATTGTTTGCTTTGCAGTTAGGTCATGATAAAATGCTGCATACACAGGGTTTTTGTAAGAAATGTGCTGAAATAGCTGGATTACCAGCATGTTTATAGTGCAATATAACAACTCTTTGGTCACCTTCCCCAGACCCAGGGTGTCTAAAATAATAGCTGCCGGACCTTGAATAACTGCCTCCCTTGATTAGGAGCCGGGGGTAGAAGGGTGTCCAAGTAAATAACTGCCCGGGCACCTATATGCTCAGATGGTTATCCGAATGAAACAAGTCTTATTTTTCATCGGATACTGATTATGATAGGAGAAAGCTGTTAATGAATCTGATGAGAAAACTGGTCTTTTCTGATGGATTGTGACAAGACACGGATATTTGCAAAGGTATGTCATACTGATAATACAGGCAAGGGGAGCTAGCTCAGATGGTAGAGCGCTCGCTTAGCATGTGAGAGGTACCGGGATCGATGCCCGGGTTCTCCAGCCACTGGTTTTTCTCATGAAAATATTTCTAATTCAAAATCAAATCATGGCTGATTGCCTCAGTATGTTATGGCATGATAAAGCCATCAAAATCGTTTCCGTTTTGAGCAGAATTTGCTAATGTGATACTGTTGTAATAGAACTCTGTTGATGAAACTGACACTTTGCCTAAGTAAAGGGGACCTAGCTCAGGTGATAGAGTGCTGGCTTAGCATGTGAGAGGTACCTGGATCAAACCCCAGTCACTTCCATTGGCAGCTTTTTCAGCTAAATACTTCCAATTTGAACCATATATGCAGGCATGTCGCACAGTGCATTGATCAACATCTCTGCAAACTCTCATTTGAACATCTAATGTTTTGATATCACAATTCCATTCTAAAAAATAGCTGCCAAGAAATTGATGAGAAGACTGCCATTTTCTTCTCAATCTTGGCAAAAAGATGGATGTTGGCCAGCATAGGACAGAGAAACCAAACAGGCAAGGGGAGCTAGCTCAGATGGTAGAGCGCTCGCTTAGCATGTGAGAGGTACCGGGATCGATGCCCGGGTTCTCCAGCCCAAATTTTTTTCAGAGCAACATTTCAATTTCAAATGAGTTGATTCACATCTGATTGACTATATTAGGTCATGGTTATCCGAATGAAACAAGTCTTATTTTTCATCGGATACTGATTATGATAGGAGAAAGTTGTTAATGAATCTGATGAGAAAACTGGTCTTTTCTGATGGATTGTGACAAGACACGGATATTTGCAAAGGTATGTCATATTGATAATACAGGCAAGGGGAGCTAGCTCAGATGGTAGAGCGCTCGCTTAGCATGTGAGAGGTACCGGGATCGATGCCCGGGTTCTCCAGCCACTGGTTTTTCTCATGAAAATATTTCTAATTCAAAATCAAATCATGGCTGATTGCCTCAGTATGTTATGTCTTGATAAAGCCATCAAAATCGTTTCCGTTTTGAGCAGAATTTGCTAATGTGATACTGTTGTAATAGAACTCTGTTGATGAAACTGACACTTTGCCTAAGTAAAGGGGACCTAGCTCAGGTGGTAGAGTGCTGGCTTAGCATGTGAGAGATACCTGGATCAAACCCCAGTCACTTCCATTGGCACTTTTTTCATGTAAATACTTCCAATTTGAACCATATATGCAGGCATGTCGCACAGTGCATTGATCAACATCTCTGCAAACTCTCATTTGAACATCTAATGTTTTGATATCACAATTCAGTTCTAAAATATAGCTGCCAAGGAATTGATGAGAAGACTGCCATTTTCTTCTCAATCTTGGCAAAAAGATGGATGTTGGCCAGCATAGGACAGAGAAACCAAACAGGCAAGGGGAGCTAGCTCAGATGGTAGAGCGCTCGCTTAGCATGTGAGAGGTACCGGGATCGATGCCCGGGTTCTCCAGCCCAAATTTTTTTCAGAGCAACATTTCAATTTCAAATGAGTTGATTCACATCTGATATTAGGTCATGGTTATCCGAATGAAACAAGTCTTATTTTTCATCGGATACTGATTATGATAGGAGAAAGCTGTTAATGAATCTGATGAGAAAACTGGTCTTTTCTGATGGATTGTGACAAGACACGGCTATTTGCAAAGGTATGTCATACTGATAATACAGGCAAGGGGAGCTAGCTCAGATGGTAGAGCGCTCGCTTAGCATGTGAGAGGTACCGGGATCGATGCCCGGGTTCTCCAGCCACTGGTTTTTCTCATGAAAATATTTCTAATTCAAAATCAAATCATTTTTTAACAACAGGGGGGGGGGTGGTGAGATTTCGTGCGGAGCACGCGAAATTTTTTCACCCCCCCCCCGCTAGAGGGGTCGAAATTTTTTACCCCCCCCCCGGCAGGCCGAAAATCGCGCGCGTTCGCGCCCCTTTGTAGCATAGTAACGCGCGGGCTTTTTCCCTCAAAACAGGTTGAATTTTTTTCACCCCCCCCCCAAGAGGGGTCCAAATTTTTTACCCCCCCCCCCCGGTCAAGGGGTCCAAATTTTTTACCCCCCCCCCCCAAATCCACCACCCCCCCCCCTGTTGTTAAAAAATGAGCACTCCCTAAAGCCATCAAAATCGTTTCCGTTTTGAGCAGAATTTGCTAATGTGATACTGTTGTATTAGAACTCTGTTGATGAAACTGACACTTTGCCTAAGTAAAGGGGACCTAGCTCAGGTGGTAAAGTGCTGGCTTAGCATGTGAGAGGTACCTGGATCAAACCCCAGTCACTTCCATTGGCAGCTTTTTCAGCTAAATACTTCCAATTTGAACCATATATGCAGGCATGTCGCACAGTGCATTGATCAACATCTCTGCAAACTCTCATTTGAACATCTAATGTTTTGATATCACAATTCAGTTCTAAAATATAGCTGCCAAGGAATTGATGAGAAGACTGCCATTTTCTTCTCAATCTTGGCAAAAAGATGGATGTTGGCCTTGCTGACATAGAAACCAAACAGGCAAGGGGAGCTAGCTCAGATGGTAGAGCGCTCGCTTAGCATGTGAGAGGTACCGGGATCGATGCCCGGGTTCTCCAGCCCAAATTTTTTTCAGAGCAACATTTCAATTTCAAATGAGTTGATTCACATCTGATTGACTATATTAGGTCATGGTTATCCGAATGAAACAAGTCTTATTTTTCATCGGATACTGATTATGATAGGAGAAAGTTGTTAATGAATCTGATGAGAAAACTGGTCTTTTCTGATGGATTGTGACAAGACACGGATATTTGCAAAGGTATGTCATATTGATAATACAGGCAAGGGGAGCTAGCTCAGATGGTAGAGCGCTCGCTTAGCATGTGAGAGGTACCGGGATCTATGCCCGGGTTCTCCAGCCACTGGTTTTTCTCATGAAAATATTTCTAATTCAAAATCAAATCATGGCTGATTGCCTCAGTATGTTATGTCATGATAAAGCCATCAAAATCGTTTCCGTTTTGAGCAGAATTTGCTAATGTGATACTGTTGTAATAGAACTCTGTTGATGAAACTGACACTTTGCCTAAGTAAAGGGAACCTAGCTCAGGTGGTAGAGTGCTGGCTTAGCATGTGAGAGGTACCTGGATCAAACCCCAGTCACTTCCATTGGCAGCTTTTTCAGCTAAATACTTCCAATTTGAACCATATATGCAGGCATGTCGCACAGTGCATTGATCAACATCTCTGCAAACTCTCATTTGAACATCTAATGTTTTGATATCACAATTCAATTCTAAAATATAGCTGCCAAGGAATTGATGAGAAGACTGCCATTTTCTTCTCAATCTTGGCGAAAAGATGGATGTTGGCCAGCATAGGACATAGAAACCAAACAGGCAAGGGGAGCTTGCTCAGATGGTAGAGCGCTCGCTTAGCATGTGAGAGGTACCGGTATCGATGCCCGGGTTCTCCAGCCCAAATTTTTTTCAGAGCAACATTTCAATTTCAAATGAGTTGATTCACATCTGATTGACTATATTAGGTCATGGTTATCCGAATGAAACAAGTCTTATTTTTCATCGGATACTGATTATGATAGGAGAAAGCTGTTAATGAATCTGATGAGAAAACTGGTCTTTTCTGATGGATTGTGACAAGACACGGATATTTGCAAAGGTATGTCATATTGATAATACAGGCAAGTGGAGCTAGCTGAGATGGTAGAGCGCTCGCTTAGCATGTGAGAGGTACCGGGATCGATGCCCGGGTTCTCCAGCCACTGGTTTTTCTCATGAAAATATTTCTAATTCAAAATCAAATCATGGCTGATTGCCTCAGTATGTTATGTCATGATAAAGCCATCAAAATCGTTTCCGTTTTGAGCAGAATTTGCTAATGTGATACTGTTGTAATAGAACTCTGTTGATGAAACTGACACTTTGCCTAAGTAAAGGGGACCTAGCTGAGGTGGTAGAGTGCTGGCTTAGCATATGAGAGGTACCTGGATCAAACCCCACTCACTTCCATTGGCAGCTTTTTCATGTAAATACTTCCAATTTGAACCATATATGCAGGCATGTCGCACAGTGCATTGATCAACATCTCTGCAAACTCTCATTTGAACATCTAACGTTTTGATATCACAATTCGCTTCTAAAAAATAGCTGCCAAGAAATTGATGAGAAGACTGCCATTTTCTTCTCAATCTTGGCAAAAAGATGGATGTTGGCCAGCATAGGACAAAGAAACCAAACAGGCAAGGGGAGCTAGCTCAGATAGTAGGGACCTTTAGCAAACCCCACGTAGCCCTTTTAACGCAGACGTAGGCTATACCTTCAACACTGCTACGTCTGCGTTTAATGAGCTACGTCGGGTTTGCTAAAGGTCCCTGGTAGAGCGCTCGCTTAGCATGTGAGAGGTACCGGGATCGATGCCCGGGTTCTCCAGCCCAAATTTTTTTCAGAGCAACATTTCAATTTCAAATGAGTTGATTCACATCTGATTGACTATATTAGGTCATGGTTATCCGAATGAAACAAGTCTTATTTTTCATCGGATACTGATTATGATAGGAGAAAGTTGTTAATGAATCTGATGAGAAAACTGGTCTTTTCTGATGGATTGTGACAAGACACGGATATTTGCAAAGGTATGTCATATTGATAATACAGGCAAGGGGAGCTAGCTCAGATGGTAGAGCGCTCGCTTAGCATGTGAGAGGTACCGGGATCGATGCCCGGGTTCTCCAGCCACTGGTTTTTCTCATGAAAATATTTCTAATTCAAAATCAAATCATGGCTGATTGCCTCAGTATGTTATGTCATGATAAAGCCATCAAAATCGTTTCCGTTTTGAGCAGAATTTGCTAATGTGATACTGTTGTAATAGAACTCTGTTGATGAAACTGACACTTTGCCTAAGTAAAGGGAACCTAGCTCAGGTGGTAGAGTGCTGGCTTAGCATGTGAGAGGTACCTGGATCAAACCCCAGTCACTTCCATTGGCAGCTTTTTCAGCTAAATACTTCCAATTTGAACCATATATGCAGGCATGTCGCACAGTGCATTGATCAACATCTCTGCAAACTCTCATTTGAACATCTAATGTTTTGATATCACAATTCAATTCTAAAATATAGCTGCCAAGGAATTGATGAGAAGACTGCCATTTTCTTCTCAATCTTGGCGAAAAGATGGATGTTGGCCAGCATAGGACATAGAAACCAAACAGGCAAGGGGAGCTTGCTCAGATGGTAGAGCGCTCGCTTAGCATGTGAGAGGTACCGGTATCGATGCCCGGGTTCTCCAGCCCAAATTTTTTTCAGAGCAACATTTCAATTTCAAATGAGTTGATTCACATCTGATTGACTATATTAGGTCATGGTTATCCGAATGAAACAAGTCTTATTTTTCATCGGATACTGATTATGATAGGAGAAAGCTGTTAATGAATCTGATGAGAAAACTGGTCTTTTCTGATGGATTGTGACAAGACACGGATATTTGCAAAGGTATGTCATATTGATAATACAGGCAAGTGGAGCTAGCTGAGATGGTAGAGCGCTCGCTTAGCATGTGAGAGGTACCGGGATCGATGCCCGGGTTCTCCAGCCACTGGTTTTTCTCATGAAAATATTTCTAATTCAAAATCAAATCATGGCTGATTGCCTCAGTATGTTATGTCATGATAAAGCCATCAAAATCGTTTCCGTTTTGAGCAGAATTTGCTAATGTGATACTGTTGTAATAGAACTCTGTTGATGAAACTGACACTTTGCCTAAGTAAAGGGGACCTAGCTGAGGTGGTAGAGTGCTGGCTTAGCATATGAGAGGTACCTGGATCAAACCCCACTCACTTCCATTGGCAGCTTTTTCATGTAAATACTTCCAATTTGAACCATATATGCAGGCATGTCGCACAGTGCATTGATCAACATCTCTGCAAACTCTCATTTGAACATCTAACGTTTTGATATCACAATTCCATTCTAAAAAATAGCTGCCAAGAAATTGATGAGAAGACTGCCATTTTCTTCTCAATCTTGGCAAAAAGATGGATGTTGGCCAGCATAGGACAAAGAAACCAAACAGGCAAGGGGAGCTAGCTCAGATAGTAGGGACCTTTAGCAAACCCCACGTAGCCCTTTTAACGCAGACGTAGGCTATACCTTCAACACTGCTACGTCTGCGTTTAATGAGCTACGTCGGGTTTGCTAAAGGTCCCTGGTAGAGCGCTCGCTTAGCATGTGAGAGGTACCGGGATCGATGCCCGGGTTCTCCAGCCCAAATTTTTTTCAGAGCAACATTTCAATTTCAAATGAGTTGATTCACATCTGATTGACTATATTAGGTCATGGTTATCCGAATGAAACAAGTCTTATTTTTCATCGGATACTGATTATGATAGGAGAAAGTTGTTAATGAATCTGATGAGAAAACTGGTCTTTTCTGATGGATTGTGACAAGACACGGATATTTGCAAAGGTATGTCATATTGATAATACAGGCAAGGGGAGCTAGCTCAGATGGTAGAGCGCTCGCTTAGCATGTGAGAGGTACCGGGATCGATGCCCGGGTTCTCCAGCCACTGGTTTTTCTCATGAAAATATTTCTAATTCAAAATCAAATCATGGCTGATTGCCTCAGTATGTTATGTCATGATAAAGCCATCAAAATCGTTTCCGTTTTGAGCAGAATTTGCTAATGTGATACTGTTGTAATAGAACTCTGTTGATGAAACTGACACTTTGCCTAAGTAAAGGGAACCTAGCTCAGGTGGTAGAGTGCTGGCTTAGCATGTGAGAGGTACCTGGATCAAACCCCACTCACTTCCATTGGCACTTTTTTCATGTAAATACTTCCAATTTGAACCATATATGCAGGCATGTCGCACAGTGCATTGATCAACATCTCTGCAAACTCTCATTTGAACATCTAATGTTTTGATATCACAATTCAGTTCTAAAATATAGCTGCCAAGGAATTGATGAGAAGACTGCCATTTTCTTCTCAATCTTGGCAAAAAGATGGATGTTGGCCAGCATAGGACAGAGAAACCAAACAGGCAAGGGGAGCTAGCTCAGATGGTAGAGCGCTCGCTTAGCATGTGAGAGGTACCGGGATCGATGCCCGGGTTCTCCAGCCCAAATTTTTTTCAGAGCAACATTTCAATTTCAAATGAGTTGATTCACATCTGATTGACTATATTAGGTCATGGTTATCCGAATGAAACAAGTCTTATTTTTCATCGGATACTGATTATGATAGGAGAAAGTTGTTAATGAATCTGATGAGAAAACTGGTCTTTTCTGATGGATTGTGACAAGACACGGATATTTGCAAAGGTATGTCATATTGATAATACAGGCAAGGGGAGCTAGCTCAGATGGTAGAGCGCTCGCTTAGCATGTGAGAGGTACCGGGATCGATGCCCGGGTTCTCCAGCCACTGGTTTTTCTCATGAAAATATTTCTAATTCAAAATCAAATCATGGCTGATTGCCTCAGTATGTTATGTCATGATAAAGCCATCAAAATCGTTTCCGTTTTGAGCAGAATTTGCTAATGTGATACTGTTGTAATAGAACTCTGTTGATGAAACTGACACTTTGCCTAAGTAAAGGGGACCTAGCTCAGGTGGTAGAGTGCTGGCTTAGCATGTCAGAGGTACCTGGATCAAACCCCAGTCACTTCCATTGGCAGCTTTTTCAGCTAAATACTTCCAATTTGAACCATATATGCAGGCATGTCGCACAGTGCATTGATCAACATCTCTGCAAACTCTCATTTGAACATCTAATGTTTTGATATCACAATTCAGTTCTAAAATATAGCTGCCAAGGAATTGATGAGAAGACTGCCATTTTCTTCTCAATCTTGGCAAAAAGATGGATGTTGGCCAGCATAGGACAAAGAAACCAAACAGGCAAGGGGAGCTAGCTCAGATGGTAGAGCGCTCGCTTAGCATGTGAGAGGTACCGGGATCGATGCCCGGGTTCTCCAGCCCAAATTTTTTTCAGAGCAACATTTCAATTTCAAATGAGTTGATTCACATCTGATTGACTATATTAGGTCATGGTTATCCGAATGAAACAAGTCTTATTTTTCATCGGATACTGATTATGATAGGAGAAAGTTGTTAATGAATCTGATGAGAAAACTGGTCTTTTCTGATGGATTGTGACAAGACACGGATATTTGCAAAGGTATGTCATACTGATAATACAGGCAAGGGGAGCTAGCTCAGATGGTAGAGCGCTCGCTTAGCATGTGAGAGGTACCGGGATCGATGCCCGGGTTCTCCAGCCACTGGTTTTTCTCATGAAAATATTTCTAATTCAAAATCAAATCGTGGCTGATTGCCTCAGTATGTTATGTCATGATAAAGCCATCAAAATCGTTTCCGTTTTGAGCAGAATTTGCTAATGTGATACTGTTGTAATAGAACTCTGTTGATGAAACTGACACTTTGCCTAAGTAAAGGGGACCTAGCTCAGGTGGTAGAGTGCTGGCTTAGCATGTGAGAGATACCTGGATCAAACCCCAGTCACTTCCATTGGCACTTTTTTCATGTAAATACTTCCAATTTGAACCATATATGCAGGCATGTCGCACAGTGCATTGATCAACATCTCTGCAAACTCTCATTTGAACATCTAATGTTTTGATATCACAATTCAGTTCTAAAATATAGCTGCCAAGGAATTGATGAGAAGACTGCCATTTTCTTCTCAATCTTGGCAAAAAGATGGATGTTGGCCAGCATAGGACAAAGAAACCAAACAGGCAAGGGGAGCTAGCTCAGATGGTAGAGCGCTCGCTTAGCATGTGAGAGGTACCGGGATCGATGCCCGGGTTCTCCAGCCCAAATTTTTTTCAGAGCAACATTTCAATTTCAAATGAGTTGATTCACATCTGATTGACTATATTAGGTCATGGTTATCCGAATGAAACAAGTCTTATTTTTCATCGGATACTGATTATGATAGGAGAAAGTTGTTAATGAATCTGATGAGAAAACTGGTCTTTTCTGATGGATTGTGACAAGACACGGATATTTGCAAAGGTATGTCATACTGATAATACAGGCAAGGGGAGCTAGCTCAGATGGTAGAGCGCTCGCTTAGCATGTGAGAGGTACCGGGATCGATGCCCGGGTTCTCCAGCCACTGGTTTTTCTCATGAAAATATTTCTTATTCAAAATCAAATCGTGGCTGATTGCCTCAGTATGTTATGTCATGATAAAGCCATCAAAATCGTTTCCGTTTTGAGCAGAATTTGCTAATGTGATACTGTTGTAATAGAACTCTGTTGATGAAACTGACACTTTGCCTAAGTAAAGGGGACCTAGCTCAGGTGGTAGAGTGCTGGCTTAGCATGTGAGAGATACCTGGATCAAACCCCAGTCACTTCCATTGGCACTTTTTTCATGTAAATACTTCCAATTTGAACCATATATGCAGGCATGTCGCACAGTGCATTGATCAACATCTCTGCAAACTCTCATTTGAACATCTAATGTTTTGATATCACAATTCAGTTCTAAAATATAGCTGCCAAGGAATTGATGAGAAGACTGCCATTTTCTTCTCAATCTTGGCAAAAAGATGGATGTTGGCCAGCATAGGACAGAGAAACCAAACAGGCAAGGGGAGCTAGCTCAGATGGTAGAGCGCTCGCTTAGCATGTGAGAGGTACCGGGATCGATGCCCGGGTTCTCCAGCCCAAATTTTTTTCAGAGCAACATTTCAATTTCAAATGAGTTGATTCACATCTGATTGACTATATTAGGTCATGGTTATCCGAATGAAACAAGTCTTATTTTTCATCGGATACTGATTATGATAGGAGAAAGTTGTTAATGAATCTGATGAGAAAACTGGTCTTTTCTGATGGATTGTGACAAGACACGGATATTTGCAAAGGTATGTCATATTGATAATACAGGCAAGGGGAGCTAGCTCAGATGGTAGAGCGCTCGCTTAGCATGTAAGAGGTACCGGGATCGATGCCCGGGTTCTCCAGCCACTGGTTTTTCTCATGAAAATATTTCTAATTCAAAATCAAATCATGGCTGATTGCCTCAGTATGTTATGTCATGATAAAGCCATCAAAATCGTTTCCGTTTTGAGCAGAATTTGCTAATGTGATACTGTTGTAATAGAACTCTGTTGATGAAACTGACACTTTGCCTAAGTAAAGGGGACCTAGCTCAGGTGGTAGAGTGCTGGCTTAGCATGTCAGAGGTACCTGGATCAAACCCCAGTCACTTCCATTGGCAGCTTTTTCAGCTAAATACTTCCAATTTGAACCATATATGCAGGCATGTCGCACAGTGCATTGATCAACATCAAGTTAGTGAGTTGATTCACATCTGATTGACTATATTAGGTCATGGTTATCCGAATGAAACAAGTCTTATTTTTCATCGGATACTGATTATGATAGGAGAAAGTTGTTAATGAATCTGATGAGAAAACTGGTCTTTTCTGATGGATTGTGACAAGACACGGATATTTGCAAAGGTATGTCATATTGATAATACAGGCAAGGGGAGCTAGCTCAGATGGTAGAGCGCTCGCTTAGCATGTGAGAGGTACCGGGATCGATGCCCGGGTTCTCCAGCCACTGGTTTTTCTCATGAAAATATTTCTAATTCAAAATCAAGTCATGGCTGATTGACTCAGTATGTTATGTCTTGATAAAGCCATCAAAATCGTTTCCGTTTTGAGCAGAATTTGCTAATGTGATACTGTTGTAATAGAACTCTGTTGATGAAACTGACACTTTGCCTAAGTAAAGGGGACCTAGCTCAGGTGGTAGAGTGCTGGCTTAGCATGTGAGAGATACCTGGATCAAACCCCAGTCACTTCCATTGGCACTTTTTTCATGTAAATACTTCCAATTTGAACCATATATGCAGGCATGTCGCACAGTGCATTGATCAACATCTCTGCAAACTCTCATTTGAACATCTAATGTTTTGATATCACAATTCAGTTCTAAAATATAGCTGCCAAGGAATTGATGAGAAGACTGCCATTTTCTTCTCAATCTTGGCAAAAAGATGGATGTTGGCCAGCATAGGACAGAGAAACCAAACAGGCAAGGGGAGCTAGCTCAGATGGTAGAGCGCTCGCTTAGCATGTGAGAGGTACCGGGATCGATGCCCGGGTTCTCCAGCCCAAATTTTTTTCAGAGCAACATTTCAATTTCAAATGAGTTGATTCACATCTGATTGACTATATTAGGTCATGGTTATCCGAATGAAACAAGTCTTATTTTTCATCGGATACTGATTATGATAGGAGAAAGTTGTTAATGAATCTGATGAGAAAACTGGTCTTTTCTGATGGATTGTGACAAGACACGGATATTTGCAAAGGTATGTCATATTGATAATACAGGCAAGGGGAGCTAGCTCAGATGGTAGAGCGCTCGCTTAGCATGTGAGAGGTACCGGGATCGATGCCCGGGTTCTCCAGCCACTGGTTTTTCTCATGAAAATATTTCTAATTCAAAATCAAATCATGGCTGATTGCCTCAGTATGTTATGTCATGATAAAGCCATCAAAATCGTTTCCGTTTTGAGCAGAATTTGCTAATGTGATACTGTTGTAATAGAACTCTGTTGATGAAACTGACACTTTGCCTAAGTAAAGGGGACCTAGCTCAGGTGGTAGAGTGCTGGCTTAGCATGTCAGAGGTACCTGGATCAAACCCCAGTCACTTCCATTGGCAGCTTTTTCAGCTAAATACTTCCAATTTGAACCATATATGCAGGCATGTCGCACAGTGCATTGATCAACATCTCTGCAAACTCTCATTTGAACATCTAATGTTTTGATATCACAATTCCATTCTAAAATATAGCTGCCAAGGAATTGATGAGAAGACTGCCATTTTCTTCTCAATCTTGGCAAAAAGATGGATGTTGGCCAGCATAGGACAAAGAAACCAAACAGGCAAGGGGAGCTAGCTCAGATGGTAGAGCGCTCGCTTAGCATGTGAGAGGTACCGGGATCGATGCCCGGGTTCTCCAGCCCAAATTTTTTTCAGAGCAACATTTCAATTTCAAATGAGTTGATTCACATCTGATTGACTATATTAGGTCATGGTTATCCGAATGAAACAAGTCTTATTTTTCATCGGATACTGATTATGATAGGAGAAAGTTGTTAATGAATCTGATGAGAAAACTGGTCTTTTCTGATGGATTGTGACAAGACACGGATATTTGCAAAGGTATGTCATACTGATAGTACAGGCAAGGGGAGCTAGCTCAGATGGTAGAGCGCTCGCTTAGCATGTGAGAGGTACCGGGATCGATGCCCGGGTTCTCCAGCCACTGGTTTTTCTCATGAAAATATTTCTAATTCAAAATCAAATCATGGCTGATTGCCTCAGTATGTTATGTCATGATAAAGCCATCACAATCGTTTCAGTTTTGAGCAGAATTTGCTAATGTGATACTGTTGTAATAGAACTCTGTTGATGAAACTGACACTTTGCCTAAGTAAAGGGGACCTAGCTCAGGTGGTAGAGTGCTGGCTTAGCATGTCAGAGGTACCTGGATCAAACCCCAGTCACTTCCATTGGCAGCTTTTTCAGCTAAATACTTCCAATTTGAACCATATATGCAGGCATGTCGCACAGTGCATTGATCAACATCTCTGCAAACTCTCATTTGAACATCTAATGTTTTGATATCACAATTCCATTCTAAAATATAGCTGCCAAGGAATTGATGAGAAGACTGCCATTTTCTTCTCAATCTTGGCAAAAAGATGGATGTTGGCCAGCATAGGACAAAGAAACCAAACAGGCAAGGGGAGCTAGCTCAGATGGTAGAGCGCTCGCTTAGCATGTGAGAGGTACCGGGATCGATGCCCGGGTTCTCCAGCCCAAATTTTTTTCAGAGCAACATTTCAATTTCAAATGAGTTGATTCACATCTGATTGACTATATTAGGTCATGGTTATCCGAATGAAACAAGTCTTATTTTTCATCGGATACTGATTATGATAGGAGAAAGTTGTTAATGAATCTGATGAGAAAACTGGTCTTTTCTGATGGATTGTGACAAGACACGGATATTTGCAAAGGTATGACATATTGATAATACAGGCAAGGGGAGCTAGCTCAGATGGTAGAGCGCTCGCTTAGCATGTGAGAGGTACCGGGATCGATGCCCGGGTTCTCCAGCCACTGGTTTTTCTCATGAAAATATTTCTAATTCAAAATCAAATCATGGCTGATTGCCTCAGTATGTTATGTCATGATAAAGCCATCAAAATCGTTTCAGTTTTGAGCAGAATTTGCTAATGTGATACTGTTGTAATAGAACTCTGTTGATGAAACTGACACTTTGCCTAAGTAAAGGGGACCTAGCTCAGGTGGTAGAGTGCTGGCTTAGCATGTGAGAGGTACCTGGATCAAACCCCCGGTCACTTCCATTGGCAGCTTTTTCAGCTAAATACTTCCAATTTGAACCATATATGCAGGCATGTCGCACAGTGCATTGATCAACATCTCTGCAAACTCTCATTTGAACATCTAATGTTTTGATATCACAATTCCATTCTAAAATATAGCTGCCAAGGAATTGATGAGAAGACTGCCATTTTCTTCTCAATCTTGGCAAAAAGATGGATGTTGGCCAGCATAGGACAGAGAAACCAAACAGGCAAGGGGAGCTAGCTCAGATGGTCGAGCGCTCGCTTAGCATGTGAGAGGTACCGGGATCGATGCCCGGGTTCTCCAGCCCAAATTTTTTTCAGAGCAACATTTCAATTTCAAATGAGTTGATTCACATCTGATTGACTATATTAGGTCATGGTTATCCGAATGAAACAAGTCTTATTTTTCATCGGATACTGATTATGATAGGAGAAAGTTGTTAATGAATCTGATGAGAAAACTGGTCTTTTCTGATGGATTGTGACAAGACACGGATATTTGCAAAGGTATGTCATACTGATAATACAGGCAAGGGGAGCTAGCTCAGATGGTAGAGCGCTCGCTTAGCATGTGAGAGGTACCGGGATCGATGCCCGGGTTCTCCAGCCACTGGTTTTTCTCATGAAAATATTTCTAATTCAAAATCAAATCGTGGCTGATTGCCTCAGTATGTTATGTCATGATAAAGCCATCAAAATCGTTTCCGTTTTGAGCAGAATTTGCTAATGTGATACTGTTGTAATAGAACTCTGTTGATGAAACTGACACTTTGCCTAAGTAAAGGGGACCTAGCTCAGGTGGTAGAGTGCTGACTTAGCATGTGAGAGGTACCTGGATCAAACCCCAGTCACTTCCATTGGCAGCTTTTTCAGCTAAATACTTCCAATTTGAACCATATATGCAGGCATGTCGCACAGTGCATTGATCAACATCTCTGCAAACTCTCATTTGAACATCTAATGTTTTGATATCACAATTCCATTCTAAAATATAGCTGCCAAGGAATTGATGAGAAGACTGCCATTTTCTTCTCAATCTTGGCAAAAAGATGGATGTTGGCCAGCATAGGACATAGAAACCAAACAGGCAAGGGGAGCTAGCTCAGATGGTAGAGCGCTCGCTTAGCATGTGAGAGGTACCGGGATCGATGCCCGGGTTCTCCAGCCCAAATTTTTTTCAGAGCAACATTTCAATTTCAAATGAGTTGATTCACATCTGATTGACTATATTAGGTCATGGTTATCCGAATGAAACAAGTCTTATTTTTCATCGGATACTGATTATGATAGGAGAAAGTTGTTAATGAATCTGATGAGAAAACTGGTCTTTTCTGATGGATTGTGACAAGACACGGATATTTGCAAAGGTATGACATACTGATAATACAGGCAAGGGGAGCTAGCTCAGATGGTAGAGCGCTCGCTTAGCATGTGAGAGGTACCGGGATCGATGCCCGGGTTCTCCAGCCACTGGTTTTTCTCATGAAAATATTTCTAATTCAAAATCAAATCATGGCTGATTGCCTCAGTATGTTATGTCATGATAAAGCCATCAAAATCGTTTCACTTTGCCTAAGTAAAGGGAACCTAGCTCAGGTGGTAGAGTGCTGGCTTAGCATGTGAGAGGTACCTGGATCAAACCCCAGTCACTTCCATTGGCACTTTTTTCATGTAAATACTTCCAATTTGAACCATATATGCAGGCATGTCGCACAGTGCATTGATCAACATCTCTGCAAACTCTCATTTGAACATCTAATGTTTTGATATCACAATTCCATTCTAAAATATAGCTGCCAAGGAATTGATGAGAAGACTGCCATTTTCTTCTCAATCTTGGCAAAAAGATGGATGTTGGCCAGCATAGGACATAGAAACCAAACAGGCAAGGGGAGCTAGCTCAGATGGTAGAGCGCTCGCTTAGCATGTGAGAGGTACCGGGATCGATGCCCGGGTTCTCCAGCCCAAATTTTTTTCAGAGCAACATTTCAATTTCAAATGAGTTGATTCACATCTGATATTAGGTCATGGTTATCCGAATGAAACAAGTCTTATTTTTCATCGGATACTGATTATGATAGGAGAAAGTTGTTAATGAATCTGATGAGAAAACTGGTCTTTTCTGATGGATTGTGACAAGACACGGATATTTGCAAAGGTATGTCATATTGATAATACAGGCAAGGGGAGCTAGCTCAGATGGTAGAGCGCTCGCTTAGCATGTGAGAGGTACCGGGATCGATGCCCGGGTTCTCCAGCCACTGGTTTTTCTCATGAAACTATTTCTAATTCAAAATCAAATCGTGGCTGATTGCCTCAGTATGTTATGTCATGATAAAGCCATCAAAATCGTTTCCGTTTTGAGCAGAATTTGCTAATGTGATACTGTTGTAATAGAACTCTGTTGATGAAACTGACACTTTGCCTAAGTAAAGGGGACCTAGCTCAGGTGGTAGAGTGCTGACTTAGCATGTGAGAGGTACCTGGATCAAACCCCAGTCACTTCCATTGGCAGCTTTTTCAGCTAAATACTTCCAATTTGAACCATATATGCAGGCATGTCGCACAGTGCATTGATCAACATCTCTGCAAACTCTCATTTGAACATCTAATGTTTTGATATCACAATTCCATTCTAAAATATAGCTGCCAAGGAATTGATGAGAAGACTGCCATTTTCTTCTCAATCTTGGCAAAAAGATGGATGTTGGCCAGCATAGGACATAGAAACCAAACAGGCAAGGGGAGCTAGCTCAGATGGTAGAGCGCTCGCTTAGCATGTGAGAGGTACCGGGATCGATGCCCGGGTTCTCCAGCCCAAATTTTTTTCAGAGCAACATTTCAATTTCAAATGAGTTGATTCACATCTGATTGACTATATTAGGTCATGGTTATCCGAATGAAACAAGTCTTATTTTTCATCGGATACTGATTATGATAGGAGAAAGTTGTTAATGAATCTGATGAGAAAACTGGTCTTTTCTGATGGATTGTGACAAGACACGGATATTTGCAAAGGTATGTCATATTGATAATACAGGCAAGGGGAGCTAGCTCAGATGGTAGAGCGCTCGCTTAGCATGTGAGAGGTACCGGGATCGATGCCCGGGTTCTCCAGCCACTGGTTTTTCTCATGAAACTATTTCTAATTCAAAATCAAATCGTGGCTGATTGCCTCAGTATGTTATGTCATGATAAAGCCATCAAAATGGTTTCCGTTTTGAGCAGAATTTGCTAATGTGATACTGTTGTAATAGAACTCTGTTGATGAAACTGACACTTTGCCTAAGTAAAGGGGACCTAGCTCAGGTGGTAGAGTGCTGACTTAGCATGTGAGAGGTACCTGGATCAAACCCCAGTCACTTCCATTGGCAGCTTTTTCAGCTAAATACTTCCAATTTGAACCATATATGCAGGCATGTCGCACAGTGCATTGATCAACATCTCTGCAAACTCTCATTTGAACATCTAATGTTTTGATATCACAATTCCATTCTAAAATATAGCTGCCAAGGAATTGATGAGAAGACTGCCATTTTCTTCTCAATCTTGGCAAAAAGATGGATGTTGGCCAGCATAGGACAGAGAAACCAAACAGGCAAGGGGAGCTAGCTCAGATGGTAGAGCGCTCGCTTAGCATGTGAGAGGTACCGGGATCGATGCCCGGGTTCTCCAGCCCAAATTTTTTTCAGAGCAACATTTCAATTTCAAATGAGTTGATTCACATCTGATTGACTATATTAGGTCATGGTTATCCGAATGAAACAAGTCTTATTTTTCATCAGATACTGATTATGATAGGAGAAAGTTGTTAATGAATCTGATGAGAAAACTGGTCTTTTCTGATGGATTGTGACAAGACACGGATATTTGCAAAGGTATGTCATACTGATAATACAGGCAAGGGGAGCTAGCTCAGATGGTAGAGCGCTCGCTTAGCATGTGAGAGGTACCGAGATCGATGCCCGGGTTCTCCAGCCACTGGTTTTTCTCATGAAAATATTTCTAATTCAAAATCAAATCATGGCTGATTGCCTCAGTATGTTATGTCATGATATAGCCATCAAAATCGTTTCAGTTTTGAGCAGAATTTGCTAATGTGATACTGTTGAAATAGAACTCTGTTGATGAAACTGACACTTTGCCTAAGTAAAGGGGACCTAGCTCAGGTGGTAGAGTGCTGGCTTAGCATGTGAGAGGTACCTGGATCAAACCCCAGTCTTATTTTTCATCGGATACTGATTATGATAGGAGAAAGCTGTTAATGAATCTGATGAGAAAACTGGTCTTTTCTGATGGATTGTGACAAGACACGGATATTTGCAAAGGTATGTCATACTGATAATAGGGACCTTTAGCAAACCCGACGTAGCTCATTAAACGCAGACGTAGTAGTGCTAAAGAGATAGGCTACGTCTACGTTTATTGAGCTTTTACGTGGTTGCTAAAGGTCCCTAATACAGGCAAGGGGAGCTAGCTCAGATGGTAGAGCGCTCGCTTAGCATGTGAGAGGTACCGGGATCGATGCACGGGTTTTCCAGCCACTGGTTTTTCTCATGAAAATATTTCTAATTCAAAATCAAATCATGGCTGATTGCCTCAGTATGTTATGTCTTGATAAAGCCATCAAAATCGTTTCCGTTTTGAGCAGAATTTGCTAATGTGATACTGTTGTAATAGAACTCTGTTGATGAAACTGACACTTTGCCTAAGTAAAGGGGACCTAGCTCAGGTGGTAGAGTGCTGGCTTAGCATGTGAGAGATACCTGGATCAAACCCCAGTCACTTCCATTGGCACTTTTTTCATGTAAATACTTCTAATTTGAACCATATATGCAGGCATGTCGCACAGTGCATTGATCAACATCTCTGCAAACTCTCATTTGAACATCTAATGTTTCGATATCACAATTCCATTCTAAAATATAGCTGCCAAGGAATTGATGAGAAGACTGCCATTTTCTTCTCAATCTTGGCAAAAAGATGGATGTTGGCCAGCATAGGACATAGAAACCAAACAGGCAAGGGGAGCTAGCTCAGATGGTAGAGCGCTCGCTTAGCATGTGAGAGGTACCGGGATCGATGCCCGGGTTCTCCAGCCCAAATTTTTTTCAGAGCAACATTTCAATTTCAAATGAGTTGATTCACATCTGATTGACTATATTAGGTCATGGTTATCCGAATGAAACAAGTCTTATTTTTCATCGGATACTGATTATGATAGGAGAAAGCTGTTAATGAATCTGATGAGAAAACTGGTCTTTTCTGATGGATTGTGACAAGACACGGATATTTGCAAAGGTATGTCATACTGATAATACAGGCAAGGGGAGCTAGCTCAGATGGTAGAGCGCTCGCTTAGCATGTGAGAAGTACCGGGATCGATGCCCGGGTTCTCCAGCCACTGGTTTTTCTCATGAAAATATTTCTAATTCAAAATCAAATCATGGCTGATTGCCTCAGTATGTTATGTCATGATAAAGCCATCAAAATCGTTTCCGTTTTGAGCAGAATTTGCTAATGTGATACTGTTGTAATAGAACTCTGTTGATGAAACTGACACTTTGCCTAAGTAAAGGGGACCTAGCTCAGGTGGTAGAGTGCTGGCTCAGCATGTGAGAGGTACCTGGATCAAACCCCAGTCACTTCCATTGGCAGCTTTTTCAGCTAAATACTTCCAATTTGAACCATATATGCAGGCATGTCGCACAGTGCATTGATCAACATCTCTGCAAACTCTCATTTGAACATCTAATGTTTTGATATCACAATTCCATTCTAAAATATAGCTGCCAAGGAATTGATGAGAAGACTGCCATTTTCTTCTCAATCTTGGCAAAAAGATGGATGTTGGCCAGCATAGGACATAGAAACCAAACAGGCAAGGGGAGCTAGCTCAGATGGTAGAGCGCTCGCTTAGCATGTGAGAGGTACCGGGATCGATGCCCGGGTTCTCCAGCCCAAATTTTTTTCAGAGCAACATTTCAATTTCAAATGAGTTGATTCACATCTGATTGACTATATTAGGTCATGGTTATCCGAATGAAACAAGTCTTATTTTTCATCGGATACTGATTATGATAGGAGAAAGCTGTTAATGAATCTGATGAGAAAACTGGTCTTTTCTGATGGATTGTGACAAGACACGGATATTTGCAAAGGTATGTCATACTGATAATACAGGCAAGGGGAGCTAGCTCAGATGGTAGAGCGCTCGCTTAGCATGTGAGAGGTACCGGGATCGATGCCCGGGTTCTCCAGCCACTGGTTTTTCTCATGAAAATATTTCTAATTCAAAATCAAATCATGGCTGATTGCCTCAGTATGTTATGTCATGATAAAGCCATCAAAATCGTTTCCGTTTTGAGCAGAATTTGCTAATGTGATACTGTTGTAATAGAACTCTGTTGATGAAACTGACACTTTGCCTAAGTAAAGGGGACCTAGCTCAGGTGGTAGAGTGCTGGCGTAGCATGTGAGAGGTACCTGGATCAAACCCCAGTCACTTCCATTGGCAGCTTTTTCAGCTAAATACTTCCAATTTGAACCATATATGCAGGCATGTCGCACAGTGCATTGATCAACATCTCTGCAAACTCTCATTTGAACATCTAATGTTTTGATATCACAATTCCATTCTAAAATATAGCTGCCAAGGAATTGATGAGAAGACTGCCATTTTCTTCTCAATCTTGGCAAAAAGATGGATGTTGGCCAGCATAGGACATAGAAACCAAACAGGCAAGGGGAGCTAGCTCAGATGGTAGAGCGCTCGCTTAGCATGTGAGAGGTACCGGGATCGATGCCCGGGTTCTCCAGCCCAAATTTTTTTCAGAGCAACATTTCAATTTCAAATGAGTTGATTCACATCTGATTGACTATATTAGGTCATGGTTATCCGAATGAAACAAGTCTTATTTTTCATCGGATACTGATTATGATAGGAGAAAGCTGTTAATGAATCTGATGAGAAAACTGGTCTTTTCTGATGGATTGTGACAAGACACGGATATTTGCAAAGGTATGTCATACTGATAATACAGGCAAGGGGAGCTAGCTCAGATGGTAGAGCGCTCGCTTAGCATGTGAGAGGTACCGGGATCGATGCCCGGGTTCTCCAGCCACTGGTTTTTCTCATGAAAATATTTCTAATTCAAAATCAAATCATGGCTGATTGCCTCAGTATGTTATGTCATGATAAAGCCATCAAAATCGTTTCCGTTTTGAGCAGAATTTGCTAATGTGATACTGTTGTAATAGAACTCTGTTGATGAAACTGACACTTTGCCTAAGTAAAGGGGACCTAGCTCAGGTGGTAGAGTGCTGGCTTAGCATGTGAGAGGTACCTGGATCAAACCCCAGTCACGTCCATTGGCAGCTTTTTCAGCTAAATACTTCCAATTTGAACCATATATGCAGGCATGTCGCACAGTGCATTGATCAACATCTCTGCAAACTCTCATTTGAACATCTAATGTTTTGATATCACAATTCCATTCTAAAATATAGCTGCCAAGGAATTGATGAGAAGACTGCCATTTTCTTCTCAATCTTGGCAAAAAGATGGATGTTGGCCAGCATAGGACATAGAAACCAAACAGGCAAGGGGAGCTAGCTCAGATGGTAGAGCGCACGCTTAGCATGTGAGAGGTACCGGGATCGATGCCCGGGTCCTCCAGCCCAAATTTTTTTCAGAGCAACATTTCAATTTCAAATGAGTTGATTCACATCTGATTGACTATATTAGGTCATGGTTATCCGAATGAAACAAGTCTTATTTTTCATCGGATACTGATTATGATAGGAGAAAGCTGTTAATAGGGACCTTTAGCAACCACGTAAAAGCTCATAATACGCAGACGTAGCAGTGCTAAAGGTATAGGATACGTCTGGGTTAAATGAGCTACATCGGCTTTGCTAAAGGTCCCTAATGAATCTGATGAGAAAACTGGTCTTTTCTGATGGATTGTGACAAGACACGGATATTTGCAAAGGTATGTCATACTGATAATACAGGCGAGGGGAGCTAGCTCAGATGGTAGAGCGCTCGCTTAGCATGTGAGAGGTACCGGGATCGATGCCCGGGTTCTCCAGCCACTGGTTTTTCTCATGAAAATATTTCTAATTCAAAATCAAATCATGGCTGATTGCCTCAGTATGTAATGTCATGATAAAGCCATCAAAATCGTTTCCGTTTTGAGCAGAATTTGCTAATGTGATACTGTTGTAATAGAACTCTGTTGATGAGACTGACACTTTGCCTAAGTAAAGGGGACCTAGCTCAGGTGGTAGAGTGCTGGCTTAGCATGTGAGAGGTACCTGGATCAAACCCCAGTCTTATTTTTCATCGGATACTGATTATGATAGGAGAAAGCTGTTAATGAATCTGATGAGAAAACTGGTCTTTTCTGATGGATTGTGACAAGACACGGATATTTGCAAAGGTATGTCATACTGATAATACAGGCAAGGGGAGCTAGCTCAGATGGTAGAGCGCTCGCTTAGCATGTGAGAGGTACCGGGATCGATGCCCGGGTTCTCCAGCCACTGGTTTTTCTCATGAAAATATTTCTAATTCAAAATCAAATCATGGCTGATTGCCTCAGTATGTTATGTCATGATAAAGCCATCAAAATCGTTTCCGTTTTGAGCAGAATTTGCTAATGTGATACTGTTGTAATAGAACTCTGTTGATGAAACTGACACTTTGCCTAAGTAAAGGGGACCTAGCTCAGGTGGTAGAGTGCTGGCTTAGCATGTGAGAGATACCTGGATCAAACCCCAGTCACTTCCATTGGCACTTTTTTCATGTAAATACTTCCGATTTGAACCATATATGCAGGCATGTCGCACAGTGCATTGATCAACATCTCTGCAAACTCTCATTTGAACATCTAACGTTTTGATATCACAATTCCATTCTAAAATATAGCTGCCAAGGAATTGATGAGAAGACTGCCATTTTCTTCTCAATCTTGGCAAAAAGATGGATGTTGCCCAGCATAGGACAGAGAAACCAAACAGGCAAGGGGAGCTAGCTCAGATTGTAGAGCGCTCGCTTAGCATGTGAGAGGTACCGGGATCGATGCCCGGGTTCTCCAGCCCAAATTTTTTTCAGAGCAACATTTCAATTTCAAATGAGTTGATTCACATCTGATTGACTATATTAGGTCATGGTTATCCGAATGAAACAAGTCTTATTTTTCATCGGATACTGATTATGATAGGAGAAAGTTGTTAATGAATCTGATGAGAAAACTGGTCTTTTCTGATGGATTGTGACAAGACACGGATATTTGCAAAGGTATGTCATACTGATAATAGGGAGCTTTAGCAAACCCGACGTAGCTCATTTAACGCAGACGTATCTTATCCTTTCAGCACTGCTACGTCTGCGTTTTATGAACTTTTACGCGGTTGCTAAAGGTCCCTATTACAGGCAAGGGGAGCTAGCTCAGATGGTAGAGCGCTCGCTTAGCATGTGAGAGGTACCGGGATCGATGCCCGGGTTCTCCAGCCCAAATTTTTTTCAGAGCAACATTTCAATTTCAAATGAGTTCATTCACATCTGATTGACTATATTAGGTCATGGTTATCGGAATGAAACAAGTCTTATTTTTCATCGGATACTGATTATGATAGGAGAAAGCTGTTAATGAATCTGATGAGAAAACTGGTCTTTTCTGATGGATTGTGACAAGACACGGATATTTGCAAAGGTATGTCATACTGATAATACAGGCAAGGGGAGCTAGCTCAGATGGTAGAGCGCTCGCTTAGCATGTGAGAGGTACCGGGATCGATGCCCGGGTTCTCCAGCCACTGGTTTTTCTCATGAAAATATTTCTAATTCAAAATCAAATCATGGCTGATTGCCTCAGTATGTTATGTCATGATAAAGCCATCAAAATCGTTTCCGTTTTGAGCAGAATTTGCTAATGTGATACTGTTGTAATAGAACTCTGTTGATGAAACTGACACTTTGCCTAAGTAAAGGGGACCTAGCTCAGGTGGTAGAGTGCTGGCTTAGCATGTGAGAGGTACCTGGATCAAACCCCAGTCACTTCCATTGGCAGCTTTTTCATGTAAATACTTCCAATTTGAACCATATATGCAGGCATGTCGCACAGTGCATTGATCAACATCTCTGCAAACTCTCATTTGAACATCTAATGTTTTGATATCACAATTCCATTCTAAAATATAGCTGCCAAGGAATTGATGAGAAGACTGCCATTTTCTTCTCAATCTTGGCAAAAAGATGGATGTTGGCCAGCATAGGACATAGAAACCAAACAGGCAAGGGGAGCTAGGTCAGATGGTAGAGCGCTCGCTTAGCATGTGAGAGGTACCGGGATCGATGCCCGGGTTCTCCAGCCCAAATTTTTTTCAGAGCAACATTTCAATTTCAAATGAGTTGATTCACATCTGATTGACTATATTAGGTCATGGTTATCCGAATGAAACAAGTCTTATTTTTCATCGGATACTGATTATGATAGGAGAAAGTTGTTAATGAATCTGATGAGAAAACTGGTCTTTTCTGATGGATTGTGACAAGACACGGATATTTGCAAAGGTATGTCATACTGATAATACAGGCAAGGGGAGCTAGCTCAGATGGTAGAGCGCTCGCTTAGCATGTGAGAGGTACCGAGATCGATGCCCGGGTTCTCCAGCCACTGGTTTTTCTCATGAAAATATTTCTAATTCAAAATCAAATCATGGCTGATTGCCTCAGTATGTTATGTCATGATATAGCCATCAAAATCGTTTCAGTTTTGAGCAGAATTTGCTAATGTGATACTGTTGAAATAGAACTCTGTTGATGAAACTGACACTTTGCCTAAGTAAAGGGGACCTAGCTCAGGTGGTAGAGTGCTGGCTTAGCATGTGAGAGGTACCTGGATCAAACCCCAGTCTTATTTTTCATCGGATACTGATTATGATAGGAGAAAGTTGTTAATGAATCTGATGAGAAAACTGGTCTTTTCTGATGGATTGTGACAAGACACGGATATTTGCAAAGGTATGTCATACTGATAATACAGGCAAGGGGAGCTAGCTCAGATGGTAGAGCGCTCGCTTAGCATGTGAGAGGTACCGAGATCGATGCCCGGGTTCTCCAGCCACTGGTTTTTCTCATGAAAATATTTCTAATTCAAAATCAAATCATGGCTGATTGCCTCAGTATGTTATGTCATGATATAGCCATCAAAATCGTTTCCGTTTTGAGCAGAATTTGCTAATGTGATACTGTTGAAATAGAACTCTGTTGATGAAACTGACACTTTGCCTAAGTAAAGGGGACCTAGCTCAGGTGGTAGAGTGCTGGCTTAGCATGTGAGAGGTACCTGGATCGAACCCCAGTCTTATTTTTCATCGGATACTGATTATGATAGGAGAAAGCTGTTAATGAATCTGATGAGAAAACTGGTCTTTTCTGATGGATTGTGACAAGACACGGATATTTGCAAAGGTATGTCATACTGATAATACAGGCAAGGGGAGCTAGCTCAGATGGTAGAGCGCTCGCTTAGCATGTGAGAGGTCCCGGGATCGATGCCCGGGTTCTCCAGCCACTGGTTTTTCTCATGAAAATATTTCTAATTCAAAATCAAATCATGGCTGATTGCCTCAGTATGTTATGTCATGATAAAGCCATCAAAATCGTTTCCGTTTTGAGCAGAATTTGCTAATGTGATACTGTTGTAATAGAACTCTGTTGATGAAACTGACACTTTGCCTAAGTAAAGGGGACCTAGCTCAGGTGGTAGAGTGCTGGCTTAGCATGTGAGAGGTACCTGGATCAAACCCCAGTCACTTCCATTGACAGCTTTTTCAGCTAAATACTTCCAATTTGAACCATATATGCAGGCATGTCGCACAGTGCATTGATCAACATCTCTGCAAACTCTCATTTGAACATCTAATGTTTTGATATCACAATTCCATTCTAAAATATAGCTGCCAAGGAATTGATGAGAAGACTGCCATTTTCTTCTCAATCTTGGCAAAAAGATGGATGTTGGCCAGCATAGGACATAGAAACCAAACAGGCAAGGGGAGCTAGGTCAGATGGTAGAGCGCTCGCTTAGCATGTGAGAGGTACCGGGATCGATGCCCGGGTTCTCCAGCCCAAATTTTTTTCAGAGCAACATTTCAATTTCAAATGAGTTGATTCACATCTGATTGACTATATTAGGTCATGGTTATCCGAATGAAACAAGTCTTATTTTTCATCAGATACTGATTATGATAGGAGAAAGTTGTTAATGAATCTGATGAGAAAACTGGTCTTTTCTGATGGATTGTGTCAAGACACGGATATTTGCAAAGGTATGTCATACTGATAATACAGGCAAGGGGAGCTATCTCAGATGGTAGAGCGCTCGCTTAGCATGTGAGAGGTACAGGGATCGATGCCCGGGTTCTCCAGCCACTGGTTTTTCTCATGAAAATATTTCTAATTCAAAATCAAATCGTGGCTGATTGCCTCAGTATGTTATGTCATGATAAAGCCATCAAAATCGTTTCCGTTTTGAGCAGAATTTGCTAATGTGATACTGTTGTAATAGAACTCTGTTGATGAAACTGACACTTTGCCTAAGTAAAGGGGACCTAGCTCAGGTGGTAGAGTGCTGACTTAGCATGTGAGAGGTACCTGGATCAAACCCCAGTCACTTCCATTGGCAGCTTTTTCAGCTAAATACTTCCAATTTGAACCATATATGCAGGCATGTCGCACAGTGCATTGATCAACATCTCTGCAAACTCTCATTTGAACATCTAATGTTTTGATATCACAATTACATTCTAAAATAGGGACCTTTAGCAAACCCGACGTAGCTCATTAAACGCAGACGTAGTAGTGCTAAAGGGATAGGCTACGTCTACGTTTATTGAGCTTTTACGTGGTTGCTAAAGGTCCCTAATATAGCTGCCAAGGAATTGATGAGAAGACTGCCATTTTCTTCTCAATCTTGGCAAAAAGATGGATGTTGGCCAGCATAGGACATAGAAACCAAACAGGCAAGGGGAGCTAGCTCAGATGGTAGAGCGCTCGCTTAGCATGTGAGAGGTACCGGGATCGATGCCTGGGTTCTCCAGCCCAAATTTTTTTCAGAGCAACATTTCAATTTCAAATGAGTTGATTCACATCTGATTGACTATATTAGGTCATGGTTATCCGAATGAAACAAGTCTTATTTTTCATCGGATACTGATTATGATAGGAGAAAGCTGTTAATGAATCTGATGAGAAAACTGGTCTTTTCTGATGGATTGTGACAAGACACGGATATTTGCAAAGGTATGTCATACTGATAATAGGGACCTTTAGCAACCACGTAAAAGCTCATTAAACGCAGACGTATCCTATCCTTTCAGCACTGCTACGTCTGCGTTTTATAAGCTTTTACGTGGTTTGCTAAAGGTCCCTATTACAGGCAAGGGGAGCTATCTCAGATGGTAGAGCGCTCGCTTAGCATGTGAGAGGTACAGGGATCGATGCCCGGGTTCTCCAGCCACTGGTTTTTCTCATGAAAATATTTCTAATTCAAAATCAAATCGTGGCTGATTGCCTCAGTATGTTATGTCATGATAAAGCCATCAAAATCGTTTCCGTTTTGAGCAGAATTTGCTAATGTGATACTGTTGTAATAGAACTCTGTTGATGAAACTGACACTTTGCCTAAGTAAAGGGGACCTAGCTCAGGTGGTAGAGTGCTGACTTAGCATGTGAGAGGTACCTGGATCAAACCCCAGTCACTTCCATTGGCAGCTTTTTCAGCTAAATACTTCCAATTTGAACCATATATGCAGGCATGTCGCACAGTGCATTGATCAACATCTCTGCAAACTCTCATTTGAACATCTAATGTTTTGATATCACAATTCCATTCTAAAATATAGCTGCCAAGGAATTGATGAGAAGACTGCCATTTTCTTCTCAATCTTGGCAAAAAGATGGATGTTGGCCAGCATAGGACATAGAAACCAAACAGGCAAGGGGAGCTAGCTCAGATGGTAGAGCGCTCGCTTAGCATGTGAGAGGTACCGGGATCGATGCCCGGGTTCTCCAGCCCAAATTTTTTTCAGAGCAACATTTCAATTTCAAATGAGTTGATTCACATCTGATTGACTATATTAGGTCATGGTTATCCGAATGAAACAAGTCTTATTTTTCATCGGATACTGATTATGATAGGAGAAAGCTGTTAATGAATCTGATGAGAAAACTGGTCTTTTCTGATGGATTGTGACAAGACACGGATATTTGCAAAGGTATGTCATACTGATAATACAGGCAAGGGGAGCTAGCTCAGATGGTAGAGCGCTCGCTTAGCATGTGAGAGGTACCGGGATCGATGCCCGGGTTCTCCAGCCACTGGTTTTTCTCATGAAAATATTTCTAATTCAAAATCAAATCATGGCTGATTGCCTCAGTATGTTATGTCATGATAAAGCCATCAAAATCGTTTCCGTTTTGAGCAGAATTTGCTAATGTGATACTGTTGTAATAGAACTCTGTTGATGAGACTGACACTTTGCCTAAGTAAAGGGGACCTAGCTCAGGTGGTAGAGTGCTGGCTTAGCATGTGAGAGGTACCTGGATCAAACCCCAGTCTTATTTTTCATCGGATACTGATTATGATAGGAGAAAGCTGTTAATGAATCTGATGAGAAAACTGGTCTTTTCTGATGGATTGTGACAAGACACGGATATTTGCAAAGGTATGTCATACTGATAATACAGGCAAGGGGAGCTAGCTCAGATGGTAGAGCGCTCGCTTAACATGTGAGAGGTACCGGGATCGATGCCCGGGTTCTCCAGCCACTGGTTTTTCTCATGAAAATATTTCTAATTCAAAATCAAATCATGGCTGATTGCCTCAGTATGTTATGTCATGATAAAGCCATCAAAATCGTTTCCGTTTTGAGCAGAATTTGCTAATGTGATACTGTTGTAATAGAACTCTGTTGATGAAACTGACACTTTGCCTAAGTAAAGGGGACCTAGCTCAGGTGGTAGAGTGCTGGCTTAGCATGTGAGAGGTACCTGGATCAAACCCCAGTCACTTCCATTGGCAGCTTTTTCAGCTAAATACTTCCAATTTGAACCATATATGCAGGCATGTCGCACAGTGCATTGATCAACATCTCTGCAAACTCTCATTTGAACATCTAATGTTTTGATATCACAATTCCATTCTAAAATATAGCTGCCAAGGAATTGATGAGAAGACTGCCATTTTCTTCTCAATCTTGGCAAAAAGATGGATGTTGGCCAGCATAGGACATAGAAACCAAACAGGCAAGGGGAGCTAGCTCAGATGGTAGAGCGCTCGCTTAGCATGTGAGAGGTACCGGGATCGATGCCCGGGTTCTCCAGCCCAAATTTTTTTCAGAGCAACATTTCAATTTCAAATGAGTTGATTCACATCTGATTGACTATATTAGGTCATGGTTATCCGAATGAAACAAGTCTTATTTTTCATCGGATACTGATTATGATAGGAGAAAGCTGTTAATGAATCTGATGAGAAAACTGGTCTTTTCTGATGGATTGTGACAAGACACGGATATTTGCAAAGGTATGTCATACTGATAATAGGGACCTTTAGCAACCACGTAAAAGCTCATTAAACGCAGACGTATCCTATCCTTTCAGCACTGCTACGTCTGCGTTTTATAAGCTTTTACGTGGTTTGCTAAAGGTCCCTATTACAGGCAAGGGGAGCTATCTCAGATGGTAGAGCGCTCGCTTAGCATGTGAGAGGTACAGGGATCGATGCCCGGGTTCTCCAGCCACTGGTTTTTCTCATGAAAATATTTCTAATTCAAAATCAAATCGTGGCTGATTGCCTCAGTATGTTATGTCATGATAAAGCCATCAAAATCGTTTCCGTTTTGAGCAGAATTTGCTAATGTGATACTGTTGTAATAGAACTCTGTTGATGAAACTGACACTTTGCCTAAGTAAAGGGGACCTAGCTCAGGTGGTAGAGTGCTGACTTAGCATGTGAGAGGTACCTGGATCAAACCCCAGTCACTTCCATTGGCAGCTTTTTCAGCTAAATACTTCCAATTTGAACCATATATGCAGGCATGTCGCACAGTGCATTGATCAACATCTCTGCAAACTCTCATTTGAACATCTAATGTTTTGATATCACAATTCCATTCTAAAATATAGCTGCCAAGGAATTGATGAGAAGACTGCCATTTTCTTCTCAATCTTGGCAAAAAGATGGATGTTGGCCAGCATAGGACATAGAAACCAAACAGGCAAGGGGAGCTAGCTCAGATGGTAGAGCGCTCGCTTAGCATGTGAGAGGTACCGGGATCGATGCCCGGGTTCTCCAGCCCAAATTTTTTTCAGAGCAACATTTCAATTTCAAATGAGTTGATTCACATCTGATTGACTATATTAGGTCATGGTTATCCGAATGAAACAAGTCTTATTTTTCATCGGATACTGATTATGATAGGAGAAAGCTGTTAATGAATCTGATGAGAAAACTGGTCTTTTCTGATGGATTGTGACAAGACACGGATATTTGCAAAGGTATGTCATACTGATAATACAGGCAAGGGGAGCTAGCTCAGATGGTAGAGCGCTCGCTTAGCATGTGAGAGGTACCGGGATCGATGCCCGGGTTCTCCAGCCACTGGTTTTTCTCATGAAAATATTTCTAATTCAAAATCAAATCATGGCTGATTGCCTCAGTATGTTATGTCATGATAAAGCCATCAAAATCGTTTCCGTTTTGAGCAGAATTTGCTAATGTGATACTGTTGTAATAGAACTCTGTTGATGAGACTGACACTTTGCCTAAGTAAAGGGGACCTAGCTCAGGTGGTAGAGTGCTGGCTTAGCATGTGAGAGGTACCTGGATCAAACCCCAGTCTTATTTTTCATCGGATACTGATTATGATAGGAGAAAGCTGTTAATGAATCTGATGAGAAAACTGGTCTTTTCTGATGGATTGTGACAAGACACGGATATTTGCAAAGGTATGTCATACTGATAATACAGGCAAGGGGAGCTAGCTCAGATGGTAGAGCGCTCGCTTAACATGTGAGAGGTACCGGGATCGATGCCCGGGTTCTCCAGCCACTGGTTTTTCTCATGAAAATATTTCTAATTCAAAATCAAATCATGGCTGATTGCCTCAGTATGTTATGTCATGATAAAGCCATCAAAATCGTTTCCGTTTTGAGCAGAATTTGCTAATGTGATACTGTTGTAATAGAACTCTGTTGATGAAACTGACACTTTGCCTAAGTAAAGGGGACCTAGCTCAGGTGGTAGAGTGCTGGCTTAGCATGTGAGAGGTACCTGGATCAAACCCCAGTCACTTCCATTGGCAGCTTTTTCAGCTAAATACTTCCAATTTGAACCATATATGCAGGCATGTCGCACAGTGCATTGATCAACATCTCTGCAAACTCTCATTTGAACATCTAATGTTTTGATATCACAATTCCATTCTAAAATATAGCTGCCAAGGAATTGATGAGAAGACTGCCATTTTCTTCTCAATCTTGGCAAAAAGATGGATGTTGGCCAGCATAGGACATAGAAACCAAACAGGCAAGGGGAGCTAGCTCAGATGGTAGAGCGCTCGCTTAGCATGTGAGAGGTACCGGGATCGATGCCCGGGTTCTCCAGCCCAAATTTTTTTCAGAGCAACATTTCAATTTCAAATGAGTTGATTCACATCTGATTGACTATATTAGGTCATGGTTATCCGAATGAAACAAGTCTTATTTTTCATCAGATACTGATTATGATAGGAGAAAGTTGTTAATGAATCTGATGAGAAAACTGGTCTTTTCTGATGGATTGTGTCAAGACACGGATATTTGCAAAGGTATGTCATACTGATAATACAGGCAAGGGGAGCTATCTCAGATGGTAGAGCGCTCGCTTAGCATGTGAGAGGTACAGGGATCGATGCCCGGGTTCTCCAGCCACTGGTTTTTCTCATGAAAATATTTCTAATTCAAAATCAAATCGTGGCTGATTGCCTCAGTATGTTATGTCATGATAAAGCCATCAAAATCGTTTCCGTTTTGAGCAGAATTTGCTAATGTGATACTGTTGTAATAGAACTCTGTTGATGAAACTGACACTTTGCCTAAGTAAAGGGGACCTAGCTCAGGTGGTAGAGTGCTGACTTAGCATGTGAGAGGTACCTGGATCAAACCTCAGTCACTTCCATTGGCAGCTTTTTCAGCTAAATACTTCCAATTTGAACCATATATGCAGGCATGTCGCACAGTGCATTGATCAACATCTCTGCAAACTCTCATTTGAACATCTAATGTTTTGATATCACAATTCCATTCTAAAATATAGCTGCCAAGGAATTGATGAGAAGACTGCCATTTTCTTCTCAATCTTGGCAAAAAGATGGATGTTGGCCAGCATAGGACATAGAAACCAAACAGGCAAGGGGAGCTAGCTCAGATGGTAGAGCGCTCGCTTAGCATGTGAGAGGTACCGGGATCGATGCCCGGGTTCTCCAGCCCAAATTTTTTTCAGAGCAACATTTCAATTTCAAATGAGTTGATTCACATCTGATTGACTATATTAGGTCATGGTTATCCGAATGAAACAAGTCTTATTTTTCATCGGATACTGATTATGATAGGAGAAAGCTGTTAATGAATCTGATGAGAAAACTGGTCTTTTCTGATGGATTGTGACAAGACACGGATATTTGCAAAGGTATGTCATACTGATAATACAGGCAAGGGGAGCTATCTCAGATGGTAGAGCGCTCGCTTAGCATGTGAGAGGTACAGGGATCGATGCCCGGGTTCTCCAGCCACTGGTTTTTCTCATGAAAATATTTCTAATTCAAAATCAAATCGTGGCTGATTGCCTCAGTATGTTATGTCATGATAAAGCCATCAAAATCGTTTCCGTTTTGAGCAGAATTTGCTAATGTGATACTGTTGTAATAGAACTCTGTTGATGAAACTGACACTTTGCCTAAGTAAAGGGGACCTAGCTCAGGTGGTAGAGTGCTGACTTAGCATGTGAGAGGTACCTGGATCAAACCCCAGTCACTTCCATTGGCAGCTTTTTCAGCTAAATACTTCCAATTTGAACCATATATGCAGGCATGTCGCACAGTGCATTGATCAACATCTCTGCAAACTCTCATTTGAACATCTAATGTTTTGATATCACAATTCCATTCTAAAATATAGCTGCCAAGGAATTGATGAGAAGACTGCCATTTTCTTCTCAATCTTGGCAAAAAGATGGATGTTGGCCAGCATAGGACATAGAAACCAAACAGGCAAGGGGAGCTAGCTCAGATGGTAGAGCGCTCGCTTAGCATGTGAGAGGTACCGGGATCGATGCCCGGGTTCTCCAGCCCAAATTTTTTTCAGAGCAACATTTCAATTTCAAATGAGTTGATTCACATCTGATTGACTATATTAGGTCATGGTTATCCGAATGAAACAAGTCTTATTTTTCATCGGATACTGATTATGATAGGAGAAAGCTGTTAATGAATCTGATGAGAAAACTGGTCTTTTCTGATGGATTGTGACAAGACACGGATATTTGCAAAGGTATGTCATACTGATAATACAGGCAAGGGGAGCTAGCTCAGATGGTAGAGCGCTCGCTTAGCATGTGAGAGGTACCGGGATCGATGCCCGGGTTCTCCAGCCACTGGTTTTTCTCATGAAAATATTTCTTATTCAAAATCAAATCATGGCTGATTGCCTCAGTATGTTATGTCATGATAAAGCCATCAAAATCGTTTCCGTTTTGAGCAGAATTTGCTAATGTGATACTGTTGTAATAGAACTCTGTTGATGAGACTGACACTTTGCCTAAGTAAAGGGGACCTAGCTCAGGTGGTAGAGTGCTGGCTTAGCATGTGAGAGGTACCTGGATCAAACCCCAGTCTTATTTTTCATCGGATACTGATTATGATAGGAGAAAGCTGTTAATGAATCTGATGAGAAAACTGGTCTTTTCTGATGGATTGTGACAAGACACGGATATTTGCAAAGGTATGTCATACTGATAATACAGGCAAGGGGAGCTAGCTCAGATGGTAGAGCGCTCGCTTAACATGTGAGAGGTACCGGGATCGATGCCCGGGTTCTCCAGCCACTGGTTTTTCTCATGAAAATATTTCTAATTCAAAATCAAATCATGGCTGATTGCCTCAGTATGTTATGTCATGATAAAGCCATCAAAATCGTTTCCGTTTTGAGCAGAATTTGCTAATGTGATACTGTTGTAATAGAACTCTGTTGATGAAACTGACACTTTGCCTAAGTAAAGGGGACCTAGCTCAGGTGGTAGAGTGCTGGCTTAGCATGTGAGAGGTACCTGGATCAAACCCCAGTCACTTCCATTGGCAGCTTTTTCAGCTAAATACTTCCAATTTGAACCATATATGCAGGCATGTCGCACAGTGCATTGATCAACATCTCTGCAAACTCTCATTTGAACATCTAATGTTTTGATATCACAATTCCATTCTAAAATATAGCTGCCAAGGAATTGATGAGTAGACTGCCATTTTCTTCTCAATCTTGGCAAAAAGATGGATGTTGGCCAGCATAGGACATAGAAACCAAACAGGCAAGGGGAGCTAGCTCAGATGGTAGAGCGCTCGCTTAGCATGTGAGAGGTACCGGGATCGATGCCCGGGTTCTCCAGCCCAAATTTTTTTCAGAGCAACATTTCAATTTCAAATGAGTTGATTCACATCTGATTGACTATATTAGGTCATGGTTATCCGAATGAAACAAGTCTTATTTTTCATCAGATACTGATTATGATAGGAGAAAGTTGTTAATGAATCAGATGAGAAAACTGGTCTTTTCTGATGGATTGTGTCAAGACACGGATATTTGCAAAGGTATGTCATACTGATAATACAGGCAAGGGGAGCTAGCTCAGATGGTAGAGCGCTCGCTTAGCATGTGAGAGGTACCGGGATCGATGCCCGGGTTCTCCAGCCACTGGTTTTTCTCATGAAAATATTTCTAATTCAAAATCAAATCGTGGCTGATTGCCTCAGTATGTTATGTCATGATAAAGCCATCAAAATCGTTTCCGTTTTGAGCAGAATTTGCTAATGTGATACTGTTGTAATAGAACTCTGTTGATGAAACTGACACTTTGCCTAAGTAAAGGGGACCTAGCTCAGGTGGTAGAGTGCTGGCTTAGCATGTGAGAGGTACCTGGATCAAACCCCAGTCACCTCCATTGGCAGCTTTTTCAGCTAAATACTTCCAATTTGAACCATATGCAGGCATGTCGCACAGTGCATTGATCAACATCTCTGCAAACTCTCATTTGAACATCTAATGTTTTGATATCACAATTCCATTCTAAAATATAGCTGCCAAGGAATTGATGAGAAGACTGCCATTTTCTTCTCAATCTTGGCAAAAAGATGGATGTTGGCCAGCATAGGACATAGAAACCAAACAGGCAAGGGGAGCTAGCTCAGATGGTAGAGCGCTCGCTTAGCATGTGAGAGGTACTGGGATCGATGCCCGGGTTCTCCAGCCCAAATTTTTTTCAGAGCAACATTTCAATTTCAAATGAGTTGATTCACATCTGATTGACTATATTAGGTCATGGTTATCCCAATGAAACAAGTCTTATTTTTCATCAGATACTGATTATGATAGGAGAAAGTTGTTAATGAATCAGATGAGAAAACTGGTCTTTTCTGATGGATTGTGTCAAGACACGGATATTTGCAAAGGTATGTCATACTGATAATACAGGCAAGGGGAGCTAGCTCAGATGGTAGAGCGCTCGCTTAGCATGTGAGAGGTACCGGGATCGATGCCCGGGTTCTCCAGCCACTGGTTTTTCTCATGAAAATATTTCTAATTCAAAATCAAATCGTGGCTGATTGCCTCAGTATGTTATGTCATGATAAAGCCATCAAAATCGTTTCCGTTTTGAGCAGAATTTGCTAATGTGATACTGTTGTAATAGAACTCTGTTGATGAAACTGACACTTTGCCTAAGTAAAGGGGACCTAGCTCAGGTGGTAGAGTGCTGGCTTAGCATGTGAGAGGTACCTGGATCAAACCCCAGTCACCTCCATTGGCAGCTTTTTCAGCTAAATACTTCCAATTTGAACCATATATGCAGGCATGTCGCACAGTGCATTGATCAACATCTCTGCAAACTCTCATTTGAACATCTAATGTTTCGATATCACAATTCCATTCTAAAATATAGCTGCCAAGGAATTGATGAGAAGACTGCCATTTTCTTCTCAATCTTGGCAAAAAGATGGATGTTGGCCAGCATAGGACATAGAAACCAAACAGGCAAGGGGAGCTAGCTCAGATGGTAGAGCGCTCGCTTAGCATGTGAGAGGTACCGTGATCGATGCCCGGGTTCTCCAGCCCAAATTTTTTTCAGAGCAACATTTCAATTTCAAATGAGTTGATTCACATCTGATTGACTATATTAGGTCATGGTTATCCGAATGAAACAAGTCTTATTTTTCATCGGATACTGATTATGATAGGAGAAAGCTGTTAATGAATCTGATGAGAAAACTGGTCTTTTCTGATGGATTGTGACAAGACACGGATATTTGCAAAGGTATGTCATACTGATAATACAGGCAAGGGGAGCTAGCTCAGATGGTAGAGCGCTCGCTTAGCATGTGAGAGGTACCGGGATCGATGCCCGGGTTCTCCAGCCACTGTTTTTTCTCATGAAAATATTTCTAATTTAAAATCATAGTTAATTGCATTATAAAATATAGGCATTAGTTTTTGCATAGCTTTTTCTTTCAAAATCGGAAGCCAGTCAAAATGATTTTGCATTTTTATCTTACTCTGTATGACATATGCGAAAGATGAGAACACCATGCTGTATATTCTATACTGCTGCTACTTCAATAAAAGGAAATGGGTAGAGCGTTTTGGAAAATGCCTCAAAATTGATGACCTACATACTTGAAGGGCTCCTTAAGACAGAATCAACGCTTCTACACATTCTCCGAAGCAAGGGTTCTTTCTGCCCCCAAACCAAATAGACATGAATGCTAGTTAAATCAAAACTTACCTAATCCGGGTGGAACACAGGGACACATAATGAAGTCATTTCCATCACTGTCTGTTTCCACATACAATGATTGCCTCTCACATTTAGTCTCCAGATCTCCAACGACCCTCAGTTGGAGATTGTCCCCATTCTCCACCTCAATCTCCCCCAGTTGTCCCTTGATGGGCTGTCCAATGCGTCTGTAGTACTGCCCTTGACCGTTAGGGGTGTCGCTGGTGGGGGAAGGATCCAAGGTCAGGAGATGGAGATGCCAAATGAAGTATATGGTGCAGGTTGCCATAGCAACAGGGATGAGGAGCGTTAAGGAGGAGCACCTGCATCTCCTCTGCAGTCCGCATCCTGGGCACAACGCCATGGTCACCATATCCCTGTGTGAGAGACAGTCAGACATTTATATAAAGATATTAGTCTAAATTGGCCTACATTGAGATATCAAGAAAGTTGTCAACCTTGCATGGGTCTCTTGGCAATTTTATTTGATGGGGAAATTGGCACTCCATTTACCCAGTCCATTTGTTATCAAAAGAAGACGTTTTTAGTGGTGAATCCTGCTATATACACTGTTGTCCAAGACTCATGTAGAGGGGGCGGGGGGTATGACCATGCTAATGCAGAGGGGGCATGTCCACGTTACCCGGCCTAATTAATACTTACCAACACTCCCGAAGTACTGTTGGTTCACATAAACCAACACGCTAGACGTCTAATTCGTGCTTAATGTCATTTGATCGGAAAGGCATTTTGAATGCATGCATCGTAGGCCTAATCAAACTTCACTTGCATTGACTTCAATACCGAATGTAGGAATGGTATATATATATACAGGATTATACAGGACATGTATGTCTATGCATAAAGTATATTTAGACAAGTTATGAATGCATGCATAATATGAACGGATTAACAATTGTCACTTACGATAGACCCATAGCCCTACATATTGCCTGCACACGTGGCGTGACTATATAGAGTCTACTTACTGGGTGGAGGATGCTGTGATTATACCATTATGATAAATGACCTGACCCCTATGCGTGTGTAGATGCACTCTGTGAGTAGCTCATGAGCTAATTGAGTCACCCACTGTGTCCTGTACTAATGAGCACAACACTTATCTACACAATCCGTTTAGCTAGCCTCAGACTTGGGTCAAATCTGCCACTGTAATACATTGTACACTATAGCATAATGTTGATCAATATATCCATATTTCAGAAGTGTTACGTATAGGCCCCTATTGTGGAAGGAATCGAAATTTCTAAAAGCCCAGAAAGAAAGAAAAGTTGTGTTTCAGGTTAAATGTGTAGAAACTTTATGCCAATGAGTATTAGATCACCTGATAGATTGCTTTAATAGACCATGATTATCAGACTATCGGCCCCTCTGTGCTTTGATACCCGGATTGGGTACAGGCGCATCATAGCTTTGTTTAATCATATGGTTAATCGCCGCTATACACTTATAAAAATGTACACATGTTCATGCTTTCCAGTATCCTAGAAATGCAACCAATCCCAATAGACCACAGTTCTAAAAATAACCTACCTTAGATATGTCTCGGATTAGTTATCATACATGTAATCTATGGATGTGTTACAACCCTTGGTTATATCAGCCGTAGTCCTGTGTGATGTGCTCGCTCCGTCTGTCATATGACCACTGAGCCGCTCGTGAGCAAATCCCCAAGGAGGATATGGCACTCAATTATACAACTGTAAGTCATTACCGTTTATGCTAATGCTAATTAGCTGTAAACCACATGATAGTGGTACCCTGTCATACTTAAATGTTGGTTTTACATAGACTCTGCATTTATATGTAGCCTACACAGTGGACATCAAATAAAGGTAGGCCTAATAAATAAAATAATTTAATTTCTCGAATTCAAACTACCTATTGTATATTGGTATTGTTGGTGCATATACTGCAGACTGCTTTTGCTCTTTACAGAGATAATGTATGTTCTTCTGGTTTGTGGCAATGGACCTCTCAGAGTCTCCGTCACCGGATTCCCATATTACATTATATATTTTCTTGTATAACAAAAACTACCGAATGTCCCTAGTAATAGTACATGGAGCGAACAGTAGTCAGTTAGGACCCTCTAGTGACTCCCCCTGGAGGAATAGGTAGGAACCATGTACAGACAGTGGGTCTCTACATGTACATGTAGTAACAAATCAAATTTTGGGTTATTTACAGTCTAAAAATCGGCCATAAAAAGGGGATGTGAACTATCATGTCGGATACAGTATGTTCTATCCCCGATACCAGACCGCTTAGAATCAGCAGTCACCAGTCTTTAACACAATCCTTATCATAACGAACGGTTTCTTGCAAGGAGTAGGAAGAGGTTGGGTCACACTCGATCCCAGCATCACTAGGCGAAGCGTAGGCCTAGTGTAGGGCGTTCAGGCTATTTATATTGAGTAAAAACACGTTACATTTTCCAAGTAGCATAGATAGATTAGATATCAACTAAGACAATACTGAAAGAATTTAAACTCTAGCACCACTAAAACCTAGTCAAATCTATTTTTCTTTGCAAAAAGTAAGGTGTTTTTGGCGGACAAGTGGGCTCTGTCTAATTGTACAGTGGACTGGTCCAGAAATAACCTTTCCCTGTTGTAGTGTGAGTGGTGGGGATCCGGGTGCAGTGGAGGGTGACTTACATAGGGAATGTACTACCTCTCAGCAAAGGTAGATTCACATATGTGTAAATTCGCTGGCTATTTCTTTTCTGATCATATTGGCACTCAAACAGTAGATAGTAAACATACATGGGCTTTTAATGTATATTCCCACACATTTAAGGTCCCCCATTTTAAAGGTGATTCCATGTTTTTTAGGACATATTCTGCTGTAGATCTGGCCCTGGAAGTCCGATTAAAATGTGGGATACCTATAAATGTAGGCCTATATGTTAGCATTTCAATGGTATCAATAGCAAATTCAATCCACAATTACCCTCTGGCGAAATTGCATTCTAGTGTAGAGTGTTCCTAGGGAGCTACCAATTACTAGTACCAAAATATGGGCCTGCACAGGCAGTACACACTTTGTATTTCCAGCTTACTCCGTCATATAAAACTAATAGTAAAAGTGTATAAATCCTTGCAGGAATCACACATTCTGTGGAGTGCAACCATGGCTTTCCACTGATATGCACAGATTTGTTTTTATTTGAGTTAGCTGGGTATATATTAGTGATTACTGTGTAGTGCATGGCTAATAGCTGAATGTCTGTGCCGTGGCACTCAGTCTGCCGGCTTCGCTGTCACTGGTTAGGTTGGGCGTCACCTGCGGTATTTTGTAGCTCTTCTTTTTAAATCATATGACCGCTATTTAATACCAGTACATTTTGCCTGATTTTCCTACAGGTTTGCCATTATAATTTATAGCATATAATTACCCGGTAAATGATTAGACTGTTGGGTAGTATAACGTCCGGAGGGCACATTAGTCATTTCAAGTACTTAAAAGTTGAATTGTCTCCAAAATTGGGGAATTTGAGCATTTGTTCTAGTCTAAAAAATACCCAAAAGGGGTAGGGGGCGCTTATTCAGGGGTGTGAAATGAAAAAATGGTTTCCGCTGAAGATGCTGCTTGAAGTGACGATGGGACTCCAAACCCTTGCAAATTATATACTTTAACATTTCTAGGTGGGTTGGGGGGCATGCCCCCCAAGAAAATTTTGAAAATGTAAGAGCAGAATGGTGAAATTTCATGTATTTTGGTGTTCTGGTTTGATAATACTTCCAAGTCCCCCGCCCCTACATAAAGGGAAATAAATTATTTCCGCGTTTCCGCGGACATTTCACACGGGTGACACCCGTTATTACGTCGAATACGGTATTTAAATTCACGATTTTGGGAAGGTTGTGGAGTATACTCCATACAATTTCACTCTGTAGAAGTTTTTAAATTATTTTTAAAAATCGCAAGAATTTGTATAACGCGAAAATATCTACGTTTACAGTATACTGAGTTTTCCAATTCATTAAACGGCCCATCCTCCTGGTGTACAGGAAGGGTCACGGTTATTTAGTCTAAGGTCCTTGGAACATCTATTGAGGATGTCATTTTTTCCAGGACATGATGTATGTGAAAGGCACTGAAATCTCGTCAGAGATTTAGTACCCATGTTGATAGATTGCATCTCATTTCCTAACTATGAATACGCAATTTGACCATTGATAATTGGTGTCAATATCAGCTCATTCTATCCCCAGTAAACAAACACACAACGCCAGCAAGTTTCCTCTTCGCATACTTTATTTAACGCAGTACGGCCCATTCTGATCTTTCTTTGTACATTGTAAATTGTCTGTGATGTTCTAGTTTCTGTGGGCAATTTCCTTAGCCTTGGCCTTTTCCAATTTCGTGACGCGAGCTTGAGACTTGGCGCCCATGACACCACCTCCCCAGTGACGACGGATCTGTGCAACAACAAAGACTAGTATTAATACAAATTTCGAAACCATTGGTTAATTTTAAACGAGTATATCATTTTCTTTTGTTTATCAATGATAAATCATGTAAATGGCTTTATGATACAATAGTAGTAGTAACATAGTTGCTGTTTTGACCTGGGACACTAACATCCCGCTAGTATCAGGAGAAATGTTCAAAATGTACTTCCAGAATTTGAATTTTCATTATAGCTGTGTCAGATAGGGGCGAAATCAGAATCGACATGATAGTTTCAGATGAACTATACAATCATCACACACAGCTACTGAGATGAAATTTCGGACAGTTTTCTTCAGTGCTACTAAATCAGCTGAATAAACATCTATGGTACATGAAAGAATGTAATCTTACCTCGTCGTAGCGCTCGTTGTAGTTGGTCTTGACAGCCTCAACCAGCTTGCTGAGAGCTCCCCGATCCTCACTGAAAGAAGGGAAATTAACAATTTAACTCTTTGTTAAAAGATGAGATTGATTTCACTCGTGACTTGATGGCGCTGCAGTAGGCGCAAAATGTATTCATGTCAAGGAGGATACTTGTAAAGCTGTGTCAGATAGGGGCGAAATCAGAATCGACATGATAGTTTCAGATGAACTATACAATCATCACACACAGCAAATTTTAGTTTAATAGGGATATAATTTAATTTGTCTGGAAGTATTTCCACGAGGTAGCATGCAAGTTCATTTCCTACATATCTAGACTTTTACCGCTGGCGATAATGTGAACATGAAGAAACTTGCAAAAAAAATACATGGCGCTGAGCGGGAACATAACTACTGACCAAGACCCAACAAAATTGCCTTGGACGAACTGCATCATGGGAGTCACATCGATATTAATGTGGTCCCGATCATGATTTATGCAGTTGTAATATATAATCTTGTTATTTAGTTCAATCTTATTGACTAGCTGTGTCAGATAGGGGCGAAATCAGAATCGACATGATAGTTTCAGATGAACTATACAATCATCACACACAGCAGCATGGAAAGAACGGGTAGTTTAAATGGTAAAGCTAAATATATGCTGTGACAATAAGACTATAACAGAATTGATACTATTCTCTTAGCAAAAACAAGTTTAAACTATTTAAAAGTATTTGTTTGTCTCAGTCCGTCCTAGGAGATGTTCATGTGCTGGCTTTGCCCACACTCACGCATTATTGTGGTCATCCTCGACAAGCAATTAAAGTTTAATTTGAATAGTTATCTTGTGTATTTAAACCATTTCCTCAACCTCTAAAGATGTCTAATTTATAAGAGCATTGTATAATTTTATAACACTGTTTAATATTAACATCATTTTCAATATAGAATAAATAACAAATCTTTGTCCAATATTTCAAATACGATTGTCTCAGTCCGTCCTAGGAGATGTTCAGGTGCTGGCTTTGCCCACACTCACGCATTATTGTGGTCATCATTGACAATTCAATTAAATCTACTGCATTATATTCAATAGAGACATCATTTTCAAAACTTTTCCTTGAACTAATCTCATCCTAAAGAAAACTCTTGTTTGAATGGCACTAATGAAGTCTGAGGTTCTGTGGTAAATTTATTTACAGTAATCTTTATAAAATTAGTAGGTCTGGTCCAAAGATATATGTTAAAGAGTGGCTGTTGTGGCTCAGACATCCAAGGAAGGTCGTAGGCCCTCTTCGAGGTAGAACAACCCCTCGGGTGGAAACTGCGAATGATGGAATAACATTCATCATCGCCACAACAGGTACATCATTTACACATGGTGCGCTGACTAAACCTCATGTAGCAGAGAACAGATTTGCTACTTACGGGTTGACAGATGTGAAAGCGAGGCAGGTGACTGTCTTGCGGCGAACGACGCGTCCCAGACGAGCCTTGTTCTTCACAATGCAGTATGGTACTCCCATCTTCCTGCAGAGGGCGGGCAGGAACATAACGATCTGCAATATACAAGACATCTATTAGCTATGTCGAAAAACATAATGTTCATCATTGATTATAATTGTTCTCTAATATGTGGCTCAGAGATCTAGGTGGTAGATATTAATGTCATCAGCTGCGATATCTGATAGCAAATATTGTTTTCATCACCGCCACACACATACTTCCAGACGTACTCATGGAATTTGACTAATGATAACAGCCTGGTACACTTACAGCACTTCGGAGATCTTGGTGCGGGTTATCGAAACCCCATTACCCAGACCTAGGGGTCTGATATTCTTTTACTTATTGCATTCCAACACCCTGTGTATAATCCGCACCTTACCATGTGATGTCTGGGTGCGGAATATATGCAAGCATTTACGCTACAATGTTCAAACACAGCATACAATGTTTATTCTACTTACCTCAACGGGATCGACATCGTGAGCAATGATGACAAGTTGTGCCTTCTTCTGCTCTACGAGGGATGTGACAGTGTTGACACCGGAGCGTACGACTGGGGGCCGCTTGGTGGGGGCATCAGGCTTGCCCTTGACGCGCTCTGTGGCACGGTCTCCGAGACGAGCCTTCTTCTCCTGCTTGGTCTCTGGCTTGTACTTATCCATAAGACGGAACAGTTGTGTGGCTGCAACAGATATGTACTCAGGTTAGCATTTGTGATGGTTATCATCAACCATGGGGAAGTTTCCATGGACTACCAATGCTGAAGAGTTCAATTTGCTGCCAATACTTTCTTCTTTTGGATGTGGCTCAGAGATCTAGGTGGTAGATTGTTTTGTCATCAGCTACGATATCTGATAGCAAATATGGATTTCCTCACTGCCACAATCTACACTATATTGCTTTCTTCAGTTTTCTGCCAAAGCTAGTCAATATATTTGTTCATTAATAGTTTATGTATAAACAAGTCTCCATCTAACAGTACCAGTACTACAGATGTATTTGTTTTCTAGAGGGAATTTTGGATAAGTTACGTTCGCTCTATGCTATAATTTGAATGGCTCAGATCTTGATGGTAGTCAGGATGTGTCATCAGCTACGATGTCTGATAGCAAATATTGAGTTCATCACAGCCACAATTATGTTCTCTATATTGGGACTAATTGTAGTTTAAAAATCGTACCAATATCTCATTTGAATAGTTAATGCGCATACCCGGTATACATGATGTCAGGTTTTTCCAAATGTACATTCCAATGTAATGTATTGACAAGCATTAAAGCGAGTCCTGCATATCAGTACTGCTGCTTCCTTTCTAAAGTGGGTTTCATGCAGTAGAGCTTTGTAAATTCATGTATTTTTTCCAGTTCATTATGGCTCAGATCTTGATGGTAGTCAGGATGTGTCATCAGCTACGATGTCTGATAGCAAATATTGAGTTCATCACAGCCACAATTGCATTTTACCTAAGATGGCTTGGCTGACAAAATGTAGATCTTAAACTCGCATATATGAATGGAAAACTGGTGATTATTATCTGTTTGTCCCTGAAATTTCCCCATTATGAAATACTAGCAGGACTCCTGCATGAACTTTCGGGGGGGGGGGGGGGGTGGTGGTGCGTTTTTGTTCCTGGTATCAAACTGTGTATAAAAAGGCTATTATTTATATATTCATTATATACATGTGTTACTACACATGATGGCTCAGAGATCTAGGTGGTAGATTGTTTTGTCATCAGCTACGATATCTGATAGCAAAATTGTTTTCCTCACTGCCATAGCTAGTTGGTGAGTTATACTTGAATACCTAAACTAAAATGCTGTATGTTTTGTCCTCAATTATTGCAAAGACTGCTTACCCCATTGGCAGCAGCTATTGAAATTTCTGAAGGAAACTCAAAACACCAGATACTAGCGTTCCACATTTCTCCCATAAATTATCAGAAAATCACATCTTGCTTCGCTGCCCAAATGGATTCAATTTCGCTGGGTTTAAATTGTTTAAAATATAAATTGTGGCTCAGATCTTGATGGTAGTCGGGATGTGTCATCAGCTACGATGTCTGATAGCAAATATTGAGTTCATCACAGCCACAATTACATACTGTATATAGGAATTAATCAAATTTTACTGATAAAAATGTTTCATGGAATCTTTTTGAAAGTCTTGTATTATGGTAGATAAACGAAAACTCTTGTGCAATACTGTCCTTAATCTAACGGAGGCCTCATTAGACTGCTTCTCAAAATAATTGGTTTACTATACTACATGGGAATAGTTGTGTTATGCATTACAGAACGCTATGTAGTATGTATGGCTCAGAGATCTAGGTGGTAGATTGTTTTGTCATCAGCTACGATATCTGATAGCAAAATTGTTTTCCTCACTGCCATAGCTCGTAACTTATAGCGGAAAATCCAAATCATACCAATGTGAGCCTTACTTCAAACATGATAACTATTTGTATCAGAATGTGCACTTTTCGATTTTGGAAAAGTTGAATGTTTGTCGACCCTCATTACCTAAGACAGCAGTACTTGCAGCTACTTTCAATTTATGTCACATATTTACAATTTGGTTAATTCCTGAGGACATATGTTACGTTTCTGACTCTGACCTATTTAAAAGTATTTGTTTGTCTCAGTCCGTCCTAGGAGATGTTCAGGTGCTGGCTTTGCCCACACTCACGCATTATTGTGGTCATCCTCGACAAGCAATGAAAGTTGAATTTAAATAAGAGTTTTTGGAAAAGTTGAATGTTTGTCGACCCTTATCACCTAACTTAGACTGCAGTACTTGCAACTACTTTCAATTTGTGTCACATATTTACAACTTGGTTAATTTACAGCCATAATACCTTCAACTGATATTCTAATCTGAGGATCTCTACAACTAGTTTAACAAGTACTTGCAGTGTACTATATATAGAGCTCATCGGAGGTCTCCGTTATTGGTTTCAATATTGGCTCAGGCGTCAAGTATTCTTCAGTTTATGTCTCAGGTGAAGAAATTCTGAAATTCACATCACTGCCAACAGCAACCATCGGATAACTGCTTCAAGCATCAGTATTATATTACTTTCTACAAAAAGCATTAAATAGAGTCCATACCTGTCTGTCTGTCAAGAGCCTGGGTGAACTGGTTGATGCTTGGGGGCACCTTCAGACGCTTGAAGAGGATGGTCCTCTGTCTTTGGAGACGGATGTATTTGGGCCATTTTACAAAGCGGCTAAGATCACGCTTTGGCTGGATATCCTGGCCTGTAATGAAAAGAGGAAACGCAGTGTCAGTACATTTTGCAATTCATTTGAATAAAAACAGTATTGAAACCTTGAATGAAAAGACCTATCTGGATAACCTATCCCACAAAAAATATTTGTCCAATATTTCAAATACATTTGTCTCAGTCCGTCCTAGGAGATGTTCAGGTGCTGGCTTTGCCCACACTCACGCATTATTGTGGTCATCATTGACAATTCAACCTATCAAATTTACGGCATATTACAAACTTTTCCTAGAACTAATGAATATCATACCTAAAGAAAACAGTTGTTTGAATGGCACTAGTGAAGTCTAAGGTTTTGCGGTAAATATCTTCATTGTAATCTTTATAACATGATTAGTAGGTGCCGGGAATAGCTCCAAATGTATATGTAGAAGAGTGGCTGTTGTGGCTCAGACATCCAAGGAAGGTCGTAGGCCCTCTTCGAGGTAGAACAACCCCTCGGGTGGAAACTGCGAATGATGGAATAACATTCATCATCGCCACAACTGACTTCATTTACACATGGTGCGCTCACTAAACCTCATGCAGCAAGCTTCACAGTATGTTATTTTCAAGACCGTTTATTTTGATGACCCCCCCCCCCCCCTGTTACACACCTAATAAGCTTCTAATTTGTCAGGAACCTTCAGAGGCTACAATTAATGCTAAGGACTGATGCAGCACATGGGCCAGCCAGACAATAATATGACAACAATTATGGTCTGACAGCATGGCAGTTACACAATTCCATAACATTTCCTCTCTTGAAAAGACTTCATTGCAGACTTTGTCTCTCGCTTATCCCTTTAATAAATATGTTCCAATATTGGCTCAGTTGTCAATTCTTCTACATTTTAATATCAGGTGAAGAAATTCTAAAATTCACATCACTGCCAAACGTATACAATTTTCATCAAGATTACAACAGAGGTAAAATACTGGGCTTTTTGCAGCACTGACAATTCAGTGCACTGCAGTGAAAACAGGGGTGCATGAAGGCAGCTACTAGAGCTAGGCTCCTGAGCTTGAAGTTTGTGACACTTGACAGTATTTATTAGGGAGTCACTGATCATAACACATCCAGTTGAACCAGCAGCCAATGTTTGTGTACATATCTGAACACATGGGACATCAGCCACCCTGTATATATATGCACATTTCCAGTATATATACGACAGAGGACTATTATTTCCATCCATATTCACAGCCCCAATACACAAAATCCCACCCAGGTGTCATTTTCAAAATAGACAGATTTTGACAACTCACCGATGCCGAAGTTCTTGGGCCGCTTCTCGAAGAGGGGGTTTACGACCTTCTTGGGTTCAGCCTTCTTGGCGGCAAGGGGTGCCGCTGCTACCCTCTTCTTTCCCTTCTTTGGTTTCGGCTGAAAGGAGAAAACACACGATGCTCAATATCAACACGCGTAAACGTGACACTCCGGTCGGGCATGACAGCTGAGAGATCCATGTGTGTATGTTTTCTTCCAGATGATCAAGTTCACCATAAATTTATAAATCGGCGATATATGCACTTCTAATCGGAAGAAGAAACATTGATCTATCCAAAAATAGTATTATTAGGGCATGATGTATCCAAATTATAGAGATATTTACGGATTTGGGGAGGGTAGGTTCAGAAAAGTATACACACCATCTTGATGGATTGGTAAAGAGGCCGGAAGGTGTACTGCGAGGAACGACGTGAACTTACGGGAAGCCGCGAGAGTCGAGAGCCGGTGAGCGATAATCGAGGAGGAATACCCAAATCAAAACAGACACTCACTTGCTGACACCTAGGTGAATTTACAGGTATTGTCAATTCTGAGGCCTTACTTGAATCATAGAAACTGTCATAAAGGACACAAAATACAGCGTACCTCGGTACTGTCGATGTAAGGTTTGAAGCAATCCAACAAACAACAACAAGGGAGACTCGGAGTGATCATTTTTTAATAACAGGGGGGGGGGGGGGGTGGTGGTGGGTTTCCGCAAAATTGTTTACACCCACTCCCCCGGTCGAGGGGTCAAAATTGTTTAACTCCCCCACCTTAGTTAGGGCTGAAAATCGGCTCTCGCGCGGGCCCTTTGAAGCATAGTAACGCGCAGGCTTTTTGGCTCAAAACAGTTTAAATTATTTTGATCCCCCCCCACGGTTAAGGGGTCCACATTTTTTTGCCCGCCCCCCTTGTTGTTAAAAAACGATCACTCCCTAATATTGTCCAATATTAGAGTTTCCTGAGGGAGTGTTCATTTATTAGTTTACAGGAGGGGGCGTAAAAATTTCCCACCCCTCCTGTGGGGGGGGGGGGGGGCGTAAAAAAATCTAGTCCCTTTTAAGCAAAAAAAACAGCGCGTTACTATAGTTCAAAGGGGAGGCAGGGGGCGAAAAAAAAAATTGGCGGCTTCGGCGAGAGGGGGCATGAAACATTCTACGCTCTCTCTCAACGACGAGGGGGGGGGGGGGAGATAACCAACATCCCTAAATTTTGATATTTTGTGACAACCCAATGCTATTTCTATGGGAGGGGTATTAAAGTAAGGCCTTTTTTTCCCAGACATCTATCAAACACTTAAGTACTAGAGGTAATTTACAGGGGAGGTTTAATACTTGCTATTATTTGTGTAACAGTGATAACCCTGATTCACTTAGTCTCACACCCTCAGACCCGCCCACCCGTGTCCCCACACCGAGTAATACAGACGGGGGCCGAGTCTATGATTCACTTTGCACTGACAATGCACATATCGCAACAAAGACTATATCAGTATATGGAAATTCGAGTACCCCCCCCCCCCCTCTCTCTACCGGGGTTATTGATGTTAGATACAAAGGACGAAACCAAAAATAGTGGGCAGTGGCCAATCATGATTCGGGGGGTTGCGGGGGTTGGGGGAGGGGCATGTCTTGGGTTGGGGGGGGGGGGGGGGGGGTTGCGGGTCATGGGTCATGGTTTGGGTCATGGATCATGTCATGTCTTGGGTCATGGGTCATGGATCATGTCTTGGGTCATGGATCTGACAATTCTCGATCTGCCGCTCGCTACAGCCTGTCCTGTATTGGCTAACATCTCCCTATTTTCTCTCACAAGGTGAGGCACCATGTCTCAGCAGCGTGTACTACCACAGAGTAAGGAGGCCCTTCTCAAACAGTACCAAAAACGACTCAAAGATGACATACGATCCATGGTCGACAACTTCATGGAAATCATCAAAGCTGCAAAGGTACGTCCCCAGAGGCTAGACCTTTTGGCGTGCATAAAAGAAATAAATGCTTACTATTAACTAAACACCAGGATCCGTGGAACTGTTACGCGATTTTTGCAAATATACATAAAGAGATATGTAATTTTGCAAAATGCTAGCTGAATTTTCTGAAGTCAATAAATATAAGTGTCTCAATTTTAGATTTAACTGAGTATCGTATCAATTGTTATTCTGATATATAAGGCCCCTACTGACTTGTAGATGTACAATGAGCATTCGTATTTCCCAGATTGAAGAAGACTCGCAACTCTCACGACAAACACAAGCTGAACAAGACCAATATGAGATGCAGGTCCGAGCAGCCAACATCGTAAGTCAATCCAGGCTATTTTTAAAAACGAAACCTCATATTAAAGTAAAGTAATTTGATCAATTTGATAATGATTTCATAACTGATTAAAATAGATTCATCGACATCGTCAAAAGTCTAACAATTAACACTGCTACTTTGTGCCTCTACATGGGTAAAATTCGACACGTGCGACACGGCCCTTTTAAAATCCGACACGGGCGACACGGCACTTTTAAAATTCGACTGACATGGACAAGTTCAATAGAATGTATGACAATGTATGGGATAACGGGCACGGGCAACACTGCCCTTTTGCTAAAATGCGACACGGCGAACAATTTGGGTACCCATGTAGAGGCACTACTTTGTCACTGCGTTGTGGGATACATCATTTAATCTTTTACATATAGTTTCTTATAATTCCATAACATATTAAAACATCCTTAAAAGATTAAGATTAAACCATAATTTATTAATTTTCATTTTCAAGGTGCGAGCGGGCGAGTCGCTGATGAAACTGGTGTCTGAAATCAAGCAGTTCTTGATCCTCAACGACTTTGTCTCCGTCAACGAGTCCATCCAACAGAACACACAAATCTACCAGAAGTTACAGACAGACTTAGACAGTAACCTGCACGCCTTGCGCGATGACATGGCTGCAGACCTTTACGAACTCGAAGAGGAGTATTACTCCTCGGTGTATAAATAGCTCATACAGAGGCGTGATTTTGTATGCGTTACTTTAACATTTATATATATGGAGCTAAGTGGATGTCAAAGACACAGGACCCCTGAGTTCGACGCGCTAGTGCCACTGTCTGAACGACAGGTTATCAGGGAATCCACTTTGGGACATCCCTGAAGTTTGCTGCCTTTACTTAGCAGAGTACTAGTATTGCTATTTATATATATCTGATGTCAAGGAAGCTGATATTGTATTAGCAAACAAAGAAACTGTTGTGTTCAATTATTACATAAGGACTTTGCCTGGAGAAAAAGAACTCAAGGGCAGTATCTGTATCTGAGGACAGTGCTTAGTTCTTCCATCATGGCCGCGAACAGAAGACGTACATTACATTAACCATATATCTGGACTTATTTTGGCGTCTCTTGAAGTGCACTATTTCATTTTTTAAATTCTTTCTCTTATAATGATCATGTCCTAACAGGTATTGCTATTAACAGCAAAAAGATAACAGCGAATTCGATTCTTCCTTTTAATTTCTGTCAAGACACTATGCGGCAGCTTCATTGAGAGTATGCTGACTACGCATGAGGCCATCTTTAGCTATTGGTGGCTGATGTATGTACCAAATTTAGATCAGGTAATTGTTCTGTACTAGGAGACTACAAATTCTACCTATTAATGTCTTATCGGTATGAAGTTTACATATTAAGCCATGTTAACGCTTATCTGGATGAACTGCAACCACAAACAAGAAATATATTATGTCCAGAGACCTGACGAGTTATACGATAGAGAAGAAATGTATGTGTATTTATACATTCCTTTTAGGATATTTCGAGGGACAGCATTTATTTTTGTGAAAAATATATTCAAGGTTTATCAAATAAAAGAGCAAACCAGTTTCACGCTTATTATATTTTTTATTTTCAAGTTACATCAACCATGCATCATGGGCCTTGTGTGTATTTATGTACAGTACTAAAATAGTTGCCTTGCGTCAGGATCAAGTCCCATTGCTGCCAATATGGAAACCATTTCCATAACTCAATATTATAGCATCGATCGATATATACAAATCTCAACACAAATACTTGTTCAGCCTCTCAGTAAAAGAATTTGCCCATGTTCCTTCTTCAAACATGCTACTCCCTGGTCAACAAAAATTAAGGATTCTTTCGCTTTTGGTCAATTTTTACTAGAAAACTGATATAACTTTAAGGGAGATCACAGGAAAACGTAGGAATCCCTCCAAAAGTAGGAAAAGTACATCTCTGCATATTTTATATTGGTAAAGTTTAATCCTCCAGTGGTCTGATAGTCGTACCAAAGTTGTTGAATTGCCTCTATATCCTTATTTTTGTTATTAAATCTAAAAAAGTCTTTAACCACTCCTGAGGGAATGAAATATATCCAAGCTAACTAAACATTTGTCTCATCCCCTTGGCGAGCTGACCCAGTTTTTCCTGTTCTTTCTGTTCCCGCTGCATTTGTTGAACAGTTTGTAGCTCGCGAATCGCTGCCTTGTTTCCGTTCTCGAGATTCACAACCTCGCGAAGATCTGCATCTGCGTTATCCCAGTCCCGCTGTCTAGAGTATGCGACCCCCCTTCTGTACAAGCCCTTCACATTTTTTGAGTCCTCCATCAAGGCTTTAGAGCAGTGAGTTATGACTCCCTCATAGTTCTCGTAGTGCATTTGGCACGCTGCCAGATTGAGGTAGAGTTGTGTCCTGAGGTTAATATATTCCTGGTATAGCTCGGTGGGAATGCCTTTAGTGGGGCCCATACTGATGACATACTTTATACCCCGACCGTACCTGGTAAATGCTGCCTCTTTTGAACCCGTTTTAAAGAGCTCTGTTCCCCGATCCTTATGTCCCTGAGCATATTGTAGTTTTCGGCGCGAGTCCAATTCCCAGAGGCATTCGCGAGTGAAATTCACAAGCGTTATCTCAAATGTAACAAAGGTGGCATTCTGAGTGTCTTTGCCTTTAACGACTCTACCGTTCAGCACTGGAAATAAGAGACCCGCCATTTCTCCGTTCTGCATGGACATGAGACACTTGTCAACGATGTTACGTACATCAGTGTCTCCGTCACCAATGACAACCTGTGTCTCTTCCCCAGTGACCAGGTCAAAGTTCAAGTTGTTCATTTCCTCCTGACTGACAGGTGCTATGGTCAATGTGCACTGGGATCCCTCGGTAGGCGTGTAGAAGCCACTTCCTGGTTTTCGCACTGCCTTAATGAATGACCCATCGGGTGCATTGTAAACGCTTGCTGCTGCCATTTTGCATGGATCTGTAATGTAGAGAATAAGAATTCCGCCATTAATTATTTTTTTAAATATACATGTAGTTATTGCCGGTACTATATTGTTGTACCGTTATTTGTTTTAAAAAATCCTTTAGTACATGTACGAGTTACTCTGTTGCTTTGGAGTTTTTTGGACTATTAGATAAATCAAATCTGATTGCAGATCCTGAAGGTAGACATTTTTTTCAGTCATGCCATATAAGTTACATAAAAGTTACAAGTTAGCAAAATAATATATTTAAAACCAGAGACATGATAGAGGATGTCTCAGTTAATTAAAACTAAATTTTTTAGTAAAAGCGTCAAATGATAAATATGTACAGGGTTTCCATTCTTTCTGTCCCTATAGTGAACGGCCATGGTTTCAGCTTTCATGATAGGGGTCAAGCTTTAAAATCCCTTAAGTATTACCGTAAGCAACATACCGTATTTGGCGTAATAAGCGCCCTCCCCCTAATAAGCGCCCCTCCCCCCTTTCAGATTTGTTTGCAGATGTGATGTTTTATGTGTTGCTCAGAACTTGTTATAATTTTCACACCTTTAGAGCACTTCACACCTGCGTAGTGCAAGGCCAAGCTACGCCGGACTACCCCCGATAACAAGTAAACAGATGTTTGGACTGGTATCGGCTAGACGACACCATTTCAAGTTAAATTCTGATTAGCATTTTAGAAAGCATCATCATGGCGCCGTGTTTTTGAATCACCTCTTCAAAGTGAGCGATAATGAAAGACGTTTCTATAGAACTCCCCAAATCAGGCTTCTAACATAGCCATGCACCAGTAATTTATACCTAAACGTGATCACAACACTTACCTTACCTACTTTCTGCAATATTATCAACAAAAGTGCTAGATTATCTCCTTTCTTTTAGGATAAAAACACTACGGATTGAACATGCTGTTTTGTTTTTGGCGTCATATGTTTTTCCGGAAGTTTCGATGTCACACGGTGCGCGTCGGGACTGCGCAGACGTCGAAGGTGGAGGCTCTGTGTTGTGTTGGCATGATCAGGGATAAATAATTACGTTTTTGGTAAGTAATTACTACTTTGACATACCTGTTAAGCTAGCTATTGCAAGAGTTCAATAGAAGTTCCATAGAGAACTTAAAGATGTAGGGTTGAGTTCTCAGAAACGTCAATTTTAACTCCTGTATGTGTCAGTCTATGTCAGCTGCTACTGTTTCAATGAGATTGTCAGTGACTGCATCATGTGTTATTGTGTTGGTCCCCTATGATTCATACTGCACTAACTCCACAAAAGCACAAGTCAAGGACGTTTTATTATTCTCTAAATCGGTGGAATATTCTAAGTAATAGGCCTAAGGGAACACTATACCCAACTTGCCAAGTGAGAAAGTTTAATGCTACACAGCAACACATGATCTGTAAAAGAAAGGTGCATCATGCCATCAATCATTGAATCAATGCAACAGATGGACTGTCATATTGTCATTCACTTTAATACTGTGGATGAAATCAGTACAAGTAGATAAATCTCAGTCACCTTGGCATGATAGATTTGATGGAGTGTCTGGATAATCCATTCCAATTTCCACCTCTCCTCTTCATCATGTTTGGGTCTATCCACCTACCCGCCACACCCACAGTGACCACACCCCCTCCTGATATGGGTCATTACTATTTTATTTTTCTCTCATTTAGTGTAAATACTCGCATCAGTTAACATGATCTGCCTAACTAATTTTCTGACTCACCTAGAATGTTGATTCATACAGTAAATAAACACTATTCATTCATATAATATTATATGCTCCCTGATATAATAAATGAATGCTAATAGTATTGCTATTCATTCATACAATACAAACACTGTTGAATGAAATAAACATTGTGAGACTGATATAACAAAAAACTACTGATTCACATAATACACACACACTTTTGATTGAAACAGCACACAAACACTATTACCGGTAATTGATACAATACACACACGCTGCTGTGAGTGTTGATTGATACGATACACACACACACTGCTGATTGAAATCATTGATACAATGAATACACAAAGTGACAGATACTGTTGATTGAGTGGAATTTGGAATTTGAGTTCGGAATTTAATAGTTGGCAGAAGTACTCCATGGCACACACAGGTGTGAATGTGTGTAACAATATCGGAGGGACACATAAAAATAATCTTGAAAAAATCTGAAAAAAGGGGGCGGGGCGCTTATTAGGGGGAGGGCGCTTATTACGTCGAATACGGTACATGTATTAGATACATAGTTTAGTTACTCTTCAATCGTACAGAATTCTAATTGGTCAGAATATACGGGGTAACATAGATTCATCACACACGTATCACAATGTCAGTAAATTGATAGCAGGATGCCACTTACTTAAGTGCATTCACAAAGCATTTTTTGTTCAGGCTATGTTAAATAACAACAGGGACATCATTTAGGAACTAATTCATTCTAGCACAGTAACCTCTAAGGCCTAAAAAAAAAATGTTTGTGTTCCTGTAACATGGCTCAAAATAAAGAGGGTCGGTAGGTCAGTTTTGTTGTTTTTTAAACATTTTTTTTAGGTAAAAAGGTGATTTTAGTAGTAAAAACGTCCTAAAAATAACAAGAAATTACAAAAATGTCTTTAAAAAAATTAGGGTCGGCCCCAAAAATGGAGGGTCGGTCGGGATACCGGAACACAACTTTTTTTAGGCCTAAACGACAGGCTTTCAGGGGCGGATCCAGAAGGGGTGGCCTAGGGGGGCACAGGCAGGTGCCCCCCAGGCCACCCCTGTACCCGCCACTGGCTTTTGCTGTAAACAGCACCTTTCGGTCGTTGCAGTTGCACCTTCAGTTTGGACCTCAAAGTGCAGGCCTGGGGTGGGACATCTCTTTGATATAATGGCCAGTGCCACATACAGCTCAAAGGTGTGATGAGGAGGTGTGGGGGAGGGGGGGGGGGGCAACTGTGGCAGGAGCATCTCACAGGTACATCTCACCTGGAGGTGTGGAGGCTGACTGCCACACCTGTATGGCTGGGGGGGGGGGGGGGGTCATCAAGAAAGCCAAACACAGTATTCATGTACAGGGTCCTCAGTCAGTTGGTTCTGTAAACTGGGTGGACACTGACAGTGACACAGTCTCAGGAATAGGCCTCACAGATATTGTTATTTTCATGGATTATTTACATGGATTAAACATAGGATGTTACAAATGTATGAAGTGAGGCTATCTATAAACCATGGATATTATAGTCACATGGGCATCTACTATTCAACCAACATTGCCAACTGGAAGTGAGGTTAGTTCTGTATCAGTGTATGTGTGTATAACGATAGGCATAGCCTAATTCAGTAACTGACTATAAAACGCTATGCTACTTCATGTTTAACTGCCCACAGAACAATGATACATAATTTACATATAATTCAAAATCATATGGGTGGATAGATCAAGAAAATACCTTTCCAATAAGGTCTTACTGAAGTCTGTAAAACGTTTATAGCTAAAGAAATTAATTTTTATAAAAGAGGTTATTTCCCAGGTGATGGGCATAGGCCCTATTCAGGTTACCAACTCCCGCATTATCGCCCCCTCGCCAGGCAGTTTCCGGTTTGGGCATGCTTAGGCTATGCCTACCTGCTCAAACCTCCCAGCTACAGCCACGGCCTACCTCAAAAATGTATATAAATTGGGGTTTTAATTACATAAATGTATATGCTATCACAGTAACAGAAAGAAAGTATTCTGTTCTCTTGACCCACAATGGTGTTTTCATGTGACAAATCAGGAACAATGTGTAGAAGTAAAAGTAAATACTGACATATTGGAACTCAATCTTATAGGTTTAATGACTAATGTGGCTCCAGAGCTTCTGGCAGAGGGGTCAAAAGCGACCTGGCGACCTGGGCTGTTTTCCAGGCGACCTGGCACCATAATCAAAGCGACCTGGCGACTTTTGGAAAATAATTGGCTATAGTTAAAATGGTCTACAAAGCGACTTTGTGACCTTGAGCCCTTAATTTCGGCGACTTTCCGACCTGAGAGGGGGGGACCCCTCTGCACCCCCTTTAATAGGCCTACCTGTTGCGTATAGGCCCCAAACAAACCTACCTTCAGTGATGTAGGCAAATGTGAAATCGGCCCTACATATGTGAATATAATATAGTATCCATTAGTTGTAGGCTCCATTGCTCCATGTTTAACATCCTACTTTGAATAATTCATGTCAGTAATCCATGAAAGTAAAAGTATCTGTGAGGCCTGTTTCTGAAACTGTCAGTCTCCACCCAGCATACAGGACCAACTGACTGAAGACCCTGCACATGGATACTAATTTTGGCTTTCTTGATGACCCCCCCACCAAGCTTACAGGTGTGGACTGTGGCAGTCAGCCTCCACACCTCCAGGTGTGATGTACATGTGAGATGCTCATGTCACAGTTGCCCCCACCAGTCCTTCACACCTCTGAGCTGGATGTGGCACAGGTCACTTTATCAAAGTGTTTTCCCACCCTAACTGGCCTAAGCCCCTCTTTGAGGTTGAGATCTGAGTCATAACTCTAGAAGGTGGGGGGGGGGGCATATTTTGAAACAGTTATTTGGCCACATCCTCTTTTATACCTATATTGATACATGTATATAGCAATCTACACATTTAATTGAGTAAAACAAAAAGGTAGGCCCTACAGGTATTTTTGTACTCACGCAGATGGCATATACCTATTGATATATTACGTTTTTTAATGTTAAAAGTGTCCCACAAAAGGTGTGTGTCCGTCTTTGGGTGAATCTACCCTAACTAGTGATATATCACATTGGAATTTGCAATCTTTCAAGAGTGTATAGGGAGTTTACCTGCACCCCTCAGAGCCACGAAAAGGGCTGTTTCTGTGCTATGTTCTGCATTTTGGCATGGTACTGCCAAACTAAAAGGAATTCCAGCTATATGATTATATCACCCTATAGCCAAGACACTAAACTTTGAATCATTACAAGGATTTATTAAGTAAAGGATTTCTCAGAGCAGGGGAAGTGTATTAATCGGGAGCACCCATCTGTAGGGACTTATGCACTGTGTATGCCTTTTAGTGAGAGTCTTATACTACATGTATAAGTTATAGTTGGACACCCGTTAGCTCTCTTTATTTCCGTTCTAGATGACAAGGAAATGAGCGAATCTCATGTATTAGGGGGATAAACCACATATTTCCCTACATGCGTAGCCTACCTATTATTTTCTTTCGTTATTCAAGTGTACTTGCTAATAAAACAAAGAATTAACTTGATCAAATTGACATAAAAAATCAATATGATTAACAAGTAGGATGGTACATCACCCCCCCCCCCCCTACATCATGATGCACTATTCTTTGGCTTTAAAAAGTTTTTTTTACATGTTAGAGTGTATTTGCAGTACCCGGTAGTTACCAACGGAAAGATATGTCTACACATCTCATAGAGCTACGCTAAATTCCCACCTGCTACAGTGGTGATCATTTAGACAGGCTATTTAGTTTTGGTTTGAATTGGCACTTATAGGAGTCTATCCAGCATGACCACCTCTCTCCCCTCATCTGTATAGGGCAGTATTCCAGCAAAACGACAACCTTGCCTCATATCTAATCACCTCACACTTAAAGTATTGTAGGTATCAACATGCCGTTTTTTCTACTGTGTTCCTGACATATTTATCTTTCCAGAGAGGGAATATAGAATTATATACGACGTATATTTCATATAGGGTGTAAACACCATAGAGTGTATGAGCCCTTTTGGGTTGATATGATGCATGAATGCAGCAATACTGAATGATTATATACGTAATTGAAATCTATCAGTTATAGACGTTAAAGGCTATATTACATTGCTATTTTTATTTGTATGATTTTAAGCAAAGAAATCTCATGATTTAGGGTAAAAAAAAGTAGAAAAACAGTAGATTGAGGCGGAAATTGGACACTTTTTTCTTTCTTATTTTTAATAGGAGCGGCCAATTAGACCTTTTTTTTTATTGAATAGGCTAAAACAAACGTTGATGCAGTCCGCAAAGCTGATAATCGATTTTAAGTGGCCTAAGCAATTTCATTAGTTTATTACGAATTTTATTACACATGGTGATTTTCTAAAATACAATGTATATAAATGGGTACTAGTCAACAATATAATAGTTTGTACCAGAAAGTTAAAATTATATTACATGTAGCCATGAACGTGCACTTGCGTTTTTTGAAGGTTTTGATAGTTTGAGTAATTTTTAAACTTTATTTGGAATTTTATTAAACCCTTGAATCTCAAAATGCACTCCTCACAGAGGGACTTCAAAGGGGGGGGGGGCTTAGGGTGGGACAACACTTTGACATAGTGACCTGTGCCACATCCAGCTCACAGGTGTGAAGGGCTGGTGGGGGCAACTGTGACATGAGCATCTCACAGGTACATCACACCTAGAGGTGTGGAGGCTGACTGGCACACCTGTAGGCTTGGTGGGGGAGGGGGGGGGGGGGGGTTCCATCAAGAAAGCCAAAATTAGTATCCATGTGCAGGGTCTTCATTCAGTTGGTCCTGTATGCTGGGTGGAGACTGACACAGTCTCAGAAACAGGCCTCACAGACTTATAAACTTTCATAGATTATTCAACATGATATTACACATGGAGACTATGTTACCACCATGCCATGGACAATCTAATATTATATACATGTGTATTTTATCAAGCCTATCAATGGAGTTTACCGAAAGTAAGGTTAGTTCTGTAGGCATATATTGTATATATGCCCAGCCCAGCCTAATAATAGTGCCCAAAACCCTATGTTACCCATGTTCCACTCACGATTAAACCATATTACATATTTTACATATCATGCTTATATATCTGGGTGGATACATCAAATAAATGCCTTTTCAACAAGCTATTACTTAACGCAGTGTGACATTTTAAGCCAAAGAAATTAATTTCTCAAGAAAGGTTGACAGCCATAACCTCAGTGTCACTGAGTGAGTGGGTGGGGTGGGGGAGGACGGGCTGGACCGGAAACTACCTGAGTGCGGGCATTATGGGAAACCTGAATAGGGAGATATATATGCATTACTACGCAAGTTTCGTTGTGGCACAGTAGCATTGGCAGGTACACGAGACTGCTCATATGACATGTAATACAGATTTCAGTAGTTCCCATTGATACAATACGAAAACAATCAATTGATGCAATACACCAACACTATTGATCGATCCAACAAGCAAACACTATTGATTCAAAAGAGCACAAAATCAGCTAATTAATATTATAATACATAAACACTTTTGATTGATACAATACACAAATATTGTCGGTTGCTGAGTGACACAATCACAGACGCCTATGATAACAATACTCCAAACGCTGTTAATTGATACAAAACCCCAGTACACAAACACAGATCAATATTAAAATAAACGAAAAATATTGATTGATACCTGTTCCTATTTCAGCCTTGTCTAACCTTCACATACTGGCGAGAGCGTCATATAGGATACAACCATGTTCAAGAAGCTGAAGCAGAAAATCCAGGAGGAGACTGGTGCGCCACCTGACAATAACTTCAGTCATGGGCCCGGGGTGGCCAGTCCTGTCAGCAAGGATCCCCCAGGTGAGCTGACACCCTCTCACAGTCTACATGCCCTCCCATTCTTTGATAATCCATGGTAGCTGATAATAAGTGATAGATACACATTAACTGTTTAAATCTACATGTACGTGATAGTATATGAAACTGAAATTATGAATTTTTTTTTGTCTTTCTCATGGGTTTAGGGAGTGCTCATTTTTTAACAACAGGGGGGGGGTGGTGGATTTGGGGGGGGGGGTAAAAAATTTGGACCCCTTGACCGGGGGGGGGGGTAAAAAATTCAGACCCCTCTTGGGGGGGGGGGCAAAAAAATTCAACCTGTTTTGAGGGGAAAAGCCCGCGCGTTACTATGCTACAAAGGGGCGCGAACGCGCGCGATTTTCGGCCTGCCGGGGGGGGGGTAAAAAATTTCGACCCCTCTAGAGGGGGGGGTGAAAAAAATTTGCGCGCTCCGCGCGAAATCTCACCGCCCCCCCCCTGTTGTTAAAAAATGAGCACTCCCTTAATTTGTCAAAAAAAAGAGGAAAACTAAAGGTCAATTGACAAACAGGGCTAGAATAAACTAATACATGTAACTAATATATTATGGCCATGATTAATAAAGACATCGATCAAGTCCAAAAAGTACATGCTGTCTATATTTCATACAGGTGGTGGATTTTTACCTGTAAAAAGGGATTCACCCTTGAGAGATGCCGGACGTAGGGACAGCATGGACTCTACAGCATCCACGGATGAAAGTGTAAGTCTCTTTATCATTGCATCTAATCAGTAAGTTGCTGAAAACACAGTACAAATAGGAGAGTGCAAGAGCAGGCCTATTAACCTATTGGGCCCTAAGGGTGAACTCTTACATTGCATGCTGCGTACCATTAACCTTTATCAAACATGCTGTATGCTACTAGTATTACTGCGGTGGTATGGTGACCTTTCTCTGTCATTAGTTCCATACCAATAGATACTTGGCTAAGCTTTAATGTCGTTCATCAATTCATGTCAGATAGGGCAGATGCATAACAAATTTTAATGGGATTGTTATGCATGCTTTAGTATATCATTTTGAACACAATATCAAAGTAGCATAAGCAGAACAGATATGTACATTTAGAATATACCACATATAATAGGTACATGTACTTCGTCTTTTTGAACAGACAAAATCCAAAGAAGAAGTCCTTGCCTTGCTGTTGAAGAGAACAGAGCAAGTCAAACGTTCAGAAGGCAAAGTTTCTGGTAAGTTGGACATATTCTCATATATTTGGTTTACTACACATTTTATCAATTTCCCTATGTAAGTCCACACCTCTTCCATGCAAAATTATATAACGTTGTTATGCTGAAGTTATACATGTTTTATCTTAGAACTTGCCGCGATGATTAAGGAGAAGAATCGGCAGATCGAGCGGTTGGAAAGTTCACTGGAAAAATCTGAAGAAGGTGAGAAGTTTCTAAAAGCTGCTTTTAATATTTCATTTATTACGGACTTCATAATGATAGAGAAAGATTATTATTTGGTGTATAAACAAAGGCTTTGTTGTTAACAAATCTGATAAGGCCCTGTATGTAGACCTATATATGCTGATAAGGAGAGGCGCTGATAAAGAGATTATGTGAGCACAGTTGGATAAATAGTGCGTGTGAGGTCCTCCGCTACTATGATACACTCAAATATCAATCAAGAGATGTGTTATCGGTCACTCCAATATTATAAAGCTTATTTTGATTTCTTTGCTAAGTTGTGTAATGTACAATGATAATATGGTATACATTTGGATTATGACTAAACTTTTGTTTTTACTCTTATCTCAACATGCAGCCTCTGCTCAGAAGATCCAGGAATTAAGTGCGCAGCAAAATTTGAATAAAGGGGCAGCGTCAGAAAAGCAAGAAGAGGTTTGCCATTTTAAACTGAATTGAAATATTTTGTTTGTTGTACGCAAAATGGTATTGTTTAAAAATCATCACATTTTCTTTGATATGTCTTAAGTTTGTACTGATAAGCAGTCAAAACCGAGGCTGGCAAGAGTTTCTGATAGCTAAGGTTTCGAAGAATAGCAGGGTACCCAAGGTTTTAATTTCGTATTAAATTCCATAGTGCTAGCAAATAGTCTCATTTAGGTTAGTATGAGATAAAGTTGTGTTAGTAGTTTCACTGTACTTTCTGATTGAAAAAAAAAGAAGAAAAAAAAAGTACAAAGTCATCTTTCAGTTTGGTTGTTTCATATTTTCCTCTTTTGGTTTCATTTTGTGTAATAGGAATTTAGAGCACGGATAGGAAAGCTAGAGAAGGTGAGTTATCCCATCCAAAATGATGATTTACCTGACTATTAGTTACAGATAAGCAAGTATGGTTTCAAATAAATTAATCATGAAAAAAGCAGTTTACTTCTTTAACCAGACACAAATTATAGAACATTATCTGAAAAACCTGATGTTTTGATTCACAACACTCACATATTACTAAAAAAGTGGTCGCCATTCAATTATTTTCAGTAAACAAAAGTCTATTAAGTGACGAATTTGACATTTTCATAGCTAAATCAAATCTCTTCCAGAGTAATGAAGACTTGCAGAAGAAGTTACGAGAAGCTGAGGAATACAGAGAAAAGTATTTCAAGCGGGCGGAAGAGGATGATGAACTGCAAGGTCTCAATACACAAGAACTGGCCAAAGTAAAACACATGGTAGGTAAAACACATTTCTATATCATCACATAATTATGTCCCCATACCAAATAAAGGAATAAGCATGAACAGGAATAAATTATGGTATAGTAAATGAACTACAGATAGGCGCAAAATATTTATGCATAAGATCTTATCAAAGATATCTTGCTGTTTGATTTTATTTTCATTTTAAAAAAGCATCCTGCAATTTATGACATTACTTGTGTTTCAAGTTACTAAACACACAAGAAGAACTTGCGAAGCGAAGAAAAGAGTTGGAAGAGCAATCTGAACAACTAGAATCATCAGAGAAACAAGTCAAACAATTAGAGAACGAAGTTGTGCAATTGGCCGAGAAACTCTCAGAACAACAATTACACAGGTAAGTAGGTTGGAAAGAAACATCTTAAAAGGATTTGTGATCAGAGAAAGGTTATGACCGTGTTGCAAAAACGAGAGGATACATATTTTAACAATAGTGGGACTGTTTTTTAAACAAAGAACATAAGGTAAATGTGAACCAAATTATATCTCATTCTAAATGTTGAATATTCTGTTTGTCAGTGAGAAGCTTGCTGTTGACTTGAACGAAGAAAAAAAGCGAACAGAGCAACTCACGAAGGAGCGTAACTCACTTAAGACGCAGCTAGATTCCACAACGTCGCAACTATCTCAGGTAGGCTCAACATGTGTGTTATATTTAATCTGATTTTAAAAATAAATAGCTTAGAAATTCAGCCTGCACGTATATTAGTATTAGCATCTTTCTCATACCTAATTTCTGTAGCATATACTTTACGCTTATCTTTTCTACTAAACCTTCAAATGTAATTTACCATAGATGTGGGTTGCTATGACTTTCATTTATTCTTTGTGAATACATGGTAGCATATATTTCCTCTAGTAACTTGAGCGAGTCATGCTGTTTTCAATAAAGACCAGTCGTTACATAGAAGGCCCCTATGTTTTTCGCCATCGTAAAAGTGCCGTTTACTGTAAACGTATGCATTTTCATGTACGGCATGAATTTAAAACCAATGTAGTTGTACAACTACCATATTTCAAAATTTGTTAATTCAAATCCGCGCGAAATTGTCCTTTTTAACAAGTCATTTATACCAGCGAAAATATCTACGTTTACAGTATATACATTTCTCTCATCCAAAACACGTGTAAAATATCTGTTGTATCTGCATGTGGGATTTGCAGACGGCGGCTCAGTTGAGTTCGCTGCAGACTTCGTACCACGAGCTCCAGGACGACTCGATGGTTGCCAAGCGGAATAATGAACTACATCGCCAAAAGGTGGCACCACCATTGTTTATTTGCTATAGACCACTTGAGCAAATTGTGAGGCGGGGGCAATTTAAAAAATATATAATAATTCTTTTAACGTTGAAATCTCAGAATTCGGCTTCAAATGGCCATCATAGAGATCTGTGTATCCCACTTTCGTTGTTGAGATTTACAATACAATTATGATTTGACGAAGAACATCCCCCATTCTAGAAAGGCGATAAGGGAGTGCTCATTTTTTAACAACAGGGGGGGGGTGGTGGATTTGGGGGGGGGGTAAAAAATTTGGACCCCTTGACCGGGGGGGGGTAAAAAATTCAGACCCCTCTTGGGGGGGGGGGTCAAAAAAATTCAACCTGTTTTGAGGGGAAAAGCCCGCGCGTTACTATGCTACAAAGGGGCGCGAACGCGCACGATTTTCGGCCTGCCGGGGGGGGGGTAAAACATTTCGACCCCTCTAGAGGAGGGGGGGTGAAAAAAATGTGCGCGCTCCGCGCGAAATCTCACCGCCCCCCCCCTGTTGTTAAAAAATGAGCACTCCCTAATTAAAAAAAAAAAAAAAAAATGGAAAGCGTGTTGCGACTCAACATGACTTTCAAAAAATGCATGTGTCTCATTTCACAGTTTGCCAAGTGGTACAGAGGTGGCAGGCAAGGTGCTGGTTGCTTGGTGGTAGTAAAAGGCACAATGTAATTTGGCTATGTTAGAAATACTCCTTAAAAAAGTCTAGGCCGTTGACTCTTAAAGGCCTTAGGGTGATGGACCAATGTGCTGGCGAGTAATCTGCCGGCCCTGAATTGATGCTGCATTAGCGAGTTACTTGCCGGTGCTGTATTTATTTGATATGCAGGCAAAATGGCATAGTGCATTAAAGTACCATGCTGGCATTAAAAGGCTTATACCGGATGGTGAATATAATCTAGTGTGAATGATGCACAACTTAGTTAAGACTTCTGCATATTTCTTCAAACTCCTTTTCTTTCTCCAAATTGTACGCCAATGTGAAAATAAGGATGCAGCATAATTATGGTTTATGAATTTAGTATCAACCAATAGATTCCATTGCTAATTTTGTCCCTATGATTTTTATATAAATCCCCTGCTTACCTTTCTAAATACTACATTTACTCGAGGTTGTTATTAATTATAAACAAGGATTACACAAACTAGTTTATGTACCAGCGTAGAGATCATACGTAATATGTTTCACTTGTATATTGTTTGTCGGCACGCCTAACCTTGTCTCCCCTTGTGAAATCAATGCACAGATCTTTATTGACCCAGGGACTGGGTCTCTGTGAGACGGTTTTCCTACAAAAAACGTAGATTGGTCAGCTGACTTTGAAAATTCACCCTGCTTTTGTTTTTTGGTATTTCTCTCCCAAAAAAAGCTTATACATATCTCGGGAACTATCTTTCTCTTCTTGTTTTTCCCAAAATTTCCGAACAATTTTTTTTCCTAGTGAAAAAAGACAAATAAAAAATGTCAGAAACAACCCAAAAAACATGTCTCTGTAAACTAATGCTGAAGATAGGCCAGTGACCTTGAATCCTGACTTTAAAAGATGCACGTTCACACAGACTTCCTATACCTGCAATGGTTAAGAGCAGGTGAGACGTTTTTATGAGACGCTTTTGAGCTGAAATTAAAGGTACACACAGAATAATTAAGGACCTTTCATTTGATGTGTAGTATAAGGCCCTGGTGGGATAGGTTGTGTATGGGAGGTCCGTCATGGAGGTCTGTCATGTCATGGAGGTCCGTCATGGAGGTCCGTCATGTCATGGAGGTGTTATGGAGGTCCACCATGAAGGTCCCTGGGTCACTTATGATGTATATCACACAATCCATCTTTAAATCTGCATACCTCACTATAAATAGTACATTTGGACAAGAATCGTTGATAAATTAACGCACTAATCAATATATTTTGAAGAGTAAGCATTCTTATCTGTATTTCAGAAATACATAGGCCTACCCCTGATCATAAGGATATGTAATATCGGAACAGTCAATCAAAAATCACTATACCGTAGCTGTGAAATAACTTGTGTATTTCACATGTTTAAATAACTTTTATCCCAAAGAATGACATGGATGCATCTTTCTGTATAGTTTCACCATTTATCGCTAGCTTTTAACCCTAGATGATTCGGCCATTACTGGGTTAGTTAAATATCCACCGTTGATTTTCATCTATTAAGATAAAATTCGTTGTTATCATACACGTACACTGAGTTGAGTTGACATTGTATTTCCTTGGTTACAGACGTCCACCATGATAGAACAGAAGGACGACCAGATCTCACAGTTACAGGACCGGGTAACGACCCTGGAGCAGCGCGTGCAGGACTCCGGGCTGGACGGGGACGAGAGGCTCACCGCCATGGAGGCAGAGGTACACTTCAAAATTTGTTTTGATGTTGTTGTTTTTTCCGTTTATTTTCTTCAAATACATGTAGTATAGTATTGACCGATTCGATCCCGAGTCGTGTACATGTATCTCTCTCTGAAAGGTGAAGACCTCACTAACAGTGACACCCTCTACCATTCATAAATCATTGGGCAATGTACAAGTGTGAATGTTCCCTTAGTCTGTTACTGTTACTTTGTGGTAGCAGTTTCTATGAGTAAGTCTGACAGATATTACAATATATTTGTAGCGGAAAGCGATGGAGGCAAAACTTGAAGAGGCGCGACAACAACTAACTGAGGTGAAGACTGTGTGGAGCGACAAAATCGCACATCTAGAGAAACAGGTGAGTGGAATCAAATTTATATTAATTACTTAAGAAGAGAAAACAGGATTTAATGCAAGGCCAAAGTAGAGCCATAACCTATTAGAAATTGAGATGGACATGCTTTAATTTAAACACCTGTTAAATCTCTCACAGATCTCAAACCTCAACCAGAAGATAACGGAGGACGCACAGGAGCTCGGAGCTAAACAAAAAGAGCTGCTCGCATCCAAAGCTGAGAAGGACCGAGCAGTAGAAAATGCTCAATCTGAGTGCCGCGAAGACGCGGACCGGGCCGAGCAAAAACTTTATGCCAAGGTAGGAATATCATATATACTGTATATATATATATATATATATATATATATATATATATATATATATATATATATATATATATATATATATATATATATATATATATATATATATATATATATATATATATATATATATATATATATATATATATATATATATATATATATATATATATATATATATATATATATATATATATATATATATATATATATATATATATATATATATATATATATATATATATATATATATATATATATATATATATATATATATATATATATATATATATATATATATATATATATATATATATATATATATATATATATATATATATATATATATATATATATATATATATATATATATATATATATATATATATATATATATATATATATATATATATATATATATATATATATATATATATATATATATATATATATATATATATATATATATATATATATATATATATATATATATATATATATATATATATATATATATATATATATATATATATATATATATATATATATATATATATATATATATATATATATATATATATATATATATATACCATTGCTGTCAAACGTTTGTTTTCAAATATAAATTTCTAATATTATAACATTGTTAGAATTTCCTGTAGCACAGCTAAGTATGTAGATCTAATTCTTTTGGTGCCTACTGGTACTTATTAATTGACCTGTGATCTTCACCATTTTGGCCGTTGTGATGATTTAATCGTTCTGAAAGTGACAGTTTTCTGCTGTTTACTTTTTCAGCTGGAAAAATTGCAATCAGATTTAGCAGAACAAAAGAAGGATGAATCCAAGAAGTCTTTCTTGATGAACAGTAAAACACAAGACTTAGAACAACAAGTGAGTTTGCAATATCTGATGGAAAGAAATCTCTCGTGATACACATGTAATAAATCTATAGAGCACTAAGAATGACCCTAAGCAAAAAAACAAAGTTAATACATGAACTCCTCCATTTCCTTAGAATAATTTGATTTTAATATTTTATCGGTTTGTGATATATTTCTGAATAAAAATCGATGGACTAGCTTTCTCTTTTGATGAATACATTACTCATCATGTGTATCTTTGTATTGCAGAAAAAGCAATTAGAAACAGACTTAAAGAAGATGAAGCAGGCGGCGTCTGACCGCGAGCTGGAACTCAAGGATGCCACACAGGACCTGGAGGCCAAAGTTGTGTCCTTAGAAAAAGCACGCGAAAGAGACCGTCAATCTTCGCAACAAAAAATTGTAAGTTGATGATATCATATACATGTGTAAGAAAATGTATGTTAGATACTGTAAACGTATGTTATTTCGCGCTGTACTTATTTTCGCGGAAATAAAAATCCGCGAAAATATGTACAGCGTGAAAATTTATCCAGTGTAGCTATATAACTACTATATTGCAAAATTCGCGAATTTAAATCAGCGCGAAATTGTGCTTTGTAGCTAAATCGCGAAAATATTAATGCGCGAAAATACATACGTTTACAGTAGGTAGTTAACAGACTTTATGTACTATTCAATTTTGATATTTAAAAAAATCCTTTGAAATATCTGACTCCGTATCACCAGCTGCTATCGGCTATTATAATAAATTCATGTACGATTACTTATGTTCCAGGCATCACTAGAGACGAGTCATGATGAGTGGTTAGAGAAGGAAATCGACACGGAGAAACAGATCACCTCCATGGAGGAGCAGCTGCAGAAGGTACGTGCCGAGAGCGCGCACCGAGAACGGGACAACGCCCGTCTCCAGCAACAGCTCACTGATCGCCTTACCGAGCTCACCCAACTCAAGGAAAAGGTAAGGAGATTTGGTTTTAATCCTTTAAGGGCAGCATAGTGCTTTAATGCAGTGTGCCCTTTTGTCAGTGCTATATTCGTTCATCATGCCGACCCTACAGGATTAATACACTTTCGAAGCGTTGCTATTTTGCAGCAACGGCTAGTTGCTCGGCGGCACTGCATTGGTGCATCATAACAACGGAACATGAAGCATTGATGCATTATAAGGCCTGCTGTGGACAGATTAGAGACAGTCATATACTACATGCATTCACATGATAAAACCATTTAAAGGTTTGCAACTTATCATCTTATGTCGTAATCTGTTTACCAGACATCGGGAATGCAGCGATCTACACAAGCATCTCAGGAAAATGTGGAGCAATTGAAAAAAGACTTACAAGTACTCGGCACTGACTTCCAAAGTGCTACTAAAGGTATGTATGCTGGTTGACTTGGATGAAGGTGAAGATGTGAAAACAGATAATATCTTCTCACTTTTTGTTTGAAATAAGTAAGTAATTATTCAAATGTGTCAATACTGGATATATAAACCATAAATTCATGACCAGGTACATGTGAATTGATAATATTTATCTTGTGTATAACCCGCACCCCAACTTTGCGATTATGTATAACACGCACTGGTGCTCTGAGTATGTCTATTTTTGCCTTGTACATTATACATAGGAAATTCTTTAATCTTCATGGGGGTCTGATTTGCATATAACTCAGGATGGGGTAATTCACGGTACCGGTAATACAGATTTTCTGGCACCGACAAAGGTACACATATTATGTCCTTTGGTTGACAAATATTGAACCTGCTCCAACTTACAGAGAAGAATGACTTACTGCTGCGGAACGCTGACCTGTCCCAACAGCTGGAGGCGTCCAAACGCACCATATCAGAGAGTACCGGTTCATATCAAGAGCAGCTAAACAGCCGCGAGACGGCCATCGCGGGGCTCGAACAGTCGATACAAGATCTCACATCTGAGCTAACTACCGCGCAACAGAAGGTATGTTTGTGGTATCTCTGGTCAGTGAGAGAATTTCAATATAGAGATTGGGATGAGCACACAAGATACTGTTGTATTGAGTTAAAAGCTAGGTCCCTATTTCAAAAAGGGGAAAAATTAATTCAATTCTAATTCAATTCTAGAATCAACGTGGTATTACCGGTCATATCTGATGATGGAAATGCTTTATTCTTCATTCAGATTTCTGTATTGGAACAAGAGGCCAAAAACGCCAAACACGAGTTGGAGTCAGCAGAACTTAATAAACTCCGAAATCAGATGTCTGGTATGGAGGACCAACTAGCAGACAGGAACAAAGTAAGTCTTATTTTCTGTATTCATGTTATAAAATGTATTGTATATATGTATCAATTTCATGCTTTTAGTAATAAATGATAATATCTGTAATATATAGAAGAAACATGAGTTTATTTAACAAAATCCTGTTACAAGCGACAATTGTTTAACAGACACAATGGTTAATCAAAAGTTGTTAATTTCAGACAATCAAGGTTCAGCAACAACGGATGATCGACCTCAAGAAAACATTACAGCGGGAACTTAAGGTTCAGGCGTTACCGAACGACGACCCGACAAATAACAGTGATGCGCCACAATTAGAAATCAGCTCATCCTCCAGTGCCTCTGTCAACTCCAACAAGTCTATGTACAATTTGAGAACTTTATCTGGGAACAACCAGTCGTTTGGCGGTGACAATGGCGGTAACTTCCGGCCGCCCAAGGTGCCGGCGGGTGCCATGACGGTCATGTCTCGCTGCTCGGCCGGCCAGGACTGTCTGTGTGAACACGTCAACTTTGAGTACCTCAAACATGTGCTCATCAAGTTCATGACCAGCAGGGAACACGAGGTAGGTGATAACAATCGTCATCATGATGCATGCTCCACTGGCGAGTTGAATGCATCAAGACTACCAATGGGTACATATATATATAGTGCATTAAATTCGTGCGGCCCTTAGAAGATGCTGTATGATATTGACAGTGTATGTATGCTTTGAAGTAATTTCACAATTACATGTAATACACATTTTCAGCATGTCTCCAAGAGCGACCCATTCCATACATGTGAAACAAACCCTCAGTGAGAGTTATGGGGTTCTCCCCTAGTCTGGATGCGGTTTATACAAGAAACTTTACGTCAACTATTATGCTCTTCTATTAATTTCCCCTTTGATAGCCATAGGCCTACCTGTATATCTTTTCACCAAATTTCCACAGTATTTTATGAGCTTCCTTTCCACTTTTTATTACTGTTCTATTTTCATGTAGAAATCTGATTACAACCAGACAAATATATTCCTTGTTCCTCCAGGCGGTCCACCTTATCCGTGCCGTGGCTGTTTTGTTGCACCTTTCTCTGGACGAACAACGGGTCATCAAGGACACCCTGGAGTGGAAAATGTCGTGGGGCTTCGCGTCCCGACCCAAAATGGGAAAAGGTCAAATGGCAAAGGTCATCCCCCCGTCATGGTGATGAAGGGCGTCTAATACTTAGGAACTAAAGCAGGGCCTACTTAATCATTTTCTTATTCATTAATTACCACATTTTATTTAGTTTGTTTGATTGTGTTATTGCAATTGTTAATGTTTTTATGTACAATATCTGTATTCGATTTTAATCGATAATAAGTCAACTTTATCCGCTAAAATCATATTTTTACCATGCAAGTCTTCGCTTAAAAAAGTAGGCCCTGATTATTTTCTCTGTATACGTAGGAAAAGGATACTAGAATTATTTATATTAGAATTGATGGCTATTATGTATGGTAAGGTGGTCTATAAGGAGACTGATACCACAGTATAAGTTGTGTTTCATAATGGTAACCAGAGTATTTTTGCACATGATGGCAAGTTTTATTATCATTTTAGATAGCAACTGGGTATTTTAAATGAAGAAGATTGGTCGGTGAAAAAAGAGTTGTGTACATACAAGAATGTAAATGAAGGATATGGGTGATAAAAGAAAAAAAAGGTGGAAGAATGTGTACCCAATATCAGAGTAGTTGTGTAATATAATGTACAGAAAAATGCTATTGTTGCTTACAGTTGCTATAGATTTAGTTAATATCTGCAGCAGATACAGTAACTATCTGTTGCAGATAGACCAAGGTTATGATACCCCCAGTATATGTCACACACATGGGTGTATGTGGTAGTCAATTAGTACCTTCCCCACCACCATCTTGCATAATCATGCACACTTCCAGCAAAGCAAAAAAAAATTACTTCTTTTCATTTATAGTATTCACATATATATCAAGGCACAGAAAAGTTCACCATTTAATATATATACATCACAGATGTGTTCTGTTAATGTGAAGATGAAACAGCATTTTGAAGCTGCACAACGTAATTTCATTTAAAACACACCACTACTATTTGATAAATGGTTATGGTTACAACTATCTTTTCTATGTAAATAAAGATTACCAGGTAGCTACGGGGTACATGCCTGTGGTATTAAGTAAATGTGTACCATAAAACCTGGGTCTAAATGTAACATTATCTTGGGAAAGATCCATCCATGTTTAATGTTGTTTCGAGTACAACCGGTTAAAGTAAAATAGTTGTTTTAGAGTAAGTGATTACTTTTCATTAGACTGTAGTTGGCTAAGAAATCCTTGGGGAAACGCTGTGCGTTAGATGTTGTATCGTTTCATGATTTAATACTGGTCCTTATTGCTCCCCACCTAGTCATCAAAATCCATGTTAATTTGTTGTTTTAGGTGAATGGCCCTTCCCATAATGTCATATTTAGAAATATGGCGGTGCACAAATATTGCTTACCATTGATGATGCTTATTTATCTGTCATGTTAACGGGAGTCTGTTATTCACAGTATGTTATTGTGAACTATTCTATTACACATAGGGGTGTGATGTGGCAATGCTACCACAGAGACAAAATGGGGTACATCGCTACCCAATAGGCAATAGAAGTTAGTGGTTTTCAAGAAGATAACTTTTCTTCTGACAAGTTGGACTTTATGGGGGAAAGAATTACCACATTTAATGCCATCTATTGGAATAAATATATATCAGAACAAAATGGAGGAGCAATCACAAGTGTATGCAAAGATTTACTATGAAAGTGAACTCTAGGCAGTTAAAGGAGAGAAATGTTGAATGTGCTATAATGTGCCTTTCTGTACTGCTTAAATGGATGGTTATCAAAACGCATACACCAACTGAATAAAGAATAAAGAGTTATTCTACCATACACATGTTAACTTAATATGAGCTGGACCTCACCTGTTACTCTCCATGGAGTTGTTTTTTTAAATCATTTTACTAACACAATATCATATGGAACTTTGTGGACAATGTCACTGCCGAATAAAACAGTTTTAATGTCTTTAAGACCATGATGTGTAGCCGAACTATGTTTTCCTTTCATACACTTACCACACTACCGGGTATTAGTTTTTAATGGACACAATACTTCAAAACATATGCAGGTCTTAAAATCAGTTTCTGACATACATCAGATGTAAATGTATCTATAAAATCTCTTCTTTGTCGGATCCTAAATTTACACCAATACTATCGATTGCAGGGTAACATAAGTCATTCATGAGAAATTGAATAATTTATCTTGAAGCAATAGTTTACTGATGCTTATCCATTTAACAGCTGTTAACAAGTTTGTCTAGCTTCTTGTTCATTGCCAACAAAATCATTTAGCTCAAAATGAGATTTATATCGGTATATTATCAGGCGTTCAATAGATTTGGATTGATGATGTCATTTGTCCCAGGTTATCTTATGTAAACTTTCAATGCATCATGATAAATACAAATGAATGTAAATATTAAGGGACTAAAGAAATGTGCTGACAAAGGCAGGAATACATAAATTGCTATTCACAATTTGTGGTTGTCATTTGATGAACAATTATATCCCATGAAGGCAAATAAAACAGAATAACATTGTGCACGCATAGTTTTCGTTATGGTTTCATTCCGTAAATATCATGTGTTTTTGTTTTTACTGGACATCGATTCTCTGTCTCTTTGTAGCTCTATAGTGATCGATGCCCAGTTTTATACTTCAGACCAGTGGCTCATTTTGGCTGTTTTTCGCCTCACAGATTGCTCCTAGCGCAAAATCCTGACTAGGTGTCAATATATTCTCTATGCCAATGTGTAATATGAGGGTAGAAAACAGTGGAACCTCAGTTAGAAAAAATCCTACTGAACAGTTTTTGAGAAAATTTGGGTTTTGTTGCCCTTTTTTGCTGTTTTTAGTACATTTCCTACATAACCCGTGAACGTCAGCATTTCTCAATTTTCAGGTATTTAGAATTAGAATTTGACATTTTTTTATTCGCAGTAGGATTCCTGAATACCGAGCCATTCTAGAAAAGCTATTCTTTGGAAAAAATACTTAGTATTTCTTGATGATTTTCGTTGCACAAATTTAGGTTGTAATATAAAAACTGCATTGTCATCCAATCAAAGTGTTTATGCACTGTTGATGGTCACCCCCTCCCACCCTCTTCACTGTGCATTGAAGGAGAACAGGCAGGGGAGGTACACGTGTCTGTATATAGCTGTTGACCTGGGTGCTGGGTGCATTTTTTATTTATGGGGTGCCAACTGTTCATGAAAGAAAATTCAAATAGATTTTTTTTTTTTTAGTATCAGATTAATGCAAGTACAAGTCGTGATAGCACTTAAAGCATTCTATTTGCATTAATATGAATGGTGGCCACCTAATGGGGTGCCAAATATTCATGAAAGAAAAATTGATAAGAATTTGTTTTTTATTAGCATTAAATTGATGCAACTACAATTCGAGATTGCATTTCAAGCATCGGGGCATTCAATGAATGGTAGTCATCTTAAATATATGGGGTGCCAACTGTTCATAAATAAAAAAAAGAATAGAATTAGTTTTTTTATTAATATCAGATTAATGCAACTACAATTTGTGATTGCACTTAAAGCATTGTGGCATGCAATGACTGGTAGCCACCTTGAATGTATGGGGTGCCAACTGTTCATGGAAGAAAAAAAAGAAAGTTTTTTTTTTAAGAATCAAATTAATGCAACAGCAACTCAAGATTGCATTTAAGCATTATGGCATTCAATGATTGGTGGCCATCTTGAACCTATGGGGTGCCACCTTTTCATGAAAAAAACAACTAAATTGGATGTTTTTAACAGTTTAAAATTAATGCAACTACATTTCAAGATTGCATTTAAAGCATTGTGGCATTCAATGAATGGTGGCCATCCTAAACCTATGGGGTGCCAACTGTGTTTGAAAAAGGTATCAAATAGAAATGTTCTTATATAGATATCAAATTAATGCAACTACAATTCTTCATTGCACTGAAAGCATTGTGGCATTTAGTAAATGGTAGCCATCTTGAATGGGTTGAATGAAGGAAAAATCAAATAGGATTTGTTTTTTTGATAGTATCAAATTAATGCAACTACAAGTCAAGATTGCATTTCAAGCATCGGGACATTCAATAAGTGATAGCCATCTTGAATCTATGGGATGCCAACTGTTCATGAAAGAAAAATAGAATAGATTTTTTTTATTAGTATCAAACTACTGCAACTGCAATTCGAGATTACATTGAAAGCATGGTGGCATTCAATCAATGGTTGCAATCTTGAATTTCGAAATGAACATACACACAGACATATAGGCATGAACATGGTGTTCTCCTTCATATAGATATTCATGGATTTCTACTTCTAATAAATATAGCTTTCTGTTACATGGATGTCGATGTCCAGTTTTAGATATATATCCATATAGTGCATTGGAGTGCTATAATATTGGACTGCTGTATATTTCATTCTGAGTATCAAGACAAAACAAGAGCCAACCAGAGTTTTCTTTTTAATATTATAGAAATTTATTAGGTATCTTGATTATATATAACAAAGGCGTTTGACGAATACCAGTCTTACAATTATATACAACCTATGTTAAGTTCAGTTGACTTGAGACATGGTCTTCCAAATATTCTTCTCTAAGATAGCCTAAACCCTGATACAAAAGAGAGTCAGGGACGTAGAAGGACTTATTGGTCTTGATAATATAACATACCAACGTCGGGAAAATTCTTATGAAGACTATAGATACCACCTTGTATTTACTAGTTTCCATATCATTCGGACTATTCCTATCATCATCGTAGAATCAATCAATTGCCTGTTACTCTGATTTCTTGCATTATACTTGATTTCTTACGCGAGTAATCAAATGAACCATGAAGTACATCATACATGTATTAGACGTAACATTTGCTACAAATGAGTGTATACATCATTGTACATGCAGAGCGTAACAAATCCTAATTGACTAATATAGATATTTATTACATGATACGATAATTCTCCAAGTAATCCTCTCATAATGATCCTGTCAATATAAGTTCACTCCCTGTGAATCATCTATAGACATTCCCGTTTATACCCTATTTATACCCATCTATACAGTTGCCGTAGAAAAGTATCGGCTGCGAAGAACATTGAGCATGACGCGCCCGACTATGCACACATTCCTTAATATACCTAAGTAGAAGTCCTTAACAGAGTGCATAGGAGACCCAGTCCCTGGCTATCATGGAAATGAACAAAGATTAAATGTACTGCTACATAACAAACAGTATTTTGCACCATGGAAAGTATGAAGTTTGCTCGTCAGACCCGCTTTCGGTCGGTTAGTACTCGCACTATGCTGCCCAATCCACCAACAGCAAATGCCTGCAGAGAAATGAAAATATTATTAGATAGGTGTCTTTTTTCTTTAGATGAACTGTTCTCATGAGCTTTAGGATTTTAATGTAACCCTCCTTCAGTAAGTTTCCTTGTCTTGTAATGAAGATGGTCTCTAAATTCTGATAAATTCGTTTGAAATGGGAGGAACAGTAGGGATGAGACTTCATATATATATATACATGTACATGCATCTTGGATCATGTAAATAGTCCTATAGATCCACCACTGAAGGAAGACACCCACTTACACGTTTCACTATAATGATAGATCATCATTCAGAACTAATGTTATATTAAAAAAATGGATTGTGTGATATACATCACAAGTGACCCAGGGCTTTTCCAATGACATATAGTATTCCAGTATATCCAAATACTTATGCAGTATCAAAGATGAAGAGTAACTAACCTCACAGGGCTACTCAGTGTTCATGAGGCAAGAGGGACTGATTGACACAGTGTCCGAAGTCCCTGACTCATGCCCCCGACTCATAGCCCAACGCACAACCCCCAAGGCTGTGTACAGAGGTGCTAGGGCCAGGAACAGAGGTGCTAGGGCCAGGAACAGAGGTGCTAGGGCCAGGTACAGAGGTGCTAGGGCCAGGTACAGAGGTGCTAGGGACAGTAAAGAGTTAGAGGACTTCTGGCTTTGATGTCCACTCACCTGGGGCAGGGTACAAAGGCCCTAGGGCTGAATCTGTTAATATTATTGAAGGAAAAATGAATTATTTGTCAATTCTAAGAGCAGAAATGTATCCCTAAGTCAAAACTACCCTCAAATCATGTGTCACACTCGTAGGTTACCACATTTCAGCCGAGCAGGTGGGTGTGGCCAGCACAGGTAGGTGTGGTCAGCGCAGGTGGGTGTGTGCAAGCAGGTGGGTGTGGCGCTATCCTGAGGGCGGCCTGCATCCTCCACTTTACTTGTTCGCCAAAAAGCGAGTCGGTCGGAGTGTAAACAGCGACGATATCTGCATTTCACTTTTGCCGTGTACCCGTTGCATTCGCCGCCAGTCGGCAGTATTGTAGACACACACCCCCAGTGGAGGTGGGGTGGGGGGCACTTGTGGTTTTTTGTTTTTTTTGTTTTATTTCAGAGTAAAATCCGAGGGCTAAAACCACTGACTTGTAGTATGGCAAGTTGCTGTCTTTAAATCGGGAAGGGGGCACTCACATCTTTCTCTTTTTACCGGCTAGCGCTCCGTTGATAAAACGCTATGAGGGTTGTCTCAGATGTCCCCTAGTACAATAAGTACAAAGTACCCCCCCTTCAGTTGTGTTTTGGTCTGAAAACCCCCCAGAATTTTGATCTCACCTAGTCTTAACCATTGCAGGTATAGGAATCTGGGTGAATGCTCATCTTTTAAAGGCTGGATTCAAGGTCACTGGCCTATGCTTCAGCATTAGTTCACAGAGACATGTTTTTTGGGTTGTTTTTGACATTTTTTATTTGTCTTTTTTCACTAGGAAAAAAAAATTGTACAGAAATTTTGGGAAAAACAGGAAGAGAAAGATAGTTCCCAAGATATGTATGAGCTTTTGGGAGAGAAATGACAAAAGACAAAAGCAGGATGAATTTTCAAAGTCAGCTGACCAATCTACGTTTTTTGTAGGAAAACCGTCTCACAGAGACCCAGGGTGCCCTGGGTCAATAATTCTCTATCAGAGTAATCATAAGACTCCTTGCTCATTTAATACCTTTTCGTGCCATTTGAGGAGTTGTGCGCTGCTGTCTTCGGATGGCGTCTCAAACCCGCGGTAGATGTACTTCATGAGGACGTCTAGGGTGGCGATGTCGAGGGAGTTGACCACGCCGTCAATCTCAGACGCCTTGAAGGACAACATCACCCTCATCACCAGCTGAAGGGCACGGTCCTAAAACAACACATAGCCAGAGTAGGGTTAGGGGATCAGTCTTTGTAAGTGTATATTGGTGCTCTCTCTATGAATAAATTATCTATCAGTAAATCGCCAACCAGTTTATCATGTTCATACATTGTTCCAATACTGTATGTTGTTTATTGAGGACAATGCAAGTGAGGAGGTGACTTTATATATTTTATATTCACATGTACTGGTATAGGGAAATGTAGATCATCTTACCTTGACGCCTTGATTTTTTGTGAAGACAGGGGCTTCTCTCAATACCAGCTTAAGAGCATCTACATTACGGTTTCTAAGAAGAGTTAAGGACTATAAATGCCGGTATATACATATTGCTTTATACGAGGGGAAAGACAAAGGCTATAGACAAAGTTTGGGGTGTCAGACATGAGCGGACTCCCCAGGACGTGGTCCAAATATTTGTGTGTGTGTGGTGCATAACTATGACGTGCACATATGTATATTGTATTATAATTTTACCCCATAGATCTGCCTACTAGGCTACATAGCCGACCAATCACTGAAAGTAGGTATCCCAGTAGGTCGCCCCTAGACGTGTCCTCGCATAAAAACTCACCAAAAGACCTACTTTTAGAAATGATCTCTTTTCCAAACTACTCAGAGTATTGCCTATCTGAAATACGCTGATGAAAGCTCTAATCCATCCGGATTGCCCTGATGTATTGAATTAGCTTTTAAGTACCGGTACTGATGCTGTGAGGTCGGCCAAAAAATGGAAATCAGGACTTATTATCAGTGAGCCCTCACTGCATCAGTTTTGACACTCAGAATCGCCCACCGTTTTGCTAGTCTTAAAAAAAAACAAAAAAAAAACGGCCTCATGTAAGCACTGGGGATATGGGTGCTTCCAATTCATAAGCGCTGGGGCCCTTAAACGCAACAGACTTTTACACTAATACACCTTACAAATATATGTACTATTCATTGCAGGTAGTAAATTGTAGGAAAAAAAGTCCCCAGGATTAGATCTATATGCATACAATTAGTATACACCAATGTCGTTTTTATAATAAAATTAAAAACGATCGGGGGGGGGGGGCGCTCTTTTTTTTAAAACCTATTCAGAGGGGAGGGCCTTTTTTTTCCAACCTATTCTGAGGGGGGGGGCAGTTTTTTTTTACGTATTTGATTTGCCAGATGCTCATCTCCACCCCTGCCAAGACTCGCGCATCCAGTTTCCAACTCTGCTACCTTACGTAGGGACTGGTCGCACTTATAATATGCCTGGGCTTGACCAACAGAAAACCAATGCACTCACCGGGCGGAATTTGCTGACTTTTGTGGGATAGCGGAATCACAATTGGCAAGAGTAAATGTGCATGCACATATCGAATGTTGACGTTCCAAATGCAACCAGGCCCTACGGAAGTACAGAGTTCAGGGCTGGTGTTACGAGGCTGACCCCTGCCATAATAACTCGAATCTGATTTTCTCTAGTCTTCAACTCCGCTACCCTATGTAGGGACTGTATGCATTTGGAACGTCAACAATTGCGATGTGCGTGCACATTCACACTCAGCTATCCCAGCAAATTCCGCCCTGCGACTTTTAGTGCGAGTGCATTGGTTTTCTGTTGCCTCAGCCCAGACATCCAAATGCCACCAGTCCCTACGGAGGGTGGCGGAGTTGGGAGACTGGATGCATGAGTCTGCCCCCCCCCCACCCCCACCCCAGTCTGCAAGGGCCAAGCTACCAATACCGTATTCGACGTAATAAGCGCCCTGGGCGCTTAAAAAATTATTTTGAGTTGAAAAATCAGCCCCAAATATCCATTCTAATAAGCGCCCCCATTGCTGTATTATACAGACTACTTGACCACCTCAGTAGGCTCTACAGTGCTTCTACTCACCCCTATGCCTTCACACCTGGCTTGGCCTTAACACCTGGACAGGTGTGAAGTGTTTCATGTCACACAAGGTGTGAAAAACAGTAACAAAATCGGACAAACATCTTGAAAAAAATCTGAAAAAGGTGGGGGGGCGCTTATCAGGGGGAGGGCGCTTATTAGGTCGAATACGGTAAATGGCTCAGCTCTATTAGGGAGTGTTCTTTTATTAATTACAGGGGGGGGGGTAGTGGGTGTGGGGGGCGTAAAAAATTCTGGCGCCTCTTGAGGGGGGGACGTAAAAATTTAAGGCCCTTTTTAGCAAAAAAGCCAGCGCGTTACTATAGTTCAAAGGGGGGGAATTTTTTCGGCGCCTTTGGCGAGGGGGGGCGCGAAACGTTCCACACACTCTCCGGGGGGGGGGGGGGTAAAAAATGTCGCCCCTCCGCGCAAAATCTCACCACCACCCCCCCTGTAATTAATAAACGAACACTCCCTTATTAAAGAAGAACACCCCCCCCCCCTCCTTCCAATTTCCTGGTTCGGTTTGACATCTCACATGTTTTATGTTTACACGAATTATGACAATGAACTGACTTATCTAGCCCGGGAGGCAGTCCCAGCAGTCATCCAAGAATGTTTGAGTAGGTCTACATCATGATATGATTATATCCCAACACTTCATGAATCATTCACCAGGTCCAACTTGGACACCAAGTCAAGGATACTGTCCAAGAAGGCTTTGCACCTCCCCCTCATTTGGCCCCTCCTCTCCTTCGCCCTGAGTCTGGGGTTCCTCTTCCTCTTCGTCGTCACTGTATGGGTTAACATTCAGTTTCCTGAACTGCGTGTTGCCAGTGTTCTTCGACATGATGATTTACTCCCGATAGTCTCGATTGAACTCCTAAAATTCTCCCAAAACCGGCATAAACAACTGCTGAACAACTTGCCGACGTCTTCCCAAAACACCCGGAAGTCAGCAAAACAAATATGGCCGCATTTACCTTAGACCGTGGACCACCGCAATTTTTCAATGTATACACTTTTATATAAATTTCTAATGCAATATCTCCATGATAGAACCCCCTTACTTGATTATAAAATACAGTTTATTTAGAATCATCAGGTGACATTCATTTTTGCGATTATCGACAGTTCCACACTTGACTCCGAAACCATCACTGACTGGGGTAAATTCTGACAGCCTCGTTCTCATCCTTTCTACAACTTCAAGCAGCCAAGATGGTAGGATATCCAATACACAGTTTTAAAAATCTTATAACATCGGCTTCAATACCGATTGTCCTGTTTCCCATCATAGTGATGTGTATATAAAACATGTATATGTTTCAATTGGAAGAGATATTTTCACAATATACCCTTAGATAGTAATAATATTGGCCCTCAAACTTTGGTATTTATATATGGCGAATGCCCATAGATCCATGTGTCAGTGCACCGATCCCCCTATTATCGCTCGGGATCGCACTTGTTTTGCTATCGATATTTTGCAATTTTTTGGGACATATAACAAGTTTATTAGTATTTCAATGATTAAGCCTGTTATGTATTGGTATGTGCCACGTTAATATCGTGATGTGCATAGTTTCTGGTGGATAATAGCATGAAAACATTACTAGATCTAGACTGACACTTGTGTGTGTGACATGACAGACTACCCTACCCCAGTAGTCTGATTAAATTGACAGTTCAACTTGAGGTGTGCAATACCTGGCAATCAATGACCTACTGTAAATGTCTTTTTCAGGTTAAGGTAAAGGCAAAGGATCTGCGCGGCAAGAAGAAGGAGGAGCTGACCAAGCAGCTCGAGGAGCTCAAAACTGTAAGTATAGTTTAGACCTCTAATAGTCTGAGGCTCTAAGCCTTAGTCCAAGTTAGTAACTGCCTTTTCTGAAGAAGCTTCACAAGTAGATGTATTCTGAGTTCCTACTCTAACCATTGCAGTCTAAAATTGTGTTGATTTTCTATAGAAATTGACCCAATAACTTCCGACTACAGTATGTGGCATCTCTATAAAAAAAAATAGCATAATACATAATTGAGTGCATTGTTTACATATGCTGATTATGCATCGCATATATTAAAGGACAGTGATGTAGGCCTACTACTATCACTGTAGGGCTATATCATTAATTAGGCCCACAGGTATTATCAAGAGGGTTAATCTTACAAAATCACATGGTTTGTTTAATACAAAATGCATCGTGGATTGTTTGCACCGAAATATGCCTGCGCCTGATCTGTCATGACACTCATGTGCGTGCCTCAAGGCTCAAGTCAAAGCAAGGACAGCGGGAAGCATGTAGTTGGGTTTTCCCTCAAACAATCATTCCTTCAGGTTCATGAGCTTGGTCACAACTGAACCACGGCATGGTGAACAAGCAGAGTGAAGAGTACACACCATGCCTTTACTGATGCTAGCTAAGCCCAATGCGTATATCATGCCTCGGCCACCTAAAATGCTAAATGCATTTTATCATTCTGGATTCCACAAAAAAGCCTCAACAAATATTAACCTGCCCACTCGAAAAATATATATATTAGCAGGGCCTCAAGCTTCATGTTTTCTGTCTGCTACATGATCCCTCCTCAGTGAGCCACGTCTGTGATATCAAATGCAGTGGTTTCTCTAGGGGGAATCCATAAATTACATACGCACCAAGCGGGGGAGGGGGGGGGGGCAAAAGTATGCGTATGTAATTAATGGGTGCCCCTAGCCCTGTCTATGGGTCCAGACAAAAATGAAGAGATCACTTGCTATCCTTCAAAGCCTTTGACTCCCTTTGACAAAGGGAGTAGCAGACGTTGGGGGGCTTCCATTAAATATGTACGCACATTTTCTCCTGAAATTGACCCCCCCCCCCCCCCAAGTTCTTTTACACATTAAGATAAAAGGTTTATGTACGCAAAGATTTCAGAAAATAGACCCCTCCCCTTTGTGCGTACATACTATATGAAAGCCCCCTTGATCATGAATGTAGTGGACAAGCAACATGAATACAAATCCCTGTCCTCATTTCGTATAAAAAAAAATTAAACATCCATCACTCACTCACTCACTCACTCACTGGTAATCAACAAACAAGCGAAAAGCTTTACCTTTATCAAGTGAAGTCTGGATTGCCATTTTTAGAACCAGTGACATTTCCTATATTTTGAGATCAGGGAGTAGCAGCTCTGTGCTTAAAACATCCAAGTATGTCCTCACTCATACACTGAACGTGCAAATATTGATTTCAATAAATTCCAACATGTATAATTTTTTGCTTGTTACAGGAGCTCTCTGCCCTTCGTGTGGCTAAGGTCACCGGTGGTGCTGCCTCCAAGCTCAGCAAGATGTAAGTATTGTTGATCAGTTTCGTAGTTTTGAGACATGAATTCAGAAAACAAATCTGTTGCTGTAAAACTTAATAACAAAGAAGTTCTTAATCTGAAGCTATTACTACCGGTACTATTATCTTTACACGATTGAGAAAAGATTTATCCGCATTTGTGAGATCATGTGCAGTTAATCATGGAACTAAAAAAATAATCAGAATTGGTTACTAATAGATTTCACTTTTACTTTTCCAGCCGCATTGTGCGTAAGTCGGTGGCTCGTGTGTTGACGGTCATCCACCAAACACAGAAAGAGAACTTGAGGAAGTTCTACAAGGGCAAGACCTACAAGCCCAAGGATCTCCGCAAGAAGCTGACCCGCGCCATGCGTAAGGACCTGACCAAGCATGAGAAGACAGTCAAGACGGCCAAGCAACAGCGCAAGGAGCGCCTTTACCCCATGCGCAAGTTCGCCATCAAGGCCTAAAAATGTGACAATTGACTTGTAAAAACATTCATCGCCGTCTATGAACATCCATCTTCTCATCCACCAGCTGTAATAAAAAATTGCAGTCAAACACATTTTGACATCTTTGTTGTTCTTATTAGTTTCATAGTTTCATAGAGAAGAAAAATCTAACGTGTGATCCTAATCACAAGAGACTCAGGTAGTTGGGGTTATAGTAAAAATTTGATTTAGTAATTTTATGTCATATAGTTTCAATTTGTGTAATAATATGATATAGTTTGCTATGAGTAAATGTTTAAGTGATATCATATATCAATAAAGAGAAGAAAAACAGGGAAGACATTATTTAATGAATCACTGTTTATTTAAAGATTGAACGTGTGATTAACATCACAAATCACTCAGGGTCAGAGTGATAAAGTGATTGAATTGATGGACTAAACGACTGAATCCATAATATTATTTCAGGAACAATGAATTATTTGTCAATTCGGAAAGCAGGAATGTATTCCTGGGTCAAAACTACCCTCAAATCATGTGTCACACTAGTATGTTATCATATTTCAGCTGAGCAGGTGGGTGTGGGCGAACCGGTGGGTGTGGGCGAGCCGGTGGGTGTGGGCAAGCCGGTGAGTGTGGGCAAGCAAGTGCGTCTGGGCAAGCAGGTGGCTGTGGGCGTCAGCGCCCGGCGGCGCGTAACCCCCGTTTTACGTCTCGGTCGAAAAGCAAGTCGATCGGAGCGTCAGCAGCGACACCATCTCCGTTTCTGTTTCGCCGTGTCGGTTGGCCGCGGGGCGGCGAGTGCTACAGATGTCAAATAGGTGTGAGTGTATTATGTGTAATACTCATGTCCCAATCCCCAACCCTATACTGAATTTGGGACCTGCTGGCGAGCCCCCTAACTGTGAGGTCATCTGTGCGGCGTACACGTTGCACCAATAGGGCCGTTACTATAGCCCCCCCCCTTTTCCAACGCACCCATAAACTGAGAAAGCCGTAACCTGACTGGAGTCTTGGTATAGCCTCTATAGTCGCAACGTTCATCACATTAGGTGTACAGCCTAAGAAAGCTGTTAGAGGCTTCATGGGCCACGGGGAGGCAGCAAGGGCCGCCAGGAGGCCAGACAGGGCCACTAGGAGGACTCTGACCTGATGTGTTATTCAGACTTAGGCTACAGTTGGGGGTGCAGCTTAAAAGCAAGTTTTTTCCAGGGACCATTCAGATGGTCTCTGCGGCTTGTAGGATCGGCCCAAAGTCAGGGTGCGGCTTATACGCGAGTTAGGCTTATACGCGAGGTTTTACGGTATTTGTGAACTGTAAGAGCAGAAACATATTCCTGGTTCAAAACTACCCTGAAATCATGTCTGTCATAACATTTCAGGCTAAAAAGTGAGCCTGATAATCAAGCCTGATAATCAAGCCTGAAAATTGTGCCTGATAGCCTGATAATCGAGCCTGAAAAGTGAGCCTGATAATCGAGCCTGAAAAGTGAGCCTGATAATCGAGCCTGAAAATCGAGCCTGATAATCGAGCCTGACCCCCTCCCCACCCCCACCTGCATGCAAAACACTTCTTAGGATACAGACAATAAACGAGGCATGTGAAGATGCCGCTTGCATTATGTAGTAGTTATAGGACAAGTACCATGCTGTATGCAAAATACAGTGAGGGAGCCTTCTCTGTGCCCACTGCCGTATAACGTAGAATTATATGTGGACGCCGCTCGGTCCTCGGTTTCACCATGGCAGTAGCGTCTTCTGGAAGTCTGGCACTGAGGGGCATGCGCGGTGCAGTAATTTATGCAGCGCACGTCCTCTTTTGTCTACTTTTGGTTTCCCGCCCTGTGTTTTTCACTTTGTGGTCTTAATAAAAGTGTCTTACAGTCCCCAATATTTTCATTTACATTGAATTAACTACTACTGCAAAAAAGGACATAGAAGGACACAAGTAAGGAATCAGTACATTCATGTTTGTCTACAATCAAAAAATGGACTCTGGTTTTTGGTCAAGTTTTCTTTATTCCATTTTCTAGGCCCCTGGAAGTAGCAATACAGGGAATTTTTTTACATGACAGCATTGGCAAAATGTTCAGCTGTATCATGCATTAAATTATTTTCACTTTATTCTTTTCCTTCACATGTTTATCTATGGATGAAAATTATTTTGCAAAGTGTCTCACCAAGGCGTCGTATAAGACTCTGGTAGCAGAGCTACCTGAGTCAACAATGCATGAGATATGCTTTACTGACTTAAGTATATTCTCGGGAATCAACTGAGTGGCACTTGGGTCTGATTGTCCACTTTGCACTGATGCACAGAAGTAATGAAAATGCTAATTCAGCTACGTGTATCTAGTAACTTAAATCAGCATGGTTCCCACGTGTCATGGAATTGATATTACAAAATCTAGAATTTACTAATTGCTTTCTATTTTAGAAATTTTCTCAGGGGCCAAGTACCCCCCCCCCCCCCCCGATTCGCACAAGAATATGGGAAATGGAGATTTTTTTTGTCAGGTCATGGAATTTCAATCTGACAATTTTGTGGGAACCCTGAGCAGGGTTGCAAACTACCGTAAATTCCTGTGGGTTTCACGCGAACCAAACCTCTAGTGCGGCTTGTGCAATATTCTGCAGCTAAGAGTTTGAGTAAAGTACAGTACTAAATGGTAATTTAGTGCGGGAATTAAAGCTAATACAATTTCTGCGGTTTTAGACGATTTTGGGGTACCCAGTACAAATTTTTGATCCATTTTGCCATTATTTTACAATATATATTGAGCACGATTCACAGAAAATCTTTGAAATACCAAAAGAATGGCAGTGATTTCTGCATTGTCAGGGAAATTTGATAGCAAGACAGGAAATGTCAGGAAAGAGTGAAGGAATTTTGAACTAGGTCTACCTCGTCAGTGTAATGTATTGACCCTGAATTAAAAAAGACAAATTTCAGATGAAAGAATGCAAAATAATATTTTCAGGCAAGAAATAGCCTAGATACCCGGTAATATGAAAAGTTTTGAGGTCAGCAGCTCTGAATTTTTGGTCACACCCAAAATGAAGTTGTATCCGATTCCTTTGTTTAAAAAACACATCGCCAAAGCAGGCATGAACTTGTCCTTAGGCGCGTACGGTTAATAAGATTTTCAGGCAAAAATGTACCATCTTCGGACTTTCGAGGGTTGGCAGCTAAAAATACAGTCTGTTTTTAGTATGGCTGAAGGAGATGATAGTCCGTTTTAAAACCCAATTATTAAAGAGTTAGGCAGGCACATAACGCCGCTTATAGGCTATGTCAACTGAAGAGACCACCAGGTGGCAGAATTGTCCGACATGTTCTTCGGCTTGATAGCTACATTTAATATCGTTAAACAGGGCTGACGGCCTTATAGCGCCTTAACAAGTTTCTTCCATTGGCAAAAAAAAAGGCAACAATTCCATGCCCGACATCAAATAATACAGATACTGGGTTATAGAAACACACCATATAGTACAGGAACTTTAGATGAATTATAACCCAAACCTGGAATTAAATACCATAAAGCTGAAAATTTCAGGAATGGCTGGTCATTATATTAGGTTTGACCTCTTAAAAGTCCTGGAGTGTCCTATGTGGGCTTCCATTGAAAAACGGGCCAAATCCAATATGGCCGCCAAATAATCAGAATCTCATCTGCAATAATGACAATATCACTCCTAGAATAATTTAAACCTTACCTACCCCCCCCTAAATTGGGTACAAGGAATCCACTGGTGTTATTAGTTAATTGCTAGGACAAGTGGTTGCTTAGCAATAGCAGGTTTGCATAGCAAACCGGGCTTAGAAGCAAGCATCTACGGCAAAACCCTAAGACTCCATTTAGGAAGATCCTTACATCACTCACCCTAACTAAATTAACTCCAATGAATCAATTGGTATTGCTAGGTCCTCTAGTTGCTTAGCAATATTACTTCCAACTATATCGGTGCCTAGCAACACAGGTCTAACTTGTTCCTAATGCAATATCAATATAGCAATCCCCTAAAAAGGAACAGTGAGGATACCAATCATGTCATTAATCTCTTTCTTTTCCATTCAATTCTTGCTAACATGTGTGCTTGCTTAGCAACCTTGATTATATTTCTTCATTTGCCTAGCAACACCATGGGTCCCCAGATCAATTTTCATTCTGCCTTTCCTTATATTATGAGATAATCCTGGGATAGAAATGAAAGTGTAGCTAATCACTCGTTGCTGAAATATTCTCTCTAAAATTGATTATTCGGGTTAAAGGAAAAGACCAGCGTGATTTCATGTGGCCTTCTATTGGTAGTATTGATTAGCAATATTCTGACTTGCACACTATCAAAATGTGCATCATGTACTTAAACCAGTAATAAAGAAGATCAGAGTGACGTCACATGAGACCAAATATGTACCCAGTCATACAAATCCTATGCAAGTTCAGTATATTCTACTACAATTTACAGTGTAATAGAAGGTAATATATGGTTAGGGGGCTATTCATTGTATACATGAAGTAATTACAACTCCATTTTCCTTCTCATTTTGTACAGACAGTTATAAGGGAGGCCACAATAGTCTTATCAAGCACAGACCAGGGTGTGAGGTAGCTGTCAGATAGGCTCCACTCACTGACGCTTCTGTCACTCTCTACACAGATTGTTTTGTGAGACAAGAGTTATTTCAGCTGATAATGAGGAATACAATAATATGACTTAGTGTGATGTATATGGAATGGTATATAGCCTTCATTTCTGCATATAGCATTCAGAGACAAACAGAAAGTGCACTATGAGAAGTCTACAAAGTAAACTCTACAAGTATGATAAGACTGTCTATGTCTAACCAAGTGGTTCTGTTGCATGCCCCTTAACATGTAAGAGGCTTATGGGTGGAATTACCATGAGGGCAAGTACAAATTGACCAAGAACACATAAGTTATTGGGTGTATCCTCATAAATGAGATATATAAAAGAGTAGATGTTCAATTATTCTGTATTTTATAAATGCCTTTGTGGTAAATTGGATAGTGTCCAGCATTTTGTATTCTATTGTTAGGCCTATGATTCATAAGAGGATGGCTAGGTATGTAGTTAAGGAGGCAGGACAACATGAAGCTCCCCTTTGAATGCTGTTGTCTTAGCACATATTCACAGGCTGTTCCCTGACAGCAGAAGCCAGCATTAAAGCTGGGCAGTTTGTGAATCCTCAAACATGTACCGTAAAACCTCGCATACAAGCCTAACTCGCGTATAAGCTGCACCCCGACTTTGTGCCGACCCTATAAGCCGCACCAGGGATCTGATTATGGTGACTTTAGTATTGTACCATAGTAGCAAAACCCCTCGTATAAGCCGCACCCCGACTCTGGGCCGATCCTATATGCCGCACCAGCGATCTGATTCGCGTACTAGCCGCGGCTTATACGGGAGGTTTTACGGTAGTGTGACTCTGCTGGGAAGGGGTGCAGGATAGTACATGCATCATCCATGTCTCTGATGTTCAACATGGGTAATATGATTTATTACCTGTATCACCAGGGTAAAGTTCTGTTCTGTTCCCCTTACCTTTATATGGTACTGTTGCTAAACAAAACAATCAATTGTATTCTTGTTGCTAAGTAAGTGAGACCAATGATAAAGGATACCAATAGATTTCTTGAGGCTGATTTAGAAGGGAGGTTGGTACCCATAGATATTTTATATATTGATTCATTATATAGGTTCAACTCTTTCCAGCCACCTAGTGCATTAATGCACTACCTGGTAAAAACAGCTAGTGCATTAATGCACTATGAGGAGGGCATTTTTGGTATCAAATGCTATTTTCCTGAGTACGCTAAATAAATATTTTGAACAGACATTACCTGTTATTATGGTACCATATGAAAGGAAATTATATACATGTTGCAAATCAGTCATTTGAAAACATGTATCACAAGTACCAATTCTCATATTAACTCAATATAACCCCATATATTAATACTGCTGGGTCTGGGGCCTCAATCTGCCGCATTCTGTGGAGTTTACACCATCATGGAGCCGGATGGAAAGGGTTAATAGTGCCATTGCTAACCAACACCAGTAACAGTTAACCTATTGCTAAGCAACTCCCACAATTATAAATGACATCATTGTTTTTCTTTTTCCACTTGGTGCTGTTAGAATGTTCAATATTAATTCTAAATGATGTTAAAACATCTCAATCTGCATGGAATTCAACCACAAAAAAGTGAAATGTGAGTTGCTAGGCAATTATGTATTTGAGAGTAGGGTTGGCGCTAGCCGCTCGCCAAATCGCTATTGGCGAATTATAATTCAATCTGGCGATCCTATATTCTATTGAATTAGCCAGACTGGCGAATTACTCACCAGAATGTATAGTCACTATTGGGAATACCTTGTATAATATATCGTTGGAAAGCTAAGATCAAGTGAAGAACAGGCGTATAAATCATATTTAGATATTTTCAAAACCTAAAATTTTCTCAAGCAAAATAGGAAATGTACTAGCTTTTTTTTTCTCCTATTGATTACCACTGAAATTTCAAATTTGATTTAACTTTAGTCAACCTTCGTATATAGATCTATGGTCATTCTAAGGTGAGGGTAGTTTTAGTGACAATGACTCTCACTTTTCTGTGTGTGTATAAAAACAACATTAAATTTATGTTCATCTGGACCTCTCAAAATGCATCAGAATGCATTATTTCACATCTAAAGGTCTCAAATTTACTTTTGATTTGACAACATTTCCCAGTTATTATAAACCCATACCAGCATTATGAATTTGGTACATGGGGATTAACTAATTTCGGCATAATGGAGGGTGTTTAGGAAAAGTACCTATGATACCATTATTTTGCTCATTATTTACCTCATTTAAATCTGGCGAATTCATTACCAATCTGGCTAAACCACCTTGAGTCAAATTCGCCAGACTGGCTAATCCAAAAGACATCCTAGCGCCAACCCAGGAGAGTAATGATGCTAAGCAACTAGAGGTCAAAACTAAAGCAATATTAGCAATGTGTTCCTTAGAGTTGATTTAGTGGGGCTCTGTGATACCTGCAGGTACTTCCTGAATGGCACCATGGGGGTCTCGCTGTAGATATTTTCTTTTAAGCCCATGTTGCTAGGCAAGCCTGCTGTTGCTAAGAAACTGCTTGTCCTAGCAACAAACCAATGACACCAGTGGATTCCTTGCACCTATTTTAGAGGAGTAGGTAAGGTTTGTATTCTTCTAAGATGAATATTGTTGTCATAGGAGATGGGTTTAACCCTGGGTTGCTAGGCAAACCTGCTGTTGCTAAGCAACCACTTGTCCTAGCAACAAACCAATGACACCAGTGGATTCCTTGGACCCATTTTAGGGGGGGAAGGTAAGGTTTATATTCTTCTAGGATAAATATTGTTGTCATAAGAGATGAGATTCTGATTATCTGGCGGCCATATTGGATTTGGCAATTTTTTAATGGAAGCCCACACAGGATACTCCAGGACTTTTAGTACAATGATAACAATACCAAAACCAATCATTCCTGCGATTTTCAGCTTTATGGTATTTAATTCCAGGTAAAAACCTAAAGTTCCTGTACTAACTGGCACTGAGTTTGATACTGGAAGTTCCCGTATCAAACTCAAAGCAATTTAGCGCATTATATCACGTTACAGCCTATATAGGGTCGCAGGGGCACAATTCTCCCATCAGAGATGCCACTCGGCCGTCGATATAAAGTAGGAAATCCCATTTTTGGTCAATTTTCTGAAGGAAATTATCATAATTCGATACAGAAAAGTGGCATGTCTGTCCAAGACCGGTCATCCCTGTCCAGTTGAATGGTTTAAAATAAATGAGGGACAACCACGTAGTTTGTTAATACAGCTTTATTCACATTTCGCTCCAAGATTATCATCATGAAAAGAAAAGAACAGCAGTGCAGACAGTCACAAAAATGTAAAGTTTCTAACGATGTTTCTTTAGAGTCGACCTCAATACCATTGTACAGTACAGTGGTGTTACCATATTACCGGGTTGGTCAAACTATTCTATAAACTACTGTTATAAATAGAACATGTATGGCTTTTAATTGAGAAATAAGAGATTGCAAAATTCGATCACTAATGTAGATCGTAGTAAGTTGATTTGTCATTTGTTATAAATAGGGTAGGAAAGAAATTGATATCCAAGTTTATAGATATCTTCACTAGCTCATATCACTGTCTTGTAAGAACTTAAGAATCTAACGTCGTATCTACATTGTAATATCTACTTATGTTACACTTTCCAATTTCTCATTGAAGAATCAAACCAAAACCAGGTGGTTATATTCACGAGGAACCATATCAGAAAGAACAGGAATCAAGAGGATGACAGAAATGATTTTAGATTCCATCATGCAAGATTATTTATCAATATTTACTACTTCTCATTTCCTTGCTCTTTATACACTTAAGTAACCAGATTTATCACAGTCAATACAATTCATTACAATAAATTAAAAGACATTTAATCAGGGTTGAAAATACCAATATCAGAGTGTATGGTGGGTGAAAAAAAAGATGTTATTTGGTTTAATTGTTACAAATCTAGAATATCAAATAAACCTCAATGAAATGTTCGGTATGGATGTTTTAACAAGTTCCAAATTCTTTGCTATACAAGTATTTGTTTCGTCTGAAACTTAAGAATTTACTATCAAAATGGCTCTTCGAGATACATACAAATGTTCTTTAACAATATTGGGAACTTAAATGCTACAAAAAAAAGTAGTCTATTTTAACTTAATATATTAATAGTATCTAATTCGCCACATATATGAAGTTAGTAACAGTCGGCAAAGTAATACTTAAATGAGTTACTAAAGACATGCAAAAAAGCTCTCTATTCCAAGCTTCCTTGTCGACATATGTACATTGAGATGAATTATTGTGAAATATGCTTTCATATACATTTATTTAAGTACTTTGAACACGCTGGTATTTCGATATGGAATGTTCTCCTTGGCAACGCCGAGATTATGTGATAAGCTATGTGAACTGCACTCTTCACATGATTATTTCTTGAGTACCCAAAAGCATTGCAAATTTATACAATATATAAAAGTTAGCACCTTGTTGCAACCCAAGTTTTTTTCTATGGGGAAGTTTTCTAAAGCATTATGCACTAGTACCGTTATAATAGCAGATAAGTAAATTGCCTAGCATTATAATATCATTAATCCTACATAAATGCTATATCCAGTCTAGCGCTATGTGAGTTTCCATGTGTTTGATATGGTAGTACGTAGGCCATCAAAACTAGCCTCTATAAATGCATAGTGAGTCGAGATACTCCGTAAACCTCTGGCGATACGGATAAATTGAACGCCCAATGTGTGTACATACAACGACCAACAGCGGTTTTCAAAATAATCAAATCAGGCGACGAAATAAGACATCAGGAACCATTTTCAAATGCTTTCCGTAAGGCATGTACTTTTTGTTGAGCGGTTCGTTCTGAGAATGAGTTCCTCCGCGTGACTCCTGTTCCCTTCACGGGGGACGGTGGGAGTACACGCTTCCCTCTGACCGGGGTCGGCGGTGAGGGTTCCCTATCTAAGTTGTGCTTTACTAAGGTGATGAGTGAGCTTGTCGCCTCCCTCACCTCATGTGCAGCCACATCCAGGTGTTCCACACAGCTCTCGGAGAGCAGTGAGACGTCGACCGTGTCGGAAAAATTGCCGCTATTATTCGCTGCAGGGTCGCTGTTTGACGTGGCGAGGAGTTTCATGGCCGATTTCTGGATGAGCTCCGCACATCTTGCGACCTTACGCAGAGCCGTCACATCGGAGTCTGTAAAAAGGAACAAAAACAATCGTGGGATTAATGATAGAGGAATAGGAAATATATTAGTTTCACGTTTAATCTAGCCTTTTCCATTTCCCTTCCGCTCTAAGTGTATTTCTAAATCGGTCTTTAATGTATTTTGTTTGAAGTCAGCCTCTATGATTAAGAAATTCACTACTTCGTCTTGAAATACTTCTAAACTTGGGACATTTAAACTAAACTTTGGATTATCCATTACTTTGATCAGCAAAAATTATATCGATAGTTTTATATTAATGGTAATGCCTTTTCAACACCAAAAGAGGCCTAGATCCAGCATACAGTAGATGCATGTTACAGATATAAACCAAGCTGACCTCTGATGTAGGCGGTGGCGGCCTGTGTGAAGTGCGTGACGGTGTCGGTGAGGTTGGTGATGTGGCTGATGAGGCCCTGCGCCCGCTGGTAGCTACGGCCGTAGTACGCGTCAGGCTTAGTCTCCATTAACGTGTCCTGTACCGTAGAGTCTAGGTCCACCTGCAGTAGAACAAAGAGGCATGGGATATTAAGTTGGAGAGTTCATTCATTTTAGACAACAGGATATATTCAAAACGTATACATTTTGTATATCTTATGATAACACGTTAAGGGGCGCATAAGTCCTATTTATTGGTTTATGTAGCTTACTGTCTCAGAGGTCCTTTCTAGGGAACCAATACTTAAATATGGTGAAATGATAGAACATGTATGCCAGAAGAGAAGAAAGAAGGGAAAACTCCACGATACTGGAAGATGACCAAACTGATATTTAACGATACTAATAATATATACTTAACTGCTTTAACGACTTCAATTAAAACAGTCAACATTATTGACACTATCAAACGCCAATGTTTGGGTCTATATGTATATGTATGCATACTCTTGTTTTTCTGTTGCCGCCTTTTTTTATCTGAAAAATCATGAAATATATCGAACTCCTATGATGATTGACCTTTCTTTTAATAACACATACCGTAAATTCTCGCGTATAAGCCTAACCCGCGTATAAGCCGCACCCCTAACTTTGACAAATTGTATAAGCCGCAGAGGGGGTCTGAATATTGCGATTTTGGTACTGTAGTATACTAATAAAAACTCTCGTATAAGCCGCACCCTATATAGGCATGTTTGGTATCAAAAGAAAGCTGAGTCTGACTCGCGTACAAGCCGCGGCTTCTACGCGAGAATTTACGGTATCTAATGAAATAGGCCATTGGGGTATTAGGGAGTGCTCATTTTTTAACAACAGGGGGGGGGGGCGGTGAGATTTCCCCCCCCCAAATCCACCGCCCCCCCCCTGTTGTTAAAAAATGAGCACTCCCTTATTACGGGGTAACTACTTAGGACTATTATACATCTCTGTCTCACCTGTAGTTGCTGACAGCGCATCAGCATGGTTTTGGCACAGGCGGTGCTTAAGGCCACTTGTTGAGCCACTTCCTCCACATCCACCTACAACAGACAAAGGCACACCTCCCTCAGCTTCACGTCTCAAGTACATGTAGTATGATGGACAAGCTGATAGATACTCAATTGCATGCTTTTAAAGACAATGTTTTGTCGGGTATTTGTGTTACTTACAACTTACATATTGGCAGTTGCTTAAATTTTATATTACTGTCTTATAATGTGATCTCTAGTGTGCCCAAGAATACTAGCCATGTAAAATCTAACATGAAGAACGATCAAATACAATTATACGTACCGGTATGTTTTGAGACATGTCGTCCGTGAGGGTCTGTATCCGTAGTTCGCATTCCTCTACCGTCCGCAACCCTCCGTGAAGCGTCTTATCAATGAACACATCACATCCTGCCAGGAATGACTGACGGACATCATCCCCTACCTGCAGATAGGTGTCAACACAACATCAGGGATAGCCATAATAAATGTATGTAAAAAAAACAGGCTAATGGACTTTGACTATATAAAACCAGTGCGGCCTAAGTGACATTGAAATAGAAATAACGGGCAGGCATGGGAATGGGTTTTGAATTAAGAAATCCAGAGCATATTTTAGATAGTTTAGAGACTGCGATACCCCCCCTCCCTCCTATTTATGTTGGATCATTTTCTCACTGTATCTCTACAAACCAAAGGGATGACCCAGTAAGCCTTCGAAAATCCAGAGGAATACCATAGCTGTTGTAACTATCAATACATATTTCAATGACACAAATACATATTGAAACCCCAGACTAGCCCCCTATAGCGTACCTTGATGGGTGTGGTGACCCCCAGACTAGCCCCATATGGTGTACCTTGATGGGTGTGGTGACCCCAGACAAGCCCCCTATAGCGTACCTTGATGGGTGTGGTGACCCCAGACTAGCCCCCTATAGCGTACCTTGATGGGTGTGGTGACCCCAGACTAGGCCCGTATAGTGGACCTTGATGGGTGTGGTGACCCCAGACTAGCCCCCTATAGTGTACCTTGATGGGTGTGGTTACCCCAGACTAGGCCCGTATAGTGGACCTTGATGGGTGTGGTTACCCCAGACTAGCCCCCTATAGCATACCTTGATGGGTGTGGTGACCCCAGACTAGCCCCCTATAGCGTACCTTGATGGGTGTGGTGACCCCAGACTAGGCCCGTATAGTGGACCTTGATGGGTGTGGTGACCCCAGACTAGCCCCCTATAGTGTACCTTGATGGGTGTGGTTACCCCAGACTAGGCCCGTATAGTGGACCTTGATGGGTGTGGTGACCCCAGACTAGCCCCCTATAGTGGACCTTGATGGGTGTGGTTACCCCAGACTAGCCCCCTATAGCATACCTTGATGGGCGTGGTGACCCCAGACTAGCCCCCTATAGCGTACCTTGATGGGCGTGGTGACCCCAGACTAGCCCCCTATAGCGTACCTTGATGGGTGTGGTGACCCCAGACTAGCCCCCTATAGCGTACCTTGATGGGCGTGGTGACCCCCAGACTAGCCCCATATGGCGTACCTTGATGGGTGTGGTGACCCCTGACTAGCCCCCTATAGCGTACCTTGATGGGTGTGGTGACCCCCAGACTAGCCCCATATGGCGTACCTTGATGGGTGTGGTGACCCCTGACTAGCCCCCTATAGCGTACCTTGATGGGTGTGGTGACCCCAGACTAGCCCCCTATAGCGTACCTTGATGGGCGTGGTGACCCCCAGACTAGCCCCCTATAGCGTACCTTGATGGGTGTGGTGACTTCCACGTCCTCGTCACTGTCGGTGCTGCCCCTGGTGGCGGGGGCGGTGAGACACATCATGGCCGTCTCGGTGGCGAGTGCTAACTCCCCGCACTGCTTACTGAGGGCAAACAGGCTGCTGAGGGCCTGCCCCGCAGACTCCTGCACCAACGTGTCCAGGTCATTCTCACAGCCCTTGGGGGAATAAAGTGGAGCTAGTTACACATACAGTAAAATGTCATTATAAAGAGGACTAATACAAGGCACTTCCTTTCATAAGGAGCCCATTTTCATGGTCCCGATTCTCTATTCATGTAACTTTAGTATTGGCTATAAGTAACATTGCTGATGAGGAGCAAATTTGTCTGGTTCAAGATATTACTGTAGTGAACATGCATCTCGATTAATGTATAATCATAGTGGTGGAATGCACAACTGGATTACTACACGTATTATTAATCATAACCTAATCATACCTGTAAGAACAAGATAATTTGGGAGCCCAGTTTACGTGCGGTGGTCACGATGCGAGTACAGAGGTCGCGGATGAGGCCGGAGGTGAGTGACTCGTATGAACCGACCCAGAGGGCGCTCTGACTCAGGAGCACCTCCAGGTGCGACGTAATCTGGATCGAGTTTATCCGCATCGCCGGTGAATCAACAAACACACCTGAAACAAGAGAAATTAGGGATATTTTAATTAGCATTGACACTGTGTAAAATAAGGCCAAAGGCAACAGGACAGTCACATAAAAGAAGGCGAGATCAGAAAGAAAGATTAATAATAAAATTGGGCCTACAATTGTCTAAATTAGAATCAAAACACAGGTTCAAATATGGCAGACGGGGAGGGGAGACAAATTAACACGTTTGGAAAATAAAGCAGGAAATTACTTATTCCTTAATGTTTCACCTTCCTAGATAGAATTGAGGTGTTCCTTTCATAAAAATTGGAATAGCACTCACTTCTTTGGACCCCAGCCTCCGTGGCATTGTTGAAAGCCTCAAGTGTTGTAGCGATACATCCTTTTATAACCTCACAGTGCAGTAAGATTTTGTCGGCCACACTTTCCTGTTGTGCTGAGTCTGCAAGCATTAACATTAGGACATGGTGACAAATCTATAACCATTCCATGCATGTAACATATTCCCTTTACTTAGCTATGGAAGACTAAATCTGCTGGTCGCTACTTTTATGACTGAAATCTTTAAACCTATTCATAACTTAGCCAAGACAAATGACAACTGTTAAGCATATTGGGGTATAACTTAACATGAAAAGCAACATTCTAAACTCACCATTAAATCGGTGTAGTGCGGAGGATATCAGGTCCCGACACAAGCTGGTCACGGTGGGCATATCCAGTACTGTAGGGTCGACCGGCTCCCGGCCTGGTGCCGGCCTCCGCTCAGCCGTGACCAGCGGGCTCTCCATAGCCACACTCCGCGGGGAGTCGACACTTGATGCCGAGTCAAAGGACAACCGGCTTCGTGTACCAGGCTTCTTCCTCAGGTTCTCCAGCCTGTAAAGAAGTTACTTCTTTATAACATCCATGAGTGTATACATGACACACTAAATGTTTTTTGCACCATAATGATGCAAGAGAAAAAAGGAAAGACTTTCCTTTTTTCTACTAAATAAACATAAACATTACCCTGTTGTACTATGAAAGGAGCATCAACATCTTTGACTCGAATTTGCTGTTTTTATTTTACTGGAAAATAAGGGATAGTAATCTATTTTGTACTAACAAATACTCAAGACAGATACGCTAATATAACCTGAAAAATACTTACACCTTCGGGGAGACACCTCGGTCTGACTTCCCCCACATATCATTGACGTCACAAAATACATCATCTATGTCGTCCGAGAATGCTTCTGGCTCGCAGCTCTGAAAAGTCAAACCGGTTAACATTAGTGATTTAAAAGCAGTATGTCTTTCTAGCATTATTGGGAAAAAGGTAAATCTAAAACTCTAAAGTAAATTTAGTGATTTGCTTATATTGTTTTTACTTACATTGAATAGCTCTCGCATCTGTACCAGGCGCTCCTCGAACTTGTGTCGAGGCCAGAAAGTGGAGATGTTTAGTTTAGTGTTGACCACTTTGATCAACGTCTGCCCTTCGTCACCCTGCCCAACCATCTCAAAACTGTACGTCTGTGAAAAAGAAAGATGACAAAATTAATTTAAAGTCATAGTATTCATAGGTGCACACTATCAGTTTGATTTTTTTAACATTGAAATGCTGAGAGAAATAGTCAATTATTTGGTTTAAATGGAAACTTGTGGAAATTCTGCAATTTGGTTTAAAAAAAGAAAATAGGGAAAAAAGCTATCAATGATCTCAAATTTTAAAGAGATAATTTCTACATCTACTCACCACATCCTTTTTGAAATGTTGGCTGATCTTGTTGGCTTCTCGGAGTAGGAGAGTAAAGCGGTACAGGGTTTCACTAGACTGCTGTTTGGCCGGTGTGAAGCGGGGCGTGGAGGGAGTGTTACCCCGCCGAGACCGGATCTGTTCTATTCTCTCCACATCTTTCTTGATCTTCTGTTTCTCCCGTTCCAGCTGGTCAACCAGACGCGAGTGTTGGTGCCGCGACTCGGCCATGGTCTGTAAGATGATTGGGGAAACGCTTATTAAAGTACAATTCAACATGCTAACTATCACTGACAGAATCCTGGACTATTTATCTCGGTCATCAATAAATGTGTACAGCTTGAAGTATTAAATATTGTAGCATGGTTTATATGCAGAGATGTAAATCAGGTATGAACAGAATCCCTGAAAATGGATGACATTGAAATCCATATTTCCTGTGAAATCCCTGACCACTTACTTCTCTGTTAAAATGCAGCGTTGCCCCCCCCCCCTACTCTTCCGCTCGATATCTATGTTCAGAGATACCATTTAGGTACATTTAGCAGCCCGGTAAGAAAGTAACATAATCTAATTCAGGAATTCCAGCAAAAAAGTAGGAATTCTAGGCAGCGCTGTCACCGTAGTTGGTCGGCCCCTAAACGGAGAGAGAAACAGAGCACGGAGACAGAACAAGTCTGGTCTAAGGAATCCCTGCAAAAGAAGGAACAGTGGCATCTGTTGTCTTACCTTCTGCGAGGCACGTGCATCTTCCTCTAGTTTCTTCATGTTGGAGAGTACCTCAGACTCGAGCATGTCCTTTTCTCGCTCCAGGGTTCGTATCCTCTGCTGAGCCCGGAGCCGGTCCTGTTCTGTCTCCTGCTGCTCTGCCTTCTGGTCCCACTGCACAGAGTAAACAGCATGTCATACATATGTCTGTTACACCGTTACACAAAATATAAGCATTTATATATGGATAATTGATATTATCTTGATACTAGTAGGTTAGAGGCTCGACATATATAACATGTATGCGTCAGAGAGACTAATCCCAAAGCGGACTAGTAATAATTGAGCTAATGGTTGCGAGATCTGTAATAATTGAGCTAATGGTCCCGAGACCGTTAATAAGGTTAGTTACGGGTGATCTTGTGGACTTCCCACTAGTAGCAGTCTCCAGACAATCGGGTGTGAAATTCCTTTGGCTTCGAATCAACTTTAGCCTTAAATGCACGTACTTTCTCAATGGCCCCAATCGCTTTTAACCCCTCCAATAATTACATTCACTACGTTATCCCACTACACTGCGCTCACTTACCAGTGCCTTCTCTAACTCGGCGAGGCGCTGTTCATATTCCTGCTGCTGCCGCCTGAGTTCGGCTTCCGCCTCTTGCCGCTTCCGTGCCACTTCCCGCTCCAGCTGCTGCTGCGCCACGCTGCGCTCACACTCCAGCTTCTGTTCCATCTCCTCCAGGTGTTGGCGCTTAGCGGCCTCCAGCTCCTCGTGCAGCCTGTGTTAAGGACAAATTAGGTACACTGAATTATTGTGGACTTTTGTAGATTAATGAGAGACAATTTATAAGTTTTTTTCCCTTCTTTTTTTTTTACAATAAAAATTGTAAACCCATATGTTTAGGCGGTAATACTGTGCAATTGGTATAAGGCATAATGACTCAGTATTGGTTGTGTTGAACCAGGTGATGATAGCAGAAAAATAGGGCAGTATTCATGTCTGAATACTGCCTTGTATAACTTGAATGAAACACCACCAGAGCGCAGACTCAGTGTGCAACATACAAAGCTAGACTGTCAAATTTACCATATCAACAGTTAGCTAACTTTCCTATTGTAGTTTCCACAGTATATCCCATACAGGAATATAGTAACTTAACATAGCCTTATAGCAGCAATCTACTACACTTCCCTTTTCATTTTTCATCATTTACCAACTCACCCATTGCAGCTCTGACACAGCAGGTCACTATCTGTCTCATCCCCTGTACTTAGGAAGCTGTCCCTCCTCCCTCCCTGTGCAGCCCCTGGGGTGAGACAGTCCCTACACTTAGTGCCTCCAGGGTGCTGTGCCTTACACAGGGCCTCATCCCATGTCACATCAGGGTTAAGACCAGACAGGGTCTGAGACACACGAGAAAAGGCTAATTTTATTGCAGATTCTCTATTCGTATTTCCCCTTTGAAAATCTTCCTCCTCATTATCATCAGAATCATGTTCCGATCCGTCGTACATATTGCTAGTCGTAGGCGGTTCCAAATTTATTGTCATCTCGCGCTTGATAACTGGAGACTTCTGACGCCTATGCAAGCTCTGGCCAGATGAGAAATCCTGCTCGATATCATCTGTGGCGAATATGCTATCCGGGGCAGTGCCTAAAGAGGCGGTTGACAATCGAGTGCGCGGCGCTGGGACTGCCCTCGGGCTGTTATCCGCGATCGCATCGTGGAAAACTGTAGCTCCAGTGGAATGGCTGAGAATGACCTTCGGGCGAGGCAGTGAATGCGGTTCTTCCTCATCGGAACTGTCCTTCCAATTATCGCTACTCTCACCGTCCAAGTTATCTAATTCCCACTTCTTTGATACATAATCCACATCATTAACTAGTGGACTTTTCACTACGTCTGGAAGTTCTTCCTCCGATTCATCATACACAGGTTCTTGGCTCATATCCGGGGGTTTATCTGTCTCACTAGGCATAACCAAATGCTTCCCTTTTGATTTCTTCTTCCATTTTGAAGCAGCTAAAAGCACACGAGCGGCCTTGAACACTCCCTTGTTAGACTTTTGATCCACCAAGTGTCTGTTTTCAACCGAAACACACTGAGCACCTCCAGGCTCGACTACTTCTTTCTTCTTACGTTTCCCGATCCAGCTTATTCTTCTCTTCCTTGGTTTGGGTGATGTGTTAACTGATTTTGGCGCAGAGTCGGAGTGTGAGCCGGATGATCTGCGCGATGAGGCGGGACTCGCGGACCACACATCCTGAGATTGTGAGGTTCTCGATGAGCGCCCCGAATTTCCCCCAGCTGACTGAGCCTGAAACATTAGTGTTTTATCTGTGTTTACTTTGGACCTAGTGTTTCTTTTATACTCGTTTTCTGGAATGTCAGTGTTATCTGACGGGCAGAGAGAAATATTTCCTGATGTGATAGAACTTGATCTCTGCCTTGGTTTGATCCCAAGTTTTCGCTTCCATTTCTTTGCAACCACAACTGTCTCAACAGCTGATCCAAAGTCTGGATTTTTCTTTTCCGGTTTTGGTGGTTTCTTACGACTGAAGATTCTTTTTAAAAGGGGACGTTTATCTTTCATTTTTCTACCGTCATCCGAATGCCTGCCATCTTGTGAGCTTGTTGTCCAGGACCTTGCCAAGGAGTCATCGCTAGCGACAGATCTCCTTCTTAAAGACCGTATCTTCTTCTGAACATTACTGTTCCCCCAGTCTCTGTCGAGAACATTAACAGACTTAGACCTGTACATTTGATAATCAATAGATCCACTTGAGTTACTAAAAGTGTCAAATTCATCTCCGATTTCATCATCTTCCTTAGCAGAAGAGCCTTTGCTGTGATACCCTGGATTTGGGAAGCCACTGGAGAGGATATTCTCCTGTGTTTTCTCTCCATTTTCTACGTCGTTATCATCCCAACCGATACTGTGCATGTTCATAATTCGTCCTCTTGATGTCTGGGATTCAGAATCTTTAGACGTGCTATCCTCCTCTCCATGCCTCTCCCGTGCCTGCAATTTCTTCCCAGCTTCATAGCAACTCATCAGACGTTCTAGGTCAAGTTTATCTTGATCTTCGACTTCAGATACAGCTATGCTTCTCTTTGATTTGCTTTTCTTCTTCTTGGATGATTTGTTACTCCCAGAATCAGTGACAGAATGCTCACCACTGTCAACACTGAGCTGCTTATTATTTCCCTTTTTCTTAACAGACTTGGTCTTTTTGCCCTTCTTTCCTGGATCTGGCAGGGGGTCTCCTTTAGGAACCCGAGGAGTCTTAGTGTCCGCATTAAGCCAGCCCTGTACGGAGGGCCAAGGGGGTGGTATGTCACCAACCTGGTCAAGTTTCTGGGGGTTTGGGCTGGGAGGTCCTGCCTCGTACCCCCATTTTGTCCCCATACCCATTTTGGACTCGTCTACCGATAGGCTATGACTGGCCGATGAATCCTCCGATAAATCAAGCTCGTCAGTATCAATCTCCTCGACAAGCTGGATAATCTTTGTCTCTTTCCCAGATGATGTTTTCTTTGATTTGAGTTTCTTAAATGCTCTTTTGAACGCCGGACCCTGTTTTTTTGAGTCCTTATGAGTAATCTCCTCCAAAGAAGCACCATCATCATCATCATCCGCCAGGTCGAGGAAAGTACTTTGTCGTCGGCAGGAGCTGCCGTCTTGGGTATTGTTGTTCCTAGACAGTTTAGGGGTGTCTGGGCCCATCCACCCTCCAGGGACACTGTCTCTCCTAGTGTCATATGCCATTGTGACTTTAAATATGATAATCAATTTCTTTCCTTGTATGGAGTGATGACACTCATAAGGTCAGATACATCACCTAACAATGATTTAACTAGTCTGGTTAATCACAGGTGTTTCATCACATCTACTCAATATAAAAGAATGTATAAAGCCTGGGCCGTCTGAGTAAGGTATATGAAGCTTCACCCTAGGTATATTCCAGTTGTGTGGTAGTGTCCATCTCAATACTACAGTGTCCTTATCCTTATAAGGTTACCATACACCACACAGGCATCCATTTCACTGCTCGGTATCAGCTCTAATGATTCCCCACGCAGCCTATCCCGCCCGTGTAGCGCTGGATTCGTGCCTGTTGCTGGCGAGCTTTCCGTCCTTTCCGCTCAGTCGGGGATTTGCGTGCCAGGGAGTTTACGCTTTCCCGCGGGAGTGCGATGGGTGCACACTCAACTCAACAACAACTTTCTACCCCTCCCACCTCTCGTCGATACACAAAAGCTAATTCCTGGACATAGACTGAGGCCACAGGGAAAGGCATTTTCTGTAGTGACTGGCTTGGTTATCTATTGATTATGTATACAACGTTATCAATAGCCAAAAGCGTACTCCATATTGGGAAGATCGGCCAAAGTGAATAAATAATTGGTGTCCAAGGTCTTCTATACAACTGCATAAATACATAACCGACCATAGCGTTGCTGATGTTATATCCTGGCCGTATATTGGTTCTCATGATATCCTCCTACGAGTAGTATACTGAGTGCCTAGATGGGATATAGCATGCAACCTACCAGGTTACCCATAGTAACGTCCATTCAATATTCATCCGATCCTCCCCAGGCCAAAAGATGTATACAAACTGGGGCCCGCGAGCATCCACACCTTGATCTAGTATTCTTGTTCTTCTAGCCACGTGTGGTTAAATGTCTCTTTTATTAGTCTTTTTTATCTCCTCTATTTTTAGCAGTGTTATATTGGTGACTACTGGTTATTAATTGATATTGGTTTGGACACCGCGTTGATAATTTACGGTACTGTCGATAACTCTTCATGTGCCTGGTCATCTTTTACTTGCTCATAGTTTCTAATCATATCATGTATGGTTACTGACAAAGAAATCATATTTTCTGTAATTGTGATAATCAGCATAATCGGTGATAATTTGATGAACTGATTTGGAGACAGGGTTATTGGTCCAAATGAGGGGAAAAAACAATAAAAACGGATCCAATTGTAGACAAGGCTTCTCCCACATAAAATCAATAATTATTGATCTTTTATCGATTGAGGCAGTAATGTGGGCGCTAATTTTAGAACCAGCTGGCGAGGCTTGCCTGGATTTGGCAAGAAGCCAATTATGCTCCTTATTTGGTAAATGGTAAACCGAGACTTGGGGCATGATCACTTGTTGATGCAATGAGCAGGAAATGAACATGGCAAACAGGGAATTAGCCCGATGGGAGGAACTACTTTGAAGTAATATGGTTGAGCTTGAGCCAATCTCATGAATATTTTAACACACTAAGTTAAAAACACAGTGCAAGGGTATGTTATTATGTGGACCATTGTAATGCAAGTATTTTCTATAATGACTGCATGGAATATCAAAACTAATATTTCCAGCCCCCTGAAACATTAATGCTGCGACGCAACTGAGAAATAGTCAGAATTGACCGTGCCTTTACAGTTTAGACATTCTAGCTATTCAAAGATAGTGAAAAAGATGTCAAAATGCAACGTTTAAAGCCTTCTATAACAGAGTCAGTATCAATGGTACTCTCTTGTGAGAGGAGTCTGCACTACATCATGTAAGGATGCCTGAGTATGGCTATATCACTGTCGCCACAGGTCTATCCATGCCATGTCACACGAAATATATTTCAAAACTGACAGAGCTTTCTTTTAACTTTGTCTTTAATAGATTCAACCGCTTTTAAACATTTTTTTTCACATTAATCAACAATACAGTGTAGCAAACGAAACTATAATGGCTGTGTATACTCACTTTGCGTCTTGAACCCGCACCAGTTCCTGCTTTGCATATTCAAAGTCTTTGAGGGTTCCTCTGCTCGGGGTGCTTCCAAAGTCAGACTTGCGACCAGTCTGTGCCTCCACAGGATGATTCAACCTGTTTATAGTAATAGAATGATATTAGATTTCAGAAATATCAGTGAATATCGTGATGAGCAAGGAGGCCAAACTGAGGTAGAGGTACCTATCCATTTAAAACATGGGTTAAAGTTACATTTGTGATAGCATGAAAGAGTTCCAGCGAATTATTAAATGGGATACAGCTACCAAAGGTCGTTCTCCCTAAAATAGCTTAGGACTTTCACATGTATACATTGGTAGACACCAGGGGGAGCCACTACCGGTAGTCTATTACAACTATACCCCGTCAGTTTTAGCACTTGTAGTACATTTCCTAATCCAGGTTCTTGCTATTATTTTCATTGTTTCCTGTCACAATGGCCGCCTTACCTGAAGTAGTGATCACCACCGAGGATGACACGGTCACCGTGGTGCAGCACGGTCCGTGACGTAATCTGGGTACCGTTGACGTAGGTTGGCGCCTCACCTTGCGGTATCACACTAACTGTATTTTTCACGCTCTCAATTATACTGAAAGTGAAACATCAATAATGTTATCTCTGTTAGGCATTACGTGCTGAGGCAGCAGAATTGAATTACTCGACTGGAATAAACATATTCACAGCACCTGTTCAATAGGAGGTTTACCTGAGCACTATTTATTCTTCTTGAGACCAAGGTCCTCCGGGTAAACCAGGTTCAAAATAAAATTAGTTTTCAAATAATTAAATTTGTCTTTGTGTGGGTATTAAAGCAAAAGACCCTTTGGCCTGTTTCGGAAACCAGCATTCTATAACGAAATTAAGGTTTGCTATTTTATAGACATGGGACCATCTATAATGTGAACGTATCCCTTTATGAAACAGCTTACCAGTGGTTCTCTGCTATCAGCGGTCCGTGTAGCTGAATGTCGTGAACGACCCCAGTCTGCTGACGGCCGATGTGCGTCTTGCCGTCCTTCAGAATGTAGAGCAGCGTCTCAGACAACTGAGGGTCCTCGTTAAGGTTTACCAGACTGGGTCGGCTATTGTCCACCTGTTAATCGGAGACAACATCAAATATCATTCCGGTTCAGGTTGATCAAGTCAGAGTCTGACACACTCCATCTTGAGTTTACTTATTAGACTGATCATTTGGTTGATCAATAAATAATTAATTGAATGTTGAATCAGGCAATCAGTTGATTACATTTAGTGAGATCTGCATGTATATCAATCCCCTCATTTATTAGCTGTCCTGAAGTGATTACATTTGAGGTCACTCACACTCAAAGGTAAAGTAAGTGAGATAACAATTCAGACCTGAGTTATAACGTATATTAATCTTCCTTAAGCTGTATGGTCCTATGGCTCTGTTAGTACTAACCTGGAAGGAGATTCCTGACTGTTCCAGGAGACGCGCCTCCTCCTGCTTCCTCTCCTCTGACCGCATCAGTCGCTCCTGCCACGACCTACAAGACAAGCAAAGGCAGTCTTTGTAGTGCACATCTATCAACAATCTTTGAAAAATGGAAAGCAAGCACTAGTCTCTGGCATATGACAAGTAAAACGATACCAGTATGTGACTGCGTCCATGTGCCACTGCGTCACACCATGTGCCAATGCGTCACACCATGTGCCACTGCGTCACACCATGTGCCACTGCGTCACACCATGTGCCAATGCTTCACACCATGTGCCAATGCGTCACACCATGTGCCACTGCGTCACACCATGTGCCTCTGTGTGACACCATGTGCCTCTGTGTGACACCTTGTGCTTCTTTAATGATACTTTGTCCTTCTGTGACACCATGTGTCACCATGTGTCACCATGTGCCACACACAGTTGCTCATGGTGATACCATGTGCCTCCGTGTGACACCATGTGCCCGTGACATTCTCTTTGTGACACCATGTGACACTATGTGACTCTATGTACCACTCGGACATATACTGTATATATATACCTCTATGTGACACCCATTTGACACTCTGGCACCTTGTGCCCCTGTGTGACACCTGGTGTATGACACCATGTGTCTCTGTGTGACACCTTGTGCCTCTGTGACACACCATGTGCTTCTGTGTGACACCTTGTGCTACTGAGTAACATCATGTGCATGTGTGTCACTATGACATACTGTGCCTCTATGTGCCACAAGTACCTCTATGTGACATACTGTGCCTCTTTGTGACACCATGTGCCGTTGTGTGGCACCATGTGTCTTTTATTGACATACTGTGCCATTGTGTGATATGCAGTGCCATCATGTGACATTCTGTGCCTCTATGTGACATGCAGTGCCACCATGTAACATGCAGTGCCACCATGTGACATGCAGTGCCACCATGTGACATGCAGTGCCACCATGTGACATTCTGTGCCTCTATGTGACATTCTGTGCCTCTATGTGACATTCTTTGCCTCTATGGGACATCAGGTGACACTGTATGCCTTTGTCTGACACTGTGTCTTTGTGTGGCACACAAGTCTGCCTAATGCAGGCATTCATTGCTTCCATTCGGTAAATAACCTGGTAGCAATAATAAAGAATGCCTTGATAAATTCTTATAAACTAATGCATGGACAAACACTGAATGCAAGCATTGAAACCACTGTCTACCGGTATCATATTTGATGATGAATGCTCTAAGCTCACACGGCATTCTGCCGAAGGCGTGCAGTCACTGTTTGTCTCCAAACAACCGACTGTAACTAACAGTGTGCTTATAGATGCTGAACTAACAGACAATGTGGACACCAGCTGTGGATATTGAAAGGGGGAAGGTATTGACAATTCTGAATAAATTCATCAGGTAATCAATGTGTCTGTCCAGCAGACCATGTTAACAATAATCCGGTGCAAAGCTGAGAAAACATTAGACATTGCTCTGTCGGCTAATGGTATTTTTTTAAGGTATAGAACTAATACTTTGGGGAGGAGAGTCTGCCCCAGACAGTCTGTGATAGGCTTCTTGGAAAAAGAACTGTAAAACTTTTTCTGATGCTGTGGACATGCACACTGTGAATACCAGGGTATCTCACTGTTTTAATCACAGATGGTAAATTCAAGCACTGACAGTTTGACAGACTATGACTAATGGATTATTGATTATTCCATTCAAATATTAACATAGAATATTCATACTATTTGTGGCAATCACCACAGTAACAATTCACATCCTGCCATTTGGTTAGTTCAACTGGCTATTGCAATCAGCAGTAGTTTCAGTGGTGATCAGGCACAAAACCTTGTGTAGTGTTTTACCAGTTTTGGCTGAGAAAGACAGCATTGTAAAATGGTCACCATACAGGAATTAGATCTTCTAGGTAAGATTGTCTCAAGTCCTGAGGAAAAATACACTCCCAGTGACGATTGCTACGATGGTGGCTTTCAAACGCTTTCCTTACTGGGAAGAATATCCAGGAATAAGACAGGAACGTATAAACACAAAGCGAGCTGCAATATCATATTAACGTTTCCGTTGATGATACTCAAGACGATAGTAGGCATTTTTAACTATGTCGCCTTTCTACTAGTGATGATTGTCAGACCCAAAGGTAAGGGAACCTACCAAATGGATCCACTATCCATAAACAGTCCTAGAGGACTTTTTGACATTGTTGTTGAAGACACGTCTTGCTCTATTTGGAAGGGAGATATCACTGAACACGATGAAAAAGAATATGCGAGCCGTCTAAAAATTCTTGTTGAACAACAAAACATGAGAGGTTATCCTGTATTGATGAAAGAGTTCTATGATATCTGCAGACGTGACTATGTCAATAAGCTGAAAGTCTGGATTGACACAGTGCCATACGAAAGTGTCCCACGGGTAAACTCTGCGATAATGATAGTTCTGAAAGCCAGTCTATTACAGGGACACTTAACAGCGGTTGTTCGAGCGGTAGAACAGTTCAACATGAAATCTTTCTTTCATGAGGAAGAAATAGGCACATCCACAAATCTTCTCCATCTGAGTATTATCAATTGTAACTGTAAGTTATTAGATCTTATCATAGAAAAAACTGCACCTGAAGAACTATATGAGTTTGTGCATGAGCGGAGCCCTGATTCTAAATCATGTTGTACTGAATTGCCCCTAAGTATGGCAGTGCGTATGGGAAACATGGAGGCTGTACGTAAGTTGGTGGAAGCAGGAGCCGAAATGCCAACAAAAGATGCTAATGGGTACAATGTTTTCCATTTTTTGGCCGTTCTCGAGACGCACAAACCGAATGTCGTGGACGGAATGTATAACCAGCTGATTGCCTGCATCAAAATATGGATGCGGAAAACACGACAATACTCATTTCTTCACGAAGCTGACGAAAGCCAGGCTTTCTGCTACGCAAAGTGGCTCATCGTCCGGGCAAAAGATGATTCAGGCTACACACCTCTTCATCTGGCAGCAAAACTGGGTTCTGTCAAAGCATTCAAGAAACTTGTCAACACAGAAGAGGTCTACTGCTTTCCCTATTTTTCATTTGGGCCATTTTCACAAAATCTCTATGACATGAGTGACATTGAGCCATTCCTAGTGTCAGTCACTGGAACACCATCTGTCCTAGAAATCATAAGTCTTTATCCTACAGACAAGAACATTGAGTGTCTAAATATTGAGCCACTTCCATCCTTAATTAAGCACAAATGGGCAATTTTTCAACCAACTCTATTATTTTGGGGAATCCTCCATTCGATTATTATGATTTATTATTCGCTAACGGCATACTCGAGTCTAATTGAACATATAGTGGACCCAAAGTTAAACGATACCCAAAACAACACCACAGTAGAGAAATTCAAATTCAACAGCACTGATTTCATGTTTATGGTAATCACAGTCTGGTATTTTGTGCTAATGAGTATTTCTATGTTAGCTTTAATTAAAGTTGCTTTCAAACTCAAAGCCAGCCTAGGCCAGTTCATGGAGTCTCTAAGTACCATGAGAACAGATGGATTCATTTTGTTTACACTATGCTCCTTGCTCTATCTTCTGTTGAAGTATTTTGAGGTTGAGGCATTCCGCTATTTTCTACCGGCATCCATAATCTTAGGCTGGTTCGTCATGCTGGTGTATATGCGTGCATTCAAACGACTCCGTTTCTTTAACATAATGCTGTCTCATATGATGCGTGGCGATGCTCCACTATTCGCTATGATAATAGTTCTTATAGCTGTAGCATTTACTGTTGGATCCGCTCCAATGGTGCTACGCCATGAACAACCGGTTGATGGTTTTATTGAAACACTAATGAACTTCTTGCGACTTGCACTAGGGATTGCTGATTATACCCGACTGTATCATCTAGGACTAACAGAACCGAACTACGGTATCATCGCTTTGTATTCCGTCTTCATTTTCATCGCCAATCTGACACTTCTGAACATGGTGATCGGCTCCATGTCTGACGCATACTCAAAGATGTCCCTAAAACGTGATCTCCTCTGCCTTGCAATGATTGCTGGGGATTCTATTATGCTACAGAACATGTTGCCTCTGCCAGTGGCTAATATATTGACATGTGTTCAGGTACACAAAGTTATCCGCCTTCACCTTCCGCATGGAAAAACTGCAGATCGACATGTGTACCTTTTTCCTGCTAGGAAAACGGCTTGAAATTTTTCCTTGTTCTGTAAATTCTTACGTAGGTAGAAGCCACGACTTGTACAGGTGTCAGACTCACCTTTAATTTGATACTACAGCTGCTGAAGCATGGTGTTCTAGCAGACACAAATCAATATTGTAGGTCAGACTTGTAAATGAATACATATATTCTACATTGAATTCCCTTTGGCTAATGGGGTTGTATATGAAACTATTAGATATCCGACAGAAACCAGTGATAGGTATTGAATAATACTGTAAACGTGGATATTTTCGCTGTATAAATTTCCGCGAATTTGCTGAAAAGTACAATTTTATGTGTATTTAAATTCGCGACTTTAGGAATTTTGTAGTTCTATGGCTATATTGGATAAATATTCGCTGTGTACATATTTTTGCAGATTTTAAATCTGGGAAATCAGCGAAAATATTGACAGCGCGAAATAAAAAATATGTTCACAGTACATCTTCTAGTCACATTTTGAGAAGTCTTAAATAGCCTACAGGTTCTTGGTACATGTGTAAAGAAAAGGACCCAAGACACTGCCTTGAGGAACTCTACACAAGACTTTTAGAAAATGATGTGGGAAATTGATGTATGCTTGCATTTTTCATAACTATTTAAAGTGTATGAAATGCATTGGTTGTGTTTTTAACATGGGTGTGCTCTAATTTAGTATTTGTTTATTAGAACTGATGTGATTGACTGTGGTATAAGAATATTGCGACTGAACATGAGACTGTTGTAACATAATCTGTCATAGCATTGCTTATGAAATAAACCTATCCTGAGCAATTGCTCTTCCTATTAAAATATTTATCTTGCAGTGCATAATGAATTCATGTACAAACTTTCTATGCCAAAAGCACCAAGATGTTTTCTACTTTATTCGTGTCCTTTTCATATATTAAGCTGTAATCATGAATAAAACTTAGTTTGACTTACATTCATACCTGTTCTAGCATTTGTTTCAATTATAATTCAAGCATGAATACTTTGGTATTACAGCCTATACGAAGAGAAATATAAACCTCATAAATTCTATTCGAATAGCGCAATAGTTCCATTGCTTTCATTCTTTTCATTTAGCCAAGCATTTTATTACTCAGGTTATGATATTCATTAACAAACAATAGTTCGCAGCTGAGTCTTGTTACCTAGGCAACACTGGCAGATACTAATTTTAAAATGTGGAACAAAGTAACGAACAAACTTCGATGAAATGTCACAATGGCAATCCAAAAAGCAGTCTCATTGATTTACATAGTGGAAATCGAACACATCCCTAATCATAAAACGACGGCAAAGTAACTAGTACAAACATTACTTTTCTTCTGCATGCACCAATCACGTCTCTAAATTTACTCTGCATTATCCACTAAAGTACCGAAGTTATACATTTGGTGCAACTAATACCTCCAAATGGATGAGCAAACATCCCTTTCAGTGAATTGATCAAACTAAGTGCACCATAGGAGACCACCAGTAGTTTGTTTAGGGATAAGCAAGCAAGATGCACGACCCATCACCCTCTGACAACTAATGCTTTTCCAGCTAATTTGATGGACATCTATGTGAGGTGGTAACATTTTCACCAGTCACTTTCAACATCTATCGCTCGGGAGTGGATTGTGTGATACAGAAGGAAGATCATAAAGACTTCTAACAACTCTACCACATAACTGTGTATGTCATTTGTCTCTGATTCAAAGTAGAGAAATTAATTCAGAAGAGGATGGCTGTCAAACAAAGCATGGAGTTCCCTGGGAATATCATTACAGGACAGCAAGAGAGTTATGTTCCAAGCGAAGACTGCTTTGATAGTGGAAAAGGAGCACTCTCACTCCTGGCAAACCTAAGTATCTTCAATGAGAAAGCAAAAGTGTACAAAAAATACACCAGTTGGGAGAAACTTTTAATGCTGCCATTGGTTATCATCAAGTTAATTGGGACCCTTCCAAACAATATATCAACATTTTTCATTATACTCGTGACAAGATTGCGAGGACATGGAATTTGGGCGTTTGATCCACTTCATATTTTTCGTAAGAGGGATGTTTTTGACATTGTCATTCAGGAAAAATTCAATGATGTGTGGAACGGAGAGCTGTTAGAATATCAAGAGGTGGAATATGCAAGACGCCTTAAAAGTATAGCCCTACTACCACATATAAGAGGCTATCCAACATTGATGAAGGAATTTTATGAAATCTGTACATCTGGTTATGTGAAGAGAATTAAAACCTGGCTAAAAACTGTTCCATACGAAAACTGCCATCACACAAAAACTGCAATGCTAACCATCTTGAATGCTTGTCTTCTACAGGGGTTTGAATTGCCTGTCATAACAGCTTTGAATGAGGTTAGTGTATCAGTAGTAGAGTTGTCCTTAAAGCAGGAAAAATCTGAATGTGCAAATTTCTTACATTTATGTATCATGAATACCAATTGTCAGCTATTTGATCTCCTTCTGGAAAAGGTGAAGGGCACAGAACTTTATGATTTTGTGAACCAATGCCCACAAGAAAATTGCAAAATACCTGGCGTCCAAGTTCCAAAGTTACCTCTGAGTATGGCTGTATGGATGGGAAATACTGAAGCTGTGAGAAAACTTGTGCACAGAGGTGCAGAAATGGCTGCAAGGGACAGTCAAGGTTACAATGTTTTTCACTTTTTGGTTATACTTGAGGAGCATCGTGCGGACATTGTCGATGATATGTTTGAACAATTGGTTGGCAGCATCAAGATATGGATGAAAAAGACGAAGCAATTCTCATTTCTGAGTTCTGCTGAAGAAAGCCAGGCCTTCTGCTATGCTAAATGGCTATTACTCCGGGCAAAGGACAATTCAGGATACACCCCGCTTCACTTGGCTGCGCGATTTGGTTCAGTAAAAGTTTTCAAGAACCTTTTAGATACAGAAGATGTATATTCTTTCCCATATTTTTCCTTTGGTCCATTCTCCCAAAAGCTGTATGATATAAGTGACATAGATCCATTTATAAAATCTGAGGACAATACTCCATCTGTGTTGGAAATTCTCACCCTCTGCCCTACACATAAAAACATTGGATGTTTTCAAGTAGAACCGGTTAATTCGCTGATCAGACACAAATGGAAATACTTTCGTTTAACACTTCTATTCTGGGGGATCATTCATACTTGCTTTATGTCTTTGTACTCTTATGCAGGTTATGAAAAATTATTCAGCCATGTGACTAAACAAGACGATCGAAACAGCACTCAATTTCAATTTGAAACAATTGACTTTTTCCTGATGGTCACCACTGGCTGGTACTTCATCCTCACAACTCTGACTGTCTTCTTTTTGACCAAATCTGCCATCCACCTGAAATCCACCCTGCAGCAGTTCTTTGGCTCCTTCTGCCTCCTGAGAACTGATGGTATCATAGTATTTACCGTTGTTTCTTTACTGTACCTTTTACTGAAATATAACTGTGAGAAAGCCTTCGTCTGGTGTCTGTCGCTCTCTATTCTCTCCGGTTGGTTCCTGCTTATGCTCTACATGCGTGTACACAAGGAGCTCGGTCACTTCAACATTATGCTGTCTCATGTCATCGGCGGCGATGCGCCTCAGTTCATAATGGTGATCCTCCTGATTTGTGTCGGATTTACTGTCGCATCTTCCCCGATGATAGCAATGCATACTTCTGCACTGCCGGATGATTTTCTAGCTTCCTTCATGAATTTCTTGAAACTGGCACTTGGCCTTACAGATTTCAGTATGCTGTATAAGATCGGACTGCAGAATATCAGTGTACTTGGCATATACACTCTGTTTATATTCATTGCTAATTTAACTGTCTTGAACATGCTTATTGGTTCAATGACTGACTCATATTCAAGGATGTCTGAAATTAGGGACCTCCTTTGTATATCTCTGGTAGCTGGAGATTGTGTTATGCTTGGTTGGACTCTACCAGCTCCCATTCAGGCATTGGTAAGTTCTGTACAACTGCACAGAGTAATACGACTACGCTTGTCTGAGAGCAGAGTCGCAGACCGACACGTATATTTGTTTCCAGCAAGAGCAAGCAGTCTCGATGACGAAGACTGAAGATGTACACAATACACCATTCATACCAAGGAAAGAATTACTCTTTTAGCGAAACAAAACTACATGAGCGTCTGAGTGCCGAGATCTCCGCCGTAGCATGTGTCGAGAGATTGGTAAGTTCGTCAAAGCAGTATGCTGATGTAAAGATGATTTTCAGAAATAAACTTGACAGACACAACAGTGGTAGGCATAAGGCAGAGAGCAGTGTTGCAATGTAGGCTGAATTATTCAGCCTATTCAGAATAAAGGCCGGAAAGGCACCAAGCTTATAACAGACTAAATAACGAATTGATGACATGACAGACATGCTACTTCTGGCTCAGAAGAGTAATTGGAAATACATCGACAGCATTTTCAGTGAGCAACCATGTACTGTTTATATCTTGAATTTGAGTGTATAACCCACTGTATATGCAAGTTATTTAGTTGCGTTGTGAAGGTGGATTGTGCTATGTATTACTACGGTATTTAGTGTTGGTTTTGAAAAGTAGGGTAGATTTTCTTATATTGTGCGACATTGCTGTATAACTTACAAAATAAAGACAAACGCAAAAAAAGGGTGACTTATCTGTGTTCTTGATAGTTCACAGCCATTTACTTGAGTACTAACTGAGAACACCTTGAATTTCATCGTAAAACAACAACATTATCTCGAAGATATTAAGGGGAATAAATACCTGACAACTATTCACACAAACCACTGTAAAACACAGTCAACCACAAGATGATGTCTCATCTGACAAATGTAAAGTCAAATTCGGTGTCCCTCAGGGCTCTATATTAGGGCCTACCCTATTCATATTTTACATAAATATTATTGCTTGTAATAACATTTCCTCTAAGGTTAAACTTTATGCAGATGATCTTGTGGTTTATAGTTCGGATAAATCCCCAAATGTTGCCTTTGCAAATTTACAACATGACATCGATGTAATTGTAAACTCTGCTGACACTCTTGCTCTTACCATAAACCAGGAGAAATCTAAATTCATGTGGTTTTGCTCTGCCAGAAAGTATAAAAAAATAACAAAAAAGGTTTTACACATCAAAAAACAACCCACTAAGGGAAGTAAATGAATTTACATACCTTGGGGCAAATTTTGATAGGACCCTTTCAATGGCCCCACATGCTAAAGCTAGCATAAAATCCACAAACTTTCTCTCCTTCAAGATGGGTAAGATAAGAGATTTATTGTCAGTAAGAGATGCTATTGCAGTTTTCAAACAATCCATACTTCCCAAGTTTGACTACTGCTCCTTCATACTGTCAGCCTGTAACAAAAATCTGTTAGATAAAATACAGCGAGTACAAAATAGGATTCTTCGCTGTATTTTGAAAGTCTAGGTTTGGGACGAACATGTGTCTACCCTTCATGGGTTATGTGAGGTGCCCACACAATCTCTTAGACGGGAGGAACTGCTTGCTTCTATAATGTACAAAAAGTACTATAAACCCCCCCCCCCCCTATACAAAACCCCAGAACCCGTAATGACCACAAATTTAACTTCCCTTTAAGAAAACCCACCACTGTTTCATACATGAAATCATGCCCATATGTGGGTCAGGTTCTTTGGAACAAACTCCCCCGAAACATTCAAAATTCGAACAGCAAAGCAGTTTTCAAGTCCCGTATTAAGAGATGGTTGGGAACAAACCTTAATGGGAGAAGAAAGGCAATTCTAAGTGGTCTCTATCCTACATGATTGTTATATACAATGTCTATCCCTTGTACTCATGTAAAACAAATGCCACACTCAAACTTCCCTCCCTTACCTCACATTTTTTTATCTTTTTCTCATCTCCATTTGTACATACTCTAATGTTGTTATCAGCCTGCCTCATGCAGCCAAATAGATGGGCTATACATTCTACCCAACAATACGCATAATTCCCGATGTTACCTATCTACTATCACCCACTTATCAACTATCATCCTCACGATTAAAAATACTATTTCACTGTTTTATACATTGTCGGTTGGCCGGTCGCTATTCTTGTAACGGAAGGAACATACAGTACGTTAATAAACTGCTATGAGGTTACATAGAAGAAAAAGAAAAAAAGAGGGAAAGTCCTCAGGCAAACAGCAGCCTGCTACTGAGACTGGAACCCACGACCTTGTGGGTCCTAGAGGAACTTTCTACCGCCTGAGACAACTTCCCTCCCCATCCTTGTACAAAATAAGGTACATGTAGGTGCTTCTAGTGTAGCCCACCAGGGGACAGCACCTGTTGGTTTGCGTTTATGGACTCCAACTTGAATTACATTCTACCAAGAGGTGGCGACAGGGGGTACAGTATTCTCTATATGCCACTGGCGGCTTGTGTGGAATAGGACACAGGTATATCCAACATTGGCATAGCCTCCTTATTCATCGGTTTCATGTGAAGATTGAAAATGGAAATCACAAATATCAACAGCACCCGCACAGGTGTAATGGAACCCTGTGAGCCTTGTCACATATCAGTGCCAAGTGAGATGAAGGGAGATAACCCATTACAACAAAAAATGAAGAGAACTTACTTTGTCATTTCAGCCATCTCGTGTTCCTTAGCGTTCAGCTTCTCGCGTAGCGCTACGATCTCTGCCAGGCTGGACTTGATGGCTGTCCCGCCAGACTCCAGGCTGGGCGTACCCGTCTGTGTGCGCAGTTTGTCTATTTCTGCACGCAGTTCTGTAGAGAGAAACTTGTATATATAGATAACTTTGCCAATTAGGCATCTGCAAAAGGGATTAGTTATTAAATCATTCTATCTTAATAAGGTATAGATTTCATCGAGTTTTCTAGGCAATTTAATTATTATTTCTGTATAAAATTCCATATCTTTATGATAACTGGAGGAAAAAAACGTCATGTTATTCCCCACTGTCACAATATCTTAGAGACAATGCTTACCACGAATGAGTCTTGCATTGGAGTCTTCGTTAACCCGGGCCACATTGATGATGGAGCGTGCTTGGTTAGCGTACCGTAGCGTACTTAGCGTCTCCTCAATATAACTGTCTGACGGGCCCACGGTGGCCAACATGGTAGTCTTGGCATTACCACCAAGACTCTCCTTGAGCAACCTATTGGGGGGAAAAATATATCGAGAGATATTAATGTTAATTAACCTTGCGGTACAAGCAGTAGCAGAAGGCTCTTTTGGTTCACCAACATGCCCGCCACTTGCTTACAATGGCCGACGGATCATATTTTCATGATACTAATACAATGTACCGGGTACGTGCTATTCAACTGATTTTCACTTGGCTGATAATCCTTACTACCGGTATTTAATTATCATATTGAGGGAAACCTGATATATTAAAAGAATATGTGTTTATAGCTATCCTTAATAGACTTACCATGTAAGAACTGAGTCTCGATAGGGGATGAATACTTTCTTCTTTTTGTTCTGAGAGTTAGATTGCTCAGAGAGTAGAGAAATCACCTTTCCCAGGGTGTGGAGCGACTTGTTAATACTAGCTCCTTCCTGTAAGTGAAATGTTTTATATATTATTCGATCTGATTATTTATCACGATTCATGAATGCAGCCCTGGCGAGTAAGCTACACATCATACCAATTTATGGGGTCGGTACACTCCCGAACGGTCGGCCTGATACATAAATGCAGGGCTGGCGAACAGACTTGCCAACTCTGCATTCATGCATCATGACAATAAGGCATAGTATACTGAAGCACTATGCGACCCTATTAAACGGTTAAAGACACTGAAGTGGTAAATTTGAAACGCAATTATATGTAAACGCAAAAATAAACTATTCAAGAATCTTCATATTTTTAGAGATGCGCCTCAAAGTATTTCCTTCAAAGTCAACATTGAAAGTGAACACATAAAAAACAATAGTGACCCTTAAGAGTAGTTACCGTTCTAATGAGTTTTGAAAGTTCTTCTTGCTTGACGAGAGATGAAAGTCAAAAACAAATGCAATGCAGAATTTAAGGTCATGTAAAAAGGTCCGACAATTTCAAGGCATACAGAACGATATTTTTATACCTGTATATGTAACCCGATTTTTTGATAAATCCAATCAACATATGACCGCCCTATTTGGCTTATGTCATGTAAAAGTGAACCTACCCGCAGTCGGTCACCGCTGGTTTTGGCATGTGACTGTCTCTCGGACCCGGCCAGATCCACCAGGTTAATCTTTGACGTAATACTGTGGTCGTGTTGCTCCCCTTCCAACCAGTCAGTCTGTAAATAAAAGGGTTCGTTTTTGTTACAGCAGAAAATGCAGAGCCATATCGGTTATTTGGACATAACATGTAAATGGGAGCTTATCCCCGAGGGCTGAAATTCTAAATTTCCTTCTCCATAAATGGTTCTTTTTCCTTTTTCCTTAGGAGGCACATTTATTCAGAACTCATTTTAGTTTAAGTTTTCAACAGAGTAAATAATTCTAATGCAAACGCGACTTGGTATTACGGTTTGAATACCATGAATGTAATGTAACAACTGTATCATACGACATATTAAAACGGCTATGACCAATCATTTCTAAATTGAACCTCCCCCTCCCGCTTATATTAACACTGTTATCTTCATTAGATCCCAACGACATTTTACATAATTAGTTTATACAAATGTTAATGCACACGTACACTCTATCAAAAATCCTATTAGTAGTGGATACAAATATTTTGAATATGTGCAACGAAAACTTCCTTTTTGTATCAGATCCACTAGTTTTTATTCTGGCTCCCTAAAAAACTAATTGATAATGCCATTTCAAAAACTCTCATGTTACTGCTACATGTACCAGTAGTTATTGACGTTTATATTCCTCTGCTAACTAATATACACATTTACATTATATCTGAGTTAGTTAGAAAGTAGGTTCTGTAACTACCTCAGTAAAACATGAGAATATTGTCAATATTCATACACATCATTATTTAACACAACATGATACACTGGTGATAACACAACGCTGTTAGAATATATAGTGGTTTAAAACTATAGCTACTATAGAGTAACACTAATGTTAACTAAAGGAGTGGGCTATGTTGTTAGAGAGCTATTGTAATTTTGACCCAAAATATGGATTCTACACCCTAGATAACCCTAAAATCCATGTATCACACAAGGAAATCAGACAATCTTGACTTTTTGGTGGCCATCTTGGCAGCCTTCTTGGAATTTTCCAAATTGTAATTTTGATCCAAAATATGGATTCTACACGCTAGATAACCATGAAATCCATGTATCGCACAAGGAAATCAGAGAATCTTAAGTTTTTGGCGGCCATCTTGGAATTTTCCAAATTGTAATTTTGACCCAAAATATGGATTCTACACCCTAGATAACCCTAAAATCCATGTATCGCACAAGGAAATCAGACAATCTTGACTTTTTGGCAGCCATGTTGGCAGCCATCTTGGAATTTTCCAAATAGTAATTTTGACCCAAAATATGGATTCTACACCCTAGATAACCCTAAAATCCATGTATAACACAAGGAAATCAGACAATCATGAGTTTTTGGTGGCCAGCTTGGCAGCCATCTTGGAATTTTCCAAATTGTATTTTTGATCCAAAATATGGATTCTACACCTCAGATAACCATGAAATCCATGTATCACACAAGGTAATCCAACAATATTGACTTTTTGGCGGCCATCTTGGAATTTTCCAAATTGTAATTTTGACCCAAAACATGGATTCTACACCCTAGATAACCCTAAAATGCATGTATCGCACAAGGAAATCAGACAATCTTGACTTTTTGGCGGCCATCTTGGAATTTTCCAAATAGTAATTTTGACCCAAAATATGGATTCTACACCCTAGATAACCCTAAAATCCATGTATCACACAAGGAAATCAGACAATCATGAGTTTTTGGTGGCCAGCTTGGCAGCCATCTTGGAATTTTCCAAATTGTATTTTTGATCCAAAATATGGATTCTACACCTCAGATAACCATGAAATCCATGTATCACACAAGGAAATCAAACAATCCTGACTTTTTGGCGGCCATCTTGGAATTTTCCAAATTGTAATTTTGACCCAAAACATGGATTCTACACCCTAGATAACCCTAAAATCCATGTATCGCACAAGGAAATCAGACAATCTTGACTTTTTGGCGGCCATCTTGGAATTTTCCAAATTGTAATTTTGACCCAAAATATGGATTCTACACCCTTGTTAACCCTAAAATCCATGTATCACACAAGGAAATCCGACAATCATGAGTTTTTGGTGGCCATCTTGCCAGCAATCTTGGAATTTTCCAAATTGTAATTTTGACCCAAAATATGGATTCTACACCCTAGATAACCATGAAATCCATGTATCACACAAGGAAATCAAACAATCATGAGTTTTTGGTGGCCATCTTGCCAGCCATCTTGGAATTTTCCAAATTGTAATTTTGACCCAAAATATGGATTCTACACCCTAGATAACCATGAAATCCATGTATCACACAAGGAAATCAAACAATCTTGACTTTTTGGCGGCCATCTTGGCAGCCATCTTGGAATTTTCCAAATTGTAATTTTGACCCAAAATATGGATTCTACACCCTAGATAACCATGAAATCCATGTATCACACAAGGAAATCAGACAACCTTGACTTTTTGGCGGCCATCTTGGCAGCCATCTTGGAATTTTCCAAATTGTGATTTTGACCCAAAATATGGATTCTACACCCTAGATAACCCTAAAATCCATGTATCACACAAGGAAATCAGACAATCTTGAGTTTTTGGTGGCCATCTTGGCAGCCATCTTGGAATTTTCCTAATTGTAATTTTGATCCAAAACAAGGAAGGGCTTGAGGGCTAAAATGTAGTGTTCTTAGTCGAATGTCGCGGGACATAAATAATCTCGTCGAGAGTGGATCCTCTTTTTTCGACTTTTTTCGGACTTTTATTATCCCCTCAAGCTAAAAGTAGGCCTAAAAAAGTAGGCCTAGTCACAATAGGAATTGAATTTATGTAGGAAGATTTTATTATCCCCTCAAGCTAAAAGTAGGCCTAGTCCCAATAGGAATTGAATTTATGTAGGAAGATTTTATTATCCCCTCAAGCTAAAAGTAGGCCTAGTCCCAATAGGAATTGAATTTATGTAGGAAGATTTTATTATCCCCTCAAGCTAAAAGTAGGCCTAGTCCCAATAGGAATTGAATTTATATAGGAAGATTTTATTATCCCCTCAAGCTAAAATGTAGGCCTAGTCCCAATAGGAATTGAATTTATGTAGGAAGATTTTATTATCCCCTCAAGCTAAAAGTAGGCCTAGTCCCAATAGGAATTGAATTTATATAGGAAGATTTTAGGAAGAGAACGGGATAAACGGAGAAAGGGAGAACAGGATAAAGGGAGAAGGGGATGAACGGAGAACGTGATAAACGACAAACGGATAACGGGATAAACGATAAACGGGGAAAGGTATAAACGGGGAAAGGGAGAACGGGATAAACGGAGAACGGGATAAACGGAGAACGGGATAAACGGAGAAAGGGAGAAAGGGAGAACGGGATAAACGGAGTACCAATATAATCCGACAAAACGAAAATCGCAAATATCTTCGCTGTTTACGCTCCGATCGGCCCGATTTTCGGAAGGGTAGGAGAACTTCAAAATCGTTTTTGGGTCGAATCGTTTTGGGGCTCAAAATCGGTTTTGGGGGCAAAATCGGTTTTGGAGGCAACATCATCTGCAGCTCACGCCGCCCCCCCCCCCCCCGGCCAACCCGACACGTCGAACTCGAAGCGAAGCTGCAACGAAGATGGTGTCGCTGCTGACGCTCTGATCGACTCGCTTTTTCGGCCGAGACGTAAAACAGCGGTTACGCGCTGCCGGGCGCTGACGCCCACAGTCACCTGCTCGCCCCCAGCCACCTACTTTCCCACAGCCACCTGCTCACCTACAGCTACCACCTGGAATTCGATTATACATGACTTCCAATATATGAAATTAGGGTAGCTTCTTCTGGCGATTACGATTCTGCTGTCAGAAATGAGAAAAAACGTACTGTACTCAAATTAGATAATCCATTTGACTTTCTAATGACAAAAGCGGTATCCCCTCAAGCTAAAAGTAGGCCTAGCCTTATAAAAGAGGATTAGGGGCAGGAAAGGTCCTAATAAAGAGGAATTTGGGGAGGAAAGGTGCTATAAAAGAGGATCTCGGGCAGAAAAGGTGCTAAATAATTATTTTTTTTTTGTGTTTTTTTTTTGGCTTCAGCGAGGGTAGGGGGGCTATAAATAAAATAGGCCAAGCTATAGCTAGTAGGCCTACATTGAGAGAATTGATTATAGTCCCGGTGCCCCCCCCCCTCTTTGTTTTCAATAGCCTAGCCTAGGTCAAATTGATACATTTTAGTAGCGGCAGCAAATTGATACATTTTAGTAGCGGCAGCAAATTGATACATTTTAGTAGCGGCAGCGAATTGATACATTTTAGTAGCGGCTGCAAATTGATACATCTTAGTAGCGGCTGCAAATTGATACATCTTAGTAGCGGCTGAAAATTGATACATCTTAGTAGCGGCTGCAAATTGATACATCTTAGTAGCGGCTGCAAATTGATACATCTTAGTAGCGGCGCAGAGTCATGTGACCTCAGTCCTGACTTCTGATTGGTCAAAAGCAAATCACGCAGGAGACAACGTCTTTGTGGCGGCAGGCGGCAAGGAAATGAAGAAGTTTTGCCGATAAATATATATATTTTTTTTTTTACATTGACTCGGTTTAGGGGTTAAAATACCATATTTTTGCTTGAAACCAAGCCTAAACCACACAAAACATCCTATATTTACACGTACAATAGCTGAATTAGGCCTTAGCCCCCCAGAAAATTTGGTTGAGCCTCTCTCAGTTCATAGATCGGCGAAAACTTGAGACGATAAATATGTGGCCGCCCGGCTTGCGATCAGCTGATCGTTGACCCACATTAAGATAGATGCGATTTTTTTTTGATTGGCTTCGTTTGGGGGTTAAAATACATTATTTTTAATGGAAACAAAGCCTAAGCACTACAAAACATCCCATATTTACACGTACAATAGCTGAATTAGGTCCTTTCCCCCCAGAAAATTTGGTTGAGGGTTTCAAAGGCTAAGAAATGCATCGTAAAAATGTAATAGCAGCGGCGCAAAACTTCTATATATTTCCTTGCCGCCTGCCGCCGAAATGGCGGCGGCTGCAGCGTGATTTCTGAGTGTCCAATCAGCACACAGCTTAGAGGTCACGTGATCAGTAGAAATCCAACATGGCGAGCGCCAACTCGCATCGATTCGAATCGATAAAATTGCTCAAATTGGTCCAAATAGCCATCATTCCACCCCCCCACCACATGTTTTCGGCCTAGAATTCGAAAATAAAGAGAATGGCGCTGGTCGCAACCCTGAAAACAAAGTAGATCCGGAGATATCGACTCGTCGGCACGCAGAAAATTGTCGAAATCCAACATGGCGAGCGCCAAAAAACGCCAACTTCACATCAATATATTGTTTTGATGCTAAGTATTTTCATTAAACTAACAACAGGAGTTATCACCATTTTTAGTAGGGAATACAACAGAGCAATATTTGAAATGGTACAATACTGAAATCATGTAGAAAATTACATTCTCCCAACATTCACTTTTTTTTTGGCAGAATCTCAGTTTTTTTTCAGTTTTTTAAAGAAATCTCTTATTTTAGGTGATTTAACTTCTTTTTTTCCCATTTCTTTTTACAGATATAGATACCTGAGGTGTTTTGCAAAAGAATGATATAGCTCAAATAGTCCACAGGATATTTCATCAAGTTGTAACAGATCAGGCAAAACATGTCTGCACAAAAAAACAGGGTGACTATATAAGAGTGGGCTTGACCTAGTTTCATAGCGTTACAGCGAACATAGCCCACTCCAAAAATTATTTGCGTCTGGAGATCTTTGTTAAGTGACTTTATACACAAGTTACATGAGAACATCACAATGAACATCTATAACACTCTGTTAGTTGAACAAGACTACACATGACAAACCTTGGTCTTGCTTGTAGTTGTCTGTTTAACAGCAGGTTATAGTCATGAAACGGGACTACTCACAATACGAAAACTTATATATGGCTATGCATACGTGTTTCATTTACTTGTTATTTCTATTTAAATGATTGATAACTTCTCAATTAATTTAAGTTTGTTTTGTGACAAGATTAAATACCAACATGTGGACAATATTACATTATAATATTGACATTTGGACAGTATATGAACTGTCAACTACCTTGAGGCAATTGAATCTGTATGTGTAACCGCACAATGACGGTACGTCTAAAACTTACCCTGGTCTGCGTTAGCACCATGGTGAAGACGGAGTGAGAGCGGCTACTCTTCTCGTTCATTCCCGTCGCCGCTGTAGCACGATGCTTGTTTCCTACACTCAACCATCCCTGGTTAAAAAATAACAGTGGGATCAATTCATTTAAAGATTCAAATTTTGGTATGTTTTTTGTTTTGTTCAAAAAGCGGGGTTCAAATCATTACTTTAAATTTCTTTTTTAAATCAACTCTTGCTACCTTTATGCCATGAGGATTCTAATCATTCATTCTTACTGTCAGAAATGGCCGACCGGACGTAGGGGGCGCCACTCGCGCGAGCGCGAGTGGCCCGGATCTTGCTGCAAATACTGCAGCTAGGTGCTTTTTTTCCCCATACTGAAGCATAGTAGCTGTCACCCGGTGGCTGTGTATTCAACCTTTGGGGCCCTGATTTAGGGCCTTATACCCCCTAGATACCTTAGATATTTTAACCGAGTGGCAAGGACGATATGGACATGCATATATGTCAGCCATAGATCCCTAGCTTAAGCAGATTTTGAGGAATTTGAGTTTTAGCGGAATTTCTAGTACTTAAGCTATATAAAGATGGCGGCCGGCATTGCTGGTGTAAAACATGACGGATATTGCCTCATATCTTAGTTAATATTATCAATCCAATAGATTATCTAGGCTATAAATATCCGGGTGGGATATTTGTAACATATTTCATCTTTTTCCCGATCAAATTCGGCCCAAAAACGATATTTGCAGTGTTTTACTGAAGCACTGTGCCATTGAGTGTGGATTCCGATGCGCGTAGTCACGTGACCAGTACAAGTCTGCCCGACAGGGAGAATTGTAATCTAAGTGTATTTACTAAATTGGAAGGTATCAAATACTGTTGTCGACCTCTTACCTTTACGTCATCAAAGTTGCAAACGACATACTTCGACAGACCATCCACGAATGGTCCTAACGAGGGGTCCTCGCGAACTTTCAACTGAAAACAGAGGTCTTTTTTTTAATCAGTCGCAACATCCTCGCAAAATGGTCTATGAAGTCTCTTCTTGACCAAGTATATTTACCGTCTCATCTCTACTCAGAAAATATAATGATTTTGGACACTATCCAAATAATATTCATTTACCGCTTGAATCTTGGTCAACAAGAAGTAGGACAATCTTACAATTTTGGTTAATAGAAAATTATCATTTTATGTCAATCATACTACTCTTGTGATCAGCGCCAATGCCTTATTTGTCTCAATACACGTATCAACTTACGTTCAGTCTCTTGCCTGGAGCCACTTTTTGTGAGTTGCCTAGAGCTAGGAGGTCGTGAATCTTCTCATTGTAAATCTCAAAGAAGCTGATCTCCACGTTCATACTCAGCTATAATGGGAACATGAGAAAAGGACAAATATTAGCAAGTTTAACATGTATGTAAAGTTTCACATTACCCGTAATTGTTAACAATGGCAATACGCTACAGGTCTAAAAAGACTCACTAGTATCTACAATTATTCACGGGAAAAGAAAATATGTATACCGTATTCGACGTAATAAGCGCCCTCCCCCTAATAAGCGCCCCCCCCCCCCCCCCTCTTTGGGCCATTTTTAGACTAGAAAAGGTTCAAAATTCACGATTTTGGAGACAATTAAACTCTTGAGTACTAAAACTACCATAAAAATAATTTTATAAGCGCCCAGGGCGCTTATTACGTCGAATACGGTATGTGTCAATCTCAATGTCTCGCGAGCTGAAAACTTACATTTTCCTCTTGCTGGTTGGAGATCCTGCCGAATAACTCTTCACAGAACCTGGGGATGATGCCGGGCTCTGCCGGGCTGCCCATGATGCTGTGTGAAAGGAATATGACATGTGAAGGTACAATTGGACATATTTGTGTAGAGGCTGCGGCTTTACAGAACACCTGCGCGGCTTGTAAGATCCTCCCAAGTTTGGGGTGCGGCTTATACAATGGCTTTTAGAAGTATACTACAGTACTAAAGTTGCCAAAAGTCAGACACCCTGTGCGGCTTATAGGATTGGTTTAGTGGGGGTGTGGCTTATACGAATTTACAGTACCATATTTTCTCTGATTTTGACGGGTTATTTAAGCCAAGTATATGATATCAATGTTACATGTGTAGAACAAAATATTAAGTATTTTTGAACAATAGGTTAGCAACCTGCTCTTCTGTCTTTAAATAGAATTACTAGTAAATTACATGTAATAAATAATTTGTGTCTTCTATGGAAGACTTGACTTTACATTATTAATACCGGCAGATCATACAATCTACAAACCTGTAGCTCTTTCCACTTCCGGTCTGACCATAAGCAAAGAGGCAGACATTGTATCCTTCAAAGGCGCGGCCCAACATGGGCTGTGCCAATGTGTTGTAGACATACTCCTGGCCCGCGAACTGTCCGCCCGTCTTGTCACAGGACCAGAACGAGTAGTCGTACGTGAAGCGGTTCACGGCTCCGCTCTCCGCCGTAACCACCGTCTGGCAATCAGACATCGATAAAACATTCCGCACACCTGATTTCGTCAATTCTCTGAAATAGCGAAATTACATTGTTTTTTTTAGTTCTATCTATTTTACATTCCGTTAATGCCTTAATCGTTGGTTGGTCCAAAATGTTGAAATTAAACCAGACTAGAACTAGAAGATACACACATACATTTGTAGGTATATATCCAGATATAAAGAATGACTTCATCCATTGCATCCCATTGTTACTCATGACTCTTTTCATTTGTCATTAACGTCTTTATTCCATCGTTACTTGAACTTATGCGATTTAGTAATTAACTTATAGATATTGAGACAACTGCCTGTTTGTACTATGACTTGGCTGCAGATTCTACCGAGCTATAAGTATTTGGCAATATCACAATTACTTATTCAATTCATGATCGTGTTTTCATTGCATTAAAAAGCTGGCTCGATAATGGAGGGGGGGGGGGTTATGGTGGTATGTACTGGGGCTCTTTAGGGTTCATGACCGGAAGCAGACCCTAACCCTTTGATTAAGGGCCGCATAGTGCTTTAATATGTCATGCCATTTCTTGTCGTGATGCATGAATGCAGTCTTAGCCGGACTCATCCATTTCAACCACATAGGGTCGATATCAAGCTTGAATGCAGTACTGGCGAGTTGTGGATAAAGGGCGTAGTGCATTAAAGCATAATGCCGCCCTTAAAGGGTTCGTTTTACAAGAACTGCTACTAGCGTATAATGGTATGCCGACTATGCTTATTGAGTATTTATAAACATATAACTTATGACTACTGAAAATGCTTCAAGCACTAATTCCCTTTTGTTATTCTCCATTGGGAAGGATGCATATATATATGCTCGTACACCTAGCTACCCGGTACTGACCGCCGGTAAAGTCGTTAATCTATTCATGAATCAAAGTCAATGGGATTTAAATTTCTATTTTTCCCAATCTAAATGGAAATATCTGCACTATACCTCTACACGATGTGCACAATACATCTGATTATCATGAATAATTCCTGTACCATTCAATGAAGCACTTTTTCATTTTTGGGGGGTTACCATGCCACACCCAGTCTTTTTCTAAACTTGGGAAGCATGTCAAGTGTTTTTCTTCTTTTTTCATTTTTGAACATCTGAAGTACCAAGATGATACAGCAATACTCACATAAATATTGTGACCCATGCAATTTAATTTAGGTTAAATTTAAATGAAATCAAACCCTGCATTCATACACAAATGTACCATTTTCAACTTCCCCAGCCTTACACCTTCTGAGTTCTGACTAATGTGTTTCACTCACTCAGTCTCAACCAACACACAAAACCAACATGGTAAAGGCTTATAACCCTGCAAGGTCCTGTTTATGTTATGTATATGGCTTGCTAGACTACACAACCGCCCACTCGTTGAAACCTAAACCAACAAAAATGTTTATTCACGATCACGAAGCGACATTAGCGGCCGACCTCAGCTTTGGGGCTTTTAATTAGAGCAGCCCCCCAGGTGCATGTAGACTGAACTAACTTTATGTAAGGTGCCCGGCACTAAGCCCACTGATCCTACCTGCTGGGCTGTGTAGACTTGTGCTGGTCTCTTGAGTGTGTATTATCTCAGTTCTGCCTAGCCTTGTGAGGATACGTAACAAAAATATAAATAAAACAAGGTTTCCGATACTCAAAAATCATAAAGATGCCATTCGCTGTTCAATACCATTCCGGAAACCAGGGGCTATAAGGATATCTCTGCGGAAACCAATTACCTTTATTTGCCGTCTCTCTCTTTTTGTTTTGCTATGGGATGTACCGGGTACATGTATGTATTCCAAATTTGTGATTTGGTGTACATGTATTAATGCTTTTCCCCCTCTCTCTTATTCAATCAAATATAGTGTTTAACCCATGGGTTGCTCACAAATCACTCAGCTTTAATTTTTTAAATGCCTCTACACTGTGCTTATTATACGTGGGAATCTCTTCAAGCAAAGGTTTGACTTTGTGCAAAGCTCTTTGAGTCAGATAGTCCAACTAGATCTAGTAAGTAAGTAACTGTATAGTATGCTTGCGGTTGGAGTGGACGTGTAAATGCATGCCATAGATAAGAGTACTAAATATTTGATATTTGATTCTATTGGCACGGGAGATTGATGGCTTACACGACTTATACCACACTAGCGTAATTAACTGCTGCATAGCCCTTAACTCAGTATACCCTACGGTACTAACGCCTAGTCACGGAGCGAGATTGGCGTTAGCCTCATATAGGATATGTTAATGAGATAATGGAGCGAAAGCGGATCCATTTCTGATTGGCTGGCTATATAGACTAGTGAGAGCAGGGCCATCTAATACACATCCACTAATTACCAGCAATTAAGGGATTAAAAGCATGCCTCGGGCTTGTATATTCGGAAATACACATTCAACTACAAAGGGATCTTATAGTTTGACAATTGAATACACATATTTATTCTGTGTATTCCACCCTATAATGTCAAGGTCGAAATTATATGATACCTACGCTATATCTGCAAGTAGCGTGGGTGTCCAAGTTACATAGCCCTGTAACCGCATGGGCTGCGGTTTTGGGTCTGACAGCTTACTAAATTCTAAAAGTCAGCCCCCGAGCCAATGTATAATGGTCATAGTTATACCAGAGAAATAAATCACACAGAGCTATACATGTATTATGTCCTCAATGGATCCTAATTAGACTTGCTGCATGATTACCTGTACTTAGTGTAACTGATAGCAGTAGGTGGGTTTACCCGTGACCCCCCCCCCCCCCCCCACCTGGTATCAGTTACACAGGACCAGGCTCAGCAGGTGAGTAGAATTACCTACAACAGGTGAGTGAGTGCTAGAAGTAGATGGCTATGGGTGGTGCTACCGCTACAGATACGTCCATTCTAAAGCACATGTCCTCAACATAATATCTCTTAATTGTTTTAAGCCATTTCCCTTGAAGACTGTCATTCAGTCTGGCTTAGTGGATTATGGTGTTGTTTTTTATTCAAGAAACGTTCACATTCATTTATCAGAGCTGTCATATGAATACTTTATGAATTACAGCATCTAGTTTATTATATCAGTTTTACTTCTGCGAATCCACAATGTTATTAAATAACTCCACTCCAGAGGGGTACATTTATCCAATTCAGGCAATTGAGATCAGACAGAATACTGAATGTGTGGGCCATCTGTTGATGTCACAGTGATGAATTGTGAGTTTGTCTTTAATTGAAGCTGTGTCATGACATACCGGGTACTTCTGGCAAAGAGCCACCTGTTTAGGTTTACGGTATTAAGTGTAGAAAGGAAATATTTCTCATTTCAATCAAAAACAAAAAGTTAAGACATACCTGGCTTTTCATTTTAATAGTAAATAATACAGTTTTATTTTATCCTGCATGGTTGAAATAAACGTTATAGCTCGCTACATTAAAGTAAAATACATGTACTGTCAAGATGAAAACCTTTTTCTCCCCCTTTTAGTTTTTGTTTAATATATTAAAGATGAACCCTCCCCCTGACTCAATTAAGTATTTTCTTCTAATTCTCTTAATCCCAGGCATCAGTGTCAGTTGCCACGTGTATGCAGATTGCAATCGGTCCACCTTAGACTCAGTTCATGAATACTAATCAGCTTACAAAAGACAAAACTGAAAACTACCACAATCATGACAATGGTGTACCAGGTGTGACAAATCCAAGGAAACAGTCTACTTTGACATTAAAGGAAACAATGCCTAATCCTAGAATAACAAGGGGAAACCACTTAACAATAAGCCAGACAAACAACCCTTCACGCCCCCTCCCCCACCCCTTAATGCGGCCACGAGCGCGGCAGTAAGCTTGTTACATAACGAGGTCGTTACATAAACCGTGAAATGGTTTCTTGAAGGCATTAAAGATGGGGTGTGGAGGGGGGGGGGGGGCTAAGCACAGCCGTTAGGCGGGCCGACTGCCCCGGGATGTGGGTGTGAGAGGGGTGGGATGTGGGGTTGGGTGTGGCTTAGAAATCTATTAAAGAAGACATAAAGCTGACCACAAAGCATCTCGGCAACATTAGATGCAATAGAGGCTGGTGTATTGAATTGGGGCCACCGATTACACCTTGAGAGTGGCATATGGCTTTAGTACTATAGAGATGGGTTCCCTTTTTTTAAACAGGCTGTACTACTACTGGTAGCCTGGTATCGGGCATAGCAGCTGTTGCCCTTCAAACTATCAAAATGAAACCATCAAAATAATATGGGCACATTGTGACATAAGAAACTGTATTTTGGCAATGGTTCTTCTCTTGTGTAGATTTATTTATTTTTCAGTGATACAGTCTCATTCAATGGGAATCAGGGCTGGATCAAGGGGGAAGGGAGGGGGCGGAGGTCCTTGGGGTCCTTTTGGGGAAAAATTAGATTTTCTTATTGATATTTTGATCCGCCGCGACTCCTGGCGCGATGCTTTTCAGTACTTTGATGTGTGGTGGACTTAAAATATCCAAAACCTCAATAATACAGATACTTGGTAGTCATATTTTATCTACCAGCCTAATCAGGGTATGGTATATCCATTCTACAACCAACATATATATCAACCTGAATGACCTAAGACGGAAATGGGCGGAGGGGTTCAATTAATACTAGATAGGGCGTGGTGGTGTGGGATGGTGTATGTATTGTCGGGAAGAGGAGGAGGTGGAGGGGGGGGGGGGTGCCGTTGTGTCCCCAGGTGAGAGAGGCAGGTGGGTCGGTGCCGTGAAGTGATTCAGGTGAGTAAAAACACCTGTGTGAGTGTGACTGGTATGCATCCCCCACCTGCCTGTCTGTCTGCCCCTACATATCAAACACCTGTTGTCTAAGTCGCAGCTGATCCTTTGATAACGGCTTATCTATATATCCATATCACCTGCTCTATGTTAATAAAGATCTCAACTAATCTCTGCATATGCTGGTACACACCTTACATGTTAAGATAGCACCCAATTCACAGTGATAACTATTCTCATAATTACTTCAGGGATTTCATTGAAGGGTTGTTTGTTTATCTGATAACAGAGTCTTTGATATCAGTTCTACAAGTTTTGTTATATATATTATCTTTGACTGGAATGCCAATTAGACTGGGCCTTAAAAAAAAAAAGTTGTGTTCCGGTATCCCGACCGACCCTCCGTTTTTGGGGCCGACTCTAATTTTTTAAAGACATTTTTGTAATTTATTGTTATGTTTAGGGCATTTTTGGTGTTTTTACCACTAAAATTCACCTTTAAACAACAAAAAAAAAGTAATAAAAAAAAAGAATCCGACCTACCGACCCTCTTTTTTTTGGGCCATGTTACCGGAACACAACTTCTTTTTTTTAGGCCCTACGTCTCTCATAGTCTTATGAGATTGGGAGTTTCTTCCTCTCCTTAAATCATTCATCTACAACTCTTTTTTCTTTCTTCTGTTAAAGGGCCAATTCTGGTTTGACGCAGTGCCAAACGTAACTACCACAGTCACTAGTACCGTCAATATCTTACAATCTACATCGTAGGTAACAGTCCAAAGCAAAGAATTGCGACCTCAGATTTATTCTGAGTCACACTTTACTAGTGAAGCCCAAACAGGTTATGAAATAAGGCAGAACTTACTTGGCACTAAATGGTCTAACCCGGACAGCGACGGTGACGCTGCTACCGTCTTCATCAGTCGTAGAATCAAGCTCCGAGCTGCTCGAACGCCTGTGTTTCACGCCTCGATTGCATGGTGTTTCAAAATCCACCTGCCGATAGCACTCAGGTGTTGCAGCAACACTGTTAGAATCCATGAACCGAGGGGCCGACAATGGTGTGCCTGGCTGTAATCTTGATGCCAGTAATTTCCGAGCCGGCGATTCAGTAAAACGATCACCAAGCCGAGGCACAGATGAGGGCACAGACGAAGGCACTCGGTTAGCCATGACTTTGGGTCGGTGCTCGAGGGGCACCTCGATCACACTCACTTCATTCTCGCTGACGCTGGTAGAGCTACAGGTGCTGACCGACATAGAGCTTGTGTCGGTCGTTGTATCCATATTGATATGGCCCATGGTCTCCGTTCCACCGATGGAAACATCAATGGTCTCCGGGTTGAACTTGACTGATCTGCTTGCTGCGGTTGACTGCTCGCACCTTTCTATTAAGGTTTTTCTGAAGTTCTGTTGTAGCCTATTCATCAATTCATCTCTGGGGTTTGATCCTTTGGCAGAATTAGGCCGAACAAGCCGAGGCTTGGCCTTGGTTCCTCCGGGGGGAATCGAAGACATTTTTTTCTTCAGTAGGCTACCAAGTCCTGAAATAAGTATTAAAAAATTATGTCAATGCACATTTAAATAGAATAGAATGTAGAATCTAGGATGGATATTCTAACTTTAGATGTTGTGGAAACCGGCCTAGGCCTAGCCTACCCTAGGGGGTCTATATGAGACCTTATGACATAACTTGTCGAGTTGTTGTTTCTGATTCAACAAGACACAAGTTAAAATAGTAGCCAAGTAGGCCTACACCGGGGCCTACACTACAGACGTAGGTTGACCAACCTAGAATAGATCTACTAGATGATTTACAACTTTTCTTTCATGTTCAAGATTTCTTTTCTCTCTTCTATCTACTTCTTTGGTCCCCTCAACCAGTGTCCAGTTGTAGGCCCCCTTTCAGCAGAGATATAATGGAGGGGGTACCCGGGAGGGGGTATCTGTAATATTATAGTGCCTCTATATGGGTTAAAAATCGACACGGGCGACACGGCGACACGGCCCTTTTAAAAATCGACACGGGCGACACGGCCCTTTTAAAAATCGACGGACACAGACATCTTTATAATGCCCTAGTATGTCTTATATACATAAAAATCGACACAGGGACACGGCTCCTTTGCTAAAAATCGACACGGCGACACGGCCAATACTGTGGGGACCCATGTAGAGGCACATTATATAGATCTACATATCTATGCAGTCACTCAACTTGAAATTCTCTCAAGAGTCAAGTCAAGAGACTCCCCTAGTTATTTATTCCGATTTAGATTAATTTATTGCATGGTCGAGGTGAATAAACAAACTAAAAATGGTACTCCGACCCTCGTCCTATCAAAGATCAGGCCTACAGGTATTACAAGGGGACTCCCTTGCAGTCATCTGTAAAAATGTACTGCTGACCACAACAAGTCTACACGCAAGTCTACTGCTGCACCAACTTGCTTGAAACATCGCTCACAACGGCAAATGCAAGTGGTGATCACTTGTCAAAAACTCAAAACCAATCTATGATAAAAGATCCACCTGTAAGTATGGGTCACAACTATATGTATACGATGCTTACCTTGTTAATTAGACACCTCTATATTGGCCATAGACGGCCATAAACCGATGAGAAGTGTGACTGATCTCGTCCAAGGTCCGTGTTGTGTTTACAGCCAGCTTCGGAATTTCGAACGCCGCTTCAAACTGTTGATTGGTTGGCGCCAAGTGTCAGCGGTGGCCGCCCCCACGGCAACATGTGTCAGAGCTGTCAAACCACTTTCAGGGAAACTTTATATGAAAAAGACATCAACCGTTTAGTTACATTGCTAGTATGGGACTAGAGGATACCGGTAAAGGTCCTTAATTAAGTATTTATCAACAGATTACCGAGGAAATGTTTGGTTAATCGATGTAAGGCAGAGGGGATTCCCTCCGACGCAACAAGGGGGTATCCCCGCCTCGTTCTGAGTTCGAGCGGAAGTTTTAGCTGCATGTGACTGTCATGGCCGCGTAAACAGTCGAGTTTGGGGGCGTGCATTTTGTGCGACAAAACTTGGTTGTCTGTGTGATATTTGAGTCAACGTCACGATACAATATTTCCAGTAGGATGCAGGGTCTTTGGATACTAGGTAAGCACTGTGATATAAAGTATGCTCGTGTTTTTATAGGTGTTAGCAGTGATGAAAGTAAAGCAGGTGCCCGTTGTGAATTCCCTTTTTGGCTTTGCGTTTCGATGTGAACCGGTTCAGCCTCAGCCTCAGGTTTCCAAGAACACAGCCTTCAGCTATAGTTATTGATATGTCAGGCGATAGACCTAGCTATACATTGATGATGTTATTTAATGAGTACATAATTGTATCTGTGCTCCAGTGCTTTTTGATAAGTAGAAGTACATGGTTGTCTAGTTGACAGGAGTCAAATCTAGTAATAATTTTTTTTTTATATTCTGGTTTCACTTTCAGTTTCAGTACCTGTGAATCACATCATGTCATTTGATTTTATATATATGGACATGTGACATGTCATTGAGCTTTATGACGTTTTGTGACATGGGAGAATCTATGTCATTCAGTGTTTGTGGGACATAGACATGAGATGACAAAAGGGATAGATAGGCAAGGTCGGGGGACAAATGTTTCCTTCGAAAAGAAATTTAAAATGTCTTTCCTTCCATGTGATATTGAGCTATGATCTTCGGGTACTAATTTCTCTCTTTTCTGTAAACTCTTAACTACTGTTAAATTGCTACCCTCTAAATTAACTCTAGATTGAACCCAATGTTAACAGAAAGATAGAAATGATGTTTTAGCCTAAAACTAAACTGGCTCCTATTTCTCTCTTTTCATTTAAAAATACCCTCTACATTATTTGAAATAACCTCTGGATAATGTAAAATACCATCAACCTTATTGAACCAGGGCACAGTTGTGCCAGGTTCTTTAGAGACAGGTATTTTTGCATTTTTCGTCCGAAAAATGCAACATGTTGTCTGCCTAATTTTGCTGTCTGAGATTGTTCAATAAAATATTTAAATACGGCAGGAAACAAGTTTTGATCAATGCCAATCTATGCCATCAAACATTGAAATAAAAAAAGGTATTTTTCATGTATAAAATTCAGTTTAAAAAGAGGTCACTGAAACAGCATAAAACTAATTTTTTCAGCTCAATGCTAAAGTATGGGCTTTCATGTAAACCACAGACCTTCCTAGACTGTCCCTTTACACAGAATCCTCTTTGTTCTTATGTAAAAACAGGGTGAGACACTTTTTGAGACGCTCTGAGGCCACAATATTGCCTCTACCTTCCCTAACCTTCATGAAAATGAAGGTAAGGCAGTAGTTTACACAGACAACAGGCTCTTTCACACCCACCTGCTCACCCACACCCACCTGCTGGGCTGAAATGGAATAACATACATGTATGACACATGACTTTAGGGTATTTTTTAACAAGGAATTCATTTCTGATGCCAGAATGGACCAATGAATGATTATGAGGGGGGCATAGATTTGGGGGTTTTCTGGGGTTTCAGGGATTTTATGCAGTGGCTCCTTCATGCATGGTCAGTTACATATACTTAGTTAATCTTTAATGATATTTAATGGTTTTAATGAATCCCATTGGTACCAATAGAATCCAGTGGTGTGTTTGTGGAGGTGGTGGTATTCCTTAGGGTATGCATGGGCGGGGGGGGGGGGGGGGGGACCGGAAATAGGGAGAAGGGGAAAAGGGAGAACGCGAAAACAGAGAACGCGAAAACAGAGAACGCAAATACGGAATCATGAGCTGAGAGAGTGGAGAACAGGAAATTCAATATAGATCGACTGCAAAGGCATGGACACGTAGCACACGCCGCCCCGCGTCCGACCGACATGGCGAAACGGCAACGGAGATGCCGTCGCTGTTGATGCTCCGATTGACTCGCTTTTCGGGCGAGACGTAAAACAGCGGTTACGCGCTGCCTGGCGCTGACGCCCACAGCCACCTGCTCGCCCCCAGCCACCTGCTTTCACACAGCCACCTGCTCACCTACAGCCACCACTTGGAATTTGATTATATATGACTTGTAATACATGAAATTAGGGTAGCTTTTTCTGGCGATTACAAATCTGCTGTTAGAAATGAGAAATAACGTATTGTACTCAAATTAGATCATTCATTCGACTTCCGACCAACACAGGCGAACAGAAACGGAGCTGCTGTTGTCGTTTACACTCCGACTGGCTCGCTCTTTGGCTGAGACGTAGAATGGTGGTTACGGGCTGCAGGGCGCTGACACCCACAGCCACCTGCTTGCCCACAGCCACCTGCTTGCCCACGCCCAACTGTTTGCCCACACCCCACTGCTCACCTGGAATTTGATTAAATAATGCATGTGACCTATCAAAGTGGGTCAGTGTTTCCTGGAGATTATAATTCTGCTGTCAGAAATGAGAAATAACGTATTGTACTAAAATTAGGTACCTGATCATTGGGAATCTGCACTGTGTGTGTATGTGGGGGGGGGGGTTGTAAGCACTCAATCTCGGTGATTCAACATCAAAACTCACACATATTACACTCACACATCTTACACTCACACATCTTACACTCACACATATTACACTCACACATATTACACTCACACATATTACACTCACACATATTACACGCACACATCGGGGGGGGGGACTTTGGGTAGGTTTATCAATAAAAAAATGCCCTGGTTCACATGTGATATCAATCACATATACCATTCATTTATATTAGCTTTTTAGTTCTCTCTCCACCCGTAAAAGATATGCTGGTACCACTAGCAGTTCTCATACTCCGCAAGAAGTCAACAAGACAGCAACAGTCCCACAGCGGCAGCATAAAAGGAGTGCAGAGCGCAATTGTAGACCACCCGTATCTCTGCCATTTATCGTCTGATCGACTCACTTTTTGATAGGGACAAAAGGCAGTACATGCCCGCAGCCTGCAACTGTCGCCCACACCCACCTGCACACCCACACCCACCTGCTCTCCCACACCCACCTGCTCACCCACACCCACCTGCTGGCCTGAAATAGAATAACATACATGTATGACACATGGCTTGAGGGTACTTTTTAACAAGGACATTCATTTCTGATACCAGAATTGACCAATGAATGATTATAAGGGAGTACTATATCTAAGTACATGATAAGCTCCAGCTCCAGCTTACCCTGAGTCATCTGTGAGGCCACTCACACGCTCAATCTTTTCAATGCGCCATTCCTGATTTTAATGCACCTATGGCGCAGGGCACAGCCCTCTCCATATCCCTAGTACCGGTACCTATGTTTTGATATGGAAATGATATGAAGATCACAACAAAAGATGCTACCTAGTCGATTCATGTTTTTACTTTGCATTTTCAGCCTGTCTTGTGTCTTTGGCTCTTGGCTTTGGTAAGTACAACTATGATTAGTTTACAATGTAATTGTCAAAACTCATAATGTAGGATCAACAAGTAAATTTATAGTTTGCTCAATCATAAACAATTGTACCATAATATGCATGTTTATTATGATATAGATCTAATTATCCTAATAGGTATGTATTTGATGATAGTGGATGTACTTTAGGATCTGCAAAATGCCTATGACTGATTTTAAAGCTTGACTAGTTTAAGGTAAAGCTTTACGGTAATATGATTATTCGGCTCCACAACCTCGGGGTGCAGAATTTCCAAGCAATTGGCTAGTGAACAAGCCCTAAGACAATAATGTACTCCACAAAGTTCACATGGTATTTTTTGATTGTTGTTTAACTTGAAATATCATTTATGTAATAAATTTATATATATGTTAATTTAACCCACGGTGGGCGGCTAAGACAAAGGTTTCACACGTTGGGTATATTGCATACCCGAGGGTTAAATCAGATAGACGACACCTGGCCAGGCTTCTCCCACATACCCACTGCCCGCTGGTCAGCGACTCGGTGTATAACACCTCGTCTTGACCCTGTGGTGCAGTGGGTATATGGAAGAACCATGTCCAGGTGTCGTCTATCTAACACATAACGCTCCCATGTTGTTCACTCTGCCTCATATTATAATCCCAACAGACACAGATGTATACGATGGCACCTGCGGAGGGAACGTCACAGAGGGCAAGAAGGACCTGGTATTCCCTAGTGGGTCAAACACGACATGTGTATGGCACTTTACGTCCAACAAGACGCGTCGCTATTTCACCTTTGCCACAGTGGATCTCGCCCCCGGCGACTACTTAATCGTCTATGATAATGAACACAGTATGGATGCTGTGAATGGAAGTGACAAAGTGACAGGAAATTTCACTGGCAAACTAGGTAACCTATTTATAATATTTAAGTCTAATCATCATATTCTCGTGGGCAAATGCTGTTATTAGTTAGGACATTTGTACTTTTGATATATTTGATTGATTTTGATGATTTTCGTATGTTTTTGGATTATAAACGCCTAGACATGGGCACCAGATTCATGATATTGGACAACCAACTACGGTACTTATGAAGTTATTTATTATTTTCAGATCCCTTCATTGCGGTGACGTTCTCCAACATATCGACCCTTATCTACCATAGAGCGGAGAAACCGACGAAGGCATCCAACTTTACCATCCATTTTAATACCAAAGGTAAATGGTGCTAACTCACTACTGGCTAGGTGGATCTTCGCTTTAATATCTGTAAGCTGCTACTGTAGACCCATTTATGGCCATGTGCGGTATCATGTATCGGTATAATGTCATCGGGATAGGTTGTGCATTTTTACCCGTAGATTCTGTATATATTTTTTTACAAACATTTAATTTCAGACATGGTTATTCATGTTTCATCAGTTAATACTGGGAGAAATTATTCTTCACAGATACAATTACTTTTTCAATTAGCATACATAATATGTTATTGCTAACTGAGTTTAATATGTCATGCAGCATGTGAGGTGTCGGTGCAGGCAGCGGGTGGTATAGTCAGGTCACCCGTCTTCTACCCCGCGTCTCAAGCAATCCTTACATGCACCTACACGGTCAAGACAAGCAACGCAAATGGCAAAGTTGGTCTCACCTTTGACGCAGTGAACATGACCAAGGGTACCGTCACAGTGTGGAATGGGGATCCTACGAAGAAAGGAGACCTCCTTCTCAACGCTACAGGTAAATTGATATTATTAATTGTTGTCACCAAATTTCAGATATCATAAAACCATCTTGAAGATAAAAGATGGTTTACTACAAATTTTCCAAGATGTTTCTTAGTGCTGAATAGCGAATTCATCTTTTGTTTGTTATAGGCCCTGTAAAGACTCTGGGAGATGTGCTTAGCTCTGGTAGTGAGTTGTTTATAAAGACGGACCTGCCCACCAGCCGAGTAGACAACTTCACCGCCACGTTCTACACACCCAATCAGGGTAAGTCTCCCCCTCTTCTGATGCGTCAAATAATTTAGTTAACCACTCCATGATTGACATGGAAACTTACTCTATTTGAAAATCATTTTGTGGCATAAATACATTTATAAAGTTTAAAAAATCATGGAAACTCATATTGGTGCAATGGTGAGCCAATTTATGAAAAGGATTAGTGCTGGGAGCCAGTTGTTATAAAAAGTCCATCTTCCTATCCTTTATGAATCAACTCGACATGTACAATGCCATAAAACACCAACATATCCTCTTTGCAGCTTGTCTCTCTGGTATGATCACCCTGGATAAACCCACGAACATCACCAGCCCAGGGTACCCTAATAACTACCTCAGTAACTTGGACTGTCGTTATATCATCACCGCTCCAACCAATACCACGATGGCCATCACCATCCTGGATCTGGATCTGGGCGACAATGTCGATGAGGTGACGCTCACTGACGGTGATACCAAGTTGGCTTCAACAGTGGCTCCGCTAAGCGCAGGCTTCAAACAAAGTATGTTGGGGATTACATGATTTTATCCTCATTGACCCAGGGGCACTACTGTGCCTCAGGGTCTTATACGACGGTTCTGAACCCAATTTAAGACATTTTTCCCATCACTTGTATCTGGAATAATTCTGCAATTAAATCTTCCTGCCAAACAAATGTCACTGTTCTATGTACTGCTGGTCAATGCCAATCTCCCCATACCAGTATTGTATATGTGGGTTTGCTCAAATGCTCAAAAAAGGCATTTAAAAAAGTGTCACTTTTAGCTTTTTTTGCACAAATTCCTTTAGCATTGTAGGTATAGGAAAAACCTCCCTCTGATGTCCTCCACCAAAGTGTTGAGTCCATAGAGTTCCATGTTAAAGCAGCCAGGAACGCTTTTTTGAGACGGTATATGAGACGCTTTGTGAGTACCTCCCTTTAGGTTTTTTTTTTTTCAAATTTTTTTTCAATTTTTTTTTTTCAAATTTTTTTTTTTTCGAAACTTTGTTTTTTCCAAACTTTGTTTTTTCCAAACTTTGTTTTTTCCAAACTTTTTTCTTCCAATTTGTTTTCCCTCCCTCCCTCCCTCCCTCCCTGCGTGCCTGCCTGCCTCCCTGCCTGCATGCCTGCCTGCGTGCCTGCCTGCCTGCCTGCCTCCCTCCCTCCCTCCCTCCCTTCCTCCCTCCCCTGGGTCACATGTGATGCCAATCGCCAATACCGTTCATTTTAAATAATGTATTAAGAGTTAGCATTGAACATTAAAGGTGTGTTTAGGGTTACCTGACCCTACCTTACAAAGACAAACCTACAGGGTGTAGTCATCAGCAGACTGATCACACCCACCACACATGCACATAGAAATTACAAATGCTGGCAAATCATCTTTGTCGTTTCAGAAATAAGCAGATAGATTTATTATTGACGGGGTTCAATATCAACTAGAGTTACTTATTGTATATGATATTCTTCTGTAGATGGTTTTCTACTGACATCTGGCAACAAGCTATGGGTGCGGATGAGGACAGACGAGAGTCGTACCGGACGGGGATTTAACATTCTACTCACCCCCAAAGGTAAGAGTCTATTTTACCAGTCATTGGACAGTTCTAATGTATTTTATTATAATTCGACTATAATATAAATTATAAAATCAAACATGAATATCATAAACGCATAATTACTTCTATTAAACACTGTTGCACAACTTAATCTCTCTTTTAGTATATGGAGGGGCAGGCCATGAACAAGGTAGAATCGCGATACGCCCAAAACTGAACAACACCCAACTTCAGAGCGAACTACAGGACGACAGTGACACCAATGTCTACTTTGTTCTCTATGCCAAGACGGGAATGCAGGTAAGCACTGACCCGTATACAATCAGCCAGGGTGATGAGCTGCTCATTACTGGACATCGATTCTCTGTCTCTTTGTAGCTCTATAGTGATCGATGCCCAGTTTTATACTTCAGACCAGTGGCTCATTTTGGCTGTTTTTCGCCTCACAGATTGCTCCTAGCGCAAAATCCTGACTAGGTGTCAATATATTCTCTATGCCAATGTGTAATATGAGGGTAGAAAACAGTGGAACCTCAGTTAGAAAAAATCCTACTGAACAGTTTTTGAGAAAATTAGGGTTTTGTTGCCCTTTTTTGCTGTTTTTAGTACATTTCCTACATAACCCGTGAACGTCAGCATTTCTCAATTTTCAGGTATTTAGAATTAGAATTTGACATTTTTTTATTCGCAGTAGGATTCCTGAATACCGAGCCATTCTAGAAAAGCTATTCTTTGGAAAAAATACTTAGTATTTCTTGATGATTTTCGTTGCACAAATTTAGGTTGTAATATAAAAACTGCATTGTCATCCAATCAAAGTGTTTGTGCACTGTTGATGGTCACCCCCTCCCACCCTCTTCACTGTGCATTGAAGGAGAACAGGCAGGGGAGGTACACGTGTCTGTATATAGCTGTTGACCTGGGTGCTGGGTGCATTTTTAATTTATGGGGTGCCAACTGTTCATGAAAGAAAATTCAAATAGATTTTTTTTTTTTAGTATCAGATTAATGCAACTACAAGTCGTGATAGCACTTAAAGCATTCTATTTGCATTAATATGAATGGTGGCCACCTTATGGGGTGCCAAATATTCATGAAAGAAAAATTGATAAGAATTTGTTTTTTATTAGCATTAAATTGATGCAACTATCTATTTAACTCACGTTATATGTATATGCTGTCCACTACATCTGTTACTTGATAAGTTATTTCATACTGCCCACATGTACCTGGAAGGAAGGAAGAAAAAGTTTATTAACGAAGAACATCTCCCTTGCAAGGTGATGAATGTTAATAAAAAGAAAAAAAAAATGTATGGGGTGCCAACTGTTCATGAAAGAAAAAAAAGAAAGTTTTTTTTTTAAGAATCAAATTAATGCAACAGCAACTCAAGATTGCATTTAAACATTATGGCATTCAATGATTGGTGGCCATCTTGAACCTATGGGGTGCCAACTCTTCATGAAAAAAACAACTAAATTGGATGTTTTTAACAGTTTAAAATTAATGCAACTACATTTCAAGATTGCATTTAAAGCATTGTGGCATTCAATGAATGGTGGCCATCCTAAACCTATGGGGTGCCAACTGTGTTTGAAAAAGGTATCAAATAGAAATGTTCTTATATAGATATCAAATTAATGCAACTACAATTCTTCATTGCACTGAAAGCATTGTGGCATTTACTAAATGGTAGCCATCTTGAATGGGTTGAATGAAGGAAAAATCAAATAGGATTTGTTTTTTTGATAGTATCAAATTAATGCAACTACAAGTCAAGATTGCATTTCAAGCATCAGGACATTCAATAAGTGATAGCCATCTTGAATCTATGGGATGCCAACTGTTCATGAAAGAAAAATAGAATAGATTTTTTTTTATTAGTATCAAACTACTGCAACTGCAATTCGAGATTACATTGAAAGCATGGTGGCATTCAATCAATGGTTGCAATCTTGAATTTCGAAATGAACATACACACAGACATATAGGCATGAACATGGTGTTCTCCTTCATATAGATATTCATGGATTTCTACTTCTAATAAATATAGCTTTCTGTTACATGGATGTCGATGTCCAGTTTTAGATATATATCCATATAGTGCATTGGAGTGCTATAATGTTGGACTGCTGTATATTTGAAATAAATGGGCTTATTCTTAGAAAACTACCGGTATGTGACGAGCTGGTAAAATTAAAGTGTATATTCGAGTACCTGCTCAATAGAAGTTGGTGGTAATGGGACGCACAGCCATAGTTGAGTCACCTAGAGAGCTGCTCAATAAAGTGCAAGCTGTCATGTAAGGCAGATGTTAGGGAGCAGTATTTCTATATAAGATTTTTAACTTTAATAATATGACTTCAAGAAAAACTGCTTCCATGATCAGTCGCACCCGATATATTGATAAATCACCTAATATTTCTACACCCACAGGTCAGCCTGACGTTGAACCAGTCCATGTGGGCTCCCACAGCCTCGGTAGAGTTCAGAGACGGATCTAATATAAACGGCTCTCTCATTGGGTACTTTGAGTAAGTTGGCATTCATATTTTTCACAGTACTACATTTATGTATATCAAGTCATTGGACTATTTAAAATGAAAGTATTGCGAGTTAAAGTAACTCTCTATATGTGATTTAATGTACCTTTCCTCTCAGATAAAAAGTCCATATTATGTGTAGTTCTACCTGGCAAACTGATTCAAGTTTGAAATATTTGTTTATCCTATTTCAGGTCACAAAAGAACCCATCTTATACAGTTGTGTCCAGTGGAGAGGTCATGCTGGTCGTGGCCCACGGCTTCCTAGATAACGCCACCCAGGCACTACGTCTCTTTGTCGCCGACTTTGTGTCAGTTCCTCCAGGTCAGTCATATTTCTTAGATGATCCAAAAATGTCAAAGAAAATGAATAAATTTGCTTTGAGTTATACATGTACGTGTTAGTATTTCATAACTTAAAATGCATAAGAGTTACTCAAATGTTAAATGTAATTTCACGGGTGTATGCTATGTTGCGTTATGAATTTGAATCAATAGGTTATAGGAGCACATAAATAGACTCATTTTACTTGCAAGTATACGTGTACTTTTAATACAGTAGTTATGAATGTATTAGGGTTGAACAGTATTGATTAGGAAATTCTGGCTATGCAGGTACCCAGACCAGTTTCAGCGGTGACAGTGGCAGCGTGACGCTGCGGGAATCGGCCATCAATGCCTCGGCCACCTACGTCATACTCAACCAGGACGGCAACAGTAAGTTGTTATTTAGTAAAAAATAAAAGTGGCGCTTTTTTGACTTAATCGGGTGATTTATGAAATGTATCTCATAGAGTAAAAAGAGTGATCGAGATAATGAATCATTATCATTAAGAAATATATATATATCCTAGATTCCCTTACATTTTCATCTTTATACCTTACCTGTTTCATAAAATAATGGCAACTAGATTATATATGTTTCATAAATGTCCTATGAAATATCCTTATAAATGTCTTTGTGTCACTAGGTATGGTAGCCCTAGAAATCCAGGAGTTGTACGTGCCGCCCAATGCCAGCGTGGTTGTGTACCAAGGCCCCTCGGACCTGTCACTCCGCTTCATCAACTACAGCACCGGGCCCGGTGAGAACCCAGTCAAGGAGGTACCCGTCATCTACACCTCACAGGCCAGGTACTGACAATCTTTCTGAAAGGCATAAACTTCTGAAAAACATGAATACCATGTCATCACTTGTCGATTTGTATCAAACAAATTATATATTGCTAATATAGAAAATGGATTCATTTGATGTATGCCAATAACTTACTTTTTAAGTCAAGCAAAGAAATGTTATCAGTGTAGGGGTTTACTACGGTAATCATTTCTATCCAGGTGACCGAGGAGGGTTAGTTCGGGTTGTTCCCGCCTGGCGTTAGTGTGGGCGGTATCCCAGAGGGGGCGACTGTCCTCTCTCGGGTACTGCGCACCACGTTTCAGGCGGGAACTTACCGACACGTGACCATGTCGATTTCATATCCAAAGGGGGTATATAAACCTCCCCTCCTCGTATAGTCGCCAGTCAGTGCAGGCCCGGCTGACTCCCAGCATTACCCTACCCCGATCACTAGATTGAACCAGGACTGCTTCGTCTTACCCTTCGGGTTAAGACTAGATTCAATTGTAATAGGGATACGTTGAATAAAAACACTCTTTCTACTTCGCACTTGGAAACTGACGTTCTTGTTCTCTTTCTGAGATTCCGAACCACTACACTGGTGCCGTGACCAGGATCAGTTTTCGAGTAGCAGTCAGGTGAACCTGGCCGGAGTAGAGAAGGATGGGGACGGTAACGTCCCGGGGCGGAACAACCGAGTTGTTCCGACCAGTTTCGAGGGTTTCATACGTGAAGCCGAAGGAACTTTGAATCCAGGGGTGACCTTGGAGGAAGGAGAGTTGGAATCCACCAGAATGGACCAACTGGATCCAGAAGAGGCGAGGGGGTTCACACCGAACTTCATTGCCACTCGGGGTCAAATCATGTTGAACACTGGCCGTTCTTTGTTCAACACAACTGATTCAGTGTTCTTTCCCGGAGGAAAGAAGGGAGGGAACCAGAAAGGCTCATTTCTGGACCCGACGGTACTGGAAATACCGCCGAAACCCCTTCGGGTCGTACCCGAAGGAGGTCCCGTCGTCGGGACCCGACCTGATCTCAATCAGGACGACACTTTGGACCGGGACAACGCTTACCGGAACAAAGAAGAAATGAACAAGCAGTACGACGCTCTGCACGACGAACTAATTTCGTTGATCTCTGAAAGGGATCGGTACATCCTAGAAAATAGGCAGGTCCATCAAGATATGGAGTGGAGAACGGATCAATTGACCCGTGACAACCAGCTGATCCAAGATCAGATGGAGAAGAATCAGGAAATCCTGAGGGATGAGAAGAAAAGATTATCCGAGTTGGGTCAAGCTAACCGGAAGTCTTATGCCTGTCAACAGCAATATCAGGCGGACCTAGAAAGATACTCTAGGGAATGGCACGCCGCCAATGACGCCCGTAACCAGCAGGTTGAGGACAATGAGGCAGTAAGAGCTGCTATCATCGAAGCGAACGAAGAGCTAAGTCAGAAAAAGCTAGAGAGCATGCAGGCAGTATCCATACTGGAAGCCAGACGGGTAGAGTTGGAAATCTACCTAGGCAACCAAAAGGTACCAGACCCAGAGGTGACCCTCACCCCTGGGGAAGGAGTAGAGAACCCTCCACTCCAGGGAGTTCTAAAAACCAACACCCGCTACCCTTCCGGGGGACAGGTCGAGAAGGATGTGTATTATGCATCTGCTCCCCCGGGTCCATCGGTAACTATCGACCCGACGGCATATTCCGCAGGGAATACGTCGGGAGTCACTAGTTATGACACCTTGAACCCCTTTTCTGGGGATAGTCCATCTCGGTATGGAGCTGTTCCACCCCCTTCGGGTACGAACAAAGACACCACCACCCATGAGGATCAACAAGGTGGGTGGTATGGTTATGATAATTGGGGCGACCTGATCTTTCATCATAACCAGACGACGAAGACAGGAGCCGGGAGGACTCCGGGCAAGCAAGCCCAGGGGCACGCTACCCGAGGCAAGAAAGCCGGGGAAGGACCTTCTGCTGGATGGTCTGGGGACCAGAACCCACAGTACCCTCGTACTGATAGTCCTGATCAGCCTAGAAATAGTCAAGGAAGTCGGCCCAGGCCCCAGCACCATGACCAGACAACAACAGGACATGATCCCACCTCCCCGGGTACCACCTCTCGCCCTCGACCCACCCGGTTTGCTGGGTGCGAACCAGTCTCCCCAGTCCGGCCATTGACCCGAAGAACCTCAATGGCCCCCGGACTGAGACAGGTTTATGATACTGATCCTTGTATCAAGAGCCTTGGCTTGGATAGCTATAGCCGGGGACAGGATGCCACTGAAGTAATGGATTGGAGCCGGAATCTATCAGACCAGCTGATAGAAGGGGCCACCAGAGGTGCCCGACGCACCACCAGGATCACCAAACCCTACAAGGGGAAAGGACCCTGGAAGGACGAATATCAGATATTTGTGGATGACTGCAAATACAATGGATGGTCCAAAGAAGACTCATTAGGAGCCTTCGTCATCTGGCTAAATGATGGGCCAGGTAAATCCGCCGTCTCCCAATGGAGAAGTACATATGGCCCTTCGGGTACATATGATCAGCTAGAAAGTACTGCTGTATATATCTTCGGGAACCTGGTGACCGTGGATCACTGGTTGGTCTTCAAAGGACGAACCCAGAAACCGAAGGAGTCCCCGAAGATATATGGTTTGGAGCTTCAACGGATCCTGCATCAGGCAAGACCCGAATGGGCTAGAGACGCAGATTACTACATCGAGACTCTTTTTGTTCGGTTCATTAGTGGATTGAGTGATCCTGATCATCAAGAACTAACCAGGAAAGCTTGGAAAAGCGATTCCTCCCTAGCTGATCTATTCTTAGCCATAGACAGTTATGAGAAGAAGAAAATTCTTCTTGCCGGAATGGTACCCAACCAATCCCGAATGTCAGCGGTTGTTGACTATAGCAGCAGCGGGGGATCTTTGGATGAGGATTCCGAGGGAGAAGAGACCATTGGGGCTGTAGCCTTCGGTGGGAAGCGCCGGGACAAAAAGTCCGGTGATAACAAGAGGCGGAAACCTTTTGATAAAACATCCTCTAGCAAAAAGCCAGAGAAACCCACAGGGGATAATTCAAAAACCCCTTCCAAACCTCCCTCGGGTCCACCAGAACCCAATGTTCTGAAGAAATCGGAACCCGACCAATCCCTCGGGTTGGTAGAAGCTGTTTGATAAAAAACAGGAACGGAGGATAAAACCCGAGCTGGGTACTGTAACTTGTTACAGATGTCAAGAGAAGGGGCATTATGCCTCCACATGCACAGCGGAAAAACCTGTGATGCGATTCTCCGGTAAGAACTCGGAAAATTAAAGGGGATCCCTGAGGGAGGCGACTCAGAGATCCCGAAGGAAATATGCCATGATACTCCTGACGGGACGGGAGTAAGTTCACACTCAGTAGTGACGTCCGGACATATGGGGGACAAGCAGGCGCAGCTTGGGAACCCTGGGGCCGGGGCCATCAGCATTCCAGTCATACATTCGGGAAATGAGTCGGGAAACCCGGTGCTGATGCAGAGGAGTATAGTGCAATGGTTTGTGGAACCAGGCTCCCCCTAGATCACCCTTGCCTGGAATACATAAGAGGGCGTGGATTAGATCTAGGTACTGAGAGTGACTTACAGAAGTTCACTAGTAACCCTTCATTGAATGGAGGAAAAAGGTGGTATTTGGCCGCTTCTGTGAAGGATAGAGTTGGGGAATTTCTGATAGATACTGGGGCTAGCCACTCCATCATCTCTCGGAAGTTCTACACTCTTCTGCTGGGCACAAATGATGACCTTAAAATGAGGGTAAATGCGTGCACAGCCGACGGTAGCAGATTGCGGACGTTTGGACGTACTTTCCTGTGTATCTCAGTGGTGGGGAAGGAGTTTGTATTCTCCCCAACCATTGCTGAGATCGAGGATGATGGTATCATAGGGATGGACTTTGCCGACCTGTTCGGAATGATGTTGAACCCGAAGACAGGTGAATTGTCCATACAGAGTCCCTATAATATCAAGGCACAATGTGTGCTGAGAGTTATCAGTAGTGTAGCAAGTGTAGCACAGACGGTGAAACTTCCACCGGGAACCACATGTGATGTGTTAATCAGCGCTTCCTCTGAACTCAGAGGAAGGGCCGGGGTCATGGAACCCGACGTAGCTTATCTTCAATCCCTCGGGTTGGAATCTGCTGATACGTTGGTGGGAAATGCCCAATGGACTCTTGTCCCCATATCCAATCCTGGTGTTCATATGGTATATCTCCAGAAAGGCGCTAAAGTAGGCAGTGTGGTACTCGCGGAGGCGGTCACCAGCAGCCTTCTGGGGTTGCCATCCGAAGGTCCGCCGGATACGGTCGTTATTGAGGAGGAATTAGAGAAACTAATTCAGGATGCTTAGGAATTAGATCCGAAGGAGCAGAGGGACCTTCGGGTGATGTTAAAACGTTGCCGAAGGGCCTTCGCGTTCCCAGGAGAACCATTAGGACATACTGATAAAGTCCTACACGGAATTGACGTGGGGGGAGGTTCCCCCTTTAAAATTCCTTACCGTCGGCTACCCCTAAAGAAGAAAGAGGTAGCAGAGACGGAAATCAATAAGATGATTAAAGATCACGTTATTGTACCCAGTTCTAGCCCCTGGAGTAGTCCAGTCTGTATGGTCACAAAAAAAGATGGGACCATAAGGTTCTGTATAGACTACAGGAAGCTGAATGGGATGACGAAGAAGAATTCATATCCTCTGCCGAGGATTGATGAGACCATTGACTCGCTAGGAGGGAATGAATGGTTCTGTACCATAGACTTACAGTCTGGGTACTGGCAGGTCGGGATGAAACCTGCCGACATGGAGAAAACGGCCTTCTCTAGCCATGTAGGACTGTTCCAGTACAACGTCATGCCCTTCGGGTTGTGCAATGCGCCAGCCACATTTGAAGCCATGATGGAGACATTACTGAGTGATCTACTATGGAAAAAATGTCTAGTTTACCTAGATGACGTCATTATCTTTGGGAAGACATTCCAGGGCTGTCTAGACAACCTGGAAGAGGTCCTCCAGAGAATAATGAGTAATGGGTTGAAATTAAAACCTAAGAAATGTCAATTGTTCAAAAAAGATATCAATTATCTGGGGAGAATCATTTCCACTCAGGGGGTAAAAGCAGACCCGGAGAAAATCAGAAGTGTGACTGAGTGGGAAAAGCCCAGGTGTCCCAAGGATGTCCGTTCATTCCTTGGGTTTTGCTCGTATTATCAAGATTTCTTACCAGGTTATGCCCAGGTGAGTTATCCTATCCAATCTCTGTCACATTGGACACCTGGTAGGCGCAAAGAAATTTTTCCATGGGGAAAAGAACAAGACGAGTCCTTTGAGGCAATCAAAAGACTCTTTGTTGAGACACCAGTTCTGAAGTATCCGACAGCCGCCGGACACTTCATTCTGGATACTGATGCCAGCAATGAGAGCATTGGGGCTGCTTTGAGTCAGGTCCAAGACGGAAAAGAAGTTCCCATTGCTTTTGCTAGCAACACCATGAACAAATCACAGAGGAACTACTGTACCACCAAGAGGGAACTCTTGGCGGTGATTGTTTACACAAAAAAATATAAACATTTTTTGTGGGGCTCAGATTTTACGCTGAGGACTGACCATTCATCTTTGAGGTGGTTACTGAATTTTAAGGATGCAGAAGGCATGATAGGCCGGTGGTTAGCACACTTATCAGAGTTCGGGTTGGAACAGAAGCAGATCCAACACCGACCCGGTGTGAAGCATGTAAATGCTGACGCACTATCCCGCAGGCCCATTAGGAGTTGTGGAAATGAAAAATGTGACGATTGTGGAGCCCATGGGGCGGTCCTGGCTGGAGTCCGGTTACCACTGGAATCCAGAGGAACTGGCATCCTTCAGTGGTCTATGGAGACTATCCGAAGGTTCCAGGAAAAGGATCCGAACGTGGGGAGGTTGCTTGGGTTAATTCCTAAGGGAATCAAACCTGTTCGACCTGAAATCTCTTTGGAAAATCGAGAGATGAGGAGATTTTTAGCTCAATGGACAGAGCTGGAAGTATCCGAAGGTGTTCTATATAGATGGAAGATCAATCCTTCGGGAAGAAGGATCAGACAGGTAGTGATCCCCTCCGGTATGAGGAGGGATTTGATGTATTATTGTCACCGTCATATGACCAGTGGTCACTTTGGGAAGAAACGTTCACTGGAACGCCTGTCCCGAAGGTACTACTGGCCAGGAATGAGCACCGACTTATTACGTTGGATCGCCACTTGTCCTGATTGCTGCAAGAATAAACCCGGCCCTGGGATGGGTAAAATGCCCTTGTCCCAGGAACTGTTCGGAGTTAGGTTTGCGAGAATAGCAATCGACATCATCAGTGGTTTTAAAACAACCCCTGATGGTAACACGTGTATGATGGTAGTAACCGACTACTATACTAAGTACACGAGGGTGTTCCCCTTACCCGATCACAAAGCCGCGACTTGTGCGAAGGCCTTTGTGAAGGGTTGGGTATTACACCTCGGAGTGCCTCTAATGATGCATAGTGACCAAGGCCGGGAATTTGAGTCGGATCTATGGCAAGAGATGTGCCATAGGTTAGCAATCTGTAAGACCCGAACCAATCCCTACCGACCCCAGAGTGATGGGATGGTGGAAAGGTTCAACAGAACGCTGATTCAGGTTCTGAAACCCTTGGTGAATGAAAGTATGACAGATTGGGATGAACAATGTGAATATGTATGCCATGCATACAACAGCACTGTTCATAAAAGCACCAATTGCACCCCAAACTTATTAGTGTTTGGGGAAGACATGATCATGCCAGCCGATCTTGTTTTTGGGGTGGTCGGGTTGAATCCCGACGCACCATGTCACGTGATGTTTGTGGAATCACTAAGAGTTCAGTTTAAATTTGCATATGAACTTGTTAGAACTGAGTTAAAAAAGAACGCGAAATGGCAGAAAACTGGTTATGACCATGGACTAAAAGTCCGTCGGTTCAAGGTAGGGGATCAAGTAGTGAGACTACACGAACCTCTATCCAATTTAAAATTGGCGAGCAACTGGGATGGTCCATTTGTGGTGACTAGAGTAGTAAGTGACTGTACTGTCATGATTAGATCCTTAATTGGGCGGATCTATAAATCCAACGTGGCTCGGCTCCGTCCCTGGAAGGGAAGGGATCTGACCACAGAAACGTATGGGTTAGGAGTAGATGAATTACTCCAGAAAGTGAAAGACAGGAAGATGGATCAAATAACCCCGAAACGTGGCCGAGGAAGGCCTAGGAAGTTAGGGGTCCGTGATCCGAAGGTGCAGAAGAAGGAAAAAGTCTCGCTAGCTGTAAGCAAACCTAGGCGGAAGAGAAAGGGGACGGCTAACCCAGCCTCTGAAAAGGCGCCTTCGGGAGCAAGGTCAAAGAAAATACCAATGGGAGGTACCCGACGCAGTCCCCGCCTGATAGAAAGGGCTGCGGTAACCTAAGCTGGTACACAACGAGTGTGTTGTCCTGTACTATGTTAGGAGAAGGAGGGAGGAGGTTCCCGGCGGGAAAATTATTTTATTTCCTCTTTTTCCGAGAAGTTGTTTTGTGTTGTCATCTGTTCTATGTTGGAATATGCACGAGTGACCGGGTATGGAGCGTATAAAACCCCCCAGCAGGGTACCAGTGGGTGGTGAGCGGATAATCCGGTGGGTTTGCGGGCATGCTTCCCATAAAAACCTCACTAATACTCCAGCAGAGCTGTTGGTTGCGAAAGGTTCGGCTACTACCCGAAGCACCTGTTTATAATTTGAGCTCCCAGCGCCCTGTGGGCGCGGGAAAAGAACTGGGTCAATGAGTGACCTAGTGAGGGCAGTCTCGCGGAGGGCCCGAGACGCGCGTGGATGCGCGTGACCTCTGCGCACAGGGGTCGTTTTGGTTCATTAGATTTCGAATCTTCGCCGGCACCGTGTGCTGGCCAACGAGGAGGGTCTAATTAGGTCTCCCGCATGAGCGCTATACTGGCCGGAACTCCGCGCATAAACACGGAAAACGACCGATCTCTCCAAGCCTGTAGCGGCCCCCCAAATAAAGATACAGACATGGCAATAACACTGTTGGAAAGCTCTCTAATGGGCGATTCTGTAGATTATCAATGTTCCACAATATCTGCATAACTAATAGGGGGGTTAGGGGAGTGAACTGAGCCTATTTCAGCGAAATTTTGGAGTTTGTCATGCTGGTTCAAAAACAAAACTGCTGCAGCCATCATGGTAAGCAGTGTCCCCATCTCACGGTTTGCAGGGGAACTAAACCACCAATGTAGCAGACTTGCCAAGAGCCCCACCTATGTGTGGGTATAAATAACTTTTTGAAAAGATTATTTGGTCATATATTGGTTGGACTGACAATATTTTGACAGATTTTCAAAAAGCCTCAGAACTAAATAACCAGAAAGTTACTCATATCACAATGTAGCCAAAACTGTCTAGAACATGGCTTTAAAAAAAGCTAAGCAATACTATGGATGGTGAAATGGGAAAATTGAATTTTGTACTGGTAAATCAAGCCAAAATTCATGCTGAATATGGGGACAATTTTCTTTGAACACTCAATTTTTATATGAAATAGTAAAACTAATGAATGCTGAAGGCTAATTTATGATGTATAACACTTATATGAATAGAAAGGGGCCATTACAATAAAATTCCTGTTTTTGGAAAGTAAGTAAATTGACAATTTAACATTTAAGATATATTTCCCATGCAGGGGGCTCAGGGAAATTTTAGATGTTTTGAGATAGCTGAATACACTCATTGGAAGGTCATTGGAGGGACCAGTAAAGTACTGGCATGCTAAGTTTTAAATTTCAAAGAGATCCCATAAGTGGTTAAAAAGATATTGGAGATTTCGTTTTCTAGAACGGGACGAATGCCGCAAAAGCTGTAATATTAGTGATTTCACCATTTTTAAACCCCTCTAAATCATTAAATATGAATTTTGAAGGCCTGGGTGAATCCACACATGCTCTATGTAAGTTGTAGATAGGATATAATAAAGGTTATATCCCCTTAATCATATATTCTTAAAGATAGGTATGGGCTCAAAATGGCAAAATGACTATCGTCAAAAATGTCGGATCTGTAATTTTAGTGATTTTGCCATTTTCAAACCCCTGTAATTGAATAAATACAAATTTTGAAGGGCTGTGAAAAGCTATACATGCTCTATGTAAGTTGTAGATATGATATAATGAAGGTTATGCCCTCTTAACCATTTATTTCTTAAGATTGGTATGGCCTCAAAATGGCAGAATGGCTACTGTAAAAAAGCGCTAATTTAATGCCCAAAAACTCCGATATTTTTTTTCTTGGCAAAATTATTGAAAAAAAACTATTGGTCGGATTTATGAACAATTAACATTATTGTTCATCATTCTTTCCTAGGTTTTTCACAGATGCTTAAACAACTTTCTAACATGAATATCTTCAAACTATGTGGGACACCTAGTCTAATAGGAACCGGATAAAAGTAGGTGAATAAGTTTCAAAAAGGAGAACAGGTCCTCCACAAAGACCTGTAGCATCTGTTAGGACTCTTATTTAGTAGAAATAAGAGCGCCCAACCCAGCATGGCCGCACGGCAGCTAGAGTTGGGCGGAGGGGACCGGCCACACAAGATGGCCGAGCTGCCCCACGAATACAGCGCTGGTGTCGCCAGCCCTGTTACTCTCTCCGAGGAGCAGCTCCTCGAAGAGGAAGACATGGATGTATCCATGTCTGCATCAGTCCTCACTGAGGCTGAACGACAGAAACTTCATGAGGAAGATCGTCTTCTGGCTCTAAAAATAGAAAAGGAAGAAGCCCAACATCTAAAGGATACGTGGGATATGACTGGTAATCCGAATGTCGATCCGGATAACCACCCGAAGGAGGAGAAGCCAGCTAGACTGGTGAAGTCAACTGGTAAGAGTTGCTACGATGGGAGGGAGATGAATCTCCACCCGGACGTAATGTCCGCCACGGAGATAGGTCTACCTAAACCTATCCCAAACGACATAGTGGATATGTTGCACGAATTTATTGATGCAGGAACTCTCCGCATCATGCCCCCAGAGTGGTTCAGCGCCTGGGAAAATCTACAGCAAGGCCTCCGGGTGTGTAAAGCACTTCGGAAGGGCTTGTTCGACGCCGAGATGGCCGATGTCGGGGTGTGTGTACCTCGGATGACACGCATCTCGGATGACGTCTCGTGTGGGGCATTCGGCGCCACTACCCTTGCTGTAGCTTGCTACCGCAGGTACAACCCAGTAGGGATGTTAGAACCGAAATCGGTTGAAGGATATCGGGCCTTAATACGGTCCAACTTATCCTACGAAGTCTATCAGATAGACTACAACCGCATGAAAACTATCATGGCGGAGAAGGGCCTCAGCCGTCACGAAGCAATCGTCGAGACGGTGGAGGAAATGGTCAAGACTCGGACTAAGAGTTTGACCCAGGCAGAGGAGAAGGCTGCAGCTAAGGCTAGCAGGGACATCCGAAAGGGTGACCCTGTAGCCCGCACGAGCAGTCCCCACAGTCAGGATATACGGACTGTGGTAGTTGGAGGGGGTGAATCCCCTTTCGTCCTGCCCCGGGGTCGCCAAGCTCTGAGGAATGAGTCAGCAAGGTTGAAAAGAGTACCAGACGCCCAGCGGATTCTGACCGATGGGTCTGTATCAGATAAATCTGATACGAGCAGTACGTCCCAAGGGAAGTCTGCTGGAGGGGAGGACGATATGGACACTTCTGCTCCGAAATCTCCTTCCCAGACGACGGATCCGGCGGCCAAAGTCGCCCAATCCGACCCAACGCCCGACCCGAAGGTGGCTGCCGGACATCAGTCCGACGTCAGTTCGGGGAGTGATTCGGGATCTTCCCTGGAAAAACACATCTGGAACAATGCCAGAGGTGGATTTCAGGGATTCATTCCCTCTTACTGGGGGGAATGCGCAAAAGGATCGGGGCGTTCCTCCATCCCGCCCTGGATAAATTTGAACGGGAGATCCGATGATGAGGATTGGTGTAGAGAAACCAAAAGAGATCCTCTTGTGAGCGAGTTTTATGAAGACTGGTTCAAGAAAATAGATTTCTTTCCTGAAACCTATTACTCCAGGGATCAGAAGGCAAAGATCCGCTGGGCCGTCCGACATTGGGACAGGGACCACCTTGAGTGTCCATTCCAGAAATGCCAGTCATCTCTGGAATTACAGGTATCCTTCACCACTAAGGCAAGGTACCTGCGCCACTTAGTGGAGAACCACACCCATCACTACGTGGTGTACCAGTGTGATCCGGAGGGAGCAGGTACCACTACCTGTTCGGGTCACCTGCATCATAGGCGTGGACGCCTAATCAAGCATATGACCATGCTCCATAATATTGGAGGTGGGGAGGCCAGAACTAAGGTAATGGCCCTGCATGAACGCGTAATCGACGCGTTCAGAGATGTCCTGAAGAACAATCCAAAGAGCCCTAATTCTTCTAAGGCATATTTCTGCGAGGTAGCAGAAAGTAAGTCGAAGCTCACAGTAGCGAGGTTCGCGAAAGTCCCGGGTCCACGGAAGTTTGACTTGGACCCAGACAAATACCCAGCAGAGATGTTCAGTCGGTCTGCCAATCGAGGCCGGGGGAGAGGTGGGAGAGAACCCGACCCGAGGGACTACTACCGAGGTCGGGTAGAGCAGCCGAGGGGGGATCGGGGACGTTCTCGATCCACCAGCCCGGCAACTCATGTCAGAAGAGGTGGGACCCTCAGTCTTGAGGAAATGGACTCCCGTTACTACACGGAGTCATCTCATAGTGGTCGAAGCTATGAGGCATCTGCGGATAGATATAGCGACTATCCGGAGATGGACTTGGCGCCTGGACTGGAGTCTCAGACGCTCGGCCAGACTCCCCATGATACCCGAAGGCGCGAGAATGAACTCGCCCGCCAGAGGGAGATCGACAGGGAGCTGGCACGACGGGGACGCCGGAGTCCTGGTGAGGATTATGATTCCTCCAGGTCCTGGTATGACATGGTGCGAAATGTGGCGTCCACCTCGTCTGCCCAGGGGGGCGTCCTAACCGACGCCGGGTACCGAGGGGGCCCGACAAGCAGACCTTCATCTGCCTCGGGACGAGCTGAACCAGCCGCCCCTTCGGGAATACACCAACAGGTGTTAAGGCATGCTGGTAGGGATGCTTCGCGGCACCAACAACAGCCGCCATCACATAAAGCATTTAAGCCTGCTCATCGGATTACTGGGCCGGGGGAGGAAGCTATAAGGCCACCTCCTCCGCCACCAAAAGGGCCAGTACCAGCATCAGCACCGGTGACACCACCACATAAGCCGGTTCCACCACCAGGGAAGCCGGCTGGGGTTGGGAAACCAACCGTGGATCCTCCTCTTAAAACCCAGGAGGTCAAGCCTAAGAAGGAAAAACCTGCAGCCACTCTTAGCGTAGCGCCAGTAGCATCCTATTTTCCGAAGGATGCTCCGCTGTCCAATCAGATCGGACAGGAGATTCTGGATGACTTCCAGAAGGAACAGCAGGCGATGGCCGAGGACTACCACAAGAGGGTGGTACAACACTTCATTGAGGGGGTCAGGAAGTGTCACCGGAAGGAGAAGGAGAGCCTTCAAAAGGAGACTGCTGATGAGGTAGTTACCAAGACCCAGTTCTTGGAAGCACAGCGGGACAAAGCCGCTGTGCTAGAAGCTACAGTCCGAGAGGAGTGTAAGGATCTCCAGGAAGAAATTCGGGAGATGAAGGCAAAATTTAAAGTTTGCCTCGGGATGAAATTCTCGGACTGGGATGGGAGCCTGGAGCAGCTCAAGCAGGCGATCCAGAAGAAGGAGGTACCCGAAGGCTGAGACAAAGCTCCTTCGAGTGAACTGAATACAGCTGTAGTTGTTTCAGGGACGCCTTCGGCTATGGAAGCCGAAGGTAAATATGAAAGGACTACCTCCTTCATATTAAAAGAACCTTCAGGTTCTTAGGTAACGATATACATACCTACCAAGTATTAATATTTCCACATGTGTAAACATTTAAACAACATTGCATCTACAGGAGTCTACCATTTGCTGGTAGACCAGAAGAGGAGAGCACCTCACTAAGTCGTCCAAGATGAAGAGGAGAGCACCTCACTCACTCGTCCAAGATGAAGAGGAGAGCACCTCACTCAGTCGTCCAAGATGAAGAGGAGAGCACCTCACGTACTCGTCCCGAAGCAGATCCGGAGATCAGCCCAGTACCCGACTTTTTAAGTCGACATAGCACTTTTTTGTGAGGTTCTGCAGTATACCGCTGCAGTTCCAGATTATTTATTAACATACATTCTCGTCCATGTTTCTAATATATATATTTATGGTGCTGATACACTACGATAGTTTATGATACTCAGGATATTACCAAAGATCTGTATAAACCATAACTGTGTTCAAACGTTGACCACTTCGGGTGGATGTAAATAAGAGTATGTATATCTAGTAGTAGTAGATATATTTTGTTATAGAAAACGGAGGTGATGAAGAAAATTTTGATTCTGGTGCGGAGAGAGGTTATCATGTATCCCTATGTATTTTTTTTCTCGGGTACTGCGCACCACGTTTCAGGCGGGAACTTACCGACACGTGACCATGTCGATTTCATATCCAAAGGGGGTATATAAACCTCCCCTCCTCGTATAGTCGCCAGTCAGTGCAGGCCCAGCTGACTCCCAGCATTACCCTACCCCAATCACTAGATTGAACCAGGACTGCTTCGTCTTACCCTTCGGGTTAAGACTAGATTCAATTGTAATAGGGATACGTTGAATAAAAACACTCTTTCTACTTCACACTTGGAAACTGACGTTCTTGTTCTCTTTCTGAGATTCCGAACCACTACATCTGTAATTGTACTCGTTTTCAATTGTAATGTCATATTTGATGAGGTAGTATTGAGTAACTCGTAGGGCGTTAAACTGCAGTTTTAAACTTTGTTAAATATTAAACTGACATATTTTGTGATTCTAGGATTGAGTATCGTCTAACATCTGACCCGACTGTGGATCCTGAGCGGATTCTCCTCCGCTTCTCCTACCGCCTGATAACAGGTAAGACATTATCTGCACTGCCTCAAAATAGTCTCATTTATTTGTTCAAATTGTTCATAATAATTAAGAAATAGTTACTGGACATCGATTCTCTGTCTCTTTGTAGCTCTATAGTGATCGATGCCCAGTTTTATACTTCAGACCAGTGGCTCATTTTGGCTGTTTTTCGCCTCACAGATTGCTCCTAGCGCAAAATCCTGACTAGGTGTCAATATATTCTCTATGCCAATGTGTAATATGAGGGTAGAAAACAGTGGAACCTCAGTTAGAAAAAATCCTACTGAACAGTTTTTGAGAAAATTAGGGTTTTGTTGCCCTTTTTTGCTGTTTTTAGTACATTTCCTACATAACCCGTGAACGCCAGCATTTCTCAATTTTCAGGTATTTAGAATTAGAATTTGACATTTTTTTATTCGCAGTAGGATTCCTGAATACCGAGCCATTCTAGAAAAGCTATTCTTTGGAAAAAATACTTAGTATTTCTTGATGATTTTCGTTGCACAAATTTAGGTTGTAATATAAAAACTGCATTGTCATCCAATCAAAGTGTTTATGCACTGTTGAGGGTCACCCCCTCCCACCCTCTTCACTGTGCATTGAAGGAGAACAGGCAGGGGAGGTACACGTGTCTGTATATAGCTGTTGACCTGGGTGCTGGGTGCATTTTTAATTTATGGGGTGCCAACTGTTCATGAAAGAAAATTCAAATAGATTTCTTTTTTTTTTTGTATCAGATTAATGCAACTACAAGTCGTGACAGCACTTAAAGCATTCTATTTGCATTAATATGAATGGTGGCCACCTTATGGGGTGCCAAATATTCATGAAAGAAAAATTGATAAGAATTTGTTTTTTATTAGCATTAAATTGATGCAACTACAATTCGAGATTGCATTTCAAGCATCGGGGCATTCAATGAATGGTAGTCATCTTAAATATATGGGGTGCCAACTGTTCATAAATAAAAAAAAGAATAGAATTAGGTTTTTTATTAGTATCAGATTAATGCAACTACAATTTGTGATTGCACTTAAAGCATTGTGGCATGCAATGACTGGTAGTCACCTTGAATGTATGGGGTGCCAACTGTTCATGAAAGAAAAAAAAGAAAGTTTTTTTTTTAAGAATCAAATTAATGCAACAGCAACTCAAGATTGCATTTAAGCATTATGGCATTCAATGATTGGTGGCCATCTTGAACCTATGGGGTGCCAACTCTTCATGAAAAAAACAACTAAATTGGATGTTTTTAACAGTTTAAAATTAATGCAACTACATTTCAAGATTGCATTTAAAGCATTGTGGCATTCAATGAATGGTGGCCATCCTAAACCTATGGGGTGCCAACTGTGTTTGAAAAAGGTATCAAATAGAAATGTTCTTATATAGATATCAAATTAATGCAACTACAATTCTTCATTGCACTGAAAGCATTGTGGCATTTAGTAAATGGTAGCCATCTTGAATGGGTTGAATGAAGGAAAAATCAAATAGGATTTGTTTTTTTGATAGTATCAAATGAATGCAACTACAAGTCAAGATTGCATTTCAAGCATTGGGACATTCAATAAGTGATAGCCATCTTGAATCTATGGGATGCCAACTGTTCATGAAAGAAAAATAGAATAGATTTTTTTTTATTAGTATCAAACTACTGCAACTGCAATTCGAGATTACATTGAAAGCATGGTGGCATTCAATCAATGGTTGCAATCTTGAATTTCGAAATGAACATACACACAGACATATAGGCATGAACATGGTGTTCTCCTTCATATAGATATTCATGGATTTCTACTTCTAATAAATATAGCTTTCTGTTACATGGATGTCGATATCCAGTTTTAGATATTTAGGGGTACTGGCGGCAGAAGGGCAATGCGCCCGAGCTAGTTTTGGTGCAAACCAATTTGATCCAATAAATCTACTTCAAAAAATCCATATAGTGCATTGGAGTGCTATAATGTTGGACTGCTGTATATTTAAGATAGACTTCAATCGCTGTATTGTACCGTTACTATAAGTAATTGTAATTGATTTAACCTCAAATTATCATTAAGCCAATCAGTATAATTTATAAGACAGAATAGTGTATAAATGTGTTAGAATTAGTGTCTATTGGAATTAGAAGAGTATTAGACGTAAATTAAATTAAATCAAAAATAAGTATAAGTACCAGGGTTTTTTCTTTCACCAATAATACAAGCTAACATATTGCAGCTGTTTTCATTGGTATTTAGCAGGCTGTATTTAGTGATGAAATTGTTTTATCAGGGTGTGACCGTTACAATATAAGCAAGACCTCCGGTGCCCTGGAGTCGCCACTCTACCCCAACCTGTACCCAGCCAACGCCCTCTGCAGGTCAACGTTCATACCTGTCCACAACAAGTCTCTCAGACTCTCCTTTAGCGTAAGACACCTGTTATATATCTACCCAATGTAGGGGAAATTGGTAACAGTCAGTGGTTTAAGTCGTGACTGGTGCATTTAGGCGGAAGGTATAAGACGATCGGTGCGCTCATTAGGCCCTATGTACACTTTTTAATAGAAATAAGTTACAAGTGGGCAAATGAAAGTTCGCGAGCTCATCCTAATTTGGTGATTGTACTCAAATATAGATATTTTTAAATATAGATTAAGTAAGTCCAAGATATTATTTTCAGATAATTTTGCATTATCAAGAATTTGAATCCACTATGTCTAATTTCAACTGTTTACTGAGAACCCCATGTATGCATATAATAATCCCTATAAGTATAGCCAAACATAGTAGTTCCACTTCAGCTATGACTACAGCACCACATCCTAGACTAGCCAGACTTGATTGACTGTTTCTACTCTGCTCACAGGACATCTCGCTGGCCGGAAACCACTCTCTCAGTATCGAGGCCGACCACTACCGCGTTGTGAAGGTTGGCAACAAGACGACCGTCAACGTGACGTCAGAGACGCTTGACGTGTTGTCGCGAGACCAGCTAGACGTGCCAGATGTGATTATTCCCATGCATATAGACGGCTTCAACACAACTGTTGTCAAGGTCACCTTCAACTCAAGCTTCATGGGGAACAGCGCCGACCTCCAGGTTTCCTCCGGCTTCAAGATCGACTATGAACACCTCGGTAAGACCTTGTTTTTATAGTCATTAATATGCAAAACGATAATTGCAGTCATTGATCCAATTGTGAGCCTATTGAATTATGATGGATAGCATAGATTATTAATTGATAGTCTCCTTTACCTTTGGTAAATTACAGGGCAGGTGGGATACAGTATACCTGTACCCATGAACGTAGATTTCGGTGTTGGGAAAAAAAATATAGCATAAATTGTTCATCAGCACTATTGTTAGACAAAAAATAGGGTAATTTGAGGACTCCAGATGTGTAATGAATACCGGGTAATCTCGTTTCAGCTTGTGGTGGCAACATTACCAACCCATCCCAGGTGATGTCCACCCCAGGTTTCCCCGCGGCAGTGAGTGGCGGCCCCGTGCGGTGTGTGTGGGTCATCAACCTGCCACCCCGCCCCGCCGCCAGCAACACCTCAGTCAACATCATCAGCTTCAAACTCAACATCAAACACTACAAACCCAACACCAACACCTCCAAGTGAGTCAGGCCAACAGAAATTTGAGGTTTTTCTTAGATACTTTTTTTTGTCGGGGGGGGGGGGGGGGTGTGCTACCACCAACCTGCCCTCTTGATTCTTATAGACAGTGGTATACAAATTACATAGAGTATCTCAAGCGCATTATTAGTAAAGTCAGGTCGATATGGGAATTTATAAGCGGTGTATTTTTTCCAGCAATTATTTACACTTTCAAAAATCTCTATTCCAGCACTACGTTGGAAATACGTGATGGAGGCTCGAACCGCGGTGATGCCATGGCATTGAAAATGAAAGAGGGAGAATCTGGAGCAATACTTTCCCGGACCAACAAAGTGTGGGTGCTCTATAGCTTCAATAGCACAGACAAAACCAAGGGGGAGGGCTTTGCCTTCAGTGTCAAGTTCAACGTACATGGTGAGTTTATAGATCTATTATTTAAATCTATTATATGAATTTTCTCCAACTTGGTTATATTTGAATTCATTGTAGAGGCTGTGAAGATGGCATAAATGTATGAGTAACTGAATATTTGATATTAAAAGATGCAGTCTGATTTGAAATGATCTGTATAATTAGAGCCTGTCCAGAAATAAAACAATTACCAAAAAAAACCCTTTCTATTTGGTTTCTAAAGTATACGCTGATATGTATGCAATTTGGTTTTGCTCACAGAGTGTGCTAAGAAGGACCAGTGTGACAACGGGATCTGCATGCATGATGACTGGCGTTGTAATGGCAAAGACGAATGTGGCGACGACTCGGATGAGCGCGAGTGTTACCATGCCACCAACACCGGTAAGGGTGCTTTCCTGTCTCCCATTGAAGATAATTCTAGGCAGCAGATGGACAGCTTTAAAACAATAATGTTTAATCTACAAAAATATAGATAGATGGAAACCTTCATATTGTACATGTATATGTAAATTATGATGAGAATTTAATTCATATCGAAATTAAGTTGCAACTAAGCCAAAACGTTTCCCTGGCCGTTTCCCTTACTTGAATAATGTAGTACACCTGCATTTTCTCTTTTTCTTTCCCAGAATATATTTTAATATTTCCATTGTTCTTTGCAGTGTCACGGGTTGTTCTTGGAATGTCCATTTTGGTGACCTTCATCGTGGCTACGGCGTTGGCGTGCGTGGTGCCGGCTCTCTACAAGCGGTTCAAGTACCCGCACTACAGCGAGCTGCGGGACCTCATGACTCCTGTACCCACCTAGTCAGTCACGCACCCACCCACTACACCACCACCATCTGCCCAATGCTAAAGCCCAAAAGTGCCATCCTGGAAAATATATTTCATTGTTACATTTGTGTTGCTCCCTCAATGTGGAGGTTAATGTTGATTATCTCTGTTCAAAAGAGTTGGTAATATGAACTATTTAATGGAATAGCTTGTTTTTGTTTGATTGAAAGAATTTAGTAGGAAGTGAGGTGCATGTGTGTTGCTAGCGAAGAGAAGGTGCTTAAGAATAGACTTAGGGAAGGTCAATCGTTAGTAGGAATAGGTGAGCTAACTAATTTGCTCAATGGCTTAGTTGAAGGAAGTGTGTGATGAGAATCAGATAAACTACTTAACCTTTGAAATATATGAATCACAGGTTTCAAACAAACTATCAAGGGAATTGTTTTTTCTTTAGTTGTGTTATCAAGTCATGAACATGCCTGAACTTACGGTATTAAATATCAATGAAATATAAAGGTAGTCGCTCTTTCATTGCAGAAAAATTAATGTAAAGGCCAGCTTTACCTGTCTGGGATAGGGTACTATCACTCGTCAGATAATAAGAGGCGAGATGTAAGTCCACCTCTGACTCGCCAAATGCCTTTAAATGTTTCTATGTGCATTTATAACGTCATTGCATAGGACGATTAATGTTCAAGCGATATCTGAATGGTGTGGACTGCATTCCTAGCATATGGAGCTTTCTCAATTATGATGATCTGAATTGTGTTAATAAAAATACATGAATGATGTATATAAAAAATACAACAAAACTAGCCGTTACCAGAAGGACCCTGTGGCACTGTGCCTATTGCAAAAAGTAAATGAGGGAAATAATCTTACGCTTTGAGCTGTTAAGTGAATAATACAACACTATTTTGCTGTTGAAGCATTGGTTTTACCTCTACTTTTTCATGTACTATCCGAATAATCGTCGTTATTTTGTGTTCAAGTGAAAATATTCGGATTTAGAGTCACACTTTCTTTATGTAATTTATGTATTTCGTTTACATATCAAAGTGCTTAAGGCCCCATTCTTACGGCCCACCCACCTAGAGTCAGTGGAGAGAGGACTGGTGGGGTACCCTTGGACCTTTATAGCAGAACGGGAGTGTAATCAGTCAGCTGATGAGCTTAAGGACGAATATTTACTAATAACATGTACTTCATAATATCTGTAGTATAATATAGTTGTTGGAAAGGCAGTGTATTCTTGTTAAATAAGGTGTTATACAGTGGAGATTTTGTAATCGGAGACAAAAGGATTGAGATAGTATATTGGCCATTATTTCAGTGACTTATATTTTGTGTCTGAGAGGTTCTGGTCACCTAAAAGTGTTAAAATGTCAGAAAGATTTTATTATTGGTGCAAAGTAAGATGTTGGACCTTTTAAGGGCTATATACAATGTAGACATACTTCCTAAAGTTTGTACCAGACATGTTTGGTAGGACAGACGGGTGGATAATACGGTACACTGAATAAGTAAATGGGCGTAAATAATTAGGCTGATCTGCGACTTCATATCTTCAATGCCCTGGAACATTATCTTTATAATTACCATTTCTGTTAAACTGCTACATATGTAATTAATGGAAAGCGATGGCATTGTCATTAGAAGTGATATCGTTTATGTTATTTGTCAACTTATCATGTGTTCTTGCATAAATGTATGGTGTACATTGTATTTTCTTTTGATAATACCGTAAAGACCGGTAAACATTTTTCAAATGTCTTCGCTTTCTATATCAACCTGTACTCCCATTTTAAGATAAAATGATCTGTAGGCATATCACAGTTTGAAAGCCATATCTAAAATCTCACGTTCAAGGGATGTCGCTATATATCAGTATATATGCAAAGAATCCCAAGCACACCATGTCTTGACTTCAAAATGTCGTATGACTAAAGCACAATGAAATAAAATCATAATATTTAATTATCTGCTACTTTAATTCTAGTAGATTAATGTTATTCAAAGAGAACAGCATCCTTGGTTCAAACTATATTTGTACCTAGATTTATGATGCATTTTCTGTTGTACAATGGTAATTCTATAAAAATCGATAATAAACGTTAACTTTATGATTGTTAATTTCAGAGGGATTTTCTATCATAGAAATGCAAATACCTATAATGTATAGTGGTCAGATGTAACTATATATGCCATATATATCTTAGTACAACTAGTTTCCCTGTTTGAAGTGTGCACTACTTATATAGAGTAAAACTGCTTCGTTATATTTTCCATAATACACTGTACATGCATCTATATGTATGAAAAGAAACGATTTCGCATGCCATAAAAGCCATATGTGATGAAAACTAAGAGTACTTGAAAGTAAATACTAAATGCCATACCCACATACCAACTCTATTGTGAAAATATCAGTAACAAATACTGGGCAATATATGAATGGGTTTGCCATATCCATACACTAGTATGCCTATTTAGATGTTGATAATACGTGTATTGTGCAAGAAACCTTAAAACTGGACTTTGATTGCCAATTTTGAGACAAAATATTCGATTTGTCCGTAGATTAAAAAAATGTTGCCTATTTTGCTATAGGATTGTCTCTTCTGCCGAAGTTGCAATACAGTAATTGAAGTGACTTGTGACAGTGGAGTTGGTATGGGGGTATTGGCCAGCACCAATGCATTTGAGCTGGTGATAGATATTGGAATAGTATTATGGTGCAAGCACAGGCATTTCCGTATGAATTCTGTTATTCCTTCCCCAGTATTCACAATCTCGCTGCCCTGCAGGGGGGAATTGCTCTGCCGAAAGTAATAGATTTGTTCACCCGAAAAGTGTATTTCCATGCCTGGAGGTACTACGTCTACGTATCATTGTACAGGCATCGAGCAATTTCCCTTTATGTAATTACACTATAGAAACTCCTGGCACTTTGACAGGGCAGTGTCTTCATGCATCTGATACATTCCAGCAACCTTGTATACGTCATGGACTACATATGTAAGGATAATAAAACACGATATAAAACATGGAAATATACTGGTTAAATCTTTTATTTCGATGTTCACCATATCTTTTCTAAAGGCTAAAATGTCACATTAATGTATACAACTACCCAGTGGTCACAGTGAGTCATTTGCAACTTAATTTCAGGTTTCTACAAGACTACCAGCAGAGGTAGGAATGTATTACATTAATCTTTCTCTTATTTTATATGTTCAAATTCGAAAATAATTGTCAAATATATTTATAAACCGTATGCTTCTCATTCAGCTCACCTTTTGATAAGAACAAAAAGACATTGCGAGGTGCAAACAGATCATACAGAATAGGTTAACAATGTTTGATGCCAAGCTATGTGATGGGCCCCATATGGACTATATGATGTGGGTCCCACATAACGGCCCACCTTTAGACCCGTGTGGGCCCAGTGAGCAATGCCGACTGGGCAAATCATTTGGAATGGAAAGTGGTCATGCAGAACGTGGTCACGTGGAAAGTGGTTACATAGAAAATAGTCACATGGAAAATGGTCACCTGGAAAGTGGTCAGGTGGAAAGTGGTCAGATGGAAAATGGACACGTGGAAAGTGGTCACATGGAAAATGGTCACTTGGGAAGTGGTTACTTAGAAAGTGGGCAAATGCAAAGTGATCAAATGGAAAATGGTCACACACAAAGCGGTCACATGGAAAGTGGTCAAAAGCAAAGTGGTCACATGGAAATGGGTCACATAGAAAGGGGTTCCATGGAAAGTGGTCACATGGAAAGTTATCAAATTGAAAGTGGTCAAATCGAAAGTTGTCAAAGAGAAAGTGGTCAAATGGAAAGTTGTCAAAGAGAAAGTGGTCACATGGAAGGTGGTCACATAGAAAGTGGTCAAATAGACGGTGGTCATGTGGAAAGTTGCTGTATAGAAAGTCGTCAAATAGAAAGTCTTCAGACAGCTCTAACCTAGTGGTAATTTTTGTAAATAGGGACATTTCTGTCCTCTAGTAACGGAGTACGCTACCATATCTATTGTACATAATACGCCACAGACCCCCTTGAGTCATCTGTGAGGTGACCGACACACCCAATCTTTTTCAACATTCAACGAAATCGCAGATTATGTAGGCATGTGCTATGGATCTAGGCTTACTCCAAGGTGTCAATATAGTATTGTGGTATACCAAGCATTGTATACTCCTACTGTAGGGCCATATGCAATGCTGAAGGTATGGTCGGAGTGTCAATATGCCCATATGTGTATGACAAATCGAAAGTGTTATAAGGAGACCTTCATCTGAATACTAATGATAATGATAAGGTATTTGTATTGACCGATACCTGTCATATATATATGATATAGCATTATGCTCTCGAAAGATAGTAACCTCCATGTCAGTGATTTGTATAGGCAGAACCTGATAATACATGTATCCCCCAGAAAGATATACTGGGAGTAGCCCAGATAAGTTACTCGTGCGAGGTCTTACACAAAAGACACAATCATCGATGTGTCAACGTTTTCGTTCTTGATGATAATGCTGAAGAGTGTGTTATCTTGAACATCTTGGGTACAAACCATCTCATTCAGTAACTATCAGCGCATTAAGTGACCCCTGTTCAACCCTGTCAGTGTAGATATGACAAACAGTATGATGAATGGTCCCTCATTGTCTTAGAAGTGGCCAAACTGTCGAGCATCAACAGACATTCTACATTAGAGGGATGTTGAGAAGATATTTAGAAAGGCAGAAAAGTTATGTGACAAGGGAAGCGAACGATTTCACATAGTTGACCAGCGTTTAACTATCTAACATGTTTGACTCCTTTTTGTGTGTGAATAGGATACCTCATCCAGTTATGCCCTGGGCAGTCTTGGAAGCAGGTTCTCACCCCTAGTGTACCCACCACGACTGGAATTAAAGTGGACAATTAGTAGAATCTTTTCTCCAAATATACCTTCCGTCGTGGACATGTCATTATGGATATGTGGCGTTCACTACAAGGGAAATAACACATGATACACAGAGACATAAAAGCGTTTATTTTGAAATTCAAAAAAATATATATGATATTGGGAACTATTGGGAAGATTTAGTTTTACAGTTGTCAATAATTAATGTAATAGTTGATACACCATTCACATCTAAATTAATCAAATTCTCTTCAGGAACGTTCACACTAAATCGTCTCCGTTATAGAAAATGGTCATCAATTTTAATTCCTTCTTATCTGTTTTTTCTGTGAGATTTTATTTACTTCATGAAGTTTGATAATAGATTTACAATGTAAAAAAGCATATATGCATTTCTTTCGCACTTAAGTAACAGCTCATGGGGTCATTTTGAGAGTGTTTGGACACACATATTTATAGACTTAAAAAACAGTTTACATTAACCCGGATGATGCTTCACAGTTCCACTAATTATTGCTCATCTATCGCATGCAAAATTCTTACACCTTATCATTTGTTCATTGCCAACTGGTAGTGAAATGTCATGGTGCTTCATCGTGTCGCTGTTAGCGTAAGCATGCACAATAGGGCTTTTCTAGCTCTCTCTGTTGATAACTCACTGTTATCTTACTGTAATCAAAATAACAGCGATGCACATCTTGGCTGACAGTGACATTTTTAACGGAAGACGTGTACATTGAACTGAGGCTGGTTACGACGAGCACATCCTTCACAAATAAACTCGTCCCCTTCCTTGATGCCGCCTTGATGTGCTAGGGAAGCATTGCAGCGATAACAGCGGAAACATTCCTCGTGCATGGTGCGACCGTCACAAGTGTAGTGAGTGCCTAAATGGTTTGAAAGAAAGGAATAATTCTATTGAACTTTCCCAGAAACAGAAGAATATATATAGGTCATACAGATGATATGAAAAAAAAAGTCCAGTTGAAACACGATGCCATCATTAAAGGACTATGACCAGAGCAGTCAGTCGCTTAAAGGGCCAAGAGCCATTACCTAGGAGTCATGATGCATGAATGGTAATTTTTGTAGGTGCAGTTGAAGGACTATGCCGTCCTTAAAGGCTTATGGTCTAGGAGTCATGATCAGGCTATGATGAGATATTCAGGCTGACCTGAGGCTCAAATTTTAGCAATATTCGACCTTGGACCCACATATAGAATGCATATAGAATGGAGGACCTGTTATGTAACTGTGACAGAGCTAATAGCTAAGTAAGAATAGAAACCCAAATTGTATTCTCAGATACCAATGTATTCTAAAAGCTGTACTTGGTTATACCAATGAGTCTCCATAGCTCATGTATGTCTCTGGTTATACCAGGATACCACAACATTATTGATGTGTTTGTACTGGCTGAGCTGTTAGGGATAATGACACAGCATTGTGACACACCCTGTGTGACGTCAGTCTGTACCCTTATAGTAATGCTTGAATAGTTATAGCCACTGACGCCCAATGAGTATCGTGCCTGCGCTACGTCAGAGAGTGACATTACCTCACAGGATATTTTGGGTAAACTGACGTAGCTGCCTCATGTAATATCCTGATTATGTGGACTTTATAACTCACACATCCCTCCAATATCATCAGAGGCATTAGAGGTATCAGAGGAGGACCATGGGGAACACGACAAGCTAACATCAGCTGAAGGAGCAACATGGGCCGCATCTCTCCGGCCGTCACCATACAACAGGAGCAGCTCCCGTTCCTAGGAAGGGCCATATCAGCAGTCTGTGGTATGGGGCACCCTACTGCCCATACCCACATGAGGCTACACGCCCACACTGGACATTGGACACTAAGTGTTACAGCCCCCACATTGGGAACATTTGGACAATTGATATGTAATTGATATAAGTCTATTGACTGTGTGAACTGGAATTATTGTACATCTACTTTGGATATATTAAAGCTATATAATATCAGTCACTGGAGTCCTCATATCTACATATACATATACACACCCCACACAGATAACCTTACTTGGTTACATAACTCTTTTACTGCATGGCTTGCAATATGCTCCCCCCATTATAAATAAGTCTCAAATTAAGGGTCAATTGCTGAGATTGCCTCAACAGGAAAATGTGTAATTCATCTGTTACAGTGACGCTTGATTACATTCAACAAAAGACTTACCCATGATGGGCCTAGTGCAGCGGTAACACTTCTCAGCAAAGAGCTGACCATAGCAGTTCGTGCAGTAGGGCACGCCATTCTTCTGCTGACAACTGCCGCTTAGCATGCTGGTCCTGCAGCTATGGCACCGGAAGCAGTCCTTGTGGTACGGGTTATTGTTTAAGGTGATGCCACCCTCACGCATAACCTTATGGATAGACATGAAAAGCCATCTTGAAGCACAATTGAAAATTGGTCAATGCATATCATACTGTCACACCGCAGACCCCCCCTTTTTTTTAAATTTTTTTAAAGATATAAAACGCCGACATTACTTGAAAGCACACCCCTTCAGAAATATAAGGCTGTTCTGTCTGCCTCCTGATAATTGTGGAGTCTGTCTCAAATAGACCCCCTTTCCAGGGAGTCAGTGTGAAATACACCCCCTTTCCGCGGAATTCTTGTCAAATTCTTGTCAGTGCTGAGGCTGTGAAAAACACCCCTTTTCCGCGAATTTTGTAACAATTAAGGATGGTGTCAAAACGGACATGGGAGTGCGAGGACCGGGGAGGAGGGCCCCGGAGGAGGGCACCAGAGGACGGGCAGGCGCTATTCACACTACAGGCTACACTGAATAAACCACAAATACCAACCAGATCTATTGAATGCTCATCTAACACGGGTATTCCATGCCCACAATACATTGTAATTACTAGAGAAATGTTAATGTGATAAAAAAAGAAACACCCACATTTACACTGCACTTTGCTGTGTGCTCATTCAAATCCGTATAGAGTATCAATGTGTAACAGGCAGCGCAGACTGCTGTGTTATTTGTATACCTATTCCATGTGCAGTGACCGTGACGGTTTCATAACAAGTTACATAATCATCTACACCAGGTGGCTCTGGTGGTGTGGTCAGGTGACCCCCACAGGCCTGTATATAAGGTGACTGCTTCCCCATTGGAAGCCAGTCAGGTTTGGGACTGTCGTGACAAGACCACCCTGTGCTCCGGGCTTAACTCTATGCTGTAGGGTTGCCCCACTGTATTATAGTGATCTGATCTGATCCCTGTATAGCTGATGGTTATACTTGTCATTATAATACTCCAGAGTTACCCTTTTTAATAAAGTCGCCGTATATTAAAGTCTAATTTACCTTGTCCGGTGTTTGATTCTCATGCGTTACACTCGTAGTACTCGACCAACTACATTGGTGCCGTGACCATTTGATCGAACCGACCGTGATAAGGTATTAAATAGGCTTATAGTGTATGGATTACCTATACGATATTGTCAGCTCGTTCAGCGGCAGGACTAAAACCCCTGCTGAGGAACGTGAGGAGGCCGTACAAAATGTTCGGTTCTTCACAGGCAAATCAAATAGGGGGGAGAGCCGGGCAGCCCTGGAGGTGCCCGGTGACGACCTCTGCCATGAAGCAATAGGTGATCCTATTGTGGAGGCTTTTACCCGAGGTGAGGATGGAGAGCAATCTCCGGTCCCAGGACCCTTTGATATCAGCCCCAGGAGATCGTTGGACTCCCACTCCACGAACCTTTTCTGCCCCGAGGGTCAGAAAATACCGGGCAGAGAGACGCGTTCTCTCGGCCTTGCTCCCGTCTGTTCCACACCGACGGTAGCGGATCCTTCATTGGATCCAAACACGCCCGTTACTGACGGTGGCACCGACACACCCGAGGGTGCAGTCGGTGGTAAACCGTCGGTAAAGAAAGGCGTGGCGGCAAAGGCTCCTGTAACTGGGACCCTGCCGGCTACAGAGGAACCATCCAGCTTACCGCTGGATGCAACTCTACTGGCTGACATGGGGATCGGGACAAAGAAGCCTGAACTGCAGGACCTCGAAGAGGCCCGGAGGGAACTTACTTCCATCAAACAAACTAGGAATTTATTCCTTAGGGAGGTTGATGAGAAGAAAAGGTTCCTTCTGGAACTCCAAGAGGAGATGGCTTCTCAGAAGGCTGAGGTTGATAAACTTTTGCGACAGAGGGTGTCTGGTGAATGTGAGGTGGCAAGCTTGAATACCTTGGGAAAGGATTTGAGCATGCAGCTCCAGTTAGCCAGGCGGAACCTCGAAAGCTTAAAGCAAACCAACCTTGACTTAAAAGAGAAGTCAGAACAGGTATCACCACCAACTCCGGTGGTACCACCAGTCGTAACTACACCTAATTTGTACACATCGGTGACACCTTCTGGTGTCCCGACGGTAGTACATACTACGGTCCCTAGTATGACACCTCAGATGGGGGCAAGCTACTTACAGACTCCGGTCTGTGGTGGCGCCTTTGGGGGTTCGGCAACACCTCCAGGGTACACCCACCCATCTACTGGTTCAACGATGTTGAACCAGCAGCAGACCTTGGTCTCGGTTCCAGTACCGAAGCCCAGAGCTAGACAGGGTTTAACCCCTGTCCAGCGGGCTAAGTACGACAGGAACCCGGCCATAGAGAAGCTGGGGACAGACATCGTCCCGCGGGACATCGATGATTTGGATGAACGGTATGCTCCTTTCAACTTTGGGGAGACCAAACATCCAGATGCAGCCCGTCAAAAGGCCATCGATATTCCGCCTTTCACAGGGTCGCCACCCTGGAGAAAGTACAAAGTTCGGTTCAAGGCTATTGTGGAGAGCAATCGCTGGAACAATCAGCAAGCGCTGGTTGCTCTGAAGCAAGCACTCTGCAACGGGCCAGGTGAACCAGCCCTTTTGGCGTTTGAGAGAGTGAAGGTCAAGACATTGAGCTCGCTTGAAGAGACTGCTGAATGGGCGATTGGGAAGATTGGTGAGCATGACCCAAGGACTCAGTTGCTCAAGCGTGTACAACGCAAGGACGAGCATCTGAGATCCTACGGATTTGCTTTACAGGAACTGATATCCGAGTGTTATCAGGGATGTAGACCTGACACACCCACTGTCATCCAGGAGTTAACCTCCAGGTTTGTCAATGGGGTCAGGGACACTAATCTCCAAGCATATCTGCGGGAAAAATGGCAGCCGGACTTGTCTCTGGCTGACCTGTTTGACCATGCAGATGTGTATGAAACCAAACAGGCTGTTTTTCCAAGTGGCGGTGTGGCGGCATCCCCATCTGTAGCCCCGAAAGGAGCTCAGGTGACGGAGGCTGCTACAAAGCCACCAAAGGAAAAACAGCCCGCCTCTAAGGAGGTGGCGGCAGTGACGTCTGAAAGGGACATGGAAAAACTGATTGAGGGTTTGTTGCGGAAGCACTTGGAAAAGAGCTCCGCGTCCACTTCTGACTCTGGAAGGAGAAAGAGAAAGAAGAAGGACACAAAACCTCAACCATGTCGACGCTGTCAGGAGATGGGTCATTGGGCTAGCGAATGCAAAGCCCCTGAACCTGTTGCTGCTAAAACCGAAAAGGAGACGGAAAACTGAATGGGGCCCATCCTTTTGGCGAGGATGGCGCCCCCACAGTTAGCCATGCCTGTAAGGGTTTAGTAGACGGTGTTAACACTTCCATGAACCAAGGCCGCGCAGAGGCAGAAGGGTCTGATCAACCTGTAAGCGTCTGGCAAGGCGGGGCTGGCAAGGACAAACGGAATCCTAAGGATTCTGTAGTCGCTGGCTTAGAGGAGTCTTGGTTAGAATCGATTGCCCAGAGCAGTGCGATTCAAGACTCCCCGAGCGACCCATGTTGGGATTACCTCCTGACAAAAGGGGTTGCTATGGATGAAGGGGACAGGCCGATGCTGACCTCTGAGTGTGTTCCTTTACGGGGACAACGTTGGTACCTGAGTCTGGTTATTTCCGGGACGCGTGGTGAATTTTTGGTCGACACGGGTGCATCTCACACCCTGGTTGATCGTAAATTCATGGCCCGTCTTTGCAACCAGTCCGATGCTCCGCTACTAGGAGTAAAGGCTCGGACTGCTACGGGAGATAGTATGCAGACTTATGGCAGAACTGTAAAACCTATGTTGGTGGATGGCAAGACATACTGGATATGTCCAACCATCACCGACATCACTGATGATGGCATCCTGGGGATGGACTTTGCTGCTCTTTACGGAGTGACAATGAACACCGCAACAGGCCGACTTCAGATTAAACATCCTTATAAACAATCTGTACAGTGCGTTTTAAGGAATGGTTCTTCTGTGGCGTCAGTGGCACAGGACACAAAGCTAGCACCGGGACATGTTTCAGATGTCCTAGTCAGCTGCGTGGGAGTGCAGGCCAAACGGCCGGGAATGTTTGAACCAGAAGATCAAAAGCTCGCCGAGCTAGGTCTTGCTGGCTATCATACTTACCTGGCCAACGCTCGTTGGGGGGTGATACCAATCTGTAACTCGAGTAGTAGAGAAGTCACTCTACGAAAGGGGACACCTATTGGTAACACTACGCGAGCATATGGTGTTGATTCGCTGACTACGGATTTTGTGGACGTAGGTCTGGTTGCTGGACATCCTGCCCATGAGGATGCCCTAGCAAACTCCAGCCTACCGAAACATCTAAGTTCCCTGTTGTGTGAGTCACACCTAGATACCCTGGAGAGCGAAATGGTGGCGCATGAGCTGTCAGAATTCTCTGACGCTTTTGCGCAACCAGGAGATCCTCTAGGGCGTACCGACACGGTACAACACCGGGTTGATACTGGGGACGCGCTTCCCAGTAGAATTCCCTACCGTCGGTTACCCATGGCTAAAAAAAGTGCTATGGAGGCTGAGGTAGAAAAGATGTTGGATGAAGATGTGATTCAACCTAGCGAGAGTCCATGGTCAAGTCCTGTGGTGATGGTCACCAAGAAGGATGGTTCCTGTCGATTTTGCATCGACTATAGGAAGTTGAACGGACTCACTAGGAAGAATGAATATCCTCTACCTCGGATAGATGGATGTGTGGAATCTCTGGGTGGGGCGAAATGGTTCTGTACACTAGATTTACAATCTGGTTATTGGCAGATCGGCATGGACCCCCGGGACCGAGAAAAAACTGCATTTTCTACCCATATGGGACTATTTGAGTTCAACGTCATGCCATTTGGGCTATGCAATGCCCCTGCAACCTTTGAGGCAATGATGGAAACCATGTTACGGGGTTTACTTTGGAAAAAGTGCCTAGTTTACTTGGACGACATCATCGTCTTCGGGGGTTCTGTGGAGGAAACTCTACAGAACCTCCAAGCTGTGCTGAAACGCATCTTATCATATGGTCTGAAATTGAAACCTTCAAAGTGCAAGCTTTTTAGGAAATCAGTTGAATACCTAGGTAGAATTGTTTCTGAACATGGCATCATGGCTGATCCTCATAAGATCGAAGTGGTACAGAACTGGCCTCGTCCGATGGACACGAAGGAGATACGCTCTTTCATCGGGTTTTGTTCATACTACAGAGATTTTATACCTGGATTCTCGAGAGTCGCAGCTCCCTTACAAGAGCTGATGATTGGAGAGAAGAAGGCTAAGGCTAAGATAGTCTGGTCTCCAGCCGCAGAACAGTCTTTCAGTGAGTTAAAGAGACTCTTCTTAGAAACACCTGTTTTGCACTACCCTGCACCTGTTGGTAAGTTCATCTTGGACACTGATGCTTCTAATACAAGTATTGGTGCTGCCTTGTCGCAGATCCAGGATGGGCGAGAAGTGCCGCTGGCATTTTCGTCCAACAGTTTAAGCAAAACACAACGTAACTACTGCACAACCAAGCGTGAACTCTTGGCAGTGGTGGTTTACACAAAAAAGTACAGACATTTCCTATATGGTGGGAATTATCTCGTACGGACGGATCATTCATCTCTGCAGTGGCTCCTTAACTTCAAGGACGCTGAGGGGATGATGGGTAGATGGTTGAACCACCTCTCTGAGTTTGGCATGACGAATGAGCATATCATACACAGGAGTGGAGTAGATCATGTGAATGCGGACAGCCTGTCCCGCTATCCTATCCGGAACTGTCACCGTGTAGACTGCCGAGACTGTGGGTCTCACAATGCAGTGATTGCGTCTGTGGGTGCGAAAGTTCCTAACTGGACGTTGAATCACTTGAAGGATGAGCAGCTTGCGGATCCGGCTATTTCGAGGGTGTACTCCTTGAAGTTGTTGGGCTTGTCCAAGCCTGTTCGCCCCGCACTTTCGCTGGAATGTAAAGAAGTTAGACAACTGTTAGCGCAGTGGGATAATCTTTTTATACGGAACAGTGTATTGTGCCGCTGGAGAGTGCAACCTGGCAGGAAGAGAACAGCTCAGTCTGTAGTGCCTTTGTCACTCAGACTACAGTTGCTCAATTACTGTCATGGCCACCGAACTTCAGCACACTTTGGCAGACAACGAACTGAGGCAAAGATTAAGAGTAGATATTACTGGCCTGGTATGACTTTGGACATACGGCGTTGGGTGAAGCAATGTCCCCAATGCTGTTTATCAAAGCCTGGACCTGGTATCGGTAAACTACCTCTAAGTCAAGAGCTATTCGGTGTTCGGTTTGCCCGGATCGCTGTTGATATCATTAGTGGTTTCAACACGACCCCCCGTGGGAATACCTGTATGATGGTGGTACAGGACTACTATACCAAGTACGTCCAAGTATATCCGTTGGTAAATCATACAGCTGTTACCTGCGCTGAAGCACTTTTCGAGAATTGGATCCTCACGTGGGGAGGTCCTTTAATGCTTCACTCCGACCAGGGTCGTGAGTTTGAATCTCGACTGTGGGCAGAATTGTGTAGTAAAATACACATCTGCAAGACGCATACGAACCCCTATCGACCACAATCGGACGGTATGGTGGAACGTTTCAATCGGACGTTGATCCAATGTCTCACGACAATGGTTAATGAGCATCGAGATGATTGGGATGAGCACGCTCGCTATATCTCTCATGCTTACAACGCTACCGAACATGCGTCGACGGGCTGTACGCCCAACATGCTCGTAATGGGTGAAGACATAGTCATGCCGAGTGACATGGTCTATGGCGTGCAGGGACACCAGCTCGAGCAACCCTGCACAGTAATGTTTGTAGAGTCATTGCGACAATCATTACGCGAGTCCTATGGAGTAGTAAGGGACAACTTGGAAAAATCTGCTACTTTGCAGAAGGTGGGCTATGACACGGGCCTTAAACTCCGCCAATTTAAGGTGGGGGATAAGGTCGCGAGGTTTAGCACACCTAATTCCAAAGTCAAGACCCTGTACTCTTGGGATGGACCGCATACGGTAACTATGGTGGTTAGTGAAACTACTGTGGTGATCAGTTTGAAAAAGGGAACATTGACCAAATCACATGTGGCAAGACTCAGACCTTGGTATGGGGTGCCATATGTAGATGACGACAATGAGGCCCTAGGCGCTGACACTGGTCCAGTGAAAGCGCCGACCGACCCTGTGCCACCGACGGTACCTAAGGTAAAACCGACGGTTGAACCAACGGTACCAACAGTGGCACGACGACGGGGTCGTCCGAGGAAAATACCGATTGAACCACAGCCGTGTGTTACCAAGCCCAAGCGTGGTAGGCCTCGTAAAAAAAGGCCGGCTACGCGCAAGGGGCTGACCGTAGACGCCGGTAAACATAGTAGTTCGGTACCACCGGTACCGCAACCGCTAGACTTACCGACAGAAGGTCTACGGAGGAGCGCACGTGTTCGAGAGCGAGAAAAGAATGTGTAAACGTTTTTTTCTTACCTTGTTGACGACAAATAGCTGTTGGCTTGATTATATTTCCCTGGACTATTGAGTACTGGGGCGGTGGTCTCCGTTCCCGGTACACGATCACCAAAACACAACGAGAAGCAGAGGGCTATCCGGTGTTGGTTATCCGTTGGAGGTAGAAAAGCACATGTTCGGGGCGGGTGACTGGCTTCGCCGGCTAATTCTAAGTAAGGGATTAGCTTTGATCACATATCGCTGAGAAGCATGCTGCTGTATCATATCCTCCAACGCTGGTACACTATCACCGTATTTCCCTGTGGCGCTGCCACAAAGAGTATGTGTGGGATGCGACGAATGTATCGTCAAATACCACACAGGAGGAGGTCTCACCTGGTTGTTGATGACAACCAGGGTGATGACCAGCAGTCGACTGGGGCGTCAACCCAGCCTTCTGGCCCTCCACAGCAGGAGGCTCACTCATCACCTCCACAGGTGGTTGAGGATGGTGCCTCTGTGTCCGACCACGGGGATGCTGAAGGGCTCGGGTGTTACCCTTGTAGCCTGGAGACATGCCTCGATTTGATGCTGCTTTCTCTGATCTCTTGGCCGCTGGCTTTGAGCTCTTCAGAGAAAAGTTGGCAGTCAACTCAAGTAGACTGCTTTGGTATCAAGGCACCCAAGTAGGAAGGTACTACTTCAGCAACCTCTGGTTGTTGGGAGTGGAGGCCATTCCACAGGGTGTGGTACGGACGGCTGAATGTGCCAGACTGCTTGCCGAGAGTGAGCAGAATCTGGATCAAGATCACGCCTTTGATAAGGCAACGATCACCCAGCTCGAGTCCTGACTGAGTACTTGTGACGCCAGGTTGTTTGGGAAGTTCGGGCTAAAGCTAACAGATTGGGAGAGGGCTGGTTTTCCAGACCTCAGGACAGTTTTGGGGCTGCCACCAAGGCCGCCATCATTACTGACCACCCCGATACTGTTGGCTCAGCCTCCTCGGTACGATGCTCCCTTTGCATTTTTGGGCAGCATACGGCCTAGAGGCTGGTGGAGGGGTATCTGTGACCCCTGCTACCCCGAGTACTTCCTCGGTGGCAGCAGGTGATGGCCTCTCCTCTCAGGTGGTGACTAGTGTAGTTTGCGCTGCACCTGTCTCACCTGAGAAAAGCCCTGATAAGGTGGAAAAGCCGGCTGGTGGTGTCCCTCTAGACACCTAAAGTCGTGCCTTATCAGGCCCTCTGGGGAGCACTGTTCCGCTCCTCGGAGGTAAAACTAAACCGACATCGCTACCCGCCCCAGACCGGAGAGACGCAAACCGACAGTGGAGTCGCTACCGACTCCTGAAGGAAGCAAACCGATGGTACTACCGTGGCTACCCTAGGCCACAACCGTCGGTCATCAACGACTCTAACGCTGGCCGGGGCTACCGATCCTGTGGTCATTTGTTATTGACCTATGAACTTTCAAGGATCGCCTTCCTGTGATATAATTATATATGGAGGCATGGACCTGCCTTTTTATACTTTATTTCACAAGAGATGATATTACACTATACCAGTGTAGGACTCTATTCATCTCTACCACCATGAACTGCTAGGTACTGGAGTACCAACCCTAATAAGGATGACGATTTATCCCACCTTATTTAGAATCTGCATTTATGGATTTTATATATAAACTATTCTTCGCCAGAGGAAGTGGGAACTACTATAGTTCCATTATTTATATATAAGGACACTAACTCCACACGGATTCGCACCATTGCTGAACGTAGTAGGTGATGTGTTGAGTTTCCAAAGTGGTTATTGGTGCCTTGTTTTAGTAACTGATACTAGTCAAGGACTTTCAGTTGGACAGTTTCTATATCATGTGCCTACGGGACTATGGTTTTTACAAAGACTATATTGTTGATATAAACTGTTATGTGCATGTTAACTTGTATGTTCATGTATGTATGCCTGTTTTAACTATGAGTAAAAATGTTACTTGTTGCTAAATAGATATACGTGGTATATAATGTATCTAAGAGGTATTATTATTATAATTCCAACCCTACCTACATTCTAAAGGGGGGTAGTGTAACAGGCAGCGCAGACTGCTGTGTTATTTGTATACCTATTCCATGTGCAGTGACCGTGACGGTTTCATAACAAGTTACATAATCATCTACACCAGGTGGCTCTGGTGGTGTGGTCAGGTGACCCCCACAGGCCTGTATATAAGGTGACTGCTTCCCCATTGGAAGCCAGTCAGGTTTGGGACTGTCGTGACAAGACCACCCTGTGCTCCGGGCTTAACTCTATGCTGTAGGGTTGCCCCACTGTATTATAGTGATCTGATCTGATCCCTGTATAGCTGATGGTTATACTTGTCATTATAATACTCCAGAGTTACCCTTTTTAATAAAGTCGCCGTATATTAAAGTCTAATTTACCTTGTCCGGTGTTTGATTCTCATGCGTTACACTCGTAGTACTCGACCAACTACAAATGTATGCTGTAAAGGGGATAGTAAATGAACTTACACCTTTGCAGCTGTAACAGCGTGGACAGAATTTATTCTCATAGCATGTCACACAGTAGACCTGACCAGCTTTCATGGAGTACTGGACGTTGTTGCCGATGGGCATCCTGCAGTCGCTGCAGCAGAAGCAGCGCTCATGCAATTTCCTGCCGTTCACTTCTAACCACCTCCCGCCTGTGCAGTGCACATGAACATTGTGTCAATTACAAGAACTGAAGCATACCATGTTAACATTTTCATGAGGAAGAGAGGGCTCTGTCTATACATTGTGAATCAGGTGTTGTTTGTGGTCCGACATCACAGAAGATAAAGTCATAAATGATAATAGTCATAATATATAACGTAGCACTTCATTTCTGGCATTACATGCAGACTAGTACATGTAATAGTATAATGCAGAAATCAGATTATAAATAGGGCTATATATAGATTTGGAGAAGAACACTTACCAGGGCCAAAAGCATTGTTGCACTCATCACACCTTGGTCCGCCTGACTGGTAGCCAAAATTCATGGCACTGCTGAATCCTGGGAATGGGTCATCAGAGTGTCCTGGATGCTTGCTATTGCCAGCCGGCTTACTGTACCCATGACATGTATCTGAAAAGGAGAACCACACGCAGGATTCATGCGGCTTCTGTCAAGCTTTTGTGGCATTAATTTGAAAGTCTTTACTTGTAAATATACTTTCTGCCAATAATAATTTCAATCAATCAATCAATCAATTAAGTATTTGCTGCCCCATAGAGAAAACGAATATAATTATAGACAGCCCCAACCCCCACGAGTAAAACATACAACAGAGACAGTATCAATATAGTTGGCATTTGTGTTTATTTATTTTCTTTTGAAGCCATTTAATGAATGAAAAATTGATTTTCCCTAGTCCATTGAACACTGTCACATTGTATCCAATGGGGGCATTGAATACGACCCTTCCTATACTTATTAAAGCATAGTAAATCTTTTCATCTCAAAAAAATTAAATCACATCGCATCTAAACCACCAAGATCTATTTTCCGAAAACTATCCCAGTAAACAAATAACGTTATACACCATTTTATAACGTTATATGTCAACGTTTTTGTAAGGCTCTTCAGTATGACATAACGTTATGTAAAATTTAAAACGTTATTTTGACGTAAAATAACGTTTTTTTCTTATCTGGGATAATTAATACATTTAGAGCAAAACAATCCACTATTTAGCTTGTTTCATGCAAATGATCATCACATGTTTCGCTGAACATGCATATATGTTACCTTCATCTGATGCATCTGAGTCTGATGCATCCTCGCTGAAGCATTGCTGATAGCAGCTGTGGCAGTATTGGCGGTCATCACGCACGATAAAACAGCTGCCAGTAGACTTGTCACAGCTCCAGCACTTTGCCTTTGGAGTGGTTCGAGGCTTTGAGGTTGACTTGCCGCCAGAGCCCCTATTTGGGATTGTGGCAAGCTCTCCTATAATATACAGGGAGAATGTGACTGGGTAGCCTGATCCGTGTTTGTTTGTTTTTTGTGTCTTTTTTTTAAACAAACTTTAAACTTTATGAACCAGATTTATGTGCATTTACAATGCGTTAAAGTATAAAAGCAGCTAAACAATGTAAGGCCACTCAAACAAATTAAATGGTTTCTCATCAGCGCCTGCATCATACAAAATCTGGTTGCCATATATTTCATGAAAAAACTGATAAAAAATCGACAAAAACTGTCATATTTGGTATCAAATCAGAGCTAATAATGCCAGCAGTAGTACAGAAATAATTTACATTTTCTCCACTTTTAAAGATCAATTAGTTCTAAGGTTCATGACTTTATAATGCATGCTTTAACTATTTCCTGACATTTCTATGTGCCCTGAATAAGCCTTTCGCTTCCGTTGCAGTCACAGATGTTTGCCGGTCATAGGGTTTCAACTAGTATTGATTAGGTGACACTTGGCCATATACATGTATCAAGAGCTACCTTATTTTCAGATACCATTTGACCCTTTCTACCCGAACCACTTTGTGTTTTAAAAGATCATCACTCCATTAAAAATAGTACCACAAGAGAAAATATGTTTGTATACAAATACAACGTAGGTTAAAAAAGATTTGATCATGACTTCATACTTACTCGGGCCACCTATAAGGGCAGCGTGTGCCTCTGAAATCTCTTTAAAACGCCTCTCGGCCTCATCCTTCCTTCTCAGGTTTTTGTCGGGATGCCACTTCAGTGCCAGTTTGCGATAACTTCATAACACAAATATATATATACATATTCTATGATTTCTTGACTAAATCATGAGTTAGGAATAGTGAAATATAATTTTCAAACTATTTTCCAAAGATTTATTATTTTTAATCGCATTAGGACCTACTTAGTATACACTCTGTTACCAAAGTACAATAATTGACCTCAGGGTGTCTTTACAAAATACACTATATGCTTCAATTCTGGGATGGAGATATGTCGTTTTGCATCCAAACTCTTCATATATAAGGATATTTGTCAAATTGAAATAAATATCTGTTCGGGCATATGGTAGTGTACCTACTGTACCAAGAAAGAACATATGCAATTTCGAAGTGGCATTACTAAATAATGTGCTTTTTAGGCTACATTGGGTAAAGTATTTTAGATTCTTTAGATTAAAGGAATAAATACTGAACTTATTTGATGTGTTTGACAGTTTTTACAATTCATACCAAATAGGTGGATGATGCAGAAAGTCTGACTATGAATCGACCCTATACAAACGCAATAATTTTATTACGTACGCGTTCTTGATAACGTCCATTGTAGCATTTCGGTCAATGCCTAGTACTTTATAGTAGTCCATGATCGATGCACAGATTGAAGGTGAAAATGTGATAAAGTCTTGCAAAGATAAGAGGGTTGATCTGTCAAACCTGGATCAGATATCAATAATGGAAAATAAAATGGAGAACTAAATTGCAATCTCCAATCACTCGTGATATGCGCGGGTTGAGATGCAAATTAAGACGTTTTGGTCCCACTTTAAAACATATATGACTGGCATCACATGTACCGCTGCATGACATATAAATTGCATATTGAAAGTAGAGGTTGGGGGACAAATTTGAACCCAAAAGCACCTATACGTTGTCCCAAAGTCATACTGATTTGCGCTCAGTTTATTGCCTTCCATAGAGATAAATAGTCTAGAACTGCTCTTTTATCTTACCTGACCTGCCTCTCATCACCCCTGACCTGCCTTTCATCACCCCTGACCTGCCTCTCATCACCCCTGACCTGCCTCTCATCACCCTTGACCTGGCACCCATCACCCCTAAGCTGCCTCTCATCGCCCCTGTCCTGCCTCTCATCACCCCTTACCTGACTCTCATCACCACTGACCTGCCTCTCATCACCCCTGACCTGGCACCCATCACCCCTGACCTGCCTCTCATCACCCCTGACCTGCCTCTCATCACCCCTGACCTGCCTCTCATCACCCCTGACCTGCCTCTCATCACCCCTGACCTGCCTCTAATTACCCCTGACCTGCCTCTCATCACCCCTGACCTGGCACCAATCACCCCTGACCTGGCACCCATCACCCCTGACCTGCCTCTCATCACCCCTGACCTGCCTCTTATTACCCCTGACCTGCCTCTCATCACCCCTTACCTGCCTCTCATCACCCCTGACCTGCCTCTCATCACCCTTGACCTGGCACCCATCACCCCTAAGCTGCCTCTCATCGCCCCTGACCTGCCTCTCATCACCCCTGACCTGGCACCAATCACCCCTGACCTGGCACCAATCACCCCTGACCTGGCACCAATCACCCCTGACCTGCCTTCCATCACCCTTGACCCGCCTCTCATCACCCCTGACCTGCCTCTCATCACCCCTGACCTGGCACCCATCAGCCCTGTCCTGCCTTCCATCACCCTTAACCCGCCTCTCATCACCCCTGACCTGGCACCCATCAGCCCTGTCCTGCCTTCCATCACCCTTGACCTGCCCCTCATTATCCCTGACCTGGCACCCATCAGCCCTGTCCTGCCTTCCATCACCCTTGACCCGCCTCTCATCACCCCTGACCTGCCTCTCATCACCCCTGACCTGCCTCTCATCATCCCTGACCTGCCTCTCATCACCCCTTACCTGTCTCCAATTATCTGACCTGCCTCTAATTACCCCTGACCTGCCTCTCATCACCCCTGACCTGCCTCACATCACCCCTGACCTGCCTCTCATCACCCCTGACCTGCATCTCATCACCGCTGACCTGCCTCTCATCACCCCTGACCTGCCTCTCATCACCCCTGACCTGCCTTTCATCACCCCTGACCTGCCTCTCATCACCCCTGACCTGCCTTTCATCACCCCTGACCTGCCTCCCATCACCCCTGACCTGCCTCTCATCACCCCTGACCTGCCTCTCATCACCCCTGACCTGGCACCCATCAGCCCTGTCCTGCCTTCCATCACCCTTGACCCGCCTCTCATCACCCCTGACCTGCCTCTCATCACCCCCGACCTACCTCTCATCATCCCTGACCTGCCTCTCATCACCCCTGACCTGTCTCCAATTATCTGACCTGCCTCTAATTACCCCTGACTGGCCTCTCATCACCCCTGACCTGCCTCTCATCACCACTGACCTGCCTCTCATCACCCCTGACCTGCCTTTCATCACCCCTTACCTGGCACCCATCACCCCTGTCCTGCCTCTTATCACCCCTGACCTGCCTTTCATTACGCCTGACCTGCCTCTCATCACCCCTGACCTGCCTCTCATCACCCCTGACCTGCCTTTCATCACCCCTGACCTGCCTCTCTTCATCCCTGACCTGCCTCTCATCACCCCTTACATGTCTCCAATTATCTGACCTGCCTCTAGTTACCCCTGACCGGCCTCTCATCACCCCTGACCTGCCTTTCATCACCCCTTACCTGGCACCCATCACCCCTGTCCTGCCTCTTATCACCCCTGACCTGCCTTTCATTACGCCTGACCTGCCTCTCATCACCCCTGACCTGGCACCCATCACCCCTGATCTGCCTCTCATCACCCCTGACCTGCCTCTCATCACCCCTGACCTGCCTTTCATCACCCCTGTCCTGCCTCTTATCACCCCTGACCTGCCTTTCATTACGCCTGACCTGCCTCTCATCACCCCTGACCTGGCACCCATCACCCCTGATCTGCCTCTCATCACCCCTGACCTGCCTCTCATCACCCCTGACCTGCCTTTCATCACCCCTGACCTGCCTCTCATCACCCCTGACCTGCCTTTCATTATCCCTGACCTGCCTTTCATCACCCCTTACCTGTCTCCAATTATCTGACCTGCCTCTAAATACCCCTGACCTGCCTCTCATCACCCCTGACCTGCCTCTCATCACCCCTGACCTGCCTCTCATCATCCCTGACCTGCCTCTCATCACCCCTTACCTGTCTCCAATTATCTGACCTGCCTCTAATTACCCCTGACCTGCCTCTCATCACCCCTGACCTGCCTCACATCACCCCTGACCTGCCTCTCATCACCCCTGACCTGCATCTCATCACCGCTGACCTGCCTCTCATCACCCCTGACCTGCCTCTCATCACCCCTGACCTGCCTTTCATCACCCCTGACCTGCCTCTCATCACCCCTGACCTGCCTTTTATCACCCCTGACCTGCCTCCCATCACCCCTGACCTGCCTCTCATCACCCCTGACCTGCCTCTCATCACCCCTGACCTGGCACCCATCAGCCCTGTCCTGCCTTCCATCACCCTTGACCCGCCTCTCATCACCCCTGACCTGCCTCTCATCATCCCTGACCTACCTCTCATCATCCCTGACCTGCCTCTCATCACCCCTGACCTGTCTCCAATTATCTGACCTGCCTCTAATTACCCCTGACTGGCCTCTCATCACCCCTGACCTGCCTCTCATCACCACTGACCTGCCTCTCATCACCCCTGACCTGCCTTTCATCACCCCTTACCTGGCACCCATCACCCCTGTCCTGCCTCTTATCACCCCTGACCTGCCTTTCATTACGCCTGAACTGCCTCTCATCACCCCTGACCTGGCACCCATCACCCCTGATCTGCCTCTCATCACCCCTGACCTGCCTCTCATCACCCCTGACCTGCCTCTCATCACCCCTGACCTGCCTTTCATCACCCCTGACCTGCCTCTCTTCATCCCTGACCTGCCTCTCATCACCCCTGACCTGTCTCCAATTATCTGACCTGCCTCTAATTACCCCTGACTGGCCTCTCATCACCCCTGACCTGCCTCTCATCACCACTGACCTGCCTCTCATCACCCCTGACCTGCCTTTCATCACCCCTTACCTGGCACCCATCACCCCTGTCCTGCCTCTTATCACCCCTGACCTGCCTTTCATTACGCCTGAACTGCCTCTCATCACCCCTGACCTGGCACCCATCACCCCTGATCTGCCTCTCATCACCCCTGACCTGCCTCTCATCACCCTTGACCTGCCTCGCATCACCCCTGACCTGCCTTTTATCACCCCTGACCTGCCTCTCATCACCCCTGACCTGCCTTTCATTACCCCTGACCTGCCTTGCATCACCCTTGACCTGCCTCTCATCACCCTAACCTGCCTCTCATCACCCCTGACCTGCCTCTCATCACCCCTGACCTGCCTCTAATCACACCTGACCTGCCTTTCATCACCCCTGACCTGCCTCTCATCATCCCTGACCTGCCTCTAGGGATGTCATTGGTATCCAATATATTCCGATTTCGATTATCACTATTTTGGTCTCAAAATTTCGATTTTTTTCGATTTTTCTATACAGGTAAATAACAGCTAATGAACACTCAAAAGACATATTTTCACACCCAAATAGATTTAATAAAACACAACATGATCATAGGCTAGTCTCAAAATTTCGATTTTTTTCGATTTTTCTATACAGGTAAATAACAGCTAATGAACACTCAAAAGACATATTTTCACACCCAAATAGATTTAATAAAACACAACATGATCATAGGCTAGTTGTTAGAGTGTCGAATTACATCAGATTATATAGCAGAACTATTGCTTCTGTAAGACCTCTAATGGTTCAGATTTCATTATGCAAATAGATGACCAAAAATGCTTTAATCTGCCTTATTTCTTAATGAAAAAAGCTTGTTTTTAAGGGTAAAAATAGGTTTAACGTTTTTGTCGATGCGATAATCGGAAATCCAAAAATACCGAAATTTCGATTTGGTAGGTATCGATGACATCCCTACCTGCCTCTCATCACCCCTTACCTGTCTCCAATTATCTGACCTGCCTCTAATTACCCCTAACCTGCCTCTCATCACCCCTGACCTGCCTTTCATCACACTTGACCTGCCTCTCATCACACTTGGCCTGGCACCCATCACACGTATACCTGACATGAGAGAGCAGCGGGTGGGCAGGCACCTTCCCTGTTCTCCCGAAGCTATTTCTAAATGTACCACCGGCTGCACAGGCCCGTAGCCAATAAGGGAGACGGGGGGAGACGCATCAAGGAGCTCTGGATACGGGCCTGGGTCACTGACTACCATTATGTTTCTGTATGCTATGAAAGATTGAACGTGGGATTTACATCACAAATGACTCAGGGTCTAGGTGATTAAGTGATTGAGTTGAATCGTTGATCATTTGGGTTAAACATGAGACACGAACATAACCTCCTCCCCCCAAAAAAGTACTAATTTTTTTGTTACCTCTTCCTCCAGCCCACTAGAGTAAGAATGGAGTATATTGAATTTAAACATAACCGGACAGTTTATGCTACCGTTCAATTAAATTTTCTGTTTTAAATCTTTGGGTGTTTTGAGGCCCCTACAACTCAGGAGGGTCACATATAGTAAGGCAGACATATTGAGCCTAGACTGATGATGCACCAATGCAGCCCTGGCGAGTTACTCCTATACAGCTCTCTATGCCAGGTCCACTGTACAAGGAGCACACCCCCCCCCCCAAAAACACACACACACACACACACACACCTGTGACCATGTACCTAATTTGAGTGGAAGATATTATTTCTCAATTCTGACAGCGGAACCAGATTCTCCAGGGAACGCTACCCCAAATTGATATATTACACTTCATATATAATTTCAGTTGGTGGCTGTAGGTGAGCAGGTGGCTGTGGGAAAGCAGGTGGCTGGGGGCAAGCAGGTGGCTGTGGGCGCCGTTGCCCAGCAGCCCGTAACTGCCGCTTTACATCTCGGCCAAAAAGTGAGTCGATCTGAGTGTCAAGGGCGACGTCATCTCCGTTTCTCTTTCAACTTGTCAGTTGGCCGGGGGCGGCGGCCGCTGTAGCTGATTGAGAAGATTCAGCTTGTGAGTGGCCTCACAGATGACTCGGGGTAAGCTGGATCTGTAGCTTATCATGTACTTAGATACGGTACTCCCTTAATCATTCATTGGTCAATTCTGGCATCAGAAATGGATTCCTTGTTAAAAAGTACCCTCAAGTCATGTGTCATACATGTATGTTATTCCATTTCAGGCCAGCAGGTGGGTGTGGGTGAGCAGGTGGGTGTGGGAGAGCAGGTGGGTGTGGGTGTGCAGGTGGGTGGGCAACAGTTGCAGACTGCGGGCATGTACCGCCTTCTGTCCCTGTCAAAAAACAGGAGAAGATATGGGTGATACAACTTCGCTCTGCACTCCTTTTATGCTGCCACTGTGGAAATCTTGTGTTGTCTCGTTGAAGTATGAGAACTGCCAATGGCGCCACCATATCTTTGACGGGTGGAAAGAGAACAAAAATGCTAATCCTTTTTTTTTGGGGGGGGGGGGCGTTGTAACATTTTATATGCCCTCCTGAGTTGGGGGATAGGGTGTAGTAAAAACATTTTTATTTTCAACAGATTTCATGCAGTATGCTTTTTGCCCGGCTTGGCGGTAGATCTTTGAAGTTAGATGGTATTTGACTCAAAATATGATTTCTATCTTTGACGAAAAACAATGATACCTTGGAGCCTATGGTCGCCCGTTGCCGAGGGTAGTTTAGTTTTAGTACATTTCCATAACACCGAAAGATAGAAAAAAATTGTTAAAGATCGCAGGCGAATGTTACGAAGAAAAAATGAGTATTTGGAAAAAATGTTGAAGGAATTGTCTGTCCCCTGATCTTGCCTTCCTCTCTGGTTTGTCCCCTTTTGTCTATGTCGAACAGCAACTGAATGACTAATGTTTTCCCATGTCCCAAATATGTCTTAAAACACAAAATTAGGCAGTGTATATTACTCAGGGTTAATGAACTCTGAGTCAACTAGCACCAAGTAGCAAGTCAGTCTCCAACTCTGCCACCAACAATGGCAAACCTGTCCACATAATTCAAGATAGTTCAAGAGAAACACACCAAAAAGGTCTTACAAAAAACGTCTCACCTAGAAATACAAGATAGTTCTCATTGACTTTGCACTGCAAATGTGTGGACCGTAATGTAGACAAATGTCCTTAGTAGTTAAGAGTTTAATTTTCCAGATACATGTTTTCCTGTTTTTTGGTGACATTTTTCTAATTGAATATTTTGATGGGTTGGAACAGGATATTTGCAATATCTTTGGGTCTACCATGTAGGTGAATGTCTGATTGTTCAATACCATCTATGAATATGTTTATAGGATTAATATTTCATAGGTAAAAGTCACTCTAAAGTAGAGTGACTGACTATCTTGAAATGCCTGCTCCAAAGCGTCGCAAAAGACTCTGGGTGATAACCCTGAGTCAATAATCAATCAGAAATAAAATCAAAGATGGTTCAGGTTCTCTAAACATACCAAATTACGAAAATCGAGAAATCTACAGATAGCTCAAATTCGGCCTATATAATTGGCGAATTTGATACTTGTCAGGATGTGATAGAGGCAGGGTTAGGTTTAAAAAGTGAAAGATGGATGTACAAAACATGTCAATCATACTGCTAATAGTTGTACAAAAGATGCTAGTAGCTAAGCAAATGCTATAACAGGATATAATTAACGTAAGTAAGCTGAAGACAATGGGTATGCCTGTTCAAAGTTAGAATAGGTCTGCATAGGCCTACCAATTATGAGGTGGAATACTTACAGCGTCTGTTCTGTTTCATTGAGTGTGCAGTTATGTCCGATGACGTGCTACAGTAAGACTAAGAGAGAGAGAGAGATCAGAGAGCAAGATGGGAGGCATCTCAGGGCTGAGTCATTGTCAGCCGAGGAGGGGGGGGGGCAAGTTTGTATATGTATCGAGAGTATATGCATTGCTTTGTACATATAATAATGAAAATAAAATAAAGAAGAGAAGAGCATTGGCTTAGAGCCATGACTTAGTCTAATAGAACAGATGTTAGTTATCATTTACAATAGTAATGGTTGGTGTTATTGCCAGATGGAAGATGTTTTTTTCTATCTTAAGTGGACTGATGGTATCGTCCTGGTTAAATGATGGTCAATCATTTAACAGTAGTCAATGGCAGGTTTTTGGTTCATATGTCTTAGGCCTCTATATAAGGATAGGAATTTCAGATAGACATATGTCTGAAATATTAGACATATGTATCAATTAAGTCAAGGTGATTCTTCTTGTTTCAGGAGGTGAAATTGGTACTCTCACTAATGGTCCTATTTTCCACTTTAAGGGCATTCCATGCCCCTGCCAATCTGTACCTCAGGCTTCTAGAAAAGGCAGGATTGTTGGCTCCTCCCTACGTCTTGTTGCTACATTAATTATTTATAATTCATCTTGCATTAACGATTTTTTGAAAGCATGTTCCAAAAGATGCTGAAGTGATTGATTTGATACATTGGAATAAATCCGGATAAACCAAAGTGTGAATTACTTGGATCAGTCCAGGTTGCCTCCAGAATGACTCCCCTCTTTGGGGGAGCCCAGGCTGCCTGTGACTCCCCTAGGTGACTCCCAGGCCAACCTAAAGGAGTTACCTCGGGGAGTCAAATAGTTCCCTGACTCACCTAAGGGAGTCACATGAGGACATGTGCTCCCCTAAAGAGGGGAGTCATTCTGGAGGCAGCCTGGACGCGTTTTCTTTTCTCTGTGTAATTGTGCTAAATCATATAGAAGACTGAGATCCAACTGATATGACATGTGGAATGGGAAGAAGTAACGTCATGACGATAGCATAGTGTACAAATTGGTCTCAACAGTGGGTAGTCAGAGCCAAGTGTTGTCTTTGGTAGTACTCCTAACCTCTGCATAGGGTCCAAAGGAAATCTGAAAAATTGGTGAAATGGCTTTCTTTTGCTAACGTTTATTTGATTTTAAATAAGGGAGTGTTCATTTATTATTTACAGGGGGGGGGGGTGGTGGGTTTGGGGGGGGGGCGTAAAAATTTCCGACCCCTTCTGAGGGGGGGGGCGTAAAAAATTCTGACCCCTCTTGAGGGGGGGGCGTAAAAATTTAAGCCCCTTTTTAGCCAAAAAGCCCGCTCGTTACTATAGTTCAAAGGGGGGGGGGGCCGAAAATTTTTCGCCGCCTTCGGCGAGGGGGGCGCGAAACGTTACACGCGCTCTCGAAGGGGGGCGTAAAAAATTTTCGCCCCTCCGCGCGAAATCTCACCACCCCCCCCCCTGTAATTAATAAATGAACACTCCCTAATGCCATAGGTCAACAAATCTCTGCATTTTCATTTGAACTTACTAAAGAGAGTATATCCCTTTTGGTAAATTGGTGATTCGATTCTGAAGTCATAATTATTGAAACTGTTATTTGTGAGCTGGCTCACTAGACACAGGGGTCAACCCAGAGTCAACCAGAACTGATGGGGAGAGAGATTAAATGAGAGAAACCACAACGTGACCCCACCCCCATATTGTAATAGATGACTAGACCGCATAAGTATATTCTATGTATCTTTGACCAATACCAGTTAATGGCACGGTGAGTGGTTAAGTTATCTTGGAAACAGGGCGGACAAAATGGTGTGCATGATAGTGATAAGAAAAGCGAAAGCATGACATGGCAGTATATACTACATCTAAAGGTTAAACCACCAATGACGGGCGGATCCAGGAATTTGGGAAAGGGGGGGGGGGGGGGGGTGATACAGGCAAGGCATACTGAGGGTATTGAAACCATTTACATTAAAATGTACAGAAGGGGGCCGGTGAATGATATACTTACTACCGTAAATTCCCGCGTACTACCCGCGGGTTGTACGCGAACCAAACACAGCTTTCATTCGATGCCAAACATGCCTATATTGGGTGCGGGTTATACGAGGGTTTTTATTATTATAGAATAGTACTAAAATATAAATTTTCAGATCCAGAAACGGGTTATAGGATTCTCCTAAGTTGGGGGTGCGGGTTATACGCGAGATGCGGGTTATACGCGGGAATTTACGGTATGTATCTTTTATACAGGCCGTATGTATGAGCCAGACGGGTCCAATGGACACGCAAGAGGAACTGAACCAGGTGTGCATCAGTACATGCACCAGAGTACCCACAAAAATCTCAATTTACCATGACATTTATAACATTATTGTGGGGATCAGGGGGCTTGGCCCCTGAGAAAATTTCTAAATTCTAGAAAGCAATTAATGGTACATTCTAGGAGATTTTGAAATAGCAATTCCATTTTTTTCATTTTCCAATAAATTCCATGACATGTTAGTTAAGGGTTGTAACTCCTAGTAGGGGTGTCTAGATGGGGGTCCCCATGTCACATGTCGATTTTAAGACATTTCTGTGTCGCCCTGTCGATTTTAAGAAATGACATGTCGCCATGTCGATTTTTAAGAAATTCCCATGTCCCATGTCACCATCTCTTAAATTTCCCATGTCACACGTCACAAAGGCTCAAAATGTCCATGTCGCTGTGTCGATTTTATGGCTCGACCGCCATAGTAGGGCTAAACTATGACATGTGGGAACCCTCAGTACATTATCTGGAGCTCTGCCCCTAAATCCCCGCAGCCCCTTTCTTTCTCTTGTAGCCCCTGATATTCTTCTCGCCACTCATTACACCCGCCTACCTCCCCTCTCTAATAGCCTGTCTGACACCACCCTGTTCTCATCATGATGCCACGAATTTACCTTCTAAAATACCCAATGTATATAGTTTAAGAATAAGCGTTATCTGAAAGCCTATCTATTGCAATCTTACTTGACATTATGATATTGATTATTCTGTAGACATCCTTAGAAATGAAAGTAGACCGGTGTCATGAAGCAAAGTTAGTATCATTATACCCCAATAAATTGGGGATTAAGAGACATAATGTATAAGAGCCTTTCAGATAAGAATGAAATTAAAACTTCCTCCAGTTCCGACACATTGCCCTCATCTCTCCTATATGCATAGTTCCTAAAGGGTAAGCATTTTTCTGGTTTGGTGGGCGAGGCATGTGGAAGCTCATAGTCATGCACATATTTCCCAAAGTTGAGCTAAGCCTACCTGGCCGAAAAACCTTCCATTTATTAAATGGAAGGTTTTTAAATTAATGTATTCGGCATACACATGTACAGTACTTTGTAAGTTACATAGTAAATGCAATTACTTGAAGAGGAAGTACAGAAATATTTTTATTCACTCGTTTATAAACATCAAAATGTAGGCCTACATCACGTCCTTTTGTTTAATTAACTCCCGTAATCAATGTAATAAGTGCACATGCATTGATATTCAAGTACACGAGTAATGTTGAACATGGTTTTCATTTCAGAATTGAGCCTAGCGTTTAAACGATCTGTAATTTAGGTTCTCTACCAAATGTAAAGTTAAAAGGCTATTCGATTCTTCCACTACAACAGCATGTCTCCAAAATGAGAACATCATTTACTTCAAGAACACATAATTTTTATTTTATTTTTGCAGTGATTGTTAGTTCCTTTACACCCTAGATACAGAACTCTCGATTTGGGTCAATTTCCTACAGGATAATAATTATTATCTAAAAACTGCATTGTTTGAAGCCCAGGGAAAATGTAGAAATTCCTACGAAATTAGGCAAATGATCTCTGTAGATAATAGCTAAGGTATTTTTAAGAGCCGTAATCATGGTCGAATCCATCAGGTGGAATGAATGTCAGATTTCTGTCCCACTTTACCGGGACAAGGGTTCTTTTACCTCCCACACTTCAATCATATACTGTAGTATGAGATTAAGAGGTCTTTATACGCTGCCCGTCGCCAAAGTGAAAATATACAAAACATGAATTTATATTTATGATATTATTCAACGTAATGTAATCATTATCAATTTACTATAATTCATTAGAACCTTTGTACAATTGTATGATAGATCACTGATTACCACCAATTGATTGCATGGATATTATCCAAGTGTATGAGCAGAATACTACAGTCGCTTTAGTACAGTAAAATACACTTTAAGTGTAGAAGTATTTACTAGCAATTACTATTAATTACTGGGGCTCTACTTTTACCTTAGTATGAGAATGGGTCATGTGTTTGACCAAGTTATCTTCTTCTGGGAAAAATTTACCACATATTGAACAAGCATACACATCTACCCCAGGCAGAGCCTTAGATGTGTGCTTTTTGATGGCTGCTAATGACCTGAATTTCTCATTGCAATGGCAACATTTATATTCTCTCTTCTCTCGATCACATTTGTGCACCTGCAATGATTCTAATGTCGGAAACGTTTCATCACATTTACAACATGTTTGGGGATTTTCCTTTTTGTGGGTTCTCATATGTCCTTCTGATTTTATATAGGATGGGAACCTCTTGTTGCAAAAATTGCACCAATAGGGAAGGTTTTTTGTAATTTTTTCCATGTGTTTCACAACCTCGGCTGACTTTCTGAAAACCATGTCACAAAGATAACACTTATAAACATGGTGTGCGGAGTGGTGTCTCACATGATGCCATAACGCCTCAGCCCCTTTGCACCTTTTACGACACATGGGACAATCGTGTAATTCTTTCCCTCCGTGTACTTTCATGTGTCTCACATACGCGATTGGGTCTACGAAGCTCTCCTCACACTTACGACACCTGTGAGCGACATTACCTTCATGATGTTCCTTCGTGTGGGCATCAAGATACTTCAACTTACAGAACCCCTCGTAACAAACTGCACAGCCAAAGGTCCGCAGATGATTGTCTAATTGTTTCTTCTGTGAACATTTGTGGCCGCAATGACCACATATATAAACAGGGTCCCCGGTATGGATCACCCGCACATGGGCCGCTAACCTTGATTCTTCTGGGAACTGTTTTCGACAAATTTGACACCGATAACGTCGCTTTGGTAGATTATGGACGAGAATATGCTTGCGAAGCTGTGCTAGGTACATGAACTTCTCTTTGCACTGCCCCTCGGTGCATTTATATTTAAATGGATCTTTCTTCTTACCGGTATGTGTACCCATGTGTCCATTTAAATGATTTACATGGGCAAAAGTCTTCCCACACTTTGGACACACAAATGGTCTTTCTGTATGGCACTTATAGTGTTTATCCAGCTCGTCCTGAGTTACATACTGCTTACTACACACATCACACACAAAGGGAGTTACTCCCTCATGCCTCAACACATGCTGCCTGAGCTGAGACAGCTTAGGGAAGGACATACCACAGAGTTCGCAAACGTTCGGCGGATGCGGGGGCTTCTTGTGATTATTATCTACGCGATGCTCGACAGGAATGACTCCGACATGCATTATCATATGATCTATGAGCTCGGCTGGGCGTGCAAATTGCTGACCACATATAGTACACATGTTACTCATCTTCTTCCCCCGGTTGTGCTTATACACGAGATGAAGCCTGAGGTATTCTGTATTGAGACACTTCTTGCCACAGTGGGGACAGATCTGATGTACTGTACCCGTGTGGATCGTCATGTGACTCTCTAGGTAGGTGTGGTTTTTAAACCCTATATCGCACACAGGACATCTGTGGTGTGTATCATCTGTGTGTGCCAAAAGGTGTTTCCCAAAGTCTGACTGCTCGTCGAATTCCTCACCACATGCTTTACACTGGTATAAACTCGGCTCCGGCTCTGGTTTGACACTGAATTCCTCATCGTCGCAAGTCCCGAGGAAATTCTCATTGTGCATATGGCTCATCATGTGTGTGGTCAGAGCATCTTCAAATGTAAATCCTCTGATACACTGAACACATTCAAGGCATTCATCCCAAATGTATTCTCCTGATATCTGAGGCTCCTCGTTTATCGGGAACATCGTCTCCACCTCGAAAGGTAACGCTGGCTCGTCCTTTATCGGTAACGACCCCTCCTCTTCTATTGGCAAAACCTTGAAGATAGGCAAATCTATAGCCTGTTGATGAGGAATAACATCACCAACAGGTGTTGCAAAGTCTTCCATCTGCTGCATATTGGGCTGTACTGGAGGTTGATATGTTTCCATTTGGGGTGATGTGGTTTCTACTTCATGTTTTACCTCCATGGTTTCTCCTGTGACATCACCTACAGATGTGACTAGGGTGTCTGTCTCCTCCATACTGAACTCTCCTGTAGGCCCATTTGTCTCCACACTGGGGTGAAGTGGCTCTTGTTCATGCATTTCCTCCATGGTATAATTTGATATGACGTCACCAACAGGAGTGATGGGGGTTTCATTATATCCCACTAGGGGCCCACCTACAGGCCTGTCTGTTTCCATTCTGGGGCAACTGTTTATTGCTTCCTCTTCGTCCTCCATTTTTATTGATATGACATCCCCTACAGGAGTGACCATGTTGAACATATACTTCATTGTTGGCTCTCCTGTGGTGGGTCCCTTTGTTTCCATTCTGGGGGGAATCGTCTCTTCTTTATGCATGTCCTCCATGGTTTCAGCCACAATACAGATGAAAGTTAACGCTGCCTCAGTCTCTTTGCTGCATGTAGGATAATTCCCTGCAGACTTTCACATCTGATCTGAGAATTGCTTTGGTTCTGTCACATACTGGAGACAGTTACAGCCGCCTCAACATGTATTGAAATCAGGGACTGGGTCATCACGGCCAGTTGACTCTGTAAATGAAACAAAGGGAACCAAAGTTTATTTTCCAGCATCTTTAATTATAATTTATATATCGCATTGACATACCAGGGTTGTATCACTTTCTAAAGCCCCCCCCCCCCCCCTCACAACCATGTTGATTATATTAAAAGGCAAACTCCTATACCTTTGTCAACACAAGTGACAGTCAGTGTATGGGCATTAAACTACTGCTATCCCTACTGCATGCTACAACCTACCGGTAACCCACTAGCTGTTTGTAGCCTAATTTGTTGAGAATGAATTTGTGAGGACTTGTTGGATAAGTCTACTGTACCTTTACAAACTAAATGAGTAAATGCTGTTCTCTGTTCACATATGATGTGGTGGTGTAGGTAATTGCTAGCCTTTTTTTAAAAACCAATAGGCCCTATTCAGGTTACGAACTCCCGCATTATCGCCCCCCTCGCCAGGCAGTTTCCGGTTTTAGGGTGTGCCTATCTGCTACCAGATGCAGCCATTCAATGGCCTAACTTAAAACGTAATTTGGGCCTAATTTGGGTTTTCAAGAGCTGCAATGATATACATATAGCCTATATATACTATCAGGAAGGGAATCTACTGGCATAGCACAATAGGCTACATGAGAAATAGGATCAATGTGTAAAGTTAAAACGGAAATAATTGAATACACATGTAGAGCTATACTATATAGCATATAGCAAAGTGGTGAAAGATCCTACAGTAGCTTACACATCACACCTTACCTCCATCTCACATTGTGAATAAAGCTCCATACTTAGGTTAAATAGCCTCCATGCGTTACATCCTATGACCTTGTTGAATAATCCAAGAAAAATAATAATATTTTCCAGACATGTTTCTGAGACTATGTCAGTCCCCTCCCAGCTTACTAGACCAACTGACTGAAGACACTGCACATAATAACTATGGCTTTCTAAATGCCACCCCTCCCCCAAGCATCCAGGTGTGGCAGTCAGCCTCCACACCTCCAGGTGAGATGTACCTGTGAGATGCTCCTGTCAGTGTTGCTCCCCACCTTTTCTTCACACCTCTCAGCTGGGTGTGGCACTGGTCACTATATCAAAGTGGTGTTCTTTTGAGGTCCAGATCTAAGGCACACCACAGGGTGAGGTGTGGGGATAGTATTTTGAGGTTGAAATTTCTAAAGTGAAACAAGCATATTATGTATAGACAAAAAAAAGGCCATTAATTAGGGGCCACCTATTAATGACAGACGCATCAAGGGGGGGGGGGGGGGTCAGGCCAAATGCGTACAGAAGCATACAGGGGATGGGGGTCTAGGACCATTTTGGCATACACATTGCGTTTTTCCTCTAAAATCCTTTAAAATTATCCGATTTATAAACCGTAAAACCTGGCATGTAGGAAATTATTTTTTTTGCCTAATGAGAGGTGAAAGGTGCCACCACCCCCACGTGTCTCGATGGCTCCTTATTATGGCAAACGTTATTTTTCACGTAAAATAACATATTTTTGTTCAATTCAATTCTAAGAATTCTTTATTAATCCATAACGGTACAATATGTTTGTATGTCTACCTTCAGTAATGATATGATATCCTTTCATTGTTACCCTTGACAAGGTGTGAAATTGTCATGGGTTTAATAAAGGGGCTGCCTCTTGGTGCAAGCACCAGTTTATGTGGGTAACCCCTCGAGATAACTAGCAGCTTTATTTTAAAAGACGATATATATGATCTTCAATATGTGTTCATGCTTCAGGGCAGGAAATGTTGTTTTACATACATGACTCAAAATCCTATGTCTCATGCGTTTTCATAACAGCTATGAGAAATGTGTTATTCTGGCCACGTTATTATTAAAACATATGTATCAGATACCCTGAGTAGATCTGTGTGGACATATGGTCCTAAATATTAAAATTGGTTACATGGATGAAGTTCATAATGCACTATATCAATAGTGAGGGATGTGGTTCTCCACTCCGACTTATTACCAAATGATTAAAGTAGTTAGCTAATATATTGGTCACAATGATGGAGAACATTATAGGTGGAGGATGGGATGGTTATTCACTATTTTGGTGTCGATTTAGCAATATATGATGGATGGGGGGGGGGCTGGGTAATACCCCCCAGGACCGAAAAAATAGATGACAGATGGTGCATGGTATTAGATATCAGTATAGTAAGCTATATAAATTATATATGTACGGGTACTACGACTTTTACATTTTACAGTCTTGAGGTTGTATCAGTCCTTTAATATTTGTATAGCATTTTGTCAAATAATTTTTTTCCAAAAAAATACAGGGATGGTGGATGCCTCAGATCTGAGTTGGGACACCACTTTGATATAGTGACCAGTGCCACACCCAGCTGAGAGGTGTGAAGAAGAGGTGGGGAGCAACACTGACAGGAGCATCTCACAGGTACATCTCACCTGGAGGTGTGGAGGCTGACTGCCACACCTGGATGCTTGGGGGGAGGGGTGGCATTTAGAAAGCCATAGTTATTATGTGCAGTGTCTTCAGTCAGTTGGTCTAGTAAGCTGGGAGGGGACTGACATAGTCTCAGAAACATGTCTGGAAAATATTGTTATTTTCATGGATTATTCAGCACACATGGAGTATAAATGGAGCCTATAAACATGGACATTTACCTGTGCATTTACAGGGCTTATTAAGCCAACATCCCTGGAGGTGACTGGAACTAAGGTTTGTTCTGTATGTGCCCATGTAGCCCAGGGCTAGGCCTAACCGAACCAAGTGCCCAAAATGCTATGTTACCTCACGTTCAACCCCCAACAAAACCATGTTATATATTTTACACATGGTTCACCATTTTATAGCTGGATAGATCGAACAAATACCTTTCCAGAAAGGTCCTACTTAAGTGGGTGTGACGTTTTGAGCCAAAGAAATCAATTTCTTAAGACAGGTATAGTCTCAGTGAGCCAGCAGGGTGAGGGAGGGCGGGCTGGACCGGAAACTGCCTGAGCGCGGGCATTATGGGAAACCTGAATACGGAGAATGCAATATCAGAGAAATCAGCCTGACATAACTAGGCTAACTCTGTTGACGTACTAGGCGTTACTGAGTCTGTTGTGAGAAGAAATTACTCGGCTAAGTAAATATGGTAGTACTATGCTACCGGTAACTAATCATTATAATTATACACATTTTGTTCCTTTTCAGTTACAAGGGAACTCCGGTGTGGCTTTTGTGAGCTCAGCAGTGACTCACTATGGTAACCCCTCTACACCCCCAGCACAGGTTCATTTCTCCCATTCACCAGTACTTAGTAGTTATCCTAGTATTTATGGAGGTCAATGTACATAGTTAGGCCAAAATAAAAAAAAGTTGGTTTCCGGTAACATGGTCTGACAGAGGAGACCCGGCCGGTCGGATTTTTTTTTTTTTTTAATTTTTTTTTGTTTGCTTTCACCTTTTTGGGGCCTGTTTTAGAGATTTTACTGTAAAATCCTTAATAATTGTCCGATTTACAAACCGTAAAAACTGGAAAAGAGCAAAATTTTCTAATAATGAAAAAAAAATAGGGGGACCCGGCACTGTTTTGCTAGACCCGGTCGGGTGACCGGAAACAAACCTTTTTTTTTATTTGGCCTTAGCCTAGTCACCGATATTGTAAATTCATTCCTCCCTGCTTACAGACCATGGTCTCCCAAAACTATTCGTCCCTTACATAATACATGGCTATAACCAACACACTACTTCACAATGTTCAACTCCCTATAAATACTGCGCCATCATCCCATCTAGTTTAGCTTACAAACACAATCATCCCCCATTATTGATTCCAGATGGGCTACTTTTCAGGGTTCCTAGTGATCCTCGAGCATGGGCCGCAACTGACGCTATTTATAGCATTCCCGTGACCCAATTATCATATTGTAGGTTTATTATGCCTAATGATAATTATGTGACCTTGCAATGAATTTAAATGCATGTATTTTCCCCACAATGCAATGCTCAAAGCAGATGGGGGGACTTATAGTGACGGTTGTTCTAGAGTACCCAAGCACATTCTTTGTGGTTACAAAGAATGTACATGGCGATGTAGGTTCATGCCCTTGTCTTCGAGACACTGTATGGTTACATATTGGAGGCCACTACATGACCACCAATATCGTAAATTCCCGGTAAGCCCAATTTCTTTGATTACATGGCAAGCGGCTTGTATATAATACTTCAGTACCAAATTATATATTTACAGACCCACTCCACGGCTGCTTAAGTGAGAATAAAAGTTACTAATTTTTGGCAGAATGATTGGATTCAAAGTTCTGATCATTGGTTGGGAAAAGGAATCATCATTTGGGGACTGGTGGCAACTTTTATTGTGGGATTCATCAATTCGTCAAGACTTGGCGCTGCCTCCTACTTGAGCACTTTGCTTTGACCTGAAAGAAATTCCAACCGGGCTTGAACACCAAAGTAGTTCTTTTACAATTTTTTTTTTTTAAGTACACAGTTAAAGGGCCATTCAGTATATAGAGTTCGAATCAGGGTTATTCATTTGTCCCTATCTATATAAGTTCATCATCTAGCCCAGTCTCTGTGTACAGATTAGATTTTACAATTATAATATTCGAGAACAGATTAACATAAAGATATAACTCAGTTTTGCTATTAGTAAGAAATTTCATCAAATTGAAAGGTAGGTACAACATGCAAGGCACGGAGTATGGTGATGTATGTTCATGTAACCTAGTTGTTTGAATGCTGTGTCAGATAGGGGCGAAATCAGAATCGACATGATAGTTTCAGATGAACTATACAATCATCACTCACAGCAGTGCATTTTTAAAGTATAACATTTTTATGATTAATTAGGCTATAGATATGTATTTATATTAAGAAGCTCTTGTGAAATTGTGAATTTGACAGAAATACTAGTTTAAATGACTTGTCTCAGTCCGTCCTAGGAGATGTTCATGTGCTGGCTTTGCCCACACTCACGCATTATTGTGGTCATCCTCGACAAGTAATTTGTATGTAGTTTGAAGTAATGCTTTGAATGTCATATCCAAAATTTTATAGTGAAAAATGGTTGTCCCATTTACTTTTTGTACTGATTGTGGCTCAGACATCCAAGGAAGGTCGTAGGCCCTCTTCGAGGTAGAACAACCCCTCGGGTGGAAACTGCGAATGATGGAATAGCATTCATCATCACCACAATAGCCAATCAGTATTTCCCTCACCCAACCCATTTTAATACAAACCAATCATATTACATCCCCGCTCGATCTTCTCACCAATTTCTAGCACTCTCAGCATACAGACACCGCAATCAACTGAAAGAAACGCAAGACACATTACACAAATGAAGAATGAATCTTAACATGCTAATAAGAGTTCCATCTTTGATTTGGTGTAGCTCAGACAACTATCTCTTTCACGGTTTTTTTTCAGAGAGATTCCCATTAGTGTTTGATCATCATAGCTACATGATACAAGTTTAAATGATTGGAATTAAGATAATACTATTTACTTAGGAAAAAGTGTCGTGTTGACTAACTTCAGATCTTATACAAATTAAATGGACTGATTTCACATCTACACAGAAGTCAAATGTTCAGTTTAAAAGAATTACAAGTGTACCTCATTAAAGGTATGCTATCGTCATTCAACGAATTAGTCTGTAGTAGCAAATAGGTAGTAATCATTGGTACACGATTGTCCCTTTTAATAGAAGTTCCAATGTATTTAAAACGCAAATGTTGAGATTAAGCACTTCAAGCATACAAATAAATACACACCTCAAATTAATAATATGATTATTTCCCCCCGACCAAGGCTACGCAGTGTGCAGTCCTGGAAAGGCAGCATGGTGAAGGTTTTCCTGCAAGTGAAATAGAATAACATTAAGAGTTTGCCTGGTAAGAGATGTCACAGGTATAATCCAATATTTGGCTTTAGAATTTTAATTAACATGGCTCAGACATCCAAGGAAGGTCGTAGGCCCTCTTCGAGGTAGAACAACCCCTCGGGTGGAAACTGCGAATGATGGAATAACATTCATCATCACCATGATTTAAATTCTTTAGTAAGTTTGCTTAGTAACTACAAATGTCAGTTAATTCGATCCCCTTCGATCTAAAATATGAAACTGTTCAGTCCTCACTAGAATCCCCCACCCCCCATTGAAAGCTTGAAGTCAATAACCAGGGATGTGATTTGAAAATTGTCAGATGGTAGGAAAAAATGTATAGGCCCAAAAACAACTGAGAAGTTTCTGTTTTCAGTTGTTTTAAGCACAGCACAGGCACATTTTCTTGTGCAGCACTGCAATTAACCTGTGTGTGTGGGGGGGGGGGGGGGGTGACTTTTGGAAATCTGAAAGCCTAATGCTGCATTTTGTTTGGGGGGTTTGGGGGATGCCCCCAAGAAAATTTAGGATGTCTAGCCTGGAAATGGTGCATTCTGATGCATTTTAGCACAAAATGTATAAAAAGAATCAGATCTCTATTTTCAGCCCTCTTATAACTGTTTTTTAATAACTGTTCTAAATAGAATTGAAATTCAAAACTTGAAATTGTGCAATCTGCTGCTTTTTGAAACAAAATATATGAAAGCTCAGGTCTTCATGATTGGGACTGGAACCTTGTTTTGAGGGGGAAAGGTTTTAGAAAATTTTGAAATTCTAGAATTGAAACAGTGCTATCTGCTGCTTTTTGGAACAAAATATATGAAAGCTCAGGTCTTCATGATTGGGACTGGAACCTTGTTTTGAGGGGGGAAAGGTTTAGAAAATCTTGAAATTCTAGCAATGAAACAGTGCTATCTGCTGCTTTTTGGAACAAAATATATGAAAGCTCAGGTCTTCATGATTAGGACTGGAACCTTGTTTTGAGGGGGAAAGGTTTTAGAAAATTTTGAAATTCTAGAATTGAAACAGTGCTATCTGCTGTGTTTTGGAACAAAATATATTAAAGCTCAAGTCTTTGTGTTAGCTCTCTATCTGCAATGCCCCCAGCCCTATTCTCTGGGGCTGGAACCTTTCTTTTTGGAGGGAAAGGTTTTAGAAAATTTTGAAATTCTAGAATTGAAACTGTGCTATCTGTTGCTCTTTGGAACCAAATGTATTAAAACTTGTGTCTTAATATGTCTTCTATAAGTGTGCTGGAACCTTTCTTTTTGGAGGGAAAGGTTTTAAAAAAATTTGAAATTCTAGAATTGAAACTGTGCTATCTGTTGCTCTTTGGAACCAAATATATTAAAACTTGTGTCTTAATATGTCCTCTATGATTGGGCTGGAACCTTGTTTTTGAAGGGAAATGTTTTGAGAAAATTTTGAAGGCCTAGACTTGAAAACTTGCAATCTGGTGCATTATATATTTGACTATAGTTGATATCATGATGGGCAAGCATCAACTATAGTATACTATATCAGTTTTTTGGCAGGAGTTTTCAGCCAAGCATAACAAATACAACGCTGCAGGGCTACCTTCCCATCCCCCTCACACCTTAATCCACAACTGAATGAGTTAAGTGTCCATTTGTAAATCAGATGGCACAACAGTACTAGGGGGGTTTGGGGGCATGCCCCCCAAGAAAATTTTGAAAACAAAGGAGGCAAATGGTTCACATTGGTGTATTTCAGACTTCTGGTCTGAAGAATCAGGACTTCACTTTTTGGAGATTCTGTCTGGCAATTGAGTAGCAGACCCCCCCCCCCCCCCCCACTGAAAAAATATCTCATTGGATCTGGGAAAATCATGAGGGTCGACTTTTTGGCTCTATTTGGTAGGAAATCCTACCAAAGTAGGAGAAATCACATCCCTGATAACTTGAATAAGGTTTTCTTTGCAAGAACGGGGCTCAGCGACCTAGGTCTTCCTCATCAATAAATTGAATAGGATTCGTAGACAAGATATCATCACAGACCCGATCTATTAAATATCTATTTAGCTGGGATGGATCCAGGTCCAGCCAGACCTGTGACACATGACAAGGTGTGACACTGCAGTGTCACAAGCATGGCTGTCACTTGTTTGTTGGCTGTCATTCCCTGTCCCAAGTCATTTGATGCATGCTTATCCTTCAAAAGCGGTAGTACATTATGTTCCTTGCTGTGTAGTCTGTACGATATAAACCTAGTACAAACGGAAAATACCAATGATAGCTAATGATTGTGGCCAGGGTAACCAACAACGTGTATTGCGGTCTCACTGAGACCAGCCACAGAAGTCACGCTGAAGTGTGAAGATCCAAATCGGGTTGCAAAAGTTCACAGCTAAATATTTGCAATAACGATGTGTTATGGACGAATAGACCTAGATTAGCCGTATTCTATATAGACTTGTTGAACCTAAACTGAAATGGAAATGCTAACCTGTGCGCCATGCGGCCCGATGGCTCTGGATTTCTTAGTAGCTCGTAGTCGCTTCTGGAATCGAATGGACCTGAAAAGTAGCACATGCTGGTTTATATAGTATCCGGAAGTGGCCGAGCGGGTAGCCTCAAAGCTTGTTGCCAAAGCAAATGTTTTGGCAAACTTTGCAGAGACCCTATCATGTTACACTGTAATCCCGGGTCTACCCTATGAACTTAGTAAAAAGGACCCAAACACAATAAGACTATATAAAATACGGTATGATGGTGTAAATACACGTAAGTGTAGTGGCTTCAGAGTTCAGTGGAGGGAAGGGGGCGTGGTCGGAAAACGGGCACCTGCCACGGGCACCTGCCACAGCCCTAGGGAAACCTACTGACCCGGGCCATTGACCCAGTAAGCGCCACGTATAGGTCGCCCCTAGATAAACCCACCAGACATTGAAAGACACGTCCCATGCGATTGATCTCTTCTAGTTTCGGGTGGCACCAGCTGGAAGGGGAGGGGGATTCCTTGGCTGTGGGTGAACCTCCGTCAGTGACGTCATTTTGGGGGAGACGTGTCCCAATCGGGGATTCTCCACCTCGGCAAGGCGTGGACCAATCAGAATGCGCCAAGCGTGGCCGGACCAGCCAATCACAAAAGGCCACGACGAGAATTTGCCGAGCAGAAAAGATCTCCACCACGCACGCTACCACATTCAGACATTGACAGTCACGACCAAGAAGGAACATCGAATTTGGAAACGAAATTCTACCCTTTAGACGAAACACACGGAAGAAAAACTTGGCGTCGTAATAAAACAACAATCAAGGTAAGTAATTTCCGTAATTGTTTATGGATTGGAAATGTACTTGCAATGTATTTTGTCAATTGATTCGATGATCCGGTAGCCGGTAAATGTGGACGTCCATATTGAATCCACACTTCGGCAAACGCCAGTGCAGGTTATCGAGATTTGTGGCGTTGTCAACTTAGGTTGATGGATTGCAGATCAATTATATATTACAAGTCTGTGTTATAAGTGTAGCATCTGAGCTCAGAACACAATTTACCAATAATTGAAGTAGGTGAATACAAGACATCGGTATTAAATGACAGGTCTAGATGTGGGCCTAACACCATTTCAGGGAATGGTCTCTAATAAGACTAGGATTTTTTTGGAGAAGCCTCAATGATTACAATCTCAACTGAATCTAGCGCCGCAGGCCTATATGCACCTAGTTCTATCATCAAATTAGCGCTGCAGGCCAATTTAACCATCAAAATAATCGTGAAACTAAACCAAGAATCATGACAAACTTTCTCTGAAATCAACAAATCTCCATTTTCGGTCAATTTTCGGAAATGATGATCCCTAAAATGTTGCATTGTTTTGTTTTCCAAACTAAAATAAAGTCGATCTTAAGTCAATCCAGCTTCATAGTCCTACCGTTATCCATTACACACTAGAGCTGAGCGCAAATTGGCCATTAAACCATTGAAATAACTATAAATAAAAGGTAATGATCGTAGCAGAAAGCTCTCTCGACGCCATTGTTTGTTGTCATGCTGGGGGCTATTAGCCAATGAAATTGCTTGTTTAAAATTGATGTGTATTCATACTCGCAAACAATGGAAAGTAGTCCTAATGTTTTTAACATGAAAAGGGGGGTTTGGGGGCACAGCCCCCGATTGAAATGAAACATTTCTATTGCCAAGGATATTCAAAGTCCATCTGTAATAAATCGGGGGCTCTGCCCCCGCACCCCCGTATTTTTTAATCCATAAAATAGTCCCATAAACCGGAAGTGACCCTGCCGTCACGTCAAGATGGCAACCATGACGGTGGAGGCTTATTTTTCATTTTATTCATGCAATTCTTTTGATTACTCTTTATTACTTAGCCATCCATACTGTAAAATATAGTTAATCAACTCTCAAACCCCTCTCCTGTAAGGTGAGTTTCATATGTAATTACGGCAATATGTTTTAAAGTCGATACTAGGCATTTTTAGACTGATCCATCCCTAATAGAGGCCATTCCCTGAACTGGTGTTAGGCCTAGATGGGCATTGAAAACGGGAAGAGTTCAAAAGGGGGCGGTCATTTTTCAATTTTTATGGTCATCTAAATACCCCTTTCTTCATTATTCATAAATATTATGAAATACTATTTCCCCTTTCACTAAGAGAACATTATACATGACCTATAGATCATGTACTATACACCCACACTTAATTATAACTTCATATATTTGTCCTTCATGTGTGAATGAATTGAAGGAATGTTGAAATATTTACTCAAGGTTGTCTTGATAGTTACTCATCTAACTCTTAAGATCTTTGTAGAACTAGCACTAAATTGTAGTCCACATCAAGGGCAAGGGAGCTTACTGTAATAATCTTAAGGTTCTGATCCATATGCTGGGGGATTAACGCGAGTTTCTGGTTGGTTGCATAAGGGGTGTGGCCACTTGTCCTTCCACTTTCACCACTGTTCACACTTTCATGACGTGGACACCTCTGTTAATAACAGTGTTAACTTAGATCTAAATAGTAATATAGATTAATTTCTATATTACCCCTAGACTAAATCAAATTGATAGGGTCTACACTTTGGTATAAATCTAGCACCAAGAACTTAAATACAGTTACCCTGTGAAATATAAAATCTATATTTTATCAAAGTACCTACCTATGGTCTTGATACAATGTATTAAGAAAAAAACAATTTTTATTTTTCAGATGAAGTGGCACTTACTAGGATTGGTGGTGCTCTTGGGCACTGTTGCCGTGTGGGCAGAGGAGGAGGAGAGTGAGGGCGAGAAGAAAGAGTCGACCTATGGAACAGTCATCGGAATCGATCTTGGCACAACTTACTCATGGTAAGTATTGACATCTCACGTAGAGGCAGATCAGTTAACCCCTGATCTATGTAGGCCTACCACAACAACATATTCACAATTAACTCTTCACTATACAAAGTAAAGTATTGTGTTAAAGAAAGTATTGAGCATACAGATTCTAATTGTAAGTAGATGGACCATAAAGAGGAAAGATGTAAGCTTTATATGTTAAAAGGGGAGAAAGTGGAATAATTTTCCTAAACCATTATTGATACCATTTTAATAATTGTATTTTAATTTATCTTCATCAGCGTAGGTGTATACAAGAATGGACGTGTAGAGATCATTGCCAACGACCAGGGTAACCGTATCACCCCATCCTACGTTGCCTTCACCGCTGAGGGTGAGCGTCTGATCGGTGATGCCGCAAAGAACCAGCTTACAACCAACCCCGAGAACACCATCTTCGATGCCAAGCGTCTTATCGGACGTAACTGGAACGACCCTGCCGTCCAGCATGATATCAAGTACTTCCCCTTCCGTGTTGTCCAGAAGAACGCCAAGCCTTACGTCACAGTCAGTGTCGGACCAGAAGGCGACAAGACCTTCGCTCCTGAGGAGGTATCTGCCATGGTCCTCACCAAGATGAAGGAGACTGCTGAGGCCTACCTCGGTAAGGAGGTGACACATGCCGTCGTCACTGTCCCTGCCTACTTCAACGACGCCCAGCGTCAGGCCACCAAGGATGCCGGAAGCATCGCTGGCATGACTGTCATGCGTATCATCAACGAGCCGTAAGTAAATTTATATCCTTATCTTTCTCTGAAGATTTCATTGTTAATCATAAAACGTACAAAATTGGTACGGATATTAAATGGGAGGAAGCCTACTGGCTTAGGAATATAAAGAACCGTAACTTTATCTGAAATTTTTAAATGAAAAATATAACTTGAACTTAAGAAATGTTCCTTCTGAAATTACAGAACTGCTGCTGCTATTGCCTATGGACTGGACAAGCGTGACGGTGAGAAGAACATCCTGGTGTTCGATCTCGGCGGTGGTACCTTCGATGTCTCCCTGCTCACCATCGACAACGGTGTATTTGAAGTAGTCTCAACCAACGGAGATACCCATCTTGGTATGTACAATTCTATATGTATTTCACTTTATTTGATTCCTCAAAACCTGTATCATATCTATAATCCATTTATAGATAAATGTATCCTAGAAAAAAAAAACAACAAACTTTTTGATACATCAATGATGCAGTGACGTCCTTAGAGGGTCATGGGTATAATTCCAAGAAACCTGTCAAATATCACGAGTAAGTTGTTTTAAAAAAATAAAATTTACATACTTGACATTAACTTTATACCAGTAGACTACAACAAGTTGTGTCCTTGTACCTGCAGGTGGTGAGGACTTCGATCAGCGCGTCATGGAGCACTTCATCAAGCTGTACAAGAAGAAGAAGGGCAAGGACATCAGAAAGTCTAACCGTGCCGTCCAGAAGCTGCGTCGTGAGGTCGAGAAGGCAAAGCGTACTCTCTCCTCCCAGCATCAGGCCCGTATCGAGATTGAGTCACTCTTCGACGGAGAGGACTTCTCTGAGACTCTTACCCGTGCCAAGTTCGAGGAATTGAACATGGTAGGTTTACACTTCCCAATTGTACAAGTTAACTTTATATTGATTGTCCTTCAAAAATAGCACTCACATGAACAGCTACGGCAAAGTTTTTTTGAATTATAAGTACGAAGACAAGGGTCGACCTTTCGCTGCTGTGCTACCTTGATGACTGATGATAAACAAGTCAGACCAGACCTGGGTCTCTATAGCAACATGCTGTGACATCTTTTTTTGAATGGCCACACAGTGGATAAAAAAAAAATCTATACCCTCCTGGGATTCTTGATGTCGACTATTAGTCCTTTGAAATTACAGCTCTAAAACTTATGTAATATAATTATCAAAAGACTTGCAACTGTATTGAAGTATGTCAATAATTTGCTTCTGTTATATGCCCGTCCAGCCGACAACTGTTTCAAATATCTCCTCTTTTCCCACAGGATCTCTTCCGCTCTACCATGAAGCCCGTGCAGAAGGTTATGGAGGATTCTGACCTCGCTAAGACCGACATTGACGAGATTGTGCTCGTCGGAGGTTCCACCCGTATCCCCAAGGTCCAGCAGCTCGTTAAGGAATCCTTCAACGGAAAGGTAAGCATAAAACACAATATATCTTGATAAATTTAAAAAGCATAATCTTTTCTTATACTGTGTAATGGTACTTGTAATAGCTCCACTTTGAATACCAACGTAGAATTAAAGTTAAATATAGCTCTATTGGTGATAAATGGACATATCTGTATTGATATTTCGTTCATAACTAAACACAAAGTATGGTACCTTTTTAACTTATAATTATGTATAGTCCTAAAAGATTTTGACTTAAACATACTGAAACTAACTTGTGTTTTGGTATTGTCTTGCAGGAGCCTAACCGTGGTATCAACCCCGACGAGGCTGTAGCCTACGGTGCTGCCGTGCAGGCTGGTGTGCTGTCTGGAGAGGAGGAGACCGGAGACCTTGTGCTGCTCGACGTGAACCCCCTAACCATGGGTATCGAGACCGTCGGCGGTGTCATGACCAAACTGATCCAGCGTAACACTGTCATCCCCACCAAGAAGTCCCAGATCTTCTCGACCGCCGCCGACAACCAGCCCACCGTGACCATCCAGGTGTTCGAGGGTGAGCGCCCCATGACCAAGGACAACCACTTGTTGGGCAAGTTCGATCTGACCGGAATCCCCCCAGCACCCCGTGGTGTGCCCCAGATCGAGGTATCCTTCGAGATTGACGTGAACGGTATCCTGAAGGTTAGCGCCGAGGACAAGGGCACCGGAAACAAGGAGAAGATCACCATCAACAACGACCAGAACCGTCTCTCACCCGAGGACATTGAGCGCATGATCCAAGATGCCGAGAAGTTCGCTGATGACGATAAGAAGGTAAAGGAGCGCGTCGAGGCCAGGAACGAGCTCGAGGGATATGCCTACTCTCTGAAGAACCAGATCGGAGATAAGGAAAAGCTCGGAGCTAAATTGTCTGATGAGGATAAGGAGACGATTGAGAAGGCCGTAGAGGAGCAGATCACCTGGTTGGAAGCCCACCAAGAAGGAGAGGTAGAAGACTTCAAAGCCCACAAGAAGGAGCTCGAAGATATCGTACAACCCATCATGACAAAGCTTTACGGAAACACACCTCCACCCGGTAGCGAAGGTGGTGAGGGCGGAGAGGCACCAGAGGAGGACCACGATGAACTATAGGACGTTGAACTAATTTAAGTTTATTAGGGATATATTTTCATTTGTTCAAAGACAGTCTCAACACTACATAATCCATTAAATCCATTACCCGTGTGAGTGGTGACAAAATAAGAACATTCCTGCAGATGGAAAGAGTGAGAATGTGAGAGAGAATTAGCTTCTTTAAATCGCAAAACACAAATGATTGTGTGTCAGAGAGTGCAGTTACTCAGAGACTAAGCATTCCTCGCCGTTATGTTCTATTATTATCAAAGTAAGCGTTGTGTTTAAAGTTGTGTATTTTGTGGGTTTAATGGATATATGAATTATTGGACCACAAGTCTGATAGTTCTCAATGTATATAATACAAATCATGTACATATAGTGTCGGCACTATTTGCACCCCCATTTCAACAACTGTTCATCATAAGCATGCAACGAAGACAACAATATTTAAAATCCCCCATATATAGAAAGTTCACTGACTGACGGTTATCCTATATTATATCAATCCAACTCCTGATTCATCAAAAAGATCACAATTGTCACAATCACAGAGTGTGTGTAATGATATTAAAATGACTAGGCACAATCAGAACAGTTTAAGGTAAGCAGGAGCAATGTTCATACCTGTTACATTAATGTATCTGTATTTTGAGACATGTTCAGGGTTGGGTGTAAGCATGGTGATATCACCAGATCTCTCATGGAATCATTACTTAGTGTGCAAATAGACCTCCTTGTATAGTTTCATAAATTAGTAGATATCTATTATGTACTCTGAGGTCTAGATAGTTGACGGATGCCCGAATGTGAACTTTTTCATCTTTCATTTATCATCACTTGTCATCATCATCACGAAAGTTCTTTATGTTGAGAGTGACCGATTGAGAAATTGGTGTAAAAAAAGAAAAACGTAATAAAAAAATAATAAATTTTCTAATTTATATACTTCTTTGTTACTTTCAGTCATCCTAGTTCACTATTGTAAATTATTTAATGCCAATGAAGATTAATTTTCAAGTTCCCTTGAATTGAAAAAAACAACAGAATGCATTTATTAAAACAACTTTGGTCTAAAGTTTAATTGCATCAATTTATATCACTGATGTTCATGTTGTAAGTCGTTAATCTAAAAATCATGTATTCTTGATAGAAAACCATCATTTTCGAGCCTAGAATAAAGATCCAACTGTCTGACTTGTGCACAAGATGGCAGCACTCCGGCAGAAATGTGTGAAATGTGCTGAGGTTACCACTAGGTGACGGCTTTCCACTGTTCCACATACGCAGCAATCCTTTTTAGACATGACTGTATTCGTCGTAATAAGATTGACCGTGTGATTTACATCACAAATGACTCTGGGTCAGGGTGATTAAGTGATTGAGTTGAATGGTTGATCACTCAGCTTTTGGGTTAAACATGAGACATGAACATATTGAATCTAAAAGGACCAATTTGTGTTACCTCCTCCCCCACTTCCCTCACAGTCACACTCCACATCGATCCCACACTCCATATATACCCCCACACCCCACTTCTACCCCCGACCCCACTTCTACCCCCACACCCCACTTCTAACCCCGACCCCACTTCTACCCCCACCCCACATCTACCCCCGACCCCACATCTACCCATGACCCCACATCTACCCCCGACCCCACATCTACCCCCGACCCCACATCTACCCCTGACCCCACACCTACCCCCAACCCCATACCTACCCCGACCCCACTTCTACCCCCACACCCCACTTCTAACCCCGACCCCACTTCTACCCCCACCCCACATCTACCCCCGACCCCACATCTACCCCCGACCCCATACCTACCCCGACCCCACATCACCCTCAACCCCACATCTACCTACCAACCCGACATTACCCCCAACTCCACATCACCCCAACCCCACATCTACCCCCAACCCCACATCACCTCCCAACCCCATATCACCTCCCAACCCCATATCACCCCCCCCCCTCCCTCCCACCCCCTTTCCTCCCGTCAAAAAGCGAATCTGTCGGATCATACAGTCTATAGAGATTGACGGATGGAATACACGTTTAATACATATAGAGCAGGGGCTTGCTTGGAACAGAGATGTCCGGGGGGAAAAAGTCTCACCTCAGCCCACTTTGCTGTCCCATAAGAATAGCATTGGGTTGTCACAGAATGTCAAACTCCAGGTTGTCGGTTATCTAAGATGCCTCACAGAGCTCTATGTTAAGCCAAAATACCAGGTTTTTGGGCAAAAATGTATTCTGCCTTTTTTTTAAGCGGGTTGCAATGTGATATTGGAAGAAAAAAACGAAAGGACTATACTATAGACCATCTAAATAGCTGTTTAGCGAAACAGTGAAATATTAAAAGAATGACAGCCGTTTACATTTTTTTGACCAAAAAAAGGTATCCTAAACCGTCGCATTAGACTCAGGGAGGACCCGGAGTCAATTAGTGAGGGACGTATATATATCATAGGTATGAGTGAGGGACATAGAGGGGTGAGTGAGGAACCTTTAGAAATGAGTTAGGGACATTCATGGATGAGTGGGAATGTGTTTAGAGATGAGTGAGAGACATCGGGGATGAGTGAGGGACATGTCAGATGAGTGATAGACTTGGAGGGAGTATTAGAGTCTCAAGGGTCGTCTCAATAGAGAGGGTTGAATGTATACCCAGACTTGCCGTCTGAGATGGGACACTTAGGCAGTTGACCCATATATCAGACCAATGATGCCAGTTGATGCCAGCTGAGGTGAACGATCTTTCAATTGGCTTAATTGACAATCCAAATATACTGGCACCAAGCACTGTCCTGTACATATAATATATCTCCCTCTAGAGTGCACGTATAGGTCTACCCTATGTCAGACCCCAAAAAGGTTGGTCTACAGATGCCGCATACATTAATTTTGGAAATCTTATTGAACATTCAGTGGCGGATTCAGGATTTGGAAAATAAGGGGGCGCACCCCCAATTTTTGGGCTGAATTGGGGTGTAAAAATTACAAATAAACTACGGGCCACCATACTGGTATTTTACTGAGTGTCTAACTTCCATACATCATTGCAATGGTTGGGGGTAAATGCAGTGGGGAATCCGTGACCATATATTTTGGAAACTTAAAACATGACTGCCATGGAAAAAGTTGGCGATATTTGTTGAATTATTGACTCAGGGTTCCCAGCCTGAGTCTTATGCGACGGTTAGGAGCAGGCATTTCAAGATAGTCAGTCACTCTACTTCAGAGTGAATTTTACCTATTAGATATTCATCCTATAAACATATTCATAGATGGTATTGAGCAATCAGACATTCACCTACATAGTAGTCCCAAAGATGTTGCAAATATCTTGTTCCAACCCATCAAAATATTCAATATAAAAAATGTCACCAAAAAACAGGAAAACATGTATCTGGAAAATTAGACTCTTAACTACTAAAGTGGACATTTGTCTACATTACGGTCCACACATTTCCAGTGCAAAGTCAATGGCAGCTATCTTGCAATACAGGGTGAGACGTTTTTTGTAAGACCTTTTTTACCCATCTCTCTCCTGTTATCTTGAATCATCTTGAAATATATTATTTTGTGGACATATTGAAACATGGCACAATTTGGGTATGCTATCTGAAGGGGTGCAGCTGGGATATGTGTTGGGGCATGAACAATCCCGCAGTCATTGACTGACGGCAGACGCAATGCATAAACCGCAAAACGGAAACACAGATATCTTCGCCGTTTACACTCCGACCGAATCGCTTTTGGCGAAGAAGTGAAGTGGAGGATGCAGGCAGCCGGGCGATGGCACCACACCCACCTGCTTGCCCACACCCACATGCTTGCCCACACCCACCTGCTTGCCCACACCCACCTGCTAGCCCACACCAACAGGTTGAAATGTCATAACATACTTGTGTGACACATGATTTGAGGGTAGTTTTGACCCAGGAATATGTTTCTGCTCACGGAATTGACAAATTATTCATTGTTCCTGAAATAATATTTACAGATTCAGTCATTCAGTCCATCAATTCAATTACTTTATCACCCTGACCCTGAGTCATTTGTGATGTTAATCACACGTTCAATCTTTTTCCCTTTCTCCCAACCAAAAAAAAACCCAACTGCTATGGCAAATAAAGAAAATCTTATTCTTTAAAAAATCTTGTTCTTTTAAAAGAAGAAGTTGTTACAGCCACAGTCAGTGTAAGATAGAACAAACAGTGCAATGAATCTTAATCTAAACCTATAAATTTCACCATAGTCTAGGGTGGGCCTGGGAGAATTGGGACACGGGATAACTGCATGAGACACCCAGTGACATGCCAATAATTTTGGTGTGAAATTTATCTCATACATTCTGGCCTATAATTTCATGTCCGTCAATTTTTAAACCCCCCTTGTCGCACGTGTCGATTTTAAGGGCCCCGGACGGGGGTTGCTGTGTCACTTGACGATTTTAAGAAATGCCAATGTCCCTTGTCGATTTTAAGAAAAGGGTCTTGTCACTTGTCACTGACACTGTGAAAATGTCACCAGGTCTCATGTCACTTGTCGATTTTAAGGAATACCTATGTCATTTGTCAATTCTAAGAAATAGCTCTTGTCCCTTGTCACGAGGCTCATGTCGATTTGTCGATTTTACCCGTCTGGGGCCCTATTTTAACAACCCCCGTGTCGCACGTGTCGATTTTTACCCATGTAGTTACAATGCTATCTTTGGCCCATTAATGTTAAAGTTATGTGTGCTGACAAATAACTGTCTATGTTATACATGTATCAAGGAATATAACAGATTCTTTAAAATTCTGTGAAAGGATGCTCCCGTCCCAGTTCTCCTGGTTGAATGCCATGTTCAAGGAGATGTAGATAACCTTCTCCATGTCTGAGCACTGTTGTCAGTGTTTCTTCAGAAAACAAATTTAATGGTTTTGGCTATTGTTGATGTTGTAGAAATGACCCGGGAGAAATGACAAACAGAAATGGTGTGATTTTGAAATAAAACATTAATTTTTTGATTGAAAGAATAAATGATAAGAATAATTTATTATGGGATGCTAGGAGATCTAAATGTGAGCTCATGTGGCATAGGGCAAGACTGCTCAAAAACACAGTAGGCATGGAAATAGACGAGGCTAGAAATAATTACTATAAGAATTTATGTGATAATTATTTAAATGACTCAAAAAAGTTCTGGTCCATACTTAAAGAAATTCTACCCTCGAGTAAGTCTAAATCCAAAAATATAAACCTAGTAGATAATGACATTCCTGTATCATTGGACGAAACTTCCAGTTTCATTAATACTTTCTTTGCCGAAATTGGACCGAAACTAGCGGCTGAGCATGATGAACCCTATGCCTTTGAGGGCATTAGATGCCCAGTTGATATGCCTGAGATAGTTTTTTCTGATGAAGAAATAATACAGTGTGTAAAGGATATTGATGTGTCAAAATCATCAGCGATTGACTATCTACCTACGAGCATTTTTAGGGATGCAGTACTGCACAACCCCTCCAGGTTTATTAAGATTATTAATTTATGTATTGTAAATTCAGATATTCCGGACTCATGGAAAATTGCGGTGGTCACCCCTCTACCCAAGGGGGGGACCCCGCAAATGTCTCTAATTTAAGACCCATTAGTGTTTTACCAGTCCCAGGGAAGATACTTGAGAGGCTAGTTCATAACAAATTAATGGCGCATATAGATTTGCACGGGATTCTAAATTCAAAACAGGGAGGGTATCAAAAGAATAAATCCACACTTGATTCGATCACCACTTTTGTAGATGACATATTAGATAATAGAAATAAAGGCAATATCAGTTTAGCAGCATTTATTGACATTAAAAAGGCCTTCGATTCGGTAAATTACATAATCCTTTTAAATAAATTAGAACAGTATGGTATAAGAAATAGAAACTTGTCGCTCATTGAAAACTACCTCTCACGTAGACAGCAGTGCTGCATAGCCAATAGCATTAGATCCACACGATTACCCTTAACCTGTGGAGTCCCTCAGGGATCTTTTTTAGGACCTTTATTTTTCTTGTTATATATTAATGACTGCATTTCCAACCAAGATGACCACCAAACGATGCTATATGCCGATGATTCTGTACTATATGTCTCTGGAAAAAATTTTGAAACCCTTTCTAACAGATTAACAATAGCTCTTGACAATTTTGGATCCTGGACTAAGAAAAATAAATTAACAATTAATGAAAATAAAACCAAAATCATGACCTTTGCCTCTGACATCAAATTAAAAAGTCTTCCAAAACCAAAAATCAAATTAAATGGCAAAATTCTGAAAACAGTAAACTCATATAAATACTTAGGGGTCATCTTGGATGAAGAATTAAAATTTACTAAATATGTCAGAAGTGTAATAAATAGTGTTCGGTTCAAATCTATTCTAATGTACAAAGTCAGCAAAATGCTGCCTTCTAAGGCTTTGCTAAGAGTCTATAAGACCCATGTTTTACCTGTGATTGACTATTGTGATATTTTGTATTTAAATTCTAATGTAGCGACATGTGAGGAACTACAAAGATTACAAAACAAATGTTTAAAAACATGTTTATTTAAACACATATTAACTCCTACAGAGGTTATACATGGAGAAGCTAAGTTGCCTACCCTAAAAGAACGTAGGAATTATCACTGTAATATGTATGCCTTTAAAAGGGCGCAACTTGATGTGTACTTAAGAGAAAGGACTAGGAATACTAGATTTTCCTCTGCTCCAGTATTAAAATATGATATTATTCACTGTAAGGCATACGAAGACAGTCCCCGCGTGGCGCTTGCACAGGCTTGGAATGCCCTGAAACCGGATATCAGAAACATTGTTGATCATGATGCATTTAAGTCAAAAATGTCTGAAAAACTGTATAAAACAGTGCCATTAATTAATTAATACATAATTAATTTGTATCCGAGTAATTAATTTACTTGTGATACAAAGGGGTAATTATAAAGGGTTTTTGTATAAGTGTACTTAATATTAATATGTGATGCCGCGGCAAGTTTTCTACAAAATACCTGTTATAATCATATAAATCATGTATACTTTTTTTCTCATCATATGGACAGTCTATAACAACTGCTTGCAGATGGGCTGTCCATGTTCTTTATTTGGTCGCATTCGTATAGCATATTGACATAATCATTGGAATTGTACCGGAATATTAGACCAAATAAAAGTTCGAATTTGTTTAAAAAAAAAAGAACCTTTCCATTGATGTTGTGTGTTTGAGACGTTTGAACCAGAGTGATGGTCTATTTACTGTGTCAAAGGCCTTTTGATAGTCGACAAAGGCACAGTAGAACCTCTCCCTCTGGTTGAGGGCAAGATTTATGATGTTATTCCAAGAGAAGATGTGGTCTAATGGTGCTACTCTATGTATCTAGTCCACTTATTTATTTAATTTATTTTATGCGCTATAGAGTCTACCTGTAAACACATGTTCATTGTAGGCCTATATATGTATCCGGTGATGCTAATGTAACTTTCGGCTACACCCGGCATCTATTATCTTATCCTTTCTCCTTTGCCCCAAAAGGGGTTGTGTGTGAATAAAATTGAATTGCACTGAATTGAATTGACTTCCAATGGATAGTTCTCCCAGGGCAAAGGCAAGGGCCTACAACACTACTGCCACTAGACTTTGCCGATAAGGAACGCCAACGCATCTCATAGCGACATCCCAATGAAATAATAGATGGATGGGAAATGAAAAGCGTGGGGACGAGTTGGAGTCATTTTATTTCTAAATGGGCGTGGCTGTGCAGCTCCTCTCAGTTTGCCAGTTTTCGTGGCGGCAACCGCGGCAACCGAAGACGCTTATCGGGATCCGGTAGATCCGATTTACCGGATCTACTTGCGCAAAGATACATATATAGCAACGTGTGAGGAGGCGCCGCAGGCGCCTCCTCACACGTTGCTATATATGTATCAGGACATAACATAGTCCTTTATTATTATCACTATGTTATTTGTATCTATAAGCATATGAGGCCCGTTGTAGGGGCCTAAATGGCTAGCCTATATCTCATCCAAGCGGTACAAAGTGAGGGAGTACTTGTACTAGCACCTCGAATTTTGCCGGTTTGTGTGTCTCTTGTCGAAAACGTTTGCGGCCAAACTGGTCATGTGATCAGTACAAAATGGTGAAGTTGTTTACGAATTCGCTCTCTTGTTTTCTCTGATCAGACAAGGAACTGGTGGTCTAGTTCTGTGGATCAGACTTGTATGAGGTGTTGTTCAGGATGGTAGACAGGCTATCCCGTTGACAGTGCAATCAAGTCGATTTGAGAAAGGTGCCGAGTCGCCGTTTCGATTCTAGCCTTCGCCCCCGTCTAACCGTGTCGATCATGGTGTCGATCTTTGCCCATGTAGTCACGGCCGAAACTACTGTCAGTGTCAGTACTGTGTGGTAGAGCACCTATCATCACTTGTTTTGAGCCAGTTCAACTATGCCCATGCCAACAAAATGGTTTAGGCCTAGTGACACTGACAGTATCATAGAGATTCGGGTCTCGTCCTACATGGGAAATGGATCGACATACAAGTGACATGGGATAGATCTATCTCTTAAATTTGATATGCCTTCGCCGAGGGCCGGGACGGCGGGAGGGGAGCGTGAAACGTTCTACGCGCTCTCGAGGGCGGGGGGGGGGGGGGGGGGGTAAGCTAAAACCTAAAAAACGTCACGACAGTTGCATATGAGTGGTAAAATTTCCGTCCCCTCCTGAGGGGGGGGGGGGGGCGTAAGAAATTAAGCCCCTTTTTAGCGAAAAAGCCAGCGCATTACTATTTTAGGGGCACAAAATGTTCTAAGTGCTCTCGAGGGGGGGGGGGGGGGCGTAAAAAGATTTCGCCCCTCCGCGCGAAATCTCACCCCCCCTGTAATTAATAAATGAACACTTCCTTTTTCAACTTCTCGTCCTACATGGGAAATGGATCAACATACAAGTGACATGGGATATTTCTTAAACTTGATATGCCTTCGGCGAGGGCCGGGAGGGGGGGCGTGAAACGTTCTATGCGCTCTCGAGGGGGGTGGGGTAAGCTAAAACCTAAAAAACGTCACGACAGTTGCATATGAGTGGCTTTAGGGAGTGTTCATTTATTAGTTACAGGGGGGGGGTAAAAATTTCCGACCCCTCCTGAGGGGGGGGGGCGTAAGAAATTAAGCCCCTTTTTAGCGAAAAAGCCAGCGCATTACTATAGTTCAAAGGGGGGGGCAAAAAATGTTCTAAGTGCCCCCGAGGGGGGGGGGGCGTAAAAAGATTTCGCCCCTCCGCGCGAAATCTCACCGCCCCCCCCCCCTAGTAATTAATGAATGAACACTTCCTTTTTCAACTTCTCGTCCTACATGGGAAATGGATCAACGTACAAGTGACATGGGATATTTCTTAAACTTGATATGCCTTCGGCGAGGGCCGGGAGGGGGAGCGCTCTCGAGGGGGGGTAAGCTAAAAGCTAAAAAAACGTCACGGCAGTTGCATATGAGTGGCTTTAGGGAGTGTTCATTTATTAGTTACAGGGGGGGTGGTAAAAATTTCCGACCCCTCCTGAGGGGGGCACAAAACGTTCCACGCGCTCTCGAGGGGGGGGGGGGCGTAAAAAAATGTCACCCCTCCGCGGGAAATCTCACCACCCCCCGGGTAATTAATAAATGAACACTCCCTTATTCAACGAAGCCAACCAGTGGCGTACTAAGCAAAAACATAAAGAGTGGGCATACTGTTGAATAAAACCACGACTAGGCCTATGCAAACTTAAATGTCTCGTCATGTCACAGACTATCTTGATCCTTTTTCGTTGCTGGAGTGGAGCGAGGACCCAGGGGGGGGGGGGCACTTGCATTTTTTTGACAGGGGTGTGCGGCTGGACCTCTGACAACCCTTACCCTTGTTAGGGCGATTTTGATGCCAAAAAGTTACCCTTGTTAGGGCATTTTCGGTCAAAAGTGCCTAGGTTCCGGTAAAAAAGCAATAAAAGGTAGATTTTGATGCCAAGAAAGTTATTCTTGTCAGGGCATTTTCGGACAAAAGTACTTTCTGTAAAAAGGCAATAAAATATACCATGTTTTTGTAAATTTGCTGAAAAAATTACCCTCTTGCGAAGAATTCTTTAGAAAACTGTGACATTTTTTGTGAAAACTGGCAAATCTTGATGAAAACCCGGACATTTTTGGGAAAAGTAGGCCTACACCCTTGTTAGGGCAATTTTCATGAAAGTGGACCCTTGTTAGGGCGATTCTGTAGAAAAAGTACCCTTCCCAGCCGCACACATGTGTATACAAAATATACTAAGTCTATCCCCCCCGGGAGCGAGGACCAGCACTCTGCAAATGTGAAACAGGCCAGCCTTGGTCTAGCTGCAAGCAGCTGCCATATCCAAAGGAGCTATTTAAAAATAGTAGACCTAATCTTACGAATTAAATAATACTTTTACCACTAATGGATAGATCTAGCCATGTAGTTTATCATCGTTTAGGCCATTTTCACCCAATGATAGAAGAGCAGGGCCGCGCATGCGCCACTTCAGCTTTGAGAGCCTGGGGATGGAGAAACCTAAACTACCTTTAATAAGTTTCTCCCCCCCTTAGAAGGGTCTAACTTTTTACCCTGGAAATTCGTGAAAATATGGACAGCCCGCAAATATCCATGTCAACTGTAGGCCTATATATATACCTTGCATATATACCCATGACTAGGTAAGTGCTAGTTAGGGAGTGTTTTTTTTAAAACAACGGAGGGGGGGGGGCATACCAAAAGAAATTCTGTACCCAGGTGACTGTGGGAGGTGGTGAGGGCAGGGCTTCTGTGCCTGGCCCTAGGTGGAGAGAACTCTAAGAATATCCCTGCCTCTGTGCCCGAACCGAGTGCCTCTGTGCCCGGCCTTAGTTCTTGGAACAAAAAAAAGAAAAACTGCCTAAAGGTAGACAGAATTATATTGGGAAAATACACACACACAGGGAAAGATCTGTATGCCACCCCTTTTTTTGTATCATTTTGGTTCCTAAATTATGTTTAAAATAAAACTAAAATTAATGTCACGATCTAACTAAGAAAGAACAATAAAATGGAAAGAGGGGTGTTGTCCCCTTATAGTCTAGATATATGGGAATAGAATGCCTTAATCATTACCATATCTCCCGCATATTGAGTACAGCAAAGGACATCGGGTCATAGCCTATGTATAGGGTACCCTCGTTCCCCCTGTGTTAGTGGGGACCTTCATGATGGGGGCATGAAGGAGTAGAATAACTTCATCGGGAGCCTTCCATAATAACAATGGGCATACCGGATTCGTAAAAGGCGACAAAACTTGAGGGGTCTCGTGCCTTACTGCTGTGATCAGTCACGTAAGCTGTTTTGGCATCCGCTGCCCATATGCGCGGGCCCGGGCCTTCTTGCTGGTGGTCTGACATGGGATCTCTCCTCAGTGAACCACGTCTGAGATATCAAAGGCCGTGGTTTGTCCGGCCCTGCCTGCTATGGTACTAGCCCAGGTATGTAGGGCCAGGCAAATAAAAGAACACTTGCTATCCTTCGAAAAGAGTAGGGGACGTGCCCCGGTAGCGGTTTTCTCCCTCACCTCATAGATGCGGTCGTTCATTTCATAGATTCGATCAACCATAGATGCGGTCACGGCTGTATTGGGCAAGCAGCATATAAATATCTGTCCTACTACTGCAAGGCAGACTACCACTATTTGTGGATGACTCCTTGCCAACTTGAGATGTCCCGTGAGGTACTTGATGTACGTCTGGACGTTAAACAAATCAATCAATCAATCAACCTCGTTCCCAAATCCTTCTGAAGGAAGGTTTATATTGATTAGGGCCAACGGAAAATACTAGTAGGCCTATGGAATGTCCGTTGGCCATCATTGAATAAGCAAAGCAGCAAAGGTAGGCTGAGTCGAACTGTCAAATGGGCTAAACATTACATATTTCTTGAGTTTCATCAGCCATTTTGATGGTATTCAAAGGTTTTGAGCCCGGATCTGAGTATCTGAATGAGATAACATTAATTAGGGAAATCAGAGAAAATGTGCACCTGGAGGGCATTTCACCACATAATATGGACCCCCCTGTATGACTCATATGGGGGTCTGTATGTGACATATGGCGTTTTTCCATTTCACCACATAATATGTGGAGGTCCGTATTCAAATGTGGGGGGTCCGTATTCAAATGTGGCGTTTTTCCATTTCACCACATAATGTGGAGATCAAAAAATCCGTATATGGTCCGTATATTTGCCCTTGAATGTGGCAGGTCTAGGGGCAGCATATATTGAGAAAATGGAGGAAAAAGGGCCGTATGTAGGGCCGTATGTTGTAAAAGGGGTCCGCATGCTGATAATAGGCATGAGGAGATGGTGTTGGGTGTGAGGAGATGATGTTGGACGTGAGGAGATGGTGTTGGACTTGAGGAGATAGTGTTGGACGTGAGGAGATGGTGTTGGACGTGAGGAGATGGTGATGGACTTGAGGAGATGGTGTTGGACGTGAGGAGATGGTGTTGGACTTGAGGAGATGGTGTTGGACGTGAGGAGATGGTGTTGGACGTGAGGAGATGGTGTTGGACTTGAGGAGATGGTGTTGGACGTGAGGAGGTGCTGGTGAACGTGAGGATGTCTTAGTGGATGTGAGGAGGTGCTACTGTAAAGCACAGGTAGCCTACACATATATTATCTACGATGGCCTGTTTGGTCAATATATTTTGGCTGTCTACATACATGGACTGTAGCCTGGTTTTGTAGCAGGTTAGTGCCACCTGTCAATCCTCTTTCCATTCTATGGCCACCTCCCCGGTCCATACCCGACCTCCCCAGTCCATATCCCGACCTCCCCAGTCCATACCCCGACCTCCCCAGTCCATACCCCGACCTCCCCAGTCAATACCCCGACCTCCCCAGTCCATACACCGGCCTTCCCAGTCTATACCCCGACCTCCCAAATCCATACCCCAACCTCCCCTCTCCATTCCCCGACCTCCCTTCTCCATTCCCCGACCTCCCCTCTCCATTTCCTAACATCCAAAACAGAATGCGGACCCTCTCCAGCCTACCTCCATATGTTGCTACATATTATGACGTCACAGAGGGATTTCCCTAGGGGTTCCCCGGAATGTAGACTGGTTTTTGCACAATTTTACAATTGGGCCAGGTAAGTGCCGTATGTCACATACGGAAATGTAAAAAAATAGCTCAAACATACGGACACAACATGGCAATGGTCCAGAAATGGAAAAATTATTATTTGAAAAAATGTCCGTATGAGTTCCGTATTTGGGGGCCACATGTTGAGCTATTTTCTATTGGATACGGTGAAATGCCTCCCAGGTATGGTATGTTTGCTGGCCATCATTGAATTAGCATAGCAGCAAAGGTAGGCCGAGTCAAGCTGTCAAATGGACCAAACATTATATGTATATTTCTTAGGCTTTATAAGCTAATTTGGGGTATTCAGCGAATCTTCTGAGTAATTGCATGAGCTTATATTGAGTAGGGCAATCAGAAATAACCTGTAAGGGATGGCCGTTGGTCATCATTGAATTAGCATTAGATATCTGGTACATAAATTCAAATGACAGATGGGCCAGACATGACATATTTCTTTAGTTCTATAAGCTAATTTGGGGTATTCGGCAAATCTTCTGAGTAGTTACAAGAGCCTATATTGAGTAGGGCAAACAGAATAAACCTGTAAGGGATGGCCGTTGGTCATCATTGAATTACCATGAGATATATGGTACATAGAGTCAAATGATAGATGGTCCAAACATGACATACTTCTTTAGTTTGATCAGTTAATTCAGGGTATTCGGCAAATCTTCTGAGTAGTTACATGAGCCTATATTGAGTAGTGCAATCAGAAATAAGCTGCAAGGGATGGTCTTTGGTCATCATTGAATTAGCATTTGATCACTAGTACATAGAGTCAAATGACAGATTGCCCAATTGCTTATTTCTGATTGCCCTACTCAAAGTCAAATGACAGATGGGCCAAACATGACATATTTCCTTAGTTTGATCAGTTAATTTGGGGTATTCGGCAAATCTTCTGAGTAGCTACATGAGCCTATATTGAGTAGGGCAATCGGAATAAACCTGTAAGGGATGGTCGTTGGTCAGCGTTGAATTAGAATTAGATAATTAGTACATGGAGTCAAATGACAGATGGGCCAGACATGACATATTTCTTTAGTTCTATAAGCTAATTTGGGGTATTCGGCAAATCTTCTGAGTAGTAACATAAGCCTATATTGAGTAGGGCAATCAGAAATAAGCTGCAAGGGATGGTCTTTGGTCATCATTGAATTAGCATTTGATCACTAGTACATAGAGTCAGGGTATTCGGCAAATCTTCTGAGTAGTTACATGAGCCTATATTGAATAGGGCAATCAGAAATAAGCTGTAAGGGATGGTCTTTGGTCATCATTGAATTAGCATTTGATCACTAGTACATAGAGTCAAATGACAGATTGCCCAATTTCTTATTTCTGATTGCCCTACTCAGAGTCAAATGACAGATGGGCCAAACATGACATATTTCTTTAGTTTTATGAGCTAATTTGGGGTATTCGGCAAATCTTCTGAGTAGTTACAAGAGCCCATATTGAGTAGGGCAATCAGAAATAAGCTGTAAGGGATGGTCTTTGGTCATCATTGAATTACCATGAGATATATGGTACATAGAGTCAAATGACAGATGGTCCAAACATGACATACTTCTTTAGTTTGATCAGTTAATTCAGGGTATTCGGCAAATCTTCTGAGTAGTTACATGAGCCTAAATTGAGTAGGGCAATCAGAAATAAGCTGCAAGGGATGGTCTTTGGTCATCATTGAATTAGCATTTGATCACTAGTACATAGAGTCAAATGACAGATTGCCCAATTGCTTATTTCTGATTGCCCTACTCAAAGTCAAATGACAGATGGGCCAAACATGACATATTTCCTTAGTTTGATCAGTTAATTTGGGGTATTCGGCAAATCTTCTGAGTAGCTACATGAGCCTATATTGAGTAGGGCAATCGGAATAAACCTGTAAGGGATGGTCGTTGGTCAGCATTGAATTAGAATTAGATCATTAGTACATGGAGTCAAATGACAGATGGGCCAGACATGACATATTTCTTTAGTTCTATAAGCTAATTTGGGGTATTCGGCAAATCTTCTGAGTAGTAACATAAGCCTATATTGAGTAGGGCAATCAGAAATAAGCTGCAAGGGATGGTCTTTGGTCATCATTGAATTAGCATTTGATCACTAGTACATAGAGTCAGGGTATTCGGCAAATCTTCTGAGTAGTTACATGAGCCTATATTGAATAGGGCAATCAGAAATAAGCTGTAAGGGATGGTCTTTGGTCATCATTGAATTAGCATTTGATCACTAGTACATAGAGTCAAATGACAGATTGCCCAATTTCTTATTTCTGATTGCCCTACTCAGAGTCAAATGACAGATGGGCCAAACATGACATATTTCTTTAGTTTTATGAGCTAATTTGGGGTATTCGGCAAATCTTCTGAGTAGTTACAAGAGCCCATATTGAGTAGGGCAATCAGAAATAAGCTGTAAGGGATGGTCTTTGGTCATCATTGAATTACCATGAGATATATGGTACATAGAGTCAAATGACAGATGGTCCAAACATGACATACTTCTTTAGTTTGATCAGTTAATTCAGGGTATTCGGCAAATCTTCTGAGTAGTTACATGAGCCTAAATTGAGTAGGGCAATCAGAAATAAGCTGCAAGGGATGGTCTTTGGTCATCATTGAATTAGCATTTGATCACTAGTACATAGAGTCAAATGACAGATTGCCCAATTGCTTATTTCTGATTGCCCTACTCAAAGTCAAATGACAGATGGGCCAAACATGACATATTTCCTTAGTTTGATCAGTTAATTTGGGGTATTCGGCAAATCTTCTGAGTAGCTACATGAGCCTTTATTGAGTAGGGCAATCGGAATAAACCTGTAAGGGATGGTCGTTGGTCAGCATTGAATTAGAATTAGATCATTAGTACATGGAGTCAAATGACAGATGGGCCAGACATGACATATTTCTTTAGTTCTATAAGCTAATTTGGGGTATTCGGCAAATCTTCTGAGTAGTAACATAAGCCTATATTGAGTAGGGCAATCAGAAATAAGCTGCAAGGGATGGTCTTTGGTCATCATTGAATTAGCATTTGATCACTAGTACATAGAGTCAGGGTATTCGGCAAATCTTCTGAGTAGTTACATGAGCCTATATTGAATAGGGCAATCAGAAATAAGCTGTAAGGGATGGTCTTTGGTCATCATTGAATTAGCATTTGATCACTAGTACATAGAGTCAAATGACAGATTGCCCAATCGCTTATTTCTGATTGCCCTACTCAGAGTCAAATGACAGATGGGCCAAACATGACATATTTCCTTAGTTTGATCAGTTAATTTGGGGTATTCGGCAAATCTTCTGAGTGGTTACATGAGCCTATATTGAGTAGGGCAATCAGAATAAACCTGTAAGGGATGGTCGTTGGTCAGCATTGAATTAGAATCAGATCATTAGTACATGGAGTCAAATGACAGATGGGCCAGACATGACATATTTCTTTAGTTCTATAAGCTAATTTGGGGTATTCGGCAAATCTTCTGAGTAGTAACATGAGCCTATATTGAGTAGGGCAATCAGAAATAAGCTGTAATGGATGGTCATTGGTCATCATTGAATTACCATTTCATCACTAGTAGGCCTACATAGAGTCAAATGCCAGATGGGCCAAACATGACATATTTCTTTAGTTTTATGAGCTAATTTGGGGTATTTGGCAAATCTTCTGAGTAGTTACAAGAGCCTATATTGAGTAGGGCAATCAGAAATAAGCTGTAAGGGATGGTCTTTGGTCATCATTGAATTACCATGAGATATATGGTACATAGAGTCAAATGACAGATGGTCCAAACATGACATACTTCTTTAGTTTGATCAGTTAATTCAGGGTATTCGGCAAATCTTCTGAGTAGTTACATGAGCCTAAATTGAGTAGGGCAATCAGAAATAAGCTGCAAGGGATGGTCTTTGGTCATCATTGAATTAGCATTTGATCACTAGTACATAGAGTCAAATGACAGATTGCCCAATTGCTTATTTCTGATTGCCCTACTCAAAGTCAAATGACAGATGGGCCAAACATGACATATTTCCTTAGTTTGATCAGTTAATTTGGGGTATTCGGCAAATCTTCTGAGTAGCTACATGAGCCTTTATTGAGTAGGGCAATCGGAATAAACCTGTAAGGGATGGTCGTTGGTCAGCATTGAATTAGAATTAGATCATTAGTACATGGAGTCAAATGACAGATGGGCCAGACATGACATATTTCTTTAGTTCTATAAGCTAATTTGGGGTATTCGGCAAATCTTCTGAGTAGTAACATAAGCCTATATTGAGTAGGGCAATCAGAAATAAGCTGCAAGGGATGGTCTTTGGTCATCATTGAATTAGCATTTGATCACTAGTACATAGAGTCAGGGTATTCGGCAAATCTTCTGAGTAGTTACATGAGCCTATATTGAATAGGGCAATCAGAAATAAGCTGTAAGGGATGGTCTTTGGTCATCATTGAATTAGCATTTGATCACTAGTACATAGAGTCAAATGACAGATTGCCCAATCGCTTATTTCTGATTGCCCTACTCAGAGTCAAATGACAGATGGGCCAAACATGACATATTTCCTTAGTTTGATCAGTTAATTTGGGGTATTCGGCAAATCTTCTGAGTGGTTACATGAGCCTATATTGAGTAGGGCAATCAGAATAAACCTGTAAGGGATGGTCGTTGGTCAGCATTGAATTAGAATCAGATCATTAGTACATGGAGTCAAATGACAGATGGGCCAGACATGACATATTTCTTTAGTTCTATAAGCTAATTTGGGGTATTTTCGGCAAATCTTCTGAGTAGTAACATGAGCCTATATTGAGTAGGGCAATCAGAAATAAGCTGTAAGGGATGGTCATTGGTCATCATTGAATTACCATTTCATCACTAGTAGGCCTACATAGAGTCAAATGCCAGATGGGCCAAACATGACATACTTCTTTAGTTTGATCAGTTAATTCAGGGTATTCGGCAAATCTTCTGAGTAGTTACATGAGCCTATATTGAGTAGGGCAATCAGAAATAAGCTGCAAGGGATGGTCTTTGGTCATCATTGAATTAGCATTTGATCACTAGTACATAGAGTCAGGGTATTCGGCAAATCTTCTGAGTAGTTACATGAGCCTATATTGAGTAGGGCAATCAGAATAAACCTGTAAGGGATGGTCATTGGTTAGCATTGAATTAGAATTAGATCATTAGTACATGGAGTCGAATGACAGACGGGCCAGACATGACATATTTCTTTAGTTTTATGAGCTAATTTGGGGTATTCGGCAAATCTTCTGAGTAGTTACAAGAGCCTATATTGAGTAGTGCAATCAGAAATAAGCTGTAAGGGATGGCCGTTGGTAATCATTGAATTACCATGAGATATATGGTACATAGAGTCAAATGACAGATGGTCCAAACATGACATACTTCTTTAGTTTGATCAGTTAATTCAGGGTATTCGGCAAATCTTCTGAGTAGTTACATGAGCCTATATTGAGTAGGGCAATCAGAAATAAGCTGTAATGGATGGTCATTGGTCATCATTGAATTACCATTTCATCACTAGTAGGCCTACATAGAGTCAAATGCCAGATGGGCCAAACATGACATATTTCTTTAGTTTTATGAGCTAATTTGGGGTATTCGGCAAATCTTCTGAGTAGTTACAAGAGCCTATATTGAGTAGGGCAATCAGAAATAAGCTGTAAGGGATGGTCTTTCGTCATCATTGAATTACCATGAGATATATGGTACATAGAGTCAAATGACAGATGGTCCAAACATGACATACTTCTTTAGTTTGATCAGTTAATTCAGGGTATTCGGCAAATCTTCTGAGTAGTTACATGAGCCTATATTGAGTAGGGCAATCAGAAATAAGCTGCAAGGGATGGTCTTTGGTCATCATTGAATTAGCATTTGATCACTAGTACATAGAGTCAAAGGACAGATTGCCCAATTGCTTATTTCTGATTGCCCTACTCAAAGTCAAATGACAGATGGGCCAAACATGACATATTTCCTTAGTTTGAACAGTTAATTTGGGGTATTCGGCAAATCTTCTGAGTAGCTACATGAGCCTATATTGAGTAGGGCAATCGGAATAAACCTGTAAGGGATGGTCGTTGGTCAGCGTTGAATTAGAATTAGATCATTAGTACATGGAGTCAAATGACAGATGGGCCAGACATGACATATTTCTTTAGTTCTATAAGCTAATTTGGGGTATTCGGCAAATCTTCTGAGTAGTAACATAAGCCTATATTGAGTAGGGCAATCAGAAATAAGCTGCAAGGGATGGTCTTTGGTCATCATTGAATTAGCATTTGATCACTAGTACATAGAGTCAGGGTATTCGGCAAATCTTCTGAGTAGTTACATGAGCCTATATTGAAAAGGGCAATCAGAAATAAGCTGTAAGGGATGGTCTTTGGTCATCATTGAATTAGCATTTGATCACTAGTACATAGAGTCAAATGACAGATTGCCCAATTGCTTATTTCTGATTGCCCTACTCAGAGTCAAATGACAGATGGGCCAAACATGACATATTTCCTTAGTTTGATCAGTTAATTTGGGGTATTCGGCAAATCTTCTGAGTGGTTACATGAGCCTATATTGAGTAGGGCAATCAGAATAAACCTGTAAGGGATGGTCGTTGGTCAGCATTGAATTAGAATCAGATCATTAGTACATGGAGTCAAATGACAGATGGGCCAGACATGACATATTTCTTTAGTTCTATAAGCTAATTTGGGGTATTCGGCAAATCTTCTGAGTAGTAACATGAGCCTATATTGAGTAGGGCAATCAGAAATAAGCTGTAAGGGATGGTCATTGGTCATCATTGAATTACCATTTCATCACTAGTAGGCCTACATAGAGTCAAATGCCAGATGGGCCAAACATGACATACTTCTTTAGTTTGATCAGTTAATTCAGGGTATTCGGCAAATCTTCTGAGTAGTTACATGAGCCTATATTGAGTAGGGCAATCAGAAATAAGCTGCAAGGGATGGTCTTTGGTCATCATTGAATTAGCATTTGATCACTAGTACATAGAGTCAGGGTATTCGGCAAATCTTCTGAGTAGTTACATGAGCCTATATTGAGTAGGGCAATCAGAATAAACCTGTAAGGGATGGTCATTGGTTAGCATTGAATTAGAATTAGATCATTAGTACATGGAGTCGAATGACAGACGGGCCAGACATGACATATTTCTTTAGTTTTATGAGCTAATTTGGGGTATTCGGCAAATCTTCTGAGTAGTTACAAGAGCCTATATTGAGTAGTGCAATCAGAAATAAGCTGTAAGGGATGGCCGTTGGTAATCATTGAATTACCATGAGATATATGGTACATAGAGTCAAATGACAGATGGTCCAAACATGACATACTTCTTTAGTTTGATCAGTTAATTCAGGGTATTCGGCAAATCTTCTGAGTAGTTACATGAGCCTATATTGAGTAGGGCAATCAGAAATAAGCTGCAAGGGATGGTCTTTGGTCATCATTGAATTAGCATTTGATCACTAGTACATAGAGTCAGGGTATTCGGCAAATCTTCTGAGTAGTAACGTGAGCGTATATTGAGTAGGGCAATCAGAAATAAGCTGTAAGGGATGTCCGTTGGTCATCATTGAATTAGCATTTGATCACTAGTACATAGAGTTGAGGTGGGTAGTCTAGAAATATTTAGATTTCGTCAGGATTTTCGCCATGAGGCCCATATTAGGGAGTGCTCATTTTTTAACAACAGGGGGGATGGTGGATTTTGGGGGGGGGTAAAAAATTTGGACCCCTTGACTGGGGAGGGGGTAAAAAATGTAGACCCCTCTTGGGGGGGGGGTGAAAAAAATTCAACCTGTTTTGAGGGAAAAAGCCCGCGCGTTACTATGCTACAAAGGGGCGCGAACGCGCGTGATTTTCAGCCTGGCGGGGGGGGGGGGGTAAAAAATTTCGACCCCTCTAGCGGGAGGGTGAAAAAATTTCGCACGCTCCGCGCGAAATCTCACCGCCCCCCCCCTGTTGTTAAAAAATGAGCACTCCCTTATAAATCAGAAAAAAGCCTTCTCTACACTAACCCTTTAAGGACTGCACACTGCTTTAACTACACAGTGATGCGTGAATGCATCATGACTTCTTTTCACTAACCCTTTAAGGACAGGACACTGCTGCAACTACACAGTGATGCATAAATGCATAATGGCTTCTGTATACCATCAAACACACAAAATCCTTTTTTTTTAAATCCTTAATAAAAGCCGGTCACCACACCTATGGTGTGCAAATCCTAGATCAAAACCATTGCATCCTCGTGTAATCTCCGTGGGGATGTCACTGACATCGAATTTATGTTGATGACGATTATTGTCAATATATCAATATATCAATGTATTGCAATAAACTATTGTACATCTAGAACACTGTTTATTGCTTTAATAAGCTGAGAAATATAATAAAAACAAAGGTTTACGGTATCTATACACCATTCCCATTATTTCCACAGAAAATGTATGCATAATAGTCATCGATATGAAACACAAAACTCCCAGCCTTATATACTGCATGGCAGGAATCTGACCTCAGGCTGGTCGAAAGGATAATTACCCCAACTGTAAACTAAACTGTTATTAAAGTTAGGACACTCTATACCACCCCCCCCCTCCCTATCTTTCTTAACATGGCAGAGACCAACCTTTCTGAGGGTGCACTAGATGCAAGCACATTGAGCTACCATGATATTAGTGCCTACTTGTTTCCTTCACTGACAGAGAACAATTTCTCATGAAAAAATAAATAGACATAACTATATTGACATATCAAAATTGTCAATATAATATATTGCAATATTGACATAATAGCGATATGTCAATATAGCGAATGTCAGTGACATCCCTAAATCTCCCGTATATATACTCCTGAGTTCGCTTACTCGGGACTTACTCTGGCTGTGCCTTCATGCCAGTTAGACTGATCAACAGCAGAGCTTCCTCGAACTCTGCTTCTCATTTAGACCATAATTCTAGCTTCTCTTATATCAGTTGCCGACCACGTCCCTCTCCTCTCCCCCTGTAGAGGACTGGAGATTGATGTGCTGGAATTGCACTCCTATTGTCCATACTCCTATAAGAGGAGGTGGACCTTAAGGAGTAGTGCTGACTTCTTAAAGAGTGCTGGGCTACAGAATTGATATAAGACCATGTGTGTTTCACTCCTAGAGTTCAGACGCCATAGATTGAGTTATCTTTTATTCACCCATTACATATACCATTGGCTGCCATATATATCTTTGCAATAAAGTATATTTTTGACAACCTATTCTTCGAATCTGGAGTTTTCAATAGACGACAGCTACAATACATAAACAAAAATACCCCTCCCTTGAATACACCTAAAAAAAAGTGCCCCCCCCCCTCTTTATTGCTTGACCTCCTGCCATAAATAATGAACACTCCCTTAGAATTTAATTTAAAAATAAGACTTTTGGCTTTATGTACTTCTTTAACATTCCCAATGGGACACTGGCCTGTCTGTCCCTTCACAAATTTTAATGGACTTGTTGATAAACATGAACCATACAGCCAGCCCGGAGAATGACTCCGGAAATCAGAAATGCCAAAGAAGTACAAAAACTAAAATGGTAAACCCAAAAAATCACTTTGAAAACCAATCCTCAATGGTTTACCTCTGCCTGCTGCACCACCAATGATACTACTCAATTGATCAAGCATGTTGATGCAGCCTTTGTAGTGTTTGGGGTGTTTCTTCCATCCTAGCCTTGAAGTTGACAATTTACTGATAACCAAAGAAAGCAATTCAACAAGACAATGACATTAATACACATCCTAATTAGGTTGACTGGACCATTCTTATGACATGATACAAAAAATGAGTTTTGTGTATAATAACTGTTAGTGCGCCAGTATGTCAATAACAAAATCTGAGATCAGCCTTGAAGTCACCTTCCTCATCCACTTAAATGCTGGAAAGTGATTTACCAGCACTTCTCCTGTGATCCGACTACAGGACTTTTTGAGGTTTAATGATCTGCTACCCGTCTAGGTAAAATATGGCAGAATTAATTTGCAGCACATACGGTCCCTCATCTTACGGATGACTCACATCTGTTCTGTCCATGAAGTAGATGGCACGTGTATAGTAGAGTAGTCGCTGTTCTCACTGGAGAGTCAAACCTGCAAGAAAACTATTTTGTCAATTCATCAGCTGATTTCATTACTCACCTGTATGCCCGGCCTGTATGCTACCTGAGGTACACCTACAGACACCCTACTCACCTGTACACTACCTGAGGTACACCTACAGTCACCCTACTCACCTGTACACTACCTGAGGTACACCTACAGTCACCCTACTCACCTGTATGCTACCTGAGGTACACCTACAGACACCCTACTCACCTGTACGCTACCTGAGGTACACCTACAGTCACCCTACCCACCTGTACACTACCTGAGGTACACCTACAGTCACCCTACTCACCTGTATGCTACCTGAGGTACACCTACAGTCACCCTACTCACCTGTACACTACCTGAGGTACACCTACAGTCACCCTACTCACCTGTATGCTACCTGAGGTACACCTACAGTCACCCTACTCACCTGTATGCTACCTGAGGTACACCTACAGTCACCCTACTCACCTGAACACTACCTGAGGTACACCTACAGTCACCCTACCCACCTGTACACTACCTGAGGTACACCTACAGACACCCTACTCACCTGTACACTACCTGAGGTACACCTACAGTCACCCTACTCACCTGAACACTACCTGAGGTACACCTACAGTCACCCTACTCACCTGTATGCTACCTGAGGTACACCTACAGTCACCCTACTCACCTGTAGGCTACCTGAGGTACACATGCAGTCACCCTACTCATCTGCACACTGTCTGAGGTACACCTACAGTCTGGCCAATACCATCGCTCCATGACCTTCCGGAGGGTGCGGTCCCGGCCAAAATGATTTAGATGATATCCCCACTTTAGGAGCTGCAGGCTTGGAGGGAGCTGGACTGGTCATCGTCCAGTGACCACAGCCAATGGCCGGAGGGGGGGAGGAGCCAGCCCACCACCCCACGTGGCTGTAATACAGCGGCTGGGGTGAGGTGCGGGCAGAGGGTTTACCGGCTGCCAGACAGAGTATTGTGGCTTAGGCCAATTACCTGTTCTCTCCTCCTATAGCCTCAGGGACTTAGCGGGCAGTAATATCACCCTCACTCCAGGGCCTGGAAGGCTAAGCCTGCGACTCCTTGATTACTGACCATTGCTATTGTAGCTTTCGTCTATATCTGTGTCTTGTGAAATTAAAGTACCTGTGTCACCTTATACACTAGTTGGCCCTTTATGACAATTAAGCTTTAAAATACTGCAGTCCTTTCACATTTCGAGCCTGCATGAACTCTATAACTGAGTGGTCCACAGGTGTACCCCCCCCCTAGTAGTGTATACCACGTCACCAGACACACACAGGTGTACCCATATACGCTGTAGTGTATACCACGTCACCAGACACTCACAGACACACACGCACGCACGGGTTAGCTCTCCCAAGTGAGAGGACAGACGTTCAGAGCGTTATCTTAATAAGACTTTTAAGACAGTCTGAATAGTCTTAACTTTAGTAGAGGCCGCTTATGTCATTAAAAATAAATAATATTTTGAAAGTATTACTATTACGACTAGTATGTAATGGGGGGCTCTGCCCCCCAACCCCCGTTTCTTTTTCTTCTTTTTCTTCTTTTTTTTTCTATTAGAGACATCCTGAGTTCCTCTGAGCTGGTTGCTGGCTTGAAATGATTTATTTTTAATGATAAGAGCGGCCCTGGGTAAGACACTGAATTAAGACTTTAAGATGTCTTATTAAGATAACGCTCTGAACGTCTGTCCTCTCACTTGGGAGAGCTATCCAGTTTTTGCGACACACACAGGTGTACCCACATACCCTGTAGTGTATACCACGTCATCAGACACAGACACACATAGGTCTACCCATGAGAGTGGCGTACAACATCTGAGAGTGGCGTACAACATCTGAGAGTGGCGTACAACATCTGAGAGTGGGGTACAAGGTCTGAGAGTGGCGTACAGAGGTCGACAGGAAAGCTCAGCCTCAGGCCAACAGTGTTATACCTCCCCACCCACTAGCCAGGCGAGTCTAACACTACAACCTTAATTTTCATCCGAAAATCAATGAAAAACAACTTTTATTTAGACTAATACCCCCGCCTAAAGCAACAAATCTTGCCGTGGCTAGGCTAGGTTACTACTAAAGTAGGAATAATAAATCCAAAACAGCACGCGGCTTGCATACTGGTGGTACTATTCAACTGGTGTACACCATAGAAGCCACTCGATGAAGCCAACTTGTAGCTTCTATGGCATACACCAGTTAAATAAAACCACTCGTATGCAACAGTCGTGCCGTTTTGGGTTAATATTCAATATGTTCAGTGCTTGGGGTGGGACGCTTAGTTTGAGACAAAGGGGTGGGACAGGTGAGGGCTAGTCTGAAAATGGCACGCGGCGAGGGAGGAGCAGCACAGGAAGATGTGACACATGTATACTGTAAGGAGCAGCTCTGGAGTAGGCAGGCATACGATAGGAGACCCACTGAGTTGTACTACCATTAACTACTTAAACCTTCACAAGCCAAGAACCTGGTTGATTAATCTGTGGGAGAATACTATGAAGTGTACAAACTGCTTCTTACACTCCCTGTAGTCTATACTACGTCAACAGACACTCACATACACTACCCACTCCCCAAGGAGTATAAACTCATCACCCAACACTCACAGACACTCACACTTAGACACTTAGTTCCTTCTTAAGCAAGGTAGCCAATGCAAAGTTGGTTGATATTTAACCTACCTGTATGAGCATCGTTATTCTTTTTCTCAACGTTGCAGGTATCCGACACGTTACCGTAGCTGTGGCAGAACGAGCGGTGATTGTAGCTGAGCACCGGGAGGCTGCAGACTGCTTTGTGTTTGCTGCCGTCGCTGCTCTCGTCGAAGCCGCTTGAGGAAATCAATAAAATGGAGTGTGTGAGTGGCCTCACAGAGGACTCAGGGTAATCTGTCAATTCTGGCATCAGAAATGAATTCGAATGAGTGATCTAATTTGAGTACAATACATTATTTCTCATTTCTGACGGCAGAATCGTAATCGCCAGAAAAAGCTACCCTAATTTCATATATTGGAAGTCATATATAATCAAATTCCAGGTGGTGGCTGTAGGTGAGCAGGTGGCTGTGGGAAAGCAGGTGCCTGTCGGCGTCAGCGCCCAGCAGCGCGTAACCGCTGTTTTACGTCTCGGCCGTAAAGCGAGTCGATCGGAGCATCAGCAGCGACACCATCGCCGTTTCCGTTTCGCCGTGTCGGTCGGCTACAGGGCGGCGTGTGTTACGCGTCCATGCCTTTGCCGTCCATCCCCTGTCCCCCCCGCCCCTGGTGTACATTCGCTATCTGTATCATAACCGCTATCAGTTAACATATAGATATAGAGTGGATGTGACTTGTTGCATAGGTCCTGGCGGTAGAATGTGCCCAGTTTTTGCCCGCTTTGGGGGTAGAAAGAGAGAAATACGGGCAAATTCGCTCAAAATGTCATTTCTATCTTGCACCCAAAAACTTAATGCCTTGCAGCCTATGGAGGCCCATGGAGGTGGTAGCTTTTTTTTACTACATTTCCATAATAGCGAAAGAGAGAAATAAATTCGTGAAGATCGCAGTTCAATTTCTTCAAGAAAAATTGAGATTTCTAGAAAAAAATTACGGAAAATGCTGTCCCCCGACCTTGCCTATCTCATGTTTTTTTCCGCTTTTGTCTATCTCGAATGATAACCGAAATACAACGATTCTCCTATGTCACAAAATTGTCTTAAAATGCAAAATTAGTAGGTGTATATTACTCAGGGTTAATTAAACCCTGAGTCAATAATTAGTATAGAGTGTATAGACAGTCAGACATAGTTAGAGTTTCTGCTTAAGATGCTTTAGCCTCGTGAAATACGGCCCCACCTCCAACTCGTGAAATAACCCAGTCAACAGACCAAAACTCGTGAACCTTTGTCTTTTGATTACATGTATTATAGTATAAAACCTATGGACTGAAGGCTACATTAACAGAGACTGAAGGCTACATTAACAGAGGCTGTAGTGCAGTAAACCTAGAAGTTAGAGATGTCCTCACGTTCTTACCCAGCCTACCTTCGCTCTTACTACTATTTGAAGTAGGTGCAGGGGTGGCAGGAGCTATTCCTGGAATGTCATGAAAGTAATTCTATTATAATATGAAATGGTGTGAAAGAATATTCCTAAATACTTGAATCAAGACGCTGTAGCAGGAAGTTGTTTTTAGAATGTTTCCTTCTTCAGGACTGAAATTTATTTACAAAAGTGACTTGGTATGTGAAGAAATACACCTAGAAACAGAATCATCAAAGACAGTGCCAGATGAAGTGGCTCTGGACGATCAGAGGTCTTTCCACTTCCACAGTAGTCTAGTCTTCATCACCAGACAGTCACAGGTCTACTCAGCACTGTAGTAGTGTTGACTATGTAGACTCTCCCAGGTTTACCTATTCCGCATTAGCAAGATGTCCTGTGTACAGTGCCATGTTGATTGGTACCAGTCTAACCAGTCTAACCTCCAGCAACCAGCTCAGCCAAATCTCAGGTCCGACATTAGGGTACAAACAGGTCCTCTGCATCATGAATCCAACATGCTAACCATTACTCTATGAGGGACAGGTGACATAAGGAATACCCAGGTACAACCCACTTACAATACTCACACCCTGTTTGTACCCTAATCTCGGACCTGCGATTTGGCTGTGCTGGTTGCTGGTGACAAGGGGGATTCAATTGGTACCAGAGCAACACCTGGTGGCAGCACCAGTATCTCGCTAGTGCCCAATACACCCTGTAGTATATACTACTCTGTCACAAGACACTCACAGACTCTCACAGGTTTACCTATACACCCTGTAGTGTATAATCCGTCATCAGACACTCACAGACACACACAGGTGTACCCAACCCCCCAGCAGTGTAGACTTGGTCACCAGACACTCATAGACTCTCATAGGTGTGCCCACATACCTAGTAGTGTATACCATGTCACCAGACATTCACAGGTGTACCTATATATCATGTAATGTATACCACGTCACCAGACTCTCACAGATACTCACAGGTGTACCCATAGACCATGTAGTGTATACTCAATCACCAGGCACTCACAGGTCTTCCCACTCCCCCAGGAGTGTATAACACGTCATCAGACACTCACAGACACTTATGAATGTACCCATATACCATGTAGTGTATATACTCAGTCACTGGGCACCCACAGACACATACAGGTGTACCTATACAGTGCCTGTACATGGGTACCCACAATTTTGACCATGTCGCCTTGTCAATTTTTAGCAGAAGGGACCAATTTTTAGGTATATAAGAATTTGAACCTCTCCCTAAGAGATTCTACGAACAGCACTGTACATGATGCTTCCGGACTGATCCCTACCACCCCGAACACCAAGTCCGCCGGCATGATCAGGTCCTCTCCGAAAACCAGAAGGTTCGGAGTACAATTGGTGGAACTATGCACCGTTTTATTATACACATGCACTACAAACTCACACTGGTCGTCCCAATCATCCATATGAGTATTCACTAATGGTTTCAAGTCTTGCATCAGAGTCCGGTTAAACCTTTCCACCTGTCCATCAGACTGTGGTCGGTACGGATTCATCCGGGTCTTGCAAATAGCCAGTTGGTGACCCATTGCAGCCCAAAACTTAGACTCGAATTCCCTCCCTTGATCACTGTGTAGCATCAAAGGAGCCCCTAAATGAAGAAATCACCCCTTCACCAGTGCTTCTGCACTCGCGTGTATTTCGTATACTAGTCTGAAACCACCATCATACACGTATTACCTTTAGGGGTGGGTATTTCGTGCGAACCTCACATGGAACAGCTCTTGCTGTAAGGGCAGTTTGCCCAACCCGGGACCGGGCTTGCCCAGGCAGCAGGCTGGACACGTCTCGATCCATCTCAGCAGATCACCAGACATGCCTGGCTAGTAATAACGCCGGCTCAATCTCTCAAGCGGGCGCTTCTTACCAAAATGTCCACTCGTAGAGAGGCCATGACAGTAGTAGAGGATATCCTTCCGCATAGCCGCAGGGATTACCATCTGTAATACCCTCCTCTTCCCGGACAGGATTTCCACCTACATAATAATGCATCCTGCATTTCGAGTTCTTTGATCTCTTTGAAAGCTCTGTTCTGTGTCCAGTGACTTAACTTCTGTAACGGTTGAGACACTCTCGAGAATCCGGGGATGAAGTCCCTGTAATAGGAATAGAACCCCAGGAAAGATCTCACATCTTTCGTCCTTTGGGAACCTCCTAGGTATCCACAGTCTCCAACTTGGCCGGGTCAGCCTCCACTCCTTTGGTGGAGATGATCCGTCCCAGATAGACCATGGACTTCCGGAAAAGTTCACATTTCTTTGGCCTTAACATCAGTCCATTGGACCGGATTCGTTCCAACACCTCCCCGAGGTTCAACGCGCATTCTTCAAATGTCTTTCCGACATCATCCAAATATACCAGACACTTGCGCCATAACAGATCACTCAACAGGGTCTCCATCATAGCCTCAAAGGTCGCCGGAGCGTTGCACAACCCGAAAGGCATCAGTTCGAACTGATACAGTCCAATATGGCTAGTAAAAGCCATCTTCTCCTTATCTTCCTCCTTCATCCCAATCTGCCAATATCCGGACTGCAAATCTAGGGTGCAGAACCATTGGTTCCCACCCAGCAAGTCCAGAGTCTCATCAATTCGGGGGAGTGGATAGACATTTTTCTTGGTTACCCCATTCAGGCGTCTATAATCAATACAGAACCGAATAGACCCATCCTTCTTAGTAACCATCTGAACCGAACTAGACCAGGGACTAGTGCTGGGCACTATCACCTTCTGATCCAGCATGGTTTTCACTTGTTCCTCAACAACTCTTTTCTTACTCAACGGTAACTGTCGGTAAGGCATTTTAAATAGCTGTGCGTCCCCGGTATCAATGGAATGTATCACTTTGTCAGTTCGGCCCAAAGGACTCTGATCCAGGTGCTGAAGCCTTAAGTGAACTCCCATTTGGACGATTGGGATGACCAATGTGAATTTGTGGTGCATGCGTATAATAATACGGTGCACAGCTCCACGAATTGCACTCCGAACCTGTTGGTGTTTGGAGAGGACTTAATCATGCCCGCGGACTTGGTGTTCGGAGTGGTGGGGATTAGTCCGGAGGCACCGTGTACGGTGTTATTTGTGGAATCTCTCAGGGAGAGGTTCAAATTTGCCTATGAAACAGTGCGAGCTCACTTGCTCAAAGCTGCTACATGGCAAAAAGTAGGTTATGACAACGGATTGAAGTTGCGGCGGTTCGTAGTGGGGGATAAAGTGATCCGCCTACACGAACCCCTCTGCAATGTAAAGCTGGCGAATAACTGGGATGGACCACACACCGTGGTCAAATGTATCAGTCAGACGACGGTATTGATCCAGTCAGAAGCAGGGCGTATCCGGACGAGCCATGTGGCTCGGTTGCGTGCTTGGGCTGGGAGGGAGCTCACCCCGGAAACTGAGGTGGAGGATGAGAATTCGGAGGCAAAATTTGTACCCTTGAAGGGGGTGTCAGGGGATACCCCCACGGGTCGGGTACAAAGGAGGCTCCGGAAGTCCGTGAAAAAGAAAGTCTCGGCAAGCGAAGGAAGGAGGGCACGGAAGACCAAAATCAAGGCTGGATTGTTGGTTAAGAACGAGTGTCCTCCGGCCAGGTTACTTGATGCGAACGGTAATCCCGTTCGGCAGAGCCCTAGGCTAGTGGCTAGGGGGGCTGTAACCTAGCTTGTTTACACAACGAGTGTGGTGTCCTGTGTTGTCTATATATGTTACATGTGCGCTACCGACAGGGGCGCTCAAAGTCAATGGAAGGAAAATAAGAGTGATCCCAGAGGGTGGTGAACGGATAATCCGGTGGGGTAATCTTTGATTTCCCATATATATTCACTAATACTCCCGATGAGCTCTTTATTCTAAGTACATTTGACTTTTGGGAGCCGCCCGTGTAGCATGTTGATCCCTACAAGCCCGAGCTGCGGGCGGGAAAGGTCATGACCTGATTAATTGTGAATTGGGTCACGCCGGATAACGGGATCGCGTCCAATCACGCGAGACGCTGCGCATGCGCTTTGTTTTAAAAACAAAAGCGAGGGAACCGCCATATTGATTTTGGCTTCAGCCGAATCAGTAGCGGCGGCAAGTCGGCAGCGGTGGTTCGTGTGTTTTGGGCATCTTTAGGAAGAACGAGTGATTTAAAAGAGTTGGTAAGCGAGTACACTCTTTTCTGAGGTCTGTGTGATGAAAGAGGGCGGCGGGGAACTTTGTGTTTCCCGTCAACCCCAGTCGTAAGACGCCCTGAGACGGTAAGGATGGCAGAGCAGCAGCTCCACCACTCCAAACCAAACGATGACTCCGAGACGGCTTCGGCCGTCGAGGGACTTGTGGAAGCCCACCCCAACTCGGGGGATGAGCTCAGTGAGAGAATAGCGGAGATGAACGTCGATCCCGCTGTTTCGCCGAATGAGAAGTCACCCTCGCCGGACGGCAGTGATGACTTCGAGCTGCTGGAAGGAATGGAGCTCTCCGAGAAAGAGTCCGAACCCTCCGGAGCAGCTTGCCGACCCTCCCGGTTGGTGAGCCTCAGTATTTCGCCGACTGTAAAGAAGGTGGTGAGTCGTAAACTGGCCATGAAGGACAACAGTGACGACAGCGATGCTGCGGGTCCGAAGACTCGGGGCGGCAGGAAACCAAGCCGGAGTAGATCCCAGTCGGCCGACCGACTGGCTACTAAGGCTACCAAGCAGTCCGGGCCTGGCAAGAAGGCTCAACCTAAGGTTGAGAAGTCTGAGGCGAAGAAGCCCGAACCAAAGAAAGTTAGTACTCCGAGTAATAAGACGAAGAAGGATCCGACACCCGCCAGCAGCACGGTGGTGAAGGATCCGAAGAAGATGAAGGGGAAGCCGGATGCGAAAGCTGGCGCTACCCCGAAACGCAAGTTGGATCTCCGCGCGATCCTAAAAAACCCGGTTGTGAAACCCGAGCCCACTACAAAGGGTAAGGGGAACACCGGAGTTAAGAAACCCGGGGGGGGGGGGGGGGGGGCGGCGGTGCCTACTCCGGTCCAGGAGACCACACCACCGGTGACGGATTTGCTGTCCTTTTCGAAAGGACTGGACACTAGTCCTGCAGTGGCGGCTACCGCGGCGGCCCTCGCCAACTTGGCAGCCACTGCAGTACTCACGGAGCCCAGCGGCACCGGAGCTCGTCCGAAGACGGTGGGCATAATGGAAGAGCCTCAACCAGACTTAGAGGAGGCTATGGATGAGGACACTCCGATTACGGGAGCCCAGAAAGTTGCACTGTTGGGGGAAGCCCTGGCAGCCTCTGTGAGTGCTACTTTCAAAGTGCCGCTACCTCTGGCGCCTTTGAAACGAGTGCCAACTCCACCAGAGACCCCTCCGAAGGAACCTGTGTCGGGTTCGGAGCATCCACTTATGGACACTTCGGACGAGACCGGGAAGCTTGACGAGGCAGCTGGTGGAAATGCTTCGGGTGGAGGATCAGTAAGTATTCTGGCTCCTCACCAGCACGAGGAGTGGCTGAAGGACAATGAACCCGTCCTGAGGATACTCCGAGGTAGCTTAATTAACCAGTTAAGCACGGAGGAAGTTGAGCTGTTGGATTTCGGCTTAACTTGGACGTTCGGAGGTCTGACAGTGCTCGGGGAACGATTCCCCACGTGGTTCCAAGACCGCCTCAATGCGGCCCTGGATGGTGTAGGTGATGAGACCCGTAAGGAACGTCTCATTGCTGACACTGAGCAGCGTCCCGAGGTGTTGGCAGAGCTGGATTCGGATCTGGAAACATATGCTGAATTCCGCACTGTCATCAACCGACGGGAAAAGAGACGACAACTGACTCCAGCCATGAAGCTGGCTCGGGATGTCGCGCAAAAGAACAAGGAGGCCATCTTAGATGCCGCCAAAGAGGACTAGATCGTCCAGCAGAAGGCCGCAGCGGTTAGGAACACCGATACGGCTCGGCAGGAGAGGTCTAACCAGCGGGAGCGTACCCTGCTGGAGACTATCAGAAAATCATCTCTGGAGGCGGGTAAAACCCCTGAAGAGGTGGCGGAGGTGTTGAAGGGCATGGACAAGATGCCCCAAGACGAGCTCGCTGCGTTAGTGGAGACTGCTCTCCGGGCTAATGCAGTTGGGAAATTTAAGTTCTTCACGCCGATGTGTGTGGGAGATTGTGTGAAGGACAACCGTTGTTCACAGCATCCGGAGGACATCGGTCCAGATGGCTACTCCGATGACGAGGAGTGGATCAAGAAAGATCTACTAGACAGGTCGGTACTGTTGTACCACTTTGACCTGCTGGAGAAGGTGCGTAAGGCTAAAAAGACTTACTACTCCTTCCACCAGAAGGCTAAGTTGTTCTGAGCAGTGTCCAGGTGGTCTCCGGACACCCCCTGCCCCTTCACATCTTGCCAAAATGAGGATGAGAGTCGTGGTACTCCCCGAACCTGGCCTACAAAGGTCAGGTACGCACGCCACCTCACGGAGACTCACGTACGTCACTTCATCAGATATGACTGCGTGAGTGTGGGATCGAGGGGTAGTAAAGATTGCCCCGACAAAGGTCAATATGTTCGGAGAGCCGACATAATCAGACATATGGCCCGTAAGCATAGGCTCTCGCTAGAGACGGCTGCGGAATGTATCCAGGTTGCACACCATAAAGTCTGGTCCATGTTCGGAACGGACAAAATGGAGAACTGCAACCTGGACTTCGGCTCCAGTGAGAAGGGGAAAGTGAAGGTGTTCTACAAGGTGAACCCGGATCACAACGCCCTTCACATTCCCGGTGGTCTGCTCTTTGACTCGTTCAATGAGTATTGCAAGAAGACGAGCACCAAAAGGGCTCCGAAGAGGGGAGGGCAACCCCCCCGAGTCCAACTCTGCGAAGAGACCGCGGACGGAGAGCTCGGAGAAGCCCTCTGTGCTGGAGCAAGTGGTGCCTGGATACAAAGGGCCCACTTTTGACTCCAGAAAGACGGATTGGAAGATGGCCCCGCGGTACGGACCGAGGTGTGGGTATCGGGGAGAGCTTTAACACGGCTTTCCCTGAAGTCCCATTGATCCCGGGAGGGGAGACGCAAGTCTTCTCTCAGACTGGGGAACTGAAAACCCTTAAGCCGAGGCCTAAGCCTACGAAGACGCATGATCCCACTCCGGAGACTCTGCCCGATGGCGCGCTGCTACTCCAATGCCGAGCGCCAATGCACTTCCCTCCGGCTGACTTCAAATCCTTTGAGGTCGGTCAGGAGACCATGAACAAATGGCAGGACGGTTTCCACGCCCTGTTAGACACCCTGTGCTGGGAGGTGACGATGTTGTCCTTGGGCTGCGTCCATCACCTCCACCGAGCTGAGTGCCAAAACCAAAAGGAGGCGGCCGAGGCAAAGGTTCTGGAAGAGACTGAGAAGGCTAGGAAGGAACAGGAGCAGGCTAAACTTGACAAAAAGAAACAAAGGAGGGAGACTAAGAGTGCTCAGAAGCGGCTTGCTGATGAGCGTCTCAAGTTTCAGTCGTGTTTCGGGCATGAGATGCACGAATGGGATGGATCCAGGGAGGTGATAGAAGCCTGGCTCCAAGAGCTAACTCTGGCCGAGGCTGAAGATGAGTCAGACTCCGATGAGGAGGACAATGCAAAAGCACTCGGTGCTGAAGCTGAGTCTGACAGTGGCTCGGACACTGCGTAGGATTATCCTACGACGTGTCCGTCAGGTAAGGGGAGTATTGTAAGATACTGCCCCCAGTTGTGAAACACCCTACAGCAGGGTGTCCCCGGGATACGGACAGCAGCTACGGACGGGCCATTTACGTGAGGATCTGGCCTGTCCAGAGGAACTGACGGAACGAGACGAGGGATCCGGAGAGCGGCAGTTACTCGGGCTAGGAGCACCGTACGGGTTAGACCAGGAGATCTGACTTACCATCCATTGTCATCAGGACCGAGTGCTCCTACGTTAATAATTATGTTCGGAGAACGCCAGGAGGCAGGACATACTTTATTTATATACCATCATGCTTCCGAGTAGAGCTAATGAACTTTCTCGATCCGGTTAGTAGGGGCTGAACTAAGTAGGTTCCGAACACGGGGCGGAATGCACCATCTCAAGCTCAAGGACGTCCGGATCTTCAGCGTGGAATACGTATGATAACTTTTACTGTCTTAATATCATGTTAATAATATAAAGTTAATAAGGAAAGTGATAGTGTTTATCACTTATAGTGATATTATAACAACGATTGTAAATAGCTCGGGGTCCTGGAGGGACAAAATTTTTTTTTGTGATACCATGTATTTCAAGTGTTCATGTTCTCAGGTGTACCTAGAGTCGATATATATAGGTTAACTCTATTTATCCAAAGGAGTAGAGTGTAATGTCTATTACAGTCGCTATATATATTTGTGTGTAAATGATAATTTATTCGTTCGACAGAACGTTCATATTTCTAAAGTGTAGCTATATTAGAGCCCCTAAGGTGGTATTTATAAGATAATGCCAGTCCGAAGTGTTTTCGGACTTTAACCTTAATTATTTACCTCCCGGTTATTATCTGGTAGGGGGTAGTGTAGGGGCTAGGGTTATACGGGGTTTATATGACGGGTTCTGTTGGATGCTGTGTTGCGAACTCCGTCCGAACCCTTCAGCCCGACGGCAGGTGGCAGCATCTGCCCCGGGCTTGGGGTATGGACAGAGGTCCCTATGGGCTTTTGGGGAGGGTAGGACCGGCCGCTCCGGCGCTGTCAGTGTCACTGTCAGAGGCTGGTGCACTGCTGTCGGTGTCACTTTCGCCGCCTCCCTCTTCCTCGCTGCTTTGTTCAGCCTCTGTCTCTTCCTCTTCGTTGCTTCTGGAGCTTCACTCTCCCTCCGTTCCACCTCCCTTCTGGCTGCTTCCTCCCTTCCCGTGTCTCTTATTGTTATCATTTCGTCCCACCGCTGCATGCTTAACTGGCTTAGTGGATTGTTTTTGCGGCGACTTTCTTTCTGTAAAACTCTGTCTCGCGTTTTCTTGTCCGAGCGCCTGTCCTATGTCGTCTACTGCGCGCTGAATGGCGCCTTGGTGCGGCATAGTGTCCAGTGTAAGTTCAGCGGCCGCGTTCGCTTCCACTACTTCAGTGAGGGTTGGTTCCCTGCGAGCTAGTGTCGGTACCGGCCTCAGCATTCCCACTGCTAGGTGATCTGTGGCCGCGTTCGGGGGAGAACTGTGGTTACCATTATTTGTTATCCCTAGTTCTGCCCTTACGTCTTTTATGTCCTGTCTCTGTTCTGCCTGCTCAGCTTTGGTGGGGGTGATTTTTGGTCGCTGCTTCTTTAACTTTCCTGTCCCTGCACCTTCATTCTGTGTCTCAGGGGTGGCTTCCTCCTTCCTTTTCTCTGCGACTTTCTTCCTGTCTTCCAGTACTACCCTGTCTCTGATTCTCATGAGAATTTTACTAAATTGGTTCTCACCCAGTAGTATGCCTGTGCTATAGGCTCAATGTCAACACTCTTGCCTGCCTCTGTGGTCCTGAGTTTGAATTTTCTCCTCATAATGAGGCTGTGTATATGACTGTTAGAGAGGCATACAAGTATGTGAGGCTCCCTGTCTTCTGTTGTCCCTATCCTGGTGACAGATATGACGTCCGCCCTCATTAGTCTGACCCCTATCTCTCTGCATAAATTATACGGTATCACGGCCAGGTTTTCTCGTCGGTCAAAGGGGATTCCTGTGATGACGAGGTTCCTCTCAGGATCTGGCGAGATGTGTATGGTGTATGCATTTTGCTGTGCTTCACCCTGACTAACTACTTGTGTGTACATCCTCCTTTGCCCTATGGTAGGGGGGGGGGTGGTGGTTGTGATGGTGTCTCGGGCCTCCCTGTCTTCCTGGCTTCCTCTAACTCCCTCTTGTGTCTTTCTAGCTCTGCCTTAAATTTCTCTGTAATTTCCTCTACTTTCTTATTACAATCTTCCTTGTACCCATTCATCTCCTGTCTCAAGGTGTCTAAGCTAGCTTCGGTATTCTTTTCTAAATTGTCCATTTTAGTGTTGACAGATTTGTTTACGTCCCTCAGCTTGTTTTCAACCTTTCCAATTTTCTTGGTAAGCAATTTCATAGACTCTTTGTCTGCCATATTGTTCATCATCAGGTCCAGTTTCTGGTCCATCGTCATGTCTTTTTTTCTTAGACTTGTTTCTAGTCTGCGATGCCTGTGGCGGTGCTTCCTCCCCGGAGCTCGAGGCTGAATCACTCTCACTGTCGGTATGGTCAGTATTTCTATGGCCCGTCATGTTGCTGTATGAATGTGTTTTATTTCCTGAGTTAGTTTGGATATTGTATCTAATAGGAAATTATATTACTGAACTAGTGTTTATGTCTAGCGCCAATGTGTATTGACACTGTCAGTCTGTGTGTGTTTGTTGTCGTTGGTTGCTGGGCAGTGACAAGATGGCTGCTAGCCTGTGTGAACATTGGGTGGACAGAAAATGCGTAAGATAAACCCTTACTAACCTTACTAAGTCCGATGTTGTGACTCAATCGGTTCTAGGATCATTCCCCAGATCAATAATCCTACTTTTGTTGCTCAGTGTAGCTAATTACTCCCAATAATCCATGAAACCCGGCGAGCGTTTACTCGGTGTGTGTGGCCATGATGACGTCACTACACTACACAATATGGGTATCATTGGTAAAACCTTCACTCACCGACGCTTTGCGAGCTACATAGGACAGTTGAGCCATGTAACTGCGTAACTCGTCAGCTGTGCCGTCCTTGGCCAGGGATCCCCAGCGAAGTGCAGCATAGATGTACTCAGGGTTGGTGGAATGTTTACTATCTTTAGCATCAAGATACTCTTTGTAAGACCACCTACGTTTTTGGATTTCCAACTCATCGAGAGTTTGGGTTGCCGGGGGTGTCCAGCCGGCCGCCTGGGGAGTCCCAGCCTTGGCCCGCTCCTCCATGGCCCTCACTCTAGTCTTGAGTGCTGCCTTCCTCTCTGCCAACTCCAGTGCCTGAACTTGTTTGATCAGATCCAGTTCCTCCTCATACTGAATCTGCTCAATGTCCTTAGAAGCCATGGTAGACTCCTTTGTGGCTTCTGGAACTGTAGATCCACCTGTGGGTCCTGTAGATCCACCTGTGCTGTGAGGGGCTGGTGTGGCTGTGACTCCTCCAGTACCACTGGTAGTAGTAGTACTAGGCTTAGCAGTGGTAGTGCTAGTCCTAGCAGTAGCAGTACTCCTCCTTGTGCTGTGATCTAGACCACCCAGAATAGGTCTTACACATAAGGTACCTACTGGCAGGTCATGGTGTAGGGTTCGTTTATCCACTTAGTCCCCACAGATAATAAACCAGGTTCTTTGGCTCGTGATCTTTAATAAGTGGTAGTCTCCTGATGTGTATGTCTGCTGTATGTATGCCTGCCCAGAGCTGCTCCTACTCCTTAGACTATACAAATGTCACATCCTGCTGTACTGATCTTCACCCTCCATGAGCCGCTCTCCGACTGAATCACCCCAGTCAGATCCCTTTGTCTTAAGATAAGCGTCGCCTCCCTTTGTCTGCAACTAAGCGTCCCCTCCCAAGCCTACGTCACACTACATGAATACATTGAATACATAGTGAGGCCCGCTTGGTTACCATATTGTGCTTTCAGACTGACTATGTTACAATGGTAGATTCCACATTTAATGCAAAACTTCTCAGGCATTACTAAACTCTGCAATTACTGAAAAAATTAGAGTCAATTAAAGTCACTGGTTAGATGGTTGCCACCACACAACCAACATAACAGTAGTAGTTCCAGTGCTGTAGGATATGTGGGAGAGTGGTAGGTGCACTGGAGCATGTCCAGGGAGTCTTAATACTTGCATACAGCTACACCGTATACTACACATACACTGGCTATCCCTCGACCTCTGGCCCTGCCCACTCTTCCAGGTCTCCCTGGAGTCGAGGCAAACAGCACACCTTCTACTGTTACTCCTCATCCCCCGGTAGATTTGGGGTGTCCGGGAAGCTCATGTAATGTCCAGCTGGCGTGCTGTCATTTTCCCCGGATGAATAAGAGGTACTGCTACAGTCCTCCTTCTTATCTTGCAGGCTCTGATGAGCCTCTATCAAAAATTGCTGCATAGCGGATTTTGTAGTTCTCAACGAGTCCACTTCCGCTGCCAGACTACTCCGAGCCTCTTTCAAGTCATCCGTTTCCTTGATCATCTCCAGCCGAAGACCTTTGCGATCCAGTCTCTTGCATTTTCGAATGCGGACCGAACTATGCTCAGTGATTGCGTCAGTTTATCGTTCTCTTCTAGCAGAGTCGATAACCGGGCATCCTTCTCTTTGATTTTGGAGTTCCTGTGGCATATTGCACCTTCCAAAGCCTGCAATTTGCCACTCCACTCCATTGATCTGTTCTGGAGTGCAAGCAACTCTCGTTGAGCCATCTCGAGTCGTTGCTGGACTCTTGTCTCTCTCCAATCATCAAATTACCCTTCTTGATCTGCCGATATTGAATGTTGACAGATTCATTTCTTTGAGTGAACGACTTAACATTTCGCTCATCCTTCCCTTTGGAGACGCTTCCTCTCTCCTCGGCGTTACTGCTCTACCATGAGCAATCACACCTCTTGTTGGAGTTACTGCCACTCTCCGGGCAGTTGCTCCCTCCAGTGATGAGGCATTACCCTCATCTGACCTCCGTACTCCTTCCAGAGGACGTGGTCTCACAGCTCGCACAGGCTAACCTGTGTTTCACTTATCCTGGTCACGGCACCAGTGTAATAAATGAGACTTTGTTCCCTATAATATTGGTAATGTTATTAATTAAAGAACAAGGTCGACACAGTTCGGATCAAGTGTACAGGTTGCGAATCTCAGGTTTATTCAAGAACCTAGACAGGCATAGCTATTTCAATGCAAACTCCCTATAGAGTTCGGAGCAGGTCAGTAGGCTCGTGGCCGATACGATCAGAAGGGTCTCTGTCCAGTATGGATCCAGAGTGACCGACGAGTTCCATCGGACGCTGGCTATATATAGGCGACTAGCCTGCGCGCGCACACGCAGACCGGAAGCCTATAGCGCCATCTGTCCATACCCCAAGCCCGTGGCAGGTGCTGCCACGTGCCGTCGGGCTGAAGGGTTCGGACGGAGTTCGCAACGCAGCGTCCAACAGAACCCGCCATATGATTAACCCTACCCCAGCCCCTACACATGTAATGTATCTACATGTTACATAGAGCATGAATAATTTTTCTCAGATCATTTCCTATGTGTATCTTTTGAGTCACATTCGTTTAAAAATGGCAAGATCACTAATATGTACCTTTGTCACAAATACTATACTGCAAATGGTGCCATAGATTGTTAACTAGCAGTCCAATCCTCTTGTTATTTGAAACATATACTACCCATGACATGTCAACATCAATACTGTAGTTGGTCTAGCTCTACTAGTGTGAACGCATGAGAACAAAATACCAGACAAGGTAAAATTAGACTTTAATATGATGATACATTTTAAAACCCAACCAAGAGTTAGGCAGGCATATAACGCCGTTCATAGGCTATGCCAAAGGGATTTAACATACGGCGACTTTATTAAAAGGAGAATGCTTTGGGTATTATTTACTGGTACAACACTCAGTCATACAGTGATCAGAACAGGATCTCAAATAATACAGGGAAGTAACGCTACAACATAGTAGTTCACTGGGGAAGGAGTCTACCTTATATACAGGCCTGCGGGGGTTACCTGACCGCACCGGCAGCGGCACCTGGTGTATATGATTACGTAACATGTTATGAAAGTATTACCGAGATGTAACCGAAGGTAGTACTGGTAACTACCGTATACAACCGAACTATGATAACGATGGTATATGTAACAGACCGTCGACACTCGTTAAGTAATAAAACATGTTATGAATACAATAATAAAACCCGTGTCGTTTTACATCATAACAACATACAAAAGATATACCACACATAACAGTTAGCAGCATAGCTACCCGTTACAATACCATAAAAATTTTTTTATGGAAATTAACTTCATTTTCTTTAAGCTTACCAGTATGCTATATAGGATTTGTATAGAAAAATAACTATGATTTAATTTTGCCACTGCACCATCCATAGGGTTGCTTAGGCCAAAAAAAAAAAAAGTTGTGTTTCCGGTCACCCGACCCTACCTAGCAAAACAGGGCCGACCCTAATTTTTTTTTGGACATTTTTGGGATTTTTTTTTTTTTTTAATAAAAAAAAAATATAAAAATTCTCTTATCTCTTTTTTCAGAGGCGTGAAGAGTTAAGGTTTACCTCATAGTTTTCTCAAAGCCTGGGTGCAAGTTATATGTCACTTGTCAGATGCAGGATATACTGTGCACTTGAATTTACAACACCATAATTGTGCCTCTACATTGGTACCCACAATTTTGACCATGTCGCCATGTCGAATTTAAGTAAAGAGGACCGCGTCGCTGTGTCGATTTTTATCTCATACATAGCTATACATTGTACTTAATGTTTTCACGTCAGTCGATTTTTAAAAGGGCCTAGTCGCATGTGTCGATTTTTAAAAGGGCCTTGATTTTTACCCATGTAGAGGCACATAATTCACACCCATATTAAGCCGCACCCCTTAGGCCTACTTTGACAAATTTTGTAACGGATAACCTACAGAGGAGGACTGAAAGTTGTTGATTTAGTACTGTAGTACTTAGGCTACCTCAATCCGATATTGGATTACAGGTTTGACAGCAAATTTAAAAATTAAAAAAAATTTGGGGGGGGGGGGCCTGCAGCAGGGGGAGCTGGATCCCAAAATTTCTCAGAGGGCAAGGGGCAAAAAGGGAAAAAAATGAAGAAGCATGAAAAATCCCTCTTTTGGGCTATCAAATGAGAATAGACCTATGTTAGAAATATCCCCAAATCGAAAGATCTATTTAGGGAGTGATCATTTTTTTATCAACGAGGGGGGGGGGGCAATAAAAAGTTGGACCCCTTCACCAGCGGGGTGTAAAAAATCTGGACTCCTCTAGGGGGGGGGGTCAAAAAAATTAAACTGTTTTGGGCTAAAAACCTGCACATTACTATGGTTCGAAGGGCCTGCATGCGCACCGACTTTCGACCCATAACCTGGCATAAGGAGGGGTGGATAAAATATTTCGACCTGTTGACGGGGGGGGGGGGGGGGCAGTGTAAAAAAAAGTGTGTGCTCCGCCCGAAACCCCCACCCAGTTATTACAAAATGATCACTCCCCAAGGCCAGACCCCAAAAAAAATTTGCACACTTCATTTTCGGAAAGGGAAATTTAGGTCAATGGATTTTGGTCAATCTCATTTTTATTTTTGTAAGTCCCCCAGATTCTTTTTTTTCTATCATACCTTCAGGCCGCTGAGATTTTGGGACCCAACTCCCTCTGTTGCCACCCCCCCACCCCCCCCCCCCTACCAACCCCTCACACTTCAAAAAAAAAAAAGAAAGTAGGATAGTAACGCGTGGGCTTTATCGCTCAAAACAGGTGGATATTTCTTACACCCACACCAAATTTTTACACCCCCCTCCCCAGTCAAGGGGTCCAAATTCCCATCCCCCCCCTGTTGTTACAAAATGAGCACTTCCCTATTCTTTTATACATCCATAAGCCTCATAATAACTCTACCTGCTGTAGTTTGTCTTGCAATTCCCAGCCTAGCCGAGGCCCCATCAAAAAAAAAAAAAAATAAATAAAAAAATCCGACCCTACCTACCTACCTAGCTTTTTTCAGGATGTTACCGGAAACACACCTTTTTTTTTTTTTGGCCTTAGCTCTATTCACATGGTTGTAACATGAACCTAAAATAAAAATGTTATTTAGATTCATAGTTGTAATAACTATTTTAAACTTCAGTGTGAGGGGCGGGACGAACATTCTTTTTCAATAATAATATGTTTTTTTAACCTATTATTTTCTGAAATGAAATGCTACAAAAGTAATAATTTTTGTTCTTCCCAGGGACCACAGTGAAGCCTGATGTATATCTTAATCAACGGTGCTGGTATTTCATGTGCAATGTATGGTGCAATGGGAAATCCAGTTTATATGACAGAGAGTCAAATCAGCTGCAGGAAAACAGGTGACAAAACCTGTAATTTGACCCAAAGTGACCCCCAGTGAAGACCCATTTGCACATGCATAGCAAGTACAACCTACTTAACACCAATGATATTTCAGACTAGCAGATCCATATCTTTCTATTGAGGGGTTTGACATTTCTGTAGATTAATTTTTCTGGTCTCTGGAGGCTTGTAAAGATTGACATTTTTTCTCTGAGGATCAGCGATTTCGCCGCTATGACTCGCTTATGCGCGGTACCTTCTGTAATCGTTGCTGTGCACCGTGAGGTCCGTGTTCCTGCAAACTGCTCTGTGTTTGCTGCCATTGCTGCATTTGGTGTCTTCATAGAATCTGTTGAGGTATCAAGTATTTCACAGTTGGTTAGCCCTTTAAGGACGGCATGGTGCATTAATGCATCAATGCATGATGCCTTGGTTGTCATGTTACATGTATGAAACTCTGGTGAGTAACCCACCAATGCTGCATTCAAGCATCATGCTGACCTACGTCATCAGGCACTCACAGGTGTACCCACATACCCAGTAGTGTATACCACACAACTAGACATTCACAGACACTCACAGGTGTACCCATATACCCAGCCCAAAAAAGGTTCGTTTCTGGTAACCCGACCGTGCTTGCTGCTACATGTCAGTTTTTACCGCGCGACAATAATTAAGGATTTTAGGGCGAAAACTCTAAATGGGGCCTCAAAATTGTGAAAAGCAAAAAAAAAAGAAATTTTAAATTAAAAAAAAAAAAAGCGGCCGGCCGGGTCTAGCTTTTTTGACCATGTTACTGGAAACCAACCTTTTTTTTGCCTAGTGTGGACTCCCGTCATCACTCTCACAAACACCTGCAGGTACATTAAGGCACCCCAGTAGCTCAGCAGTAGGCCTATAACTCAGTCTCAGTGACACTGATAGGTCTGACACTAAAGTTACTTAATTTCCTTGTAGCTGTAGCCCCTCCCCCCCCCCACAACAACAAAGGTCCCTAAACCACTCCCGAATATAATATTTTTTTGAACCACCTACCTGTAAGAAAATCTAACGTGTGATCCTAATCACAAAAGACTCAGATATTCGCATAAATGAAGCCGGAAAAATCAAAATATGTATACAGGATTTGTTTAAGTTCTGTATTTGTATAAGGTCTGGCGCAAGGATACCTGGGGTCAGCGGTTCAAAATCCCTAACAGAGTCTCCCAAAGCTAGTCTGGCCGAGGTGGCCGAGTGGTTAGCGGTCACGCCTTCCACCACCGCAGCCCGGATTCGATTCCCGGACGACACGCGACGTTTTCGTAACGAATTCGTCGTCATGATACTTTTTTTTCATTGGCTTCGTTTGGGTGTTAACATACATTAGTTTTAATGGAAACATAGCCTAACTACTACGAAACATCCTATATTTACACGTACAATAGCTGAATTAGGCCTTAACCCCCCAAAAAATTTGGTTGAGGCTTTCTAACATGGAGAAGCAGTGGCCTGCATTGTTTTAAGGGAGTGTTCATTTATTAATTACAGGGGGGGGGTGGTGAGATTTCGCGCTGAGGGGCGAAATTTTTTTACGCCCCCCCCTCGAGAGCGCGTGTAACGTTTCGCGCCCCCCTCGCCGAAGGCGCCGAAAAATGTTCGCCCCCCCCTTTGAACTATAGTAACGCGCGGGCTTTTTGGCTAAAAAGGGGCTTAAATTTTTACGCCCCCCCCTCAAGAGGGGTCAGAATTTTTTACGCCCCCCCCTCAGAAGGGGTCCGAAATTTTTACGCCCCCCCCCCCAAACCCACCACCCCCCCCCCTGTAAATAATAAATGAACACTCCCTAAGGGGACAGAGGTGCGAATATCAGGCATTGACACTGCCCACTCACCTTTGTTTTTGATATTGTATTTCATGTATACAGACTAAAGCTTTTAGCTTGTTTCAACGAAAATCATAGAGCAGGATATTGATTAAATCAGCATTCTCATAGTCAAAATAGCCCGCAAAATAGCTTGAATGGAGGAGTGCTTGGTATCAAAAGAAGCGGATTTTCGAACTCACTCGCTTGGTCATGGTTTTGTGATCCGCCTGTTGCCCGTGCATAGCACGAATCATTTTCAACAATCGGGAATCTTCTTTAATATAATCAAGATCGATCTATACACATGATATTCTTTAGTTTAGACCAAGACGAGCTGCCCCTACTGTCTCGTTGCATTTTCTTCCAACCTTAATACATCGACAGTTTGCCTAGTGGGGGGTGCAGAGGGGTCCCCCTAAAGTACTGTCAAATTTCTCTAAAAGTCGCCAGGTCACTTTTATTATTGCAATAGGTCGAAAGTCGCCTCCAAAACGGCCCAGGTCGCCAGGTCGCTTTTGACCCATCTGCAGCCACCCCGCAGCCACCTAGTGTGCATCGACAGTTTTCTTCCAAATACTACAACGTAGGCCGTGAGTTTGGTAAGCTAAAATGGACATGTCTACCACAGGTCTGGGCGAAAATAGAGGAAGATAACATTTGACTTGACTTCGAAGTTTGAGTTTGGCCAAGTTACAGCAAATGGACAACTCTTTTCTAGTCTACAGTAACGGACATCTTTCCATCAATAGATCAACAATTGTTTGTACTTACTTGGAACCTGACAAATCTTTTAATTGAACCATTCCCTACTCTTAACTCATAGACTGACGAAAACGTGGTGTGACAAATCCAACATGGCGGAGCAGAAGACCACATGTAGCATAGAAAATGAGATAGGACGTAAAATATGATGCATTTCTATATTGTGATTGCACAAGAACGAGGAGTTCAGTAAAATACTAGAATAAGATATGAATTGTGGTATTAGACTAATAGATAGATTTAGATATGTAATTAGATTACGACATTAGATCTATGTCGCAGTGCTACCGTCTGGTGTCAAGTGCATGAACTAAACTTATGGGAATTCCCCTTCACCTAAATGCTATTTGTGTTAAGATTACGTTCAATATCATAAAGCAATCATGACGAGTGTCCACATACTATGTCTAAGTGTATATGTCTACCTCTTTATCTTGCAACTAGAAACTCAGAAGCAGTAGCACCTCCAAGACAAAGGGGAATCCCACCGGCGTCTGTCAAATCCAAAAGGGAATCCCCGACCCGGTGCTTGGGGAACCCCTCTAATGGCGTCATAATTTTCACGTGAGTCCACGCCATATTGGTTCTTGTTGTTGGTCGCCGTTCATTCAGCAGTGTACACAACCAGTGGATTTACGTGAACCTTTCGGCGTCTACGGGCACCTGGATTTCTTTGGAGGGAGGATACCTCAATTGATGTACTATGTCATTGGAAGATCCGTTCTTTGTTGTCAAAGAGTGAGTACCCATATATTTCTTTCTGGGAGTTGGGGCGAGCTGTCAGACTCGAGCAAGCGTGTGATGACGTTTGGCTGTGTGTATTGACAGCCCAACCCACTCCTCTCCAGACTCTGTGCATCCTCTGGGCATCCCAACTGTGTTAACGAAACATCTGTGATCTGTTCTTTAAATTTGCAGCGCTGTATTTGAGGTTGCTGATACATCTTACCTCATCTGAAGCTCACGAATCCCTATTCAAATTTTCATATTCTCCAGAGGCAGAGAATAAGAGAGGGTTTGGCCCAACACTGCTGAAACTTGAGAACAGCTGGCAAGGCCATCCCAATCAATATTTAGACAATAGGTCAACAACAGATCAAAGTGGACAGTGCTAATTGGGCGTCTGCACTGGCCATCGATTATTGAATTTTGGTATTGTCACATCTGCTATTTCAGGACAAGAATGGGAGCCTATAGACATCATGTAGCACATTACTAAGCCCAGAGCTGTGGTAGATCTATGCCTCGATCTAAGCTCTGAGCCTCTTCTTTGCAATGGTTCAAACGCATCCACTATAGTATGGTACCGATAGCCTTCAAGTTCAATAGGGAGAAATCTGTAGCCCTATGTGTCTGATTTGAAGTACTGGTAGGTACTGGAAGATGCCCATTAGTAAACCTATGTGCCTGGTACTTGTAGGCCTAGCCTACTGGTAGGCTCAGATAGCCTACCTGGTATTGGAACCGAAGGTGTTTATTAGTAAACAGGCCCATTTCAAATTCTCACCAAGCTTTGATACACAGGCTTAAGTCTATATCTATACGGTAGATGTATCTCTCTCAGTCACAATGACCAGTCATTCATATTCTCTTAACATCAATATGTGCCGGGGGTATCCAACCTAGATTCAGCATATCCTGTTTCATTTGAAGAAAGTAGAGGAATAAATATCCAAAATAATTACAAAATTACTAATCATTACCAGGATAACACTGACTACCGGTAGATCTATGTGGGAATATAATACCACTTAGAGCTATTTGAATACTCCATAGTTTTTTTTAACTTTTTTTTTTACCTGATTCTTGTTAATCCATTTCTCATTACAAGATCCATAAATACATTGACAGATTGTATGAAGAAAAACCTTTTTATGCACAGCCTATACCGCCTTACTATAAAGGACCCATGGCGCATGCCAACACCAGACGCTAGGGGCTAGTAGGGCCTTTATACAACCACTAAAGTACTGTCATTTGAGATTCCCCAAGGCAGATACCGGTATCCCTTCACTAATGCATTTAGGATAGACTCTATGGAAAATATCCTCTGTTTATCACATGATACGGTCACCCCAGCCCCTTGAGTAGAGGCTGTCTATAGAATTTGATCTTCATACGGAGACACTTGAGATATCGGTGAGGTACCAGGGAGAGTGTGGTGTGAATGGCAGGCTACATTATGGGCCCCAAATAGGCTTATAGGGACTGCACACACACACTTCCCAGCTCGTATAGTGGGTCTAGGCCCAGCTGTATTGAGTCTGTAGACCCTATATGTAACCATAATTCACTATTAAAATCCAACACTAAATCAATGCTATGTGTATGGTCTTGGGCCCTATATAAAATATAGGGAATCTGCGTATTTCTGTAGGAGCAGGAAATGTCATGCAATTGATGTGAGACATGGTAAGGAAAATTCAGTAGTGGAAGAAATAAACTTGTTAAATAAAAGTTGTAACCATATGGACCATAACCAAACACAAGGTACAACTCTAGAAAAGTTTAAGGACTAAAAGCATATATGTATCCCGGTCAGGGCATGTAAAAATGTTACAGCACTATTTAGAAGAAAAGCAGGTTCTAAAATCACTAGAGGTATTGGGATATATAGAATAGATATTGTTTGAACAGATGAGTAGAAAATCGTTGTATCAGAATTGTCAGATATACCTTTACAGCTATCTACTACTTTGGTAATGCAGGTAGAGCAACTGCAAACATGATACTGTACAGTTTCCGCGAAAACATAAAAAAAACAAAAAAAAATCTTTTGAAACTTGAAACTTGGTCCAGTGATAAAGCTGAATATCAAATGGCCATAAAACCACAGTTTAGATTTTCAGAGCAGCTATATCAGTAGGCCTGAATGCATGCATCACAATTGATATGTCTGATCCCCATCTCATCTTTCACTTTTCTCTGACAGTGTATATGGATGCTATTACTACAAGTAAAAACGTTTGAACTACCCATCAGTATTATACATGTTTTATTGCACACGACATTTACAGTTAATCAACCTCCACAATATCAAAGATCAGCCAGCCCAGTTCAGAATACTATTATAAACTACCCCCTCCATCCCCTCCCTCCCCACCCTCCATGGTGAGTGTAGCAGCCATGGCTAGCAGCCCCTGATGCAGTTTTCCCCAGGAGGCTGTAGGTGGACAGTAGGTGTGGTGGTAACGGCTACACAGCCTCCCCACACCCCCTGACGGCCACTGGTGGTGTAGTGGGGGTGTGGGGCAGTGATTGGCGTGCGGGACCCTCCAGTCGGCCCTCACTGACCTGGACACAAAGGCACCACCAAGTCCCTGATTGCTATATTATGTGGAGGCTGAAGCCAAAAGCCTTAATGGGGGATGCAATATATAGCTCCTCCTCCGTATGTATATATATAGTATTGCAATGTTCAATGTATTTTGTTGTTATAGAAATGTATTCCATTACAGCTGTTAACGATCCTTGGATAACCAATATGGATGGTTGTATGATTTCTAGCTATTCTGAAATTTAAGGAGGTTGTGTTGTAGGTTGGTGCTTATTTTGGGAAGAGGAAAATTCATTAAGATTTGTGTCATTTTATCCACAGTGTAGGCTTTGTTAGTCCCTAATAGTTGTCATAGAAGTGCCATGGATGCATAAACATGATAAAAACATGAACAAGATGCTATCTCATTTACCCATAGTCGATGTGAGGTTTGGGCAGTAGAAACAGAAAACACATTGTTTTTACAAGCCCTTTTGATGCTTTGATGTCTATTGACATGTCCTTTGTTGACACCGATAATGTGCTATGCATTTTCATATCAGAAGTAGGCTTACCATTACTTTTCGTTTCCCCCACATATCACAAAAAAAAACAATATTCGTGCATTGATCAGCTGATATCGGAAATGCCTTTCTTTTTTTGTAAATTAAATACAACGCTAACAGTTCATACAGGGGGATGTATAATACAAATGATACCTCCCACACTTTGCCAATAGCCCTGATGTTCTCATAGATCAGTGGGGTAGAGGGGCACGTAAAGAGAACTGCCAATCATATCTACCACAGTTGACATGAATGTAGTCGACATGTAGGTAGATAAGAGAAGAGGGCTATCACAGCTTATCATAAGTGCCTTATCAGGCTGTTCACACATGTTAACTATCACAGACCTGTGAAGAGTGATTCATCAGACGCTTACACTAAACAGGGTTTAAGTGCATCTCAGGACAGCTGGTCATCATGCTTATTGGACATCAATACTGACAGAAAGATACAAAAATCATCGAATAGCTGCTTCTAATATTGTTGCACATGAATTTATACAAAAATATTAAATGCATTTTGACATTACATATTCCCTAGAGGGAAAGATCACTATTTACACACAGACACTTTCAAATAAATCCCCTCTCTCACAAGGTGGCCTCAAACACCTTTAAATAAGTGTTCTAAGTATACTAAATGGGACATGGTCTGACCTAGATTCTTTAATGGCAGTATTAAATAACGTGCTTCCATCATACTTAACTCTCACTTAACCCTGCTTTGATACGCTAAGCCATTTGTCATCATGGCGAGTATCATAAACAATCACTAACATTGCATTCACGCACAATGCTGACCCTGCGGTGTTTAAACATGCATGGCGGCACAAAAACGCTGCTGTGTTCATGCATCATGGTGACAAAACTGAAATGTTGCTTTAAGGCACCATGCAGTCCTTAAAGGGTTAGCATCTTGAATGGAATGGCTACACAAAACAACATACAAATAAGGCAGATGCTATCAGCCGGGAAGACACAGGGCCCTCACAGGTCCTACTTGACTCATAGTCAGTCATGTGTGGCACACAAATAGCACTGGGGCTAAGTCGACCAAGAAGCACGTGATTTAACCTCATCTGAGCTGAATAGTAACGTGGGGATGGGGCCCGGGGACGGGTATCTCTATACTGACCCAGATATCTAACAGTCTAAAGGAGACCCAGAGCTGATATTCTATAGGAACTCACCATATAAAGGAGTGTGGAAATGGTACATTCATTGTAATGGCGGTCGAGATTTATGTGTACAGGTTTGAGAATAGGTATGCAATGGGAAAGTAACGCTTTTCATATAGAGCCAGACTTTTAGTGTCATCAGATTCAAAGCTTTCCGTTTTGTATGATCACGTAAATTTAACTAGTTTCGACGTATATAAAATACCACCAAGAGGTCATTAGGAAATGACACCATTTCCATGTTATGTATCTGCTAGTACCCAGCATGTGTAGCGTATACAAATGTACTATGCTTTACCCAGGGTCATGGTGGTATGTGGGCTGTTCTCAGTTATGTCATCTATAAAAGAACATAAAACGAGGTATAACGGTTGACTCATAGTAAGCTTTAATTCATAAATATCGAATAGAAGCTTAAAATGAACTCCAGGTCAAATCCAATTACAATGGTATAATATCATTCCAGTATGAGTGACGGGCAATCGCCCATGATACATTGCAACCGGCAAACAGTCCCACTTTTAGGACGTTGTCGGAGAGATGTAGTCATGTCAAAGATGGTGAGGTGGAGCATTATGAACGTCTGTCACAATGGAAAGGGTCCAGGGTTTGGGGGAGGGGTCGGGGGAGCGGCTGGGGACCCTGGAAAAGTAATATATGACGACATGAGTTACTAGCAGGCCACGCTTCCGAGCCCTGGAGATGTAAGTAGTATACTGGAAATGTCAATTTTTATCAGGCTTTCAGCGCAATCCACCAAGCTGGCCTATATTGTATCTCTCTCCAGGATACGAGAAGAATAGTATTACTAATAGCAAGATACTTTAATAACAGGTAACATGCTACATGGTGTAAGTAAAACAGAGAAAATTTCAAAATATTCACAGATGTCAAATCAGTTTATACCCCAACAGTTTCAGAATTCCTATGCTATTGAACACTGTAATGTTCTGTTTAATATGACAGGATAATATTCATCAATACAGAGGATAGTTATATCCCCTTGAAAACTCCATTATCCTTGGCGCTTTCAAGTGCTATCCGTCAGTATTTCCCCGAAAATGAAATTATCCCATAGTTTAACGAAGTCTGAATTATCCATTGCCGACCCTGTCATATCGGATAGTTCCCACTACAGTGTGCGCTGTAATCCGCTATGACAACCATTTGACAAGCTTCTCTCTGTATTGCATATCACATTTCCAAGCTGCCATTGTCAATTATCTGTCTATTGGTGACGGGTAGAGCTTTTTCTGAACTTGGGGTATTAAATGTACAGTTTCTCACATTATGTAATTTAGTTTTCTGCTGCTATCTGTAAAGAGTATTTTTTATATTTTGAAATTAAATAAACAAGTTTTAAAAATGAAGCTTGCCATTTATAAAAAAAAGGTTTATTAATCCTTTGCAATTTTGTCCTTTTAGCCTATATGAATTAAGAATTTCATAAAATAGTAAAACACCAAGATGTAAACTCCTTATTGTGGCAACATTGGGCAGAATTCAGTCTTATCGTTCTGAAGGATGTACTCATTTTTTACAGGTAGATGTCATTCCAGATCAGAACTTTGCAGACATATGCAGATTCATCCTGCCAAAATCTATCGAAACTTTCTAAATTCTTTTTTAAATAGTTTCCCCATGGATGGGTCTGACATGTACATTACCCGTGATCAGTCTAATCTCATGATCTATACCTATCACATGAAGATCTAAAGACATGTCTCAGTCCACTGCTCGATATCGTGTCCTTTGTATCAAGTTGACGATTACCAAGGGGCTTGACCTCAAAGGCTGGTCTAATGTAAAGGCCTTTGCTACGGCGCAGTGCCAGTCCTGCTCGACCTCAGAGGCTGGTCTTATCAACATTGATGAGCGATAATAAAGTAAAGGAGTAATGACATGTTGATGTCAAGTTTTTCATGTTGCTGATATGATGAGCATGGACAGATTGTTCCTTCTAAAAGTAATCATCATAAACATTGATGGACCTTGATGATGATGATGATAATCAAGTTGATCAGGGTGGCCTTATACCCCTTCCCCGTATATACAGGCAAGGACATCCTTTACGTCAAGTAGGCCCTACATGAGATTCATATTCAATGCAATGGACATTTATTTGTGAATGTTGATAGAGAAAAAAAATCACGGGTAATGGAACAGGAACTTCTGTTAGTGAAAGACTGCCCGAATATATCGAGGAAAGTATTCCCTCTAAAAGGCATTAGCCATCACGAATCGTCATAGGAATAACATAGGATTACTGTACATTTCCATGCTTTTAATGCTTCATTTTTGGAAATGCCTTTTTAAAAAGTGATTGGTGCTGCTCTACACATAGCATATATATATTTTCCACTGATTTCGTGTTTTTCTCAATCTCATGCAGATATCAGCCCATTTCCCGCTATCCGGGCATGTCTGGTATTCCTGGTATTTCACCTTTAATCTGTGATTAGTAGAGAAGGCACTGCCTCCCCGGATGTAGGCTGGTACCCGGCTTTCTATCCCTTTTATCGCAGTGTCATTCCCAACACGTCGGGCATCAGCGTTAGTCACGCCGATACCCATCAATCTCCGGCCAGATTTCTTGCGTCCTTTGCATTGTCGTCTGCTGTTACACATGTCGTCTGCTTCCACGAATTGTCCGACAGCTCTCTCGGAGATCAGCCATGATGACGCACCTGTTGCAATATGTGATATCACGTTTACCAAATGTAGCTTTACTTTAGACATCCTCTCAAAGTGTGAAGAGAAGTAGTATATTTAGTTTCTTGTCAGGTTTTTATGCCTTTCACATGTACGGATCCTACATATATAACATGTATGATTATAGAAAGGAAGGTCTTGTGTCCCTTTTAATCGGAACAGCTTTCATTCAGCACACCATAATGTACAAAACATGAATATGCAAAAATTGCAAATAGGTAGACCAATGTGGTTTGATACAAACTAAGATGTTGGCACCACATACTCCATACACCCCCACAATCGCCTTACCATCCTCTGTCGGCACACAAGACAACGCTGAAGATCCATATAAATAAACCCAGCACCCCCCCCCCCCCACCACCACACATACACACACATAATGACCAGGCATGGTCTAGAGCAGACAGGGCAGCAGGCAGAGAATCTGGTGACTTCTCCTTAACCCCTAAAGGCCGCATGGTGATTTAGTGTACTAAGCACTTGGTCGTCATGACGCATGAATGCAGCCTTGGCAAGTAACTCGCCAGCGCTCCAGTCATGCATCATCTCGATCCTTCATGCAGGGGTGTATCAATCGCATACAATCTGCATGATGCTTGAATGCAGCACTCTCCACACTGTAAGAAGTTACTGTATTTAAACAGCACAATGTGCTGTACATTTACAGCACTTTTTACTGTAGTTGGTATTACAGCACTATTTGCTGTATAATTACAGCATTATGTACTGTAAATTGGGTCTCTGGCAATGTTGCTGTACATTTACAGTACATTGTGCTGTAGATTTCCGCCGCTAGGTGGCAGCAGTAGACTATTTCTGTATTAATTATTCCATCCAACCCTTTCCCGAGTCAAATAGAGCCTCACAAACTCTCCAGACATCGTAGAATAAGAATGGATGAGAGAGACTGAATGCAGCTATCATTAAGTGTATTGATATTTGCATAATTGTGTTGCATAATACCAAAAAACAGCAAAAGTATAGAATAGACACCACATTGGTGGGAAAAGTTAAATGCTTAAGTGCCCGGACTGGGGAAAAGCTGGTATCACATGCGGTTCAGCTGTAATGAAGCAGGATTAAACCATTACATTGTGTAGTGTGTATTATCCTAGCTGTGACTGAACTATTATGCAGGAAAGTACTGTCCATGCATGCATATTCATTGATATTAATTGATGAGAATAAGAATATGAAACCTACAGTAGAAGTTACTGTAACTTTACAGCATCCAGTTGCTGTATATGTACAGCAAAATCTACTGGAACAAAAGTTGCCAGCAACTTTTGCTGTAGATGCACACTAGAAGTTGCTGTAAATTTACAGTAGAAGTTGCTGTGAATTTACAGTAGAAGTTGCTGTAAATTTACAGCAAGTCAGTTGCTGTACACCTACAGCAAAATCTACTGGAACAAAAGTTGCCAGCAACTTTTGCTGTAGGTGTACAGTACTTACTTCTTACAGTGCAGGGCTAACCCATTGTACCGACAAGGGCATTTACCTATTAAAGCCCTCTGAGGCCTTTAAATGGTTAATCCACAAGCAGCTGGAAGGCAAACAGCAGCTCACGGCAGCAGCCCCCTGCTATACAGGACACATCCCCTGGCGGCAAGTCAAGATGACGGCCGTTTTCTTCTGCTTACCCAGGAATCAGACCTGATCTCCTCCCGGCGCCCCCACCCCTCATCTCCCACCCCTCATCCCCTACCCCTTATCAGGGACGCGCCTATTTGGACCACTTTGGGATAGAGGCCCGGAACGCGTGACAGATACACACAAGGGACATGTGACGTGTGTCTTTAATACACTGCTTGTGATACGGCCGTGTAGCGTCTGCATACTATATAGGTGCTGCATTTTGAGGTCCCCATTGTGTCCTATTTGTGTATAAACCAGATTGACATGGTTATCCAAAAGGACATGCCTGATATACTGCACATCAATAATGATATGTGGAAATTGAAGATTGATGTCTCTTTCACCCCCACCCCCTTTTTTTTGTCCATATCGGTTGCATGAATTACTCACCGGAGCTGCGTTCATGTCTCGTGCCGTCAATGCTACAGGGTAACCCACACCCAAAGGGTCGGCATGATGCATAATATATCGTGCCGGCAAGTTACTAGTCCAGCACTGTATCGGTGATGAGTGAACATGCCCTTGAGGCATCATGTTAAGCCAATCTAGCCTACATGTCTGTACTCACCACTATTGTGACAATACACCACAGTCATAGGTGCCTACAGGTATCACATGGAGCATCGGCCATTGGCCTTCTCTATTACACGTGATACCATGCTGCGTGCACAAAAAAGGTATACTTGATACCAGCATTTAAGTAAAGTGGGGGCAGATAAGCGTGTTGCTATAGCAACATGACATTCTGCCAGTAGCTCGGACAGAGTTGCATGTTGTCAGAGATGTGATCTCCCAGGCATCTCGTGCCGACAGTGCCCAGGGGTGGGAGGCTAAGGCAGGGGCCTGTATAGAGACGGGTTGACTCTGATCAGGTCATTGTGCAGTGGTTTAGATGGATTGTATCCACATGATATGGCGTGTAAAGTGGCTTGTATATATAAGAATCAATTGACTTCAAGATTTAAGGAATTATTTGAGCTTCTTACATGGACTGCACTGGAATAAAAATGTGTATAGACCAATTGTTTAACCCAGATAACATAATTCACATAGACCTGTAGGGGTCACTGGGTGTAGGTTAACTAAAACATAGTGTTGAGCCAAAAAGGAAATATGTGCAACCGACACATCTACATATGCAGCCGCGTTCCTCATGTGTAGTCATCCCTGTGTCCTTATCCCTCCCTGACTACAGAATAATGAAAATAAGACACCTGCACCAGCAAATACAACAGGCGTATAATAATGTTAGGTATATGAATACTCTCCATACAGTGCAGCGACTACTGACATCGGCCCTGATATCAATGCTATCTTGGGTGTAAATATCTTGTGAGTGAACATTACAAATGTCTTGCAAATCCGCACGAAAATATCATGGCTGTAAACTAAAACGTGTATGTGCTCATGGAAGGGTGGACATTGTCATGCATGGCACGGGACAGGGGGATGGTTATCGGGCTCCCAGTCAGCCCTCATTATACGGCGACCTTTAAGGACAGGCGACTCAGCCCCCCCCCCGCCACACACACATACACTGCAGGTATTACCCTCTATATAGAGAGACCTACTCACATATACTCACAGCGACTCACAACAACTCATTTATGTATTGTACACGATAAACTGTTATTTAGCAGGTTATAGGTATAAGCAATGCATTTATCCGGCACATCCTTTACCTTTACCATTACATCGGGTACACCTTCAGATTCACTTTTTAACCATGGGCTGGATGTTGGGGCTCTATGGCTCAGTGCGCTCACCAATAAAGCTATATTTTTCTCTATGACCCTATTTAGTATAGCAGAGCACATCAGCAGCCTATCTCTCTCATCTCTTATGTCAGCCTGTTATATAACCTACACTGGGGCCCTGTACCTCTCCTTTTCTCAGTGTCCCGGTCACCACAGGCGCTCTGGGTGTCACAATACACATCCCATCCTGGGACACTCTGAAACTGTTGTGCGGCTCTCTGGTGGTATACAGGAGGGGCTTTCAGTTTTATGTTTTAAAACGTTCAGAGAAAATCTCCACTTGTCTTTCCCATATTCCCATACAGGCTGTGTAAATGATGGAAATATCATTTGTCTTAAGCTGTAAAGTACTAGCCCGTCCGACATTGCATAGTCCTATATAATTGCCAATGTAACTGGGAAGGAAAACGCGATATTAGTAGCTTTAGGCCTGCTTGATGGTACAATTAGCCTATATCCTCTCCTATGCCGAGTCCTAAGCAGCCAGAAAGAGCATTTGGTAGGTATAAGTCCTCCCTAGCACCTAAGCAGATCCAATGTAAGTACCGTTAGCTGAAGTTGATGACTTCAAGATGGGCCCGGGCTGCACCGCATACTAGTATTACGGGCACTGCGAGCAGATTTCATCATGTGTTATGTTTAAGGAAATCTTTTTGTGATATAAGTTTTAGGAGGTCATGAAATTTTATACACAAGACAAGTAGCCATGGAGAGTTCTGGAGGACTATATTTTTAGGAAGGGCAAATTGGACAGACTGTAATACCCCTATGATGGTACTATTGATCAATTTAAATCAGTTCAATTCAAAGCAGCATTTGTCGGCAGCTTCAGACAATTCAAAGAAATATTGGGCAACTTGAAATGATAATCTTTAAAAACATTGGGCATCTTAAAACAATACAAAAGCAGCATTGAGCAGCTTCGCTGATAGTTATATCAAGTTACTTCACATATCACCATTAATTTATGAGCTGCTCAGAATGGGATTATACCTCTCCAAGTTATTCCCGACAAATTAAGAAATGAGCAACTCAAACACCAGCCAGCCAGTTGGTGACAAGTGAGCAGAACAAAGCGACGAGAACAAACGGGCCCCAGTTATTCGGTATGAGCACCTCCCAGACAGACCTTTCACGGCCGTGTCTCGGTGAGAGCCCCACGAGCAGCCCTGAGCAGCTTCTGTGACGGCTGTATGGAGATGAGGCGTTGACGCTGACGGGAGCAGCTCAAGGTGATGTCAGGGGCCACCACAGTGGTGGTGATGTACACCCCTACTGCAGCACCCCCCACTATAGACTGGGTGCAGTCCATGTCTCTGTACACCCCTACTGCAGCACCCCCACCACAGACTGGTCGCAGTCCATGTCTCTGTACACCCCTACTGCAGCACCCCCCACCACAGACTGGCCGTAGTCCATGTCTCTGTACACCCCTACTGCAGCACCCCCCGCCATAGACTGGCCGTAGTCCATGTCTCTGTACACCCCTACTGCAGCAACCCCCACCACAGACTGGCCGTAGTCCATGTCTCTGTACACCCCTACTGCAGCACCCCCCACTATAGACTGGCCGCAGTCCATGTCACTGTACACCCCTACTGCAGCACCCCCCACCACAGACTGGCCGTAGTTCATGTCTCTGTACACCCCTACTGCAACAGTCCATCATGTCTCTGCTCTATGGACAGGGGGAGTAGCATTTGACACCCAGGGGTTTATTCAGTATCATTAGTTATCAGAGACTTGTGCAAGTCTAGCTACCTCAGCAGCCATTTGGAGGTCCTCCCATGTCCCCTTTCATAACGTACTGTGGCTATACAGATCAGGCATGAATCCTGCTGTATGAAGCCTATCTGGCATGACTAGCCATATTTGTACTTTGATACCAACTGTATCAAAAACATGCTAATATTGTGATTTAACATATAATGTTCAAAATCCAAGTGAGGGTGATATAAACCGATAACATACTAAGTTAAAGTCCCAGCTTCTATTATCATCAAAGTTTGTGTTCTGAGATGATACAAGGCCTTATGTACTACAATGTACTGAACTCCAGCGACATGCACTGTTATTAACCTAGTTTTGGACAACCATTTAATATGACGAAGAACCTATATATCGTTTATCAAACATTGTACTCAAGGGCGGACAGAACAACTAGAGATAGTACGTGTACCTTTCTTGGCATGACAAAACCAAAATGCAAATTAATCGTTGGTGCTGAATTAGGCCGCCACCATCTTTGTTAACAATGGATAACCTAAATATGAATAGATATGCGGTATGCCTATGTATACATTATGGAGCAGGAGAAACAATGGGTAAACGGTCTGCAGGTGGTCTCAATGGAAAACGCATCAGTCACCTGGCCATGGCAACTCCTGTGGATAGATCTATTAGATTCTTCATCAATTAAACAATAAACAGTCTTTGCCATTCGTGAAACATATCAGTTTGGTCTCCCGCATATAGGTATATAATTATATTCACAATAGTATACCACACATATGGGATACCGTTATGCGGTTCCTTAATTATCAGGACTAACTGGGGTTTTCAGTTGGCTTTGGTACAGCGCCAGACAGAACAGGGAAAATGATCGATTGCAGTTGGACTGTACTAAGAAAGATACATTGATACTGTAAAGTAATCAATAATGGTAACACTTATTTCCCCACTCTATACATCAGTAAGGAGAGACACCTTAACGTGTGGTGGGCAGTGGGGTCTCTAATTAATTGAATCCAGTGTTGCCGAAAACTTTTTCTCAACGCAGGCCAAGGTGGCCTGTGTCTTGGTATCTTACGCAGGCCATTTCCTTCTCACGCAGGCCATATGAATTACGAAATTGAAAAAATATTTAATTCTACAAATATGACCCTATCTTCGCTTCTAATTGGCAGATTTGAAAAATTCTTTCACCATTAGGAAGCTGAGATCGTGGCAGGCCATTGTGGCCTGCGTCCTAAGGCCCTACGCCGGCCAATAAGATTCTACGCCGGCAAAAGCCGGCGTGCCGGCGTTATTTCGGCAATACTGTGAATCTGATTTATCCAGAGCCAATCTGCTTTGCGATTTTCAATTTAGATAGAAGAAGTAAAGAGAGGAGTCTATCATCAAATGCCATACACTTCCAATACATGTGTTTTTAATGTGTATATACGGGAAATGAAGTAAAGTGAAATTTACAGATTAGCATGGGCGCAGATAACCTATCAATAAGGATACATTTTATATTGATTGGATTTGGATTTGATTGATTCTTAAAGAATCAATCCAACGCATAGTGTCGGGTGCATCAACCATTTACATTCGTTACTCAATATAGAGAAGATAGGCCTATTTAAAGAGCGAAAATGCTCCATGGAATGATAATGATAATACTTTATCCCACGCACTGAACATACCGTTACGTGTCAGTTATATGTTCACCTTTGAGATTGTAAGATCATTATCCCATTATGCGTCATGAGTGTATGAGCAACCCCCCCTCCCAACCTATTGAAAGGAGAGCGTGTGTGGAACCAATTGTATTGGCATTGTCTGTTTGGACTTTGTCTCCCCGTGTACACTTCCACGTCGTGTTAGGGTGAAGAATTAATTAGCTCATGGCTAAACAAAGGGGGTAAGGTTCACTGATAGTTCAAGTGTTAAGTAAACGTAGGGTGCGTGCCCTGTGTTAGCATTTCCATGATAGTCATGTGAGTCATGTGATACTCCTCTAAGGGCAGCTTATAGTGTGTTCAACTTTACACACTAGTGCATTTAGCCTTAATGAGGCACAAATGTCCCCGCAAATGTCACACCACCAAGTGACGTGTGCTGCATTTATGTATCATGACAATGATTCACCCACATAATGTCAGCGAGTTACTTGCCGCCGCAAATGAGCGGGGCATCATTGTATGATGCTAAAATGGTTAAATAACATCAATATGCATAGCGGACCATGCAGTATGCGTATACGATAACATACGAGTGATCCAGGATAGGTAAAAGTTACCACAGTAAACTGGGCGCCAGCCACTCTACAGTAGTTACTTTTCACCTCCTGTGCTGCGAGTATGGTTAGGGAAATTAATTTGTCAAACCCCTTAGAAATGGAGGTGGTACAATCTAAGGAAGGGAAATACATGTGCCTATATAGTGGAATTGAAAATATTTAAGTCTCTGAAGTGCTGAACTGTCATTGGACGCGAGATAGAGTTCTTAAATCATAGAATCAGGCAGTGTTAATGGCACCAAACAAACGCCTTGGTTGTTAAGTGTTAGTCTCTCTCAGTAGACTTGTTACCAGGTTTTCAATTTCACAATAGTGCCCATAAATCATGTATGCTAAGCCCCCTGTATCACATTGTGCTCAAAATGCTCAGGCCTTGGTGGTAAGCCTCAGCCGCCTTGGCCAAGTGTTCCATAAAGATCTCAGAAGCTTTATCCAGCGAAGCATGTAATGTTTATGAGAGAACCACTTCTAATATTGCTTTCTCACAAAAATAAAACCCACACAAGAGGCATTTGCAGTATGAAATCACCACCAAGGATGTAATCCTTTGAAAAGTGAGAAAATAAAATTCTATGAATCGGTCACACTTTGAAATGGGCCATTTGCCCGAATATTTGGCGCCACAGAAATTAAGTTCCCAAGGCACATGCACACACACACACATGCAGAGAGAGGGAGGCGTCGTTTATTATTGCAGTTATTTCTGAATATTTGCAGCCTTTCTTGTCAGTCAGTGGAGTGTGCTGCAATGGGAGCACGTTAACGTGATTATCACTGACTCGATCATCGATCTCCCCAGCCAGCCTTTGTTGGCACGCACCAGCCCCACACACACCCACCTCCTGTCCATTTAGGCTTAACCCTGTAAGTACCACATAGTGCTTTAGTGTGTGTTTAGCTCTTTGTCATCATGATGCACGCATGTGAGTAACTCACCAGGGCTGCATTCATGCATCATACCGATCATTTGGGAAAGCATACACGTCATAGGGTCGGGGTGAGTAAAGAATGCCGCCCCGACGAGTTACACACCAGGGCTGCATTCATGCTATGAAGTCTTGGATAACGAGCATGGTGCATTAACGCACGATGCGGCCCTTTAAGGATAAACCACCAGGGACCTAAATATGACAGCTCTATGGACATAACCACGTTGTATGAGGGAATTAGGGGCTAGTCAGAGGTCTGAATTAGGTCCTATTTAGGCTTATTATCTGGGGATTTATTGTTGCTTTTGTCCCAATTGGGTCAGCCTGCTCTTGCTTTTTCCACTCCAGAAGTGATCCCTGTATTGTTTATTGGGATTACTTTGATATTAAGCCTCAGTCCTATTGTTTATGGGGTTGAACCTGGCGTGATGCCCTGGAGTTGTTATTGTTTATAGGGATCATCTTGGGTATTTGCTATGAGCCCATGGTGTGTCTATAGTTGGAAGGGATTTAGTTTAGTGCGACCATGATACACAGGGTAATGAACCTTATGAAATAGGGGTAGTCATCACTAATGAAAATCTAATTTCGCATAGATTATAAAAGCGATGCACACCATGCATATTGGGGACATGCCCATGGCTGGAATCCCTATCGGATTGGCCCATTCGTGGAACAGTCTCTTTCTTATCAGCATTGAGGAGGCTGGGAATACTGTTTATAAATAACTGGAGACACGACCAGCCTTACCTTCTGTTCGATGGAACAGGCTTAATAAATGGGCCACAGTACGAAAGGTAGAGTAGAGAAGGGTACGACCTACAGTGTCTGCGCAATTTGAGCAATGAATTAGCTAAATGCGAGTGTGTGACTTAGTGAAGTGTATATGAAATGGTGTATGTTAGCTAGTACAAGGTGCCGAATGTGTGGCACAGATGAATTACCCGTGGTATACTATACGGGAGGAATAATGTTGCTTTCTTATTATTTGTACATATGGCTATTGTAAAGCCTCCATCTGCAATGATCATCCTGAAGGAAGGCTGATTGGGTTATGTGATCTGTAACGTCTGTGCACACCTGTCGGTGCCTATATGTATTTATTTAACTAGCGTGTATAAGTATGAGGAGTAACTATAATATTTTGTAATTAAAAATATAGGTTTGTAATGAACGGAGGGAGATCCTCACTCCTTCCCTAGGTTATTTCGTGGTTGAACAGAGCATTTACTGAATACTTGTAACCTAGACTAAATAAAAACGTATTAAAAAAAAATAAAAAAAATAAATTCTTGTTTGATGTGGGATTTAAAATGATTTTCACATGTTGAGGCCAAGTAGAGCGTTCTTTTCTATATTGGTAATCATCCTCATCAGCACTCATTGTAGTTCTAACGATTCACCATTTTCTTTCTCATCCTGAATTTCAGTTCAGTTCAATCGGAACACTCTTGCTCTGTTTCGAAAATACATCATGGACATAAGATAATTTTGTCAAACTGATTTATACCTATTCTTCCTAACAGACTCATAGACAATTTCCGCCACAAATGATATCAATACTAACTTGAACTTGAAACTTGAACTTGAACATATATTTCACTGTTAGCAATCCACACTCCCTGTATAGACTAGAGCCTGTACGTTGGGATAAAGTCGAACCTCCATCCCAATGAACAATGTAACTATCCTATTGTGAACAGGCAACAGTCAGTGAGTCCCATCCATCTGTCTGGACAGGGTAGTAGACCTAATAGTGTCGTACGTTGTTGTATATACACATGTGTGTGCACTTGTCCCCTGCCCATGACATTAGACACGATCAATAGCTGCCTGGACACACTGTGTAATGTTGGGACGAGTTAGCAAACACCCCCTCATCCAGGGACATGTGTCCATGTATGGACAGCCTAACACTGACAGCCAACACAAGGTAGTGTGTGCTATAGGGACTCCTACTGTACTGACACACTGCAGGGGAAGTGATGTATCGAAGTGAGTCAAGCATTATGGTATACCAAGATGACTTCCTTCTCAGAGGCTCTCTTACTCTCTTTTCAAGGGGAGAGATACCACTTTTGACTCCAGAAGGAAAGGGATGCATTCAAGCCTGGACTTTCTCTATCTCTGATTGTATAATATCTGACTGTTAAAGGGAGTTATACCATACCCTGAGAAGAGTCACCTGACCCTCCTTTTGCCATTGAATTGCATGCTCAGGAGGTCTGCCACATGACCTATGATAGCACAAGTTCCTCCAGTACATGTAGTACCTTTCACCATGGCAGGTCCACCATAAGAAAAATACCATAACTCCAGCACTCCCTAATGTTTACACACATTCATTACCACTCTGGAGACGTCTAGGCACATTAACCCCTATATTTGTGTGGGTAGTGGAGGTACTTTGTAACATCTGTTCCTCACAGGAGTTACTCTGCAGCCAAGAACTCTAGTGGCAGTAGCTCACAGCATATTTTAAGCAGCAGACCCTTATCTTATACATCAGCTAGTATACACCCACGCCATCCTGAGCAGGCCACCAAATGGGATCAAACATTTAAATCACATAACGTGCTTCTGTAACACGCAAATTGATACAACTTCATTGTTACACTATATAGGGCTGAGCTTTTCCTTCAGTGGGCTCGCAAAGAAATCTTTATTACAAAAAAAACCTGAAATGCGAGGACATTTGTTAACTTGAATGCAAAAAGAATCAAACAATGCTCATATAATATTATACCTAGGACTATGAAGAAGTAAACTGGGGGTTATATCTAAACATCCCATTACAATCAGCAAATCAAATGGCTAATAAACCCCCCTTCACTTATAACATGCATTTTTTCCATCCACTTGAAAATAGCAGTGACTCCTCCCCTCCCCCGATCACCACCCGACCCTTTCACAGAAAGGCTTATCCTCCTTTCTTGGATCATCATAAAACGGAAGATGGCGGATTTCCAGGATTTCTTGATTGCAAATGGGGGTTTAGATAGGCCAGACTGAGCTATAAGGCGCCCCAGGGGAGCTGTATATGCCTTATCATGCCTTATCGCTGGCACCCGGCAAAGTATATGATGGAAAGTAGCCAAAAGGCCGCCTTTTAGAGAAGCGTTGGCGGCAGTCAAGTGTTCCAGGCACGGCATGCTTCTTATAGCAAGTGTTCTGCCAAGATGTAATCAGGAGGGAGTAGCAGTTGTAGGACTTGGACAGAGGTTGGGCCTCATCAAGCCTTAAATTATGGACTTCCTCCTGCTGGCTAAGACTTCTGTGAAATGGATTGATATCTACAGTGGGGAATATCTCCCCTGCCAAGCAACAAATGACCCCATGGTATAACCCTAAGTCTCAGTTACCCATGTTTCCCTCTTTATGGTGGTATTCTAGTTATTTCGGTAATCAAATATAAGCCAAATCAACATCATGTGTATATCGTCTTCTCACAGATTAGTACTAAAGGAACCTCATAGCAAAAGGTTTGGTTAATTATATCCAGGAAAAAAACCCACAGGAACAACTTGTCTCAAGAAGATGCCATTAAGACTGCTGTTTATTGAAATCTAGATATGCGTGTAAAAACGACTTCAATGCAGACCACAGGGAGGTTAAGCATAAACAACGCAAAATAAAGTACCCCAATCCTGCCCTCCTGCCCTATCCCACAGAGGAACCCGATGGAGAATTGTGATTCCTAAACGATTCCCCAACACAGTGGCTTCTATACAGATGCACCATTCAGGTATCAGGAGAGAGGGTTAACTCGTCCCCACAGGGCCGGCCGAGCAGGGGAGGAGTCAATGAGTGACTCGGGAGCTGTTGAGGAGCAGCTCTCTGTGATGAAGATGGTGTTGTTATCGTGCTCAGCAGTCCTCGGCCAATGGTCCCTGGTTCTTAGAGGGTCCCTGCTAGACTTGCTCTCAGACTGAGAATGGATATTGAATAGTTTGAATTTATCATTTGTAACATAACATTATAATCGGCCTGATATATCTAAATGTAATAGGAAATTGTTTATGGTTAGTGAGGGGGGCATCATATAAATATAAGAACCGCGGATTGTCTATAACAGAGTGGCTTTCAGGGCTTTAGGGCTATTCATGGATTGAGTAGATGACATGGTTTAATGCAACTGTAAGTGTAGTATAATGAACGCTGAATGTATCTGAAAAAGCCCATCGAAGCTGTTTAACCCTAGGCTTTTAGCACTCAAAATGGCAGTTAAATAGGCTACAATTTGTAATCATGGTTAAGCTAATAGGACTTGCCAAAGAGCATTTTACCCACCATGTACCATAGCATGCATATCATATTGTCTGCGTAACATCTAAATTATCATGTATAAGAGCAGCTCATGTAAGGGATTGAGCAGTGGTGAGCTGCTCCTAACTCTGGTGGCTCTGGCAGGCCTAGTTGGCCACTACTTCCTACTGGGTCATGTGTCTGGCTTCACACTCTCAGTCTGACATTTCTAGCAGCTCCATTCATTGTACACCAGGCACTGGGTACGTATCGACCGGTGTCTCTTGAGTGGATGCCAGGGTGCTCTCAAACAGCATATATAACTAGCTTGTTCTATAGCCACCTGTTAACCTATAGGGAGCTAGGAACTGCTATTCAATTGCATAGTATGAATGGTTAGGCCTATAGGCGTATCAGTGTATCTATATATTATGGGTTCCTCTGAATAGACCACAATGTTGAGGTGGAGTATTGATTGCTCTACCTACATCTGGTGCTATAGGGCAATATGGGTAGATCTAGGCAGCATTAAAGGCATTCTAGGGCAGCACGTTTATATGTACACACTCAGAAAAGTCAGCATCATTGTCGCTAAAACCACTCTCACCTGAAAGTCAGGCAGTGTCTGACTTTCAGGTGAGGGTGGTTTTAGCGAAAATGACGCTGACTTTTCTGAGTGTGTGTGCTGGTTTGGGTGATGGATTCATGCCAGCTATTGGGTAGTTCAATATGTCACCTCGTGGGGGTACATTGTAATCAGTTCACCCAAATTGTACATCACCTAAAGGTGAATGACTATTGGATAACAGGTAGATGAGTATAAATTCTACCTTGTTTGTCATATTATCTCTCAGTTACACATTTCCAATGAATAAAGTACACAGGGCACAGTGTTGATGCTCTCATGTGTTGTACAAACATGAAGTGCCGGTGTGTTTATCCTCTTTCTGGCAGAAATGGATCTGGCTAAGTAGTCGCTCCGGGTAGTGGCTACACCAAGGTGTAAATATTGAGCTTACTACTAGAGATCTGGTCTTACAGCAGCCTAACAGCTAGAGTAGTCATTAACCCTCTGATGTCGGCATATTGATTTAATGCAATATGCCCCCTTTTAGCATAAGCACAGCCTTGTTAAGTAGCTCGCCAGTGTTGCATTCATGCATCATGCTGACTATGTGGTTGATACACTTCTGACAGGTCTATATGATGCACAAATGGGCGCTGCATCAGGGATTCCTGATGACAAATGATGCTGTCGTCATATAGGTAAAGGGTTAATACATGTAGTGCAGGCTGAGCAGGGTGTTGTCTCGAGTATAGGTAAAATGGGTAGCCTGATGAGTATGCTTGTGTAAGTGTGATGTAATGAAGCCAGTTACTGGCAAGGTTACAGACCCAAGGAGCCTCCCTGGCACTCCACTGCCAATAAGTTCAATAAATCCTTTGCAGGCAGAGTACCAGTGTGCTACTTAGTGCGGTGTACCCACCACTTACATGGCTCATACACTCACTGTTAAGGAATCCATACAGCTGGGATTCTATGTTATCTCTTACTGGGGAGCTGCTCATGAGCTGCTCATTCTGACATAATTCCTCACATCATCTGCAAAAGAAAACGTTCTCCTCAGCCCTGAAATGTGTTTGAAAGACATTATGCTATGTGGCTCTGATTTCCTTTGCCACATGTGCAGTAATGGTAGAATCCCATGAAGCCAATATAATGTTCCATTTGCTGCATTTCTGTAGGGCCTAGATGGCATACCTGGCGCGGGTCTAATGAAATTGTACTGGAGGCAATATCCTTTATTAGCTTCACCTGTCTGGGCTATGTGTGCTGCTCACCATATAGACGGTAGAGCAGCTCACCCAGGTAAACACCTGCCTGAGGTTTAAGCTGCAGAGGTTTTGAACCGGGTTATGTTCTGAAACATTTAGGCCATTTTAATGGAGGTAGTCCCTCTTGTGACTCAATGTTTCCTCTCTGCGATGACTCCCACCAAGAACTTATTGCATGATCCAGGTTTTATCAAAGAACACTGATATCCATTCCACTGAAGCATCAGAAGGCATGGGAACCGACCCATTTCTGCAGACATCTAGGCACGCAGAGAGTGTCATGGTGTCTTTGAAGTGTGATGACTCAACACCTTTATTATTCAATAAATACCTGTGAATTCACAGGCCAGTGGATTAATGTGAGTGCATTTAAGACCTTGCCGACCATGCTTTATTGAATGCAACAGAAAAAGCCAAAGTGGCACTCAGTCGTCACCTTCAAGCACAGACTGAAAGTAATAGACACCAAAGAGTACACATGTCTCTGACGGGGAGCTGGTGCGAATCTGAGCAGAATTAAAATACATTATACTCCTGCACGTTTGTAACACTATTAGACCTGAATATAATCTCTTATACAGTGCACAGAGCAGCTCACGGAGCAATTCACAGAGCGGCTCGCAGGGCAAGAAGCACTGAGAGCAGCTATTGTATCTGACACATCAACTGGCTATGTAGCACCTGCATTTCTAACAGGCATGGTTGTAGGCAGCCTCGCCGCTATAGAGATTGTGACATTGGGCCTCCCAGCCATGGGTCCCCATCACATTAGGATACAATAGGCAGGGGCCACCCTCATCATCCCCAGTAAACACCTCGTCAGCTTAATTAAGATGGCGTGTCACACACCCTCCACACAGGTAGTGGGCGTTAATGAGTGTGCTAAGTCAACCTCCCCTCCTGCCACCCCAACCCTTCCCACCTCCTCCCCCCTCCAGTGCCTACCCAGTCAGTCAAACATGCACTAGTTCTACAATAAGGGCCAGAGTTTGCAAAGTGCCAAAGAGCCAAGTGATGCTGGACTCTGGAAGGAGCTGGTAGTCCAGTACCTGCAGATGGCTGGTGTCTGTTATCCCCTACCATGGTGCACTAATGCAGCATCCACTGGCTGCATTGGTGCATCATGCCGACCCTTTAGGAGTGTCTTAAACCATAGGGTTGGCATGATGCTTGAATGCAGCTCTAGAGCGTTACTTACCAGGACTGCATTCCTACATCATGACAACCAAGGACATGATGCATTAATGCATTAATGCATTATACCGTGCTTAAATGCATAATATATTTAGCATAGCTAACCAGTAGCTCTGTGAGACACTGAATGCGCCTTTCCTTCCCACATCCCCCCTGTCTGTAGGACAGGAAGGTGATCAATAAACACTTTGTCATTGAGGAATGACCTAAGTTAATGATTTACCCAACAGGCTGCCGCGGCAATTACAGCAATCTTTGATGTTTGGATCGAGACGCCAGGGTAGGATGCCTTGAAGGTAGACTTGTTGGACCCGAAGGGGGTGATCAAAATATAGAAGGGTTTACTTTACACCTATAGGGGAGGGTGGCAGGTCTAACTTCGCCATGAATGCCACACCCTATAGCCTTAGATATGGATACAGCCCCCTAATATACTGTATATGGTTATCAGCTATACACAAATCTCTTTGCAATTGCTATCTCCCGTCTACATGGTATTGTCAATGCCCCCCATTTCTCTCGTATATATGTATGCTATCATAGACATAAGGGATAATACCTTGGCGATGTGAAAGGTTAATGTAAGGCTAAGTCTACCAAAGGGCAGGTATATAACGTCGCATGTTATGACGTCATATGAGGGTAAATTGGATTGCAAGCTGTGATTAAGCCGGTCTCCGACGTCAGTAGCTCTCCATGGCAACCTAATTATCTCAGCATATCCCACCTACTCAGGCCCTCCTTCCTGGTCAGCTTGGTTATACAATCCCGGTGACATTACATGATGTATATACTCTCAGTGTCTGTGGGACATAATAACGGTTTCCACGTTGCCATATCTCTATCTTTGTATCAAGTCTGATGCAATATCAATGTTAATCAATTTGATTAAAATAATCTTGAAACTTGAACTTGATATACCTGTTTACCATTTGTACTATATAAATGTATACCATTTGCCCAGATTGAGTGATGGTGGTAAGTAAAGTCTGAGCCTCAGAGAAGCTCAATGTGCTTAAAGGTGTCATCAACAACATATTCTGGTTTAACGATACACCTCACAATGACAGAGCATTAAGCTTATGACAATAAGTTGCTATATAAAAATATGTCCTGATCTTCTAAGCACGTAATCACGCTATGGTATCTCCCCCCATGGCATGATGAGCAGCTCACCCAGCCACAACCCCCAGTAAAGATACACCACTGGAGTTGCTCACAAAGAACATCATGTTTCCGCGAGCAGCTCTGGCTTCAATAGGCAGCCACCCCAGCCATGCAGCCAAAGGTTAAACTGGAGATGGGCCGTTGCCGAGTTGCTCATAGGCTCTCTATTAAGGCAAGTGCAGACAGCTGCGAGCTGCTCAGACCCAGGCACCTCATCACCCTCCTCCAGAACCATACATCTCTCCAGGGCATACCAGGAGGACGGTAGGGTCAAGGGGGTCTGGAGGCTGTAGCAGTAGGCGTCCTGCAGGTTGGAGGCAGACCATTGCAGCTATCGATGCTGGCTGTAAGGAAGCAGCTACCTTCTATTGGATCACACCAATGTTAGAGCACGCAGTTTACCTTGGCAGATACCGTGTAGGCTATAGGCACACATTGACGACCTCCCACAGGCCTCCGTATAGACCCCAGCAGGCTCATGATGACTATACTTCAGTATACAGGGTGTAGAGAAAAGGCTCCAGGACTGAAAGGGATAACACGTTCTTTATGTAGACGGTTTGATTTCTATGATCCCATGAAGAATGGTGTACACGTACTTATACGCATTTATAAGCACATTGATCCCTGGATTTCTATATTGAAATGCCAGATTACATCAGAGAGAGAGAGAGAGAGAGAGAGAGAGAGGAGAAAGAGAGAGAAAGCAGGCGGAGGGGGGTAGGGGGCCACACACCGACATATTTTGTCTCTGTATTACAATAGGCATAACCCTCTCAAATAGTTGCTCTTTATAATTAGACACTATCACTGAACTCTCTCTCTGCTTGGTATGTCAAACCGTTATACAATGAGATGTTCTATATTAACTCAGGTGGATAGCGGTACCACGTAATATAGATTCCATGCTGTAATATCAATACTACAGATCTATAGTTCTAAGAGTCATTGATTTAGTAACAGTGTGTTACACCTCACAACTCGCGAACACAACCTACTTGGAGACCAGTGTCTTAGATGATCTGTAGATGTACTACAACAGATGACACGTTATAGGGTATCATGATATTCAATAGTATTAACCCTTTAAGGGCAGCATGTCCTTTGGTCAGCATGATTCACCAATACAACACCATTGGCAGTGATTCGGCGCTAAGTTGGTGAAACATTCTAGTTGTGAAGAGCCATGGATATCGTGGTTCTTTATACATGTACTATAGACTAATGCAATGTGTTCATTCACAATACAGCAGTCCCTTTAACTAACAAAAACTACTGTATAACTTACTCAATGTGGGGTTTCCTTTATGGGACTTTATCGCGGGACGATATCCACGCTGAAGACAATTTTGATTAGTTTTTGAGTTGAGTTTTGAAAAATTTTATTGACACAAAGTATACACAACAAGTTGCGCCTTTCAATATCGTGTCATAGATGACAAATTCATAGATACTATATCAGACAAGTCGGACGCCATAAGGCAGTCCAGGAATGAATCACAGTTATAAATCACAAATAGCACCCCTTCATAGCTTGCTACACATTAAACACACGACATACAAAGTAGGCAATGAAGTTAGAGGATTGCATTTCATACATGGCTCAGGTCACATCTTCTCAATACAAAACTAAACATCCACAACATTGTGCTACACAGAACAACAGCTTATCAGATCAGCTAGGATTCAGACCTTACACAAATGAATCACTCATCCACAGCTAGCCTTTTAATATAGACCAAATTGAACATCAAATTTTAGACATGAATACGCGAATACTAGCAACATTCTGAACCTCTGCATCTAGTTCATTCCATATTAGCGAGCCCCTATACAGAGGACTCTTGCGGTATAACTCGCCTTTGGGTCTTTGGAGCTTGAACTTTAAGAGAGCATTGCTCCTTAGAACTCTCCGTGGAGCAACAAGATTCTCACCATTTCTTGAGTGTTTAAACATCAAACTTAATATACTACGACGTCTCCGAGAGTTTAACCTCTCGCAGTCACATCTCACATGGAGCGCGTCTCTACTTATAAGTCTTGGATCAATAATCCCTAAGCAGCAGCGAAGACAGTGATTCTGTATGGTTTGTAATTCTCTGCACATACCATCAGGTCCGCTTTCAAAAATAAATGAACAGTACTCCAAAGCTGGAACGATCATCTGCTTATACATAATCATAATTAAAACGCTACCAGTGTAAATATGATTCTTAAAGGCCCCATTCTTGCTACCCGTCCAGTAACAGTCGGAGCAGAGCGAGGATCAGCACTCTGGGCCTTTATAGAGGAGGCGGGGTTTAAATAACACATGCTCTTGTAGCTCTTCCATAGCTCCGACACCCTGGAGTAAGACAGGTACAATTGGAGTAGCCTAAATACCTGTAGCACACGTCACACCTGATCTATCACTGGAGGAGCTTTTTAACACCACAAAACCACAATGACGCGTCCAACTACTGTCAGTGTGCCATTTTTTGCGTCACGATATTCCGTTTTTTCTCCATCGCCCACAGTCCCAAGGGGTGGGGCTGGTGGGTTGTGTATTATTGTATTTTTGGCCTTCTCTTATGAGTGACGATACAGTGTGGAATTCATGGCCGCAAGTATGAGGGGGTATTCTCTCTGTCTGGAGTATTGTAGCAATGTATTAATGTTATGGGTGAGGGTTGCAATTTTTGTACAGGAATTCCTTCTTCCCTGGGGTTTCCGAACTTAAATTGATTTATTTCCCATAGAAAGTTGGAAGTCAGAAATGTCCTATTCCTTTAGCCATACAGGGATTGGCATTATTGGACTGACAGAACGGCATTACAGAGAGTGTGGAGGTTTGGTCGGGGGTCTGGACCTTTAACAGCAGATGGAGGTGTGAATGAGGGCAGCAAGGTTGGACAGGATGAGCGGATAGAGTATAGAGGATGAGCCATGTTCTTGTCACGTTTGAGGTCGGACTTAACTACATTGCTTTATTCATGTGGCCTAAACCGGGAGTTGTCTTCAACTTTTCAAAATGCCATAATATTTCATTACAGAGGGGAAATAATATTACAAAATTAGTCCTTGGCTGAGAATAGATTCAGATTTAATAGTTAATTGGGTCTATAGGGTAAGGTACATGTTCTGCATATTCCAATGTTCTCACCATGCAGTTACAATTGAGATTCACCAATGGCAATTTAATTAGCATCATGTCTGTGTCCTAATGGTTAATCCAATTGCGCTGTTGAATATATAGTGTCCGAGCTGGTCATGGTGGTATTATGGTTAGAAGCAGATGGGGTTTATATCCTACATAGGGTTCGGAGCATAATCTCCCATAATGTTCCCCCAGAAACACAAAAGGCTGATGTGTAAATCCATGCAACCTTATGAGACCTAGTGAGGTAATAACAGAGCAGGATGGTCTGAGCCACTCCCCTCCCCCATCCCTCACCGCACCCCCTAACCCCCAACATTGCTCACACACCTGTCAGGCCTCAGCCTGTACCACCTGGCTGGAGGTGAGGTAACCCTGGAGGTGGTGAGGGTGTGTGTGTGTGTGGGGGGGGGGGGGGGTGCTATGACCCCCTACACCTGGGTGCCATCTGGAACATCTCACCTTTTGTCTGTGGGTGGTAGTGGGTGGGGAAGGGTGGAGATTGGCTGTTTTACAGGTCTGGTGAGCATGTCTGCATATAGGAAGTCGTTTCTTTTCCCGATATGTAGGCTTTAAAGTTTTCTCTCTGGCTCTGCTGTATTCAATTTGAAATAGAGAAAATTAATCATCCAGTAATTATACGATGATATCACTTTCCCATAGATAATTTAAAACGGTTGGGAAGCTGCAAGCCTTTGAGGAATAGGAGTGGCATCACTGGTGCCCTATAATAAGCATAGCTGACGCATAAGAATCTATCTTAAAGATAGTCTAAATATGACGTATGTATCATTATTTAGGCAAAAATCACAAAATAGATCAAGAGGAATGTCAGAGCCGAGATATGCCAGCAGAATGGGAGGCAATGAAAGGGTAGATACAGGAAGCTATAGATATAGAGGAGTACATGCCATCCCAAACAAACTAAAAGATGTGTGATACTGCTCAGTGAAGCAGTATCACAGTGTTATACAAAGTGTTATAGAAAAGAAAACGTACGATTCAATGATGCTATTGTAGTTAGAAATGTGTAGTGCTACCTCTGATGCTGTGAAGATGCGAGTGTATTGTCTATGGTACAAATGTACTGTAGTCTATAGAGCTCAATTGTCGATAGAGGGAAAAATGGATACCATATAAGGCAAAGTGCTCTTTTGTCTTGCCTCAAGACAACACACATCTACTACATATAGGCTACGTGTCTCTTTCAACCAACAGAGCTAGATTTGAAGAGACAGAGAAGTGATTTCTTAATATGGTGGTAATACTGATATAGCTAGCCTAGTTGGCGGTTATAGATAGAAAGGCTTCGGAATAAAGCCAAGTAAAACCGGTTTCACAGAGTAGCAGCATACATATTCACAACTTAAAGCTTACCTGTGTCGGTCTATATACATAACAGGTATGGGGAATATAGGCAGTTTAGAAAAAGAGACAATATCTGCACAATATGTCAAACATGATCTGCAAAACGGGACCTTAGTGCAGTGTTCATTTATGAACTCTCTTTTGCTATATATAGCATACTGAGATCACAAGTCAAACATATGTAGGCCTAAGCATTTATATATAGGCTCTACATGAACTTGTACGTCCTCAACCATAACATTTATTTGCTCCTTTCCATATATGCCTCGATAAACTGTATTTAATCTATACCACAGCTTTTACACCTGCAAGGCATCTGTCTTATAGCGATACGCCTATTGTATCCCCTGCCGATCCTCTCACCTAATAGGCTTAACCTACAACCAACAGTCTATATTCAGTTACCTGTTGTATTCTGACAACAATGCCACAGGTCCTGACCGACACAGCTATTGTTTACAGGTAATCCAGTTCATCTCAGATAATGGTGTCATTTTACGTGTGCTGTAGATAGGTGTGTGGGAGTACACATTTAACTCAGTCAATAATAATCTCATACTAATATGATATTTTAAGAGATGTCCCAATCGGCCTGCAGGTTTTGCCTTTAGTAATATGACAGCGAGTCACTCTGGCATGCAGGCTCATGTAGGCCTATCTATTATGAGAAAGACACATCTGAACGAATGATAAGGCCAAATAAAAAAAAGTTTCAGGTTACCCGACCCTACCTAGCAAAACAGGGCCGACCCTAGAAAATTTATCCAATTTTGAGAAAATATTTATATTTAAAGTAATTCTAGGGCTATTTCAGATTCATTTTGATAGTCCACGAGTCAACGCGGTTGTTGGTGAGTCAGCGTTGATGTTTGAGAGTCAATTTTTGGGTACTTTTCAGGCCAAAGTAAAAAAAATATATAAAAAAAATTCCTACCTACCCTACCTAGATTTTCAGACTATGTAACCTGAAACACACCTTTTTTGGGGGGCTTAAATCAACGCTTAGAGAATCCCTAGGCTGACCATGAGGGCTCTGCTTTTGTAAAAGAGATTTAAACACAGATGTAGCCCAGGCAAAAGCAAACCCACCTGCTGATATGAATTCCCTTCCCTATACCATCTAACCCAATATCAGAACCTCAGAGCTGATGTTCCCACAGACTGCAGCTCCCATGTGGGCCCTGTATACAGAAGAGTGGTGTCATGAATACTCTAATGTCACAATAAAGAAGACGGATGGTCACCACTTCCAGATACCAGTTATCATAGCCAGAACATAACTGCTGCCCAGATTTATCCCCAGGCGCGTGGCAACTGGCAGGGTCAGATGCTATCGCACCCCAACCCAAATTGGGGCTATGGCCCGTCAGATCGCCTGAATGTTAGGGTCGGTGGGGTTGGTGTGACTTCAGTTGCAGTATTCTAGTTCTGAATGGGTTCTCATGTATGGTGGGCATTAGTTGCTGGTTTAGCACTTAACCCTTTAGGGGTGTCATGATGCCTCACGGTGTCATGTTGTCCTGATGCACCAACGCAGCGCTGGCGATTAACACACTAGTGCTCCATCCAGGCACCATGGCAGACAAAATGATATAATGTTTTAAAGCACGATGCCGACCGTAAAGGGTTATACACTATAAAACATCCCCTCTGGAAATGATGACCCTAGGTTCGGGAAACTCTCTCTATTGGACCTAGAAAACTCCATATTTAACACAAATATTAGACATTCATCCAATCTGCATGGACGCCATGCTTCTGAACTTTTCTGTTTCCTTTCAATTCAAATATTTCTTTATACATGCATGTTTCGTCAGTTAGTAGAGTCAGTTTATTGCAAGAATATAGGTTAGAACATGGTAAGACTATATTCAGTGTTAGTTGACAACTCTAACCTTTCTATTCTTTTCCAAGAGGTTTTTGCAGAGTATGCATCGGCTGTAAGGATAATACACTTACTCCAATATTACCAAAAAGAAAGTACGCTCAGTCCTTCTTTGGAAGGTAACACCAGGTTTTCCACGAAGCAGATGTATTTGGGCTGATTGCAAAAGTTAATGTATAGGACCACCCTTGCTGCTAACCAATGTACATGCTTATAACACATGGGGAGTTGATCTCACTCCCTGCCAATCCTCACCTCCCCATCGCCAATCTGTCTCAATACTAAACCAACTCTAATCAATCCGAACACAAGCCCTTGGCCAATCCCCCACGGAAACTGAATTAGGGAGAGGGGGAGGTGGGTATCAGGGGAGTTAATAGAGATGGAAGGTAAGGGATTGAGGTAGCATCAGTGGGTTTTAGTAGGGTTAGTTAACCCTTTAACGGCAGCATAGTGTTTTAGTGCAAGATGTTTGCCCTTTTGTTGACATGATGTATGGATATAGCACCAGCGAGTAGCACACATCGCTCGGAGGTCCACATCGGTACACCAACGCATCACTGGCGAGTTACCCGAAGCATTGAGTTGGTGCATCATGAAGACAAATCAACATGAAGCTTGAGGCATCATTCCACCCTTAAAGGTTTAGGTGAGTGAACTGAAGAAGATAGTCCTGGAGCGCTGTATTAGGAACACCTTTTGTGTCCAAAATAGTAATACATTGTGGCATGAAATAGGGCGGGGGATGAGACGTATTTAGATGGGATCAGAATACGACCTATAGGCGCCTCTGGTAAGTAAAATTGGAACCTTGGTGTTGGGGCATGGATAAATCACCAGATGGGTTTCTCACCAGAAGTGGGTCAGTGTAGCTGCACTGTCCCTGGGAGCGATACCCTGGTGGGGATTGCAGCTCCTGGTACATATTGGGTAGGAGGTGGCAAGGTCTAATACATTGGCTCCATTAACCTGGTTTGCTATTTATAGATATTGATATACTGGCCCATGTATACATATATAGGCCCTATGAGTAGTATAGTATGTATCGGAACGGGAGTATAGTTAAGTACTGTTTATTACTCAATCGACCTGCAGCCAATCAGAGGCCTCCATTTGGTCACGTGACCGGAAGTGACCTACTTAGGGGATTAGTGGTGAGGTCACGTGACCTCGTTAGCCAATCAGAGGCCGCCATTTGGTCACGTGACCGGAAGTGAGGTCATATGACCTACTTATGGACCGGAAGTGACGTCATATGACCTACTTAGGGGACCGGAAGTGACCTACTTTAGGATCACGTGACCGGAAGTGACCTGATGAGTCACGTGACCGGAAGTGACGTCACATGACCTAATGGCCAACCGGAAGTGAGTGACCTGATTGAGGATCACGTGACCGGAAGTGACCTGATTGATCACGTGACCGGAAGAAGAAGAAGAAGTGACGTCACGCGACTTAATGAAGAGATGAGCGTCTTTAAGGGGTCACGCGCTTTAAAATGTGATATCTTTTTTTTTGGAGGAGGAGGAGGAGGAGGAGGAGGAGAGGAGGAGGAGGAGGCGAGTCTCTTATTTTTTTCGGTAAACTAATAAAAAACACTACGATATAAGTTTGTTTTTTTTTTCATTTTTTATTGTTTTACGAGCGACTGGAAGTGACTTATTGAACTAGGTAGAAGCGTTCTTTAGAGTGTATAAAGGGGGGGGGAGGGGAGGGGAGGGGAGGGGAGGGAAGGGGAGGGGGGCCCCTTTAAGATGCATGGGGAGGGGGGCGCTTTTAGGATGCATGGGGCGAGTGGTGGGGGGGGAGGGGGGGAGGGGGGAGGGGGGCACTCTAGGGGGGTGGGGGGGGCACTCTAAGGGGCGTTTGTCTCTTTTAAGAAAAAAAGAAAAGAAAAAGATTTCAATCGAGAGACACGCTTCTTCCTCTCGAGAGGAAGAAGCGTGTCTCTTCGTTTTTTTTTGTTTATCACGTGCTTCGATGAGGCGATCAGCTGCGACTGGAGGAAGTGACACTTTAAGAGGGCGCGCGTCTTAATTGTTATGATATTTTTTTTTTTTACTTACTAATAAAGAAGACGTATGAAAATAAAACACAACAATTCACATGTCCGTCGTTCTCGTTGTTTCTTGCTTGATAAAGTCAAGTAATATCGCGATGCCGAGGTCAAACTTTCCCATGTCCTCAGTCAACACTCGAAGGAGTTCAAAAGGTGTACCGCCGGCACCGTCAGCTTCATCTTGCCACATTTTCAACACTCGGAAGGCCCACTCAGCGGGACTTCCTCCGTATTCGCATTCTTCAGCGATCTTATCTAACCTCTCAGGCGACAATTTTAAATGGTCCCCCACCTCTTTCCACCTGCTACCTAGACGTCTGCCGAGGGTGCCCAAGTGCTTATGCATCGCGCGCGAGTCGGGGTTTTCGAAATCCAACCCCTGTCTGTGGAGAAGGGACATCCACTGAGCCAACAGTTCCACGTGTCTAATGCGGGTGAAGACGCGACCGAGCTCTCCCCATCTATGACGATGCGGGGTTTCACCCCACCAGACTCGGAACATCGCCGTACACAGCTCCTCCGGTGTCTTGACACTGCGCTCTACTAGAGCATCCATACGGGCGGCGGTAACTTTTAAGCTACTGCCCAACTCTCTCCAACAGCCGCTCAACTCTTTACCTAGTTGACGAAGCAAGGCGTCGCTATAGGCTAACCGCCGCTGTCCTACCTCTCTGTTCTCCCCATCGGTCTGCCTCGCGCGTCTCACGTCGTCAAGCCGCATTAACTTTTTTTCAGGTGGACAAGGCGGTGAAGGCGAGCTTGAAAGTGGAATAGCTTGAGCCATCTCGTCTCGTCTTGGCGGCGGCGGCGGTGGTGGCGGCGGTGGTGGTAGTAGACGTTACTGTGGTCAGAGGCGATATGGTTTTTTTCCAACAGAAATCAGAGCTTTTTATACAGAGGGAGTTTAATCCCATTTCCAACAGCACTCCAGCTGTGTAGCGACCTGTCCGCATGACGCTTTTTCAACCGCTCCGCTCCTTAAGAGCTTAGATGACGAGGGGTGTGTCATCGCTATCCGTGGAGACCAGCTGAAAACGGTGTTTCTTCCTCATCCATAGCCTTACCTCCTACCCCCTACCTGAGGACGTCTCCCTCCCTCTGACATTCATTGTAACAAACGTCAGAGGTCAGGTGAAAATCGGATTTTTTTCATGCACAGCCTTAGTCAGCTGTCACCCCTCCCTATTGAACTAGCCGGCCGCTGCCTGCCCGGCCCGGTCTACTCACCACGGCAGGAGGTGGTGATTTTTTTTTTGTCTTACACTTAAGTCCCTCACCACATGCACACGCCTCTACTCACAGACAGACACGTTCGTCTTAGGGGGGTCCTGCTTCACGCCACACGCCTCCTGTAGTTTTTTTTTGTATACACACTCTAAGCTCATCACCGTTAATCCTTTATACAGCTAACGCGCGCTGAATGGCTGAACAGGGTGGTAAGTGGCTTAGCTCATGACAGTGGATCCCTCAAAAAAAAAAGAGGGGAAAGGGATCCAGCTGAAAACGTCATACCTTATGTCTTTGTGAATGGCCGCCGGTCAGTCGACGGCAGCAACCGCTTAATCCTTTATACAGCTAATGCGCGTTGAATTGCTGAACAGGGTGGTAAGCGGCTTAGCTCATGACAGTCGATCTCTCAAAAAGGGGGGAAAGGGATCCAGCTGAAAACGTCATGCCTTATGTCTTTTGTTTCTCTTTGTGAATGGCCGCCGGCCAGCCGGCGGCAGCTGAACAGGGTCAGTAAGTAGCTTAGCTCTAGAAGCGAGAAGGCGTATATAAGGGGTCTGGAAACCTCCATTCACTCACTCATTCTTTTGCTGCTCTCTACAGTCACCACCATGAGCAAAAGACAACACCTAGCGCCGTCCAAGAACAAGAAGACTACGCGGAACAGCGCTCGTTTAGCGTCAGTGCCTCCTCTTGCTACTGAAAATGAGACTACCGCCGCAGCCGCTTGGTCTTATCACCCTCCCGCTGTAACAAGCGCTCGCGGCAGTAGTAGTAGTAGTAGCAGTAGTAGTAGCAGTAGTAGTACTAGTAGTAGTAGTAGTAGTAGTAGTAGTAGTACTACTGGTAGTAGTCGTCGTGCTAGCGACGTTGTTACACTCGCGACGGTACACGTTGCTGCTAAGCGCGCTGCCGCTGCTACTGCCGCCCCGCCTGCTGCGGCTGCTGCTGCTGCTGCACCTGCTACCGCTGCGCCTGCTACTGCTGCGCCTGCTGAGGCTGCTGCGCCTGCTACTGTTGCGTCTGCTGCTGCTGCTGCTGCTGCTGCTGCTGCTGCTGCTGCTGCTTCTGCTGCACCTGCTGCTACCGCTACTACTACTGACGACAACGCTCCTGGCACAGCGCAGTACTGGCAACCGGGTTTTTACCTCCCCACTACTGTTGATGACTTTGATGACCTGCCGCACGTTGCACAGCCCCTCTCCTCCACCACTACATCGACCGACGCCCTCGACGCCGCTCGCGCTGAGAGTGACAGCTATTCGGACACTCAGCCCCTAAACCGAGAAGAAGAGGAGGAGGAGGAGGAGGAGGAGCAGCAGCAACAGGGTGAGACAGAGAACGACGCTGACGACGAGGCGTACGAACAACCCGAAGGGAAAGGGGTGGGCGGTACGTTTTTCGGCTTCCCTCTTCGACCTTTCGACCTCACTTCCTCCACTAGTAGCGTCCCGTCCGGTCCGTGGCGACTGCCCTCACCGCCACCTTACGAGGGCGGCGGGGCTTCATCTTCTACCGCTACACTCAGCACCGACGGCGTGTGGCTGCTCTGTTCCAACAACGAGGCCTCGGATACCACCAGCGCTGACGCTGCTCCTGCTATCGGTTCTGCTGCTGATTCAGCTCACGCTGATGGTGTTACTCATCCTGCGGGTGTGAAACGTTCTAAGGTGAGTTCCAGAACAACAAGGCCTAGTAAGAAGAGAAAAATACAAGAAAAAGAACGAGATGGACGAGAAGAAGCAGAGAAAACCTTCTCCCGTCTTCTCGGGTTAGAGTTCTGCTTAGACGGAGCTTTGACGCTGGAGATCTGGGAGGACGTGGCTAGACTGTCTAGGAGGCCGCGCTACACAAAAGACGGCCAGGTGAAAGAGGCGTCTCTGACCAGAAGCAAGCGAGTGCACTTCACGGCCGACGCGCTGCGCGAGCTAATAGCACGCATCGCCGATATCCGCGCAGTGGTGCGCATACGCGACACAGCGGCCGCGCAAGGAAAACCTAATCACACCCCCTGGTTCGCAGTGCTGGATGAGGAGGGCGAAGTGTACGCAGCTGTGAGCTACTACAGCGGTAAGAACCTCGTCCACGTGCGCAAGTACGAAGGTCCTGACAAAAAACCCACACAGCAGGGAGTGACGCTGTCCGCCAGAGCGCTCAAAGAGTTGGATGACAAAACAGAGATCATTCTGAAATATCTCGGCATAGATTCGGAATGAGAGACGCTCAACGCTCACGCGCGCACACACACACACACACACACACACAGCGTTTGACGTACGCTGTATGAGACAGACAGACGGATACACAGACAGCAGACAGAAAGATAAATAGATAGATAGATAGACAGATAGATTGATAGATAGATAGATAGTTAGACGGCTAAGTAGTTGGTAACTGAGTGAAAAAAAACATGACACAGTACGTATGCGAAAAGTGTTTCAAAATGTTTAAAAGACCGTACAACCACGAGAGACACGTAGAAAATTGTAGAGTAGTACCTAAGTTTTGCCCTCTATGCGGCGAAGGCGATTGCCGAAAGATCGCCTGTCGACGCGAATCTCTGGACGGGGTGACCGTCCCTCCGCGCATATGTGCTGTACCGAACGGGGAGGAAACGTTCACGGCGAATTGGCCTGCGATTCAAACGGGCGTCAGGATGCACGGGACTCGCGTGAGTGTAACAAACTTCAGGCTACCAACCGGCGAGTTGAGTGACGCTGTAGATACTATGCGTCGCATTCACTTGACACAAAGATTCAGATACAAAGTGGGTTTCTCTGTAGGCTTACTCTTACAACACAGAGAAGACAAGAGCAAACTGCGCTACTTTCACGCCTCCCAGAACAACGCAACTCTCATACAACCGCTCCCTACTATAACTAATTCAGAAACTTTGGAAGAGCTCGACTCAAAGATGGAAAACACCGTCGCTTGCGAGGAAGTACGGAAACTTTGCGACGCTGACACCAAGTGGCACGTTCTTTTTCCTACCAATTTGAACATTTGCGTTTACATGGGACCGGGGGAATTCCCCATAGGCGGTAGGATCACTCAGGCCGGTCGAGTTGGAAAGAGAAGCGGCGTGTTAGATTTTCCCAACAAGGACAACCTCTGCATCTTCCGCTGCATTTCCTTTCACTTATACAACACCAGCAAGCGCGCTTCAGATTTGTTACGTCAGTTCTGTCCCGCTGCCACACCTGAATCCTTTCCGGGTCTGAACATCCGCGACTTACCCGCGTTAGAGAACTTGTTTGACGTACAGATAGCGGTTTACACCGCGTCGCGTCAAGTGCCGGGGCGGAAGTTGAGAAGACGCGTTACTCTGATCAGACCGCCTTCCAGAACTCTGGCCGCCCGAGGTAAAGTCAACCTACACCTGACGGCGAAAGGCGGTTTGCACGTCTCTCTCGTCACGGACTTCAACGCGTACGCGGGCATATACGAATGTTGCAAGTGTAAGGCGGCGTTCACCACCGAGTTCTTGCTGAAGAGACACAGGAACCAGCTTTCCTCTTGCCGACAAGTCAAGTTGCGCTACGTAGGTGGCATCTACCAAAATTCGAGAACGATTTTCGAAGCGCTAGCAGACTTCTCCATTTTTCCCCCCGACGGACATTCCGGAATCTACCCTTACAAGATCGCCTTCGATTTCGAGGCTTTCTTCAGACCGTGCAAAGAACCGTCGACGGAACACGTGTCCCTGCTGTGGGATCACGTCCCTTTGTCGGCTAGCGTCGCATCCGACTTTCCGGGGTGGGAGGGGCCCGTCTGCTTCGTCAGAGAATCCGACGCAGATTGCGACCCCTTGTTGGACCGAGTTTTAAATCACATAAACGAGAACGCCAAAGTCATCGGGGAAGCTGTGCTAGAACTTTACCGACCGACCTTAGCGAAGTTAGATGCGGCGATAGGTGAAGCTCTCCTGCTGGAGGAGGCGACGTTCACCCCTTCTCCAGGCGGCTTCGCTGCGGCTCAGACCAGACACCCGTTAGTTCAACTGAAGAAGCGTCTTCTGAGATACATCCGTCAAGCTCCAGTCGTGGGCTTCAACTCGGGGCGTTACGACTTGAACCTGATCAAAATACGCCTTCACTCGTTCTTCGCCTCCGGAGACCGAAGAAACCAAGAATTCAGCGTCATAAAGAGAAGCAATCAATACTTGGCGGTTTACACACAGCACACGGTTTTCTTGGACGTAGTCAACTATTTGGCACCCGGTTACAACTACGCGACCTATTTGCGAGCTTTCACCAGGAACGAAGAGAAAGGTCACTTTCCTTACGAATGGATGACGTCTACCAGGAAACTGGCAAACAGAACGCTGCCACCGAGATCGGCTTTCGACAGCGAGCTGACGGGCGTCAAAATGTCCGAATCCGACTACGCCGCATGTCAGAAAGTTTGGTCCGACGAGAAGATGCAAACTATGGAAGACTACTTGATCCACTACAACAACAAAGACGTCAAACCTTTCATAGAAGCTCTGAAAAATCACGCTAAATTTTTCCAAGATCGCGGCATTGACATGTTGAAAGACGGAGTTTCTCTCGCCGGTTTGACTTTACGGTTCCTCTTCCAAAACCTAGAAGACGCGTTCACAACGTTCCCCCAGTTCGACGCCGTCCTCCACGCTCTGATCAAAGAAAATCTAGTCGGCGGTCCTTCCATCATCATCCATAGATTTCACGAGAAGGGCACCACGCGGATAAGGGAGCACAAGTACGGCGAAGAAGCGAGACCGTGCCAACACATCCTAGGACTAGACGCTAACTCTCTGTACTTGCGCTGCATGAGCGAAGCGCACTGCACGGGCTATTACGCGGTGAGACGGCCCGAGACCGAGTTCAAGCCCGAAATTAGGCAAAGAAACTCTCACAGCGCTTTGGAGTGGTTACGCTTCGTAGAGCACGACCGCGACGTGAAACTGCGCCACGCTTTGAACGGCGGCGAGATGGTTGTAGGCTGTCGGAGAATTCGCGTGGACGGGTTTCACGCGGCCTCTAATACGGTTTTCCAGTTTCACGGGTGTTGGTTCCACGCTCACGAGTGCATACCGTCGCACCGATATCAGTGCGCTTCACTGAGAGAGGAGAGACGCGACAGAACGACCAGAGTAAGCGCTTACTTGAAAGCGCTAGGTCACAAGCTGGTCGTCGTGTGGGAGTGCAAATGGCGAGAGATGAAGCGTCGAGATGAGCGGGTCAAGGCCTCCCAACAACGCTGGAAGGTTGACGCTTTGAAAGTGTCTCGAAATGCGATGAGCGAGAGCGACATCCTTTCCGCTGTGAAAGAGGAGAAAATGTTCGGTTTAGTTCAAGTGGACATCACTACGCCGCCTCACCTACGAGACTACTTCGAAGAAATGACCCCCGTTTTCAAGAACGCGACCGTTTCAAAATCGGACATAGGACCTCACATGTCAGACTTTGCGCAGGAAGAAAAGCTGTTGAACACGCCTCAGAGATGTCTGATAGGGAGTTACCACGGAAAAAATATTCTCTTGGGAACGCCGCTTCTCAAGTGGTATTTAGAGCACGGTTTGATAGTCACCAAAGTGCAGCTGGTGGTAGAATACCTACCTAAACGCTCCTTTGCCGGTTTCGCGGACGAAGTAACGGCGGCGCGAAGACGTGGCGACGTGAACGAGAACGAGAAAATTCTGTCAGACTGTTACAAGTTAATGGGAAACGCTACGTACGGTAAAACAATCTGCAACAAAGAAAAACACACGGCGGTGAGATACACTGACAGTCGGAAGTTCGAACTATTGGCCAATTCGTGGCGCTTCAAAAAGGCGTCCGAGTTGAGTTCCGATCTGTTTGAAGTCGAACTACAACCGAAAACAGTCAACAACAACCTCCCTATTCAAATAGGGTTCATGGTATACCAGTACGCGAAGTTGAAAATGTTAGAGTTCACATACGACTTCTTGGATAGATTCGTCGATCGGCGCGATTATGCCCTTTGTCAAATGGACACCGACAGTCTTTACATGGCTCTCAGCGGTGACACGTTGGATGACCTAGTCAAACCTCGCCTGAGAGAGACGTACTTCAGAGAGAAACGAAAGTGGCTTCCGACAGCGGTGTGCGACGATCACTTAGAGCTTTTCGTGAAGACAAAAACGGAAAGAGTGCGAGAATGGTGTCCGCCGCCCGGCGGATGTTGTGAGAGACGGTACCTTCACGATCTGAGAACTTCGGGGCTTATGAAAGCGGAGTGGGAAGGTGACGGGATCCTAAGTCTCAACCCTAAGACTTACATTTGCTACGATCGAGTCAGCGACACCGGTGAAAGAAAATCCAAAAAATGGAGTGCAAAAGGCGTACAGAAGAAACAAAACCCTCAGGAACCAGAATGACTTCTTGGATGTTCTTCGCCAACGAAAAACTCTCATTGCTGTAAATAGAAACTTCAAAGTGGTGCGAAACAAAATGGTCACCTACACCATAGAGAAAGACGGCGTGCGCTACTTGTATTATAAGCGTCGCGTGCATTCTGACGGTGTGACAACGAGTCCTTTAGAGATATGAAAAAAAAAAAAATAAGCGTGTGCATCTTTTCAAAAATAGAGTGTTTATCAAGATTGAAAAAAAAATAAATAAAAAAAATAAAATAAAATATTGTTGTGTTTTTATTTTCATACGTCTTCTTTTACTAGTAAGTCGCGCAGTCTCTTAAAGCGTCACTCATGTGACGACGTCGCTTCCAGTCACGTGATCCTAAAGACCCTCACTTCCTAAACAAAAAACTTCTTCTTCCGCTCACGTGATCAATCAAGTCACTTCCGGTCACGTGATCCTCAATGAGGTCACTCACTTCCGGTCGGCCATTAGGTCATGTGACGTCACTTCCGCTCACGTGACTCATCAGGTCACTTCCGGTCACGTGATCCTAAATTAGGTCATATGACGTCACTTCCGGTCCCCTAAGTAGGTCAGTAGGTTACCCAGAATGCACCACTAATCCCCTAAGTAGGTCACTTCCGGTCACGTGACCAAATGGTGGCCTCTGATTGGCTGCAGGGTTACCCAGAATGCACCACTAATCCCCTAAGTAGGTCACTTCCGGTCACGTGACCAAATGGAGGCCTCTGATTGGCTGCATGTCGATTGAGTAATAAACAGTACTTAACTATAGTCCCGTTCCGATACATACTATACTACTCCTATGCTTGTTGGAAGTTATGTTTTGGCCATATTCCTATAGATGGGGGTATAGGATGGGACAGGCGTTAGTAAAGCAGTGCTCACTCTTTCATACATCTATCTAGGTAGGTTTGCTTGAAATCAAACATATTTCTCAGTTGTTGAAAGCAAAGTTTAGATGATAGTGGTACTTTAAGATGTTCAATTCTAAAAAGACATTTTGAGTCATATTCTGACAAATTTGTTAGCTTTAATAGATGAATAATATACACGTTCTGAAGTGTAAGGTAGGAAGAATAGGGTGAATATTCAAGATGGCGTTGAATATATTCACACCCACTGAATTCTCCCACGTCCACAGCTGCATATCCTCATCTCAGACCAGACACTTCATTATAGGTTTAGGTGAGATGTCCAGCACCAGCATCACCTGAAATAACAAGGATGGAATTCAGAAACTACCATGCAGGTGTGGTATACAGCCACAGCTGGAACTAACCCTTTTAGAACAGCATAGTGCTTGAATGTACTATGCGCTTTTGTCAGCATGATACACGGATGCAGCCGTGCATGGCGAGTAACTCACCGACGGGGTTGATACACCCCGAAAGGATCGGCATGACACCATCGAGTTATTCACCATACATGAGGCATTGACGCTGAATCATGTTGGCCGTAAAGGGTTAAAATGAAAGAGATGCAGGTTGGTAGATGAATGTACCCAGACTGTCTACCTCCTCAGGATAAACCAAGGGGATGTGCTTCATGGTACATAGGCAGAAAATAGACTCTAAATATATTGGTATTATAAATATTTGAATTTTGAATATTTACATGGCAAGTATCTGGAGATGCATAGATTTTCGATTTGGCTTCAGGTAGGCCTGTCATAAAACATTACCTTATACGTATGTATATAAGAAATGTATTTTGGAATCAAAAGTTGGTGTATTTGTGTGTGGCCTTACCTGCCCACACCTACCGCCCAGGTGTATGGTCAGCTGGCTGCTATCCTCTAGGTGTGGACACGTCTGGCCTCCTGTTTACTTTCCCTATAACTCCAAGGCTGCCTTGATCCCTCCAGCGCTGATGGGACTACCCTGCAGACTGGTCTAAGTCCAGGACATGCTGCTGTTGTTCTGTGGTAATGGCAGGGAATGTCCCCAGGCTGAGAGAGGGGAATTGCTCTGGGAGCTGCTCACACTCTGGAATTAGCTCTGACTTGTATCTAATATTGGTCATTGTTAGTAGCTGGTTGTGACATAACCTATCCACATCTATTACCCTAATTGATTCTGCAATGTGCCCTTCTGTCTCAACATACGGTAATTATCCTGAGTAATGTTGTGTATATACTTAATTAATGGGCAATTATGCAACACTGTTACAGTACCTGTTTTCTGATGGTATAAGGTATAATCATTCATTAATTTCAATCATTGGCATACTCGGTCTTCATCATGGTTGGTAGATACAGTCATGTGATTTCTGTAAAAGGTATCCCTTATTAGCAAAATAAAATAATATAGGTAGATATCGTAGAATTAATTCATTGTCTGTTGTCAGGGGAAACGATACTGTAATTAACAGGTATAGGAAAACAACCACTGCATCTGTCAGTTGTAGGCAATGTGGATTTTATCTTCAATCAGAGAATCATATGGCAACATTCTTCTCCAGTCTCTCAAGTTGACGCTTTCCTTATGTCATTCAACCTATATAACAAGATTATGGTGTTGATACAATGTCCGCCACCGATTGCTTGTTATTATTTCAAATAGTGGTTCTGATGAGAATGGTGCGAGGGAAGTCTCTTTCCTGTAATCATAGACAATGCCCATATCTGCACCCAGAAAGACAGGAGGCAATGGGTATAAATCGATTTGCACATTGTCTCTCACACATCAGCTCTGTCATTGTCTGACTCAGGCTGTTATTTCCTATCAAATTGCCAAAGATAAGGAGTGATGATTAACCCTTTAAGGACGGGTTGATGCCTCAAGGTTCATCTGCATTCTGACTTCATGATGCAGTGCTGGCAGATATTTCCTCAGCGCCTCATTTGTGAATCCCTATGCAAGTGCATCAACCCCATCGGATCAGCATGATGCATGAATTCAGGGTGTTACGCAGCGTTGCTGTGTTCATGCAGCACGGCAAAAAAAGGTGCATTAAAACAGTATGCTGCCCTTAAAGGGTTAATCCTGTTAGTCTCAGATAAGAAGCTGGCATTGTCTAATCCGACCACCCACAGACCACACGGCTAATGATAACCCATGTAAAACCCCTTAATATGCCCTTGGTTGTTATGATGCATGAATGCAGCCCTGGTGAGTAACTTACCAGTGCTGCATTCAAGCATCTTGCCGACCGACAGGGTCGATACTCTCCTGAGGGGTGGGCATGATGTGTGAATGCTATCCTGGCGAGTGCACTCAAAAGGGTTGTATTGACGCATTATGACGTCCAAGATTATAGCACATTAAAACACTATGCGGCCCTTAAAGTGATAATAAAGAACCCTGTGGCTGCCACAGTACCGCATCATTCCGCCCAGTGGTGAGAGATAATAATTGCTACTATAAATATTATCTTGTAGAAATGGATCCCCGAGTCCTCCTGTGCCGATGCTAATTATGATCGAGTATGCATGATTTGATGGCAATGCCTGGAATTGCAGATAGGGGTGTGTGCTATCATTCATCCCAAAATAACCCTGCGAAGGAGGAGTTTAGACAAAAACTCAGTCATCTTAGCCTGTGCATGTCTGGAATCGTGGGCTCCTTCTATACATTCGATGTACTACAGACCTACATGTTACATTTTAGAACATGGCACATGGTTCAGCAAGAAGGCACACCCACTCTGTATGTATCACCTACATCTAGCGTTTGAACCCTGGAGAACAGGCCATAGGTGGTCACGCAAACTTCAGATTCTATGTCAGCCTACCTGTGCCCAGAATCACTCTTGTACAAATTACAGGGCACTGATTTAGGTTCAGAGATGCATGCATGCATACCTGGAGAGGTTCTATGGTGGTGGAATAATCGATGCTGTTATGGTTTTATGAATTAGTTTTCAATTCACAGTGAGATCAGGTATGGTCTGAGTGGCTCTAAAGGCTAGATTCCACTGATAGCCAATTGCATTTTCACCCGGTTTTTTTCTTTTGTGTTGAAGAATTGGTCGTTTTAATCAATTGGGACGGGGTTGGAACCGTGGAATCGTGCAAACATCCCCCCCACGATAGGTTCAAAGTTTCACTAAAAACTTAAATCTAGAAAAGGGGTGACAACCAAAGATACCCCTTTCTCCTCAGGGCCCTTGAGCGGTCCATTGATAAAATATCTTTGCCCCCCCTCCATATCTACCAAGCCTGCTGTTGGTAATAGATGACAACTCATTAGGAGAAGGAAAGTGTATAAGCAGCAGAAAGAGTCGGTCCAACAGGAGAATCTTACCTCTCACCTGTTACTTTTACATGCATAGGATGTATCTCACATCTGAGACGTCATGCAATGACGCCTGATGTCACTTGACGACGTAGAATTGTAAATATTGGTGTTCCACCATTATCCCTGTACCATATTAAAGTGAGGCCTGCTGACTACAGAGGTAAACTTAAGAAAACACTGACGAACAAGGAAGCCCTTCACTAATAGGGTTAATTAACAGGACGATGTAATTAGCGTCTCCTCTATCGGACAAAGTGTCAGGCCTGGAGACTTTACTGCGCAATTCCATAATTTGAGGAGAAAATTCATAGTTATAGGGAACACTATTTTTAACATAGTAATTATACCTTTGGCATCAAAAACTGGACGCACTTATCAGAGGTTAAATTTGCAAACGTAATATCTTTATCTGTTTGATCCTTTGATGATCTCCTGCCCAAATTGGCCTTGGCCGTCCCTTTGATTTAATTATTTACTCAATTATTTTAATTGTTGCCACAGCCACGGTTTTATGAATGTCAAGGTAAATAAAAGAGATAAAACCTGGTTCACTGAAATGAATAAATGAAGGCACCGGGAACCCGCGGAAACTCGTGAGAGTTCACGAGAAATTACAAATGTAGGTCAGTGAATTGTCGTCTGGGTTTTGAGACATTCATAAAGGGTTGTCATGATGCAGCAACGCTATACATTGGTGCATCATGACCACAAATAAACATGGTGGCAATATTGGCCTCGTCCATCCTGTAAAGGTTAACCATTGCTCTCCATGCACTGAGGTGCATGGTATATCTTTGCTCCTGCATACAAAGTTAACATTATGCAAATACCTCCCCACCCTATTAGCATCTCTTACAACACGGATATATCCTATGCATGTAAAGTAACAGGCTAGGGGCACCATGCGCTGTGGGTCTTAAGCTGGCTCCAATCCTTCTTCTCAAATGAGGAGCATTGCTCTTACTACCGGTATGTGGAGATATGTTGTATCCTATTATTTTTGTAAGGAGCGGCCAATTTCAACTCTCGGCATTGGCATGTGCTTGATAAAAGTGGATATCATATTTTGGTGAACATGTGCTTGCCTGCTTTCTAGTAACAAGCTCAGGACGTTGAATTGTACTTATCGAGGTATCGCTGTCTAAATTATGTCTCGATTCTGTCTGCAATCTTTACCTTCTTGGCAACAAAAGGGGCTGGTTGATTACAAGAAGAAAATGTCTTTCACAGATAGATAGGTAGCGGGGTCTGTAAGTAGTAGGCATATAGTCATACAAATTTTATCAGCTATAGATGTATTGCCCCTTAACCTCCAGCCCCTCACCACGTGCATGTCAATAACTGCCACGAGAGGGCGCAGCAGTCGGTCATTGACTCCCACTTCCGGGATGTGCGTGCCACCGGAAGTCGGGGCAAATCGCAGCGGAAGTACCGAAGCTGGGCTGAAACACCGGAAATCCCCCATATGCTTGGGCACTAGGGAATTCTGGGTAATTTTGGAGTAGTCGATGACGATATGGGATTGACCAGGGGTCAGTGGCATTATGTACGTGTGTGGGTGTGGGTAATCCAGAGGGGCTATTGTAGATTGCTTCTAGAAGGTGGCTTACTCTTATTGCTAGGGCCAAAATGACAAATCCGTTGCAATGAGCAAAGCATTAACAGTCAGAATTAGTTTTATGATAGCCCGAATAAAGTTTCTGAAAGAAAACCTCAAAGACAACCATATCAAGGCACCAAAAATACATTCTCCTATTAAAAATGTCAGAGAAAATGCCTCCTGGGACGAGCCTGAAAATGACCTGTTTTAAGAAAGGTCCCCCTGGCTCCTATTTAGGGGTACCTGAGTGCCATTCTGAATGCTGTCAAAGTGCATTCCCTGCTTGTAGCCTCCTCCCCTGGCAGATATTACCCTGTCTGATGCTGGGTACTGCCTCCTCCAGGGCGGAGATTAAACCTTAACGATGCCTCCTTTTTGTGTGAGTAATTACCCTGAGTTGCTCCCCCAGGTGCCCGGCAGCCGGAGAGCAACTCACTGACTGATGGCATCAATGTTTTAACACATTCTGTAGTCTACAGAATGATTGGTATTGCTGACACCATGTCTGGTGAATATTGCCAGTAGTGGTCGTTTGACCTGTTAAGGGTCGCAGTGTGGCTGAGGGTACTTTAATCTGATGCTTATACTGGATTATCACATGCTCAATCTAAAGACATGTCTGAAATACCACAATACTATGGTGATCTATGCTTTAGGATTAGCTACATCATTTGAAGATTATAACAACATTCTATGTTGAAAGTCTAGCCGTATCCAATAAGAATGAATAGTGTAATCTTTTATCATATTCTCGTGTAGAACTGAGTATGTGGCCCTTTTGTCATTAGAGAACATTTACCTGAGGTATGCTGCAAAAATTCGCGATTGATTGAGGGACATGAATACAGGTCGAACTCTAAATTAAAAATGTCAATGTGTACTAAAGTAAATTCCCATGGTGGGTTGTTTAGTTGACAGGAAGGATCTCATTACAGGAAATCAACCTGCGCCATTCTGCCCTGCCTGTTTACCTGTATCCAGGTCATACCTGTCACTACAGGATGCACCTGTATTTAAGCCATAAACTACATGTTTATAAGACACAAGTAAAGAAGGCTACAACAGATGGGATCATTATAGGGGCCATGTACACATACCTGTACACACTAGGATATAAAGAAGCATAGGGAAAGTGCTCTCCAGAAAAAAATAGTAATGATTCTTGATATTACAGGAAATGGATGTCGGTATAACCCTTTACCTAATGCATGATGCCACAAAGCTTTGTTCAATTGGGGTCATGATACACCAACGGGGGGTTGGCCAGTAAGTCTCCGGTCGGCACTGCATTGGTGCATCATGCCGATCCCTTGGCAATGTACCAACCCTTTAGGGTCCACATAGCTACTATAGCACTAGTGAGTTCCTGTACTAATGCCGCCCTGAAAGGGTTAACCCAAGAACTGTCCACTACCATGCCATAGAGTAGAGTATGTTAGTTGACATAGACCACTGGTACCTTCCTTTAGTGATAAAGTACACCCCCACATGCCCACCACCAGCAGCAGCAGCAGTACCCTGATGGGCAGGGCGGATAGCCCACACGTAATAGACTCAATTTGAGGACTGCTACCGCCCCCTGGCCGCCGCCCCACGTCTTAGGCTGTCTCATTAAGAGCCTGTTTGCCCCCCGACTAAGTGGAATAAATGCAGGGGTCGCCACTGGGCCCAGCACGTCTTATGATCTCTGGTGGCTGTTTTACCAGTGGGACGGCCGCTCCACGACCTTTCTCTTGGTGATAAAACCTGGCTGGATTGGTGGGCGCAGACTGGACTTGTTATTAGAGGGCTGTCTAAAGGTTTTTTTTGGACCACCAAGAGCTCCTCCTGTGGGTGGTACAAGTACTCCTCCAGAGTTTTAGCTCCCCTCCTGTGCTGTGGGTATGCCGCCTGTTATTTACGCTCCATTTGTGGCTTGTAGTTCTTGGCTTATGTTTAGTGCTGGGTTTTGTTGGTACGGGCCAACTCTCTTTGCTGATGCATGGGTTAGCCCTTAAAGGGAGCATAGTGATTTAATGCACCATGCCTTTTTGTCGTCATGATGCATGGTGCATGAATGCAGTAAGTGTTGTATGAATACATCAGACCAATCCCACGGACATGATACACTCCTGAATTTGTGTATCATGCCGACATATGAACATGAAGCTTTGGGCATCACACTGTCCTTAGCGTGCCTTAACGGGTTAACTATATCTTCTCTCTGATTACTATTGTATGCCTTATTATTAGCCAATACATGTATGTACATTTGGAGCCAAACAGGAATTGAATATTAATGAACTTGAACTTAATCTATACTGTGCAGCTTTGGGCTCAGGGCCTTTCTTGCGTATATTAGAGGACAGTATATTAGAGGACAGTATATACATGACCAGGAAATCACTCAGACCCGGTGTTTTAATTGACCACACATGCATACATACATGGGTGGCCTATACATGTATGTTTTACTGTGTTTTCACAATGAACCAGTCAGAATATCCCTGATGGTATTGCATGTGCAGATCTCGGGATTGGTAACATGCAGTAGAATATAGAACACAACAATGTGGATCGACTTTATTTGTCAAACATAACCATGACCATAAAAAATGTACCCGCACCAATAATACAATAATTCAGTAGCAAGGACATGATAATCAATTTTGTACTACAACTTGCAGGTGATACGATACTGAAAGTAAGATAACCTGAGACAATGAAGCCTTTTAGGAGGTTTGTCTTGAGTAATCTTTCATATTTCTCTTAACACGGTGGGGTGTCCTAGGGGATCAATGTGGTTTAATAATGGGAGTCTGACTTGCAGACCAAGCTGCTTGCATCAAAGGTTAGAGTCATCAAATTCCTCATTACCATCCCCTATCCTAAAACACTACTATCGTTATTTGTCTGTAGAACTTATTAAAACGTCTCAAAACAAATACTTGTAAATGGTGCATCTTATTAAATATCAGACTACTAAGACATTAAAAAAACATTTGTAGGAATTACGATCTACTTAAACAGTCGACTGGAAACCAACAGGTCTTTATGATAGCACTTTCCCAAGCTCTCCAATATTAACACTCAAATCGTTGATTATAATTTTGCACATGCCTTTAACCTACGTTGTAGAGGTTAGATAAATATAGGGCTGGAGATATATATTTGCGATATAGGTTGTTTATTAAGGTAATAATTCACCATCTTTCTATATACAATCCTGGCAACCCCAACTGCAAAGAATATTGCGTGGGCTTATGTGTACAAGTTCATCATCAATTTTCAGATCACCAGGAGGAGGAGTGAGCCACAGGAGGTGGGTTTAAGATGTTAAAAGATTTATGGGTTGATTATAAGGTGGTACTTGCTGAGGCCTTTACATAAAGTTGACAGTCTCATAAATATTCACCATGCTATCCATCATAAAAACTGTCTTCCTGCCCATATCAAAGCCAGCTACCGTTAAGCATTTCTGACAATATAAAGGAACTAGCCATTGTCGATGTTTTCTCTCATGCTGTTGAGAAAAGTACATTTATTCTGTAAACCCAAATATGAGGTATTGATTTTGTATTGATCTCATATTGATTAGAGTAGGCTAGGATACTCTTGACAACCTTATTAGCAGCATGAATGATTAAAGGCACTTGATGGGTGGCTTATATATTATAATAACAGGCTGCAGAAGGCGTGCATTATATAATCAAATAGATTGGACACGAGTATAATAACCGTAAATGATTGCCTTTGGAATTCCAATCATGAGCGGAAGGGTAGTTTGTAGGCCGTATGTACTCAAAGAGAATGATTTCATGTAATATGTTTATGCATATATGTATATAGTGCAGTGTTTACTATCTCATGTTGTTAGCAACGTGCAAAGGGGGGTATGACATAGCTGTACTAGCGCGATGCAGCTGTTATAAGGAACATGCACTGTCTTCCCTGAGAGAATGACGTATGAGTATAATAGTATAGAGAGAAGGATCAACAGAAAAAGTCGCGGAAGAATGGTTTACAGTTATGGTGAATCGCTGGAAAGAAACCCAACCATTTATTGTAATCTCCCACCTTTAATGATAAGTTGACGCCTGAAGCACACCTTAATAATGTAGGGGCTTTAACTGCCTCCATGTTTCTCACCATGTCATTAACCACATAAAACATATCCTCCTGTGCGTGCTGTATCATTAAGCTTCCCTCCTGTAGCTGTAGATGCCGCCTGTTGAGCTGCTCACAACTCTCATCAGCTGCTCACCGCCTCCTGCTGCCTAAAGGTCACGGCCTACATTAACCCTTTAAGGACAGCAGAGTCACTCAATACATTATGTCTGTATACATGTCTGCATGAACACAGTACTGGCATGTATAACTCGCCGGTGATGTGTTCATGCAACATGCCGAGCTTGATACCCTCCCAAATAGTTGGCATGGTGCATCAATGCAGCGCAAATGAGTTGCTCAGTGAACAAATATGACGTCTTTCCGTCCCTCAAGGGATAGAGAACCACAGTTATAACTGGAGGAGGGCCGAAAAAAGCTTTTCGTACCAGATACGATCAGCTGACTTCTATCTATTTGATTTTCAAAAGGATGTTGCATGTGAGTAGTCGTTCTGTTTGAGTTGGAGATATAAGTGGATTCGTTGTGGTGATAATCATAGAATATAACGAGGAGGAAGGAGAACACAGAGACTCTCATGTAGTTATCATGAGGGAACCACTGATCAGTATAAGGAAGATATATTTGTTTAAAAGACAATGTTAATACCCTGACCCACTCAAACTATACAAACTATGAGAAAATGAAGAATGAAATATTATCAGTGAATGTTTCAGAATCAGGTGTGACTTTCACTATTCATGGTCCCTCTCATAGACCGGCTCCGTGTGGAAACACGCCATTAAACGCAGTACTTTACTTCTTGTTTTTTGGAAGCGCTTGACACCCGGTCTATGTTTACAAGGTTATCCATAGTGCATGCACTTGTGGATTGACTGAATTATAGATAGGCCTAGCTAATGTAAAGGCATACTTTCTGACCTATGCAATACGTTACTTGGGCTAAATGTCTATGTCTATATTGGCTAAAGCTGGAGATCACACCTCAAAGGCCCACATATTGGTACCCCTACAGTAACAGTCGGAGTAGAGCTCGGACTGGCACTCTGGACCTTTAAAGGGGAGGTGGAGTGTTAAGCGGATTCCACACTGGATGGGATCCCTGTATATATACTAGTAGACGTTACCCTTGCGGTTGGATCGAGCTTTAACATCGTGAAGTGTACAGGAGGATTGCACGCACAGGCTGTAGTTTAAACGGCAGTATAATTATCTTTGATATAAAATAATGACACGTACTGTTGAAATTAAATCATCAGTGCGTATAGGCACTTAAGTTCCTTAATGTTATAACAATTACATTATTTTGGGTGTGCCTATACATTCAAATAACACTGAGAAGACCGAGAGTGCTATATTCGGGAGAGAGTATTTTTGTGAGGATATTATGGGTGTTGGTAACCACGCCTTAGTTTAGCATACAGATCATACACTGGGTAACCTTGCTAAATATTCCTTAATGCCAGCTTTGGTGGTACAGAAATGCAGACTGCAAGCTCCTATGTTACATATCCTGTTAATACATGTACAGATATTAAATTACGGCATATAGCTACTGTCGTATTTAATATACTGTACATGTGTTCTTAGAATTATATCACATTGCTTGGATGCACCCGTATGATACACTAAATGAAATAATAGTGCATTCCCCTGACACGCACCCATGTGAGGTCTCAGCTCATCCTCTGTTCCAGGCTTCTATTCTGTACGTCACGTCACATAATACATCTCATGCAAACGACACCCCATCCACATAGTGGCGTCTACGTGACACATATAACTCAATTCCGATTGACTGATACACGAGGGCGTCTGCGTGACACACATTATTCAGTTCTGATTGGCTGGGGCTGGAGCCTGACCCGTGTCATCGCTATACCCGCTATATACCGCCGCCTCCATATACTACTTACCATGTTACCATGATGTGTAACTTGTTGGTATGGCCCAGGCCTACGCAGGCGGCTGTGACAACTTAAGCCGTAGGCATAAAGGAATACACAGAGTACACTCGTCTGACATGGTGGTACCTGAATATAAATGGTCCATCATGAGCTCTTCTAACTTAATGGGTCTCGATTATGACGATTTAAAGTCATCAAGGGAATGGGTTTATAATATCTGGCTTAAAGTGGTAGGGTAGGCACATATTTGGTCACCAATGGCAAATGACAATTTGATATTGTGAACACACTAAATTAATTTGTTCATCAGGTTTATATGATTTGTGTAAAGATACATATCATAGAAGGTGTTGGCGCTAGATAATTGGAGATAGATGAATCTCCATGACAGTAAATATCAGCAGTATGTACACCTGTACTTTTGGATGTCGTCTGCTTGGCTTATACAACGGGAACCAGTGAAGAGTGGTTTGTACTAACAGGTACTAAGTACAGTGCGCTGGTACCCAACAGGTTGGTCTATATAGAGAACATGCATGGGAATACACCCACTCGGGGAGCTGCTCCCCGGCACGTCACGCACTTAGAGCATCACACATCTCATGGGATATTGGAGAGAATCCACATTTTAGAGGAAATGAATAGAAAAAGGGCGGAAAAGGAAGAAGAAAAGAAAAAAAAGGGGAAAAAAACAAACTTGCAGAGAATGGCATGTAGCTCCCTGGATGTAGCTGTATTGGGTGGTCGCCGGGACCCAGCCTGGGATCCATGCCACCTGTTCAGGTTGCCATGGTGAGTGGGGAGGTGGCTACCATGGTGAGGTCAGTGTGTACCTGATGACGCCATATTGGATCCATGTGTTGGTCCCTGGGGTGCCCGCCAGGGTCGTGGAGTGCACGCCTCAACAGACACATGCTATTAAAAAGGGGGAGCTTTGAAATCTGGTTTTCAGCCATTCAAAGACATCTGTGGAACCATTTTCTTACCGCTTTGCTTTGTCATGACTTAAATCTGTTGAGGTGATGATAATGGATATATAAGGCTATAGGGAACATACTGTAATCCTACGTTTATATTGGTGTAGGCATATACATACACATATACATGCTTTACACAATGATTATCTTACGTGTAACACTGTACAATCTATACTTAGTTAGTTCAATTCCGTGCACACCCCAGAAGGCCCATGTTAAAATGGTATTCTCCGATTCCATCTCAACCAGGAATAGCACATTTACAGACAAACTGTGCTATTTCTGTCCCGTGCAATGCTGCCACATCTGACTCCTCTCATTCAGAATACCGTTAGATGGAGCGTCGATTTGGTGTATTTCCATAACCATCGCTACTGCTCAACTCCAGTAATTAGATGACTCGGCCCCATTACATGGACTATAGATATAATGCTCTGTATGTACACATGCTAATATGATCAAGTGCAGTGTGCAACCACAAGACCACAAAGTCATGTATTACAAACTTGTCATTGTTAGGTGGGATATAAGCTACCAAAGAGATCCCCGTGTGTCTGGCAGATTACATACAGTTCACTTACATGGTATATTGATCGGCATACACATGTATACGGAGAGCAGCTCGTGTGGCTATTTTTAGCCCTGCGGGGTGGCGGCATGAGTCACTCAGTATTGATTGGGTTAGTCAGTACCTGGTCTACCCCACAGGACAGGTTACCCCAAAGTACCTAACAGTGTATCACATAATGGGGGTTTGCTGTAATAGACAATATGGCGTATTTGTTAGGGAACGTTCACAAATGACGACATATCCATGTCGTCACTTAAGGCTCCAAAAAAAGTCTGTTTCAGGTCACCCGACCGACCCTATCAAAACAGGGCCGACCCTACGTTTTTTTGTATGCAATTTTGAAGAAGTTGTCGTATTTTTACCCTTTTTTGGTAAATTTTAGGGTCTTCAGAGAGGCAGGTTAGTACTTTCATGTTAAAAAAAAAAGTTTAAAAAGAAATCCGACCTACCGACCCTACATTTTCTTGCCATGTTACCTGAAATAAACCCTTCTTTTTTTTGGCCTGACCCAAAGACCCCCCCCCCCCCCTACCCCCACCAATCAGTGTCGTCATTTGTAAACGTTCCCTGATCTCACCTACATAATAGAGAACATGTTATACATAAATAGCCTGGATTCTGAAGAAGCCGCTCTCGGTAAAAGCAATAAGAAGAAAAATGACTAGATGGCTTTGGAGTATCGTTACTTTCCACGAAGTCCTCTCCGACACCTACCTGCCACCTCCTATGTGTTGTACATTGTACAACAATAGAGGTGATGAAGATCTAATAGGCATAGCGGACTGGATGACGTCAATTCGCACCTTAGTGGTCTTTCATCTAGCTGCCTATAGAGTCATGTATAGCTCCATTGTCCACATATCCACATCCACATATTGGTGCTGCCACCTTTACGATGCAGGTGTCAGATCCATAACAAGCACCTGTCCTATAAGATTTCCCCGTGGGCAGGCGGGGTAAATTTCTGTGGTCTTTGGATATGTCTAGCCGACTTTATTCCAAAGATATAAATGTAGGTTCCCTGACCCTATACACTGTTAGAAGTAAGTAGTGTTCCTGTACACCAAATACTGGGGGCAACTATGGTTCCAGTAGATTGTGCTGTAGACCTACAGCAAGTGAGCGTTTGTATATTTACAGCACTATGTACTGTACAGGGACAGCAGAATCTTCTGTTACTGTACAGCAAAATTGATTGTAAATCATAGTCTGAAGGTCCTGGGTTCACCTCCCAGTGCTGGTGATATTTTCAACCATCCATGTGAGGCAAAAACGAATTTTAGGTGGATGTAGGTAAAACAAGAGAAGTGGCTCCACCAAGGATTGAACTCACCACCTGTGGTGTCGGAGACAGGCGCTGATCCGTTGCGCCACAGAGCCTGTGTTACAAACATTCATATTGGTATATATCCCTACTCTACTTCTCAACTGGTTAATAATAATTTGTAAAGGTCTGGGGTTCACCTCCCAGTGCTGGTGATATTTTTAACCATCTATGTGAGGGGAAAACGAATTTTAGGTGGATGTAGGTAAAACAAGAGAAGTGGCCTCACCAAGGATTGAACTCACCACCTGTGGTGTCAGAGACGGGCCCTGATCCATTGCGCCACAGAGTCGGTGTTACAAACATTCATATTGGGATATATCTCTACTCTACTTCTCAACTGTATAATAACAATTTGTAAAGGTCTAGGGTTCGCCTCCCAGTGCTGGTGATATTTTCAACCATCCATGTGAGGCAAAAACGAATTTTAGGTGGATGTAGGTGAAACAAGAGAAGTGGCTCCACCAAGGATTGAACTCACCACCTGTGGTGTTGGAGACGGGCCCTGATCCATTGCGCCACAGAGCCAGTGTTACAAATGGTCATATTGGGATATAAGCTACCTCTGCCATGTCTGTATTAAATGAGCTACAGCCTTGTTGCTAAAGATCCCTGATGAGAGGTGGCTAGACCTAGGATCGATCCCACGACCTCTCGTGTACATATTACAGGGAAAAGTACTGTAGATCTACAAGTCACTACCGTAACCTGCATCTACAGTAACAGAATTGTACATGTACAGTAGAATTTGCTGTATTATCATTTACAGCTAAAGTACTGTACATCTACAGCAAATTTTGCTGTTCACGAACAACAACTTTTTACAGTGTATATATTTCCCATCCCACTTAAATTTATGGCAAATATCGAATGCATAGGAGGCTAGTTGGTTTAGTAAATGTGTTTAGACAGGCCTTCAGAGTGCATTCCATGGTGACAGTCAATAACATGTAACAAGGCCATTACACCGCAGGGTACACATACTAGAAGGGCAGCCATCCTCTGTTGTAAATATTTATAGGCACTAAATGCCACCTATTGGGATTCAATATAAACAATATATCCTCAGCACATTCTGACCATGCCAGAGGAGATCGAATAACATGGCTACATTACAGGCATTTATATTAGGTACTTACCATGTGAAGCCAAAGACTCGTTCCCTTAGTCCAATCAGTACACTGGAAACCTTATGGGCTCTAAGGGTCTGGACTTTAGGCTGGTGTCAAAGGGAATATCCCAAAAGAGTTCTCACATGTGCCATCAGCGTATGGAAAGGCCCTCTCGTGGCTGGACATGATATATGGAAGATGACGATGTAAAAAAAAGCACAGCGGAGGGCTAAGACAAAGGAATTCACACCGTGGTTATTTCCACTTAGAGTCACATAACCTTACAGCTGTGGTTTAAAGATATAACTATAGTAGAGTGGCAGGCACCCTATAAGGGTGCCAGCCAGTTTACTGTGGTTATTTTGAGTTAGCCTCACATAACCATAGTCTATCTAACACATAAACTCATTACATGTATAACTACGTTTTGTGGTCACCAAGACATGGCGACCCTAAAGTCGTCTGCAGTGACCGCTTTAACATAGGGCTATGTTTTCAGTTTATACGTCTTGTATTACAATCAATAGAGACGAACATAATGCCAGTGTTCACTGTAGACAGTACACCGCACTACGCCATATCAAATGCGGTTATCTTTACCATCTCTAGGAGTTCATATGGGTGCACTCTGTCCGGTGATATATCCTACTGACAGACAGTTACTGTTCCTATATGAGGAAAAATACACCCATTTTTACTCCACTCACCAGAACAATCGACCACTCCCCTGACAGACAGGGCCCACCTTAGCTGTCAGGTTCGGCCGCGCTCATTATAGACCAGTGTATATTTGCCCCTTCGTTTCCCCCAAACCAACATGGCGGAATCAATTCCTCATCCGGGCCACTATTTATCGAGCCCTTTGCGCATGCGCGTGTCTCATCTGATACCAGACAGGAAGTGAATGATTGATGCCAGCCTGCGCGCGCAGCTAGGCGATGATTGGCTGTCGTTGAGACCACGTGATGGGTATCGTGTCACGTGGGTGGAGTGTACTCTGCGTGACATGCGTCCATGAGGGCTACTTCCGGTCGGAAGTGCCTCTACGCATGCGTGAATTTTCTCGCGTTTCTCCTGACAAGGTCCCAAGCATGTACATGTTTTGTTATGAGGTTAACCCCGTGAGACTGACGACAAATCTGTGGAAAATGACTTGTGATCCGTATGGTTTCCAAATGGACCTGCAGTTTGAGATAAAAATATAATCACCAAGCCACGAAATTTATGGAATTTCCTTCACTTTCAGAGTATTAATTAACTTTGCTGATATAATCCAAAAATTGATTAGGGGCCTATAACATTTTTTCATTTGGAAGCCTCTTATGGAACACTCTTAATTAAAAGTACCTGTGGTGTTTGGATAACATATCTCTCATAACTCATAGACCGTACTTACTGGGCTTCTCTGACTTTCAAAATCAGACATGAGAATGGTCAAACAGTAAGGGTGATGAGGAATATGGAATGCATGTGTATGTTTTTGATAGTTGCTGTTAAGTTATCAGACCAACGTATGTTGTCACATATAGGCTACCGCTGTGGAAAGGACCTGTACCTGATAGGGGTCAACAAATCGATGTATCCAGTCCCCATAACACATACACATGGTATTGGGCATAAAACACGAATTAGAGCTGTGACATTTAAAACGTTAAAAGGGAGAATATCTAAATAGGTTGAGATCCAAAACCGCAGCGCTTTACTGTGGAACCTGAGCTGCTCATGCTTTGGTGTGTGAGCAGCTCTGAGCAGATGGTGGTCTGTGTGATGGCTACCCACATCATCCCTCACTCAGTGCTGCGGTGTGGCAGCCAGGTGACTTTAAAGGACTGCCTCTACTTCCCACTCACCTGTGTATCTACTGAACATGTCCATAAAGCAGATATCAAAGGCAGGTTCAGGTTAATCATTATAGATATTTCAGCATGTTTATACAATGTACATTGTAGTAACAATAACATCATAAAGGCAAAGTGTTTCTCTGGGCAAGTTACAATCCATCCTACTGACCGACTACATAATACTATAATAGATTCAGAAGAACATGTACATTACACATTAGTTTGAGGAGAATGTGTGGTGATACTCGCAGCTGTATCCCTCTCATGCACCTACTTATCCCGTTCTAAGAACTCTCACCGGCTCTGATATACAACTACTGCAGTAGTAGAGATCTTCAATACGAAGCTGTGTCAGGTGTTGCTATTGGTGTGGGCGGCCGTCTCCATACCGCTATCTGGAATTCATACAGATGACATTCTCCCAAATAATATGTACATATAACTACGTGATATTCACATGAGAAACAGGTATACTGGCACAAGTACTGTCTGCTTCCCCCCGCCTCCTGAGATCTACTCCACTCATATCCCCCCATTTCTACACTATTCAAACGTTGATATGTAATGAAGGTTATTGAATCAACCTCCCTCACCCTATACAGTTAATATTATATCAAAATAACAATGTGTGTTTCCAATATAATTATAGCGATCCGAACCAAGTATGTCCTAACATATATCCAACATCTAGTTAGATACAGATAATCCGTAGAATCCTTTGGTAATCCTGCTGATTAGTGTATGTTATCCCTAATTGAGACAATAACGATATAGAATAGATCGATGTTCGCCAGTAACCATGGGATTAGTGATGGATCAAACATGTCAGAGTATTCTCATATCTGTATCCAGCCTTAACATGCTGTGTAGGACTGGCAGAACTCTAGAACAGCTAAGGCAGGTTCACCTACTTAGAGGCACATGTTTAGAGGGGAATCATTTTATTGTATCAGAATAATGATTGAACAATACTCTATACGCATGGGAAGGGAAAATTACCATGGATCACCAATACTATATGATAAGAACGTCAGCCTCACTCTAAGATTTATTCATCTATGGTAATACCTAAAACATTTGATGACTTCTTTTGGTACTAATGATACCAATAATATAATATATAAAAAGCGTCCTTGGTAACTAACGACATGGCCTGACCTGGGGCAGTGTATTAAGTACCTGGGGGAAGGTGGCAGGTGGGTGCTGGCTGCTCAGCACTGGGACCCTCCAGGGCTCCTCCAGATCATGGCAGGGGAGCACACCTTGGTTAGGACAGCCTTAATTGACTGGCACAGTATCCCCAGTACTCCCACCGGGGTACAGGTACCAGAATCCCTCAGTCACGAACATATGGATGGAGGCTTATAGGCCACTGGGAAATCAGTATATTTATGCTGTCTTGAAAGCTTCATCAGTTATAGTGACAAACCCTTCTGCTTTCCAAGAGAAACCCAGTTAAATCGAAAAATTGAAATTGATCAACTATGTTGGAATTGATATGTCAAAATTACAAACTCACATGTTAAATAACATAATAAATAGACTGAAAAGGTGTGAATGGTTTGGAGTGTCCAAGGAATAAAAAATTATGAATAAATGCAACAGATAGTGCTAAATCATCTCTATTTCAATTACATGCATGTATGTAAACGCTATTTCACAAGGTCAAAACCATTTGTGCCGCTGATATTAAAGTGGGCGGTGCACATGTGCCATAACCCTGGAGAGGTATAGGGTAACTGATATAACCCATGATTAAACAATATGACAAAGCTTCCAAGGTGTAATATCATCTTGTCCTATCCCTCCAACATGGGTTAAGCATGTACACATATCCTGTAGATATCACAGACATTGCTTGTGTCCTTCCATTATTAGCGTGGTAGATTGTTTCACAAATTGCAGTAGCTTAGGGAGTACCCCACCACAATCTAGCCACCCTCCCTGACTCCCCTCACTCTCTATAAAACTAATCACAGCAGCCTTGGCGCTGCTGGGCCAATCAGGAAGCCTCTCTACTTCCGGTGCCGACCGGAAGTCGGTGATTTCACCCAGCACAGTTTCCGTTCAGATCCTTGTCTGAGGGGATATCTGCTCGGAGAGTGTTCTTAATGAGCAAGTCGGATGTAGTTTCTTTGAGTTGGAGAATAAGTAAGAAAGGCTTCTCTGTTGATTTCGTGTCCTTCCAAGCCGAGTGTTGTGTCCTTGAGAAAGATTGGCAAATTGCGTCCCGTGTGAGGACATGGAGCTTGTTTCAGGTTCAGTGACAGTCTATGGCAGGAATTAGGCATAACTCTTCTTGGATTTTTAACATGAAAGTACTAGCCAGCCTCTCCGAAGACCCTAAAATTGACCAATCTAGGGTAAAAATACTGAAATTTCTTCAATATTGCATAAAAAGACATAGGATCGGCCCTGTTTTGATAGCAGCTTTAAAAGCTTCTGGCTTTACACACCCGCCACAAAGTAACAGACCACTGGTGGGCGGGCTTGAATAAAGTGTTCTTTAAGACACTTTCCCCTAGTCACCAGACTGTCAAATGAAAATACATCAGTACCTACGCCACAGGCAATGGGAATATAGATATGTGTGAATACACGCACATGTATACTGTACATACCAGTCAGTGGCAGAGAGCTCGGACCTCTACAACATAGAGCCCATACTTGAATGTGTTTTGTTATTTCTCCAAGCCAGATGGTAGATCTCCCAATGCTCCCAATACATTCTTTTATATTGGCAGAGCATGTATGAGCCTGAGCCATTTCCTGCACCCATGGGCAATTCTATAACCATACTCCATATCCTGCCATATTCTAGTATATATATATATGAAATGTAAGATATAACTATGGTCATATCCTGAGACAAAAAAAGTAGCAAAGTGAACACGGCCAGTCATGGTACCAGGATATATATTAGCTACTCTATAGAAGTATGATGCACGAGATAATAGACCAATGACCATAACCCACATTCCATTTTAGGCCTTTCATCTCGCTTCCCTTTTCATGTGATCATAATTATGGGCTTTGAATAGCCAGCACTACCATTATCATACTTCTGAATAAGTGCTCTACCATTATTTCCTTGACTCATGCATTCATGCAAAATGTTTGTTTTTCACCAAAATGTGTAAGGTAAAAATGTCATTCCACATCCATGATGTATAAAGCCACGTTCTTTTAGTCCCATACAGTAGACTTTCCTCTCCATCTCAATTGCCATCACCACAGTTTCAAACTATGAAATCAATTCTTAATATTTTCTACTTTCTGTGTATTTTCAGTGAGGTTCAAAAAGCAGTACAAACAGCTCGCAGCTTATACCAGAGATGGTGTGAGCTGCTCGACGACCCGGTTACAGTGTCCAAGGAGGAGTACGACTGGACGTCTAACGAGCTGCGAAACAGCCTCCGGAGTATCGAATGGGATCTGGAGGATCTGGAGGAGACGATAAATATCCTTTTTTGTGAGAACCATTCTCTGGATTTACCAAAAGCAGAAGGTTTAAGTTTTAATAGACACACTCCACCTTAATAGATATCAATAGGCCCTTTTAAATTTCATCTTGATATTTATCCACATGTTTTTACTCACATTCACAACTGTGAGCAGCCAAGCAGAAAGGATAGTCCCCGCGGGATTAGTTCCGATTTTAGCCACCAGGGGGCGCCACTATGGCCTAAAATGAAAGAATTAGGCTAAAAATACCTCTTGGGTACTTTTTTCTGGAGAATTCAGTAGTATTACATAAAACATTCCATTTTTGGTAAAAAGCTTCTATATTTGGAAGGTAAAAGGAACGTTTTAAAGCCTAATTGGGTGTGCTTGTTGATATGTGTTGCCATGGAAACATGATTTTTATTCCAAATAGAGGAAATTAAGACATAAATTGATAGAATGATTTCTGAGGATTGCGATGGTGAAAACTAAATAAAATTACCATTCCTAGATTGAATTTTATGACTTAAAGAATGAAAATGTATGATAAATTTCTAATTATCATAGATTATGCTATTTAAATAGGGATATCTTGGAAAATATGAGACATAGAGCTAATTGGGATTTTGGAAAGGGTGATGCCCACACATATTCATGAAGCCATTTCTCAAAAACTAGAAGAAATATCTTCTAGTGTAATATATCACTTGAAAGCTTATGACATCAATTTCAAAATTGGCTTTTTCCTTGGACTACCCTTCTCCCTTGCCTGTACACAACTGTGTGATGGACGTCTTTTTAAAATTCATTACATGGTATAGACAGACAGTACACATGATCTAATGTCATTCATGTTTTGAGAGACATTTAAAAGTTCATGAGTTTGGATAAAGCAACATTTTACCCAATAGATGGGATAAATCAAAATTAATTAATGGAATTATTTATTTGAATCTAAAATATCTATTAATCTATTCATTTGGAGTGTGTGTCAGAGATGAGGAGTTCATTTTAAAATATCGATGCAATTAGCAAATGGGAATCATGGATACGCTATGGATGGATTATTACAAATAAATACAAATTGGACGAGACATAGATGGATTCAGGAAAGGTAGGTGGTCTTGCACTGAGAACCTCCAGTAATATCTTGACCTTTTGCTTACACGTGATCATTGCTGCTTCACTTCAGCTGCTTCAAGAAGTGATGATTAAAAGTGATTTATAGGTCACTTTTATAAGTGAAAGAAACTTCCTAAATGGTTGACCTTTATCATCATCTACGTTCATTTTATTTTTGGGACGACCGCAGGCCACTGAACGCACAGTTTAAATTACAGGAGGTTGATTCTCATTGTAATGTATAATAACTACACTTGTTTTATATTCGTTCATAGCTGCGGACATCGGGATTGAATATCACTGACAGTTAATAAGGAGGAATTGTGATTTCAACAATATTTAGAGAGTTGGGCAATATCGCCCTTGAAATTACCGAAGGCAGATACTGAGTTGATAGCATGAAATGTTACAGGCACTGAGTATTCATATACAAATATTTAAGAATAGTTGAAAACACAATATGTTGTAACTAAAATTCTTTCTAACCAAGATAGGTATGTATAAAAGCGATTACCAAATGTGTTCATTGTAAACGAATATGGTAATAACCAAGTTTTCACAACTATGCTTTACTCTAAATGAAGGAGTAGTAATACGTGTACTTAATGTGTATTACTACCCTGGTAAACCCCAGGAACCTTTCCCAAGAATTCATTTAGTAATTGCCCGCCCAAGCAAAAGCAGCAATTGCCAACCAGAGCTGCTCATGAACTTCCCTGACCCTCACCTCTCACCTCTCACCTGCCCCACAGTGACCCCATCTTCTCACTAGGACCCAATGCCTCTGCCGTGGCAGAATTAGACAAATGGCCATGACTCCAATATCACCATTCCTGCTCTGAGCAGCTCAGTCCTGCATTTGAGGTTCTCATGTCTAGCTCGGTGAGCTGCTCATAATGTATAGCAGGTAGGCAGGCAGCCTCCCTGCGGCCATTTGGACATTGTTGCGGTGTCTGGCTGAGGTAAATCACACTAATGTCTGCTCAGTGCTGCGGTACTATTTGACCTTGCTCAAAGCATTGGGAGGATAACATACAATACCTGGCTGTGCCAAAGAGTGTCTTTTCATCACTATATGCAATACACGAAGAGGACTCTGCACGCATTGGACATTAAGAGATGAAACCACCAATATAGTTATGGCAAAATACATGAGATCATGTCTTCCTGTCCGATGGCATGCCCATATCAAAGTGATTATCTGATGAAACTTCCATTAATTAACTAATCAGCATCTGTTTACCACACTATGGTATATCATTTAATAATGGTGCTTTTATGGAGATATTGGAGGTGCGTCCTGTCGAATTACTTTGATAGCTTAAGTCAAGACCACACCGCATCACTACCCCAAAACACCCTGCTTTTGATCTATGTTCATAAAGTGGATCTAGCAGAAGGGGATTGGAAAGTTGTAGATCTATGCAAAATAGATGTCATCCATGGACATGGCCCCACTTGATGGATGCAGCAATGGGCTGACGAGGTCAGAGATGGCCCTGGAGGGGATGGGAAGTTTGATTACAGAGGGGTCCTCTGAGGGAGCCCTGAAGGATGCATATTTGAATAGCTTAATAGAAGGTAGCCTGGGATCAGATGAGATAGGGATTGGGTTGATGAGCATTGACGTATGATATCAGGGGAATGCGGTGGGAAATAGTGGGGTTTTATTGAAGGCTGAATGAGGGAGCTTATGAGTTAAAAAGGAGGAGGCACATACGCTGGTATGATAGACATTGGTAAGTGTATTCAATGGCAGTACATTCAGGATTAGCCAAGTGTAAGTCCTTCTGTATACTTGTGAATGGCCCATTGAATGCTCATAGATGGGGAGCAGACCTAGAGTGTTTGGGAGGGTACGGATATTGACCTGGTGTCTGAACGTTGGCTGGGGACGTGATGGATCGGGGTTCAATAGAACCTTATCCCTCCTCCAGCCCCAAGCGCTATTGAAGTACTTAGGTTTACTCTACTTACCACCACACACTTGCCCGTCCTCTATATGGTTAACTGAACTTGCTGTATACGGTACCATAAAGAGCTCCAATACTGCAGTTCTCCACTGGGTGCTCCACTTCCCTAACTATAAGTTAAAGGCTATCTAGAGTGAAATATTTCCTCATACATCACTTTAGAAACTGAAAATACATTCTGTCTAAGCTATCGCCAAGTCTTCAATATACTCTCCAGGCTATATATAATGTTCAATACTGTGCTCAATACCCCCAGACATAGATGGGCCAAATGATCCATTTTCTGAACCTTTGGGCCTCCCATGGTACACATAGTAGTAGACCACAGAGCCTCCTGACCCTCACTACCTTGACCCCCTCTATCCGCCATGAACTTGGCCTTGGGGTCCAAGTTCCGCTGGAGGCTAAAAGGGAGTGGCCGCGGAGGGAGTTGTGAAGGCATAGCTGGGAGGATGTTTTAGATACACTTTACGTCCTACGAGTTGGGAGGAATCCCCAAGTACATCAATATTTTATTCCCGATTATGATTACTTCTTGACGTACACCACTTCTCACCTGAGAGAAGCCATTGCTAGATGTTGAGCTCAATGTATCGACACATGATTACGTCCCAAAGGAACTGTTGGTTACGTTAATTATAGAGCGAGTCTAGACATTCTAAATAATTATATCCATGATAAGACATTTATTGAACAACAAGTACCACACTTCCGCATACTAATACATAGCTTATGCTAATACATCTGGAAAAAAACACTTCTGTCAAGTCCCTCTGTTATCCTGATTATGTATAACTTCTGTCTCTGTCTGGTTCTTTACTGTGGTATGTTCTACTGCCACAAGAGACTATTCCTGAACCAGTTACAACCACGACTACCCCGCAGAGGGAAAACCACTCAGGAACCATAGATAGAGGAGATGTTGGTACTAGAGAAATATACCGTGGGGAAATCATCTTAGAATACTATACAGGGAAGCGGATCTTAGTCATAGAAGGGTGCCTTGTATGAATTAGAGATGGAGATGCATGGATAAGAAGTTCATGGACTTAATGTTTTGTCATTTAGAAGTTATACAGGAGAAGTAATGAATGATATTATCATAACAGGAGGTGATGGTTATCTTTATATCATAATGTACAGTTATGCTTATAATCTTCCAAAAGATACAGAGTTGGCCGGGCTCCAGGAATGTAGTCAGCCTAGATGTCAGTGGTGTCTCTAACGGAAATTCCAGACAAAATACAGAAATGTTCACCGATCTGTTATGAAGGTTGGGAACATAATTTTGGTAAAGATCACTGACATGATGACGAATCCTGGAGAAGAAGGTCACAGGTCATGTAGAAGAAGGTCACAGGTCAATACACCCATCTCGTCTCACGTGACCTTTGTTGAAGTAACACCACCTGGTGAGGCTTGTTAACATGTTACATGTTCACAGCACGGGAACATGTGATTTAACGTGTAGGTACAGGTAGATAGGGGCCCACCAGATGTACCCCTACAGTTAAACCACTACCTGGAGCCTATCTCCGGCTGGTACTTAATGTAGATATACAGGCGGTGAAGATATACTTATGTTTTAGTGTGGTGATGTATTGCCAAGACATTTACCATGAATTTATGTTTAATCGCTAAGGCCTAAAAAAAAAGGTTTGTTTCAGGTCACCCGACCGACCCTACCAAAAGAGGCCCGACCCTACGTTTTTTTTATGCAATTTTGAAGAAATTTTCTTGTTTTTACCCTTTTTTGGTCAATTTTAGGGTCTTCAGAAAGGCCGGCTGGTACTTTGGTGTTTAAAAAAAAGTTTTAAAAAAAATACCGACCTACCGACCCTACGTTTTCTTGCCATGTTACCTGAAACACACCTTTTTTTTTTTAGCCTAAGCCCTTACCTGCTAACGAGAAACCAGTAACTCACCTACTCATTCAGGCATCATTAGGAGTGTCTTTACCTGTTAGGACTGTCTTCTTATTTCTTATTCTGTTCTGAGATACAAGTCCCTCATTGAAGTAACCTATACTTAACGAGGGATATATATGCGTTCTAATACAGGCAGTATTTACCACAAGAAGAGACAAAATCCGATGTTTGCACCTGTATCACCCTTTTCCTCGTACATGTCACATAATTATGATTATCAACATGAATCACACAGGAGGCAGACATATTTCATATGTGAGGATAATATGAACATTACTAGAATGTCTCAATGTGTTTCCAGATGCCATAGACCTACCATAGAATAGCACCAATCTAACATTGACCGAGCTCACGTACAACGTCTCCGGAGTATTCTCAACCAAACTTGAGCAGAAAGGCCTTTCGTGTTCTCAGTGTTTAGCTTTAAAGGTGCTTGCTCTCTGGGAAAATAGGGAAAAAATGTAATGTGAAAGGAGAGAGGTATAAAACACTGCTGGATTCCCAGAGCGGGGTAGGTGGTGATCCGTCAAGAGTTGCTGATATTGGGCCTGCTAATCCAGCCTGACTAACTCAACCCTAGGGAACTGAGGATGGCTGTTTAAAAGTTCAACTCAGTCCGTGGTACAGGGAGAAACCCACCAACACAAGCACTCTCTGATTGTTTATCAAAAGAATTATGAGATTCCGCTGTTCTTTCCCTTTCCGTCAATATCTGCATGCTTTGGATATCAGTATCCAATTATACAATTGCTAGACATTGAAAAATGTCCATACTTTATATCTCTAAGAAGTGGCATCTCTGGGAGATGTAAATTAAAAGAGCAATTTGACTGACACCATGATAGAATTGTCTAGGTCAAAGACATGAGAGGAGATGCCCCCATATAATCAATCATATCTACAACTGGTGATCCTCTGAGAGGGAAGGGGACAAGGACACTCATGTAGGCATACAGAAGGGTGCAGAGGGAAGCAGAGGGGGAGAAGTACAGCGTACTTGGAGATACAGAGAAAGGGGAAGAGAAGACAATCGTGCAGAAAGAGAAGATGAGGTGCACGTTATCTGTTGTGGCTGACAGACATTAAAGTACTACATGTAGGGGGCGTGGGGTGAATGAATTATTCACCATATTAATCACATCCTGAGCTCTCCTGCTCCCGCCACCCAGCCTCAAGCCTCCAGCCCCCAGCCCCAGCCTCCAGCCTCCAGGCTGAGGTGGATTGGGGCACTCAGGCAGGAACAACACTGGAGGATTGGGACAGCTTCAGACTGATGGATCTGAGCATTACCACCCACTGAGATCACTCACACACATCCTGTCATAACCCACAGACCTAATTAAAGCAAGGTGCATCTTCTCACTGGTTTTATTCTGACACCGATAACCTTGGTAATAATTGAGGAGGCGGCTGGGTCTTTGGGTGTTTTTTAGTGGGGTTTGATTTAATTGTGTGCGGCCTTGTAGAAAGCTAGTGTGTTTGGGTGGTTTACTATGGGTTTGAAGGGTTTTGGGTTTCTTATTCCTTTGCCATATTGGATCACCTATAAGGCTATATGATCGCTTCTTTGATCTTCTGATTTGGCCAGTTAGAACTCTTAGAAGCATGGAGCCCAGCCCACACATATCACTACAAATGTGTTCCATCGATTTTCCCAATGATATCGTATACATAAATGTTAACATCAAATCATATTCTTATATAGAAGTCGGTCACTGGGCAGTGAGACCGCATTTCTGTCGGGGGAATTATTATTATTGGAGCTAAACCATGTTGATGTTTGGTATTCTCATAGTACATTTAATCCAAACGTCCATTACAGTTGACAGTTGACAGTTTCTAACCCTTTAAGGACTATCTGTTAGGAAAAGACCATATTTGTCGCCATAATGCCCGCAGCCCATGCAAGTGAATAGCTCGTCGCTGCTGCATTGCTGCATAATGCCGAGCCTTCAGGAGCGTATCAACCCCGTAAGGTCAACACGATGCATTCATACAGCACTGTTAAGTTACACGCCGGGGCTGCATTCATGCATCATGACAACAAACCCATGAATGCACCTTGCCGCTCTTAAATGGTTATTATTGAGACAAACTTACCGATCCTTCATTATGAGCCTTACCTGTGGCCTATCCCGCCCAGCCAGCCCAGGTGTTCTTTAATTACCACCACACCTACTATAGAAAAAAGCACACCTGCTATTCCCATCCCCCGTCCACACCTTGACCAGTGTTGACCACGTACCTCACGAGTCTATAAAGGACACACAGACGTGCACAATTACCTGGCATTTAGTGGCTCAAAGCTCGATATAAAAACTAGACATTGCCGCACAACTTTGTAATTGTAATTCCGCTTTTGTTATAGCTCACTATATACAGTAGGGTATAGGTCCAGTGTCTGATTGGAGATCTTAATTTCATCCATAAGTTATGTATTACCATAGTTAGCCTATACCTGTAAAGGTTATGACAAACAACAACTACCCCATAAGGTCAAAGCCAGGTATGCCAACACCCAACTGACCAGTGGGCGGGTACTAACAAAAACAGACGGAAGGGGAACTTGTTCCTGTGATCAACGTGCAGGCTGCCACTAGCGGCATAGCTTGTTCCTGGCAAGCTATTGTGTGTGGATGTTAAGTACCAAGCTAAATCTGGCGAGGTATTCCGTAGACAGAACTAACATGGCGTATACTGGATCCACCAGAATTATCCCGATATACAATATAACCATAGTGTGACTTCTTTTGTCTTATCCCCTCAGCGTGGGTTAAAAAATGTTACTTTGTTGATCGGCTCAAATATAGGAAAGATTGATTGCATATTGTTGCTGTTGATCAATAAAAAGAGAGTCAATTTGACTGTCTCAGATTTTATTCGCATACAGTAGGGCACCTGTCCTTTGTCTCTATTGATTACTATTATACCTACAGTTATTTAGGTTCCCAAATAGGACTGGGCTAATTAGGTTGATGTCTATGTAGGAAATGATTAAAATGTATTGGTCTGTGAAGAAGAGCCTTTTTATGCCTTCAGTGGTGCTGCATCATTTCTAATGGTAGATGCACTCCTCATCCATTTCAATCAGGATTTTACCAGCTCATCAGTCAGTTTAAGGAAACACATAATGACTCCTTTTTTATGTGGAAGAAGGAGGAATATCTATAGTTCTATCGCTTTCTCTCTCGATCACATATTTTAAATTTGAATAAGTGCGAAGAAGATTGTTTTATAAACTCACCTTTTTCATATGAATATAACAGACCATGTTGAGGCAAATACCTCTAATGTAAAATGCATACCATACTATTGCTGATGGTAATCTCACCATGGACCCCCAGGTCGGCTTATCAGGTACATTATACATGTAGTATAGCAGGTGGGTGGTGCCCTCACCTGTACTGCAGCTGCTAGCTCTTTAAAGGTTGGATATTGTTTAATTCAGTATGCCCTTTATCATCATGATGCATCATGTCAAACATACGGGGCTGATACACTCCTGAAGGGTCGGAATAATGTGTGGATGCAGTCTTGGCGAGTAGTATCACCAGGGCTACATTTATGCATCGTGCCGACCAATGGCATTGAAGCACTATGTGGTCCTTAAAGGGTTAATACCCCCAGGCCACCCCCTGCCTGTTGGAGGACTCTACCCCTCGGACCAGCAGACCTTTTTTAGGCAGCCCTTGCCCTCTCCAGGACCGTATACTTCTGGACCTAAAGTTACAAGTCTGCGGAACGAGAATCCTTGAAAGCCCATGTCTTACTGCCCCTTCAGCAAGAGTCGGAGGGGAGCGATGAACGGTATTCTTGGCCTTATATAGAGGGGGTGGAGGCTCAATGTAGCTAGCCCCCACTACAGGCACCTCGTATACGGGAATTCCACCAATACTGGCGCCACCAAGTGGAATGCAGATGCACTACTGTTTGTACTATATAACTTATATGTACCATCATATATAATTGTTATCATGGAGTGGTTCCCATTTTCATACAGCCACATCTTGTTCCTGTGCGGCATTGGTGTAGCATGGATACACGATATTCAGCTAATACCATACACTTATATAAACAGGGCATTATGTATATAAATTGTTACACACAGGTAGAACTACACAGTCTTATCTGAACTCTACCCCCATCCCTGCCTTTGTGTCTGACATTATCATCCTCATCTTCCATCGTCTATATCTGGCTTCTTCACGATTCCATATGTACTTTACTTTTTGCCTTTTAGATATTTTTTATCCAACATAGCCTTAGTATAGCAAAAACAGGAAAAAACTATAGAAGGTAATAATCTTTGTAACCCCTTTCTATGAGCCTTCTAATCCAACCAGTTTCCGCGTGTGTTTGTATCTGTACTTTACGGTTTTAACTGCTGTTTACCAGAAGAGAGACATGCAATTGCAGTTTGGGCTGGAGCAGCCTGAAGCACGCAATGGGAGATGGTGTTCTCCAGGGTCTACTCCTCTTCTCTGTCTGGTTTCATCTGTCTAGTCAGTGAGGGCATGCAGGCAACCTATTACTATTAGTATCTGACAGGCTGGTGCAGTGATACAAGTCGACACTGAGCATTCCAGGATTGTGTCTCAGAAACATGTTAGGATTGGCAGGGCAGGAAAAATTATTCTAATGTCTTCAATTGTGACACATTACAAACTGTTAAATGTATAACAGTAATTTGAATCTAGATAAATCCTGGGGGATATTGGTATGCTGTGAAGTAAAGAGAGAAAAGCAGCTAGTCTATGCCTGCAGGTAAAAGCGGGATGGTAAAAAGCATTGGCTCAGACATATTTATGAAGCTCACTATTAGCTTTATCACACAGCGCACTGCACATTAAGGCACTTATATAGATTTACGGCTTACATACACACAATACATGACACCCTAGCCACCCCCTGTGGACTGCACACAGCTTTACAGATTTAATCAAATCAGTGTTGGCGGATTGCTGAGCCATACTTTACCCTGGCAATCCTTACCCATCCATCATCAGCTCACCCCCTCCCCTACAGCCCTTTAAGGACGGCATGATGCTTTAAGTTCATTAATTTTGTCATCATGATGCTCCGATGCAGCGCTAACGAATAGCTTGTGGGTGCGACATTGGCGCATCATGCTAAACTTGATTGGCATGATGCCCCAATGCAGGTCTGGCGAGCTGCTCATCGGGGTTGCATTTCTGCATCATGACAGCGAAGGGGCATGATGCATTAAAACATCATGTGACTCCTAAAGCATTAACACTCCCCCACGCCTTTATACCTCATACAGTAATTAGTCCTGTCTATACAAAAGTGGATCTGCATGTGAAGGGGCCTGAGTTTAAATGGATCACAACTTCTCTGCCCACTCGGGATCTCAGAGCTAATTTCCTCCCAGTGTGTAAATACAGAGCACACTCCGAGTGAACACACTTTTTGTGGGGGTTTGTGTGAAGGAACATGAAGTAATAGAATGCAGGCATTGTGGGACCAATTGGCCTTTTTATGTGTTCCTGCATCATGGGTTCTTTGCTGTGAGATATGTAGATTTGACTCGTATTGTGTTTAAGTTATCAATCACTATCTATTCCCGCATCGTGGGTTCTTTGCTGTAGAATATGTAGATTTGAGGTGCATTTTATTTGAGCTATCAATCATTGTACATTGTAATCTGGAGGCATTCTTCGGGTGAAGCTAGTACATGGTCATTGAAATGCAACATTTGGTTGATTAGTTCTATTGTGTATAGCAAAAAGTTATTGGTAATCTTATTTGATCCAATCTGTCATACTCTATTACGCTGTAGTGAATACTTTTTTAACAGGTTGGGTACTACCGTAATAATCTATTATAGTACATGGGTCTCAAAAGAGCGCAGGTCTAATAATAATAGCGCAGGGGTAGGACCTCCGCCCACCCTAAAACCTAAATATTCTCTTTTAGAAGACCAAGATGTTACACATATGTGAGCAGGCAAGCAGAAAGGATACTCCGTGCGAGATTAGTTCCGATTTTAGCCACCAGGGGGGGCGCCACTATGGCTTAAAATGGAAGAAACAGGGTAAAAAATGCCTTATAGCAATTTTTTCTGGAGAATGCAATAGGATAACTCAGAACATTCCATTTTTGGTGAAAAGCTTCTATATTTAGAATGTAAAAGGAACGTTTTGAAGCCTAAATGGGGGCCCTTGTTGATATGTGTTGCCATGGCAACATGATTTTCATTCCAAAAAGAAGAAATAAATATTCCGGTTGATAGAATGATTCATTAGGATTACCATGGTCAAAACAAAATGAAATTATCATTCCTAGATCCAATTTTTTGACCTAAAGAATGAAAATGTATGATGCATTTCAAATTTTCATAATTATGCTAATTAGATAGAGAAATCTCTGAAAATATGAAACTTAGGGCTTATTGGGATTTTGGAAAGGGCAATGCCTATACATATTCGTGAAGCCATTTCTCAAAAACTAGAATTGATATCTTTTTGTGTAATATATCACTGGAAAGCTCATGACATCAATTCTAAAGTTGGCTTTTTCCTCGGAGTACCCTTTTCCCTTGCCTGTACACATATATCTGCAATCTTCATATAAATGAAAATATTGATAGTTGCTCCCAAAGTCACTGACCCTTGTCCTCAGGACGTATGTATGTGTATGTACAGTATATATCTATCCATGTGTCAAAGTGGCCTGTGACACACAGAATCCCCATACATCACCCTTATCCTGTGCTAATCCACCACTTCCGCGACCTGCTCTCTCCCCGCGTGATCTCGTTTGTTGTAGCGTTAAGTAGCTGCGAGCTGCTCTCTTGTGTAGAGTGCCATGAGCCGTAACTATGGACGGGACCACTCTGAGCTGCTCATCTCAGGCCTATTTGTCCCCCTTAGGTGCTAAGTCCCCATGCCGAGCTGCTCCGCGTGCTGATACCACCCTGAATGGTTATAGTCTTAGGGGAGGAGCAGCTCTGGTTTTGGGTATGTCTGTGCCATATGTCTCTGGTGGCTAAATTGAGTGTTGCCGAAATGACACCGCCACACCAGCTTTTCTCGCGGTAAAATCCTACTGGGCTGTGTAAGCTTGCTAGGACACCGACCACAATGGTTGGTCATGAGCTCAGCTTTCCAACAGTGAAAGCATTTTCAAATGTCCCTATTAGAAGCTGAGTTAGACCTACGTTACCGTTTTAAGTCTTTTACCGTGAATTTTATGAGTTGTTATTAAAGAAGCTTTAAAACGTGTACTTTTTTTTATATAAAATTAAATAATATGAAATGTGCTATATGAAATAAATATATATGGATTGATGTGGCCTGTGTAGAGGAAAATGATCTGTGTAAGATTCCTGACCCATGTTACAATGGCCAAATATAACTCTAGTCAACAAAATTAATTTTGGGGTATACCAAATTGTCAGAGGTAATTTTCTGACCTAGGACAAATGAATTCTGATAAGATACAGGTCTATACCAGCAGTGAACAGCAGCCATGTTAATGAAATAGCACACCGTATATTGGATGTCAGTTATTTATATGCGCTCACCTAAAAACTGCTGTCTGTGACATCCAGTGTCCTCTAGTTCCAGACGGAGACGAAGGATTCCCTCACGTAGACTCAACATTCACTGTTAGCCCTTTAAGGCCCACATAGTGCTTTAATGTACATCCTTGGTCGTCATGATGCATGAATGCAGCTCTGGTGAGTAGCTCGCCAGTGCTTCATTCAAGTATCATGTCGACTATATAAGGTAAGCACACTCAGAGCGTTGTCATGATGCATCAATTCAGCCCTGTCGAGTTCCGCTGCATTCATGTATCTTAATGACCGAAGCCATAGCACATTAAAGCAATATGCTGTCCTTACATGGTTAAGAGTCGACGAGCCAGGGGGTGTGCCAAATGAGGCAATAGAGATCTGGTCAGTAGGGGAGGGGTTTTATAAGACGTCGGGGGTATAGAGAGGATAGGGGCACCCAGCTGGTATAGGAAGTGATGGAGAATGCCCATTCCCCGACATGGAGTGGTTAGGAATAACCATAAGCTGGAGAAAGTAGGAAATAGGGCAAGGACTAGTGGGATATGTTGTGGGAAGCTGGGATCGGTGGAGGTTATATATGAGAGATTGGTGAGAGTGATATAACAGTTAACAGGTCATTCTATTACAATTATTTAAAAGGAGATATCAAAGTATAACAATTTCATTCATGGCGAATACAGTAGAAGTCTTTATATTAGGCGTCATGTTAGAAACCCCTCCCCAGTATCTCCCAGCCTATATATGAGGCCATCAAAATACGTAACTGAAAGGAATATAACTTACCTTTTTCAACTGATTATTGATCCTTTGATCGATGTATTTCACTATGATATGGGATGAAAATACAAAGGAACACACAGATTGTGGTGTAATCCTCGGTGGTGAAAGATTGTCGTGGACCTGTGTTTATAATCGATATATTGAAATCTGAATTTTGCACTTAAATATTATTATAGTCAGAAAATGTTGGTACTGGTGCAGTAAGGTTACATCATCGACCAGTCACAATGCGGAATGGCTGGACAAGGGTGAGAGATGAGGTTAGGGTGGAGGGAGTAGGGGCTGGGAGGTCTGGAATAGAGATTGGATCTGTTCAGGGTGGAGTGGGGGCGGAGTGAAATGGGGATTTGAGGTATAGAGGGTGGGGCTTTAAGCTAAAGCACATCACTGATGGCTGTTGAAGGTGGAGAGGGGGCTTTGGGTGTTATACCCCACCCTCATCCCCACCCGCCTCACTCCTTTAGCTCTGGGAGTGGGTCAGAGGTTTTCAAGGCTACAGTCTTGACCTAGTAAGGATGCCAGTTGCAGTGGAAAGCAGTGTGGGAGCGGACCTCAAACTCATCATCATTATGTGAGGGTACATCAGACAAGCATATTCTCCAGACAAGCACTCGGAGAGAAAATGCATTTTGTGTGTTTGCAGAAAGGGTGAGCGTCTCCGAATGGAATGTGTGCATGTGACTGACATGTAGTGGGGAGTAGGGGGAGCTGGAGAAGCAGGAGGAGGAGGTGGGGGATGCAGGGAAAGTTGGATCCTTCCTTTCAGCCTCCTCCCTCCCCCGTCTGTCGGCTGTCATGCCCAATGATGTCTTCCCATCAAGATCTATGCATCTCCCATAAAGAAGTGTCCCCTTGGGGGTCCTGCTGTCGCTAGGGGCGCTGTGGGCAGTTAAGTGCCCCCCACCCTGCGCACCTTAAGTGGGCTTGGCTGGTTCCTGGCCGACCAGAGTGGCAATATACACGAGGCAATGGCACACGAGGGCAACCAGCGTCTTGCCACCGGTGGCGCCCTCTGGGACAGACGCAGGGACCTAGTTTATGACTGGGTCATATATGATGGTGCTCGGCATATGTCGCTCGAAATTTGATTTCATTCTAGAGGCTCCCTGAGGTAAATTTTATGGATTCGCTTATTTCCTTGGGCCTTTCTCTGAGTAGGTCTCTCTATATCGGATTCATAACCATTGTCTGGGGGGAGAATCCAATAAATCATACTTTACTGAATATAGCATTGCCTTATAGGGGTCAGTCTGGTCGTCCTATGGGCGGCTCCATTACTTAAGCCTGTAACCGGCGAGACAAGCACTGATACAGCCATCACAATGGGGACAGGCTATTACATAATGCACCCTAAACATTCCGCAGTGAAGCCCAGGGAATTATCTCATTGGTTGATAATGCATCGAGCTAGACGCCTATACAGGTTCAGCTTAATATCAGTAGTACTGTTGTGATATTGTAGCACCCAGACAGCCTAGATGGCACTCAGCCAACTCTAACATAACCACATATTGATCACTGCCTATAATGGAAGATTACATGTGAAATTTAGCCATTACCTAGTCATAAACCTCTTGTCGTCCCGCAATCAGGTCTTGAACTGGTCAGACACAAACCCCCTTTCAGCCATAAATCACCTCTAGCCTTTGCCATTGCACTGACATGACCCACTCCGCAGTCTCTCTCAGCCAAATAAAGCGCGCCAAAAGTGCCTTTCAGGACTCGGAGCAGACGGCTTTTCTTACGACTGCATGCAGACCACGGCGTCGACAATGACGACGCCTTTCATCTGCCTAGAGCCTCTCAAGTGAAGGTCAGAATCCATGAATAAAATAACAGTAGCTAACACTTGTGTTTGCCGTAGTAATTTAGCTGCCCGGGTCTTTTTCGGTGCGGAGAATTGATTGTTCCTCCTCAGCCTACTTGTAAATTATTAAGGCGCTTGCTCAAGGGGACATGCTGTGTGAGAAGTACGTCTTCACTTAAGCGTTAATTTGATATTTTATGTTCACCTTATATCTTTAAGTGGCACTCAAAGCCAGAATTCTTGATTAAGATTGCAGGGAAAGTAGTTAGTTATGGGATACTTTCGATGATGCATCATATCCACTGCTAGGCTCTATTAAACTTTGAAATTAAGTTGAAAAGTGTGGACCCATCCGGTAAATTGGATAAGGATAACATTTTGTATAAGCTTGAATTATAATCGAAAAGTGGACATTCAAGTACAACGTCCCAAAAATTCCAAACGTTATGAGATCATAGAATTCACAAATCAGCCATCCATTAAATTCTAGGATTTCTTCCACTTCCCTTTCTCTGCATGGGTTATCGATCCGGAACTTTAACCAATAGCGTCTTTGAGCTTGCGAATCCTATTGTCGGAGACACCCTTTTAGGACTCACAAGTCTGTCGTTGACAGTGACATGGTGATATCCCTCTTTAACCTTTTAAGGACGGCATAGTGCTGTAATGTGTTGTACCCTTTGTCGTCATGATGCATGAATGCTGTCCTGTCCAGTAACTCACCAGTGCTGGATTCAATCGTCATGCCGACACAGGGTTAATACAATCCCAAATAGTCGGCATGATGCATGAATATAGCCCTCGCGAGTTACTCGCAATGGCTGTATTCATGCATCATGACGACAAAGGGCAAAGAACATTAAAGCACTATGCAGTCCTTAAAAGGTTAAGATGCGGCAGCGTCCATAAGCCTGCTCGCGACCATTACCAGCTATTTCCTAGATGCCTTGTGCAAACAGACACCCGAGAACACTCACCCACCCCCTGTAATCATCTCAGACAGGAACGTGTCAGCAGCCAGGCTGAAAGGGTGCTCCCCACTCCCCACCTGGAGCATCCATACTGCATGGCCGCTGCCTGATGGGCACTAGGAGGGGACCAGGCTCGTGTACACGCTCCTTAGTAGGACAAAGGGGGCTGAGACCATATTCAGTATCAACCACTTTAGGGTTCTCAGAAAGACCCGATTCCTGGGGTAGGAGTATGGTTTCAGACTCGAAGAAATCTGTCCCATTCTGGATTTTAGGACCATGATTCAGGACGGTAAATCCCACCATACATTAGTTCGACATGAAAATGACATAGTTCCTAATAACTCTCAATCATAGCCATTTATAAGAAGAATGTCGAATTCAGGAACATGCCCTGATGACAGCTCCTAAAGCCATATCAGTCGTTGCTAAGCCTGAGGCAAACCGACATTTAGGATGCGCCGACATCTCTGGTGCCCTAAAGCTCCATCACTAGGCCTTTGGGAAACCATATTTAAGATGCACAGCTATGGGCAGATTCCTAAAGCCATATCACTAATTGCTACCCCTCTGGGGAACCCATATTCAGGATGCAGGCACATGGGGGTAGGCGGGCCTGGCACTTTGTCCCACTTGTGTGTGGGTTGGCTGATATCGGGCCGATGGGGGATCGGAGAGATTAGCGAGTTGCTCACGCCGTGTGGGGGACGTGAGGAGCAGCTCGGCGTGAGTCAATACGCCTGGAGCAGGTCACGGCAGGGAGTCACATACAGGAGCAGCTCACAGCTGCTCTAGTCACATGGGGAGGGCCAGCCTGAAGCACCATTTGCTATAAAGAACCTGACTACTAGCCAAACTGTCACATTGTATACAATGTACAAGCATAGACACTATAGCAAAGGTTGCAATATGTATCAGTACAAGTAAGCGCAAGACAGCATTTAGTATCTAACTGAAATCGTTGTACAATAATTATAAGCGGCAGTGTTCCAATAAATCCACATATTTGCTTCAGTAAAATTAGCGCCTGATTTCACACCAGGGGAAATTATTAAAAAAGATACAAATGACCAAAATGTTATCCTCGTCTTTGCTTTATCCATAGAGAGCTTACAGCCACTGCTTGTGAATTGTGCGGAACTGCTAGAGGGTCTTCTTTTTCGGGAGCTTAAGTTCCCAGCCAAAGATCACAGTGTCATGTTCTATAAGAAAAGGTCGGCATTGCTTGTTATTTTTTCCTCTCTGATCTCTGTCTGAGATTCCAAAAGGTCTGAAACGGTAACCATGCCTTTGGCTATATCGAGGACGTTTGGCAGCAGTAGGAGAGATCAGAAGCTCAATAATTTAATGATAGATATTTATTAAGAATTGCATTACATTTCTGGCTGAAACTAAGATATGCATCAAGGCCATATTGCATTCAAAAGAGTTCATCAACACGAAATGCTACCAAGGGGACAGTATCAGGCTTAATGGACGGGACTAGACTATGTCAGAGAGACTCACACTATCACCCACACTAATGAACACCTGGTATCTACTATCTAATTAGTGGAAACAGAACCATCAGGACAGAAATTGAATCCGTGACGGACGTCCCCATGATGGAATCTATTATCGAAAACATAAAAAAAAAGGAGATAAATGTGTAGCCTCTAATAGGGTGCGTTTGCCAGAACATCAACATGGTTATGCTGATGTCTCAATTAGAAATTAAATGAGTTTGCTAATTGTTTTTGGTCACTGCCTGAAATGCCCTCATTGTGTTGTGTGGTCGATATAAGACTATATTTCTGATGTCAAAATTCAATGAAAGATTGATGACACCTTGATCAGAAAAGCTCTGGGAATAATCCTTTTCATATAGATTAAAGTTTGATATTTTGTAACTCATTATGTATGGCATGTGGATGTGACTTTACAGGAAATTTCTATCGCGACTTCAGTGAATCCCTGTCTACATTTATCCTTTCATCTCCAACATCCTAATATGTATAATGTTATAGGCTACATATTATATTCATGCAGAGAGATAGACAAATGGGAAGTGTTAAATGAGTACATGTCTCCCCCAGTTCAGAGTATTTAGTTGAAAAATGTACATACTGTCTATAGTTAACTCCTCATATAGCAGTAATCAGATAAACTATACTGTCTTTGCTGTACATGGGGAGGGAATCTGATGCCGAATCCATGTGACAGCACCTAAAAGCTTTCCATTGTGTAGTACAGAAGAAAGTGGTTCTTTACTGGATGTCAGCTGAGATAGCAGACGACATTTGCTTGTCAAGAGGCATGTTTTTTACATTCGGTCACTTTCTGTGCTTATGTTCTGCCCAAATTGTACATGCAAGGTTCAATGCCAATGACTGCCACACTGAAAGGTTTCAGATGATTAGGTGAAAAGAAAGAGGTATGTTTCAAGTAACATGGTGGGAAAACCTGGAGTAGGTAGATCTGCTTTTTAAAGACCAAGCCTTAAAAGTATCCAGAAATCAACTTCTGAGCCAATTCGTGATCTCTGGCATTGACTCGGTAACTGCCAAATGATGATGAATGTATACATGGCTCCCGTATTTCCCTTATTCCAACAGCTTGCGAAATGCAAGTGTTGTGATTTTGTTTCCCTCACTTATTTGTAGGTTGAAACAGTAGATCTATGCAAACCATGACACAATTGAGGAGTATTACAACATATACATCAAAGATTGAAATTACTGCTGTGAAGGAACTGAGTTTCCCTATCAGTCTCACATGTTAACATCGTAGCCCCCCCACCTCCACCCCACTGTTTCAGGTACAGACCCCCATAGATCTAGAAATAAAATACTGCACTTGAATCGTTTTTCATGTCCAGCAGATTGGCTTCTGCATTGCTTCATAAGAACACAGGGAGATCATATGTTGTCAGGAAGAGGTCTTTTCCTGGCCGATCAAACAAAAAGGTAACACCATTGTAACCATACATCTGCTCTCATCAACTTGAATGACACCAAATCAGTGTTATCGGATATCCCAGTCTGTATGATTAATGAAGTTTTCGTGTCGGCTGTATCAGATGACCGTCAGGTAACATCACTCTGTGTTACCAGTTTGAACCACACTCCGTCTGGATGTGTCTTTTTATTTAGTCTATCGGGTGTCTGGGTTGTTGTTGGCTGTAGTCTAACACAACGTTGTTCCAGGAGGCGTTAGAAGTGTGCGATATGGATCTGTAATCAGGAAGTGTAATTAGATAGCGGGTGGTTACTTCTCTTGCAATTAGAGCAACAAAGATGCATTTATTCCCTGGGGTAAATGAACTAGAAGGGAAAGGCAATGCATTCTCTCCTACAACCTCAGCTACAATAGGCTCTGATATGGGAAGGATAGTTATGGCATGCTTCACCGGGCTTGGTGTCGTATCTGATTGTTTATTTTGAATTCAAACATGGCCTCCGCATAGAATGCATTCTGCGGATGAATGTCATTCATGGAACCTCTGAGGTAACTTATAGGCATACCAGCCATAGCCTCATAACACAGGCCAGTCAGCCATCATGCTTCTGATGGATAGTCCCATTTAGGTTCTCCAGCCTCTCTTATATTCTCTAATGCATAGTGGTTTGTGTGTTGGAATGCCAGGCCTTCACGACTAAGGCACCTGGCATTTAGGCCTCATCGTTCTCAGTGGTATAAGGCCCATCCAGTCATTGAGGTCGGAAATGCCTTTCCCTAGCGTCCTCACCTCTCTCCTCAGTCTACCCTATATCCTAACTCTAACCCCAGTCTCTAAATTAAAGGCTTTTTGGCGTGACAAGCGTGGCCCTTCGCCGACCGGCTTTTTCCCCCTCAACGCCGAACGCCGGTCAAAGAGAGGGTAACAGAGACATAAAGCTGTCAGGAAACGGTCCTAATTTGCTGGCCGGAGCCCAATCAGCAGAGAATTTTGACCATTAGCGTTAGCCGGGCCCTGCGAGGCGGCCCGATGGCTGGCTGCAGTGGGGCAAAAGGCAATTGGTCCTGTGGCTGGAGCAGGGCAGGGTAGGCAATGGGGCAGGGAGGGTGTGGTGGTGTATGGGTTAGGGGCAGTACGGGAAGGAAGGTCCCCCTTTGTCTGCCTCTCCGGGGGTGAGTGTCTACAGTGGGGGCGTTTACAGGCGTGGACGGCATGGCCATCCTCCAGCTCCCCTCTTGTCTATTAGATTGTGTTGGTTGAGAAAAGGAAAATAAGATATTGCAATCTTACCCCATTGTGATGCAGATCGTGATGTATTTCTATTGCTTTCTTTATCATACAAGGTGTTCTTTCTAAGTTAGATAGGATTTTTCCTGTGGAGTGGCAGAATGCTCTAACTGAGTCTAACTGAAGTTTATGTGGGGGCTGAAGAGAAATTGCCGAAGGGAAACGTATGGGAGGTCAGGGGCTAGGGCACCTTCACAGATGGGACTATTCCTCACTGGCTATTGCTTATATCGCCCTATTTCCACCAAATAACCAGGCCCAAGGTGCAGAGGAAATGAGGAAGGTGGTGCGTGGGCTATTCTAGTGAGGCTATTCAACAAACCTGTCAATTGTAGCATCTCTGAACACACAATATACAAAATAAATGACGAGATATCTCGTCGAATATGACCAGGAAATAGTAATCTACAGCAGAACCAGACTGCTCCTATATAATAGTCACAGCCTATGACGACAGTATATGTAAATGCCCATTGTCACCGGGTATCTCACTACTTAGCCATTACCTCCCACCCCTACTATTATGATTAATTCACAGTCCTGTCAGTCGGTAATTCAATCTACACACCACATGCTGCCCAATCTAAGTGCATATAAAGCACGTACATCACCCAGCCGGGGATGCCGCATTATTGCCGGAAGTGCCCTGCCCCCTGCTGACTAACGTGCCCCCTGGTGGCAGAGTGGTGGGGGTCCTTCTCATTGCGCATGCACGAGGAGTTGGCATCGCTTGCCCATCCCCCACCCGATAACCCCTGGACATAGATCGGCCAATGATATTTCTGAAATCTCTGTAAGGGGCGCACCTACCGTAAAGTCATTGGTTGGATCCTACCGGATAGGATTATGTTATGAATTGTATATTTCTTCATGAGAAAAGGTAAAAATGAGGAAAAAATAGAAGTTTCCAGCAGATCTATCTCTATTACTGCATTACTGAATGCATCTCATATTATTCTGTTGTACAAGTGAGTATAACTAAAAGATATAATGTAATTGCATTAGCATTTTTGTTTTGGTGCATAGCGACTGGGCTATTAGATGGATTCAAGATAATAATGTCGATTATATGAGCTGGCTACTCTATTAATTAATCATCTTTTCTAATGAAGATAATTTTCATACAATTTTCCACCATGAATTTTCTTCCCCTGCCCACATATCAACCTCAAAAAACAAGTATGAAAAATGACTGTATTTTGCAAGTTGTCTGTGAAAGGCCCTTATCTTCTGGGTAGGGGCGCGCCTCCACCCTTTTCGTATGGTAATAGATGCTGTCCCGACCTAGCAGGTACACTGCCACACGAGCAGCTCATGGAGCAGCTCTCGGGACCTGGGACCTTTCCTGTATAAACTGGTGTATTGACTAGTTAGTCACCCTAGACTGAAGTATTCAACAGGGGTCCAGACACTATAGATACTGTTACTGGGCCGAGTAGATCCACTTATGTAGCCAAACTTGGGGCAGCCGTTGTAGGATAACTATCTAGAGATGTGTCACCTCTATGGCTGGGAAAAGTCATTCAGTATATGTCTGCATAAAAGAGGAAAAGGTATATTGACAGATTAACTAAACAGTGCCCTATACTTTAACCGGGACACTAGTTTCCACTCATGGAAGTCTGGACGTTTAGCTTTAAATTTCCTCAATATCCGCAGTCAATAACTTGAAGTAATCTATGTAATTACATGTAGATCAAGTTACGACTCCTCGCTACGATAAGAATAGATACCATGTACGGTACCAGTAGTTTGATTTCCTTCTATCATCATCATGTATATCCGATCGTGCACGGCAAACTAAGAAGCCCAAATCTGTTTACAGAGTGCCACTTACGGATCTGTCATAGTATAAACGCAGATCCAACACCGATAACAGTTCCAGTACTGAGTGTCTGAATGTGAGCTGCTCAGTGTGAGTACACGCAGCTTGGAGCTGCTCCGAGCACCTGCTCCACCTGCTCAGCTTCTGTCTCAGCCTACCACACAAATTGAATATAGGAGCAGGCAGTGGAGTGGCCAGATTTATTGCCGTCACGTAATGTGATCGGCCAGGGGAGTACCTGTTGGGTACCACTAGCCCCTCCCCCTCCCCTACACAGACCACCAGGAGCTGCTCCCATGAGCAATTCCCGCCCAAGCTAGGCACAATAAGAGCTGCTCACCATGCCAAGGGATTTGTCCATTTCTACTCACAGCAGTAGAGCTCCCCACTGTAAACAGATGCCACTTTTCCTACCCTTTCAGGAATTAGGACTTTTTCACTAGGATTTTCGTCTCAAGTTTATAAGTAAATAATTCCTGCTTTTTGTTAACCAAGAAGTGGCATCTCTGCCCTACCATACCGTAGTGACTAATTTAAGCGCCGGGCGTGCATTGATTTGAATACAAATGTATTTACCGCAGTGCTTATTCACGAACAGATTGTACTGCTTCAGATATAACTCAATATCACTGTACCCCCGGTACTTAATTACTTTCAACTAATAAATTTGGATCCTCTTAATTTACTCCTACCTCAGACAGGGAAGAGATTTTAACGCAGATGGGTTATTTCACAGATTTGATCAATCCTTCTTCATTTTTCTGAGAGAAAATCATTGGTAGCAGATGCTATGTTCCCCATATTGTGGAGGCTGGTGGGAATCTGGTGGATGTTGTACACTGAGAGTGAAGGTGAGGGATGGGGATGTGGTGCGGTAACTGAGTCAGACATAATACGGATTTATGGGTGTGAATGACAGGCCAAGATCTGATGTAGTCCCTGCCCGTGTGCCAACCTTGTGTGGGCTTGGAGGATTTATATATATCCACACACGTGTGGCCCCTAGCATCTCTCTATGTTTATGTTCAGGAGCCGTAATCTTGGATTTTGTAGGGGTCCTTATGTGGCCAATCTTTTTGAATTATGCTTTATAGGGGCTCTTAAACAAGGGACAATTTCAATTATTGCAAATTCTTCTGAAATATGTGTTTGTGAAAGAAATCAGAATAATTTTGTGAAAGAAATGACAATAGTTTCCATTGTCTGTCAAAACATCAAATTCAAAACAATTCCCAACCTATTTACTTTTAAGAATGTTAGTTTTATATATACTCAGTTGGCTGCCCCCAGGAATGATGCATGGCTGTCTCTCTCCTCCCTTATAGATATACGTTAGGGTTGAGGCAGTGTGAGGCATAAGGCTCCTGCATGGTGAATCCTCCAGTACCAGCAGATACACAGTGCCCTGCTGAGTGGCAGGCTCACATGACATCCCACGTGTCAGGCACACCTCCACTGTGGTAGTGTCTCCAGTGTGGTACTAGTGTTAAGGTGCAGACAAGGCAGCCTTCACAGACGTGGAATCTAATGGCCATGGGTGGCACGAGAACTAAAGGGGAGAAAGGCCACTACAGCATTTTGTTGCCAGCAGGGGCACGATAAGGACACGTATTGACGTTGGTTTATGTTACTGAAATGGTTAAATCCTCTTTTAATGGATTCCAGTTCATCTATCTAATACCATACTATATAATAGTGTTACTTTTTTAGAAATGGCTTATAGTGCATGTGGCTGTGTCTATACTCCATTGGGACCATCCATTCCAAATGGTTATGAGAAGATATTTGACTGCTGTTACTACACTAATAAGGGTGACTGTGAGTTATTTTTATCCCGGCCTTATCAGTATATCTTAGTGCTACAATGGCTTAGCCTTTACCAGTAGGAATACAGTCAGTACAGTGGCAGTACTCACACTGGAGGTAGTTCTCCCTGGTGGTGTGGATATCTGAATGATGGGTGGTGTCTTTATAGGCATGCTACACAACGGCGGCATAGTAGCTCATCCATGGCACGCCGGGTCACTGATCAAAGGGACAGGCATGACACCAGCACCCAATTCACTGCACTGCTTGTCTAGCCGTGCCATTCACTCCAGTCTCCAGTCTCTACTTTACCTCCCCGCCAATACCCACAGCTCCTCCAGGGTGGGGAGTAGATCAAACTGGCCACTCATCTCATACTCTATTAGCTCTGGCTGTATCTATTGCCCCCTACAAATCACCACAGGACCAACGTACCACGATGCGAAGGATGAGACATTAAGTCCTATCACGGAATGTTTTATCTATGGTAGTATGCCTGTTATCTATTACATGATATGATGAGCGTGTCTCTAGGCTGGGATTAATTTCTTTTAAATACAGATGCATGATGTTGCTATGACAATAATGTTGCTATGACAATAATATGACAGTATCTTCTGAAGAAACAAGGCTTGGAGCATAGAGGATTATCCCCTTTTTCCTTTCCCAAATCCCTGCTTGGCAAAAGGCTCCCTGGTATCTATTCCCTTTCTCATGCCCACTCCCCCAGCACCCGACCATCCATGCAGCCACAACCACCACCGTGGAGGAGGGCCGATTAGTCCTTTAACGTCTCAGTACTCAATTAGTTTCCTCATTTCAGTGCTGCACGCCTCCAACCAGACCCCGCCGCCATTTTCCTGCTGGCCTGAGGTCGTTCAGTGCAGATGAATCACGTGATAGCTCTGCTTTAAGATGTGGGAAAGCAGTCTGGACTTCTTCTGTCTTGCCGCTAATAATTTCATTTTATTTTCCCTCAACCCTTTAAGGTCTGCATAGTGCTTTCATGCATTCTATGCTCTTGGTCATTGCGATGCATGAATGCAAACCTGACGGTTCTACTCGCCAGGGCTGCATTCATGCATTCTGCCAAACCTGTGAGGTTGATACACTCTCCAGTGGCCGATATGATGCGCCAACCTAATGCTGGTGAGTTACTCGGCAGTACATCATGAAAATACATGTAGTCTTTCAGCAATACAATGTATTAAAGAGTTAAGCGTGAGAAGGCTGGGTCTGCCGTGCGGCTGCTGTGGTGGTGGGACTGAAAGGTGTATGTGAATGAAGGGAGTGATTGGGGGGGAGGTGTGCGATGATAGATGTAATTGAAGAAACTTTTGCTTTGCTAGCCATGCACAGACAGTTGTTAATTACCAATGAATAGTTCCCCAGGTCGTTAGAGAGTCTAAGCCGATGCTTGGTGTTCATTTTCACGTGGGAGGATTTCATTGAATATCAGGCTGCATTGAAATCTCTTTCGCTCCCACAAAGATTAATTGTTTCTTCGGTTGGTCAATTCACTCGATTTTGAAAAGAATTTCTATCAACGAAATCCAGTTAACTATAGGGTGCCAGAAGTTGACAACGGTTTGGTCCTCTAGAAGACTCAATCGATTAAACAATACTGCTGATTAATGGTAACACGTTCCCTTCAAATATTCCCAGCGCAAGGTGAAAGTTTGTTACATCCCGGAATTTATTGCTGAAATCTAGAGTATTGCTATTTGCATTAAATGAAAGTCAGTACTATAGACTATATGGAGTTTGATCCAGATCGCAAAATTAAACCCTAGAAGCCACATCTGAGGCTATTCAAATTGAACTCATGTACAAGAATGGCTTCCAGCACTGGGACATGGTTTAGTTATAAACACATAAGGGAGCGTTCATTATTTATGCCAGGGGGGGGGTGTGCAAATCAGGGGGGGGGGGTCATTTTTTTTAGGGGTATTCGGAGGGGGGGGGTCTTTTTTTTTCAACCTATTCTTAGGGGGGGGGTCTTTTTTTTCAACCTATTCTGAGGGGGGGGTCATTTTTTTTAGGGGTATTTATTGGGAGGGGTAATTTTTTGACACAACGTGACGCGAATTTCACGACACATGTCGCGACTTGGGGTCATAAAGACGGTAGAACTTTGCTAAATTTCTTGCCTACCAATCAACACATGAATGATTCACTACTTTTCTTTTCCTAAAGCAACAATAATTAACTGGAGAAAGAGCATTAATTCAACACGAGAAGAGTACAGAATGTAGGGAGTCTAAACAGAAAAGCTATCAGTGTGCAGTTAGATGAATGCTATTGTGGCACCGAAATATGACAGTACTGTATCCGAAATAGTTTGGGTTAATTGGACTTTAGCCTTGCCCATCACGTTTTGGCATCCATATGCAAGGGTGAACTTGCCTACATTTTTAGACCCTGCCTTTCTTCCCAATAGAGGAGCAGATGCATAGTATGCAACATGCAGATCTACCTCATATAATGTTGATACATTGTAGCTTAGGTCCACTCCACCAGTCAAAGGCGTGATTACACTACCGTAAAACCTCGCGTATAAGCCTAACTCGCGTATAAGCCGCACCCTGACTTTGGGCTGATCATATAAGCCGCACCAGCGATCTGATTATGGTGACTTTTATATTGTACCATAGGAGCAAAAACTCGCGTATAAGCCGCACCCTGACTCTGTGCCGATCCTATAAGCCGCACTGGCGATCTGATTCGCGTACAAGCCGCGGCTTATACGCGAGGTTTTACGGTAGTCATGATACACACTTTTCCTTGGTATCTTGTACCAGACCCTGCTAAATGAGCCACAGCGTTCTGATTGCAGAGCTCTCAATATTTTTAGAATACCTTCACCATCTCCCTGATAGCTGCCTGCTTCTCACAGATTCTAGGACTTATAAAATCAGCAGACTCATAGAGTAGACATGATCATCCCACTATAAATCGGTGTACCGAATGCCTTGAAATGTAGCAAATAGCCACCAGATCCACAGAGTTTTCTGCTGCGGATGCCACTCCTTCTGTCGCCAATTTCTAAATCTCCCTCTAAGTTCATCTTTGGCTTCAACAGAAATCAGGCACTGAATAATCATTGCTACTCATCGCTACTTGGCCTCATCAGAATTTTTAGAGCTCTATATTTGGTTCTGGTCAAGTTGCTTCCGATGCTCTGCAGGGTTATCAGTGAGTTATTCATCACTATTTTAAAGCTTTTATTTTTTTGGAGTCAATGCATTCCCATGGCTTGGTTATACTGACCACACACTAGAATATTGAAGGCAGGTACCTTATGGCATTTCCTCAAATAAAGGTTATCAACTATGGTGCACGTAACATCCATGCATACCATTGATGGCTTAACCCTTTCACCACTGGGTTTCTTGTAACTCAATGCAATTTTGTGCAATATATTGGCTTACCGTGTGGAAGGGGTTAAGCGATTGTAATTGATCCGTGCCGTTATATAACAAAGACACATTCCCCTGTGACTCTTTGTTCAACTTCAAATTCTCACCCTCAGCTCCCTATTTCTTACTGATCCTAGCCTTTGGAAAACCAAACTAGGTTTAAATAGTGATCTTGTTCCTTTAACTGCAAATTATGATACCAGGATACATTAAAATGGGCCGATTGACCTCTAGATTTTCAAAATTTTCTTCAGGTTTGCCACTATTATAATGTCCAGAGCATCCCTTCATCAAACATCTTTGTTTTAAGCTGCAGTAGCGCGGAACAGGGGGGGGGGGGCTGGGGGCCTAGTAAAGTGGGGGAGCCAATCTTTTTGGGAAACATGAACATTCTAGACTCAGACTACCCAAGAATACACCAATCTCGAGGTAAAATTCCTAAAACTTTCTTGAAAGACAAGCTCAAAGTCCCTCAGAACACATCAATTTCAATGTAAAATTACAAAATTTCCCAGGATCATATGGTAGACTTCCGACCACTCTGAATACACTAATATAAAGGTCAAATTCCCAAATTTTCCTGGGGCTTGTGGCCCCAAAACAACCATTTGTTTCTCCCTCTAACCAACCCTCATCAGCTGGCTTTGGGAGCTGGGCCCCCCAACTTTATCCACCTTCCGCGGCCCCTGAGCTGGGCCATTTCATGGTACTTCTACCAAACAGTATTAGCAGGACTTGTAGGTGGGGACCAAAATAATCACACCAATTTTTAGCAAAAATATCAAACGTGCCACGGAAACAGAAAAATGCGCGCTCTCCACATAAATATATTCACCATATTGTTATGCCCTATAACCACTCCCTCAAATAATGGTTAAGCACATGCTATAATAGGTTATAGTATAGGACTATGTGGACTTTGTATGTCGTTGATGCCATTATTAAGTATTTATAAACGTCTATGGTGAGGGGGGGGGGTCATTTTTTTTCAACCTATTCGGAGGGGGGGGGTCTTTTTTTTTTGACCCATTCGGAGGGGGGGGGTCTTTTTTTTTTGACCCATTCAGAGGGGGGGGGTCTTTTTTTTTTGACGTATTCGTTTTGCCAAACGCCCGCCCCCCCCCCTGCCATAAATAATGAACGCTCCCTAAGTATGAAGGTCGATAGAAACTGTTTCAAGTGCTAACTGCCAATGTAATACAATGTTGTAGACACTGCAGACAATTGAGTACTTACCCCTTTAAGGGCAGCATACTACTAATCCGCTATACCCTTGTCAGCATGATGCATGAATGCAGCCCTGGCGGATGTACTCACCAGGACTGCATCCAAGCATCATGTTGACCCTACGGTTTGATATATGTAAACTCCCGTGGGGTCGTTTTAACGCATGGGTGCAAAGGCTGCATCCATGCATCATGGCGTCAAATGCCATCAAAGCAATATGCGGCCCTTGGCGGGTTTAGGCATCAATATTATAGGAGAACAACTGCACCTAAATTAAGCTGCTAAAACCAATAGTCTCATCTCCTACATTAGTAGTTGCATATGTAGACCTCTCGTCTGTCCCGCCTAGCAGACGACATTGCATTAAGAGGGCATCATCGACTGTAAAAGCGCGGGAACCAGACTCTGAGTACACAGCCAGCCAGTCTCCCACGCCACAATAACATTTCCCTCGACCAACAACTCATTGCCGGTCAGACTGGACTCTCTCCATGAGGTCCCATGTAGCGGCACACCCCCACTATTGTCACCCATTAAAGCCTTTCCTGTACACGTGGTTCCAAGTCAACAGACTAGACTGCATGGATATTGTATTGTGTCCATCGTTAATCCTTTAAAGGCCACACACAGAATCATATTGCTTTAATACAGTAGGTCCTTTGCCATCATGATACAATAATGCAGCCCTAGCGAGTTTTATATTGCTTTATTACAGTATGCCCTTTGTGATCATGATGTGCCTCTACATGGGTAAAATTCGACACGTACGACATGGCGACACGGGGGTTTTAAAATCCGACAAGTGCGACACGGGGGTTTTAAAAATCGATGGACACAGGAAAATCGGGGATAAAAATCGACCCACAAGGATTTTTCTCTATGTTCTTATATACCTAAAGATCGACACGACGACATGGTCCTTCTGCTAAAATTCGACACAGCGACATGGTCAAAAAGTGTGGGTACCCATGTAGAGGCACCATGATGCATGCATGAATGAAGCCCTGGTGAGTGACTCACCCGTGCTGCATTCAAGCTTCATCCCGACACTACAGGCCTGATACACTCCCATACAGACATAACACATGAAAGCACTATACGACCCTAAAAGGGTTAAATTGGATAAACAGTAAGCTTGACCGATACAATCTTATCAAATGGCAAAGTTATTATGTTTTGAATGTCAAAAGCAAATGTGGACTGAAATTGGATTTCAAGTGCTTAAGGTCAGTAAATGCCTATACAATTCTGTATTTGGAATATGTCATATGCTGAGTTGGAAATTGTTCAAAACATGTATATCGTATTGCTAGTTCGGGGCTCTCGTCCCGAGATGACAGACATCCGCCATTTCCTTTATATACCTCACAGTCACACAAAAGGAGCTGTCACAACTGATATTCGTTTACTTTGTGTTGGGCTTAAAATCAGAAGAAACCTTACATTTCGTCCACAAAACCGGGGCGGCTCCCGTCATCAGCACTTCACATAAGTACACTACCAGAATTCTTTCCCTAAATGTGTTTCTACAAGGAGTATTTAGGGTAAAGGACAGATTTAGGATTTGGGGCATGTGGTGGCTGCTCCCTTGGGGAGGATGGCATCTAGAACAGCAATTTAGTAAAGCCGATCAATTGCATTTAACTTTTTGAGGGATGTATAGGGCCTTAATATGCCGTGTCCTTTGTCGTCATGATGCACAGATGCAGCCCTGGCGAGTCTATTACTTGGTGACTGGTGATTCAGGGTGAAATTAGCGTCTAGAAATGTGGAAAGAGAGAAAGAATGAAAAAATGGATGTTTATGGATATCAGGGAAAGTAGGGAAACTTGCGGAATCTTGCCACAGTTCTTCTTAAGTCAGGGGAAATAAAAAGTTCTTATCTGGAATTATTCTGGGAACCCTCAGCTGGGACAGACCAGCTATCATGGGATGTATCTCAGTTTTAGTGAATATCTGAGAATTCATCAAGTCAACTCCAGATTTCCTAGTTTAGTATAATTATAAAGTCATCATTTGTAATACTTGATAGTGATCTTCTTGTTCAATCAACCCTAGCCCACGCTCTTCTTCGGGGAATAATGTAACGTTGATTCGAGAAAGGTGGTGTAAATCTGATATTAATAATACATGCAGTATTATAATCTATAAGAAGTCTCTACTGTACATCCAACATTATTGTTCCTTCATGGTGTATAATTATGTAAAGCCAGCACATCCCTAATGTTGATGAATATGTATGTCGAGCAGAGGCTTCATCATCGAAGACTGTTTTGCATAATTATATACAAAATATGGAGCTATCAAAAAGGCTTTTATTCAAGACACTTAAAGCAAAGGATGAAGTATTCATTAAAAGGAAAGATTGAAAAAAATGTCGTGAGTACCCAGTGTTTGTAGGAGCACTTCTGTGATTAATCTCTTAAGATCACTGCTGTAGATTAATCTCTAAGACTTGTTTGTGTTTACTAGACAAAACCCACGGGTAAATTTCCTTTCATCGCCTCTCAACGAAGAGCAACATTGGTGCATCGCACAGTAATCCAAGCAGTAACAGGAGCTTCCCTTTGTACAAGTATACACACAGCCGTGTATGTATGGTGCGTGTGTTGTATCATTTATATATTTCCATAATCATCATTATTATTATTGGAAACTTCCATCAAACAATACAGGCTCTCCTGAAATGAGATGCGATGTACATGTGTATATATAACCTACATGATTTTGTCCATATAAGCATAGAGGGTTGGGGGGGGGTGTTTTGCTGGCTCTGTGTGTTGTCATTGCCAATAGGTCGTGCCTCAGGCATTGTTTGGATAAGTGCATGATTAGAGGGTACATCGAGGTAGTGACCCATCATCATTTATAAATAAACAGTCCCTTGTGTGGCGTGCATTTGATCCTAGAGATTCTGATCGATCTAAAAATGGAAAAAATATGACTCAGTGAAAGCTACTATCTTATTAGTATTATGGAATATGTATAGTATAAGTACCCTTTTAAGGGCTCAATGGCTACTACCAAGATAGACATACACTAGCTAAGCATACCCTTATCTGTTTCTGACCAGCTAGGGAATGCCTAGGATCTTACCTTTGAAACCCCATTGAACCCACACTTTAGTATGTAAGGCAGAACTGGCAGCTGCATTTCTCAGATTACAGCAATAAATCTGGGCAGATCAGTCTGTGAAGACCAAGGCAGCATTGATATTCAAAGTGGGAGATTTACAGTGGATCGGGTGCTGGTATTGAACGAGGCAATGGTCGTTATCGTAGCAGAGCTTTGTGAAGTGCCTGGGCCCCTCTGTAATCTGCCCTGCCCCACTGCCCTCTGCAGCCTTCAGCAAAGCCATATCAAGGAAGCCCCTGCCACAGCTACAGCGTGGCCTACACAGTGTAAGCCATATAAGCTAACACTAACTGAAGGGTACACTACACCAGTAATGCTGAACCTTGTATTATCGGGGAAGGTCAGGGGTACTGGTCCTGGAGCGGTTACTATAGTAAGCCAAACATTCAGCTATGATTAGACCCAGACGAGGTAAGCCATTTCACAGCCCCGTGCTTTTGGCAATATCAGTACACCATCGCATTTCTCTGATGTGTGTGGTTTATGGCTTGTAGAGCACACTACCGCCATGGTGACTCCAGTAGAAGCGGAAGCCATAATCCGAGCCATAGCCAGTGTATTAGCGATCATACCGTCCAAAGGAAGGTATTTTCACAACTCTAATATGAGACAATGATGATAACAAATACCACAGGTTTAGTTAGAGAATAAGAATGCATCTAACGCTTAATAAACACAATCATAATCAGGACAGTGATGATGGCAGGCAGAGGTTGGCTCTGTTGTCTAGTGTGGTATTGTTGACGTTTAAGCAATAAGTAATCCCGCTGACCTCCTGTGACCACAGACAGCACAGCCTGGAGGAGGGAATCCATTGTTGAGTCTCCAGTGGGCCACAGCCGACCACATAATACACCAGGAGGCAATGACATTGATCCCCCACCCCCTCAGTCCCTACCTCACTCCAGGTCCAGAAGCAAATCAAGATAGACAGCACAAATAGGGATCAGGTCCCTAAAGGACCATGTCCTCAGGTTTCCCAGGGCAAATGCCCAATTAGGAACCATGCCTTAGGGCAGCTGTGGAACAAGATGGGTGTCATTTCATAGATTGACTGAGGGTCAGGCCCTGAATCTGATTTTCCTGGGGGACAACAAGAAGTGCCTTAAGATTTAGGTTAAAGAAGTGTAGCGTTTTAAAGTTTCTTGTCATAGTAGGGCTCTTATGTTGCTACCGACGTTAAGAGCATTAGAAAGTAAAGCTGTTGAATATTACATACTCATCGCTCCCAGGAGACACGTGTATACAATGGATGCAAGAGCAGCTTACAAGTAGCACTGTAAGTGTTGAGACTGCATGGGTGTGCCTGTAGAGTGAGTGTTTCACCAAAAGAAACATTTTGAAATCGGCTTATATCGGTTCACATTGTTTCTGCAACAGAAACAGTCTGATCTTGTACCACTTAAAAATGATTTAGGCCTTATAAATTGTCTTTCACAATTAAAACTAGCTGTCTGTGTTTGGAAATAGGTGGCCCTTTTAACTGTGATGAAAAATCGCTTTCCAGGGTATCAGAACTTCCGTGTAGTAATTTAGAAATGCTTAGTATGTGATTTCAGATGCAGAGAAAAACTTATCAAAGATGACAGTGATGAAGCATATAACAGGGTGCCAGTGGACAGGACAGTAGTGGTGAGGTGGTGGTTAGTTAGAGGGGTGGGGGTGCTTATGTGGCAAAAGATGTTATAATTTAGACTAAAATTTAGTAATACTATAGATATAGCGTGAGCGACTGATATGAAGGAGAATATCGGAGAAGTGCTTTGCTAATATGATATGGGTATTGGGGTGGATGGCTGATGGTGATACTGCATCAGAGCCAAGAGATAGCAGGGGGGATTCTATCTGACCTGCCCTGTTATCTACGGGTATTGTTCATGTCATGCGATCGTATCTCTTGATGGCTTAGTTGGTTTGTCATCAGAATGGCTCAGCCCTTACACGTCCCCACGTCCCTAACTTTGATCATTCACACCGTTTTACGGCGCCTTGGCACATCAAGTGACAATCTATCACACGGCTCATATTGGTTATACCCGGCTCATAAGTCATCTACTTAGTCATATAAGGCAGGCCATGCTTTAAGTAGAAAAACCTGTTATCCAGCCAACAATGTTTTCATATACAAACAGGAGTGCTATGCATTGATGGGCCTGCCACATTTAAGGGGAAAGGGCAGTTGCATTTAAAGCTGTGCTTATGCGATTCTGAAGCGCAAATAAAGGTGGTAAAGTGACAATGTAGGGCTTGTATAATGGTCTTTACAGTTGTCTTTATTTTCAAATAAACATTGCCCTGTGAGCCCCTTATCTCATTATTGCATTTACGGTCTACTCATATGAGAGACAAGTTGGCATTGTATTTTTCTTGCGGCTTTCAGCTAAGCGGGGAGTTTGGTGGCTGAAAGCTTCGGGACCAAATAGAAAAACAGCAGATCTGTCAATAACCCTGCCTACCCAGTGTTGAAGACCAACTCTGAACCAATGGCACTCACAATTATTTAATATAAAGTCCCAGAGCTTTACTAGAAAAAATGGCCCTGGGTAAAGGAGTAAAAACTAGGAGTGAACTGAATATTGATTCCAGGAGTTTGCCTTTGTGCTCAGCCACCCCAATAGCATTAGATTGCATGTGGTGGAGGAGGGCATGGATGGCTGGTAAGAGAAGGTCAAAGCAGTCTGAAAATAGAGGTCAGCCTAAGGACTAGGGTCAAAGCTTCGGTCAAAATGTCATGGCCATGAATTGGGGATCAAGGTCAGAGGGAGTTGATTTTGTATGGAGGGCCATTGTCCAATGCTGCCTGGTTTTCCTGCAGGAAGTTCCATAGGGAGGCTTGGTAGGTTGCAAGAAGCCAATGCCAGGATTATCTTTTTGTCAGATTTCTACAGCTATGGGCTGTCAATGAAGGCTTTAAAGGCATTCTAGTGCCTGTGAAGGCAGGTTGTCTGAGTTCTGCGATCGGCTTAAGGCCCGATTACGTGGACGTCATTTAAAGTTATTTAGACTGCAACAGCATTTTTTTACGACAAATGACAGCCTCTATATCCTGAGCAAAACTGGATCCCTCTACACTGCCAATATGCACCATAGATTGAGCCAACTATTGAGACAACCGCCTTGGGACTCCATGAGCTATAGCCATCTTATTCTGTATCACACGGATAATGATACTCTTCCTCATGTATATAATATACTGCTTACAACGATTCAATGTTAAAGTTACAAAACATTTAACTAGAGGCAATTCGAACAATTCCAGTTCCCTCTGTGTGTCAGCTCTGAGGGATTCTTAACCTAATCTAGCACAATGCTATTTGACCGACAACAAACCATTTATAACACGGATCCCATTGTGCTGGTTTCCTTCACTGTCTATCATTGATTGATCATCTGCCAGGCGGTTGGCGCTATTATGCAGTCTTTGTTATTCTTTCCTACTATGCCTGATTAAGTATTTCTCTCTGTGCACATTTCAAGATGCTATTGTGGTTGAATATATTATTTCAATAACTTGTATAATCATTTCTGTGGATAGAATATATCCTAGAAGTGTACAATGCAATTCATGTTAAATATATTTATTATTAAGGCAATTCAGTCGTAGGCAGATAGCTGTGGCAATTGCACAGATTTAGGTACAAGAAGACAGTTGATATCATGAGCTCATATATCCAAGCAGACCCAGATTATGAACAGGGAAAAGAGACTCCTAGGTTTGCAGTGCTCATAGAGCAGTAGGGTGTTGCCTTGGGATTTATGATGATTTGGGGGTGTCTCTGATTGGACATTTTATGATGACATGAATTGGGGTGATGGATCGTGTGGTTAGCCAGATCAATCAGAAGCCAACTTTATGACATTGGTGTTAACTCACATGTTTAGTCCTGATGATGGGAGCCAAGCTTCACTATCTTAATAGCCTTGGGAATACACAAATAGACGTGTGTCAGGAACCGTAAAGGCACTTCATATGACAGCTCAAACTGTACATAAGGGATCACCCACATCATTCCGATTAGTATTAAATAAATATAAAGGGACTGTCCGGACTGGCAGAATCGAACTATTTGCTTGGAAAATTAGGGCTACCTGGTGAGGTCTTCTTAAAGGCCCATATCTTGCTGCAGTCGGGCAAGAGTGGGAGGAGAGCGAGCGCTACTACTCCTTGTCTTATAAAGGGGCAGTGGAGGTTTAACAAATATATTGGTCTGATGGAAATGGGAAACATGGTAGGAACTGATCAATTATCTATGCTGTAGGGTCTATGTGCTTTCTCATCACAGCACAGAGCAATATGCCAGAAGGTAGAACCACCCTTATGTCCAATACTGTATCTATAGGGGGAGGCACAGGGGACCGGGGTATATTGTACCCCACCCCTGTTTGTGTCGGCACCTGGTGGCCAGACCGGATGGAATTTCGCTGGTAGCCAGCCTTCCAGACAGAGATGGATTTCCCTATGCTGGGTACCAGTGCGAGATACCATTACCACGGTGACTTGTTATTACACTGATAGATTACCGCGCATGCGCCACCATGTGACCAGGCCACCGTGCTCTTATCCAATCAGAATAAGACGCGTTGCCATTGACGACCGGGCTGACCAATCATTGGCGTGTCAGGGCTGATATTGTTGCCACTTTTCATCGGACTGTTTCGTCTGTTGGCGCTGTTGTTACTGTCAGGTGGCGCTACCAGTGCATTCTTCCAGAAATGGCAGCACTTCCGGAAATGGTGGCACTTCCTGTGGCGTTCCCAGTTGTGTGTGTTTCTCTCGGTCCAGTGCGAGTAAATCGTAAGAGTCTGATTAGATGACTTAGTCTTGTAGATTGTTCTTCTTCCAGTGTGAAATGCTTAATACTGGTCTGATATGGTGACCGATATAGTCTAACAGAACACCTGAAGTAGTATGCATCATAATTGCCTGTATTCCTGCATTAAGATTCTCAAGATCAGTTTCTTACATTCCTACCCATGACAGCTGTCAGCACATTGATCAATACATAGGTAGTGAAATAGACCCTTTAATTCCACCTAAGCTGTTTGAAACAATTTAATATCATATTGTTCAGGAATTATAGTAGTAATGTGCGTTTGCTCATGATATTGCAATCTTGTATTTAATAGTTGAGGTGACATGATGTCTATACCAATAGAGAGTGTGATCATGGTGACCTTCATGGTGACCTTCACAGGTCAGTTACCCCTCAGAGGTCATACTCCCACCATGCCCTGTTCTACCTCACATCACAGGTTCAGGTGTCGTGAGACATGTTCTCCTGTGGGAGGTCCCCTTAGTAACATGCATCACGGCCACCCTTAACCTGTAAGGGCAGCTTAGTGCTGTAATGTGCTTTGCCATTCGGTGGCATGATGCGAGCAGACGCACTAGGACTGCATTCATACACTATACCGACCCTTCGGAGGTGTATCAATCCGGTAGGGTCGGTATGATGCATGAGTGCAGCACTGGTGAGTTACTCGTCAAGACTGCATTCATGCATCATGGCAATTAAGGCTATCCTGCATTAAAGCACTATGCAGCCCACCCCCGTGTTAATGTGCCACAGGGGAGTCCATCCTGGGGTGCCTATCTGGGGATTAGGGTTCGGCGGATGCCCATGTTGAGGGAGCAGTACAAAAAGGGGTCAAATAGAGGTCATGAGCTGCTCATCTATCAATTATCAATGGCTCCCCAGGTGCTGTGCCTAAAAGAACTGGCTCCTGGCGATATAACATTGGACCAACAGGCATCCATGTTACATGAGGATTAAGCCTTCCTACTCAAGATTCAAGCAAGAAAAAAGTATGATTGGAGAACCATGTCTCGAGCCCCAAGGCATTGCCTGAGCGAACACCCAGAGGGGTTTTAAGTTTGCCTGTAGTCCGGGCTGTGTTGCTGCAGCACCTGAGCCTTTTTGATGGCATGCTGTTATCACTTGGGTCTGACCCCTTTCTTATGGGACTCACACAAGCTGCATGCGATGGGGACTTTTTCTCTTTAACTATTCTTATCAATGAAAATAGTTAAAGTGGCGTGGATTGAAGGACGCATGGGGCATATATATCCCTGGGGGAATCCAATAGCAAAGAGCAGAAGAGGTACAAGTGCTCCGTGCGCCAGAGATTGCACCTTTCCTTTTTCTGCTGGAATTTCTTTTTTTTTGTTTTTATCGTGGTGGAATTTGTGTATAGAACTAGGCTTATTTCGTTCAGAATCTTGGAATATCCCACTATTTGTCGAGAAGAAAGTGGTACTTTTGATAAGGAAAGTATACGAATTAACAAGCTTTTAATAAGCTTATAATGCTGGCTTAGACATCTTGATATTTCTCAAGAGCATGGGATACAGTAGACCTACTGGGAAATGATGATTGGCTATCACATTGCCTTAATAGTAACCGATGTGACCACATCTACGTGCTAAAGTGTCATCCACTTTAAAATAACATCAATTTGCTTTTCTTGAATTCATGACTTTTCTCGATCATTATCCAGATTGCACTTCATTGATGAAGATCATTCTCATGTCTGCCCTGAGGTTATTCTCAGAGGTTTCAAAATGGCACTTGTCCTCCTCTCTGTCCAAATCTTGAGTCTTAAAAGGAAAAGTTTGAAAAAGCATTGCCTTTCTTCGCTAATTGTTGCTGGGAGATTCAATTTAGTTTCTTTTCAACCAGGGTAAATTGGAAATGGGTCCTTTCGTAATGGGATAAAAGAAATAACCCCAGCGTAATTGATTCACATATCCAACTCGCTAATTGAACTGCATAAAGACTGTGCAATAAATTGTTTCTTTGTTGCTAAGCACCGAGATGATTCCCTTTTAACTAGTACATGAATCGACTTAGCACGCCAATTTTCCTTGGAGGAAAACTATGCTCAAACCCAATTAAAAACTGTCATTGAAGAAGTAACTGGATCCTTCCGCTACTTATTGTCAAGTTCTGGATGTGTCAGTCTGCTTCAGCTTACACACCGGCGTACTTTTGTCAGAATTGCGTTTGTACTTTTCTTATAAATAAACACTTAAACTGCTTAAACTGTCTGTTCAGGAACAGAGGGCCTTGTTATGGAGAAAAGAGAATTCTTAATTATCTGGCCATTTAAGATTTAAGGTGCACACGTGAAGATATGATTGTTTTTGCAAACTAGTTTATTTGCTGCAGAACTTTCAATTAAGTAACGTCTGCATTTCAAATGAGTTTCAGGATTTGTTACTTCGTCGTTTTCCATTAATAAAGCACTGATGGTCTCACAGTGGTCTGAGGCTTTGAGCTCTGATAATCATCCCCCATCTGCATAAATAACATCGCAGTTTACATAACTAGAACCAGACTCTTTCAAATCAATTTACGAACGCCCACCCTCCTCCATGACCCCTGCTGATCAGTCTCATTGCCTGAAGCTATTGACAGTCACCGAATGCACCCTGTTTCTTCAGCCAAAATGGCCTTGGGTAACGTTCACTTGGAAATGTTTTCTTTTTCTTTAGTTGATGAATCCAATTCCACCCACGCCGTTAGGGCTAATGAAATGTCTCTATTGGCACCTCGAATGGGCTAGACCCCATAGGGGCAAATGAAGTTGCTATAGCAACAAGCGAAAATAGGGAAACTCATGGTTTTTTTTTGTGTCAACCCTTTTTCTTGAAAATAGAATCCCCATTCTTGTGAGAGTCATGGTTGGGTCAGAGTACACTGAGAAAATCAAACATGCTCTCCTTCAAGCATCAGCCGTTAAAGCCGACAATTGTGTTTCTAACCCAGGGATGCAGCAAAGGGAGAGTTGGCTTCAACTTCTAACTGCTCTAACCAGTGTAGCCAACATAACTAAACACTGGTAACTTCAACCGACTCTTTGATGGGCGACCAGCATTTGTAGTTTTAACTCTCCCGATATTGACATTTGGGGAACTAAGTGCATGTTAGTGCATGTCACAGTATTTTCTTTGACACTAAAGAAATGACTGGAAACTGAAAACCACGCCTCGGGCGCTTCAATGTCATGACAATCGACATTTTCTGTCATCTTTTAGAAAGAAAGGAAACCAGTACCCTATGAACTAGGGAATCGGGTCCGAGAGAACAAAAACGTTGGCCATTGACAATAAACAGATATTTTATTCTACAAAGGGAAAATGTACCGATTTTAGCCGACCAAACTAGATGAAATGTAAAAGTATGTATTATCACCATTAGCTTACAAAGGTACTGCAGATTGCAGCAACAGAAACAGCAACTTTTGCATTATGTGTTAATATAAAGTAGAAATATGTTGAATCTAGTCAGAAATGGAATCTTAATCAGGTGATGTTACTCATGAACACTTATTTCAGTAAAGCCAATCTAATGTGTAACCACCTCTAACTGCATTTAAAGGTGGTTAATTAATATAATCTCAATTCAGGTTTATCTCAGTTATAAATGGCCCAGTGCCAGCACCTTCAACAGCATCCTTAATTGGATGCAGTTAATTGGATGTATTGAGAAGTTGAATACTTGAGGAAAAACTAATGAGATGTGGCTCATTATCTTCTCTAATGCTTTCTCCATCAATATCTAAACATAAAATGGCTGCAGACAATGGGAACTTTATGTCCATTAAGGAGGTGTGGCGTCTTAGACAGGTTACCCCATTGTGTCCCCGTTATAATGACTGCAACACTCTACATTGTGCTGACTTATAGCTGGCAGCTTAGGGAGGGGTCATTATTTGATGAACAGGGGATGGGTGGGTTGAGAAGGAAAGGTAGAGATGTGTCAACTCCTCTAGAATCTGTGTGTATTTTGGCGTGTGTGTATCGGGGGGGGGTCACCTTCTGTCTGTGTGTGTACCTTATACGATACACAGAGAAAAGAAACAGAGTCAAAAGGGAGTACAGGATGTTTCCTGAATGACTCCCCTCTCTAGCTGAGCGCTGGTTCTTATGGGACTCTCTTAGGTCAACCAGGGAGCTATGTGACTCCCTAGGCGACTGCTCTAGGTGTATGTAGGAACGAGTCACCTAGGCTTCCAGGGCTACCCTAGAGAGAGGAGTCAATCTGGAGGCAGCCTTGACTCCCTTATGACTCTGTTTCCTTTCTCTGGGTAGGCTGTGGTACATAACCGCACCAAGACATGGTGAACTAGAGCATGTTCTACAACTATCCATACCTCATGACAACCACCCTACGGACACTCTATGCTGAGTTAACGTCAATACAAGACCACAGGCTTGGAGGGGGTGCATCGCAATTTACTATAGTGTTTACTGCCTATGTTGTCCCCAAGCTAGGACCTTTCTTAACAGCAACAATAAGGAGCGAAGAGAAATTTGTAAATAACAGTACTGGGGTGATGAAAAAGGCAGAAGCCAACGAAGAGAAAATTGTGTTACATGGGAAAACTTTTAATCTCCCTTCCCATATAACCAATCATGTTACTTCTTATTTCCCTTCATGTTTTCAGACCTCCTTTTTGCATCCCTCATTTTTAGGAGGTGGCCCAAGACAGGCAGTTTTGCCCCCAGGGTACAAGCTCCTAAAAACGAGCCCATTTACATGAGCGACGATGGCGCTGTCGCGTTCTCAGAAGGCTCCCGGTCTCAGTTGGCTCCTCCCGTACAGGCCGCCTCTAGCCACACTGGACGCCGTACTCACCCACCCATGACCCGCCATATAATGTAAATATAAGTATGAAATAGTCACGGGCGGGAGGGACTAGAACTCTGCTAGGTGAGTGAGATGTGAGTGAGATGTACCTATGATGTGTCCTGGGAGTGTGGGACCCTCCCTCAGTCTGTGGGTCCCTCACAAGGCCTGTGGGACCCTCATTGGGTTGTTGGGGCCCCCACCACACAAGTGGGACCCGAACATGGTATTTGACACCCTCACTCATCACATGGGTCTAATTTTCTCATACAATTATCCTGGAGATGGTAAAGAATGATGCCAAAAGAAATTTGTCAAAAATAATTAGAATTGTGTCCCCAAATTCATACAAATTACTCCAACATAGCTATGAACAAAATATATAGAGACATTTTATATATATATAGACCTGGTATAGGGTTGACCTGCCTCCCAGCTCCAAAGCGTCTTCTGGGACTGGCGTCTTTCCAGACTGTTACAGCGCCTCCTGTTGGCGCTGCGGCAAGGTAGGGACGCTGGTCGGACCGCGTACGTCCATCAGTCGGACGCCGGCGGCAAGTCTCGTTTCCTGCCACGTGGTCGCGTTAGTTCATCACGTGGCTCTATTCCACTGGTCCCCGTCCCCTGGGGATACTCTGTGTGTGTGGGTGTGAGGGGGGGGGGGTGTAGATGGAGAGGTGGGTGGCTGTTTACCCCAAGGCTGACTGGGAGGTAGAAGCCCGTTCTCTTGTTGCATTAGGGCCTTGGTTTGAGTTCCCGATGGCTGAAGCCACTGCCAGGAGCCACTAACTCTGCTACTAAGCAATTGTAAAATGCTCTTAGATGCTCAGAGCGCAATATATAGGCATAGGTGATATGTAGACCCTGTAGGGTGTATCAGTATGTATTTTAGAGCGGAAACATTTTAATGGTGTTGTTGCTTTGTGGATATTAAAGTGCATGTGTTCTGAAATTCTAAAAAGAAATTCTGATTTCACAAGGCCTTCTATTATATATCTGCTATATGATAATGGGATGCGAATATCTTGGGCAAATACACTGTACAACTTTGACACAGACACATTTGTTTTACCTGATACATGGTGACAGGTCCCTTCTCAATACATTCAACCATGCAATGCCTATTTAAAGAGAGGTATTATTCACCAGACCATTCAATCCTTTTCCTTAAGTGCTAGTGTATAGGCTCCAATGTGCAGAAATGTATAGGGCCCAATTTAATGCAATGTCATACAGAATCAAACACACAGGTAGTATAGAAATCCTTATAGGAGGCCTCCTACTTCTCCAACTAACAGAGCACCAACTGACATTTGCAGACACTTTACTGTTCCTAATGGCTTTCTTGTTGACGATGATTAAAGCCTGTCCCCCCTAACTAATGGCCTCCTCTCAGGAGTCATGGCAAATGCAGCCACAACTAAATGAAACATTGCTTTCTGTGGGAACAAAAATACCCGCCTCACAGGGAGAAACCGCCTGAAGGTTCACCAATTTCTAAAACGTATTAGACCTTGTAATTTCTGAAATTACGAAACGTTATGAATTTTCCCTATATTGCTTTGTCAAACAATACTTTCCATTACTTTAAAATGGAATTCCCCTTTAAAGGTGAAAAAATGCAATGATTCTGCCGGAGACCAATTTCATTTGTGGTGCTTATCCCACTTGTGAATATTTCTGAGCAGCCTGGTCCAGGCGGTGCTAAGGACAAATGCTCCTCTTTCCTATTGTCCATCTAAACAAATGGTTTAATACCATTATTTATCATTAGACTGTCCTATAGATCATGGAAACAAGGCCGTATTATCCTCTTATTAAGCAGAACACCCGCATCTATCATGAGACATCAAGATTGGACTTTCATATCAGTCAGGAGGCGACGACTTTTACACAGAACTGTGTGATTTCCACCGCCTCCAGGGTGCCCCTCATTACGTTATAACACAGCAGCAAAGGGACTGGATATTATATTATTTAGTACCAGCTTTCTGATGATTGCCTGGGCTTCTATTCAGCTATCGGGCTCATTGAAGTGGTCTATACTCTCGCAGATGCTGTTGCTAGTATCAAAAGGGGATGTGTTTGGCTTTTTCATCGCATCTAATATGACGTGAGATGAGATTTGTGTTGTTTCTAAGTCATAATAGTATCCTAGATTTCACTCGGTTTGATAAAAGGATGTCTACAGGATGAAGGCAGTCCTTTCATGAGCCAGTTTGGATGCGCCGAAAGAGGTGAGCCTAGTAATAAAGCTTGTAAATTGTTCCCAGGGGACTCGTACTGTCAACTACTGTGCACTGCCCTACGACCTGCCCCCACTTCATCCTATGCTGTATATGTATATGTTTCCATACGGAAAAGCATGAACTCATAACCCAAAATGTAAGAACATGACCCTGAAATGAGCAACTCGAGCAGCTCAGAGGGAACACGAGTAACTCATGACAAACCCCAAACCCCAAAGTAGACACCAAGTAGCCTGGTCCTCACCCTTACAACCCCTTTGAGGACCCCTCACTCACCCCAACTCCTCACATTGATCTGCCAAAGCATCCAGAAGATTGTGGAGGGCAGGGGAGGGATCCAAGTTCCATCACCGGGGTGAGGGGTCAGGTCACAGACGACCGTCTTCAGACTAAGCAGGGATGAGGGGTTAGTTGTTTGGGCTGACAGGCAGAGGCTCAGCAGGAAAGCCCAGGTTCTCGATGGTAGGCTACCAGACGAGGCCGGGTGTTGGCCGCTGAATTGTGGGGTAGCAATTGGGGACCAGGAGAGATGATGCTGGAGACAGGCCTGGAGGAGGGTCAGGGTGTTGGGAGTTAGTGATGGGGTAGGGGTGGGATGTGGGTCAGTGAGGGAGGGGCGGGAGGAAGCTGGAGGAGGGATGGGTGTGTGCTGGTGAGATGATGACAGGGTTTGGTGTGCGGGAGAGGGAGGTATTGGACAAGCAGGGTCACTTAACCCTATAAGGACGGCATAGTGCTTTAATGTGCCTTTCCCTTTGTAGTCATGAGGCATAAAGGCAACTGTGGCGTCTACCAGCGAGGGCTACCTTCATGAATCATACCCCCCTTCAGGAGTGTATCAACCTCATAGGGTCGGCATGATGCTTGAATGCAGCACTCATGCAGCATGGCAGCTAGTGACACAGCACATTCAAACACTACACGGCCCTAGAAGGGTTAGAGGGGTCGGGAACAGGATGTGGGCCATGTTGCTTTGTATGGTGGGTCATCTAGAACTGACATTAATTGCTCTAGGGATGTGTACGGGGTGGCAGGAGGAAGGTTGGGTATGGCGAAGGGTGAGGAGGGGGGGTGCCACAGGAGGGGGGCAGGTGGAGTTATCATGCATGGAAAGGGGTTGACAGGAGGTCAGCAAGATTAAGGGTCACTGGGGGATACAGGGGCTAGAGGACCGTCCCAACACTGGGTGCATCACAACCCACCGTGCAATGCATCAGCACTGGGGCTCGGGTAGGCCGTCCGAATGCCACTCACAATCGGGGGTTTGCATCAGGCGCTTAGTAAAAATCCCGACAAGGATTCCACCGCTGTCAGCAGTGAGCCAGATGACAGTTTTTAGACAGGGGCTACTCATGGATGCCCTGAATACTGTCCATGGGGTGGGGCCTTTTGACTACAGGTCACCACCGTGGTCAGTGTTTATGCTCCAAGGGGTGCAGGGGGCTAGCACTAAGCCCCTGGGTGCCGGTCAGCTGGTCAGAGGCCTGTCTCCCAGGGCAGTTTTCCACACCACCAGTTATCTATGACAGTGGCAGCCCTGGAGGATGAGTGCTGTATTAGATATAGTGTTTATACTTAAAATCATAGTTACCATCTCATATCTATGCACATTCATCAGGGTGGGTTTAATAATGAGGAACAATGATTCATAAATGACTCATTGATTTGTTCATTAGGAGAACAGTTAATATTAATACGACCATGACTAATACAGATTAATGGTGATAAAAACGTCAATAACCTCGAGGACTGCAATGAATGGAGATGTCTGTGATTAATAATTGCAAATAAACTCTTCCTATTGTTGATATTATGAATACGCTGGTATACATAATACTCATGAGCTTATATTCAAAATCTTCATCGTAACTACATCATTTTAGCAAAGTGATTTCTTCCCATATCTTTTACATTTTAGAAGTATTAAGGGACAAGGATATAATCTGGGAGTACCAGAAACCTGTTGTGTAAGATGAATCGAAACAAAATATAATATTCACACAATAACATCACCGCAGTTGTTAATCCCCAATAGCAATACCTCCACACAGACCTCCCCCTCCTATAACACACAAGTACAGGACTAGTCAGCATGCCCAACCACGCCTCAGGCCAGGAAACCTGATCAGGACGGGAGGCACAGGCCTTAGGGCAGCCATTGTAGTCAGGGCACTACCTCTAGATGTCCCTGGAGCTGCGACCTGGGTCAGGTCGGAGCAGGCAGGGTGGGGGAGAGGGAGGGTGGTGTTTGTAGGGATTGGGGGTAGGGGATGGGGTGGAAAGCAAGAGGAATGTTGTGTGTGGGTTAGGCGGTAGGATAGATAGGTGGACTAGGATAAGGGGGTGGGGGCAGAGTGGAGAAATGGCAGTGGTACTGGTAGGGGTGGGGGATGGGGAGCAGAAGGGGATGTGTTGAGATAGTGGGTGTGGGGAAGGGGAGGGAGGGGGTGTGGCATGCTGTGTCCAGGCGGTCAGGGGTGATGTAGATGGGTGTGTCACTGGGGGTGTGCTCACTGTAAATCCTAACGTCTATTGTCAGGCCACACCCAACCATGCATACACCAGCGCCACCACTGCCCACACACGGAACCAACCAGTGGGTGCTAATCAGGACTCCACCTCACATTCCCCAGTTCACAGACCCACAAAAGACTGCCCAAAACTGCTGTTTACTCAAGGGAGTGGAGAAATAGCTTGTGGTGGTCAGAATGGCTGTGGTCAGTATACTGTTAGTGGCCACAACACAGCTAGTGACTAAGTATGTGCTCAAGGCTGGAGTGGATCAGGGTGGGAGGCCTGATTGTCTGATAGAACCAGGAGATGTAGGAGGCACCAACCTAGATCTATTGTCAGCAGTGGTGAAAGGGAAGGGCCCCAGTGGTAGTTCCTCTTTTTTATTTTGGTATAAAAAGTTGTGTGAACTGCCCTGGTGCCATGGTATGGATTAGTCTAGCTGGTGTGGCGGGCAGTTTAGCTGTTAGCTGCTGCTGTTCATTGGTGCAGGTTATAGAAAGGTTCCTATGGTACTATGGTTTTGGCATTATCTGGGCAGCAAATTATAAAAGGTATGTTTCAGGTTGCATGGTCTGAAGAGGGGGGCTTCCTTGTTTTTATTTTATCCCATTAGGCCTCAAAATATCCCAGAGACTCACGAATTACGGCGCTAATTCTCAGACTGCAGCCTTGTCTCGTGCACCATAAAACTGCCTGTAAAATAGCCCCAAAATGGCCTGAAATAATACTTTAAAATTGGATAAAGATATCTCTGGTCGGCCCTGTTCTGCTATAGGTAAGGTTGAGTAACCTAAGAAGGCCTTTAATTTTTTTTTTGCGTTGGACTTTTATTGTTGAAGGCGCACTAATAAGACACCTTGTAGCATATGATCCTGCATCTTAGAGACACAGAATCTCTTTAGATTCCCTGAATGAGAAGTACAATTCTTCCTATTAACTTTCTGCTTTTCTAGAGTTTAATGTGTCGAAGTGGACGGTAAGTGCTACTTTGAGACTAATGGAATAAGATGAATATTGGATTGAGTCAGGAAGGAGCGACACATGTCACTTAGTGTGTCATTCTACTATAAGAGGTTCTGTGTTAACTCTTTGAGGCCTGTATAACGCCTCAAGGTTCATTTCTCATCATGATGCACTACCGGCGAGTAATTCCCTGGGACCGTATAACTGCATCACCGTTCAAGGATTATCAACCCCATAGTGATGGCATAATGGATGGTTGCAGCAGTGATGAAATGGTTGGCTTCAGCAAAGTGAATCTATGAATCAATGACAAGCCTTCCACTTTGATGGTAATATCATCATTAGAGTTACACCTCAACATATTGATATTGTCTCATGGTATTATCATTACCTGTTAGTATTATACGGTAGTATTTCAATGATATGGCTATATAACAAAGTACTACTATGAAAATCCAAGGTAGAAAATGGCCATAGTGATGCACATCTAACAACTTTAAACCACTTACCTTGTCTAGGAATTTCTATGACAGAACTTGACACAGCATAAGAATAAGATACTTACACGCACAGATTATAATTTATCTGTAGGAAAGGGTTAGGCACTGTCTTTGAGACCACCATGGCTGTGATGAGCCTGTACATGCCCCTTTCAGAGGCTATGAAGAAGCCAATTCAGCTCATTCCAGTAACTTAAAGTCTTATCAGAAGATAAGGCTGATCACATTTATTAGCCACCATTGACTCATTGATGATGATCTTATCACTCCAGAAAGATGACTGCCGTGATTAATAAGGTGCTTCTCATTCTATTATCTTGTAAAAGTGATTTTCCCTCACATTTCCATTGAGCGCATTGTTGAGAATTTAATATAGATCTCTGTTTTCGAATATGAAGCTGTTCCAAATATGATATCAGAAGTGATAGCTCTTCTTATCCCAATGGAAATAATGGAGATAATATTATTATTTGTAGACTTCTATAATTTCACTCAATCGCTCAAGGAGGCTTTCAATTTCCATTGATACATGTTTCTGAATTGGTACAACCACATTCTAAAGAGTGTCTGAAAATCACCATGTATACATGGATGGCGGGTAGAATTAACAGCTACAGCCAGTTCTACACTTCCCCCTCATATTATGACCTAGTTCTGTTGCAGTCAGTCCATGGTGGTCCATATTGGCCACCCGTTGACAATATCAGCGGTTGCCCACCCACATTCACCCAACAGTATTGAAAATCCATCGTCACCTCAGCCAGGGGCAATGTGTTTCATAACTCTCAATAATGAAGACATTGCGAGATGCCTCTTGTACTTGGCATTTGTATTGACGGATGAACCAAAGTCGTGACCCATTTTGCCAAAAGGTGTCAAAATAAAATTTAAAAAAGATTTTTGGAAAAAGCTAATTAACATTGGATTAACAATCTAAACGAATTGCGAACCACCAAAAATTAATTAATCCAATCAATCGAGTGTCAAGCAATAAAATCCCACCACGCCTGAACGGAAATTTTCCGCTTAAACTCCCTCCAACAAAAGGGACCTTTAATCGTCTGTACCTTGTTCATTTTTCCCTCTCCAAGCTCCATAAAAATGGGCAAGTATTATAAATAACGAGAGGCGACCTCTGACAGAAAGAGAAGATGGATAGACCTGGAAGCCGACACCCCTCTTTCTTAGTGGATATTAATCTTTCTTTTGGACTATTAATTTCCTGTTTGCCCCCAGGAGGGGTTCCTCCAGTGGGTACAGGAGTTGTTACTGAACGCTTGTCTGGAGTCTCTCTTTATGCGGCTCAGGCTGTGAGCAGGCCAGCCTGCATGCCCTTTTATTAGTTACACGGGGCCTGTGTGAGTAGCACTGAAGTAATAGGACACTGTAGGTCAACCCATGCAGCAGCCCGTCTGGGTTTTGTTAATGAAGTATTGTAGCAATAACAATTGTATTGTCTTAGGTAATTGATAGGGAAATACAAAGGCATTGTTTTCATATCTTTTTGGTCAAGTGCTCCTTTTGATTTGAGGTACCTTTTTTTTTACAGTTTTATTTTTTACTGGTTATACGCATCAGTGTAACAGTTACTACTCGTGCACAATACAACCAGTACTGTCAGTATAACTGTCAATTAACTTTATAATTTGATTATTGACAATTCCTCTACTAAAGATTATTTATGCAATGTCAGACAATGTACTGTATTTCACATTAAAGCCACCATATACATTTCCTGCTCGCCCCCTCTAGGTGGTAATACAACCTTGGTTTCATCAATGCAGTTCATTAACTGAAATAAATCTCATACATGTCGCTTTCACGTGGGATGTCACATGATCTCGGCACTATGAGTTGCCAAAGGGCACGTGAAAGACCGTATCAGAGACTTGTACTGTAATATGGGTGCCGTGAATTTTTTATTTTTTATTATACAATATCATTTTACTGCTAAGGATATTGTAGACGTTATAATAGATGGGATATTTGACGCCAAATTTCCAAATAAATTCAAGATCCCCTGATCTGGGTGTTGGACATAGGATGTACCCGGATGTACCCGGTAATACGGTTGCTATATACCTTTCACCAGAATATACAAGTAAGATAGGGATATATCCAGTAATAAACTGTCATAGTTGTGGGCCACAACACGTAAGCACTATCTCCTACATCTTGTACCCCTGCTGTTTTTTCCTTCCTATCCAGACCTGCGATCGGTTAGAGATTTACTGTCATTTTACGGCGGCAAAGGGTCAGCCAAGTGAGCGTTATGAGCCCCTCAGGGCGGTATTACGGGAGCAGTCATTGCCAGCTCAATTACTTTAACCCTTTAATGACAGCATGTTGTCTCAATGCTTGATTTTCATTTCTAGACATGATGCATCAACGCATTGGTCACCAGTAAGAGCCTACGGGAGTGTATCAAACCGTCGGGTCAGCATGATTTCTGAAAGCACTACTGGTGAGTTACTCGCCAATGCTGCATACATACATCCTGACGACGAAAGTGCATGGTGCATTAAAGCACTCTACCGCGCCATGATCTAATAACTTGAGACATGAGGTATTTTACAATGGAGTCTCGGGCTGGCACCCCCCCCCCCCCCCCCCACCTCCTCCAGTATCAGAACTAGCTATATGCCATCTGTTAAACAACAGAGACCACTGCAGCATGAAGAACACTTCCGCTGTATATTTTAGCTCAGGCAGGCTTGCCTTGCTGGTATTCATTTCAATGTGTCGGTAATAGGGGCTTCCTGTGTGTATATAAAGGGAACCCGGTAGTGCTCTCTGATAGTAGTGTTTTATCGAAAGAGAATAATAAGCACTCCCCGCTCTCCCAAGTGGCCCTTTTGGTGCACATTAGTATGTGCATGCTCTATAAGGCCTAAGTGGAGGACCACATAAAGAGTTGATGTTATGGATGTTATGGCCGTTGTAAATGGAATAATGACTGTCCTTTAGCCCTGGATGTCTATATTTTATACAGAGATGTATAGCTGCTCCCCCGTATTCTGTGGATCCCTTATTGCACTATTCTATCCCTGTATACAGCTGTGTGCAGGGTATACATGATATATACGGTGGTAGGTTCTTATGAAACCAGTAAGGGATGATGTAGTATCCTATAGCATGGACACTAAAATAATGCGGAGACCTATAGACTACCCTCAAAGAGCATCAGGTGTATAGTATCCGAAGAACCTCAGGAGATTGATAATGGCACACGTTACAAACTCAGTGAAACCACCAACGTTATACATGTATGATATCACTATATAAATACACCCTGGTTGTTCCTGCAAATATATATATATATATGGCCATCAGAAGGTGAAAATAAGGCCAGAATAGGTGTCACCATACATGGTATAAATATGGCCTTCAAGCAATGCCAGCTGAAACCTGGGGGTATTTACTGTCACGACACAACACGTCGTTAGGTGTCATGTAAATTCCCCAAAAACACATCTGCAGTGGGTGGCAGACTAACGGAAGGCTAGATGCTTGATGAACCATCGGCAGTATTGCTCCTAGACGCTTAGACACCTTGGTTACTCCCGCTAGGGGAGCTGGTGTCGTCTCGTTATAGGACGGGAACCAGCAACGTCTGGTCACGCCCAGTGCACCAGTAACAAGGAAAGAAACTCAAAAGTACCCGTCTCTCGCGTGATCTCCCGTAGTCTCGTTTTTCCCGAGAACCAGAAAGGTCACGTGTTAGCTACCATGGCGCATGCGCAGTATGGTCGGGGAGGTCACGTGGTGTGGGAATATGGAGGGCTGTGAAAAGAGGAATGTGTCTGGGCTTCTGTCGTACTATACGAATCGTGCCAGTGTTAGATATAGAACTAGTAGTACCGCATCTTAACTATTTACTTGTAGGAAATGCGCTTTAATATGAGAACAAATGCGGTTAAGCCTGTTGAAAGTAAGTGAGATTAATGTATACCATTATATTGAAGGAGAAAAGCATCCCATAGTGAAAAATCCAAATTCAATACTCCTAGAGATTACTGTATGGCATATCAAGCCTATATGGAGTGGGTGACTATAATAGCATTCAATATGCCACAAACACGTTTATTTCTCAAGAAAATTACATACAATAACAAGGTGGGGGGTCAACCTATCTTTTCTTTTGTCACTTGCTTAATGACATTCAGTTGTGTGGCTTAGTTGGGTGCAACCAGTTGACCGAAAAGGTCAAATTGGTCTTTGTTCACCAGGGCCAAAACAGACCCCACTAGATCTACTATGGTTCAAGATAAGTCACTGCAACGCCAAATTTGATTTCCTGGACGCAGCGCTGCGCCTGGAAGTGGGAGGTTTGTGTGGGTTATATCCATCGGGTGGAGGCTGGTTAGGATGCTGACTGACCACTACATGGTCCAATCACTCTCCCCTCATACCCAACAACCTCATCCTTTCTCCTTCCACACACTCCTCTCTTCCATCTGACTTTCTACAACAATAGCCACAGTACCATGTTCTTACACATAGAGAGAGCACTCCACTAGAAGGCAATCTCCTCAAAAGGCGCTCAAGTTGTGGCACTCATATTGGCTAGAATGCAGTTGCTAGGAGGTGATGGTTTAGTACTAACTGACTATTGTTTAGCTCAATGGTAAGGGAGGATTAGGGGTATAGATTCTCCGTGGTCAACCATAGAGAACTTGGCAACCCTGCTGCTGAATTATGTACTTGCCCTGTCACCAGGACATGATAGGCAACTACCTCTCTGCAGCTGGTTGCTTGAAGAGCGAATCAGAGGACAGATACCAGCGCATGTGAATGGGGCAGAAATAAACAAAACCGAATGGTAACATAAACAAGAGGGTTACTTTCTGCTAGGAACTCAGGAGATTAGGGCTCGGAGTGATATAGACTTGGCCACTGTGCAGGTGAGAGGAACAATACTGCATGAAAGTTTGTATTTAACTGAATTAAATATGAACACTTTAAACATATTTTATTTTGAGTAAATGCCATACTTATAAGCCACATAATGCTGTTCCAGACATTCAAATGGCATTACCAGCACTTTAATGCAATGAAGTGAAGCAGCAACTTCTTTGTTTTATGGCGTCACAATGTAGCACACAAGGCTAGCCCCTGTATGACAGGCATTGCAAGGGGGGTCAGACAACCTTGGAAGACAAGTCAGACAGCTCCTCAATTTATTTTCATTCTTTCTGTTGCTACACCATCGGCTCTGATCCATTCAAGAATGTAATATTTCTCCAGTGTATTCTTCTCACCAACTATATAGTCAGTCAAGCATTTCATTGTGCGAATGGTCTTTCTATTGATTTTAAATTTCGAAAAAATTGCCGTCATCTCCCTTGGCAGTAGTATTACTCAAATGAAATGGCATCAGCTATTCATGAGCTTACCTTTCTTGTAAGTCTGAGAGGCCATTGTCAAGAACAATGTTGCAGAATGTGTAATCTCACAACCAGGTTGTCGATACGATAACAGTACAGCCGTGAAGTGGTTAAAGGCGTTTCTGTATTATTTCTTTAATTCTATAGATTAATCTCAATTCGCACTCATAGTGAAGTATCCCTCATGCCATAGACGCCTATTGTAGCATGAGGAGTGTGAGAGTTTGGGATGCTAGTGCAAGCCTCATAACTGAAAGCAATAGTCATCAGACCCAACATAGCACACAATGGACATTTTATTTGAATAAATTGGAGGTTCTCAGATTTATCAAAGGATATTGCATGTCTGTACCGTCAGACTAGAGATGCTGCACGCATGCGTGATATAATACTTCCGGCCCTTTTGCCTGTTAGGGGACAAAGGGATGGGGTTGTTATAGCAGTCCTTGCTTGACTTGTGTTATTCTCTTTCGGAGAATTAAGGGATATTGTTTTATGCAGAATAGTGGTGCTATGCACGTGGCTGATGGAAGAATACTAGGTGTACACCCTATGCTATTACAAATTTGAAGTTGTTTCACATTTAGGAGATCAGCAGGGACTCCCATCTGCATGCTTGCACCTTCTGGTTATCAACATCCTAGACACATTGTTTTACTACGTTCCCATACCTCCCATCAACCAATCCTTTTAAGAATGTAAGTGGTGTCGTATACAAGAACATGATATCAGAAATGGGTTCACAAGCAATCTCGGTTTGAGAGACATCAACAGTAAAAACTGCAACTTTAATGAGGCTATTGATCCGAGATGGGCTACATGCCCAACTGCATCTGATGATGTATGTCCAGCTTGTCCCTTTGAATTGCTGTTTAGTCGTAAACTGTATGGTTTAAGACGTTTACATTCGGAGACATGAACCGTCATCAGACTGATAAAGTTTGTCGTTTGATGTTGTCCTTGTAGGTGGCGCCACCCGTTCCTGCTCACTCAGTGTTCCCAAATCGGGACTGACCATGTTTTCCCCTTGACTCAGATCTTTAAGGAACCCCACGCAAATTTCTCACAAAGTCAGTCTTGTCTTTTAGCCTTCAGAACTGCTGGCGCCCCTGCCGACATCCGGGGAAACTGAAATTGCCTCGCAGTTGTAGACACGGTCGCTGCGTTCACAAAATGGCCGCTACTGATGAGAGTCGTCTGCTCTGCAGAGGCAACCTTTTGACGTGCGCGCGCCGCTCCACGCCAACTTCCGGTGGCTGAAAGCGAGGCTAAATGCACCGGAAGTTTGGGCGATCGCAGAGAGCTCAGAGTTTTAGCGGCTTGCAGCCTGCTCGGTTTTGTGTCCCTTATCTTGGCTTTTTGACATTTGTTTTTGGTGCTTTTCCTTTTTGTGTTGGTGGTGGATTTTGTTAAGGATTGGTGAGAGGATTATAGAAGCAGCTGAACTTTGCAGACGGTCGACTTTGAATGCTGTCTGACTGAGTTCAAGTAGTGCAGTTTATAAGTAGATCTACACTCTCTAGCCTGTGGGGTTAAGCGCGAATCTTTTATAGTTTGTATTTTCCATTGCATTTATAAGTCTCTATGAAAAAGAAAAGATGTATGACATAACCTACGGTGCTGCAAATGAGGTGATATAGCAAGTTCTGTCAAATGTTTTCACTAGAGTAGATTTCCCTTCGTATAATACCTCATCATCGTGCTAGATGTAGAAAGGAACTCATAATAATTCCAATAATTGGGAAGGATTACAAAATACATAACGTAGATATTACAAAAAAAGGAGATATTACAAATACCCGCTACTCTACATGGTACCCAGATACGAAAGCTATTCTGGGTGTGATTATTGTCACGCTATCCATTTGTGCTCTGAGATGACAATAGGATTTGCCGATGTGGGATTCAGCCGACAAGTGTTTCTAATTCTAGAATGTGTTAATTAGTTTAAAACTCAATATTGTTAATTAGGTTTACCAATGAAGACACAAATTGGATCATTTTGTTGAAAGATGTCCTTGAATTACAAACATGTTATAACCCTGATTCCATGAGTGTGTCCTTGGTGCATCAGGTTTCAGTTTGACAGTCAGGCTGCATTCTCAGCATTAACCCTTAAAGAGCCGTATATTGCATTGATGCACCATGCCCTCTGTGATCATGATACATGGATGCCTATATCACTCGCCAGTGCTGCATTCCAGCATGATACCGACATGTCAGAAGGGACAGCATGATACCTGATTGCATCATGAAGACCAGGGACATGTTTGGCTGACATGACCATATCATAAGGCAAAATTCAACAATGACGTCACTGCTGGGGTTGGGGGGTGTCTTTTGGTCTGGCATACAAATACTATTTAAAACAATAACAAAGGCGTGGATGACTCTGATGTCCGAAGAACAGTCACATAGTTGTTGAATGTCCCCTATAACTGATTGAGGAAATTAATGCTTGGATTGTGAGAGATATTTGCGGAGAAATTGATTTATTTTCAGGTATTAAGCATACAGTCAGTGCTTTGCAGAACAGTGTCTATTTAGAAGGTTTCTTTACCAGCTTGGCCATATTACATCCACATGTAGGATTATCGCTTTAGCTGTCAATATAGCAAATCCATTAGGACCAGGCCTACATCAGTACATCAGGAACTCTATGGTATGAACCAATAACATGCACAACAGCTATTGCACCATAATCCAGTCAATCAGTGCTCTTATTCATATCACGCGACCATTCACAACATCACGTGAGAGATCCCATGACCAAACATCATGTATCACATGACCAATATGTAATAACATCTTCCAGTCAGGAATACAAACATAAAAAAGGGCATCGTCTACATAAAACACCCCTGCAAACACCACTAAAAAGGAGATGGCACCGAGTAAAATATGAGCCCATAAAAAGCTCTTTGGTCGTTCCTAATCCTATTGTTCCAAACAAAATGGCGGCCACCCTAGGGTATGTTACCCTTGGCCCCCTTATGGAGTTCTCATAGTGTTGTGTGGCAGGGGTAGATGGTGGGAAACTGATGTAATTTGTCACTAATGAAGAATACAGCCATGTTGGCCGCCATTAAATGGATTATTGCAGGTGGACTGCCACGCATGCGCACGATTCTGCGCAGTAGTAGACAGAGCGTTCTTCACTACATTGTTTCATATAGCCCAGAATATCCTACTGGTTTACATCGACAAAATAGAAAAAAAAGAGAAGAAAATAATAATTAATGAAATTGTGTCTGTCGGAAGGATGTATTAGGAAGGTAATGTAATTGAGAGTAAGGACGTATTTATAGATCCTGATGCTGAGATATAGAGATAGATACGAACACTGAAGAGAAAGATGCAGCCAATGAATATAGCTTTGTAAGCACGAAGTATATCTGATAGTACATTCATATATCAGGGAACACACGATACATTATTTAGCCAGGATTACTACAATTTTATGTGTACCTTGGTAGATGTATAATATCATCGATATATCCTGAAAAGCTGCCTGCTATGTTTGATGTATAAATTCAATAACTAAGGAACCCTATTGTCCCAAGATATGTTTAAAATTTGTGATTACCAATTGTCATCCTACATGCCTGCCTGCCTGATTGACTTATTATGAATCAATAGTTTAGGATATACAGGACATTGAGTAAAACTAAAAATTTAATACTCTATATCTATATGGGCATCAAACCAGGCGTATATAGTAGGAACGATAATCACAGAGAGGCCTGCCCCCTGCGTGTATGATAGAGAACAACGGGAGCTACAAGAACATGCACTAATGAACGAAAAAGGGGAGGAGATAGATCACAGAAGCAACATTTGTAAAGTTAAGTTAACCCCTTTAAGGGCAGCATAGCGTTGTAACTCACAAGTGTTGCATGTGTGCATAATGACACTCATATGGTGTTGGCCCCTTGAACGGTCAGCGTGATGCACGAAAGCATGCTGTGCTGGAAAGTAACCCCAACAGAGCTGCGTTGGTGCATCATGACGACAACGGACGGATCACGATGTATTGAAGCATCATGCCGACTTCAAAGGGTTAGAGACGAATGAGCAGAACAGGGAGAGACAGCTCTAGAAAAAAAAGACATGACAGCTTTGTAAAGGGTCTAAGAGATAAGATCTACTACCTATGGGCCAGAAGTCATTCCAACTCCCGCCTTTGACCTTGACCCTGGGGGCTGACCCTTTCTACAACGTTCTGCTTCTGACAGTGACTCCTCGAGCTTTGCGCATGTCCATGTCGACTTCCGGTTTGGTATTTAATGGTTGTCTTCTCCAGGGACCCTCTTAACAGGGGAGAAGCTCTTAGTGCAAAGAGGGGAGAGCGAGCACTGGGATTACAGGTTCGGGGAGGGTCGGTCTGAGGTAGAGCACCAATCCAAGATAATGTTAAAGAAGGAAAACCACCATAGCAGTGTATACTATTTAATTGCACCGGTAAATCATCAGTTGATCAGAGCTTGAGCTTGAATGGTGTATAACAGTCTAAAATGATCAAAGCTAGCCCTTTAGTAATTCCTTATATGATAAGCTCATGCTTATGGACCCAATATATTACCGATGCACACACCCTAATGTTCCCCATTCTGGAGGATTCAAAATCAAATTTCAGAATCATTCTGAGCAGTACCATTAACACATACCATCTTAATGACCAGGACACTAAAACAGTGGAGGAAAGGGCCCAAATGCCATCTTGTATTAGCTTCAAAGTCTCAGAAAGGCCATAAGAGAACCACTAATAATTGATTGTATTCCCACCGGAGGGTGGCATGGAGGCGGGCGGCTGACGAGCCATGTATTGTGAATTGTATGGCGGAAGGGGTTTTAAGTACAAAAAAGGGTGATGCATGTTATACGAGATAAAGGGGTATTAGGGAGGGTTGCGCTGTTAGAAGTAACCACTGTATATCTGCTTTCAACCTTGGTTCCATCTATATTTTGCTGTAAATATATACAGCAAATGTGTTGATGTAATCCAACTGCAGATGTAATATAGCAGCAGATGTTTCTATAAATTGACGGCGAAGAATGGATATATACAATATATTGTGCTATGTTTAGAAGTGTATATTTATTTCCAACATGCTAGAAATGTATTCCTGTCTGTGTACGTATATCATAACGTATTTATGCCATTTATGTGTGCCTCGCTGTTTTCTAAATCATAGAGAGTGAGATATCCCTATATCATTGAAAATCATTCCCTGACTTTGGCCAATATCTAGTGCATATTCCACTTTAGGTTTCAAGTGTTCTTGATGCTAATCTGACAATAACATGGAATGCTAACACGGAGGCAAGTGTCAAGACACTCACATCAAAGGAGTGGGGAATGGAAGTTCAAAAATGGCAAATGATTTATTCATTGTTAAGTGTCATCAACGCGCATGTATCACTTTCATCATTGCTTACAAATCTTTTTCTACAACATGTAACCCCAACCCTAAGGAATGCCTCCAGAAAGGAGGTATGTGGGGGGGGGGGGGTCCGCCATGCTTTCTTGGGTCGTCTCTCCATTTCAAAGCCACAAGAAACACTGGCAACAGGGACAGGTAAATAAGAGGCAGTGGGGATGTTTTCTGCAAGAAGACCAAAGATCCTCTTTCACAAGGGTTGCATTATTCACACAGATCAATAACTTCATCAACCCTTCCAGTCCACAGGGAATAACAGCAGAATCCCCTGAAATGCCCCTTAACGCTGGGACATCATGGAGGGGGAAAAGAGTATTTTGATGACTGCTTCATTGTTCTGGCTTAATCTATATCCCCTGGTCCTACCTTTAGTCTCAGTTTAATTTCCAACTGGGAAATTGAAAGGAATAAAACACTTTTCCGCAAGATAGTCCTGGACTATAATGAGGATCGATTGGCATTCCTTAGAGTAGAATAAAGTGGCAAGACCTATGTTAACTAGATTTGATAGAAGAGACCAGAAAATAATATTCACGGTACTATAGTATACTACGGGATCATAATGAGTGCACATTAAGTGCCGTGGTTTAAACTTTTGAATGCAAAGTATGGCAAATTCTCTGTCCCGAGGCTATAGCATATGGGAAAAGAAAACCTTGGGAGATGTGACTGCACAAGCAGCTCTTTGATGGTCCTTTCATATATTAATGAATACTGCTGGCAGGAGCCTGTACAGACTTTCACAAAGAGAAATATACCTTTCTTTGCAGAATTGCCATGACAACGTGATTTGCCCTCGTGTATACATGTTGGTCGAGTTAATATCGTTTCTGAATTTGAGTAGCATCATCTCTATCCTAGCCTTCGTGTTTCTATGAAAGTGAAATTATATGATACTTAACTCAATTTGCAATGTCCCTATACACCATTTCTTGATGGTATTGATTGATTGGTTACGTATGAATCATTAATGTGCATAGAGTTTTAGGGGAACTGTAGAGGCTTTGGTTCCCAAGTACGTATTCCAATTTGCGGTTTAGAAAAGAACTTTGATTTACGAAGAGCCGCCTTCGATACCAAAAATAAACGCCCATGGATTAATTTTCATCACCTGCTCTGATCAGTAAAAAGCGGGCTTTTGATCTTAATTTAAAGAATGATTGTTTCCTCAGCATTAGTTTCATCGGTGAGATCAATCATTCCCAACTCAACAGGGATTTGGAAGCGGATAAGAATTTGAAGCAGACAAAAATTAAGTTTCGCTGGTCCCCATAAGCTGCTTTAACATATGCCAGTCTCAGTGGGAAAGGTGCCAACACCTGCCAGTAACCAGCGATCATTCAGGGGGTCCCAGTGTCACCTAAGTGTGCTTTACACCCGACTATATCCTCCTGGTAGAAGAACCCTTTTGTTTAAGAGACTGGGAAGCAACAGCTGCCGCACATATCCTTGTAGTGCACAGCCTTTGCCAATTGGAAACCCTTTGCGTAAAGCACAGAACCTCTAATTGAAATGTGTGGCGTAAATGACTCTCTATTGTTATAACAGCAATAACTATTGGTTGACACTCCACACCCAATAGAGAATTGATGAATGATAAGTACATGGCGTAGATCTTGTTCGGCTATACATAGTAACTTAAAAGGGGGCGGGAAGGGGGGCATGGAGCCCCCAATCAAAGGGGAATGGGGCTTAAATATGTGCCTACCTAGTATCATATATAACTATGATATATAATTCCCAACCTTTACCATTTTCACCTATAAGAAAATGTGTGGACATGGGGGTGGGGCCTAGACCCCCCCATCAGAACTAAAGGGTGTCAAACACTACTTTTCCATACAAAGTTTCATTTATAAGCTTGCACAGGAGCTATCATAGATAAGCCAATACTTAAAGGTAGTTGGGGCCCCCAATGAAAACCCGCTTCCGACGCCTCTGATACATCAGTGGATACACCCGGAACTACACTATAATATAGACCAATGTGGTTGTTGTATTCATCCAGAAGGAGCCTCTGGTTTAAGTTGCCTTATTGAGCCCTTTTATTATAGGGCACCTGGCCGTTGATAGCAGCACCACCTGTGCTAAGTTGAGAACCTTCAGTACAGGCCCTTGGCCACTAGGTAGAGCAGCTAACCGGGGGTTATGACATCACAGGGCAGGTTACTATTGCTTCTGTCTGAAGTGGTTCCCAGGACTTAGCCCTTCAGTGAGTAGGCCTAGTTACTAAGGGCCAATGCTATTCACATGTCTTCAAGGTAACATAGACTGAAGCAATCACTATCCTGACTTAGGTCCCATCTAGAGGAAACCAAAGGAAGCACCGGGGGTTGGACATGGCCGCACCCATGGCCTAACCCCTAGGAGCCCTATAGGTTGTGTGTGCAGGTATCAGTACCAGAGACTATCCTTGACATAGAACACACCAGGTGGCGCAGGTGTCGCGAGATGTGTATTTGATTTGGTACATGGTGCGTCTGAATAATGTATATGGCCCTACTTCACTGTTCCTCTGGGCTGTGGGCGTAATCAATTTCTCCTTGTCCTTACATAGCAATATATTCTTAAAGAAGGTGGTTGGAGGCCGCTACAGCTGAACAGTTAAAAAGAGAGAGCTACAAAAAATGTAATGCAGCTACAGCTGGTAATTTCTTTAGGGGAAAGATAGGGTTAAACATAGTCTGTCAGGTTATTGAGTGAGAACCTTCCTACTTTATATTTTATAAGAATATATGTAAAAACCCAGATTCACATATATAAGTCAATCTCTCAAGTGCACTCTCACTGCAAATGCAATCCAAAGCGACCATAAGCATATCATTCCTGTAGATCCATCAGAAGCAATAGTATATTTGTACGATAGAGATTTAGATTTCTCTCACAGCATAGCCAGTCACAGTATCGCACATTACGGGACAGAATTCATTTTGTGGATTTAAAAAAATATGGCCATGATGGATAAAGGCTTTACTTCCTTCAATATGAAACTTTCTTCCCAAAAATAAATTTCTGCCATGTGTGTACAATATATATATACTAAGGCTAAGCACTAGGTAAATTGATGTCGTATCTGGAGATGGTGCTCTCAAGACCTCAGCTCACAAACTAGTCATGAATTGTGTATTAGCCTTTCAAATATGCAGACAATAAAGTATCTTGAAGTACTGCCTTTCAGCTATTGGAATAAAAGGATAAATGTCACAAGTATTTTCATTATATTACTGATATAGTATAGAGGTAATATTTCTGCTTTCAATTGAAGTCACAACCCGATACGCAATGAATATATGGACAAACTTCAATGTGGAAAACAGGAAGCAAGTATTTTATAACAAACAAGATTGGACATCATTGACATGCTACATATAAGTTTATTTGCACACTCCGTGCCTGGTAACCTTTGGTAGTTTTAGGTCAATAACAAATGTTACATTAGAAAAGTAACACGTTATTCAGTATAAAACCATGACATTTGATAGACATTAAACCTCAATGAACTATCAGCATTGAAGAATTATTTAAGCTTCATAGCCTTCATCAATTGATGGTGAATGGACTATATAATATTCCCAAACCATACATTCAAGTTTTCTCCACAAAATATGTAGCTGACATGCTCAGATTAAGTAGTACCATTTATATTTTTCTAATACATGTACATATACAAGTGGGCATTCTTACTTGTAGAGTTTCTGTAAATAATATGCAATTGGTACATGAATTAGTGAAGGTTTCATCCAAAATTGTATGTATCAGTTGTATCACTACTATCTAACCTAAGTTATACATTTGAGTGAGGTCTGTCCCTTCTCATACCAAGGAAATCATTTCATGAGTACAGGAATTAATACTGTAAATTGCCGCATATAACACACACGTCGCGTATAACCCGCACCCTGATTTTGGTAGAATCATATAACCAGCATTTGGGGTCTGAAAATGGCTCTTGTTTTTACTACTGTACCTACTTATAAAACTCTCACATTACCTGCACCTGGTCTTTGAGAATAGTGTATAACCCGCACTGGAGGCTGGTTCGCGTATAATTTACGGTAGTTGTTTTACCTCTTAGCATAGAAGACTTATTTGTGTAATAATAATATGTGCGACCCGAACTCAAATGCACTAACCTGTACTGGGAATAGACTATTGTTTCCACCACCACGTGAATTCCACATTATCCAGAATGCAGTAGTCCTTTAACTATTCAATGTCCTAGAATCGTTCTACAGCTGTTGTCACTTTATTTTGTGTTTTGTATGCCACTGGACTTGACCTATCTGGACTTGAAGAAGTTCTTGAAGCTCTAAGCTTTTGCATGTACTGAGGGAAACTGAAGGACGAAAAGAGGATGACTCCCTGTAGGGTGTTCAGCACTATAAAGGCATACCAGATTGCCTCCAGGTTGGTGTAGGAGGCAACCAGACCCAGCAGCCAAGACAGACCCATTAAAGTGGATAACCGGATGTTAATCTGATAGACACTTCGCTCCTGAGACAGCATATGACTCTGACTGGCACTGATTTTGATTCTAATGATGGTGAAGAGAATCAAGAGGGTATTAAAGCACACAATGATAGAAAATGGAATGACAAAGAAGTAGAGCAGAGCGCTCTGGTTATTCAGCCAGCATCCCTTCTCCATACCATACCGTGGACTGAGGTCAAGGTTGTTTGTTATATCCAGGACCACACTAGGTATCACTAGAAGAAGAGGACCCATCCAACCATACAAAAGCAGACAAGCAATCCGTCCTCTGTTTGAGGTTTTTCTCCTACTCAACACCATCCCCTGCAGACTTCTGAACCTCCATGCCATTTCTAGAGCAGTGGCATTCATCAGGAAGAAATATGCAAGCCAGGAATAGTGCTGAAAGATAGCCACAACCTGACAGATCAGTGTTCTTGTCTCAAGGACATTTGCTAGTAGGAAGGTCAACTGTGAGATGAAGAGAGCAACTATGAGATTGATTAGGAGAATACGTATTATTCCTTTACAATGAGGAACAGCAACAAAACTGATTAGAGAAAGAAGCAAGGCAGCCAGTGAAACTACATTACCAGTTAGAGTCAAAATACCTTTAATTTCTTCGTTCAGAGAATGGTTATTTGTATGTCCCCAATCCTTAATACAGAGTTTTACTAAAACCTGGGATGCGCCATCTTGATTTGAAAGATTGTCTCTGTCCTGAAAGATCATTACTGGTACCTGGACCCTAGACCAGGTGTATCCAACATTTCTCACAAACACATGCTGTTCAGAAAGCAACGTGAATAAAACAGCATCATCACTATATGTTTCCCTCCCTTCTCTACAGTTTAGGTTATCAGAGGTATCATAGTTAAAGACAAACATCTTGGATGTCTGGTCTCCATCTTCCAAAATGGCATGTATTCTCCCAAGGGTAGATGGGTCAAAACTCAATTGAGCCCAAAGTGCTACTTCGATTATGTAGCATTCATATTTTGCAGATTCCTTTAACAGCTCTGGCATAAAGGAGAACGCTTTGGGTGGAAGTGATGTACATTTACCATCATAATCAAGGAAAATCAGTTTGGATAGGTCAGGGAGTGTCTGTACTCTATCAAGGAGGTCTAACAATCCCAAACTAGGATATCCTGAATAGAGGAGTACTATAGTGTAAACTTCTACACTTCTGTCAAAGATCTGAGGGACATCTTCATAAGCTCTAAAGCAACCAGTACCAGTTGCAACAAAACCCAGTTGACAAGTGATTGCAACACATTTACCTTTTATGTCATCATGAATGTGTCCATAAGAACAGCCTTTGGCAGCACCCATTGAAACTAAGTTAACCCTTTTGCTTTCCTCAGCTGCAATATCGACTAGTATTTCAAGAGAGTTAATACCTCCCTCGGCATGATTTACACATGTATTTGAACCACAATTGGAAGTACTGGTGATATAAAGTGAAATGCCATTACACAGGGCACAGTGGGGGTTATTGAATACCTCAAAATCTTTCCCAATTACTATTAATGATTGGTATAATTCACACATATGAGCCACTTCTCTGTCTGCCTTTTGTACTGTTTGTAAAGAGGGGCAACTCATTGTGGAAATACCATTTGAAAGAGAGAGATATCTGATGGTTTCACTTGGAAAGTCTGGAAGGTTATATTTTATATTACAATGTTGTCCTGCTGTGTCAAGGGCTCTGTCAAAGTCATTAAACAGTATAGCTGTTGCGAATCTGGTATGTACCTCGTAGTCATCACACACCATAGAGAACCTGATCGTGGAATATGAGTGAAGCACCCCATTGCACATTGCACAATACTTGTTTTTGAATATAAAACCGTCATATACCACTGGAATGTATTGAAGATAATTTGCTGCTGAAAAACGGCCAGGCCTCTCACAAAATTCAATAGTAACACTGTCTTCCTCCTGTTCAGGACATTTTCCCACCCACCAGATACTCTGAACAATATTCTCTTCTGATGCCTGAGTCATATGGGAAATACGATCAGAATGCATTTTGATGTATGCTTCAGTAAAGGGCTTTGTAGCTTCCGCCGGGCAAATTTCCTCAAAGTCTGGACAGCAGTCATCAAATAAACGGCAGCGCATATCACAGTTACATGTCTGATGTATACAGTCTTCATGTGATGTGTTGGATCCACAGCGAAGTTTACAGGTGTTAGTTGGACATATATCAAGTGCCCATTGCAGCTGTCGAGATATGTTAAAACTACCTGTAAACGTGTCTTCATCTGGGACTGTCTCATTGCCAGGCACTTGTGAGGTTAGGCGCGTCATCACTATGTAAAAGATATAGAAAGATAATATGTATCATCAAACTTATATTCCTGAATACTCTTACTTACGATACCACTCTAAAAACTAGTAGTTTTCCTAAGTGCTGGAGACTCAGGGGATGACAGGGGGCCACAGCCCACATTGGATGGGAGAGAGTGGGTATAGGTGAGGGCTATTTAGACTAAAATACATCGTTTTGAGTAGTAAGGGAGGGTGGCGGAGGTCTATAGTAACCGTGTACTAAGACATTCTTATCGCACAGTTTGACCAATGTACCGACGTTTAATCATGGTATCAGTAACTTGAGGCTGCTAGGGTTTATGAAGGCAACACAGGCTTAACTACCATATCACGTATACCCCGGTAATTATATTTACAATGTTAATTTAGAGAGTAGGTAAAAATCATTTTCAACCCAAGACTATTTGGTCTCCTGGCCTCAACCCCTGTCAAAGGAATTATATCATATTATAACAGATAGTCAATGCATGAGGGACGTTTGTTTGATTGTTACATGGTTACTGAATTAAAAAGAGAGAAATAACACAACACTGTAATGACCTCTATGATACGTCAATAAAAAATAGGAGTAAGCCTATCCCCATTAAACATGCAAGCAATCAATATCACACATTCGAGTAAGTCATTCCCTACATTTGCAAACATTTAATGTCAGTATAATTATTTATAAGACAACTATAGCAGTATTCTAGGGTCATAAGTGTGTTCTTGGCAAGGGGAACCTCAGCAAATGTACGCGGGCTTCAACAACGTTTGGAGATTTACCGGTCTTTGCGAAAACTTTTTCGGCATGCAGGACAGTCGGTCCTGTGGCTGGCCAATTTTGCAGGACCGGATAGATTTCTGCAGGACTAGATACCAAAATCAAAGTTTCGCATAATATTTAGGATAGAATAGCATTTACAAAAGAGAATTATAACAAAAACTTGCTTTAATTTGCCTAGAATATTAGAGTGCACTCTAGAACTTGTAACTTCAGTTCTAGTTGGAATATTTGAAAAATTCTTTCAGTTTTGGAAAGCCCAGAATGTAAAGGACATCAGGTCCTGCAACACCAGTCATTCTGCCGGACCAGAGCCATTTTAGGCGGATATTGCCACTGTCCGGCAGGATTTGGCAAAGACTGTTTTTACTATATTGGTGCATAGAAACTTCTCCAGAGTTATGATGCATAGACAACCATCTTATCATAGATATAAATATACACAGGCATGGACTCTAATGCATAATTTCTAATTGTTAAAGGCATAAATACCAGCACTGTTGTATATGTACAGATCCAGTGAAAAACATGGGTTAGCATTCACCTTTTTTAGTTTCCGGAGGAGGGCCATTTATTAAAGGCAAAATATCTAATATAGGGGTCTGGAGGGAGGTGCGCTGGTTACTGCGACAAGCACTGATAAGAGCTGTTAAGACTGTTACAACCCTGTCCCCTGTTTGTCCCCTATGTGTGCCCATAGTGGTTTGTCTTATCAGTGTGTTTAACCTCAACCAGCGAAATTTAAAATGGCGGACCCACTGGGTACAGCTCCAGATTCCTATATGCCCCAGATAACGAATTGTGACTAGGTCAGTTCCGTGCCTGTATATACTAGGGTAGACTGCCCATGAGATGACTAGCTGGTCTGTTGGTACCATGAGTTGACCAGTACACAGATCAGGAGCCCTGTGGGCAATAGCCCCTGTGGCAATTGGCCCTGAGGATGATCAGCCAAATGTCTATGATAGGCATGTGGAAGATTGGCCCCATGATTAATGGCACCCTTATTGAGACATACCAGTCTACTCATGGTACCAACAGACCAGCCAGTCACCTTATGGGCGGTTTACCCTAGTACTAGTAGTAGTAACTGCAATAATAGCAAAGGAACTTACCATGCCTCGTGGTCTGACTAGGTTGCTGTGCCCGTGTACTTGGCTGTGTAGTCAGGAGGAGATAGACCCGGCACAACAGGGTCAGCAGGGTCCACCGGCCACCACTGGGGTGACCACGCCGTCCAGCCGCCATCCCAACCACTGTACACCCACCCACTAGTCACTGCTGGTTTTATACATAAACATTAATTATAGCCTTAACCCTAGAGAGACCAATTAGAATGGGTGTGCCCAGTGGATAAATGACTACCCTGAAAGCCTAATCAGTTGATTGCTATGCTGCAGGAGCGTGGGAAAATTACTAGTGTCGAACTAACATCTACTCAATTATATATGACACCACTGTCTGTAGGCCCCCTATACTGTATATAGTAATAAGCTGACATTAATTCGATTACTTGTATTTCACATGGTTATTTGGACAGCTGTTGGTGAATTTGGTTCATTAGTAGACCTAAGTATAGGCGGTGTATAAAATCATAAATTAATGTGATGTTATCTTCACTGTTACTAAATGGGCCATGAATAATGCTAAAATATTACCTATCATTTAAAACATTGTTATTATTTTCTTATTGAGGCGCAAGGTGCTGTTTCTCAGCAATTTTCCAACAGAAAAATATACGTCACAGGTATAAATTTCCAGTAGAAATTGCATCAGAGGGTATCATATCTTACATTTCTGTTACAATATACCTTATCAGCTTATTATATTATAATAAACCAAATGGTCAGGTAATACATTTTTGTATCCCTGCTACAAAATGGTGTACAAACCTATATCTGTCTGTTCCCTATACACTAAGTCATACTGATAGTGGTATTAATACTGCACCATACATATGGGAATCACCCTCCCAGTCCCCTGACCCGCAATAAGGAGCAGCTCAGTGTGTGGCTCAGGCAGAGATAGGATTATGGGAGCAGCTCATATATACAGGAGGAGTAGCTCACATTGATGCTTCCACCAATGATATTGGCCCCACTCTCAGCAGGGGACGGGTGATCTGACAGTCCTGTCCACCCTCATTCACCCTGGCATTTGTCATAAGGTAGGACTGCAGCATTGAGGGATGGTGGTGGGTGTGTATTGGGGGGGGGGGGGGGCAGTATCATTGGGGCACTGGATGGTAGGGATATGAAATAATTGCAGTGATACATACCTCTCTGACCGGTATTTGCACTAAATTTTGATACCTATCATGTTTGAAACAGTATAGTCAAGTATAACTGCACACTCAGAAAAGTCAGCGTCACATTCGCTAAACCCACTCTCACCTGCCTGCCTGACTTTCAGGTGAGAGTGGTTTTAGCGACAATGACGCTGACTTTTCTGAGTATGTGCGTTTAATTGTCGTCTCTTGTAGAGAGTCTTGGTTGAATCAGAAGTTAATTTAATTTATACCACACTTGGCCAGCAGAACAAAAGAAATTGCCTGACTGTATATGACGTACAAAAGGTGTGAAAAACACTCACCACTGGTGTGGCATAAGTTAGTTAAACCACAACCAGGGGATTGCACTATTATATTGGCTTAGTCACGGCTGAACACACTCGCCTGCGGCTCGTGATCAGCCTTGACCATCGCCAATATAATACGTGCAACCCACTGGCTGTGGTTTAACTACTACGTAGAAAATACGAGTGCTACAGCATTATAAATTCTTAGGGGCGGCTTGACATGCAGCTATGGGGTACATAAATACCTGTGTGTTGATAATATAACCGTGGTGACAATATGGGTGATGTGGGAATATGAAGTAATCGGTGTGCCCAATATGTTGAGCATTATATGCACCCCATTCAATAACTGCTACAGATATGGCAAAAGGAAAACAGGGGGAAACATATCCCCGATGTGACCATGCGGGAATTACGTGCGTAACTGGCCGGATGTGATCATGAGGAACCTTTTAGGTAGAAGTTGGATTCTGACCAGTGCTATGAAGGTATAACGTAACAGTATAGCTATAGAAAGAGCCGGCGGCATATTTGTGTATGCAGTTCAAGGTCGACGGGGAAATATAAACGAGGATCTAGCCCTATGAATGATAGATAACGTTCTGACAGTATGATGGTGAAAATTGCTGATATACATCTGTAATTGCTGCAGGTAGAAAGTATAAAATAAAAAAGATATTATAGACGAGTAACTTGCTTCATAATGAGTCGGTACACCATGCAGTAATCCCCTGACGATGTGTCCGCTGTATTCCGGAGGAGGATTATCCTGTCATTTTGTGGTTGTGATGTGAAATATAACTTGTCACGGCTGCTGCTCTGTAGCTCACACTATAAGGAACATGGCATTCTATACCATTAGCTACAATTAGCCACATTGCAATTACCTGATAGAGGCCGGGGATTAACCCTTTAATGTCCGCATACCTAGTGCTTTAATGCGCTATGTCCTTTGTCGTCATGATGCATGAAGGCAGCCCTAGGGAGTAACTCGCCAAGGCCGCATTCAAGCATCATGTCGGCCTCGACCCTTCGCGGTATATTCGCCTGGTTCGGTCAGCATGATTGTTGACTGGGGAGTTACTCGTGGCCGTGTTTCATGACGATAAAGGGCATGATGCATTAATCATTTAATGCACTATAGGTGCAGCCCTTAAAGGGTTAACACCCTTCTGACGGCAGCACCCTGTCAGCACGTTGTTAGTACATACCATGACAACATAGTAGGTGCAGTCCAAGAACCAGCCGTCACTCTAAGCTGGGATTCCATTAACCCTTTAAGAACAGCATGCTGCCTTAAAGCCCAGCGCCCCTATATATAGAGTTGAGTAAATGTCCCGACTGCACGTTGACTGTTACTGAACGTGCAGTAAGATCTGCGGGTTTAAAGAGTTTATCGCCAGGGCTGCGTTCTATCATCATGACGACAAAGCGGATAGCGCAGGGTTATAGGTTGGTCGAATTTAGACGGAGCATGGGACAAAATGTATTAAAGTCACACTATCATAAATGGTTTAATCATGAGCTGAGACTCTGCCACACGATCTTGGCTTAGATTCGGAGCTATTCTATAGAAATCTGAGACAAGTCTTCTCTAAATAGTGAAGAGCTCAATATCTGAAACTCCTGGGATGAACTTTCACAAGATCAGTCTTATAACTCGAGTAGTGGGATCGCAGCTACAGCGACATTTAATAAAAGTTGAATGGTTTTCTATTGCTTTCTCACAGCATTGACAGTCAGGGTTAGACATAGAGAATACCCCTTAGTAACTGTTTTTAAACAGGTTTTCACCACATCGCAAAAAGAACTAGTCTACTATTACAAGCTCGTTCATTTAGGAACTCCTTTACAACATAAAATAATTAACACATACAATGGTGTAGTTTGCCTACGTATGCTCCAAAGGAACATAATATTATACTTTAAAATCATACAATTATCACTATTTTCAGTTTCAGTCATATTATAATGAAGAAATCCCATCAACATAAGACAAGTCTAGGCTGTGCTAAATGATTTGCACTATAGACGATAATCATCATGTAGATCTCTGCCTCTGGGGTTTACTTCCCAGATATTGTTCATAGTAATACTATACGATATACATACAGTTTCATTATTTGATTCACTAGCTTGGCTTCGAAACTTTAATTCCGTTGAACATTTCAAAAGGTCAAGATATTGCATTTAGGTCTCAAATGAGTGTCTTATTTCCTCTCTATTTATTGGCTTTGGGACCTTGTCCCCAAAGCCATTGACACCACACACAGAGAGTTGGAAAAAGTAGCAAGAAATGACTAGCATAGGTCCCCTTGTTCATTGTTAAATTAAGCCCTAGCTGGCCCTTAAACATTGCCTAGGACTGGTATCCCCATGTGTCCTTGCAGGTGTGTGCAAGACTAATTTAACCTAGATCTGGTTTTCAGTTACTGCATGTAGTACCAGTGTACCTTGTGGTAAGGCCTAGACATCTTGTGAACAGCCATATTTTGAGTTCTCTAATGTTGCTGTCAATGGCAAGGATAGGTACCAGCCTAATAACTATTGACTCCTATGTCAAGCCAAGCTGTCAATGTCAATGCCAATTCCCATACTATGCACATACAGGACCTGTACTAGAAGTTGAGTGGTCCAGGGTGGCTCTTGAAATCGCTCAAGCCCGCCCAAAGACAAACTGTGAAGTCCAACTTGATTACCCCTCCCCACCCCACACACACATGCAAGAAACCACATGCAACAACCCTAAAATAATATGTTGCCAACACAAGTCCTCCTTATGCCCCCTCCTTCTCCTCCCTGTGCACCCTCCTCCTCCTCCCTCTGCCCTCTCCTCCTCCTGCTCCCTCTGCCCTCTCCTCCCTCTGTCCTCTCCTCCTTCCTCTGCCCTCTCCTACCACCCCATCTTTCCCCTCCTCCCCCCTCTACCCCATTTTCCTCCTTCCTGTTACCTACTCCCCCTCTGCCCCCTCCTCCTCCCTCTGCCCTCCCTTCTCCCTCTGCCCCTCCCTCTGGCTGCCAAGATGGCTGTCGAAAACTCAAGATTGTCTGATTTCCTTGTGTAATAAATGGATAATAGGGTTTTCTAGGATGTAGAATCCATTTTCAGGCTTAGATTTTCAGTCCGGGAAATTTCCAAGATGGCTGCCAAGATGGCCACCAAAAACTCAAAATTGTCTGATTTCCTTGTGTGATACATGGATAGTAGGGTTTTCTGGGATGCAGAATCCATTTTCATGCTCAGATTTTCAATCCGGGAAATTTCCAAGATGGTTGCCAAGATGGCCGCCAAAAACTCAAGATTGTCTGATTTCCTTGTGTGATACATGGATAATAGGGTTTTCTAGGATGTAGAATCCATTTTCAGGCTTAGATTTTCAATCCGGGAAATTTCCAAGATGGCTGCCAAGATGGCCTCCAAAAGCTATACCAGCAGCAGTAAAGCCAATAAAAATGAAAAAGATTTAGCTAAGTGCATGTAAGTTAACTGACCATGCAGTATTGCTGCAAACCATCAGATATGAATTGCATTAGAACCCTAGACACGCCAAAAAGCATAAATCTATGCCCCTTCGTTTTTTCACCTATAGTTCATAACAATCCTATAAAAACCCAAAGCCACTACGGCTTTGCCGTAAAATCCTTGAATTTGTCCCCTTGTTGACATATGAGCAGAGAAGCATAGCAATATACGACAGCGATATGAGATACACTTCTGTATTGTTTGTATGCCATGTACTTCATCCTTTGTCCACGAGCAATACGATCCTTAACTTTCCTCAAGTATAGTCGAGCGGAATCCGAAGAAGTTCAAAATAGATGATGTAGAATTGAACGACCGGAAAGCCTTTGTGGCTAGGACGAAGCACACAGTACAGGTAAGTTAACATTCCTCTTACATTGTTCTTTCAGGATAATTTTTGATAATATGGTTTATCCTTGTGTTTAATGTACTGTTCCTTAATTGCCAACTAAGGTGTGATTATGCACAAAGCTGTTCCGTAGCCTATGATGACGAACGAATTGACTGAGCAACAGGGTATAAAAGAGCGTTCATTTGATTTTGTTAGAAGGATACCCAGTAAATAGTTAGTGTAGGTACACAGTAGAATCTACTGTAGAATGGATCTACAGTGGAATCTACTGTAGATTTACAGTACCGGTAGATTCTACTGTTTAGGGCCTACCTACAATGAACTGTACACCTACAGTACACCTACAAAAATGGCAACCTACCTTTTGCAGTGTAAGTTATATAGATACGCTTATTGTGTGCGTGATATAGCTTAGAAGGCTACAATACCGGTATGTTTCATTGATCACAAATTAGGAAAAATACATCTTAAATACCCTACCCCTATAGGCCGATATGTAGTCTATTGTTAGCCTCATTGGTGTGACTTTGCCGAACAACAAATTAAGACTAAGAGAATAAATACTTAGTGGTCTTGATGCTTAACATTTTTTAGGGTATTAATTCCAAAAGACTGCAGCATGTTTAGAACTTATAAGCGTCTTATGTTTTAATTTAACTACAAATGAGCCCATCATGGTTCGAGAGTTATCCTTATTCCCTAGTTACTAGTTAGCGCCTATAATATTCACCCTCGTTATTCGGTGACCATAGCAACCTACTCCCGACTCAATCTTTGGGACTTTTATTGGTGTCATTTCGGAACCCCCATAAGAATGATCTCACGAAGTAGGGATGATTTTTAATGTGAACACAACACTATAATCTCTACCAAAGGGTAATAACCTTTCCCAGCACTAAACGTGATGCATGGCAGCCATCTTGGGTCCAACCTCACGCGATATCCCACGTGAGCGCTCCGACCCGTGACGTTATGTCGTGATTTATGACGTCACTATCGTCATTGTCACGCGGTCAGCAGGGGCTGCCATTAGTTCGGGTGGACCCCGCATGGTGGCGTTAGGAGCGGCGGGGTAATATTCCTTTCCGGCTGCCGCGGTCGGTAATTTGTGTTTTATACATGAGTTGCTCGCCACTCGCTGAGCTACCCAGGGAGCAATAGACTTGCTCAGGGCTCTGCTAAAAAGGGCTTGATCACTCATGTGTTAGCCCCACGACTTATATAAAAGCTCCATCTGAAAACAAACTTGGCCCCTTTTTATAAGACACATTGTGCCTCAGGGTATGCTGTTGGTAAAAAGATGGGAATGAAAATGCTAGAGGATGAGAAAAAGATCTAAGATAGTAAGGAGATCCTCAGGATGTAAACATGTTGGGCAATGTAAGGACATATATCCCTAGTGAAAAGTTGGCAATAGATGTATGACGGTAACATGGGGCCTTAAAGGTAGGCTTGAACGAATATTTGTTTCAAGAAATACCAAGACAAACTACCTCTCTCTTCATAAAATTCAGAGTAATTGTTTTAAATATTTTGTTGAAAGTGATAAATAAGTAGGTTGACAACTATTATTACCATGGCATCTGAAATGATAAGGGTAATATCGTGATCAGGAAGTTCACTATAGTTGTGGAAAGTTTCGTCAATTCAGGCCAGCATCTGATGCCCCTACCAATACACATGACCCTTGAGTGGATATATTGTGTGCTGTATATCAGTAGGTAATAGAGTCCTATATACCCATACAATGTGTGCGACCTTATATACAGGGCTGAGTACCTTCCTGTGTTTGCATGACAAAGTGAATATGCATCAGAACCCCTCCAGGTATGTATACTTAATGGGTCCCAGGTGGGATACCCATACTACATGTACTGGAGGAAGGGATGGGGTCAGCTCCCTCATACAGAGCCCTTTACATTGTTATACTCGCCATTAGTATGTATCCGTTGCCAGGAGTATTGGGTGTTTAATCTATTTTCTTTTGTCGGGAAGTAAGACGTAGAATTTGTATTTGGAGTGTAATGTATGCCCAACAATCAACTAAAGAGAGAAACAGTAAAAGCAAAAATAATATGACATGTTTATTCTAATGACAAAACTGCGTATATAGTGAGATAGTCTAAAGGCGCCGACCTATTGTATAAGTAATGTGAATTTTCCAGATGAGAAATGGCCGGTATAAAAGAAGAAAGCCAATGTTGATACACAAGGGACAAGTTAGGCTTTGAAGCTCTCCCCTAGACATAAGCGGGGCAGATACACCCGAGCGGACTCGCCATATTAACCCTTTAAGGACAGCATAGTGCTTTAATGCACCGTTTCCTTTTGTCGTCATGATGCATAAATGCAACCCAGGCAAAAAACTAGCACTGCTGCATTGATGTATCATTTCGAACATGTGGGGTTGGTAGACTCGCGAATAGGTTGATAGGGTGCACAGATGCAATTCTGGAGAGTAACTCGCCGGAACTGCATTGGTGCATCATGGCGACGGATCATGAAGGCTTGGGGCATCATGTCGACATTGAAGGGCTATGGGGCAGATACACTCGGGCGGACTCGGCCCATTTAACATTGATTCTGTCTGGCCTTGTTTTCCCTATGTTAAATGCTGATGCTATCTTGCACCTCTGCTGCTCTAGCAAACCATTGACTTTTATGCTTGTGTTTTTTCTGTCTCCTTTTTCTCCTTACAATCAAGGTTTTGGCTTCTGTTTTCTCCTGTCCAATTTACACTCACATTGCGTTGGAAATAATTATCTTGTGGTACATGTATTTTAAAAGGGTAGGCTGTAATGGTCCAAGGAAGGAACATCAGAAAAGTAGCATGTACTTGATTAAAACAGCAAGCATTAAATCACCTAATTGTGTGGGGGAAAAAACTTCACAATATATATTCTTTTGAGGATCTAGATTGCTCTATTTATGATTGCCGACCGATGTTTAAACTCACCCATTATACTTATAAACAGCTAACCATTCAAAAACGTGTTTTTTTTAAATTTGTAATTCCTATACTGTATAGCTTCTATTGAGGTGAAATACAACACATATCCATTCCCTACAACCCATATGCATGAACGCCAGCATGTCTAGATTGGTGGGCACTTTTGCAGTTAACCCTTTAATGGTCAAATAGCCATTTAATACAGTATGCCCTTTGTTGGCAAGACGCATGAATGCAGCCCTAGCTGGCGATTAATTCGCCAGTGCTGCATTCAAGCATCGTGCCGACCCCACGGGGTAGATAGATTCCCAACGATTGGCATGATACATGAATAAAGCCCTGGCGAGAAGACTTACCAGGGCTGCATTCATGCACCATGCCGATAATTAAAACAATATGCAGCCCCTTAAGGGTTAAAGCACGTCAGAATGTACGTGAGTAGGCCTACTCATGCATAGAGATCACGTGATCTTGGCTGCACCAATCATATCGTGGACCGATGTCATGTGTGTGTCTGGGACAAATTGCCTCCATTACCTCCAGTAGCAGTTTGCCCAGGCCTCACCACAGCAAACAAACTCCAGGGTGCTGACCTTAGGACTGCTCTTTACAGGCGGCCTTATGGCCCTGGCCATCCTCAAGGTCATTTAAAGGTCAATTGGAGTGCTCTTCAACCTCAGAGTAGGCTATGTTTCAGAAAGTGCAAAATGTGTCTACTTCATATATTACTTATTGGTTTTAAGGCAAAACGCTTGCTGCCCCTCCAGTAAAAGATGGAGCTGAGCGAGGACCGACACTCAGGGCCTTTATAGAGGAGTCGGGGGTTTTAACGGCAAGCAGCTCTTTCAATGGAAAAGGTAATGGGTCTGTAGCTATTCCATGAGATATGAGCACTTCTATCAAAGATGGTAGCAGAACACTATGAGCAATACTGCTAGAGTGCTAGACACTGTAGAAGGTTGCTCAGACACAGTATTCTGTATGTATTGCAAATATCAGGGACATATGCTGGATACATGCAGAAGGTCATGTGTCGTTGAAGGTCATCAGATGATTGCAAGTCTAACCATTGGCCTCCAACTGCACACTACGGTTCTGTATGTTTAGTGTGCATTCAGCATAGGATGGATGCAGAATCCACATCTTACTTTGTCACCATTATAGACAGTATACACAGACCTTATAATAGGCCCACCCTGGAGACCCCCTTAACCATTTAAGGGCCGCATGGTCCTTCAACATGCCATGTCCCAGATCGGAATGATGCAATAATGCTGCTCTGGTGAGTACTCGCCATGGCTTCATTCATACATCATACCGGCCTTTAGGGAGTCTATAAACTTTGTAGGATCCATATGATGCTTGAATGCAGCATTGGTGAGTTACTCAGCAGGGCCGCATTCATGCATCATGCCGACCAATAGCGTACTGCATTAAAGCACTGTGTGGCCCCTAAAGGGTTAGTTAAGTACGGTATAAAGTCTATGTGTGTCAGGCCTGTTCCTCACGGAGGGTTACCCAGAGGGTCATTGATCCTGGGTGTGCCTCCAGAACCAACCCATCCCCAGCCCGTCTCCCAGGGCTCCCATGTACTCCGTTCTGGCTTAGCCTGTCAGTGAGGCGTAAAATGAGCGGAGAACTACTGTGGTTAACTACATTTTCTATACTATAATTCGGTGTGTTTCGTGTACAAAGCCTTGCCTTGAACCTAGAGTATGTTACAGAAACGTATAGTATGTGTTAGATAGACTACACCTGGACACGGTTCTTCCATATACCCACTGCCCCACCAGGTCGAGACGAGGTGTTATAGGCTACACCGAGTCGCTGTGGGCCATTGTGGATTCGGGGTCTGTGACTAAGTTCAGCAGATATCAGTTGTGGCCATTGTGGTTACCGAATCTCAGAGCTTTTGGCATATGGAGTTGGCATGGGGAGGAATTGTCCGTAATTAATTGTTAATTATGTTTTCCTGATTTTTGAAGTGTACTATCCTGGAAAGTAGTGTTGTGTGTATGGGTGAGAGGAATTTTGAGTGTGGGTTTCCAGTAATAAGGGAAATAATCCAAAAAATATGTCAATTTATCATTTTGAGGTTTTAGGCACTGTTTTTTGAAATAAGAGATAATGGTAAATTGTGAATTTAAGTTATTCATGTCAATATAAATGCAAACTAGTTGTTATGATCGTGTGCACAAAGGTCGGTGCCATCTTTTGGTAAAAGTTAAGAAAAGAAATAATCATTTTCTTGGTCTGCAGTCAATGTGAAGAACGCAAATTTCCGCACAGAGACAGTTTCGCCATTTTAGATTTTTGCAAGAAATCATTTTGTCAATGTTAGAATTCTGATAACTCATTTATAACAAGTTTTACGTCTAGAAACGTGGACATCTATCTGTTAATGTATGTACCTGACCGGCAGTGGATTAATCATTGAAACAAAACGTTTAATGTTGCCATAGTTAGCTTCAGTTGGTAGGTAATCCATAACTTCAAATGCAATTTGCTTGATGCGAGTCTCTAATCAGACACGGCAGCGGTCAAGCCGGAAGTGTCAACATCACCTTGGTAACAAGATTCGAAATTAGAATTATCAATTAGAAATGAAACTTTCGCTTTAAAACAACTTTGAATCAACTTGTATAGAGGTGAATTTGCGTTTGTTCTTCCCGATTTACTTAGTCACATTGAAATTTGAAAATTTAATTTGTAATCTCGACTTCCGATTTAGCAGACGCGCCGATCCAAACAAATCCATGTGCGAACGATAGAGGTGAAAAATTCCTTTCTTTTGATACCAAACACTCCCCTTTGCAATACTTTTAACGAAACATCAAATATTCTGAAGATATAAGCCAGTGTCCTGTACAAATATTCAAGATATTGCAAGGCATTAAAGTTATTTGACCCTCGGACATGGTATATCCTGTATTATCGCTCACTCAGAGTCACTGCAACTCAATCTACTAGATTTAATTTAGCCAAGACAGACAGTTCTCTTCTACACACTATGGCTATTTTTACACTGAGTAGGGTTGTGAACCATCACGCATTGGGCCAATTTAGCCTCTTCCCACACTCTCACGCATTCCTAAAACATGGGCTTTATTACAAATACTAGTTGAACGTGCCCAACACAACTAACATTATGATAATCACCCTAGAGTCTATACCCCTAAATGTGACATGGCGACATGGGCTTTTTTGGGGCTTAGTGACATGGGATATGAAGAAAAAACAGATAGGTCTAGTGTCATAAGACATAGAAGATTTCTTAAGTTAAAATCAATATGGCAACATGGGCATTTCTTAAAATTTGACATGTGCAGTCTGGGCATTACAAAAATTCCGGGGTGGGGGGTTATATTGTATACATAGTCATGTACGATGACATTGTTATCGACAAAGACGAAAGACGAATCCCCGAGCTTTTTGCATTTTCTAGAAATGAATACGGGGATAGGCTATTAAGCAGCGGATCACAATTGTTTCTATGTGGGAGAAGCCTGGCCAGGTGTCGTCTATCTGACTTAACCCTCGGGTATGCGAAATAACCAAGGTGTGAATCCTTTGTCTTAGCCGCCCACCGTGGGTTAAAGTGCGTTACTTGCTAGTGTAACATATTTTCTCTTTTTCACTATCATAAAATTAGACTCCTGTAATTTGCTGTAGGGAGTAAGCTTGTGGATCTATACAACCTATTGTCATAGTAACAAAGTGCCTTTCTTGACCATGCATGTAATGGCTGCATGACTTAATACACAGCGGCTTTTGTCGTCATGATGCATGCTTTCAGCCCACGTGAGTAACTCAACTCGCCAGAGCTGCATTTAGGCATCATGCCAGCCATTCAGGGTTGATACACTCTCAAAGGGTCGGCATGATGCACAAATGCAGTGCTGATGAACACTCACCGGCGCCGTCCTTAAGGGGTTAACGGCCACAAACTGACAGTCCATGTGACTGCAGCTGTCTTCAGCTGACACCCTGAGCTGCTCACTGAGTTGTAGGTCCTGGAGGAGCAGCTCTTCATGTAACATGTAGTACCAGACCTCCTGCCAACCGTAGTTAGTCCTTTAAAGGCCGCGTAGGGCATTTATCATCATGTATCATCATGATACATGTCTGCCGCCCCTGGCAGTAAATCGCATGTGCTGCTTCCATGCATCCATGCATCATGCCAGCCCTACAGGGTTGATTCACTGAGGGTAGGCATGATGCACGAATGCAGCCCTGGCAGAACACATTCCTTGGCTGCATTCAATTATCATGACGACAAAGAACATGACATATTAAAGCATAAGGCGGCCCTTAAAGGAGTAGACCCTAGTGTGAGCAGCTCACCATGAGCTGCTCGCTGCCTGACACTAGTCATTACCGGCCCCACAGCAAACTCCCACCACTCAAACTGCTCATTCTGTGTAGAATCTACTCTAAGACGTCATCAGAGCTCTTTGTGTGTCTATATTCGGATGCCATTGGATATGTATTTAGATTTGGAGAAGAACTTACTGTGAGCCATGAGGTTAGACATTTTGAGGATGAGATATTCAGTGACCTTTAATATTTAGTTAGATTTACTTCCAGTAACTGACTTTCTGCCTAGCATCTATCTTTTTTAATCTATTCATAATCAGGAGTTAGGTGACCTTTAGAGTAAGCTCAACCGACTGACTTCCTGCCTGTCATCTATTGTGTAAATATGTCATATTCCTAAGGCCTAGAAAAGAAACTATTCTTTTCAGGGTAGGCCGATCTTTTACTTAAATATTTTTGATGATTTGATAGGTCTAATACATGTATTTTATAGATAGTTAGAATTCTTGGCTCTAAAAAACGTTTATGGTCGCGTCTACACGATGGGGTAGGTAGGGTTATCTGAATAAAATATTCAAGCATAATAAGGAAATACACAGATACAACTTTCACAGTGTCGATGCCCCTTTGAAGATGACATTCCTTAAAACAGAGTTGGAAATTGAATAGACAGCAGAACAGGCAGTTAATAACTTATAAAGTATTCAGTGTACACACACACAGGTTTCTTGTCACTGTGTTGGCTGGGGATCTGAAGAAGGCCACGCTGCTTTATTAGCTGACCACACACCCTCTGCCTGATGCATTAATATTCTTATCACCTCATTGTGACCATTATCATTTGCATATCTATTCCATTATTTCTCGGGTGGGCGGGGAGGGGGTCACACTTATCATAGACTTCCTGTTGGGTGTCCGTCCTTATACATAGATCATTCTGCGTAAGGATGACTATACAGTTAATGAATGTAAATAAGTGTATATCCAAATGTACATAGTAATATGAATTATGTGTACGTTTTAATTGGGTCCCAGTTCCAGAATACTGTGTTTTACAGACCCTAGTCTATAGTACGACGTGATCGAATCACCTTCTTAGCAAATGTTACTGGAGGGTATATGATGATGTAAAGTATGTTCCTCATTCCCCAGTGCACTTCCCAGTCACTCACCACCCCCAGGCTCCCAACTTCTTCAGCTCGCATGGCCATGGCAGGGGTTAGCTTTCACCTTGAGTGGTTATGAGTAGCTCACTGGCAGAAGCGAGCTGATTTGGAGCAGATAGAGAATCTAACAGAGAGATGAGTGTGTAGGGTAGACAGTTGAAGGCTGAGTATGACATGTCTGGGATACTACAGTTATTCTGTGAATAAAGAAGACTATCTTTAAGTTTGGCAGCATAAATTGTGAATATTGCAATGATGAGAGTCAGCACCGTTTGAATTCCAAAGGGATTTGACACATTTACGTGTGCGAATGTGACAGAGTATAGAGTACTAGAATATGGACTTAAGGAACAATAGAACTATCAGAAACTATGCCTATACATCGGGGCATCGTCACAATCAAATCATTAGTATGTCGCATTAACAGAGCTTTCTTTTCTCACTTTCTTTGCTTCGATAGGTAGCCTAACGTACAGGTTGATAGTTTCTCGTAGAGTTCTAATCCTCCATCAGCCATCTGTGTTCAGATTTGCGCTAAGGTCTTGCCTGCGCTTAGTGGCACAGTGCCGCCGACTGGTGTGGGACTGGGGAACTACTGATACAGCTGTACAGCATTGCCTGCTGCCATGGGGCTGCAATGTAATCTGTACTAAAGTCTATCCAGCATCAGTCTACCAGACTGTATAGTATAAATGACAAATACCATACTGCTATAACTCACGTCTAACAGTGTCTATGGCTTATAACTTTTATCTGCAACAAGCTAATAGATTCAACGTGAGTCCAGAACAGTTAGAGGCCAGTACGCCTCCATGGCAGCCGATGTCAGCTGCAAACTGCGGCAAACTGCCTGTCACAGTGGCGCCATCTGGATAGAGATGGGGAAGTCATGAAGACAGCTCCTATAGTGAGATACCAGAGAATCCCCACAGTTAAAGTTGCAGGCTCTAGTGTTTCCTGAAGCGGCCTTTAACGCTATTCTAACACTAGCCGTGTGGATTAGGTATTCACTTCAACATTTTAAGAATATATAATCCGAAAAAAACCTCAAAGGCACCTACATACATGTATGCATTCACATATTGAGTCTATTTGCGCATCACCTTCCAGTTAGATCTCCAGAATCATCCCTGATATTGTCAAAAGTGTTGGTGCCTAATCTTTAAGAAAGATCTCTAATTTCATACCACATCCCTACGCTTCCTGTGGTGACTAGCGCCTCCTACAAATTACCATTTCCGCATCCTACTCACACCGGCTGCAGTGGTTCGCAGTGAGTAGTATAAGAAGTGAGACTTTGTCGATGGCCTCTGAAAAGCAGATAATGAATGTAATTGCCTTGTCTCACGTATATAACCACTTTCATTGGGCCAGTAATTATTTCACACATTCTAGATGGACATTTCTGGCACTAGATTGATATAAGGTGACATTTTATGACTATAAAGTATCACTTGATAATCACGTATATAGTATGGGCAGTCCCATCAACTCCTATTTTGCTGTAACATATGGCTGTAGGCTATTTGGTTCCCCTATTACCCATCTCCTTTGGCTTGTCTGCTCCCCTTGTCTGGCCTGTCAGCCTGTCACGAGGAGGAAACACCTCTAGGGCTTACTCTGCAGCAATATCTACAATGGTCTGGTTTCATATCGCATAGATTGCCGTGTCGTAATGTGTTACCGAGCTACAGGCAGGGACATGTAGATCCTTGCCTAGAGGAATACTCAGTTCTAAACGTATAATCAATTTGGTATTCTGCTTTTCCTTTTGATATTGTAACTCGTGTTATTGTTATTGAGAGTTGGGATATTGTTACTAAAAGTTCTAAAGGTAGAGATGACAGTTCTGAATTCCTCTATCATTACAAAGTACAGATCTATGGATGAGTTATGTCGACTTTTGATAACCTGGCCCATAGGTACAATGTATATCATATATCAAAGGTTATCAATATTAACAACTCCCATTATTATAACATAGGCCTAGCCCCTAATGCCTTTCCAACACGCGGAGATATTTATGAAAACTATAAATTCATTCCCCGTCGTACTAAGCCACTGTAAAATGGGCAAATCTGTAGTCATCATCTCCTCACCTGCCGTTATTGTAACCCCACACATCGAGCACAGGTGAATCAAAAGAAAGAAAATAGGGTAAAGGCACCCACTTCGGACGCTCCTGCACACTGGAAAGATGTTCATCTTTAGTTGTTATAATTGACACCCTAAATGGACACTAATTCTAATTTCTGCTAAACCATTTGACACGTCATATCTGAGAGTTTTTATTCCTGAGATATTTGCAATGAATAATCTTATAAGTATGAATAAAGCTCCATCTAGTATGTCCATTTCAAAAGGTTAAACTGCACCTAAAGTCGGACACCTTCGTGTTTCTTGACATAGATGCTCACAAAAGATGATGCTATATTTCTATTATTAGGCTTATGAATCATATAACTATAATAGGAAAACCAGAACAAACAGAATAAGCCAACCAAATTTATCATGTCATCATAAATCTCATGTTGAATATATTGCAAGAAACACCTCATGTTTAAGCAGTAATAGAACCATATGAGAAGTGAGTTTTATGTGGTCATATTTAATTGGCATTATATCATATAAAGCATATAATATATGTGAGTTGTATATATTGATTATGTAATTCAAGTCAATGGTGTCCGACTTAAAGTGTCTGTCCGACTCAGGGTTCCTTTACCCAAATAAAGAAAGAGTGATGTGTCCCTCCTATTACGCATTGCAATGTGTTTCCAGCTCCTTTCACCAACGATAGACAAAGGTATCTTGTTCACTTTAGAAGTATATAAAAAACGTCTTCTAGTGTTTTGCTATGCTTTCTTCTGGTCCCTTTATTCTTTATTCATGCAGCCAAAAAGGGGTTTTCAATACATGAACATGTAGACTCAAGATGAGAACCTCATTAGTTTCAGAATATAAAATAATACAACTCCTAGTTTTCTAAACCCTATTATTTTCAAGACATGAAGTATTACATGCACCAGTCCATCTTTTCCTAAGATGTGTGTATTTACATGGTTTTGTAGAAGTTGGTGTTTGTCGACCCTCAGGATGGAACAAAATAAATTAAAAGAATAGAAATTTCTACATCATATCCAGAACCCTAAAACAACTAAATCCAAATACCTAAATTCTAAACTTTCCATTCTCTAAAATACACCACATGAATACAATCTATAAAAATACAACTAGTGTGTATAAGTTATGAAACAATCCCCCCCCCCCAGCAGATTATTTTAATCGCTGATTTGATAATCCCCGATTCAACAAGTAATACTTAGTTGACTTTGAAAATACTCAACAGTTCTAACTGCATGCAATGCAATACTCCCCCGCCCCCTGAGAAAAAAATGAGAGTGAACGCAGAAACGGACTAGTGTAAGGTTAGTGTGGCACACTACATGTTTCATTGCCTGCTCCAATACAGTGGTACGAGAACGACTACACACATCCCAAATACAGACGTCATGCCACCGGAATACGCGGCCTGGCTAGCAAATGGGGAAATTATTCCTATTGGAAACGGCTCTATGGGAGTAAGAGAGAAGGAGGAGGTAAGAAATGGGAGACAGATGCATCTAGGAAGTAGTGGGCCAGGAGGCAGGGTAGGGTCATGTGACCAGAAGCTAGTTCCTGTGTTTATCATGCAAGAGGCTGAAACCAGAGTCTGCCCACTTTACCGTTATCTGTTTTACCTACTCATTCTCATACACAGAAGCCCTCGCCCTCCAAATTTTATGTTTTAGGCTTAACCCATCCACCCCCCCCCCTAGAAGACTGTAACAAGCACAAACAACATTGAGAATACTAATTTATGAATGTATCATGGTCCAGATTTACCCGATGGTATAACCCTGAATAACTATTTAGTCTCAACTAAAGAGCAAATGTCTAGTGGATACAATCAGTGCTAGGAGACTTTGTTTTTGACGGATAGGAGATTAATGCCATGCGTACCAGAGAATAGGCGATTCTTGGATTTTAAAAATCAAGTTGCCATCTCCCCTCGCCATTACATGAAACAAGAACAAAATCCGTGAACAGTGAAGAAGAAGAATATGTGAGATCATCACTAAGCCCATGTGTATCATAACACCTCAAGTAAACTGAACAAACCAGAAAGAAACCCAAGAAAGTATATCTCATTGCAGTCGGCTTACATTGACTATATAGGTATCTAAAATACAAAGATCAGAGGCATTGATTTATATTGCATCCCCGCTCATTCGAGTATAATGGTCATTTGAGAACAAAAGGCTAAAATTGCATATGGGAACGTGACAACCGCTCGTTACAAAGCCAGACTGTCACAAGGGGAATTTCTACACATGAAACCCCAATCATCCCCCGTCACTGGGCAAAATGGTGGCGGCGCTGTGTGGTGGGTGAGTGTAACCTTTGTTTTCATTGCTGTGCTCACGTCGGTAGGGTCGACACATCATAAATCTCATGTTGACTATATTGCAAGAAACACCTCATGTTTAAGCAGTAATAGAACCATATGAGAAGTGAGTTTTATGTGGTCATATTTAATTGGCATTATATCATATAAAGCATATAATATATGTGAGTTGTATATATTGATTATGTAATTCAAGTCAATGGTGTCCGACTTAAAGTGTCTGTCCGACTCAGGGTTCCTTTACCCAAATAAAGAAAGAGTGATGTGTCCCTCCTATTACGCATTGCAATGTGTTTCCAGCTCCTTTCACCAACGATAGACAAAGGTATCTTGTTCACTTTAGAAGTATATAAAAAACGTCTTCTAGTGTTTTGCTATGCTTTCTTCTGGTCCCTTTATTCTTTATTCATGCAGCCAAAAAGGGGTTTTCAATACATGAACATGTAGACTCAAGATGAGAACCTCATTAGTTTCAGAATGTAAAATAATACAACTCCTAGTTTTCTAAACCCTATTATTTTCAAGACATGAAGTATTACATGCACCAGTCCATCTTTTCCTAAGATGTGTGTATTTACATGGTTTTGTAGAAGTTGGTGTTTGTCGACCCTCAGGATGGAACAAAATAAATTAAAAGAATAGAAATTTCTACATCATATCCAGAACCCTAAAACAACTAAATCCAAATACCTAAATTCTAAACTTTCCATTCTCTAAAATACACCACATGAATACAATCTATAAAAATACAACTAGTGTGTATAAGTTATGAAACAATCCCCCCCCCCCCCCCCCAGCAGATTATTTTAATCGCTGATTTGATAATCCCCGATTCAACAAGTAATACTTAGTTGACTTTGAAAATACTCAACAGTTCTAACTGCATGCAATGCAATACTCCCCCGCCCCCTGAGAAAAAAATGAGAGTGAACGCAGAAACGGACTAGTGTAAGGTTAGTGTGGCACACTACATGTTTCATTGCCTGCTCCAATACAGTGGTACGAGAACGACTACAAACATCCCAAATACAGACGTCATGCCACCGGAATACGCGGCCTGGCTAGCAAATGGGGAAATTATTCCTATTGGAAACGGCTCTATGGGAGTAAGAGAGAAGGAGGAGGTAAGAAATGGGAGACAGATGCATCTAGGAAGTAGTGGGCCAGGAGGCAGGGTAGGGTCATGTGACCAGAAGCTAGTTCCTGTGTTTATCATGCAAGAGGCTGAAACCAGAGTCTGCCCACTTTACCGTTATCTGTTTTACCTACTCATTCTCATACACAGAAGCCCTCGCCCTCCAAATTTTATGTTTTAGGCTTAACCCATCCAGCCCCCCCCCCCCTAGAAGACTGTAACAAGCACAAACAACATTGAGAATACTAATTTATGAATGTATCATGGTCCAGATTTACCCGATGGTATAACCCTGAATAACTATTTAGTCTCAACTAAAGAGCAAATGTCTAGTGGATACAATCAGTGCTAGGAGACTTTGTTTTTGACGGATAGGAGATAATGCCATGCGTACCAGAGAATAGGCGATTCTTGGATTTTAAAAATCAAGTTGCCATCTCCCCTCGCCATTACATGAAACAAGAACAAAATCCGTGAACAGTGAAGAAGAAGAATATGTGAGATCATCACTAAGCCCATGTGTATCATAACACCTCAAGTAAACTGAACAAACCAGAAAGAAACCCAAGAAAGTATATCTCATTGCAGTCGGCTTACATTGACTATATAGGTATCTAAAATACAAAGATCAGAGGCATTGATTTATATTGCATCCCCGCTCATTCGAGTATAATGGTCATTTGAGAACAAAAGGCTAAAATTGCATATGGGAACGTGACAACCGCTCGTTACAAAGCCAGACTGTCACAAGGGGAATTTCTACACATGAAACCCCAATCATCCCCCGTCACTGGGCAAAATGGTGGCGGCGCTGTGTGGTGGGTGAGTGTAACCTTTGTTTTCATTGCTGTGCTCACGTCGGTAGGGTCGACACTCGTGGAGTTGAAAGGCTTGTCGCCGGCCTTCCCGACATGCTGTGCGGCCCATTGCCAACAGCCTCGTTATGAGCTATTGGGTGGCGCCACCTGTCAGGTGTAATAATAACAACTCCTGCGACGCCGGGCTCTGACCGCCATAGCTCTCTTTACCTCTCTATATACCCCCGCCCTCACCTACTCCAGGGCAAGCCTTTGCCACATTCAAGCCTTCCCAGGCAAAGGCAATGCACAGGGACACCAATATGATAGAGTTGGAGCCGCATGCCAAAAGCCTCTTTGCGCCACCTGTATTTATTGGCGCGCCACCATGTCTACTCTTTGGCGTATGAATACAGGACGCTGGGATTTATGGGGGACACATGCCCGGATGTGGTTTCTTTGCAGTTGCGCCTGCGCGTCAGCAGCCCTTTTTGGACATGCGCAGTGCCAAGCGGAAGTGGTATTGTGTAGAGTGTTCTCTGTGAGAAAGGTAGTTCCGGTGCGCGGCCAGTAAAGCATGGCTATAGATGCATGGTGTGCGGCTATCTGTCTGCTGGCTGATCCCACCACCTGCACACAGGCTCCATGTGTAAAGGTGTACTTCTACCGGTGGTCTTCTGAATGCAGTTGGTGGCTATGTTGAAATGTAGAGTAAGAAATCTATACTAAAAAGAGCTCCGGTCAATCTAAAACAGGACTGTTATTCAAATGAAAAGAAACTATAATGATTGCAAAGACCGACATAAATTGTTAGTACACATGTAAATTTCATTATTGATTTAACACAAGTCCCTTGCAATGCCCAATCCCTATTAACGTATAGGTTGTCATATCGGCCAAGCAGTTATTCAGAATGGTAAACTTGATTAAAATTAATTATTGTGGTGGACCACAACTCGAAAACATGCTAACGTCTAGAAGATTTAGGCGGCTATGACCCAATATAAAAATGAACACCATATTGGCTGGTAACTTGTGGTACATATGGAGATGAGCTGCAGGAAATAGCCACAAGAAAAAATAAAGAGATAAGGCCAAAGCTAGAATCCACCTTAGCACCACCACCATCACCACCATCAGCCTGCACCACTCACCACCACCTCCTCCAGTACCCACCCCTCACACCACTCACCTTACTCCAGACGGGAGACAGGAAATTAAGCCTGTGCCCCCGGCCACCACCTCCCCCGCCCCGCCGGCCCTGGAGGAGCGCAGGCTAGATTAACTTACACCCGGAGCAAATGTTGAGCGTCTTCTGTTGAATATCTCTCTTTTTTTTCTACTTTTAGTGGTGGAGCGTTTGAATAGACGTCACACTTGGGGGACGTGTTGTACAGAGGGTCTTTAAATATCCGAGATTGGTTTCCCCACACCAGAGGGAATGCCGTATACGATGGGGATTATTGCCGTCCAATTTCATTACTTGTAGGATATTTTTCTTTATTCTTTTAAACTATATCTGATATAAGAACACACATAAGCATCTTGTATCTCCTCTACATGGTTCAAGGACTGACGTATCATACGCATCCAATCACAAGATTAAGGACTTATAATTGTACAAGCTATGCATATTAAAGATGAGGGCCTCTTTCCATACATAACGCCTTGGTTAAAACATATGCCACAAGAAAAATGGACACCTATACTAGCATGGACGCTTTGACAAAATATGTCTGCTTGGCTTAAATGTGACACGATCTCCGAAAAAGGGACCTTAGTGCAGGCTACAGTAAGGACCCTTTTCCCAGTACATGTCACAAATGATGTTAAGTTAATGTATGGTAACAGTATGGCAGCAGCTATATAATAAGCACACTTATTGCTGTTTCCCCCCAGCTGCTTTCCTCCAGGGTCTCTTCACCCTAAGCAAATTTCCCATTCACAAACATAACACATCAAACACAAACAGAGCTACCAAACAGGCCGACCTGGAGATGCAACAACAAGGTCCTGATTGTTTTTACTTCAAACATTTGGCGAGGTTCTTGGTCCCTCTTGGTTGAATGGTGAAGAGACTGAGATTTGCATGCGAATAGTCTTCTAATTTCCTCATTTGCATTTAGATCGGCGGAGTCTTTAAAGGAGTTGGTGATAGGCGAATGGTACATCCCCTGACTCTGGGTGAGACGTGAGAATTATTTTAAAAGACTTTTCTCCAGTTTTCATTTAATTGGGGCTCTGATTTGAAACTCATACATGCATGTTGATATGATTGACTGCTGCTCGGGCATGGAAGTCATATCTTTGGGACACATGGTAGGATTGATTTGGATCCATCGGAGGAAATTGGAAAATATGGAAGCAGTGGTAATGAGAAATCCATTATATTTTTCCTCGCATTGAGACTATGGACAGATAAACTGAAGGAGACGACTGTAATGTTATCGTAATGGGCTTGTAAATTTTCACAGATTTTCCATAAAATCAGTTGAAGCATTTCTACGTTTTCAGATAATATTCCCACACGTAGCATTTTGTTGCTTATATTAGCTTTTCTGGCGATTCATCCTCAATGACTGTGTCAGTGTTTTTCTCATAACTGCAAATTGAATTAATGAAACGACAAATGTTCTTATGATATAGATAAGGTTGGAATCTTGATATTGTCTAGCTATGAGACACGTGGGAGTTAGATGTGCCGATCCTGGTGGAGATTGTAGCGTCATATAGTTCTAGGGGTCGAGACTAAATGGTAGGTTCTTTAAGGAAAATGACTCAGTAGCGGAAACGACTCGAAGACACCGATACCTTGTGTATAGACATAAATTCAATTATACCTACAAATCTCTACATTCTCTATATCACTGGATGGTGAACCTAGAACACCCTCGCCTCTCCCGCAGGGGAATAAAGTATAGTTATATCCCATGGTCTGTGACGTCACTTACCGGACCCAGCTAAGCAGTGCTCATCTATTTGCATCGTACTTCAAATGGTGGACTCCTGGGCGGTCTGTCGCACAAGGTCCAAGGTCCAACTCATGAGGAACATGTACTGCTAATAGATATGCATACATGCTTGATGTCGCCAAGCAACATGATGTGAGAGTGATGCATACATCTTCTATCATCATATATATTCTCTGTTCTATAGTCCATATTAGTCCATATATACCCCTGGTCTAATCTACACACATGTACTCCACATCACTCCAACAATGGCGGCACCAAGTACCCAGCACCTGAGCACACATCCCACAATTCACCTCACCGTGCCACGTGACACAAAGCTTCCTGTCACCTGACTGTTTCCTGCCCTGTGATTGGTCGCTGCGGGGGGTCTCGGAACTGGTTCCCAGTGGGAGTCTCCGCTTGTACCCACCCGGTCTGCCTATTATACAACCTGCATGCGGGTACCAGTTTCAGCATGATTTATCCCTGGCGGTGGGTGCTCGAGGCGTTATTGAAAGCCACGTGGCGTTGATTTAATGAAGTAACTAAAGGGGTGGGATGTGTGATAGCATCTTCTTTATTGGCTGGGCGCTGATATCTCTATGGTGCCAGTTATTTGGTCTCAAAGGAATGTCGGGTTCCTGGATGGTGGCACTAGGTCGGATAATGTGGGTTATTTGGGACTTGGGGTAGGATGGGATAGGTGCGAGGAGTCGGTATCTTTAGTGAAGTTTAGTATACTTTTATGGGTCATACTATGGGAACCTCCGTAACCGTGTAGTAAAAGGTATATACAATGGACAGCGTGTTCTATTTTTCTTTTGTAGAAATAGAAGAAGAAAAGACACGACGTTGTCTGTTTGTGCTAATAATCATATCATACTTTAGTGTATAAACCTATACCTTTAGTCTGGAAATGGCCCAAGCTAAGCAGCCATATTAAATCCAATAGAACAGTATAGGCGTTTCTATATTTGAAATGTAATACTAATAGGGAACACACTAGTAAGTTTAATTGGAACACTATACATGTACATACTCCACATGATACATATCCCCGCACATACTGGAATGCTGACCCCCATTGCTATTTGAACCATGCTCAGCAGCCCCGATCAGTCCGTCTATACTTCCTGTCTACCAGATGCCTATTGGCCTGACAAGGCATTACTCTACATCAAGCCCTTGGGTATGACAAGTATAATTAGTTCTCTAATTAAAGTGTTCTCAAACCTATGACGGATTCCTAATTATAAGGGGACTAATTGGCTCATATAATCTGCATCGGTCTGTACATATTTCTAAGATGTGAGCAATATGGGCGTTCTATATCTCAGTATAATCAAGTATTATATAAAGAGAATTGTTAATACCCATTAAATATAATGTTTTCTTTCATACATATCCTCTCATTTGGAACTAAATTTGCCGCGTAACAAATTGCCAGAATGGTTTTAATAATAGCTGTAGGGGCAAGTCCATTCTGGTTTGGGGATTATTTCCTCTTCTGTTGTCTCTTGGGTCAAATAAAACGGCAATTACCCTGTACCCACACACATCCTCTGTCATCCGGGCACCTCCTCTGTCAGCCATGACAGTCACGTGACCAGGATGACTGAGGTTATGACGTCATCACTCTATGTGTGCCTCTACCGAGTCGTTGTCTTTCACACTCCTGCTTTCTACCTCTGTGCTGATGTTGCACTGCATGTAAACCCACACCAAAGAGCCATGTCTTGTTGAAATGATATCTAAACTTCTTATGAGAGTGGATTTTCTTGTTTCCATGGGTGTTGTTATAGGATTCAAAAAACGAATGTTGAGACCCAAAGGTAGCCTTTCTTTTCCAAATGATCCATCAACGAGATTCTCCATTAAAAACCTAAATGTCATAGGTAGCGAGCTCAAGGTACATGAGCAGGGTACAGGATTTTCAACCAGAAGGAAACAGTCCAATTCACAATGATGAGAGGAGCGAAGTAACATGTTTTCAGAATTCTTATGAACATCTAAGTTGATTTTCAATTCTCCAGGAGATTGTAAAATGCTTGCATTTGGTAAATTAAGCTGGGGCAGCTTAGTATCAGGCCCAAATGGGACCCATTGTCACGCTGTTAATGTGTCTAGCAGAAAGGGGTGAGCTGTTTACATGCCAGGTAACCATTTAGCCAGGTGTCATTATGTCACGACTATAAAAGGGCATCAATTCCGCTGGTTATTGGATGAACCCATACTTGTTACCACCATCCATCACCAGTGATCCATTGAGCGGACAGGTACCAGCGAAATAGTGGCATCCATCTTGGTTTTAGCTGCCCTAAATGAGGATGAATTCCAACGGCCTCTGTTATCATCAATAACCTACAGCATTGACGTTCACCCTTTATATAAGTCCGTGGATATTCCCTCTCTGTATAAAGTGTGAACTGGGCTAAAATCGCATCCCCGACATGATATCCACTAGCCACATATAGGGGCACCAGCACACGATTTACTATGTGTATAGTGTTTGTGTTAAGATTATTACCCTGATTAAGTCTCCAGAGTAAATTCACATTAGCGGGATACTCCGATAATGTCGCTATTCATAATGTATACACATCACTGACATCCCTACATTAAACTGGATATCTAGACTACCGCATAACTATATAAATATTTAGTGAACTATGATTAAGGACTCACATTACTGGTCCATAGATTAACAAAATAACAATGCACTTTATGTACTGCTTTAGATAACACCGATGATAAATGGTTGTTATAAAAAACAACATGAGATAAGTGCCAAATCCATAGCAATAGGCTTATGAAGCATTATGGATGCATGTATATGCCGACATGCATATGGGGCTACCCCGCCATAAAAGGCCATGAAATCGGCCATAAGCTGTTAGGCCGGCAGAATGGCTATAGAGTCATGGTTATGGATCCGCAAACAGCAGGACGGGGGTGTTAGAGTGCCTGCATCTCATTGTGTAAATACCAGAGGTGCTGACAGAACAGAACAAGGTATGGCAGGGGGATCAGCAATGCCTCAGCATAACTCCACTATCAGCTCTATGTAAAATCATTATGGGGAAAGACAGGATGATGTTATATTGTCTTTTAAGAAATATATGATGTATTATGTACAAATATCATTATAGTAACCTCTATGGTACTCTTCATACTAAGGTTGGTGAACAATTGTGCAGAGTACGTCCCAGATAAAGTAGTTTTACTTCAACTTGAAATTATAAAAAGGTTGATTGATTCACAAGTGCTCTGCATACTATTTGTTCATTTTGACATGTATAATCCTATCCCAATTGTCCTATTCTTGGACCATCTATCAATATTCAAACGCATCAAATACAGTATTTTCTGCCATTTAAACATTTGGGAGAGATTCATCTTCTGTTCATTGACATACGCGTGAACCCGAGGAAGCCAAACTGCCCTAGAAAACACACATTTGATTCAGTTCAAAAAGTTCCCAACCCATGCCCTGGGGCAGACCTTTCTGGGTCAAGGTTAAACCCTGGAGGAGGCATTGAGGGTGGTAGGAGGGGGAGAAGGCCGTAAACCCAATCAGCTGACCACACCTCATATGGTTAGCCGAAGGGGGCGTGCCAGTGGGTGGGAGGGTTGATGGCTGGGAGAAGTGGGGTTGATGGCGGTGGGTGGGAGATTTGCTACTGACCAGTTGCTCAGTCAGCCCAGAGAAGACCCGCCCCCCCCCCCCCCCCCCCCACACACACAGCCAGCCATGCAGCCTTGGCTTCAGGAGCAGCTCAAAGAAAGCCCTCCAGCTGCTCACACCCACTCCAAGCTTAGTAGGCCCCCGATTTATCGCCCACTGAGGAGGGGTGTTGTGGGTGGTATTGGCATTGGAGTGACAGATTGACACAATCCTACCCCTGGCCACAGCTCTTAGGCACAGCTGTAGGATTTCAGCCAGCTTGCTGTAGATCTCTATGGTCATACTCAGGAAATATACATGTATGTGGGGACTCGAGCCTATACTAAGTTGTAATAATGATAGCAAGGGGCAGCATCAACTTGGCATCAAATAGCACAGAACTGGTTATACGTATAGATTCAGTGGGACTTTGGTTGGGGGTGGATAGAGAGATTCACTTTCCACTGATGATCTTTTAGTCTAGAACACACCGAGAATACTATCCCAACCATACTGTATTATGACCCCGAAGGCTCCCCAGAAAGAATTTCCATAAATATTAATTTGCCCAGTGAGAGTGACAAAGTAGTGTAATTTCCTCAGCTAGCTTGCTGCTCCCCATCTAACGTATTGGGCCTCATCTTTCCATCTTGGAATTTAGCTCCGCCTCCTCCCCTTCCAGCCACACAACCATCCGCCAATAGTCACCCCGCGAGTCACAAGCAATAGCCCAACACACCCATATGAAAGATCCACAAAAGGCAAACTTATGGGATCCCGTTGGCGGAAGCGATGCGCGTTCCGTGTACTTTGTGACGTCACAATGCACAGGCGCGCAAATGGCCGTGGCGCGCCGCGCATGCGTACACAGGGTTGTGTGGTCTCGTTTTCATTTCTCGGGCGGATATTGGGGAAAGTGACAGTAAGGGTGGGTGGATGGGGACGGGGCACTACCAGTGTGTGGGCCCGTAAACTGGTCCTGCCGGCAGGGGAGGTGACAGGATGGGGGCCAGGGTGTGGGGGAGAAGGCAGGGAGATTGGTATGGATATTATCCTTTTCACAGCACTGGGCCTGCGCTGCATACCAATGTAGGCCTAGTGGATTTTCCAAAGCCTCTCATGATATTGTGATTGATAAGGATATCATTCCTATAGGGCAGACACGGTAGGTTGTATAGTGCTTCAGAGAGGGAGGGCGATTTCTGTTTAAACTGAAAGGCGATTATCTTGACCTCACTGAGGTTTAACCTGTCATTCGTGGAGGCATACCTTTGCAGCTGCTTATGTTTTTGAATATGTTATGACTTACCCTGTAACTGGTGAAAATAAAGGATACCCGTAGATCCAGATACCAGATCCAGATACCTGTTGGTATTCACATGGATGTAAAGGCCCTAGCTCCTGTATATTTGTCCCTGTATATATATAGCTTTATTTTGATATAGCAGTCACTCAATGGCAATTTGACTATCAGGCTATGCCAAGGTTTTTGAGCCAAATGACTAACACTCTACTCCCTGATGATATCCCACTTTAACAATAGTATTGAAGCAGTATCGTCACATCGAATGCCACATTTTATGACACAGCCGTCTTGCCTGTGGTAGATACCACATGGGGTCCTCAGCACAACCAACGACTCTTCCCCTCCTTTTAGAACACCAGACAAATATCACTGCGATCTAAATATCCATTTTCAGGGGGGAAAGGCCTTTATTTCTGCACCCTGTTCTCCACATAGTGTAATCTCTAAGCAAAAAGTTCCAGTCTGAGTTTTGTCTCTGCTCCCTTACATTGCATTCTCTCTTACTTTGTGCTGTGGCTATCCCAATAGAAAGATCCCCACCAGATTCCCCTCCCCATGGGATTGATATGTTCTATTCAGCCCCTTTTGAATCCCCTTGTGTGCCAGACCATTACAGCTCATTTTACTACCAGACGGTCTTGATACAAGACGGTGCGCGTCCATTACAGCACCATATCTATGGAGGCAGGTCCTTCTAGCTGTCCCTACACTACAGGTCATTCCTTCCCAATCCCGTCTTTTACACGGCTAACATTTTGCAGCTTGTGTTAGAGTGTTTCTTCATCATTTGATATGTTGAGGTAAGACATTAACCTTTCTGGCCATCGGCTGTGCACCGTAGTCAGTAGCTTCAGAAGTCTTCAGAAGTAGCTTCAGAAGCCCCCACCTAAAACTGAAGGCTCGGAATATTTTTTAACTTTCCTTCAGGAAAGATCATAGTTATCCCAGGTTAAGTTTTATTCAAAACTCTACCCAGAGCGGCCAGTTTTCTTCAAGCATCATAGATATCTTCTAGAATTTCATTCACATCATCGACTCCTGTGGGCAACCCCGGCTCATAGGAAGGTAGTTTGTGACCAACACCCAAACGTACGTGCCATTTGCCCCCAGGCCAGCGTTAGGGTCTATGCCTAATGATATATGGCAAGGCCATTCATAATAGAAAATAATAGGAGAACTATCTGTTGAACATCCCTGATTTCCCTTTTGTAAAAGCCATGCACCTTATTCTTGGATTCAGAAATCAAGGCTATTTCTTTATCACCATCCCATGTGATATGCATTCCTATTAAGCATATTAATTTCATCGTCATGTTCATATGGTATCAGAATTCACCAGAGCTTACCGAAGCCTCCCACCCCAAGATCCACGGTATTCAGAAGGCGTACAGAAGATGGCATCCTTTATGAAAGGGGATCTGCCTTCTGTTAATTTGATTAGCATCTACTTTTAGTCGTGTTCTGTGGGACTGATATCATTGAGAAGAATGCACAGTGCCTTTGTAAAATCTAAAAAGGTAGGAAAGGACAGTGTTACACTCGTCAGTCTTCGGATAGAGTTTTGAAGAAAACTTGTCATAGCTCTCTAAGAGTAACACAGATACATTACTCAGATACGATTTAAGTTGTAAGCGGCTTTCACGTCAGAGAAACACCTACAATGGCTGATGAATCTGGCTAGCTATCAGTAAATTTATATGGAATACTGTAATAAACTGGATGAATAGTCATGTTAATATTATAGGGTGAGAATTTAGCTGAGGAATAGACTGCCATGAGTTGTAAGCCCCCTAGCAATGAAACTAAAGGGAACTAGCAACTCACATGAGATGTGTGTGGATTGTCTGCTACCAAGCTAAATCTTGCCAGAGATTCCGAGGACAGAACTAACATGGCCAGGCATATGGAGGACCCAGAATTATCGCCATACATCATGGCCGTGAACATCGATATGTCTACATGTATTATGTCTTTGATAAAATTGCCTAAAGTCACAATTTTTATCAACACTGGCAAATGAAATGATGAAATTTGTAACCTTGGCTTCCACTCAGAAGTATGAAACTCTTAATCATATAGACCTTATTACAGTTGTGTATAACCTACTATGCTGGGTTTAGTTTCTCGGGGGGGGGGGGGGGGGCATCATTCAGATGAAGCTGTGGGCATTTGGCCTGTGTTGATTTGAGGTTAGCAGGAAGGTTAAACACATCAGCCTTAGGTCAGCCCCTGGATTGGACGAGGCAATGTGTGATGGGTGGTCAGAAGAATGAATAGAAGAGGGCTCCCCAGGTCACTGGGACATGAGACCACCCAGTCTGAGTGATTGGGGCTCACAGTCCTGGTGTCACCCAGACAAATACCTACACGTATAATGAGTGTGGCCTTTGTGAAAATCATTGATAAGGTCATGCCTGTTGTGCTACAGAATCATTTCAGGTCAGTTCAGAAAATGAATCTGTGTAATACCCATCTTTGAACAAGCGCTAAGGTAAAGCCTTTAGATTTGGATCTTATGTAGGCGTACCGGTAGTAGGGGAAGGTTACCAACATTGGACCGGCTCGTAAATTGAATCATCCCTGTTTCCCTAGGCCTTAGTTACACTAATTGGAACGAAACCTTCCCCTATATGGATATATAAAAATGTTCAAGTTTCCAGCAAATTTAAAATGAGAATTCACCCTTGATACCAGTATCCATACACACCCATTGTCATAGGTATAAGGGCCTGGTCAGACGGTCTACCCATCTATCAAAAGCTAAGGTCATGGCATAGGGTGTACTATATCTCGTATTAACATTACATAGTAGACCAGAAATCCACTTGGAGCGTTACTTGGTACACAACCGTATACCATCCATTGTAGTCCATGACAGCTACATCAACTTCCGTCAGGTTCGGGGTGTACAGCTTCCGGTGTGACCTGCGCAGTGGCCCTGTTCGCCCTGTACTTCCGCCAGGTGGTGCGCACCTTTTAACGTCTCCCTGACGTCATCAATCATTGGCCGCGCATGCTCAGGCGCATGTCCGTCAGGGGAGAGGGGAGAACGTCCATGAAATGCCGTTCCGCTTTCCAATTGCTGAATCCGCGTTTTGTGTAGACCATTTCGGGAACGGAACACCACCCAATGATGGATGCATGAAGCCATTGTTGGGGGAAGGTATGCCGTAAGTAGGAGCGGAATTGGCTAGGTGTTACGACATTGGTACTTTACGACATTGTCACACCTGCTGATTCGGCCGGATGATGGCAGGTGTCTACCAACGGGATGGCTGTAATACTAGGCCTAATAGGGGCATCTTCTATGCCTCTTCTAGCCAGCCTCTAGAAATCCCTGATGGAGACCGTTATTAGAAACAAAGATGATGATGAAAAAACACCTTATTGTCTGAATATCATTCTGGGAATTTAATAATTCAATAGACTTTGTGGGAATCAGAGATATAAAGGGGGCATTGAAATGCATACAACGGGGGAGGTTGACTTTGCATGTGAAATGACAACAATAAGTGGTCGTACATTTCTCCCATTGTTTAAGGGAATAACACCTCAACAGCTTCAAATCATACGGAGACCCAGATAAATCCCTCAACAGCTGTTTGACAAATCTTCAAATCATACGGAGACCCACATAAATCCCTCAACAGCTGTTTGACAAATCTTCAAATCATACGGAGACCCACATAAATCCTATGCATAATCTAACCCTTCTACAGTTACCTCAAGTATTGAGACTCAGTTTCACGAATTTGCTGCTGTCATTGGTAGGATGATCAACTGTTAAAGTAGCCTGTTCGGTATGAGTAATGTCTGAGGGAAAAAATAAGAATATCAATTTGATTGATTGGGCAATTGCAATTTGACTACTTCTATGATTAAAGTCACCTCATGTTGACACAGAGGTAATTGGACGAATAAAACACTGATGGCCTAATTTCACGATGGGAAATGAAATAAAGGCTTGTAGGAAGGGAAACTGTAACAATAGTTGCTGCACACTGACCTGGTCCCTGCACTCAACCTTCTGAGCAGACACCACCATCCTTCAGAAAACGCGACAATTAGGATCGTTCTCCATCCTCTTAGAATGTCTTTTTCATGCATGTTTTCCCCCTCTACGATTATGCATTCTAAAGTCCTCGGAAAAGGGGCTGTTCTTGAAATCAGAATATTAAATGTGTCTTATTTGTAGCTGGAGTGCGGGGATGGATGCATTGGAACTACAAATGTAATAGCCTGAGATCCCTCTTTCCCTTCTTAGACAGATATTCTAATGAAATTTAAAAACAGAACTACACAGTCAGAGAACTACACAGATTTTCAACTAAAAAGTTAGCACGTGATCTGGTGAACTCTAAATGATATGTACATAATGGCTTAGGATTATCAATTAACTCTTGCCATTTCTAATTATCACATAAAGGACAACAAGGTCCTGCGTTCACCATAAAGACTTATCATGCTTCCTACAGACACCTTATTAACGAAGATACCAATTATCTACAGGACTTGATTTACATGTATGGGAGTAACTGTAATGAGGCAACTAACTTTCGAGTATAAATTGCTCTTTTTATGTAACAGAAAATTATGAATGATCACATTCTATATCCGACACATTTTTATGCCTTATATTTATGATATCGTTAGTTTCATGACATTAGGTAAGAAGATTCCCCTTAAATTGCCTGTAAAAGAGTTGTGGTAGATTGATCAGAAGAAACCAGTTAAATGAGAATGATGTCTTGTGTGTGTATTTTAATAGTGTAGCTTATCTAAGGAAAGGGTGATGAAGCTGATTTTAATATAGGCCTACTACTGCATGTGTATCATAAATTCATTTCACCTTACATACTATATTATGGTCAACTCACTTTACGGTGGTCACCTTTGGAACTCTGAAAAAGTGCACGTGGCTGCATTGCTAAAATAGAGGGACCCCATTTGTTATGAACTCTATAACAATATGGCTGCATTAGAGGGATGACCGTAATGCGAGAGAGCTCATTGTTCTTGAGACAGTGTTTCAGTTTCCTACAGGAACACTTATAATCGGAACTTCCTGGTGCTGATGATGGACACTGAATACATTGTGCTAATTATAAACACCAAGTATGTAGTAGAGCTTGAGATGAATTACAGACATTATTTCAGCTATATACATCAGTGGGTTCCCTGTACTAATTGCAACTCCCCTAACAGGGTGCTGGCAAATTAGCCCCTGGAAGGGATTGGCTGCTCTGGTTAGAAATGCATAATGTAGGCATAAATTGCTTTAATTAAGTGGTTGTTCTGTACAGCTCATTGGCTATATATTCCCATAACAGACATGATTGCATAAAACCCTTACTTATACGAGCAGCTCTCGAGCAAATGAGATTGTTAGGAGTGTTATGCTAGATTTAACACCCATCCCTTTCCCAATATAATATTAGAATATGGAAATATATCACCTACCCTAGCTCACTACAATAAACCCTCCTTCTCCCAACGTCTTCCTCGGATGTTATATAAAGATAATTGGTAATCTTATATCTGATGGGGATCCTTATTGTACTGGCGCTAGTAGGGCTGCTATCTCTAGATTCGCCAGCTCTGTAGTGCTCAGATAGGCAGGTAATTAAGACAATCAATCAGAGATAATTAATTGCCCAATTAAGTAAGCAATCAGCTTAGGTCAGACACGCAGCGACCCATACTGCCCCCTAGTTGGGGAAGAGTGTCATTGTATATATAGTTATAGTGCCTGATTATTGTATTGTCATAGAGTGTATTTTTTAGTAATTAGATTCACTTATGCCTTTAATGCGTTTTCTAGAAATGGACAAAAAGTTATATGATGGGCTTCTTCAAAGCTTTAAATAGCAATATGAACGTTTTTGTTATAGAACACCCTTACATACGAGCATAACTTGGTATCTCTCATTTATTGTCAATATAATACAGTTTGGGATTTGGATAAAGCTTCATGTTATATAAAGAGACAACAAGCTAACAGGCCACAAACCGACCTTTCAGGCAATGAAGGGAAATACATTTAAAGTCAGCCTGGTAATTCCTCATCAACAGCATTTGTTACAAATGAGAAAAAGAACCATTGAAAACATCACTAGCCCCTGGAAATGTTCCTAATTCGATTCTGGACAGCGGGGTCAGGCCCTGAAGGGCCATTCCGTCTTACTTTAACCTTAATTAACACGAGGGGTGATGAGCAGACGACACCAGCTCTGCCTGTTGGAGATCCATCTTATTGGTGGGAAAAAAGAACTTTTTGGCAGCAAAACAACTGTTTTGGCGCGGGAAAATGCAGGCAATTGCCGTCTGCTGCATTGACGTGACTGTAAATGGCAGCCATTTTGGTGAAGTGAGACGAGGGTGGTGTCTCCAGGCTAGCACTGGGAAGGGAGAGATAAGACCTGTTGAGTTTATCTGGGTGTGGCTAGTGGAGATGTTGAAGTCATCATTGGGAACCTCAGGCACTGGAACGTAGTTAAACAGCCCGTATTAAACGTTGGTGTTTCTTTTTAGATTGGTCAACTGCTGTCACTTAATGGAGTTGGTATTGTTCATTTAGATATGGCCCTTCACAGAAACCTAATTTTTTTGATGTGTGTTATTGCCCTTTCTGGCGCCCCCCCCCCCCGATTATGTATATCACAAGAAATAAATGAACCAATGTCTATGCTATATACCTGAATAGAAATAATTATATGTTCACAGTGGGGCCTACTAGAGTTTTACATTAGGAGATTCTACTCACATAAACACAGCAAGGGATTATCACTTCCAATAAACAGATGTACATAGACGGACACGTTTTACAGACATTAGCACTAATGTGGTATATTACCGGTATTCATGATATCTACAGGAAAAATAATCAGAGACCTCAGCCATATGAGGAAAACTTAGCAATATTTCTCAATATGAGAAGTTTTGAGGCGACCAAACCAAACGCAGACCTCTGCAATCTCTCCCAGTTGGTGTTTACCTTCAGCCAAGCTGGTATTAACCCAATCCTCCAGTGATCCTGTCTGAACCCCACCCTCCAGGGTGTGTCTCCTCCAGTGTGGGAGAGGTGTGCCATCAGGCAGGTGGTGCTGTAACTGGATGCCTGCCCTAAGGGCTCCAGGTATCGTACTCTACTAAAGTAGGCTGCACCGTAAAGTGGACAAACAAACCCATTATCCTGTAACCAGCTGGTAACTAGGACTAGGGATGGCGGAAAAGTAAGAAAGAGATATATAAGAAAGATAAACAGTTTGATCACCCAAATTGTAGCAACTAAACCAAAGGCGATGTTTAAAAATATACCGTTCACCTGCAAGCATTTCCCAAAATTTTAGGGGATACTAAGTCCTAGTATACATTTGGGTGTTTGATGATGTAGTCTTCGGTTTTTCAGAATACCAACTGTAAATTGAAGTCACTAAGGATAGATATTGATATCTGTGGTGTGTAGAGTTGAGATGCTAGAGCCCAGTGCACAAAATACAAGTTGTTGCATGATCCAAGATTAAAGGTTGTAGAGTAAGTTAAGTCAGTTTGCCGCACACATACAGACCACCACCCGACTTCGTGGAAGGTCACAGCACAGAGTAACTAAAGGAGATTGATCTGCAACTGAACATAGTACCGCCCGAATCCCCCTTCCTCCTGCCCCCCCCCCCCCTAGCACCCACCGACTCTCCTCCATACCCTTTCTCCTGTGGCGTTCATTGTTATCGACGAGGACGTCATGCTTCTTTGTCCGCGCGCGTCTCGCGAGGGGGCGACAAAGGCGCGCTCCGATCGCATTGGTTCCCGCGCAGATCACGTGGTCTTCACGAATTGGTCATGTGATTACCGCCTTGGTCACGTGATTAGCAGCGCGTCTGGCGGTCAAAGTGAGAACTATTTGGATGGAGGGATCGGGCTGATTCGTCGTGAAGCGTCGGGATTGTCTCCGTGAAACGACGTTAAGGGGCGCTTCGACAGATCGACGCGTCCTCTAGCGGGAAGAAGTGTCATCGCGGAAATGTCGTCTGCCCGTGACGTTATCGTAGCTGACGTCAGGGAACGTCATTGTTACCCGATAATATACACGTCACATGTCATTGTGTCATGGATGCGAGACAATCACAACGTAGGAGCTTGTAATACTTTTTGTTTCTCGAGTTCCATTTGGGGCATGATTGTTCCAAGATTATGTTAGGTGTTATCAACTAGAACTTCAATATAGATACTACAAGAATACCAAGTGAAAGTGACAATCAAACTTTTAATGGAGAAAAACAATATTGTTCTCAAAGTTTTGTTGCTACAGGGTTAACACTAAAATTGCTCCTCCTGGAATTATATGCATTCATCCCCCTTCATCTTCCCTTCATCTTCCTTCCTTTCCCCTATCTCCCCCCACTGCCCCAAGCCCTTCCGGTTGACCGCTATGAGCTGCGCGTGCATATCACATCTATCAGCGCCCATGGTAGTGACCTTTGGACATTAGTCAAGGTCGGACTGCGACAGTAATCATAACCCCTGTCACCTACTCCTTATATTATCGCCCATATACCCCCACAAATCTACACCAGCCAGCAAAGCTCTCTTATCTTATCTCATAAGACAATAACTCTGAATAATAAACAAGTCGCTTTGCTAAGCATTTCCACTGCCAGCATCAGATCACAGCTTGGAGCGTTTGTGATTTTCATTAAGATCAGCAAATACTATAGTGCCCCTCAGCGACATTCTACTGGGGGAAGGTGTAAATACAAACAATAGTCGAAATGGGCAGATTGCAAAACATGGCTTCTATTTGTGATGTTTTTAAGCCATCGGTCCCCGCTGTAGTGACATAGATTCTGACTGCAAGTAAGTCGAAAGATAAACATTCTGTCTGATCAAGCCGTTGTTTTGTGCAGTATGAAAAAGTGTTTACTTTGTTGGAAGCCGTCTGGTGGCATTACTTTATTATTGAGGGTTGGTGCAGCTACCGTAGTGGCTTGATTATATAAGCGCAGGGGTCTTGTATTTAACCGCAGGTCTTATATGCCTATACGTTCGAGCTTAAGAAGTTTGAAGATGTCTTGTATCCCACTGGAGATCTCTTCATTGCTTCATTGCTTCATTTCGTTGCTTTCTGCTTCACTTTAAATATAAACTTTGGAGAAAAAAATCGACAATCAAATCTGTGACGTTGACGTCATCAGTAGATCTACGGCAAACGCGTCATGTTGGACGCTGATGAATCGCATGCCTCATGACGTCATGGGTGAATAATGACGTAATGACCATGGGGTCTCATCTGGAGAGAGCGTCCTGAGTGATGTATTTCACACCTGTCGGACCTGTGCGGACAATTCCCGCCCTTTTCCCGCCAAGACAAATGTCGTCTGCTAGTGCGGATGTCGTCTGCTCGCCTTGTGGACTAAGTTCTGGGGATGCAGATGTCAGGGCTGAGAGGAGTGGAGGGGATTTATAGGGTCTGCTGTCTCCCTTCTGGATGCATCATGTATAAGTCAATATGTTAGTCTGTTTGTGCCTAGATATCAGACCTTCTGCTAATGCTAGGGTTACTTACATGAGCGGTTCTGGATATAGGAGAGCTCTGTTTCACTGAAAAATGTTTCCGTATCCTCTTATCTGCTTCTGAAAACGCGCATGTGTTATAAAAGTACACTCAGTCCACATATTCCTCTTTTTAGATAAAACTACCATACTCAAGGTAGGAACGGTTTTACTAGTTTTTCCTGCATCTTTTTCAAGCCGCCAGGACCTGTGAGAAAACCTTTAGGCCACCTTATTTTGATAACTTGGATTACGGGCTTTTGGCTCTAAATTTTTCGAAGGGGAGAGGAAAAAAAAAAAAAAAAAAAAGCTGCCCTACAGGAGGGGCCGGATCAAAAAATTTCCCGAAGGGCAGAGGAATAAATAAAAAAAAAAAAAAGGCATCAAAAACATCATTTTTTGGTAATCTAAGGAAGATATGTTGAGTAATATCCCCAATCTGAAAGGCCTCATTTTACCGTTTACTGGTCAACATGTACTTTTTTTTTTTTTAAGGAAAATTCTCAAAAAAATCTCGAAGGGGAAAGGTAAAAAAAAAAAATAAAACTTTTTTTTTTTTTGCAAAATGCCAAAAATCTCGGAGGCGGATCCGTAATCCAAGTTATCAAAATAAAACGGCCTTAGAGGACCTTGCTATGCTGCGTCCTGACCGCACATCTCCATTCGGGGCCCTCCATTTTGAACATTTTAACGTTTTTCGAGATTGATCACAGTCACTCCTGCTTTACATCCCGGCCATGTAGGCCTACATCCGATCTGAATAAATACAGAATTATAAACTAATCCCCTTAATTCATCTACGAGAGTGCCTTGGTTGCGTGAGTACTTCTCTTTTTTCTGACAACCTCACTCACACAACAACCCCACTTGTCCAGCTGCCAATCTTATAACGTATTAAGGTAATCCGATATCCAAATACTAAGCAGTATCTGATGTTGTTATATATTCCAGTGAAAAAAATCGTAAAGGCACAGAGTTCCTCCAGCGACAATCGGAGTGGAGATGTACTCATCCCTATATATATAGGGGCGCTGGGGGTTTAAGTTAAAATCGCTACAAGGGGCGAGTGAAATTGCTTTAAATCTCAACTTTCATACCAGTTTTTCAAGACACACATCTCCGAGTTTATCAAGCTTATATACACTACAGGCTACATCTTTCTTTTCTGTAGTTCTTGGCATCACACGCTTCTGTTGTAAACACATTAATACATCGATCCCAGGACTACATTTCATCCTTATAGAAGACTCTGCCAACTGAGACATATTATGGTAATGGAGTTCTTATGTAAGGAAAGAAAACTCCTTAATGTATTTTTCTGCTGCAGCAGCCAAGTCTCTTTGTAGTGCTTTCAAATGAGTTTAGACTTAGGGCTATCTGGCCATCTCATGACAAGGCTACATCACAGGTGGCATAGGAGCGTGAGGCCGAGTCGTTATAGCAGGACATATCCCACATTCACCCTTTAAGGGATGCACAATTCTATAATGCTATAAGCCGGCATGATACGTGTATGCAGCCCTGGTGAGTAACTCGCCCAGTGTTGCATTCAACCATCATGACGACCCTACGGGGATGATGCACTTCCTAAGTGTCGGCATGATGCATGAATGCAGCACTGGCGAGTTGCTCACCATGGTAGGGCTGCATTTATGCATCATGACTACAAACTGTATAATGCATAAACGCACTATTCGGCTCTTAAATGGTTCTTGCGTTGGCATTTGGCGACGTGTGACTCTCACGTATGCTGCCCTATGTAAGTCTAGTAGGTAACAGCGCCATATTGTATTGCTGGTACCAATACTGCAACACAGTGTATGTACTGGTAACGAGCATATGTCACTGTGATAAAAACAATTAAATGGCGTCACATCTTGAGAAGATCCCGGATGGAAGTGACGTCATTGCATCCAAAATGGAGCTGCCAGCTTCAGGACCCTCCCCAATACATGAGGAGGTCCATGACAGGACTAGACATCCCCAACCACCCTGGGAACCACCCTGGGGCTTTAAGTAATCCTCCATGCAGTGGCATACGGCTTAAGTGTGTCTTTTGTGGTCCTCATCACGCTGTAATGTACTATAGGTGGTGAGTCAGTGGATCTACTTTAATGCTTGCATCCCACCCTCTTATTGTATGGTATAGAAGGATTCAGAGTTAAATGCTTTAGTGCCGACAAAAGGGCACTTTTAGCGGATCCATACTTTTTTGCATGACAGGTTTCGATTTTGTATTAGGTTAAAAGTATGCTGGTGAGATTAGTCTATGCCATAGACTATGGGGGTTGAATGCATCTCTGCTTGCGTGATCTGCGAATAGCAACGCTCAAGGCCTTTATGAAATTTATACCATGTATTATACACTCATACTATAAAAGAAATGCACTAGGTAGCATATGAAAGCCACACCCATGCACAGCGTGTACAGCTAGATGATTAGAAGAGAATGACTCAGACAAACACAACTTCTAATGTGGTTTATACCCATAGAAATACTGTGAGAAAGGCTTGGGCCTGCAACATGGACTTTAAAGCACTGCCACTGTGAGGTGAGTGTGTCTTGGCCCTGGAGTGTGGACTTGAAAGCAGTGCCGTGTTTCTGTAGAATCTGGGCGGGGCTGGTTCGTCGGGACGGCGCCAGGGGACGTTTGGGGTCACGTGAGGACATTTTGGAAGTGGCAGACGACATCGGAATTGGCGCCAACTGTTGCTCGTGAATGGAGGACAATGCAGAAGCACCTGCTGGTACTTTGTAAAATATGGACCATAACTTTTTTAGGTATAGCACTAAGTGTTTTTGACGTAAAAATGCATGGAAACGGCAGTAACAAGAAACTCATGATCACCCTTGGCGCAATCATGCATCATGCCGACCCTATAAGGTTGATACACTTCTGAATAGTTTACATGATGCACAAATGCAGTGTCGGCAGGTTATTCGCTGATGCTGCGCCGGTGCATCATGACGACAAACGAGTATGAATCCTTCAAACAACATGGTTTCCTTTAGGAATTAATGCCGAGTAGCAACTGAGCTTATAATGAGAAGTCTATACATCTACAAATCACTTTTGGACTGAAACCAAATTGTGTGTTCACATACTCAAATTTAACCATTCTCTCTTATAGTGAAGACGTTAGGGAAATGGAGACAACTTGATTCTACTCTATTGTCCCCTATACATTGTTTACGCGACATAAGATACATGGGCTTATACTGACAGTAACGTTGTAAATGGCCAAAGAAAGGGAGTTTAATAACTAGGGGTATCCAGTGTCTGCTCACTGTCTGGTGCACTGTCTGTGTGGCCGACCCCCGCCAGGAAGGGTCTACTGTCTACAGCAGAAGTCAGCTCAATATATACCTGTCTGTCTCTTAGTCCTCATTTTCTCTATAGAAAAAAACAGTAGTCAACAGTTGCTTTTTGTGAGTGTATAGGCTGCACCATTTCTAGGAGAGAATCGCAGTGCGTAAGCAAAGATCAAAGGGAATGTGGTTTGAAAAATTACAAGAATGTACAAAATTACAAATTATGACCACTCCTTTAATGCCAATAGATAGTGATAAATCATTGTGGGAAAATGTGTCCGACAGCATGCATAAAGGTGTATTGATTTTGAAATAACGTGGCCTGTGTTGAGGGAGTGGTCATTTTTTAACAACAGGGGGGGGTCGGTGGATTTTCGCGTGAGCGGGTCGAAATTCTTTTGGTCCCCCCCACGGGAGGGGTCGACATTTTTTTGGTCCCCCCTCAGGCAAGTTGAAATTGAGCGCGGCCGACCCCTTTGAGCTATAGTAACGCGCGGGCTTTTCCACTAAAAAGGGGTGCAATTTTTTTGGTCCCCCCCCTCAAGAGGGGTCCAAATTTTTTTGGTCCCCCCCCTTCAAGGGGTCCAAATTTTTTTGGTCCCCCCCAAATCCACCAACCCCCCTGTTGTTAAAAAATGACCACTCCCTAAGTGTTGAATTGTTAAGAGTCCAAATTGAGAGGGGAATTTGAGGTGATTAAGAAGCAGTGCCCAGCTGTGATGTGGCGACAACTTCCCACCGTTAGGACACAACCCTTTTTGTTGTGACCTCTGTGGCTTCTGTCGGTCGGGGAAATACTTTTTGTGCCATTTTATCATGGCCTGACAAGAAATCCAACAACCTTTTTCATGCCACACAATTTGACAAATGAAAACGCAAAGAGCGCCTCGACGACACCTTCTCTGCCTACCCTTGACCTGTGGCCGTTTTAAAACAGGCACATTAATGAAATGACGAGGCGTTTTTCCCTGGATCTGACTAGGGTAACATTCAATAAATCGGGGTTTAGTTCTGCTGGATGTCGCTGGTGGCGCTGCTGTTGTTTGAGCGGCTGGAGGAGCAGTAGGAGAGCTGCTCCAGTAGCCATGTGGACGGTGACGGGCGCGGCGTGAGACAGGGTGCTGGAGGGAGTCTATTACTGGAGGAACCCACACACCCACCTCACCTGTGGCCTCCTCCTCCCCCCAGGTGTGCCAGCTCACCACCTACAGGAGTAACCCACAACCCAGGAGTAAAGCCCTAGCCTCCAATCAGTTCCTCCAGGGTTCTAGTTAGTGCGCATGAGGCTTAGGGTTTAAGCAGCAAGCGCTTACCCTTCTCCAGTGCAGTAGTCAATGTAAACAAGGCGTGGCACCCACAGGAGGAGGGGGTATCAGGAGAGTACCACCCATCAGCACACCCACCCTGCCTGCTACCCTCTCAGCTGGTTCCTCCAGGGTTGAGAGCTTACAGGAGCAGCTCTGCACGGCCTTAGGAGGTCACGCAACCATCCCGCTGTGGCGACAGGTGACACGTGCGAGAAGCAATCAACCCTGGAGGAGGGAGATCATTACACCCGGGACCTGCCCTGGAGGAGGTGTGTCTGTCACCAGGGTCTGGTGAACTTAAAGCCCTATACTCCACACCGTGCATGAGCTGATGAGTGTGGATGTGTGGACAGGAGGAGACTCTTGACTACAGCTAGTGTACTAGACTGTTTCAGTGTGGTAGCCTACTGGAGGAGATTATACCTACCCCTGGAGGAAGCTGTGTGCATGCACTGACTCTATGTTGCTTTGTATTTGGAATTTACTCGCATAGGGATCATCTATTCACTTGAAGTTGGTAATGACGTAATGCAACAGGTACGTCCTGGGGGAGCTATTGATACCTTCCATGGATGATACCATAATGGTGATGGCCGTGACTTAGTGAAGTAGTAAATCCTCTAATTAACACAGTTTTTTCTTGTATCAGCAGTACAAAGTAGCAGAGCTGCTAGAGGTATATGTAGCACAGACTAGACTAATACATTACCACGCCCACCTGGGACTAGACAGTGTACATAGGGCCCAGGATACAGCCTGATATATACCCATTAAGGATGCTGAGCGTACAGTAACCTCTAATCCCTCACCACCCTCTACATTTGGATTACCCTTTTTAACACTGTGGTTACCTATGTCTCAATGGATTAAGGCACGTTCATGGATTAAAGCCACGTGGATTAGACCACGTGTCCACGTGGGATAATGTACGGTATGGATGTACTACCACCTCCCTGTTCTCAACCACAGCCCCTTGGTCGATTGATTACCTTTTTACTTTGAAAACCAGTTTGTATCTTCTATATCGTAGTAGGATGTTGGTACACAATGGGGATTGGGCTAAGATGCTAGTCTTGAATATTAAATACTGAATATTTAATACTGAATATTAAATCAGAGGACACATCAGATCTAGTGTAATGTGCAGACTTTAGTCATTTGGAAGTCGCTTTATCTGCTATCTATTGATAATTTACAGTGTGGTAGGCCAATAGAATACAATGGCTTCTTGTCATTGCTGATCTCTCATCTCTACTCTCATTGATTCTAGTGATCTTTATACGACTAATAACACATTAATGTTAACTTAGATCCCCATCCCCTAACCACAGCCCCTGGAGGACTTCCCCCTAATGTCTGTCTGAACTAATCAATCTCTGCTAATGCGGAGGAGTGTGTGGAGTTTAAAATTTAATGGAACCTCGACCAGGGTAATGAAGCTTATCAATTTTTATTTCAATTTATCAATGATTTGGATTATGGATTCGGGAGTTCCCCAAAGATTACAGAGCATGCAGCCTAAATTGGGCCGTTCTGATCAATAGGACAACGGTTCTTGAGATTAAGATTGAAAGCCAGGATCCTGTTTTTGAAATTGAGGTGATTTCTTCAGCATATATATTGTGATTGGCCACTGCCAGGGGAGGGGGATCTTGTGGCGACATCAGCATGCAGTATTATGATTTAGGACTCAATGCAAGGATCAGTGTTTCTGGTCTGCATTGCTCTCTTTCCCCTTTCTTTCCTTGCTATCGCGACAAGAGTATACCACAAGTAGACCATCACATACTTTATGCTAAACGTAATTAGTATAGGGCGGTTTTACTTTCACTAATTTCAGTGAGTTAAATCCCTACCATTCCCCATGAAAATACCTCAAGTGTTGCTATGGCTGATGAGGTAAAACCAGGCTAGCATCCAACCAGAGGAGTGGCTATTATCGACCACTGCCTGCATGGCCCTGTGTATAGTGCAGGACTGGTAATAAGAACAGACCATAGACCCACTAGGGTTGTGTGCCCATCCTCTTTAGCATCCAGCCTATAACAATAGATGTCCTACATCCACAGGTCTGACTGTCTCACAACTCCTGCCCTTTACTGCTGTCAACTGGTAGTACTGATAAGTGATATCAACAGGGGAGGCAGCAATACGACTGCAGAATTGTAGCCTGAGCCTCTGCGATGCCATCACCTGCATTATGCTCCTTATGGCAATATCGATCGTTTCTCACTTTAGTTCTTAGTATAGTTTGAACTATATTGGTCTAGCTCATGGGTAATGGGGAGGGCAGCAAAGTGAAACTTACTTTGAAAGTTGTCTGATGAACAAGAATATGACTGCTGTATTTTATCCCTTTTATGGTGCTTCTACAGCAATACCATAGCCGATTTGCTAGCCCTGTGTTATAACCATATTGAATTAATCACCAATTATTAAACATACACAGAAATATTGGTACAGAAAAGCTGTAAATAACACACAAATAGAGAAAGGTATGGTATGGGTATATATTGTATTGATTAACAAATATTAATTAAAACGATCTGTTAGGTGAATTAGATAGACATTGATCAATACAATGACAGCTTTATGATGGATCAGGTTCAAATGAGAACCCTATTCCTGTGGGAACACAGTTATATCTATACAAACAGCAATCACGTGGGACTATCAGCAAACTAAAGCAGACTCAAATCCCCATCAGTGTATGGATCCCCCACCCAGTTAGGATCCAAACCCAGAGACACCATCCCTCTGGATCCCTCCAGCCTTCGATCCCATCGTCCCTATCGGACCATGAATCATCACGCTCCCGGCGTTGTCCCACGAGATGCCGTGAGATGCCGTGAGATCTCGCGAGGCGGTGGCGGCCATTTGGCCTGATTTCTCCAGGGACTGGCAGGATCTTCATCCCGCCAGTTAAAGATGGCCACCAGCTGACAAAGTGGTGGGGACGCATGTCATGTTGCTAAGTGTGGCTGCGTCCCGCCATCCGTCATGTGGCGCCATGTTGGTTGTGACATGGCATGTAGGTGTCATGTCAGGGCAGTGACGCTATGTCTGAAGGGTTGTGACACTGCCACTGTGTCAATACAAGTATTGACATTACATTATCGCTCTTGGTCAAGCGAAAGACATGGTCTGGTCAGGAATCCAATACTTAGCCATGTGAAGCTATTCAACATGTTGACAGTATTTTTCAAGAGACTCGAAATGCATAAAGCTCATTTATATATAATGTACAACATTCTCTATGGAGCTGAGTTAGACTGGCGTCGGTATTCTTATCACTAGGATGATGATAACCAAGTGTTCAGAAACGAATAATGAAATATGTATCTATAGTAGTAATCATCGGAAGCTGAATAGTCCCGGGTGAATAGTATAACTACACAGAGCTTCTGTGCTTTCCTATCGATGGGTATTGCCTTTCTGGCTTATATATGCATTTCTTGCATATCTATGTGGTACACTCTGTGTGGCTTAGTCTCTACAGTGAAAGCCCGGGTTTCTCCTGCAGAAATCTGGCCAGTATTGTAGGCCTCTTTGTCGTTCCCATGTAGCTCACCGCCCACCCTTTGTGGAGTGTGTGTACCGGAGGTACTGGAGGAAGGTGGGGGTGGTGCCAGGAGGGTAGGTGCTGGAGGGAGGGTTTTGTGATGTTCTTATTGCGGTTCTCTTCTCTGGCATGTTAACAAGTTCAGGCCTGTACGTGCCGCGCCTGTTCGCCCCACCTCCACAGAGCCTCAACACTCCTCCAGTGCCTTCCGCCTCGCATATTTCACCCCTGATTCTATTATTAACACTCCTCCAGTGCATCTTTCATCTCTAAATCTACCCTACATATCCTACATACCGTCACTATATGGTTTGGTATTCACAATGGGGCAGTTTCTCCCCTTTGGTTTCTGTGAGAACTTATTTCAAGAATTCCTACATGGCATAGCTGTCTGTAGTAAATGACCCTACCTGACTGGCCTGCGTCTGGGCCAGTTCATCTCTCTTACTGACCTGAGCTAGCTTTCCATGCATCTGCCTACTTTTTTCTCCTCTTATCCTCCATACCAAGACCATCAATGTCTCCTCTATTATGTGACCCACCTGCACTCCCAGAGGACCCTGGTCCTGTCCACTGACTATCCCCATGTCCCATGTGATGTTCCTTACATGTACCATACATGCCTTAACTCAGTTCATCAACCGGAATTCATACAATCGACCTATCCCCTTCCCAACGTCACCCCCATATTGCTTTGGATACTCACCTCACTATTACCCTTTCACATCCAGCTCCCTTTAAACATTACATAATAATTATTATACTGATAGTCTGGGATTTAGGGGTATATCACCTACTTTCAATCAGCTGCCAACTATATATCTCCCACCTAATGTACATCTCTCTCATCCATTCTCCTGTTGTCACCAGTACTTCCCTGGTGTGTCCAGTCTGTAATGCATGTCATGCCTCCAGAGGCAGAACCCCCTTTTCTCTGCTCCAGCTCGTTCCCTCAGCCAATTTCGACCCCTATCCCCACCTCGCCTCTATGCTGAGCCTAACAAGGGAACTCCTGTACAGTCAGGCAATCCTGCACTTCGTCCCCAGGTACCCTGAACAAAGTCCCACTCTCCTGTCTGCCCTTGACAGACAGACACCCGAGATCCCCCTGTAATCAGCTGCATCCTATACCAGAACAAACTAAGCACAGAGGTAGGAAGTAAGGACATACTCAACCTTTTCATTTAAAGAATTCAAGGTTTATGTACATATTGTTGGCTCGATGCACCAATAAAGTCCTGGAGAATAACTCATCAGCGCTGCATTGATGTATCATTACGACCCCGCGAGAGTGTATCGGTCGGGCTACATTTATTCAACTTGCTATCAAACCGGCTTAGTAAAGTAAGGGTAAATATAGAATTGCTTTTTAATATTCCTATTGGCACTATCCGTCCTATGGTTAGGATTACATTATCGAACCATATCATTTTTCATTGTTATTGGACACTATATGAGCATTGCTTCCCTTGCTCTTGGTTGTTAACTATATGGGGAAGGTGTACTATGATAAAAGTATCAGCAGTACCGTTTCTTAAACCTCAACTTTCATTGTTGAAGTTAGAATATGAAAGGATATCTATGAGCAAATCTTAATTTAGTAATTGCATTTGTTAATTAAAACCCAACATGTGTGGTAATTCTCTGATAGATGACTGTGTTTGGATGATTGATATCTACAGTGATAGGTAGAGTGAAAAGTAAAGTCTGTCTCTGCTCTAGACCGATGACCCGAATAGTGTACTCAAATCAAAGTGGGCTGCTCTATCCCACCGCTGAAACCATGGGCCATAAAAAGATGATACCAGAAGCCAGAACCTTGCCAAGACTGGTGGGTTCCTTGCACCTGATCACATCCAATAGTCATGCTAGTAATTAGATTAAACACAAAACTTGAGATGATACATTTTCTTATGACCCTCAATACACAGATCCTGATTGATGTCATAGTAATTGAAAGCCACAAAGAATTACTTGTACACAATGAGAATATGTATTTGAGCAGCAATTACTCAATAAGTTCATTCTGAATTTTGATTGAATAATGGTGAATTCAAAAGAAGCAGCCTAATGAGAAGTAAACTTGTGACTAAGACATCATACTAACGACTCATTGGGAGTTTTTTCCTGTCCAATTTGTCCAAGGAACATCAACATGCAATGAATCTCTGGATAAATACTGCTTCAACATCACGAACAGCACTGGAAGTCACAACATTATCTGTTCCCTCATATCAAAGTGTTGAGAACATACCAAAGAGTATGCTACTCTCCAATAGAGTATGATAGAAAATGACAAGAATTGATGAGAATGACAAGTTTATAGTAGCAGAACAACCCCCTTCTTCCACCAGGACTGCCCTATACTCCAGTGCTAGGTGGATGGGAAGCAACGTCAGGGCTTGTAGGGGATGGGGTAAGGGTGCTTGAGAGGTAGATATAATTGATCTGTGGATATGTCCTCAGTGCCCCCTGCCAAGCAACAGTCGCAAATGCTAAGCACGTAGGGTGGAAGGAAAACAAATGGTGCAAAGGGTAGTGCTGTAATGTTGAGGGGCGAGGAAGTGTAGTGTAGTAAACGTAGATGGGATTTAGTGTGTGAAAATTAGGAAAAAGGAAGAGGAGAGGGAGATGTTATGAAGGGACAGAAAGGGATTTATTTAGCACATATTGAGATTAATGAAAACCCTATACATGTAAACGTTAAAGCTTTAACGTGATCTTATTGGCAAATCAAAATTTATAAAATTATTCGTTATGGCAAAATTAATAATCTCCACCAGGTGAGTCTCATATCTAAGGAAAAGAAGCCACAAATCTAGAATCACTTACAATGGAGAGGGACAAGAGGTAAGAGAGACCAAAATGGAGCAGAGTGTAGCAGCAGGAAGCCTGCCCTTCCTGCCTGTGCCCCATTAGTGGGAGCAGTGCCTCTTACCCAGCACCAGACATGGCCGTGTGAGGCATCAGACACTCCTCCTAAATCTAGTCCCACCCTCCGACCCCGACACAGAGCCATGCCCCCAGGAAGGCCTGAATGGCCGTTTTAGCTCCACTCTGTGCTGGCATGTGAGCCATATAGGTGCTGTATATTGTATGTGACGTATAGTGGCACTATGTGAGGTGTGACAGCTATGGATACAGGGCGTGTGCTATGTCCTGCTACATATATGGACTGGATATATAGTGTGTAAGGTAGGGTATAGCATCTATATGCAGCCTCTATGAGATGCTACTTTGCCAATATATTATCTGAAAAAGATAAGTTGGCAACACATGAAAAGGTAAATACAGAGTCTAGATCTAATGATAATGTCTAACATGAGGCAATTTAGCAGGATGAATAGTTGCTAAGCATGCCAGATTGCTATGCTGGTATTACTCTTTTTAAATGCAAATACTACATAAGGGCGTGAATTCATAGTGTGGCTGCTTTTTTTGAAGGGTGGAAGTCTATGACAATCACATGCAACATACCTGTGCAAACGGTAACTAACATTCTACTGAAAGTCAGGCACTCTTATTCCAACTCTTGCAAATGCAATGCTATCTCTACTTGAGCCTTGGCAATATATGGAACATAGCATGACATATGGACACGACCATTTGGTCAGACTGTTGGTGTAGCCATGCAGCGACATTTAGCTAGGCCTGTCACATAGATAAACCCCCATAACAACAAACACAAACCACCAGTGGAAAATGACCCAATACACACGCAGGACTAGACGCCGCCATCTTGGCACCGGATGTGACGGCATACGGGTGAGTGTTGGATTCTGGGTTAGTGTGAAGAGACCTATAGGGACAATCCGGGTTATTGGCTTCAAGTGGTGGAGGTGCCAGGGGAGGGTTTATAACAGGGCACATCTTTGGTTTGCTTGGCAGAGTGTGAAAACCCTATTACAATGTCAAGTCCCTTAGTGTCCCTATGGCATTGTCTAAAGTATTGTTTTCGTTCCATTCTATTATTAAATGTTTCCAGATTCTGCGAAGTAAGAGCATAATAGTTTGGATGTTTTCATGGAGGTTTATGATGAAATTTAGTTCAAAATACAATGTATAGCATAATAGTGATGCAGTGGTCTGATATCATTATCAAGTTGTACTGTGAATGAGAACATGGTCATATGATATTCTCGTTATATCATCATGATGCATTAATTGAGCACTGAAGAGTAACTTGCTTCTGCTAAATACATACAAGTATCATTCCGGAAAAGGGACATACATAAGTACATAAAGCACTATACTGTGTCCTTAAAGGGTGAACAATGTTATGGATCAGTGGTTTATCTGACATAACACTATTCTCTGGCTCAATTTGCTCTGTGGTCGGTTCAGATAACTCTGTATATCTCAGTGCATATACTATGCTGTTGCTGTCATTGCAATGTTATACAGTGACAGTACACAGAAGAGCCCTGGCTAGTGGTGTGGGGAGGGCAGGAGGCAGAGGGTCTAGTGTACACTGCCCACGTATTGTGTATTAACTTAGCCTAGATGGGCATAAGATAGGGGGAGAGATCCCCTCGGGTCTGCTATCAAATATAGATAACTCCTATCAGTAGTGGCCATCTTGGGTCGTCATAGGTGCGTTTATGTTAGGCAAAGCCTTCCTGTACCGTAGGTAATAAATACGTTGTCATTATACCAATCCTTAAATCTTATGAACAGCATGATGCCTCAAGGCCTCATGTTCATTTTGTCGACATGATGCACAAAAGCAGTTGCAGTGCTGCAGCTATGCATTATGATGGTGGAGAGCATAGCTCATTACGTTGCTAGTTATATCTTAGAAGTTGTTGATTTGTGTGTGAAAAGAATTGATGATAAGCAGTACACATAAAGCGCAACTGGAAATGGAGTGAAATATGTTTATATAAATATACTATCACTGTAGTATAAGCCCTGTTGAAATTATGCCAAAGCCATCTCTAGAACTCCGTGGTAGGCTCAATCAATACCTACAAAAGAAAGTTTGCAGCTGTTGAGTCAATACAGAGGAAATGCCAAACTGTTTAGCGTAACTGCCAAGAGCAGCTCATGTTCAGCTCACGTCCTATAGGAGACAGGGGCACTACTTCCCAGAGGTAGTAGTACCATCAGCAGCTATCGATTACTATCAGTAGTATACACTTCTTATGCGTGTATTTGGAAATAATATATATATAGTGTATCATAATATATCTTCATCTGATCCTTGAATGCCGTGATACATGTGATTCTGACTACTGCTGATTAGAAGTAAGAGAGCAAAATGTCCACACGTGTTCGTATCTCTAGAGAAACTCTAGAGTTAAGAAACAATGTAACAATAGTCTTCTTTTTAAATGTTTGATGTGACTATAAATATACCACAGGGGAGTACCTGCTCAATGTTATGACCAATATGAAGTAAAACATACAAAGAACATTGCAATATGTTTCCATCTGCTGTGAGCCCCATCTCAGTGAGGGAATGGATGGGGATAGGTCCGCCTATGCTCCACTCATACCACAGGTTGTTAGATTCAAGGACAGCCCAGCCAGACTGGGGTTAGCGTCTAGAGCTTCAAAGTGGCAGCACATCGCCGGGTTCCTCCGTCAAGATAAAGTAGTTCCAGGGTGGCGGTAGGAGGGGATTACTTCTTCACGCGGCAGGCTACCTCAGCTAGAGGCAAGGCGGTTAGATGACGCTATATGTAATACATTGCCGCCGCTACGTGCTTGGGGTACCGGCCTTATAGACATAACGATGAAACGGGTTGCAACTGGTGCCCGCAACAACCATGTGCTTACTGGCACAGGCAGCTTTTATGAGATGTTGGTTCTGTTCTCGGAATGAAGCTTGTTGCTTGCAAACCATAGTATGTGTGAGTATGGTACATGCCTAACTCCCGCTAGATGGAAAGCCAAGATGGCGGCGCATACTGAGGAACCAGATTTATTCTAATGCCTCTAGACCTCACTCGGTGGCGCCTATAAGCGCCATATGTACCTTATCGCCCAAGACCCCGAGGTCTCAGCTGCTCTATGTGTATGTATATATGTAGCCTGGAGTATGGGGAATAATGCTTGTGAACTTTAACGTATTATACATCCTTATAAAGGTGATCCATCACTTTACGTTATCAGATTATAAACTTGGTGGGCAGTGTTGAATATCTGAAATATCGAAATTTTAGGTTTTATATACATTTTGTCTTGAGTCCATAAAGGAGGTACAATGAGATGTGTATAGAAGATTATGCATGATGATATGGGTAAAATATTAAGAAATAAAAGGAAAGAGATATGCAACATTTCTAATGTTATATGCTATAATGTGCAAAGATCATATGCGCTATAAAATGTAAAGGGCCTATGTTTTTTAAATAAAATGCATAGAGCCTAGCTCTATAAGAGCCTACCTGTAATTTATATATAGTGATAGAGGAACATACAAACAATACCCGCAAAATTCATTAACGCGGTACTCTATGAAATCCTAATTATATACTATGGTATATAACTAGGCCTGTAACATGGCCTGAAAACGAGGAAAAGGCTTCTAAAGCACAGATTCGCCTCCTGAAATCCTCGTTACTTCATGCCATTAATAGTTCATAGAATCGCTATGATGCATAGTTCTGGGAAACACACGTGTACATTAGCAAATTCTTGGTACCAGGAAAGTCTGTTCATCATATTAGAGTTGATAAGGACCGTGGACAGCTGATACCCGTGCTCTATTAGGTCCCACCTGCAGAATGCCATCACTCTACCAGATATCACATGTCCATGCTGCCACAGGGTATCCCTGCTATGGTGAAAGTGGAACAAGCAATGCTGATAGGCCAATCATATCAAGGGTTTTATGTGATTCTATGGCCTGGAACGACTCCTAACCCTTCAAATGCAACATATTTAATTCGCCTTTCCATTATATCATCATAATGCATTTACCAAATACTGGCAATGCATGCATGTATCATGACAAATACATTGGGGCTATACACTCCTGAAGGGTTGGCATGATGCATGATGAGTAAAGTTCTAGCTAGTTAATCACCGGCACTTGGTGCCTCATATCGATATATATATATATGAATCTTGAAAGCCCTCCTTTAAGGGCTACGTCCGATCATACACTGATGTATCTCTATAGCAACAAGATTACCACAGCCACTATGACAAGCACTCCCTCCCCTGTGACTAGATCAAGGATTGAGTCACTTAGCCACCCGGCTTAGCTCTTATTAGCTTTATTAAATCCGCCGCACCATAAAGTAGTTACTGACGACCATGTTGAGTCACTTGCTTCTTCCCGGCTTCCTCCCTTGCAGATGGCGCTGAGGTAGACGGAAGAGGCCGTTTTGCTGGTACCCTGCAGTTATGGGTGATTGTAATGTATGGTGGTTGTTATACGCGTAGTAGTACCAGCGAAGAGGGCCTCAGGGAAAAGGGCTTTGTGTTGTTATAGAGGGAAGGTGCAGTAGTCAGCCCTGCAAGTGCGGCATAGTGCTTTAATCTGCCATGCCCTTTTCTCCTCATGATGTATGAATGCAGCTTCGGTAAGTCTACTCGCCAGTGCTGTACTCTGGCATCGTGTCGACCCTGTAGGGTTGTCATGATGTTTAAAGTAACACTGTTGAGTTACTCATGATCACCAGTGCTGCATTCATCCATCATAACAATAAAGGGCATACTGCATAAAAGCACTATGCCGTTCTAGGGCTTGGGAATAGATTTCCCTGTGATTCCTGTAAGACTAACATGATACGCTTAGGGCTGAGGAAGAGGAGGGTTCTGGTTGATGTTCAATGGCTGAAGGGGACCGAAGACTCCGGCTGAAAGAGATGTTGACGCTAAAGAAGCTCAGAACATTTTGATGTCATAGGATGAAGTCAGGTAGTCAAATATGAGGTTAGAGTATAAGAGCATTTAATGTAGATCTCCACAGCAGTATACAACAAATGCCACCCCAAATATAATGGGACTGGCTTCTGTCTGAGGAAGTGAGAGATTCCACTCATTCAGCCATACTTTTCTACAATGACTCTTTCTGGCTATTACAATCTGACTATGATTGGCCTTTGTGCGGAAACATTCCACTCCATCCCCATTACACCCAATAGGCCAACCCCTATCTTCTCTTCCAACCCCATCACTACAACCCAATGCCTATCCACACCACCCACCTAACCGTCCTAAAAGATAAACCCCAAAAAAATAATCTCTGAAAAGGCAAACACATCGCTTCCATTATAGCCATGGTCCGTGCTACCAGCAGCCACACTGATTGGCCAATAAAACAGCCAATCATACTCCAGGGAATTCGGAGGTCCACAATGGAGCAGGCTGGGGGCTGTGAGGGTGTATTTGGGAGACAAAGATGGGTGGGTTTGGGGAGGCAGGGGATGTTTTGGCAGTGGTTTCATTGTGCCCATATGGCCACCTCATCAGTATGAGCAGCTCAAGAAGCAATGAATGCGATTTGAGCAGCTCACTGCATGAGGTTGTGTGTCCGGGAGTAACAATGACCAACAATGTGTCAGCCAGGCCTCAAAACCTCCCAGTGTAGTTCTCAATGCAGATACACATCCATGAACAGGCTATAATGATTTTTGAATTGCATTTGTCTGTATGTTTTTGTAGACTCTTCCCATGGCTTCACAGACATTGATATTGATGTGAATGGTAGTCCAATTAAATGTTCTCCTGATGAAAAGTATTGGGGAGAAAAATATTTGAAAATGGACAAAATCTGATCTCTTTATAAATGTAGCTTGAACATAGACATTGACTTCATATTGGTCAGTTATGAAATTTGCTGTCTGCTTCTGCTTACTTGCCATATAATAATTATCCTGCTTTTGAAGGAATTCTTTATTAAATCATTTGGCCAAAGTCGACTGATTTGCTGCATTTTGTCGACCATGGAGCAGCAGCATATACATTTATATAGATAGGGATACAGATAGATATATAGATAAATATGTAGACTGTGGCTACCAGCCAATTTCTCCCTTTGACTATGTCCTAGAAGAGGGTCACAAGGTGTGATGATAGAGTACCTTCCTGACCCCAAACTCACCTGCTCCTTCCGGGGCCTTTGGAGCAGCTCTGTGGTTGAATAGGATGGTCTGGGGAGTGGGTTCAGTAAAGGGACCGCTCCTGCTCAGTTAAAGGAATATTTACGGAGTATCATACAGGCTGTCACTTCCAAGAAGGACATTTTGGTAATAATACCCTATACATATTCATGGGAAGTCATACTTACAGTTTCGATACCTTGCATCTATATCAGATGTATCCTGGGGAAAAGGCTTATATTCTAATGTCCTCACTGTATAAGGCTATCTTAGCTCTTAAATTAAAAGATTGAAATGTTATTTGCAGGGCAATTGGCTCCCATTTGTTAGTGTAATCGCATCAGTGGCATTTTAGGAAGAATGCTACATTATCTGTGTTGGCGTATGCATCTTACTGCTCTTATCAATTTAAGACTTGAAATGAATCATAACTCATGGACGCTTTCAACTCTTGTTTCCAGAAGAAGCCATATTTCTCATTTGCTGAGTATGACATGGCTTAATTCTAAGAACAAAATCTTATTAAGGAACTGACAGAACCGTAATGGAATAGTTCACCACGCTATCCCACATACATTAGCATTAGACATTAGCCAATTAAAACAGACATTTTAATAGCTTCCGACATGCAAACGTCTCATTATATCCAATAGTCTGCTCTCGAAACACCGTTAGTGGTATTTCTGGTCGCTATTGGGATTTGGTTGAACACACAAATAGCAGTATTTTTCATTCTGGAGTCAAATTCCATGTTAAAAGGACAATGAACCCTATAAACACGATCGAATTGTCCAACATTAATGGGACTAGATGGCACCATATGGGAACTCCTTCTGTATACATCGCAGCACCAGATAACCCATGTCACTTTGTATTAGATGCTTAATAGGTAAGATGTGGATTTTAAGTGCTGGTATATATTGAGGCACCTCCTTTCTACTCTGGATGATAAGTGTGAATTATGACCTATACAGGGATGTTGATTTACATTGAACTAATGACTATACCAAGCCTATATTAAGTATTACATACTCTGAGGATTTCAGTGGAATGGATACAATTAAATGAGCATATCAAAAGTATTTAATATAATACTCTCTCACTACTATGCTTAATGTAAATGCTTGTGTTCTCATTCCTGAGCACTTCAGTGTTGAGCCATTCTGAGCAGTTCTTGTATACCTTTACCCACAGGTCTTAGAGTAGCCTTAGTTAAATGGATGAGGTGCAACAATATGAGCAGGAGTCATGCAATTTAGAGCAGCGTGTAAGTCTGTAGGGACCTGCTTTAGGGTTCCCAAAGGCTCACAATAAATAGTTAATTTGATTTACAATGTTAAATCTCACTAAGGACCTGCTAACACCACACACCACTAACCCCACACCCACCTCATGCTCCTACTGGGCTGTGAAACCATGGCTATTGATATGGCCCAAGGTCTTGGATGGTCTTTTGAGTTAGTTGAGTTTCGTTGATTCCTACCATATAATTACCATAAACTATTCATGGCACAAGTGACTTGAGGATAGTACTTGATTAAAATACCAGTTTAGGTTATATTGATGTGAAGGAAACTAATAATCAAACACAAGCATATCGATATCTGGGCGTGGTCCGTAGTTGTCAAAATGTATAAACCTACCTGTCACTATTATCCTGTGCTTAGCTTTTGGTATTGAGATTGGTGTATCCATCATTAAGAAGCTATTGACATTGGCTGTCTGGTCATACAAAGTGGTCAACCATCCTAAAGATCCCTCTAGTGCTAGTATTGACTCATGATTGACCAGTGCTGTGTAGGAAATCCTAGTGCGATTCTTGACCTAATACTGCCCTGCCCGCTACATGCATGGATTGAATATTACGTGGTTAAGCCATTTAACCCTGAAAAATCCATTGGCCTTTGAAATATAAAAATGTTTAGGTGTATCTACGGTTAAATGGCCAAACCCAATAATGGACCAAATCCACAAGCCACCAGTGCTAAGTCGCCCTATGAGTTTGATACAGACTCTTGATGAGCAAGGCTTATGTTATCTAAACCAGATTCCAAATGTTCCCAATACTGTGGGCAAGAAGTGAAAAGTCAGTAAAAAAAAACAATCACAATCATTAGAAAAGCAATTTGCCCTCCTCCCTGTCCACCTTAGCTGTACCGAGTCGCTTAAAGCAGCGGAGAGTTAGACCGAGTCACTCCACGCCTCGATACACATGATTGACGCCAGTTTAAACGCCTGCCTTCCTGCTCCTGCCCCTGGGGAGTACCGCCTTAATCACTACCGGGCGGCCGGGGACCCAGGAGGATCTGCTCCAAGCAGAGACGCTCACCCTGCTGCCATTACCTCTCACTCTCCACCCACAGGTGAGTAATTAACCCTTTAAGGACCGCAAAGTGCCTTGAAGAATGTCTTTTGTGGTTATGGTGCAGAAACGCAGCCCTGGAGAGTCCTTTTCCTGCATCATGCTGACCCTGTGGGAGTGTATCAACCCCGCAGAATCGGCAAGATGCTTTAATACAGGACTGGCGAGTCATTTGCGAGTCACTCGCCAGTATCTCCTTCATTGATGCATCGTGACGACAAAGGTGGTATGGCCTTAAAGTACTATGCGGCCCTTGAAGGGTTAAGAGGCGCTGCAGAGCAAATCAAGACTTAACCGAGCCTGACGGTACCCGGCAGGCGGTCCCGGGCATTGCAGTGGCAGAGCCTGCGCCTGCCAGGAAACGGGGAAGATTTCCAATTGTCGTCTGCTGATCGTCTACTTTGTGAAAATGGCGGGAAACTAAAAGAAACTAACATTTCTGTTAATGTAATCAATAGCCAGAATGAAAATAGGCCTGCAAGAAGCGCATAAATGTTGCTGTCTAAAGATAGCAACTGGAAAAGAAAATAGGCTGTGAAAATAATGTGAGAATAACCATAAATCCTATCCATATTGGCCATTCTGCAGATGTATTCTTCCTCTCCATTCGCCCCAAACACCAATCTTGATACCCTTTATGTGCTTCATTTGGCCCAGTCTGCCATGCTGCCCGGCAGGTATCAGGGTGATGGGTTGCTGGACCGTGGAGGAGAAGTGGGTGTCTGGGTAGGGTGGTGGTGGGTGAGGTGGGAGGGTGTAGATACAGTGGAGACGGCCAGGTGGGCTGCAGTGTTTACAGTGGTGCTTGTCTCGTCCTGGCCTCACCCTACTCAGCACACTTCTCTGCCCTGGAGCAGCACAAGACTGCAGACACCATTAACCCCAAGGCACACTTCTACCTTAGTCCTGAGACCTACCCTGAGCTCCTCCACCAACTCCAGACCGTGGACAGAGCGCATTGGGCACTCCTCCAGGGTATATAACCCTTAGCCCTTTAGACGATATCATTCAGCAGTGATGCAGCTCTCTACTAATGGTCATAACCATGCAATTAGAAACTAATGAAGTGCTTTTACGGAGCTGTTTGATGTAAGTGTGATTATGAAACACCTTTGCAGCAGTTGTTGGATTTATAATTACATAGATTCTAAGAACAGTGTGTTGCAGAAACATGCATAAGGAGTTACACACACATGTATATTTGCAACACACCTTTGAGATCAACACACTTTTGGCAAAGAGTGTGCAGTGGGTAGTGTGTTACACCAAAGTATGTGTTGAAAGTGGTTGCAGAAAAGCGTGGTGATAAATGTGTAAACATAACACACTGTTCTTAGAGTGTAGACTTTATTATTGCGTGAGGAGAGGGACCATTGGCTCTTAATAGCATTTTATCTGGCATAAAGGCGCAATACAATTTCCCCATGAAAAGCATGCTGAATAATGTATAAAGAACATACCTTTTGCAAACTGATCAATTTTAAATAAAATGAGATATATTATCATGTTAAATGTTCCCACAGTAAGCTGGTCAGTGCACCCCATCACCTCTATATCCCACCCTACCAGGTTCTACCGTCTATCTGGTTGCCCCTGACCACACCTCTACCTCTACCTCTACCCCTACTGCTACTCCTACTCCTATCCCTACCTTTACCTCTACCCCTCCCACTGTCACTCCCTTCCCAGCCTCATCCAATTCCACCACCTACCCTCCACCATATGTGGGTTCTGTCCCCAGGCCCATTACTACCCCTCCTCCATGGTGCCCACCCTCCCCTGCCTCCAGGGCAGGAGTCCCATGCTCGCATACTGGTGGTGGGTCGTGATAACAGCCCTACATGCCGGCTTTAAGACCACTACACCCTCCCAACATGGCCAATCCCTACTCATCCTCACCCTGGAGATGAAAAGAAAACAGCAAAGGTTAAATGAACTTAAACTAAATAGAGGAGAAAGGGGAGAGGTTGGCGATGGTTTTGATACTGATGAAAACTGCATTGTGACTTTATGAGATATTTAGTTTAAATACAATATACCGAGTAGAAAGATATTGGATCTACTGCTGAATTGAAAATACACATATGCGACTGTATTTTACTTTGGGTATGTATACTAATATATACAGAAAAATCGGCATTCCCTCATTGCCCAGAGATAATATTACTGTAAAGTGACCTCTGCAATCTGAAATACACATAATTATAGTTATTGCATCTTTGTACAATTTTTTGTGGAGTAGGAGAACACGGTTGGATATTACCAATGGTTTTTAATCTAAAGCACGTGTATAGTATTACTTTCCTGCCAGGCTCTTTCCTTTCCTATTGTCAGTCCCAACTGATGCATATATACGTATACACCCTAGGTCTCATCCACATCATAATCCTCAATCTCCCACTCCTGGCAATGCCTGATATGCTCCGGTTCATTCTGCCTTGTAAGGTTCCTTCTCTTTGCCATTCTTCCTCCTGGCCTGTGACATTACCCCTCCGCCCACCCAACACACACACCCAAGACCTACAGGCTTCCCGACTACACCCACCCCTCCCATATGACCTGGACGTTTGCATTCTACTCCATCCACTGGTACGCTGACGGTATGTGAGGTGAGACATAGATTGGTCCCACTGGCCCAGACGGCCCCCTGGCTCACCCCTTCTATACCGCACCCTGGCGTCTTACAGAGCCTCCAGAGGCTGGAGAGGTCTTGGTGGGAGCTGACTATGTTATGGACGGATCAACACCTTAATGATGTCCATACGTCTTGTACGCATTACGTCTGAGATACATATAAAACAGGGATACCTTGGAAGGGGTCCCCAAGAAATCAAGATGGGTCTTTTGTATCTATGCCTAGTCTCTCCTCAACACATATAATACACATGGAGATTTATCGGACGGTCGTAATTTAGCCCTTGGCCCTTCTCTATGTAATTCTTCGTTTTATTTCTTCTGAAATTAAAATAGCCCCTCCTGCTTCTGCAATTAGCATTCAGAATTCTCTCTATCTAGCCAGGCAGTTTTAATTCAGGTATGAGTTTTCTAGTGTATGTATATAGGTATATGAATAGACACACTAATGGTTAATTTCCCGATACGAATAGTGCACCTGTTCTTCATCCAGCCCATTGATTATCTTTCATATGTCCTTTGGAATATTCCTGGTCTCTCTTTCACAATAGGTAAGCTTTTCTTCGTTTCAATATAATCATTGGAAAAATAATTTATGGACAGGTGGCACTGCTTGCAGTGACTTATGTAAGGTTGGGCTGAAGGCTTGTGAAAATGTACATTAGTTCAGTCATGTAGGCTGAAGTAGTGTGTATGACTCAGGCTTATACTTGAAGTAGTATATGGAAAAGGTACACTGGTTCAGGCATCTACTTGAAGTAGTATATGGAAAAGGTACACTGGTTCAGGCATCTACTTGAAGTAGTATATGGAAAAGGTACACTGGTTCAGGCATCTACTTGAAGTAGTATATGGAAAAGGTACATTGGTTCAGGCTTCTATTTAAAGTAATATATGGAAAATGTACATTTGCTAAGGCATCTACACGAAGTAGATGAAAAATGTGCATTTATTATTAGCAAACAATTATCCTTCACTACCACGGATATAGAAACTTCAAAAAGAAACGAAGTGAAATATCTTAAGTTGTGATTACGCGGGAAGTTTGTTGTCAGTGTTACTTTCTGTTCTGAATTGACTGCATGTGCGAATAAACAGTATAGAAATCAGCAACACTGTAAGGGGCCACTTTTGGAACGAATATGGCACTGAAAAAAGGAAGAAAATAATGAAAGCATTTGCAACAGGAAACAAGGCTGAATGCTGTGCGGTCATTATCACTGCATTGGTTTTCATGTTGGAAGAAGTTGGATTTGAAAACCAAATCTGTTAGATATTAATGAAGCGTTTAATTCAAAGATTGATGAAAGACGGATGTGGGCTTAAAGCAATTTAATGAGTTGTGGACAGATTGATTGGTTGTTTCATGGTTTTGGTTTGAATTTTGCAAGCCTATTGAATACTTGAACACAATTCTATCAATGCAGTTAATTGATTTATGCAGTAAGGGCATTTCAGTGAACCATCTTAAGTGATTGTTGATTAGGCAGTATTTTAGCCGATATTTCATCATAAATCAACTTTATTTACGAGGATTTGGTGAGCTGGTTAATGCAGTTCTGAATTCTTTATCCCATTTGCTCATACACCTTTAAGAAACAGCATTCATCATTTCTCTAGTATTCCTTTTATGAGATTCATGCAAAGAATTGCATACAATAAGGGAAAACATAGTAGGAGATAAAAGAGTTCTGAAGACGGCATATTTATTCCCCTAAAGCCACCCACTATTCACTTCCATTGCGATGTGTACAGTAAACATTGCTTTTCCCGCCATTCCTGACCTCTCAATGTATATCGAGCAGACGACATTTTACCTCAGGTTTCAGGCAATAAATGGAGGAGGTCCTGAATACACTTGTCTCTGCTGGAATGTTCCACTTCTGCCCCACTTGTTCACGTTGAGTGATGGCAAGGCCGGCGATCTTCGGAACTGGGCAGATTCGGTTGGGGGCGCAGGCCACAAAAGCGACGGGTGCGAGTCTGAAAGTAGTCCGTCAGACGCCAAGGCGTAGGAATATGGATGGATGTGACCATTGCTCTCTGAGCGGACGGATACAGTATTTCTGGTTCATTCATCACTCTGTCAATGCTTTTAAGGCTGGGGATAACTACCGAATTTTTCTCTCTTCCATTCTGCCCATATTTTCCCTCTACGAATTTCCCTTTGGCCAACGCTAAATGTATGCGATCTCCATCAATGAGAGTAGAGACCCAGAGTATGCAATCAGCGGGTACTGTTTAAATCTTGGTAATGCATCATACTTCATCATGTGTGTGTGTGGGGGGGGGGGGGTGAAAGTGTTATATGCATAAATGTATGAGTACAAGCCTATAGGTTAAGCTTACAGTTTATTATCTCTGTTTTAAGGGACTAAGGTCATGGCGCACTATGTCTGACTACAAAAGGAGCTCCACAGAACAGCTTTGTGCATATTCACCTCATTTGTTGGCATCAAGGAAACAATACCTGAACATGTAACATTGATCATCACTGTGGAGTAATTTCTTTAAAAGTTAATACAGCTAGATACAAGGATACATGAAACAATAAGGATAAGTGTCCCAAAGTGATGAAGCCGATGATGATTGAAATGAAGCAAAAGGAATTACCACCACCACTGTCAGCAGCTTTCTGGTAGATCAGTCACTTCCAAAACAAAGGAAAAATGACATTACCCACTTAGGATGTACTCCCAATGGGAATTTATAGCTGTTAAAATCAGAGACTGACTGATACCTTTCTGGTGGAGAGATCGTGTTTCTTCTCCATCCATCCACATTGGATGCTTCTTTTACTACCTGTTATGTGATACTGTGCCCACACCATCAATCCAAGATGGCGTCTGTTTACGTCTTTGGTGATGACTTGCAGGATATGAAGGACCACCTCTCGTCGCCGCAGACGAGATCTCGCGAGGATAAGAAGACCCGGCAGGTAAGACCCAACTCGTTTTTACTTTATAAAATATCTTGTTATTGTTGTGTTAGGATTTCAGCAAAACTTGGGGATATAGAATTCGTATTGTTGCACTTTGTTGAAAGTTTCATTTCAGATTTTTCTGTTTCAGCTGGACATTGCTAAGTAGTAATTCTTAAACAGAAGTGTATCTTTTCTCCAATATCTATCGGCTGTAGAAATACCATTCTAAGGCATAATGTATAGCCAGGCAAGGCAAGAGAAACCAAAGCCACAAAGTTGTAAGTGGTTAGAGATTTTCTTATATATATATATACGCCCAAATAAAAATAGGATTTATGAGATAATATTCTGAAGGACCTTTATAACCACTATTGTGTGTTCAGCTAAGCCTGTTGTGTGCCATACTTAGAACGACCAGTTTGTATTCCCCACACATAATGAGTCCTATAGTTAGAACAGAGTGCTCAGCATATAAATTAATCAAATTTAAAATAATTCCCCTACCAAGTGTTTTCTTTTCTGTCTAACTTTATCATGGAGCGGTTGTGAAGCTGTACAAAGTCCTTTCTTCCTTTTGAAAGGAATTTTCATCAAGCTGTCTCACCAAAGTACATTCGGTATTGGCATAGTACAATGTACCAGTACACACTGGTTTTCCCGCCACACATTATCTAGTCCTTCTCCCTTTCATCTACGGTAAAACATAGGGGACAAAGCCGGAGGCTGAAAAATCATTAGGTGCTCTCAGCGATGAATCAAAAAGGACCTTCATGTTGGGAATTTGATATGTATATAGGGACATGGGGTTTTGACATATTGGAGTGCTTTCTGCCTGTGGCCCCCACCTGTGGTGTATCCACATTTACTGTGTGTTTTGTAGAGCCACAGTGCAGAAGGTATCGCATGTTAGCTGGGTATATTTGGGTAAGACCAGGTCCCATCCATCATTTAGGTACAAAATTCACATTTCACTGTATTCTTTGTTCATTGCGATTTGAATACCAAAACCAAATAGAAACGTATTTTGTTTCATCTATGGTAGATCTTGTGCCAGAAGGCTTAAAGTGACTGTTTCCAATTACACACATACATGTCGTTTTGGCTCCCAAGCCAAACCGAAGTAAAGGATATATTTCTCTAAACTTAAGGTCTCTAGACCCATTTTCTATCCATAAATTCTAAATCTGCATATTTGCTGAGAATACAAAGGCTATGTTCCCTGTTTTTCATCACCCATATGTGTTTATTAGTTGAGTTTCCCTCGAGATTACCATTGTCAAACTGTGTCTAAAGTAACTCATAAATTAGGTATAGGACAAACTATTTTGAGTACATGGAATTCTCAGGCATCAATCATGCCCACATACAAGACAGGTAGTAGCCCACCTGGGAGAGATACACGTGGTAGTCTTAATTCCACACATACTCCAGGGTCTTGTCCTGATCCCAGACCCCCTTCACCCTGACCACATACACCTGGTGTTAGTCTGAACACACCCCATCATGTCCCAGCACACCCTGACCATGTTAACACAGTGGTCTGATAGAGGTCAGTGCTGTGGGGCCCTACTCAGACAAGCCTGCCTCTAAAGGCCGGCTCATGGTGGTGACAGCCCGGCCCTGTTCACATGGGGTCAGTCCAGGAGGGGGCAGTGTGGGTCAGCTGACTGGGGGAAGGGGAACTAATATAGGAGGATGGGTTGGAATTTTGTGTATGTAGGAACGTTGCCAAATTAGTTCTAGGTTAATTCATTAACCCCATGTCTAACCATATTGAATCACACTCTTGCCGTGATAGGGGCAAAGCCAAATGTGGCAAGGTATGGCTGTGAAATCGTGCATGTTTTTATATCAGAGGAACAGGTAGAATATTTTTCCTTGCTACCTCACAATTATGGACCTTATATTTTCTTCTGGCAAAATCCTCAAGAAAAGAACGGGAAATAATGACATCTTACATAAATACATGTATACTTAATCAAATGAAATAAATCAACAGAAAATTAAAATTAAAATTGATTACACATATTGTGTGATTAGTATAAAGTCACTTCAGATCAGCTTTAGTTTGTGTTAAACTCAGAGTACATAGTTGCTATGCATGAGCTGACCTGCTCGGAGCAGCTAGGGCGAGTAGCTCAGGGTAGCTCATCTGTATGTAAACATGGAGGGGCAGTGTGGTGTAGGTCACCGTGTCTGTGAGACTGACCCTCCCCGTGTACCATGACAACTGGTCATTGGGACCCCAATCAGGCCTGTCCAGCCTCCAGGGGCTGGGAGAGGTTAGGGTCGGGAGGTGACCCCCTCCCTACTACACCATCTAGTATTGCCTACTGGTCAGTTCTATGTGCATAGTGACAGGGCTGCCCTATCGAATTACTCTTCCCCTCAGACCCTCCCTGTATTTAACTGCTTTGGACATTTCTAGACTGTCTTTTCCAAGGTTCTTCACCTCCTATCATATCTGTCTCTCCCTATTGCGCCTTTATTAAAGATATTACATGTTACCCATCCCACCCACGTCCTCACATATAGCCCCTGCGGTATCTAAATACCCTGCTATATGATATATCAACCACCCTTCCCTTACTGTTTTCTAATGGTAGGATTACAGTACATAGATCATTTGCCTTGCCTTGTTGATGCTGTTTTTGTAGCCATTTGAAAACGTCCTCCTTAACCAGAAAGGTACAGGGTGGATGTTTTGTGAGTCCGAGAAGAAATACCAATTAAACAAAATTGTAGAAAATCTCGTTTGTGAATTAAACAACTTCATATATGATATATGGTTAAATGGGGTGACATTTGGCCATACATTTATTCTTTATATCCAATGAGAATGGTACTGGCCATACTAGATGGTGAGAGGTAAAGCACTAGATGGGATCCACATGTGGTAAACAGGATGGGGGCTGGAAATGAATAGCTATGTTCTTAAGTGCAAAGCTCTCTCTTTTGTAATATGTTGGTGGATCTGTCCTCAGTGACCCTAATCAGATATCTTAGGCACCAAAGGTCGTGCTTTCTTACCCCCTGTCTATGGAAACATGCAAACAAAGGATCTACTATGGCTCTTTGAGAAGTGATTGGGTTTAGTTCCAACGGGACATTTCTTTTTCTATGATCTATGATTTATAAGTATCAAATTTATTTTTAAAAGAAATAACTTGAAATTGCATTGTTTCCATTCACATTGTATTTCATTGAAATTAAATATACCAGTCAGTATTGTGTAGATACAGAGGCGTAGGAAGCAAATCTTCATTGGGGGGAGGGGGCCCAGGGGGGCCCACTCCAACCAACATCCAATATCGGCCTTTATGAATGATGTATCACACCATTGTATTGTATAGAAAAGAAGTATTTGAGACCCCTCTGTCCACACTTTTTCCTATGCGGGAGAGGTAACAATTGGAAACTGTGGGAACTTTATTATGGTCTTGACAAATTTTGGGGGGGCCCAAACATATTCAGGCCCCCCCTCCTCAGTGATTAGGGGGGGGGGGGCGGGCCCGCCTGGCCCCACTTTTCCTACGCCACTGAGATATGGACTGGGACAGGCAGTATCAGCATGCTCTTGGCAAGAGGCAGAAGCCCTGAAGTGTAGCTGGGAGATTGGTCTCCGATTCCAGCTTTGTTTCTGAGCACCAATCTCATAAATATAGGCAATGAGCAAAAAAGGGCCCTCATCCACATGCAAATTGTCATAGGCTCGGCCATCATTCAATTTCTGCTGCATAAAAGTGGTGCGATTGACGGGTAGCGCCGTCGGGGTAGTCTGCCGTGATGAAACAATACGGCAGCGACAGCGAAAAAAAATAGCTGAGGGAATATACTTGTAATAAATATGTCAATTGAACAAAGGATCAAGGAAGATAAGAGGAGTTACACCGGAGAAGCATAACCATGCTTCCCTGCCGTATAAATTAATTCATATTTATGAATTCAGATTGTATAGCTAAAAAAGAGAAATGGGTGACCCAGTTAAAGCCTTTTGTTTATCCCTGATGCATGATGTAAATACCATTTTTGATTACATCTAGGATATAAGCAATTATAATCACTTCAATGAATTCATGTGTTCTCGTGAGAGGTGTCTACTAAAAACATTGCTATAGTCATGTGTGGTGTCTACTATTATGTTTCCAGTCATTCATTACAGTGCATATCTTAGTTCAATTGTCACCCACTCTGTTATGCAATTCAAAGGGAATTGCTCCATTATTACTTTTCATTGTTGTTTTTCTCAACTCTATCGATCGATTATATATGAATTAATTATAAAGAAGACCCAACCAAAACCTGTCCTTCCATTTCTTCACACACATATATAAATACCGATGGTAAACTTACTGATGTGTAAACCTTACTTCTGTTTTTGCTTAAATTCCTGAATTCCCCCTCCAACATCTAGTTCCTTCTACTGTGTACAAGCAATCCATACCCCTTTTATGTGGCGTTGGTCCTCAGTAGCTTTACCTATACCTGGGACTGTTATGTTACGTTTTGCTTAAGTTCTCTTCTGTTTTCTCAATTCTACAGGCGGCGAACGAGCGTCAGGTATGTTTTAAAAACAAATCGAATGTTGTGCATTTACAAATCGGTTTCACTAACGGTAGTGGCTTGTGAAACTGGTGGGTGGGAAACTCACAATTAATGACCACTAACCAATGCTTGGGTTAGTTAGAAGTATTTCACTGAATGGAGTTTCTAGGAACAAAAAGCGTTTACTCCTATCCTATGTGTACTAATGTGTTTATGTGTTTGTCTGTGTGTGAGTGTGTGTGTTTATTTTAATCATTACTTTTTATGTCTATCATGTCACTAAATATTAATCTGTCCATGTGTCTATGTCTGTCCATATATCTGTCTATTGCATATTTTGTTATTTGCTAATCCAATGTAATTTATTCAACTTCAAATCACTTTTTGCGACGCCAGCATTAGAAAGGGCATTTGACTTTTGCGTTGGCCACTATAGTTTGCTCCACGTATGCATCACTACTTTGCTCATGAGAGTTACATCACAGATGAAAATATAATTATCCATTTGTTGCATTGCGAGTAGCAGCTGCCATAGTAGAGCTGGATCTAACAGGTTCCTACCCAAGATAACTTACTGTTACTGTGAATCTTCATGCCTTTCCACATTATTAAAGGCACCCAGTCGTATGGTAGAACGTTATTAAGTGCGCACAGACAGCGAACACCATCTCCCGAATCCCAGATGAATATCATTTTTCCTTTTTTGTCTCTCCATTACTATTTGCCTTTAATCAAAAAGACAATCCACTTAAGGCTGGCTCCAAAGAAGATTCATTCAAGCCAGCATCTGTTATCATTTGTTATCTCCATAACTATCTTCCCCTTAAAAAAGGCCTCAACTGTTTCCTTGATATTCGCTGGTGCCCAGACGAAGCGGCTGAGTTCCATATACATGTGGCTCATCAGCTCATTGCCACGGGCAACAGGCGGAGTAGTTCCGGTTCATCCGGGCATCCCATAGTGGATGATCACGTGGTTATTGCCGATGGTGTTCCGGAGGGAAATCCGGAATCCATTACCAGCCGACATGGGAGCGGGATGTGGGTGTAATTGTAGAATGTGGAGGTGGGTGGGTTAATTTGGCCACCTTAAGGCCAGCAGTTCAAAGGGTTATCATGACAGTCACAACAGTAAATCAGTCCATTATCGCTCATAACCATACCCCTCAGTGGATAATGTGAGTACAGTATGATTTAAAGTGCAGAACGGTTGTGTGGTATAACCTTTCCCAACACCAATGATGTAAAGAGTCAGTTGGATAATGTTCCAGTTATCTTTGCTTTAGAGCATCCTTGAAATTCCTTGATTAGAGACTTTGTACGCATTGCATATAATACGGTATTATAAATGGCACTGTTTAGTTAATACAAAACCAAATGGCTTCTAAACACGCATATACAATTACTGCATCAGTCATCCAGTATTCAAATCTTCTTATAGCCATATGGTTTCACCCAGATCACATTGGTTACCATGCATAATCCGTATGTCGGATTAGTGTATTCTGTTACCTGCCCACTGCACTGTACCCTACCCCTCACACTGCCTGTTGCTTACACTTATCCGAGTCTTTTTTGTGTACTTTATCCTTTTTACCAGGGACCTCATGCATTATTCATTGACGCTGGGCGCCGAGTGTCCCTCAATACTTCCCATACTCACACCCTACCACCACGGTCCCTGTTACACTGGGTTCCTCCAGGCCTTATAGGTCTGCTCCTCCTGTAGGTGTGAGCTGCTCACACCTTGATATAAAGCTGCTCAATGCTTCACTGTTCATTATTGAGTTTGTATATTGTTAGACCTAGAGGGACATTTTAAATATTAAAAAGATTACCAAGGCTTGCCTCTGTTCTTCTGTCTAAACTATGTGTTATTTCAGTGAGATAGCAGTATAAAATACTAAGAAGAGATCTTTTTCCCAGTAACATTGGGGATTTGGCTAGGTAGCATGCGAAAGATGAAATATATTGCTTGGAGAAGCAGCCAACAGCTTTTTCCCCTACATTATAAGGACTAGCCCCCATGCATGGTTATTAGACTCTCTTGTTGCAAAACAGTAACGTATAGCCTAAGCCGTTCCGTGATAGACAATCTCCCGTCGATGACTCACTTATCAAATTTAATTAGCTCATACTAAAGAGACTCTTGTACATGCCCGAAAGTTCCTTAATTGGGCATGTTGTTGTACATGCATCTGCTTTATCTCTTATCACTTTCAATGAATTAGATAGTATAGATGATAATGAATTCAGCAATAAAGTGCGATATTCTAATGTCACATCTCCCTTTAATTCAATCAAATGGTCTGAGATTCAGAACATCATACTGTTGCATACGGAGACTTGTATATATACATTAATGCTCACAATTATTTAGTATTGAGTTATGAATAGTTTTCCATTTGTCAACATGATGGGTAGCATTACCATAGGGGCTGGGTGTATGGGTACAGTAGTAGGTGGCAGTATGATTCATACTTATTGCATCACATACCCACTCATTGAATTACACCTCTGTGATATTAAACAGGTCCCTCACCAAACATAACACACACCCTACCCCCAGTATGGAGGCTGAGCTGGGCCTCCGGGCACCGCCAATAGTCACCATGGAGACACCCTGTAGGACCCCTCCAGGGGGTAGTTACATCCTGAGGGCACTCTGCAGGGGGTCTCCCTCCCCGATGTGACCATTCACATGTCAGGTCACTTTGGGAAATAGAATCAGCCAAAATGGATTTGTCTGGTCAGTAGGGTATATCCGGATAGATTTGCTTCTATATATACACATTTTTTTTACTTTGCCTTTAAGAGCTTTTAATGTTTTTGATCACAGGTGATGGCGATTGATATCTGTAAAACATGCCTTTAATGAAGTACTAAAGTACCCTTTTGAGCATCAAAGTATCATCTCTCAAAGTCTCATCAGATAATGTTGGAGTGTTCAAGAAATAACTAAGTAAAAATCTCAATAGCTGTAGAACAAGCTGATACAAAACCGAGTTTGTAAAGATAGAGTAACCTACAAAGTACAATCTAAAGAAGAGCCCACTTTAGAATTAAAAGTTTGTAACAAGATGAAAGGGTCAGGACTCATTGTAAAATTGGATAACATTGGATTCCTGGTAAGATGTGGCTTAGAACAGTATAACTTTTTCAAACAGTAGCTGGCAAATATTCCTGTGTGATTGTTGTGCATCAGGAACTAGCCAGCTGATGCTGTATCAATTGTAGGATTTGGGAGGCAGTAGGTCTATGCTTTTTAATTGCACCAACATCTCTTAGAAAAACTCATTCGATAAGCAGAGGGTTAGGAGCTACTCCAGCGACTAAGGCACTACCAGCAGTATAGTCAAATTACAGTAGCCCATTTTAGTATGGGGAGACCCTACTTATAGCACATCAATGGTAACCCCCTTATGGCCCTGCTACTCTGTGAGCTGCTCCTATGTCTAGTTGTGTCCCTGAGCTGCTCATTGGCTAGCAGCAATCAATGTGCCACTTCTATATTTATTCTGTATTTATTCACGAGCTGCTCCCGTCATGGCGAATCAGACGCTCTGCTGACAGCGCGTGCAGCTGGAGATTGATTTTACGGGCGGCTGGCCGGCAGCGACCGTTAATTGGTTGAGGAGATGGTCCCATTGACCGGGCAGCGGGGTGTACGCCATTAACTCGGGGCTGGTTGTTGGCGTGTAGCCTTGTCAGATAACATGCGCTCACCGGGTATCAGCAAGAGTCGTAGCCATGTGATAAGGGATCCCGTATGCACTGGTCATGCGGTCTGTTGACAGTGTGTGACTCCGGGCTGCATATAGCTGGGGAATGATGCTGTAGAATATGGTTTGGGGCAGGGAGGAGGGTGTATGTGTATACAGTGTACTAAGACTGCTTTCCAAGCTGCAAGGATACTTTTGAATAAGTTCTTGGCCTTAGTGGTAGTAAGGGCCTAGATATTTAGACGAAGGGAGGAAATGGTAATGAGCTAAACTGAACTCAACACTAAGGATATGGCGTTGGGGTCGAGGTCTCAGTAGAACCAAGGATATTGCAGTTGGGTCTTGGCTTCAGTGTTGGTAAGGGGATCTATTAGTGAGGTCCCGGCCCTAGAGGAATCAGAGACATTTCTTGTGATATCTTAGTTTCAGGAGATTCAGTGGCAATTATAAACCTTCTCTATGTAAGCTGTAATAGTACTACCTACCTTGCTAAAGAAATGACAGCAGTCTTATTTAGTACACAAATCCAATCATATTTGCATGATGGCTTGTAATATAAACCACTGTGGTATTATGGTATTGCCTTAAGCTAGTTTACTAGCGAGACCAATCGCTATGATCCATAAACTGGTTAGACATGGTCGAAGGATCATTGATTTCTACATTGGGGGTTAGAGAACTTAAAACATGATGTACAGTAAATATAACAGGACTGTCTTCTTTTGACATTCTGAGGAGACAAAACAGGGCATGGCTGCAGAATTTTCATATTTGTATGACAATGCCTAAATGAAATAAAAAAGAATGTGTAGTCCAATATATTTGGAGATTGAAATTATGCCTGCTTGATGCATCAACAGTTAGTTGTGTCATAGAAATCTCCATGTAAGGCTCTAATAACCTTAACCCATTCACCCACCCTCTCATAACCCTACTAGAGTATAACCCCTCTTGTCAATACTATGGACAGCACCATAGACTCCCACCAAGAAATGATCCAATGATGTTTGTGGGCCCCCTGGCAGGCTGGTACCCAGATTGCCTTGTATATATTGGCACGTCCGCCGGCGGGGACCCAGCAGCCCCCCGGCAGCGCCACATAGAGTTGAGAAATGACGGTTGGCGCCAAAAGGCAACAGGAGCGGGTGAGCAGCTCGCGTGAGCGGAATGAGCAAAAGGGATGTAAATACGAACCCCCTCGAAGTGGGTCATGACCGCCGGGCCCCAGCCCAGTCAGGGAGAAAAGCCACATAGAAAAGACATTTTTCAAGAATCCAGAGAAATTGCGACAAATTTGTCTATGATGGGACAGAAATCAGTGGCATTTATATTTATGCTTGTTATACCGTATATTAATGAATAGGGAAATTACATTTGCTCAGATATAGAAACAATGCGACCTTTTTATTAACATTTTACCCATAGATTAAAACATCATGGTACTAATTGCATCATGGCATGTTCAAGAATGTTGAATTTTCAATCTCTACTTTTGAATATCCCCTCAACTGAGAGTGTTATGCAGTGTACCGGTTGTACACGAATCACTCTGTTATGTGAGCTCTTTGTTAGTTTGATTTCCTACTCGCACCTCACTTTGAAACAGGAACTTTTGTATAGCCCGCCAGCCGCCCAAAATGATAAATAAACTGTTGCACGAGGGCACAGCTTTTTGCATCTATTTCCGAGAGCATGGAGAAAACATGTATTGCTTATTTAGATTTTCAGGACAGAAGACCACATCATCTTAATGATGCCTTTTTTTATGTAATATTTGATTAAAACTATGATGGTTGTTAACCCTTTAACTGCTGGCCTTGAAAAATGTCATTTGGGACTTAACAACCGGCCCTATGCCATGGGAATATGCAACTTTGCAAGTATGTGCTCCATGGGGTAGTGGTTAAGTAGTAAAATAAGTTGTATTGGAGACATAATTTGCACCTTTCTGACAAGGGGATGTAGTACTGATGTTAAATATTTTTGGATTGATTAAAAGATTCACATTTTTTGTTTCATAGCAGGAGCTGCAATTTAGTGGTAATGCTGCCATAGGGCAGTACTGTTGCTGCCCTATGGCATCAGCGGTTTCTCAGGGGTATTTCAGATGCTGCCCAGAGGCAGCAGCGGCCCTTAAAGGGTTAATATCCTTGCTAGTAAAGTATGAATATAATTCCACCAAGCCTCCTCAGATCTTCAGCAAATTATACTTTAAACACGTTCATCTTTTCCTTAGTGTACTACTCACTCCTTGTACTCTGGAGGTTTTATTAACGAGGCTGGTTACACAGGTCGTTGTTGCTACCCCTGCACCCTGGAGCGACCCTGGAGGGAGGTGGGAGTGCACCCTGACTTTCTTCCCTGGAGGACTGATCACCCACCCATCCCTCCCTTCACACCCAATAACAGCAACAGGCTCTATACCCCAGGGACCTGATGTTCTACTCCTGTAACCCTGGAGCTGTGAGTGATGAATCCCTCCTGTGTGTCTCTATACAGTAACCTGAACAATGGTCTGTCCACAGGCCTAGTAGTGTAGCAGTTGTGGGTTTGTACCAGTACATACCATGATACCTGTACTGATTCGCCACTCGCCACAGTATACGCTGTATTTGAGCTGTATGGTGTTATATGCTCCTAGTAGTAAAACCTTTATTGACTGGTTTATTTCACCAGCCTTATGATATCATTCATTCCCTGATGTGTAAAATATATTATAATGTTAAACTCTAAATGTTCAGTGTTAGGAAATTAGGAAATTTACATGGGATTACATTTGATCACTGGAAATGCACCACTATAATAACTGTTGATGTAATGCTTGAAGCTAAATGGCTAAGACATGTAATGCCATCAAAAGGTAAATGCTTTCTTGTTTTTAGGTGCATTTAAAAATGGTTGTACTAGATACTGGCCTACATAACCATTATATATTTCACCTACCATATTCTCCCCCAGTCCCTGCACAAACCAGGCCAAGGCTATAGGACACCTAAGGTCGGGTCCGAAGCCCATGGAACAGGAGTAAACTCTTAGACACCGAATAGTTTCCCAAATTGAAAATTGAATCAAGCTAACAACTTAGCTGATGATTTGGTAGTGGAATTTAAATAGGTATTAAAGATTCATGAAAATTCACTGAAGTGAATAAACAAGGAATGTATTCCTATACCCCACATCCTAATGCAGGCGTATTTAGAGCAACATAACGCTTTAGGCTATGGCCATCCTGGAGGAAAAATATGTAATAAATAAAAGAAAATAGAAAGAAAAGGGGCATGTACAATGTTTATTTGTCTATCTGGGCTAGGTCACCATATGAAAATTGCTCTGGGCCAACCGCAACGGATTTAAATATTTAAAAAAATAGTATAGTTGCAGTCAGTTGTTTCTTGAAATGTGCCGTGGATAGGATAGATAAGAATGTGTATCATCTATGTTAATTGAATACAATGACTCACATAATCTCAGAGTAACACGATCGTATCCCTTTTTGACAGTGCCGATTACTTGAAGCCGACGTGATACATACTCAATTTACAGTCTCAATTAACAGTTGTCAGCCTTTATTGGCTTTTATTTAATCCATCCGGGCAATAAAGCTCTTTTTCCAGTTCATTAATTCTATTTATCATTAATCTAATAGCTCTGCTGCTCCCAATTGGCCATTACTACATGGGCACCTATAATTAACCCTTACTCCTCGAACCCCACCAGCGAAACCCCAAGGTCAATGCCACTAGGATGCTCATTAAAATGGCTGCCTAATAAGTAACGAGTCATTCCTTTCGCTGGGTCCTGGTCGAACCTCTAATATAAACAGCGCTGCTCTCCGGTAACCAGCCATTGATCCAAAGTGCACGGCGGCTTGGCGGCGATATCCGGGTGCAGTGAAGTGGAACTGTCTGTACTTTAAGTGACTGGGCGCGTCGTCGGGGTAACGCCTGAGTGGCTTTAGACAATATATGACATGTTTATCCTGGCATGTTGAGGAGAGGGGCAAAGTGGAATCAGCCTGATCATCCTCATTGTTCAGCAGAAACCTCAGCCTGCTCTCCAGCCTGCTCACATGTCAGATAATCATGGAACCATACAGGGACAACCACCCCCCTTCCATTATAGTTTATTCCCCTACCCACTCAGGTCCCCTCTCTATCTCTGTCTGTATCCTCCAGTTCCCCCACCCTCTCCTCCCACTTCTACTTGCCCCCATTCCATTCTGCATGAGTTGTGATTTAAGTATCTTTTCATTCACTTGCATCCCTCTGTACTTCCTTTGATTTGATTTTCAAAAAAGTGCTTGGTTTATTAACCACTTTAAGAGGCAGAGCCCCCAAGGCAAGAGCCATCCCCAGGAGCTGGATTCACTTAGTAGGCATGTGAATTGCAGACCGCCACCATACTTTGTTATTCAAACAGCCATGTGGTAAATTATAGGCAACCTAGAGAGGCATTAAAAGGAAGAAATTGCCTGTGTCTGGTCTCATATGAAGTTGGTAAAAAAGCATTAATGTTTTACATAATGAAGTATCCTGGGAATAGGGGAAGGCGTATGGCCTTGGAATCGTGCACTAAATGCTAATTTGCTTCTCAGAAAGGGAACTTGTAATCAACAGTAATTATAGATGAGAGTAGGGGACCATGGAGGCTCTACGTGAGGTTCCACTCACGTAGCTTTGCATGTCTGAGCCTTGTTAGAGGCGTATTCACACTTTGAATTGTATTTGCCTTGTGACTGTTGGTGGGAAATGTTCTATGATTGTTGGTGGGAAATGTTCTATGATTGTCGGGAGCGAATCGAAGAGCAATCTAGTGGCATTCGGCAGCGGATGTAACTAGACTGTATACTAAAAAGGTTAGGTATCAGCACATGGTAGATTCAAATGGATCGGAGAGGTATTATGTGGCTGTATTGCTTCAGATAATTATAGGGAAAAGGGAGTTTAACTACATGTCTACAGTATACCTGAATAGAATTTGTCATGGATTTTCACCAAGAGCAAACGTTAGCATCTTTCTTTACAGAGATATCAACACTTGAACTATCGAGAATCTACTGAGTTTAGATGCAATAATAATGTATACTTCTGCTGTGATGTGTAAATATTAACTTTTGCCTGGACATGCTAAAGGAGGATAGGGGAACCAAGGCAAATGTGTCGTAATTAAAACTAACAGCTTGTAATGCATTCAAATCTAAACTACCAAATTCTGAAATCTTTGTTATTTAATAATCTTAGACTATTTTCATGTTCTCAGTGCTCTGGCTTACGGTTGGGAAGACACCATCTGCCAGTGCAGGAAATGGCCTAGAACTGTCAGCCAGCTGTCAGATCACATCAACCAACAACCAACCTGCAGCCAATAATCACTACATTATTGGCATTAGAAACAGCACCTTATTGACTACTTTACCTTATACCACAGCTCCAAGAAAGTGCTTTAGTAGTTTAGGAAGATTATAAGTCTACAATTGGTGTGTTCTTATAGTGTCTACTTCTTGTACAGGAAAGCATCTTGTCATTTAAATTTTACATTCTGAACTTGTGTTGCAGTATCGGTTGTGCATACTGTACAGCTTGATGTCTTTTGTATCCACGATAATGTCTAAGCAGTATGAAATACAATTCCCCATGGACTTTGCAATTCAATTTTAATACAGCCGTCCTATGTATACATGAATAGAAAGTAATTCTAGATAGATTAAGACGCTTCTGTACATATGGATGCTACCTTCTAAACACATCCAAGCTTCCCCTGATGGTATATACTAGCTAGACAACGTGACAAGTTTATGAAGCTAGACCTCCTCACTCCTTCAGCGCTTTTTTCTCACACCCCTTGTTCCTGGCAATCTCAGCCCTGAGCCCTACACCAGCCGGGTACCGACCAGCCGGATGAGGCCATTAATCTGGGATTTAGGGGTGGGAGGTAGTGGTTGGCTACATTGCTGCTGTTGTTTATTGAAGCTGTTGCTGACTATCCCCCCTTATAAAGAGGTGGGAGGTGCTGATTTGTTACACTGTACCCTGTGTACAAGCACACACGGAGGGGATCCTAGACACTGACATACACCATAGACGATATAGACTGATGGCCTCCAGACAGTAAGGCGCTATACATAAGATACAGAAAACAACCCAGGCTTTAACCCATAATTGCAACAAATGCATTTTGCTGTTTGGGATCGGGGTGGCTGTCAATTTAGGGAGGGATTTTGCTGCTGGACGAATGTCCTATCAGTATCACCCTGTTAAGCGCTGATCCCCCCCTTCCCAACCAGATTTGAAAGCCAATTTCATTTTTGATAACCAGTGCCGTATGTGTAAGAGGGTCTAACTTACGGTTATATCAGATGTAGATGGTGTGATTGTAGACAAATACCACGATAGGTCTATGTTTAACATGTTGAGATAGGACTACTCGTAGATATACATTTTATAAACCAACTCTTGGCAATGGAAGAACACAATTGCAAAATATGCCATATACTTCCAAGATGTCATTCAACAGGGGGATGGATTATATCTTGAGGTCTCTTGTCTTGAGGCTACACTTGCTCCTGGAATATGAAAAAAAGTAAAGCAGTCCATGTTTCCCCAGGGAGATTAACAAAAACATATTACCCGAAGGTACGGGAACAGGCATGACAAGGAATGATATGGCGGCAACAACGGACTAGGGAAATCTCAAAAGGATGAGAGATTGTCATACATGTGGTTGAGGAGAGCAGAATTATGCTCCAGGGCCGAAAAAAAAGCTATGTGAAAACACTGCATGGGTCATCTCTCCCTGTCAGATGTTCTACCAACATCATGTCTAGACACCCCAGACAGCGTTTTCCAGATGTATGGACGGTCTTTGCCATAAAAGACAGACCTTAAAATCACATTTTTAGCTGTTGACATAGTTATGGCTAGTTCACTGATTTAGGACGTCCCAACAGCTCCAGCAGTGGACAGAAGGGGGCAAGCTAGAGGTGAAATAGAGTGCATGGGGGAGATGAGCTGTTCAGTTAGAGAGCAACGATGGAACACAGTACTGAAGGGTGTGAATGTTAGTAAGACATCTATAGGTCATGGGGGGAATGGGAGGAAAGAAACTGTTGTTGCAGGGTATGAAGAAGAATTGCTGGACAGTGGTTTGTAGTGAAGGTGGAGATCCAATATAGTGAGGATGTAGTTATCTTGTACTGAGAGTGAGGGTTTATTAAGCAGTTAGTGGATGGAGTACACAGGAGGGAGTGGGTGGGTGGTGACTAATCATAGTGTTTACAGCTAAGGAGTTGTTTATGAGATGGGGGCGTAGCTTGGACGGCCATGGGGGTGTGGTTGTAGACCATGGGGGCGTGGCCGGATTGAGCGGTGGCTGCTGTCAGTGACCCAGTATTGAAGTGTTGAGAGTAAGGTGAGTAGAAGTCTGAATCTCTGTGAAGAGCGAATGCAGAGACGCAAACCTATAATAAGGGGCAGTCATAGACCAGCCTTAGAAGAGTAACATACTGTGCAATAAATTAGGAATGATTATTATTAACTTGCCTATATAATAATGCTTAGTAATATGGTCAGAACCTAGCTCCCATGACTATGGCCAATACATTAAGGTGTTGACATACAAAGTATTTCAAGACGATTTCAGAGGGATAGAGAGGGTGGTGAAGACCTCTATGCTATGGTGATTTTACTTATGCCCTGAAAATCTTATTATCTGCATGTAAATAGAGAAGTGGGATGGTAGGCATAGATATTGCTGCATGTTGGACATAACATTCTATTCACCAATACATCCTTCGTCCCCAACAAATATTCTTAACAAAGACCATTAGAACTACTGCATTATCTACAGCTGTGAATAGCACATTGGTATTATGTTCAAGAAGGAAATTTCCATAATATTCCATAATAGAGTATAGAAAAATAGCATGAATGCCAATACATATGTATGTGGGAGGTACTAAAATATTCATAGAAGTTTCTTTTCTCTCTGAATTAAAGCCTCCCTAATTTCATAACTAACCTCAGTTTTAGAACACTAAAGCTTTCCATAATCCATGAAAGGGATCAAGGTTAGATATCATCAATATCTCTTGAGGTCATGTACATCATTGCCTTTGCTAACCCATCATAATCCATTCCACATCATTCTGTCACTAATGACGCCTTCTCACATTCTCCCTCCATAAAGATCAATATGGGATTAATCCTCTGAATGGGTTTTCTGTCAAGTGTTGCCTTTGGATATCTTCTCCTTTTCGGTAAAAGCTGGGGTATCAGATTCGCTATGCTGAGTGCCATCCCTCTTGCCAACGGCGCACGTGATTCCGCTAGTTTTACACCATCGCCCTACTCAAATTGCAGTCCCCACCATGATGTCCCATCGACAACCCCCTTCATTGCCGGCAGCCAACTGAACAGCAGTTACAGGCTAGTTTAAGTGCACAGGCAGATCCCTTTCAAGAGAACTAATGAAAAAATAATCTACAATTATCTCATCACAGTACACCCTTGAGTGCTCCATTGGAATCCCTAGATGGAGGGTTTATCACCCAGTTGGCTCGCCATAATGCTCCGTGGCATTTTGGAGCCATCGCTTTCCCATAGTAAATTCATAACACGAGGGGCTAAATTAAGGAGGAGGGGAGGGACAATGAAATTTACTGCCAGCTGGAATAAATTTACAACAGCATGGAGTAAATTCCCGGCTCAGTGTGGACTGAATTCAAGGCTTCTAGAGGATTTAAGATGATACCCCATTCCCTTGATGTCTTAATCTCTCAACAGGAGGCGCTCGCGACAGCAAATGCAGTCTTCCCATCCTTGTCAATTAAGATACCATTTTCTTGGCACTTCAGCCAGGTATTTATACCCACTCACTCCTGGGACTATGGAAGGCAGTTGTTTGTGGCCTATCTGCTAGGAGACCTACTGTTTCATTCTCAGCCATATTCAGTAAGGATTTCTCCTCATTTGGATAGGGGGTATTAGTGCCATGATAAAGCTGTGTTGTATGGAATATTGCTATGCTAATAGTAAGCCAGGAAAATTGGATTTAGCCAAGAGATGGCCAAGAGAAATGGAGATAATTTCCATGGCTTTATTTACATTGTCTGTATTGCATCTAAGAGTGCTAGAATTCAATAAGTGAGGGTATAGTTACGATCTGGTAACTTAATCTACATGTTGCTTATGCATCGTGAGCACCCTACAGTTTTAAGTGAGGACTGAATATATGAGAATCCGAAGAACCTTAGAAACAAAGCACATTTGTAGAAACTAAGTATGATTGCCTCAATAACCTCCTCTCAGAGACTGGTATGGATTTTACGAGTTTGAGAAACACATCATTGGTGTCTATTGTCTGGCTGTGTTGTATGATATATGTTTTTACCATGCTAACTAAATGTGTCATAAAAGTTGAGGATCACAATGAGTGTCATGATTCCCACAAGTTGACCTGTCTGACTGTTGAGATTTCTTTCTACAATTTCTATGCATTGGCCCTTCTTGTATTTCTTTTCCAAATGGGAGTCTGTCACCCCCGAGAATAGCCAAGATCGACCAGTTTAAAAACAAAAATAAAAGCCATTCACGTCATATATGTAGATAATAATGATCTTCAATGATAGTCATTGCTGGGATACTGATAACCACAGAAAAACAGAGTACTGTGAACCTATCCCTTATCGGTGCTTATCAGCTCTACCCAATATCCATGCACTATCAGCTACCACTAGCTGGGTACAGGAAATAAATACAAATGTAGGTTTTTGATCGTTCATGCCCGGAAACAGCCGTAAGCGCTACCTTCCCTGTCAGCCGAAGTGAATCTCATAAACAGCCTCGATTTGGGAGTATGCAAATTTTGGCCACTCAACGGCTTCTGTCGAAGCTTGTCGAAGGCTTCTCCTGGAAAGTAGAGAGTGCAGATTGTAGACAATGTTGATGTAGCTTTTACATTTGCATACTGTAGGCGCTGGAATTTGTTTGAGGACTGGCAGAGTTTGTCTCTGTCAGTGTTTGACGTGATTCAGCATAGTAATACCTAAAACCATATCAAAGATGGTGCCGCATCTGCTTCCGGCGAGCAGGCTTCAGTCTGGTGTTCCTGGAGAGACCATCCGGTGCGGATAATGCTATTTAAACCTATCGGCATGTAATAAATATTCATGAATGTCATCTTATGATGTCAGGATGTTGCCAATGCATATGGCATCAGTCAAACAGTATCCCATCTCTATCCTCTGATATTGGCTCGTTCTACAAACTGACACTACATATGGCTGAGCGTGTAAATGCCGTCTGCTCTTTAACGCTATCGTTGCCTCATCGAAATGGCGCCAAAACTAAGTCGGCGTATCGTATGGTATTCATAGCATTCAACACCACTCCCAATAGAAGATATGCCTCTGAAATTACTGACAAGCTCGAGGCACCAAGGACAGGTTAATGCGTTTCGTGTAGAACATTGTCGGCAACAGACGTCGCTCGGGTGCAATAAAGTTTCTTTTATCATTGTCTGCTTTGTATTTGCAATTCTTATGAATGGGAAACACATCCATGTGCAGCCAGAGTGATAAATGGAATGCCTCTGTGTTATCCATTAAGGCCTTTGTATATAGAGTATGTTTAGGTGTAGAAAGAAAGAGAAAGCTCACAGGATTGGAAAGGACTCTGTGTATCTATGTTCTGGGTGCATATATGATAAATCGTGCCTGTCAACCAAACAACGTTTAATTAATGAATCCGTGGATAATGAACTAATACAGCTCCCCCTCCAGCTATCCAGACTGGCTGCATGTATCTGGAAGATTTTCACTGTGTTTGTGTGCTAGGTGACTGCATAGGCATATTAGCAGACATTGTAAGGAGCTTGCACGGGAAATTGGCCACCTAAAATTTAAAGTTAATGTGTGGGTATTTTACTCATATTTATCGTTTTCTCTCCCCTAAGTGTTTTTATTCTTACCCATTACTTAGTTGGAGGTAGGTAAATGTCAAAAATACTCTATGGACTTTATGTCACTCTGACATAAATAATTGATTATAACCCGCTTCGTATCCAGACAACCGACTGGTGTTTGTCTTTATTGTAGCAGGCATTGGCTTCTCTAAAACGTTTGTGTAGTTTGTCCCTAAACAGTGCCAACCAAAGGAGCTACTATGAGGTTTAAACATAACATAGCAACAGGGGACTACCATCACGCTAAATTGCTATCCGTACCAAGGCGAAAGTAGTACTGCATATTTATAGATAGGTCCATATAGCATTTGATCCTTAAATATGAATATCAAATGGACCATCAGCAGAATAGCAATAGCAATACTCTGTATAAAGATAAGCATGATGAATCCAATTATCAAAGTTGCACTCTGATAAAGTATACCTATGTGGAATATAATAATGATTTTTGTTGGTTTGGAGAATCAACAGGGAGCAATGCCGGCTACTGCAACACGGATGCCTTCGTCTCACTCAAAGGCCCATAATAAGCGTTGTTACCCACAAAGGGGCCATAAGGGGTCCCCCAGCACCCTCCACCATTGCCTCGCCCAGCCACAAAGTGTCTATTGATGTTTTTGGGTAATTCCTCAACCCCTCATTTACCCACTATGCACCGCTCCTCCATGGGTAATCAGATTCACAGATATTCTACCCAGCATGCCACAGACAATGCCCGGATGGGGATGGCTTAGTCAGCCTTAATGTCCACCTGGGGGTGATGTGGTTTTGGGGAAGCCCTAAATTGGCCCTCTGGTGGAGGAATCATAAACCAGGCCCTTCCTCCTGCTCCTGCATCATAGTGGTACGTCAGAGGATGGCGTATAGTAAAAGGAGGCTTCTCCCTCCTGACAGCACTCTGTGGAGACTGTTATGTATCCCTATACAATACACCCTTAATGTGGAGCTTCTCGGATGGCAGGATATTTATGGATGAATATTTTCAGTGTACTGAAGTAAATGGATCGCCTCTATTGATACGTTGTGCTATTCATCGGCGCAATAGCTTATGATTATGGTGAATAAAACTTCTGTAGTCCATTGATACATGTACAATCAAGCGAAAGTACCTATACTCTGAATAAAAATATATTTATACAGAATTCATTTAGTTAATTCTTTGAACACAGATAAATAATTATTGAAAATAAAAGCTATCTATTTGACAAGGGGGTCTGACTCCTGCATCGCATTGATGCATGTCATTTTATTTTATTACCTTTCTTCAAAGTCAATAGGACAATTTACCTTTTCAAAACTTCCCCTCAACATTAGTGTAAGCAATTGTCAATAGTCTGCCAAAACTACAGCCATGCAACCTATAGCTTTAGAGTTTTGCTTTCCAGCTTGTCACAACACCAGCCAATCGAAATGCAGGTTACATTCTGAGTCAGGCAGATCTCAGGCAATCGAAATCCAGGTTACATCTTGGGCATGGCTTTGCTCTATTGACCTTGAAGCTGGGCTGCTGTGGTTCCATGGGGTCCTGATAGGGCCGGGTGGCAGGCGTCTCAAAAGCAAACTGGGCAAAGTATTGACAAAGTTGACACACGCCCCAAATGATCCACGGCTGAAAGATTTACCCCGCGCGACCCTTCCTTCTCAAACCCGACGCCGCCGACCTCAACCCCTACCTCCTTCCGCCACTTCCGCTGTCCCCTTAGCCTTCCCCTCACACCATCAGCCCTGGAAGGCCACTGCAAACACACATCACCCAGTGCTCCTCCATCAAAAGGGTCTTCCGACAGAAAGGGTTTTACCTCTTTGACAGCAGGAGGTAGCTCAAAATGGATCTACTGGAATTTATTCCAACCAATAGTTTGGGTTTACTGCTTTCTCTGAAATATGGCTTCTTTTGAGGAAATTGCCCTTCAGAAAAGGTCCTAGAAGCTGTAAAACTTCTTGTGGCGTACAGTAAGGCTGTTGGTTGTCATTTATTTCCTCTGTTGCCCCCTTGCATGGCTTGTTGGCCAAGTCATGAAAATAATGGCAGGCAATATATTTCCAGAAACAAATGTACGTACAGACGTTTTATAAAATAGAGTAGTTGGGCAGTGTCAGAGCAAGAACATGCAGAAGAGATAACACTGTCAGTATGGCCCACTAAGGCTTCTGTCCTCTGTTTTGCAGCATTAGGATATATAAAAATAGGCAATCTTTATATAATCCTGAGTGTTTGGCAAGTAGCTTAAGTTAAGTGGCTGTCAGAGAGTGAGCTCCTCATGAGGCTTTCAGAAAGTGGCTTACCTTTTTGTGTTACTTCCCACTAGTGGCTTAAAACAACACCCTGTCAGTTTGGAACTTGTGTATTTAGTTCAGAGATAGCACCTCCCAATGCCTCCTGGCCCTAACCCGAAGACCCACCTCCCTTGAGCCCATAGTCAACATTACTGAATCCCAATACTCTCCCTAATCCGTCACTTAGATCGATCACTGTCACTGCCCCATGTGTGTAGGGGTTATATGAGGTGACATGAGGTATGAGAGTCCAAAAGTCCAAAAGCTATGGGGAATCTAATGGGTTTTATTGGCTATTATATCGAAAGCAAATGATTAGACCCCTGTAGGATGTAGTGGTGTGGTGTTGAGAGGCACTGACTGGTAATAATCATTATCCTGACCAAAGTAGGGAATTGTAGGACCTGAGAAATAAAGGTACAATTTATATAGCTATTTAAGATAGGAGGCGATATTTGAAGTGTGCTAGAGATAGGGTTATACAAATGTACATACAAGGAGTAAAAGGAAAGGCTTAAATTCAGTTTCATGATTTGACCCTTATGGACCACCATACCTGTGGGGCACTTTGCTATAGCTGGTCTGCTGTAGCGTAAAGACAGGCAAGGACTAAATGATGTTCAGAAACCCAGACTTTATGACAGTTCTGATGCTTTATCTTGCCTTGAAAATAATTATGGTCACACCAGACAGCTGCACTAACTAAAGGGGCTGGTGTAAATCAGAATCCACCATCTAATCATAGACATGGCCACATGGATACACAACTATATACATCTTTCTCACCAGTTGCATCTAGGTTGCTATATGTTATGATTGCCCCTACCCTACACCTATCGCGAATTGTAGCAGTGGTCTTGTAGCATCTGACGTGGTAATGCAGTTTCCTGAACAGTGTATAGTAGCATAGGGTCCGTCCTGTAGGCTGACAATGATGGGTCTCTGTTGGGGCAGCAATAATGGCCTGTCAAGTACTTTGACACTGTCAGATGTGTCTGTCAGCCAATTCAAAATGGACACTGTCAAACTAGACTACCCTCCTAACCCATCTACCCTCTGTCACAGACTGTCATGGTAAATTGTTCTGTCAATTATCTTCTATGTAAATTCTCTCCTATACTACCAAGATTCACCTGAAATCCCGCCCTACACGTTCAGAAGAAGTGGTATTTTTCTTCTATTTCTAGGTAGAATAGAAATAAAGCAATTGCTGATCCGACGCTGGACTTTTTAGTAGGTTCGCTGAAGTCTATGCTTCATGCCAGTTGTCACGGGCAGGTGATATTTAGGTGCCGGCGCCCTCAGACCAACAGCGACCATTCTGACATTGACCCATCCGTGCACCTTATCACATGTCCCACACCAGCCCACCAGTCCCTGGATTGTCAACATGTTCCCAGAATAAGATTATTTTAAGAAGAGAAAGTGCTGGTGACAAAAAGAATATTTTTCTTATTCTTCCGCCTCGTTGGTTGCGTGACACTTCTTATCTTCTGGATGATTAACAGTTCCTCAAGGGTTTTTAAATAATTATCTATTTTATGTTATTTTTTGTATTTAATTATCATCGTGTCTTATATTCATTTGAATTCATTTGAATTTGGTCAGTGTTCGATACCGGGCACAACAGAGGAGATATCAAAATGATAACGATGTCTTCACGCTTTTGATATTCAGACACCCCTGACCGTTTTCTAGCAATATGCCGATTATCAGCTATACTCTTCTCTGTCCCTTTTACTGTGCCAACACAGTAACAGAAAAAGGAAGTGTCCTATAGCTACCCCAGGGCTGCAGACAAAACCTGTCAACTCCACTCCTGCAGCAGCTTAATTGGGCATCCAGGGGGTTCAGGAACCGCTTAATGCTCAACCCCACAGGCTATTCTGGATGTGCCACTGCTCTAGATAACCTGAGGGTGTGTTAATATATAGATAGCAGTCCGCATATATCCCTTAAAGCATTCATTTACCATTCTGGTTGTTATGGATTAGGATTCTTTGCAGTCCCAGATGCAAAGAATGTTCCAATCTAATTGATTGATATTCTGGGGCCAAGAGGATGTACAGGTTTACCTTAACACCTCATCTTCATCCTTCAGTGTGAGTGAAGGAAAAGAGAAGAAAATGGACCTCCTAGATTGATTTACGGACACGTATAATAAGGTTAGGATATACAAAGCCAGAACCGTTACATTTGTCCCAACAAGTTTCAACTTTGTACCTTATCCCAACAGGTGAAGGCGAGGAGGCTTATTAATGGACAGACCTCATTTTCAGCCACCTCCCGGTAAAGTAAATTAGAAAAAGACATTTAAAATAAAAGAAGTAAACAGACCAAAAGAAGGATGGTGCCATCAGCGGCAGCGGAACCTCAATAGGCCCCGACTTCCTACAATCTGCATTTTGTCTTTTTCCCAACCCTATTCTAGAAGCAGGTCACGCACCTTGCTTCTAGCTCTTTTTTCTCTCTATTCTTTTTTTTACCAACTACCATTGTCTCCCTGTTCACACATTTTCGTGTCTGTTGGACGTAAACACGGTTTATAGTATACGCTGACCTTCATTGTGGATATGCTTGGCATTTTTGGGAGGTGGGTTATCGATTGATGAGGACATAGTGCTTTAACGCGCTTTGCCCTTCTCACATCATGATGCGTGAATGCAGCCCTGGAAGTAACTCGCATTGGTCCCATTCATGCATCATGACACCTATCATAACAACCCTACAGGATTAATACACAACCTGGCAGTCGGTCAGCATGATTCACCAATGTAGCACCGGCGAAATACTAACTGAGGCTACGTTGGCTGCGGGGTTAGTAGTATTACCCGTTAACCGGAAATGCAGGTCGCCCTAACCGGAAATAGCAGGTCGGTGGGTCTCATTTTATTGGCTCTACCATGGCTACACCAACAGTAGCCCCAGCTGCACGGCCCCTACTCAGGCCGATCCCGGAGTCTCCGACTATCAACCGGAAGTGGGATGGGAAAGCCGTCTTCAGGGCAGAGTCTACCTGTCTGGTCACTGAGACACCTAACCATTGAATGGCTCCTTTAACAAGAAGATTGAGAACACAAAGGCTAAATATATATATTCAGAAAGGCTACACATTGTATCACCCACAGTGCTATTGTGGCCTTATTGCCCGGGTGCTTGGTTGCTTATTAGTTTCAGCGACACTCTAACTGGCACTGGCTTATTACGGTATGTACTAGGTTGACTAAATGGCCGGATGTGTTAATGAACTAATTATCATCCAGAGGTGTCTTGACAAGCTATTGTGACTGTATGACTACATGAGGCCTGTAGAATAAAATTGAGGGAGAAGGAGTCAAGACCATTGCATTTTATTTAGGGAAGAGAGACTAGCCCCCACCAGAAAGTTGATGTTACGTGCACTAGTCATTCCATATTTTGAACCTAGGCCCTATACAGTATTTCAAACTATGCCTCGGGGTTCATTGGCGAAAATATCTAAAAATCAGATGAAAGGGTGTAACATGAAGCTATTGAAGCATCTCTCTGTGATTCCTGCCTGGGGAGGTACCTAAGACGTGCTGCAACACAGTCCTAGAAAGGCCACCTAATATCTGTAGGGCCTTGTTAGTTACAAGTCAAAGGGCTGAGGCTATGGTCAGATGGAGATGAATTAGGACGAGGGACGAGTGCGTACCTTTTAAGGAACTACTACAAACATAAAGGCCAAATATATCGATGTTCATCAGTGATGAATCTCTTAAAGTCTTCCAGGTTTTACTAAAGAACATGTATACACGAGCGCGTCATGTGAACATAATTGTTGAGTGTCCATTGGTCAGTTCCATCACTGGATCCCCTGCCCTAACAGGTGGCTATGAATGCTGCACCTCTACAAGGATGTGGAAGTTGAAATTGGACGCTAGCCTAGAAGTACTCCCTCTTAGTAACATGTAATAGATATTCATCTTGACGGTTGTGCCGTGGGTAAATTACAAGAAAAATTCGACTGGAAAATAACCAGCTTCTAATAAAGAGAAGATACCTTTCCATTGTAATATGTATAGGCAGTACAATACAATGTAAAATGAGAATGCCATTTGACATTACCCCCACCGGATAACTGGAGGGGATGTATGGGCCACTCCTTTAATAGTATATATACATAGTTGTATGGTGTGTAATACCAAATGATGGGACCTTCTGTATGGTTGTCAGAATGTATTTATTTCCTGTCCTATTGGGACAATGAAGCCTTTTCCCAGACGACGACTCAGCTACACATGGAAAGTGTATTCTGGCAGAAGTATATATACATTTTAGCTGAGATGAATAACAATTCATACCAATTTCATACTCCCGTAGACTGATGGATATTTGTTACATTGAATGTTTTTTTTATCCGATTCCGGTAATATGCATTATGATTCAATTACATACAAATGTAATTAATATAGTAGCGACGATATGCATATACCATTACATGAAAGTACTTATTGTTTTAAACTTCTCAGAAAAAAAACTTACATTTGTCATATATGCTGATATGTAGATTGATAACTTCCCACTTTGATCTAAATACTGTTAGTACATTTGCGTTGTGTGCATATTACTTTGTACAATATCAGATGTTAATGTATCACTGTATAAATGAGGGCTGGGATATCCTATGGCATCAAAGAGCCCCTCTGTGTGATGTTATAACTGATATTTCTATCAACTTGCCATATTAGATAATCTGTTTTGTGGGTATACTTCGTCATACCATATATCTGTATTTCACTCATGTGTTCCCCCAGCCTATCAGTTCTCACTTTGTGAAGGGATTATTGAACTAGTCATCTGTCCAAAAATATAGTGCTCCAACATCAATATTTAATCATGTAACAGTTAACCCCTTTTACGTCAGGTCTGTGTTGACATCATTGATCCAACACATACGGGGAACCTGTCAAAGTGCTATTAACTATGCATCTATTGCCCTTTGATGGAGCGGTTCCACCACCCAAGCCCTTGATAATTGTACTGAAACTAATCACATTAATAATGCCTTGCTCTCATAATTGGTGATGATAGAAATAAAGGGGTGAGATCCATTATAAATACTACCACCAATTCTGTGATCCTACCACCATTGCATCTGTTCCTGTGGGACACTGCAGCTCTGTTGTAACCCTTCGGGCACCGCCGTCTTTTAATGTGCTATACCCCTTGTCGTCATTGAATATGAATGCAGCCCTGGCAGAGCTACTCACCAGCAGGGCTGCATGATGCACCATAGTCCCCCTTTCCGATTGTATCATCCTGGTGGGTTAGTATGATGCTTGAAGACTAGCTACATGATGACAAACTTAAATATCATATTAAACTTAAAGCAATAACAATGTAGCCTTAAAAGGACTAAGCATCCATTGGAATCAGGAATAGGAACAATGTCATTTGACGGTGAGTGCCCTCTCCTGGGGTTGTCCAGTTATGGGAAGATCAAACCCCACCATTTTTAGGTTTCCCCATTCTGTGATGCCATCATGCGTCATGCTGCTCAAGAGAATCTTCACAGAAAACGAGCTCATCATTTTGGTTTCCTTAAAGAAAACAAGAGAGACTGATTGTACTAATTTGATTCTTGGGTCCTCGTTATTAGTCATCCCCCCTTTCCTTTCCATGCCTCTGGTATAAAACATTTCTGAGTGCTTTTGTAAGATGAATAGCTCGTTGTGAGAGGGTTTGTCAGTATTTTATTTTCTCTGTTCCCATTTGGAATCCTTACGCATGGGAAGGATCACACGGGTGACAATAGTACTTTTTGTAGGAAGCAGCCTACACGACAGCTTATTGCTATGCAACATGCAATGTTGCAGTAGTTACAGCGAGTGATTCCTAGTAGTGGTTGTAGCGCAAAGTGACAGAAGCCATTTTTACTTTGCTACCAAAGCAAGCAGTTTTTGTCATGATGACATGCTCATGATGAAGCTTTATCAGCACTCTAACTGTGACTAATCGACATAATCTAATCCCAGATTGACACTAGGCACAATATATCATAGATCCTTCAGGCCCATAACTAAGGGGGGGGGGGGTCGTCGGTTCGAACGACCCCTCCCCCACATCCCTGATGCACCATAAAAGTTCCACCCTATATAGCTGGTCTGAAAGTGGAGATAATTAGCTCCATGCCAGTTTTCACGGCTTGTAAACCGGACAATTATTAAGGCCTCTGGAGAGAAAACCATGAAAGTATTTTCCATTTTGTTATACGACTCATTTAAATTATAGTTTTGAGTACAAATAGAGCCATTATTTGCACATTTTTTAAATAAAAATCCAGCAAGTTCCACCATTGAATTTATCTAGTTCCACCTTATCAAAAAACGAACCCCCCTGCGAAGAGGGCTAGTTACGGGCCAGTCCTTGGCATGAGCAAGAGAGCAAAACGCATATTAAAGATAAAGGGGACGGGTCACTGAGCAAAGGGCGGTACCACGATCAGACTTTCAACAGAGCGGCATGTGATGCTGGTCCCCTCGCCAGCCACCCCCGGGCACCCATCTTAAAATCATCACCTCATAAGGATTAAATGATTTGACGTCAGGCGTTAATCCTCCTTGATTGGTCAAGTGATCCCATCAGGATTACACAAGTATTAAAACTCCAAATCCAGTCCTGGTCAGCAGTCTCATCAGATCCATATTAATTCTGGAGAACATTTTCCTTGCCTTAGTTTCCTTACACTAGAAGAATTTTCTAGCTTCTCCTGTGAATGATTGGGAGTTAGTATTACATGCAATTGCAATAGAGGACTGTTCACCGTTGTATGAAGAAATATAGACTTCTGATTGTCCAAGACTTTGATCTACTAGATCACCAAACCTAAAAGCACGCGATACCAGAGTACACGATACCACTTTGCATATGAAATGTAATTAGTCTATGTCTGTAAGAGGCATGGAAACTCTAGTCAGAGAAGTAGTGCTGAGTGAGGGGGACACAATAAATCATGGAGGTGCAACTACACTGAACACATTATATTGAAAAATCAAATTGACAATACTAAATTTGACAACTTTCGCCATCAGGAAAACTCAATGTATGGCAGATAGCTCAACACATTATGTGAAAGGTATAACAGGGCAGTACCGTAGCAAGAATGGTACCTAAATGGTCTTCAGTGTAGACATGTATGCAAATGGACCCAGCAGAGTAGAGCTGTGGATGAGAGAAGGCGGACCTCTTAGAGGCACACTTGTAGTTTCAAATTCTATTAGGAGCCATACATTGTGTGAATATTCAAAATTGGGCCAAATAACAAAAGGTGTGTTTCAGGTTACCCGACCCTACCTAGCAAAACACGGCAGACCCTAGAAATTGTTATCCAATTTTGAGAAAATGCTTATATTTAAAGTAATTTTGGGCCTATTTCAGAGTCAATTTGGTAGTCCATGAGTCGATGCTGAGGTTTGCAAGTCAATTTTTTATCAGGCCAAAGTAAAAATGATAATTTTAAAATAAAGAAATTCAACTTTCCTAACTAGATTTTCAAACTATGTAACCTGAAACCCACCTTCTATTTTTTGGCCTTGTATAAAACATGGTGGGGTCTGTGAGAGAAATACTGCACCCGGTGGTATTGCTTATATTGCTTATTCTGTGCTGAGGTGGAAAAGACGGTGGGGGTACGGTAAAGTGGTAAGAGCATAGAGCCGGAATAAAGCAGTGGTGGAGCTGTTCAAGGGTGGTGGAGGGGTGGGGCTCTGGTAGAAGTAATGCACAGACAGTAGTACATAGCAAGGTAGGGGGGAAGCCAGTTAAAAGAGGGTGGGAAGAGTGATGGTGGTGGTGAGTTGAAGAAACCTGGGCTGTAGAGGCTGGAACTCGGGTGGTAGTACTTGAGTAGCGATGGGAGAGACAATTGTGGACAGACAATTGAATTCAGTCCTGTCCTTAAGTAAAAGTCCCCTGGGGCAGGAACACTGGAGTACCAGAGAGAAGTGGAACAAGTAGTATGAAAGCTTTTTGTTCTCGAGGAGCCTCAACAATATACAAGCCGGCGGTTCCCTTGTATTACTCGTGCAGAATTAGTGATGCAGCTATAGAAAAAAAACCGCCACAGCTTTGAACGAGACAGCAGATACAAGTACATGTCTGCTGCATACAAAGTAGTTCTAAGTAAGGGCTTTAGAAGCTGGTTTATGTTCATTATGTAAAATGCATTAAGGCAGAGATGCGTGTAGATTGTTTATGTGTTATCAGTTTATGTGGAATAAGGCCACTATACAGTACAGCCAACACATGTTTCTGGTGAGCTATACTGTCCCCATGCAGAACAGGCTGTATTAATGTCAATGTTAAATAGAAGCCACATTACACGTGGTCTGACAAAAAAAACACCTCTGGTGGAGTAAGAAAGTTCCTTTCATTAGACACCAGAGGCCAATATCTAGTGCAACAAAATAAAAGGCCAGACTCGAATACATTAGTACCCTGAGACCTAAAGAACAAGTCACTAAAACTAGTAGAAGCCATCTCTATGCTCTGCAACTCGCTAAAAGGGCTAATGGAAGCCTGATTCTATACCAGACTTACTCAATATTCCTCCCTCAAAGGTATTTGTGTTGCATGAGAAATAACTGAAACCCTCCGAAAGCAGGGAAGCTTCTAAAGCACCACAATGATTAGTTTCCAGATTGTGCTGGTCCTCTTTGATATTGGACTGTGGAAATATAACATTGGATTCTACAAGGTCTAGTGGGAAGTAGGATTATTTTATAACAATTTTATTTTGTGTGCCATGAGCTGTTAAAAAATGCATAACATGTGTCTCCAACTTTATAATAGTGTGACTGGCATCTGGAACTAACACCCCAGCATTTGCTATTTATGAACTGCTCTCAAACAAAAAGAAGAAATCTCTACTTAGTAGTAGTACATGGAGAGGAAGGTGAATGGAAGTAAGTGCCTATTTTTATGGGTTTCTCTTACATCTCCTGAGAGAATTCCTCACCATATACGCCCCGTGTCGCCGGCGTCCGGAACTACATAAAACCACCGGACGCTGGGTGCATGCAAGACTCCCTTACAAGGCTCCCCACTTCCTACAGGAAGGTCCTTATTTAGAAAGGAAATAGTTTTTTCCCTCTCTTTCTTTTTCTTTTTCTTATTTAACAGAAGGTTGGGGTGGTGTGGTGTATAGGTGAAAGGGAGGGAGGTGAGCTAGGGCAGGGGTCTCCCTGGATACCACTATGTCTTACTGGAACACCCAAACTAATGGTACCCTCTGATGGACTATAGTTCACTGACCCCACAACTCCCTCCAACAAAACACCCACCCACCCCACTACACCCCCAGCCTAACCTACAGACACCTCTTAAGGCCTGCTTCTTTGATGTTTGGGTGAACAGGAAGAGGATCATACATCATTGTTACCCAACCCTAACCAATGTATTTTAACCCCAACCCCTTTGCTTTGTGTTTGTTGTTTCAATACGTTGCAAAAACACGTTTGCTCCACTAATAACATGAAAAGACATTGATTAATACGACAATATTTGCATACATTGGAGTATATGTCGTAAACAATAGCTCACTGTTGATAACATGAGAAATAATTAGACCCATCGTGTATGGGCTCAATTTCTCCCCTTCTATATTCTAGCTGAATCTATCCTGATCAGAATGGTTGTGAATCAATCAACATTATCTTCCATAGTTTCTCTGCTGTGGGATACCATTGGCTATAACTTTTCCATTTGCCCTTTGATGGAGGTATTATCAAAAGTAAATTTGGTAGCCTCCCTATTAGGCCCTGCCCACCCTGCACTCACAGCACATGTAATCTCCGGTGACCATGTGTAATATCCCAGCGACAGCCCATTACCTGAACCACCTGCGTCTCGCCATTCTCATGGGGTTTTGAAGGGCACCTTTTACTGGACATTTTTGTCGAGAAGATCCGCCCCCCCCCCCTAACTGTCCTATGGTACTTTCTGGTTAATGCAACTTTAAGAGAATCTTAAGGTCAGGGTGGTTATTTCTACCAACGTAGAATGAGCCCCATCTATCTGGTATAGGGCCTGTAAATTGAAGCTACAGGAATCTGGATGTAGTTATGACATCATTTCATGTCCATAGAAGTGCCTATATAGCTGCTTTTGTTGTTTAAAAAACAGCTCTTGGACTCTAGGTCAATAATGATGAGCATTCAAACAATGCTGTTTGTCGCTGAACAGCTTGGGGCAACGCAAACAGGCAATGAAACAATGTGCATTAAGGAAAACAAGACATATGCATTTTTAAAGGTATATATCTAAGCATAGTGGGTTATAACATATGAACAACAAACCATAAACCTTTCCATGAGAGTTTAATCTCAGTCGCTGGCCTTTGTAAGCTCTACCTTGGGAATAGTAAGACAAATAATAATGGGACAATATAGACTGAGGTAGGACCCGAACACGGGGGCCTTCTACATACCCTGCTGTGGCCGTTATGACCTATGCTTCCCCTGGGAGAGGTGTAACAGGGTGGGGCCCACAGCCTTTGTCACTGCTCTGTGTGGGGAGTAGGGGCTGGAGAAATGGGGTGGATAAGGTTGGGGGGGGGCAGAAGGAAGAGGCCCATAGAATGAGACAGGACTGGTTAATACGATGGGTAGTTAGGCGGCGGATCCAGGCCTGACAGGGGCTTAGTGGTAAGGATGGCTCTCCAGTCAATTGTCATGTAGTTTGTCAGTGGTGGCCAAGGGTGCTGCTTTACAGCCTTCCTCATCCCCAGCTCAATCTACAGATGTACTCTGGTCAGCCGTCCAGGGCTACTACTGTATGCAGTGCTGCCTCCAGGCCCACAACCCTTACCTCATTCAACACACTCTCCTATTGGGCCCAGTAATGTCCTCAGAACTGCCTCCCATCTCCTACTGTACCACAGCATTACTTTCCTTCCTTACCTTATCCCACTGACCACTCTCTGACCCAGTACCCCATCATATCTTGCACCGAATATGAGCAGCCTTAACCCTATCAGTTTAGATTCATTCCAGCAGGCCCATTCTACATCTCAATTTGACTCATCCCTATGCAGAACCACACATCTCCCATCTTCCACATGTCCATACTCAGCTACCTCTCATTGTCTGTTTGAGGGTCAGTGAGTGTGTGCCTTGGTGAGGTATGGGTGGCCATGTATAGCCCCAGAGACATTGTCATGAAGGCAGCTTCAGGTCTGCCTCCAATCTTCCCTTCTCCTCCCGTGGCACCTTTGAGAAGCCCAGCATACGAGCCTGCAATGTTGCCCATCTTTCATGAGCTGGCCCTCTCATCCTGTCTTTGCTTCTTTCTTACACGGTCCTTGTCATTTATGCTGGTCATGGGCAGTTCGCCTTTACCACCTGCAGACTCCACTGGTAGTGCCCATGTATCTCTTTACACTATTCTTCCCCATATACATACGTATGTGTCCGCCACCACCCCTTGCTGCTAGTCTATATAAGTCTATAGTTATGACTTCCATTCTGTTATTGTATGTAGATATCTGCAATAATATCGGAAAAACATTTTAGATTTCCTTATATAGATGGAAAAAATTGAGATTTGCAGTAATATTGAGCCATTAGGCATTTGAAGCATATTGACTCAAAATGTTTGCTGCCTATCATATGGAGTTGGTATAACACTAAGTATGGCAATTCAGCAAATTAGCTTCAACGTTATAATCAGTACCATGATAAATACATGCATACCACTTGGCCATGCACTGCAATCAACTTTAACCGATAAAACCTCTTCGTGAATGCCACCCAAACTGCCTGGCGCAAACCGAGCATCCCCAACTGTGCTATCGCAAACCTCTGTACCACAGGAAGGGAACTACTATTACACTGTACACATTCCCCACTCAATCCCCCCATTTCCAGTCTGCTTATCAAAATGCTGGTTGATATGGGCACATACTTTATATTCAGCGACTCGAGGGTTAATACGGTTGACCTATTCGTGATATCTCTCCATTTGGCGAATTTTCTATTAGAGAAAATGAAGTTATTTCTAGACTGATATTCAGGCCCCCATTTGTTCGTTCCCGAGGCTGACCCTGTCGCTAAACTGCAATCCATCTGTGGCCAATTCTGTGGTTTCCCTTTTTCTACTTTTCATTCTATGCATGCCCACCTCCTATTTCAACATTTGCATCATTACCACACAGGATGGGTCCTGGAAATGAAAACATTATGTGATAATGACGAGGCGTAGTCACTTTCTGTCAATACGTATACAGGATTTGTTTAAGTTCTGTATTTCCCCGACAGATTGACATTGAAAGGCCCCGTATTTCGTTGAAACCCTTTATAAGGGTTGAAACGAAATACGGGGCCTTGAAATGTCAATCTGGAGGGGAAATACAGAACTTAAACTGATCCTGTATTTATTTTTAAATGAATCTGTTAAGTAATAAGGGAGAAAAAGACGATTTATTAACCTGCCTGATCTCGAAACACATCCAGATCCGCCATGACACCTTGCTCGATACACACTTCCGGTCTGTAAGCCTACGCAAAAAAATAGTCCCCCCTCCTTCGATCACCTATATTGTCTTTATTTGTACACATTAGGCCTTATTTTGCATTTCATTGTATTAATTTCTTTAAAAAACAACACTATAACAGTATGAATCGTCCTTTATCGCCGAAAAATATATCGTCGCCCGAAATATCTAGGTCAAGTTTAAGTTTGAGACCAGCGGCCTCAACCGCTGGCAAGTTGATCATGGGACATCATGGAAATTTTTACGATAGGTTTTATGGCCGATGAGTCAAGTTTATAACCCTCAACCAAATTTTCTGGGGGGTTAAGGCCTATTTTACCTCTTGTACTTCCAAATATAGGATCTTTTCTCCACCCTGCGCTATGTTTCTTTCAATATATCTCCATTTTAAAGCTGAAAACGACCATTTCATTTTCGGTTAATGTGAAGAAACCACTCGCGACAAAAACGTTTTGCCTACTAAAAACGAACCGCCTCGTCCGGGAATCGAACCCGGGCCGCCGCGGCGGAAAGCGAGCACGCTAACCACCAGACCATGTCGGCCCTGCTGGGGATGTGGAACGCAGTTGGCGGACTGATCCTTGCGCACGACCGGAAGTGAAGGTTTAGCGCAATACGGAGGTTTAGCGCAATACGAGGTCCGGTTATTCAGCTTTTGCGGAATACGAGGCTCAATGCTTAAGCCTACCCGACTTGATATTTACTCAAACCATTTAAAAATAAAACACAATGTTCCTGAATCATTTACATGTGATTTACAACTGCATTGACATTTCCATTTTAACTCTCTGCAAATCACCGCTCATCCGTCCTTTAAACATTGCCATTTGGGGGAAATCAATAGCGGCTAATGGTATTCCGGGTGGTAATTGCATGGGATTCCGGTAGCATGTACAGTTTTCATTGTAATTGTTATCCATGCGAAGTTAGACCACGTTAAGGCTATTATTCAAATATAGGCAGGCGGTCCAAATTGCACTATCTGTATGATATGCAGTGTGACCTAAAATGACTTGGGTGATTGCTGTTATGAAGGACATTTGTCTCATTTTCCGTCCAGATTGGATCTATTCAATTGCTCCACAATGGTACCACTGAATAGTTCTATTGACAACATCAGTGCTTTAGGATATGCAACAGGAGCACCTATTGTATTGATTGCATGACAAGTACACACTACTCATATGCTACCACATTTGTATGGGCCAAATCTATATGGATTCTGCTCCATTGCTAATACACTGACAATTCACTCCATTATCGCTCAGGTGTTTTTCCGATGATGCCCAGGTTTATGGCAATTCGTGGTCGATTATAAGAGCAATAGTTGGCCTCCATGGAGCACCTGAGCCGGATATTATTACCAAAATGCCATCGGGAATACTTGCAGGCTGGGTTGGTTCTATACATTTACTTCATGGAGTACTTGATGGCTCTCCTAGTGTTCAGACCTGGTGACTCTGAGAGCTGTTTGTGGCAGGGTTATTTAGGTCTTCATCTATTAGTTTCTCCCTAATGTTCAACTTACTATGACGTGGGTGGTACGGCACTGCCGCAGTCTTTATGGTAAAGCTTGAAGAAAGCTTAGAGAAAGCTGCCATCGGCCACCAGGCTGCATATCACCTAGCTAAGTCTCATGAAATACCTAGTACCAAACTCCTGAAATGTAATAACAAATGGACCTCAGTGTGATTAAAACTCTATACTTTAGTAAGTCAAAATAGAAAGTTCTAAACAGAAGGTCCACCTCTCTGCACTAGGTCTGGGAGTACTGAAGAAGGAAAAGAAAGAAAAACATTGCTCATGTGGTAACAAGACTGACCAGCCATCTCCAGGAGGTGGGGAGGGTAGCAGGTAATGTGATTGGTGTTGAGGTCAGACTAGGGTACTGGGGGTGACAGGTGTGTTAACAGCCTTGGGAGGGTGCCCAGTACAGGTAAAGGCAACAGGATGGGGACCCAGGTGTTCTTGTCAGTCCTTATCTCCAGGACACACCTCCCCACCTGGGAACCTTAAGAGGTATTCAGACACAGACTATCACCCCTTGCACTCACACCCACTGATACACTGCTATATAAGGCCTCTGCATGTCCCCCACTGTGTTCAGCCATCTTGGATTTATTTAGTGCAGTGGACAGACACTGGTAGCTCCTACATATCTTGGATAGAATATAAGAATGTATCTTATTGGTTTGGAGCGTAATGACTTTCCTTATATCAGAACATTGATACAAAATGGCTATATCCACATATTCAGTGAATGCACTTCATTGTATGGCCCTATATTACATTAACACAGCTATACAGTTACAGTAAATGTAGTCTGATGCTATAAATGTACATGTTGTATTACAATTGTAAGGTAGTATTTATACGAAAGCACCGTTTGATATATTTGAGAAAATGATGAAATTGGCAAAAATAACAATTGCATTAACTAAATATCATATTCAACATATTATATGACATATTTCAGTAGGTCTGTCCCTGCAATATGTCTTCCTACATAACTCCACTCATGTCATCCGTATTTCCCTGTGTCCTTTGGTTGAGCTAAGACAGAAGAGCAGCATCCACTGCCCTCCTCTCATTGAGGTCATGGCTCTGTCTTTTGTGAATGAAATATCAAAGAAGGGGACCCTCTTCTCCAGGGGCACACCACTGTCTCCTGAGCATACCTGTCATCTTCCCCGCTAATACAATAAGACAGGCTATATCAGCAGTCGGACCATCTTTGCTTTATCATTCATACAATGGAGTTAAGCCATCCACTGGGTCTTACCCATCTGGGATTTGAACCCCTGACCCAGTACTCACTGGGCCATCATACCTCCTAACGATATTCCTAAGGATACGGCGGGGCAGGGGACCGGAGGATTTCTTATGGGAATTGTTGTCACTGTGAGGGCATTGATTATCCATGGCACCATCAAGAGCAATCGGCAGATGCAAGAATGGGGAAATCAGTTCACAAATCAAATATTGCTCTCCTCAGTCATGCATTGTCTCAGATAGTGCAGATTATGGAAATAATATTGTGAAGGCAAAGTATTGGGCTGAGCAAGAAATGGGAAGTAATCAACTGGTAATTATGTCAATGAAATAAGAAACTACTGTCAAAAATGGAAATACAAGGGGGGGGGGTTCAGCTTAATGTCTGCATTGTTTCTTATTGTAGTAATTGAAGAATAACCTTCCCAGGATCATTCCCATAGTTTGTGTAGTCATTATTGCCAACGACACAAATAGTTTATATCAGTACATCATCCCCTCGGCTGTAGATTAATTTGGTTTACTGCAGAAGAGAACTTTAATACAGGTGGTACACATTCTCACATTGTTCTGAAGACATACCAGGCCCCTCTCTCAATAGGAAGAAAAATTAAATGTAACACCCTCTGAGACTATGAGGTAGTATAAGATAAAAGAAGTAGGCCCTACCTAAATTTATGTCTTTTTACCCTCAGAGGTATTAGTAATGCTTATCAGGCCCCAATCTGTGGTGACTCTTGTGTTACAAGACATGATTTACCCCCACACTGCCTTACCCCATCATAGGAAGCCATCTATATCAACTGCCAACCATTACCAAATCAATATCTTTATACTACCTTATACAGAAGAAAGTGACATTTAGGGAAGGCCCTTTTTGCGCAGTCCCTAAATATGCCCTGCTATAACCAGAATAGTGTTTTGTAAGGATTTAGGAAATGGGTTAATGCAGTGGCGCCACCCTGTAGGGTGTAGCCTTGCCGGTCATGTGATCTGTGGTGAGCGATAATGAAGGCTTCACGTGTGTTATCAGGTCTCGTAGGCTGACAGAGATAAGGTGGTGTATGGTGTAACGAGGGTATTAAACCCCAGCTCACTCTGCTCCACCACTGCCACCCAACACTCCCAGCATGGCTCCCTGCAGGACACTGCAAGTGCCACGGTTGGGTAGGGGCTCCTATCTTCTGGTCTGCTTGTAATAGACGAGTAAATATACTCGCTAAAATGATCTATATAAATACGTGAAAAGTATGCAGAATGAGAAAAAAAACAGCTTAGGAAGTTCAGGTTTCTGCATACTGTGGTTTCTTGATAGGTAGTGACATAAAGTAGTCCATACTGTTATGCACTAGTACAAATCCAATTCAGGTATTCACATGAAGTCTTATACTTTGTGCTGTTTCGGCAATATATCGCTTATCTCTAAGTTGTTCAGAATCATAAGAAATCCCCTTGTATGACAATTGATACAAAGATAATTGACCATAAAATTACCCTTTATGTGGTTCTGCATGAATGTATACATATCAAAACCTATACCATACTGCGAGATAAGTATACAGGCTATGTAGGAAATGTAAATAAAGAAACTATCCATTTCTGGGGGTTATTTTTGGAAGTATCCCCGGGTGTGCGATCCGATTGGAATAGGAATGGAGCATTGGGAAATAAAAACAGCTTCAAAAAGACAGGAGCTGTAAATGAGATAAAGATGGAAAACCGGCGGTGGACATCTATGATGTATTGGTCTCCTGGCTATACAGGCATCTTTGTGTGGGTATCTAGTCTTGTGGTGTGTTGGTAGCTAGCAGTCTAAGGAGTATTTGTAAAGTGTAAAATCCAAAGTATATAGGTAACAAATTAAAAGCCCAGATGCACAAAGAGCTTCCTCATGGAAACTGGGAAAGGGGTACCCTTTTTTCGGAACCAATTAGATAACAGGCAGGTATGTGTCAACTATACCAGGAGTAGAGGGGTTGAGTAAATTGGGCTGTCATCTAGCCGTGAACCGATTGGGTGAAATCATCAGGAGGAGCATTGGTCATTGTAAATGATCACTTTAAGTCTTCGGTACCGCAACTAGCTTTTGGGCCAATACCCTTTCTTAAAAACGGAGTAGAGGTCCATTAAGAATCCACCAAAATAAGGACATGGGAACCTCATACACTACCAGTCTGGAACCAGTTTAAGTGACCTTGATGGGCCCACCAACACAGGGACAGAACCTCAATTCACCCTTTTCTAGGTGAATGTTAATGAGGCATAGAAAGTTGAAATAGATCCATTTCAATATGCAATTTTGGCTCCTGCACAGATCTCTGTTACAACCTAAACATGTCCAAAACCTCTGCTTACATAGTGGCCTTGAAAAGTAAAAAGTATCTATTCTCTAGCCATTTTATATTACATACATGTGTAGATGTTTTAGGTACTGACTACTGAAGACTGCACCCTATGAATCAATCATACTTGCCATCTGTATTGTTGTAATAGTCACGTGATGATATTCAATTTCCAGACTGAAAAGAAAATCTGACGTTTCCTAGATCAGATGTATGATAGATTACTGTCAATTCAATTCACCAAGGATTTTATACTGTGAATCTAACATATAATATTGATCCCAATCCCCAAATGGAACGGCACATTACTAGCTGTCGGACAAGAGGAGCGATCCTTTACTAAATGCAGTTTTATCTTGCATGGCTTATATTCCAATCTCCTATATCCCCATGAGTACTGTAACTGTTTTATGCCATTCTAACACTTTACATTTGTGTTATAGATCGTTAGATCACATTACAACTCTGTGGTTTTGAATACACTTCACCCGCCCCTTTAGTAACATTTGGAATGGGGTTTGCATAGTTTATAGCACAATTATAATACAACGCTGACCAAGATGCACCCAACTACTGTTTCCCACATAACCCAAAATAGTGTACACCCGTCATTATATTTGCAGTGCATGGATATCCCTACTCCCTTGCTAAACCATTCTACAAGCTTAGTTCTAAGAAACACGGTATGTTTTATGTCACCCGACGACCCAGGTCAACTAAATAGTGTCAACCTCAAACCTGTTAAGGAAAATATTTCCATCTATTTAGTGAATCTCAAGAGTCAAAACGAAGGTCCGTAGTAGGCTTTAGACAACGTTATCCGCCTGTCCAGATTCTCCTAACCAAATGACCTGAGACACACCTTTTATTTTTGTTGGCCTTAGCAACGTGGTCAGAGGCTTTCACTGGAGGCTTTTTGAATGAATTATGTCCCACTTTTATGTTGCCTTTGTCTACCAGAGCTGAATAAACCAGCAAAGATAAAAGCGGGAAGGTACTTGGGCTACTTACTCAGTAGCTGGAGTAATTCTATTTGTTTACTGAACTAGAAATGTCCTTGATAAAGGGCTATAAGTCACAGGGGAATAGGCTTTTATTCAATAATTTATATTGTGATATATAGCTTTGGTCTGTGTAAGCTTTTCCTGATTTATAGCCACCTAGTACTGGTTGTTAATTCCATAGGGGATGCTCAGATGTGTGTTTTCCAGCAGTGATGAATTACAGTGGTGTTTGATAAAGAACCCATGAACATAGACGGCTACAGTTAGTATTCTATGTGTAAGTGGTACAAATGTAGGTTTTAAATATTTAGCAGTAACTCCCTATGTGATTCGCCTATGCCTCACGGCTATATTCTAACCATGGTGCATAGCAGATGTAGACAAAGGTTTACGATGCTTATCATTGTTGCCAAAATAACACCGACACACCGGCTGTTGCCAGTGTAGACTCCTTATAGCCAGTGTATAGTCTCAGCCTGCCGATGGTGAAAGAATCAAATATTACTGTAAGCTCAGTTAGACCCATATAACTGTTATAAGTTATTTTTCGTGAGTTCATACATTTTCAAATCAATTTTGTAATCTGTTGTCGTCCGATGAAAGTCTCTAATGTTAAGCTTGTGGGCGAATCTCATCCGACAGACGGAAACATGGCCGATTCCATCAGTGGAATACTCCCTTAAGATTTTGCGACACTGATTTGTTCAAATCAAGCTTTTATCACGCGTCAGTCTTGCTTTGATATTTGATGAGGCAATGTGGATTTAAATGTCCCAACAGGGCCAACGGGTAGAAAAAATGGACCTCTATTTTTATTGATACAGTTTGTAGGCATGCCATATGGTTGAATTAAGGAGACATATCGCAACTTTCGGAGAGATTTGTCCTCATAACTCCCGCACATTTTGACTGCCTAACTTGGCATTAATATTACACCCCGTTATCCTTAAAGAGCACTTAGCCTTGAACCGTACACGTAATGCTCATTAGGGAACTGTCTACACAGATCAGACCACTGGACAGGTTTCCTTGCCGAATTAATCAAGGCTACTTCTCCAGTATCATTAGGCTTGGACAGGGCTTGTAAGGTTTCAGAGGATTAGTGGTCCAACATCATAAGCATACCCTGGAAGGCAGTGAGGGGATGGGGATTGTGAAGGGATATTAGGCATGTGAAGGTATGGAAGAGAGGTGGGTAGTTCTCAGAAGGTCCTCTATGGCTTACCTTTGGTGGTCTTGTGTTGACCATGGTGAGATGGGGGACTGGCTTTCCCCTGAGGACCAATCAGAACTGGCCTCACAGGGAGCCAATCAACGCCGACAACTCTACAGGCGATAGGGCCTCTTCATCGAGAGCTCTTTCAATCAAGATCCATCGAGGAGATAGATGTCGAATTACAGCCCTTACCAATCTCCACCCCCTCCCTCTGTAAACCAGCCTCCCACCTTACACCACCATCACCACCACAGTGCGCTGCTGGCCGATGTATTACATAGAATGTATGCAAGTTGTGCCACATACAGGGTGGATAGAAATTAATGTGGCAGAGGTATATATATATGAGGCAGATTAGCAAGATTTATTTTTTACATACAGGTAAATTCTAACTGCACACATATTATGTCTTCAACTCAATTGAAAACAGTGAAAGAAAATGGTTCAGTTCATTTTATCTCATTGATATACTGAATTCAGCAGCTGGCCCAGTAGAGGAAAACATGATGTAATTAATTTACTGTGCCCTCAGAAATGCGATGAAATTAGAACCATTGGCTCAGATATTGCATAAATTCAGGCATGATTAGTTTTCGCTTCATGAATACACATTGCATACACAAAACACAAAAAGCCATGTGATGCTGTCCCTGTCCCTGCATGTAATGATGAAGCGCCTGTCTCGGCTGTCCATCCACCATGGCTGTTAAGTAACACAAAGCCTCTAATCGCTCCCATACCCCATCCCCAGGGAAATCTTGACTTCTTTTCCTGCTTCACTAAATAAACCACTTAAAAGTGAAAGCAACCCGACTTGATTGACTGCCTCTCAAACCACCTGAAACGTCCAGGTGACGAGATGTTTGGTCTTGCAGGGCTTTTTTGATGTGGGCTTTTTCTACTTCAAATGTTTTTGTGGCCTTTAGGGAGCAGGGAAGGAAATTACTTCACGGTGACTTTCAGTTGGTTTTCCTGTCAGAATTGAATGTCCCTTACACATCCGTTGTGTCCCCTTTTTGCACTGCTTGTTGTGGAGAAGGAAAAAGTTGAAAAGGTTCCTGAAAGAAGGTGTCTTTCAGTTAGCGTCACGAAGGAGATTTCGCACCACATCAGTTGCTGATTCTGTTCATGATTTACTATTTAAGGACGGCATGATGCCTCAAGGCTTCATGTTTTTTTGTTGTCATGATAGCATGATGCACTCCCTGTGAGATACTCGATATGCATCAGTCCTGTAGTTGGCATGCCACACAGATGCTGCACTTATCACTTTGTTTATGTATCATGAAGACGATAGACACATCATAGTGCATTAATCAATTAGTTTTGACACTATGCTGTCCTTGAATGGTTAATAGGTTGGTTAAATGGTTGATACACAGGTTTATGGCTTCATTTTCCATGTGATGTATTTAATGCCACCTGCGAGGTAAGACCGAAGAAGGTCTACCTGACCTGCCTAATAGTATATCGAGCCGACCAGGGTATTGGATGATTAAAAACAAAATAATTTGGTTATTCTTGTCGTATAACACAATTTACAGTCACATAAGAAAATTACATGTATCAGTATTTCCTTTGTAAAAAGAAAAGTAAAAATATATATAACCTGAATTTTAGCATCCATGCAAAATCTAACGCCCCTCCTTTCGTAGACGGTACCCATCCGAAGTTATGTGGCTATTTGAATTGACCAAAGCGACCCCTCGTGAGCATAGACCGGAAGTCTGTGACGCCAGAAATCTACTTCAGGCTGCGATCAGCCCCATGCAGCATTCTTTCTTCTTCGCTTAAACGGAGACTGAACCCCGTTGCAACGGAAAATGGGACCGTTTAAATGGGACAAGTCTCGCCACTGACGAGGTCTCGCGTGAGGGGACAAGATAACGAGAGGTGGGAACCGGGGAGATGAAAAAGCAGGGCAGTGGCTTTCGCTGGGTTCCGGCCAAAATGCACAGGTCTGCTTCACCATATCAGATAATGGTTCTTTAACCCTCTTAGGGCAGCATAGTGCGTCATGCTACCGGTAAGTGCTGTTGTCTTAATGCAGCCCTAGCGAGTAACCTGACCGTGCCATCTCGAGCTGTTGAAATGATTCATCAATGCAGTACCGGAGAATCGGCATGATTCACCAATGCCGTACCCGTTACGCGTTAACTTTGTGCATCATGACAGCAAGCGGACAGACATCTTGAAGCATTCTCTATTCCTCAGAGGGTTACCCAGTGAAGGTAGGACCGTATGGCGGTATCTGAGCAGGATGGCTTTGTCAGAAACTAGCGAGGTTAGATTGGGTGACATTTGACCCAGTTCTTTATGGATGGACGTTGATATCAAGTCTGGAAGGACATAATACCTCTGCATGTGTGAAATGGCTTTCAGGTTAACTCAGTTATTGAAAGCCCATACATTTCACCAATTTCAATTCATAATGATTTGGCATAGGAAATTAAATCAAATTAACTTCAGTTTCACTACTCAAACTGTCAAATATAGAATATGGGCAGTCTGGTGAGGAGACGCATGACCTCTGATAGGCTCCCCTCCCTTGCTGGTTTCCGACATGTTACAATTACCTGTCTGACGACTGATGGCGGGAACTAGCCAACTTCTGGTCTGTAAAAGGTCGTCTGCTTGTTTAGGCAGGTGTCACATGACACGGGGGATATCACGTGACGCGGTAAAACGTACGTCATTACCAGACGACAATTTCCCCAGAGCCACACTTGAGCAGACATTTTATGTCACCTCTGAATAGGATATTGGAAGAGTTGGGGAGAGACACTAAGTATGTGCATTCCAAAAGATAATGGATAATATAGCTGAATGCCTTGGAAACATTTGAAATGTTATGTGGAGGAAAACGAAAAAAGTCAGAAATGCCAAAAATACTGAGTTTATCCTGACAACATTGAAAGGTAGAATATTGCAAAATATGTCCTACAATTATTACAAAATGTAATGCATTTTACTACAGGTCCTGTAACATCAGCATAACCTCCCTCCAAACAGAACTCGAGAATGCCACATGACAGAATCTTGTGCATTTCTCGAGAAAAAGCATGAGCTGTATAGACGAGATAGACATGGACGATTTTCGAGAATAGTAAACATTCCTAGAGTTAAATGGTGATGTGTATTTCCCGACTTTCACTCGTGCGAATAACAAGAAATCTCAGAGTATATGACACAATAAAATTCTTGTTTACCTTTAGAGAGGTTGCCCACACATAGAATGGTGAAGTGTATTTCTCGAGTTTCACTTATTCAGATAGCGAGAAATTCCCGAATATGACACAAGAAAACGCCTCGTGTACTTCTTGGGATAAAGTGTCCATATTTTCAAGATTTCTCATAGGGATCACAAGTCATGACACAAAACACATATTGAATTCCTCTGGAGATCTTGTTTGCAGTGCTGTCTTTTACTTACATTTGTTATGAAGCTGAACGTCCTAAACATCAAGACTTCTAGTGTGTTACCCCATAAGGATAAGGACCCCATTTCGTTTTACTGATGAAGCAGTAAACTGATAACCGGAAAATCCATTTTAATTAAACTTGATAGCGGCCGTATTCACATTACTATACATACTGTCGGTGAGGGTAGTAGTATAGGCAGACGCGTGTTTGGCTCAGGCACTTTATCCATGCCAGTAGTATACATAATGATCAGGGGATTGACTCAGGAGTAAAGTGTGGTCAGGCATTGACCCTATAAGGACAGAATGTGGTTCCTGGGATACATGTAGAGGCTGAATAGATAATGACTGATGGTTCTGGAGAATAGTGGGTATATAGGGAGTGTATATGGAGGCAGGCAATGGGTAACCTTGAATTGACCTTGAACCTAGCCCTGCCTGAATGACACCCGGAGGATCCATATACCTCCAGGAGGGTCACGTGATGGAGAAGCCGCCCCAATACCCACTAGGTGGCAGCACACACTGATTCATGACCCCGCGGGATGCGTGCGCAACACCACCTCGTTCTCGAGGCATTATAGATGGCGCCACTGCTGCTAGAAATGCTGGTGTCGGTGGCACCCTAGTTATTACACGCTTGTCTTCTTGCCTGCTGGCTACCAGCGAAATGCTTATATGGGACATGGATGCTGGAGGGGATTACCCAGAACCAGCTCAGCGGAAGTGGGGCGTGACGTAGAGGTGGTAGGAGACGTAGTTCCTGACCTAGGTTACTAGATTTTGGCAAAAGTGCTGCCACAATGTGCCTCATGAATGGCAGACCCCCTCCCACCCACACACAGGACGAGTTCTCCAGCGCATAGCCATCTTGTAAGGCTTTAGACCGATGAAGGTATAGAAGGAGGGGAGCACTGGATCTTATAGGATGGTCATAATATAGCATTGTGCCCCATATACAGAGAATTCTATAGGTGTCCACTGGCGCCTGTGTCAGTAGCCTAAGGACCCTGCACACCCCTAACAATACATCCTGTCCCCATATCAGACTTCATGCATTAGGCTCTGCATGGCTTCATACCTTGGCTATGTCGTCATTGGTCCTTTTAGATGTGTCTTGTGCGCAGCCTGTATTGCAGGTCCGTATTTAAACTTGACATTTATGTTGCAACATCAGCAGAAAGGGAATATCCAGTACAGGTGAATGAACGTATCTATTTGGTATTAGTGTATGTGTGTGTCTTGATTTATTATTTTCAATTGTCTCATTTCTCCTATATCTCAAATTAATTGACTTCTGTGTACTCAAAGAGATGATTTATTCAGAAAAGTAAGGTGTAAATAGGCTACCTGTAGATGTGAAATGCGAAACTTTGAGTATGGGAAATGTAAATAAAGCCGGTATGTAATATATGTTGGGTGGAATAGCAAAGGCTATTCAAATGTTTGTCAAAATGTTGATGCAACTAAGATATGGTCTACACTAAAAGTCCCTGAATAGAGTATTATATGATCAAGGAGATGCTCTGACTATACCTCTGCAGTTGCTCAGAGCTGCTCCCTTTAAGGCCACCCAATGTGCTGACCACTTCTACTACAGAGTCCTTGTTACCTATTGATGTGAACAGCTGACAACCACAGCCTTAACAACCCTTATTACAGGCACTCCCCTGACCCCTCCCCACTCACTATAACCGTGTTCCTCCCGCACATAGACCACCCTGACAAGTATAAGACAAGGCCTTAAGCTGGCATAAAAACCACTACCCCACTGACCTCAAGCAGACCCTGGAGAAATCACTTCCCCTCCAGCAGCCTTTAAGATACAGTGGCCCCGTCTTTTATTCCGGCCCAATGCTGAGAACTTTTTATTGATTTTCAATCTCTCAGTAGGGGTGGGTGACGTTATCAGCAGGGGGCATTGTGAGCCCCCCCCCCCCACACACACACACCCAACCACACACTACTCCTGCATAGCTCCCCAACCCTTTAATGGCTCTATAATGCATTAATGCAGTTGCATGCAGTGTACTCGTTCTCATCATGGTCAACCATATGGAGCTGATACACTCCCGAAGGGTAGGTATGATGCATTCATACAGCCTGACTCTACAGCGCTGCATTCATTCATCATGGCGACCAAGGGCACAATACATTAAAGCATTAGGTGCCCCTTAAAGGGCTAAGGGATAGAGATGTCTACCCCTCAACTACACAGGAAGGAAGCAGACATGTGCAATTCTCCTGGCAGTTTGTCAACATTGTAAGAACAGTTGGTAATACTCTGGGAGACTAGCAGAGTCATGTTGGTGAATGTGACCGAAGACTAGACATTAAAATAGTGTAATGCCTATAGTTATACTGATGTGCCACAGTACGAATTCCTCCATGTGAAATCTCTATCATAAAGATTATGTTTGAGACCGAAGGAGACAGTACCACTTTATAATCACCTTAGCAGCAGTCAAATATGGCGATCGATTTTATGATATATAAATATGAGAAACATAAGAAAGGGAATTGATTTATTAGGTCCATGGCCATATTTGAACAGTCCTCCTGTCTTTTGTTTTAATAATGAGGTATTACTAGAGGAAACTGAATATTGTCTCTTTGTATGATATTGAATTTCTATCTCACAGATCTGCAGACTGCCTGTGGTTATGGATTCTCTATTAATTGCTAAAACTCAAGGGGGGAGAATATGAAGAGGGTGTTTTCCTAGTGGGACTTAACAAGGGATTTGCAGTATAAGAGCCGCTAGGGAAAGATAATGTATTGAATCTAGAATAGGATTAGCCAATCTATATAACGCTAGCACATAGCAGTGGATCTAGTGACTCCGGAGCCGGCTGCCGCGAGTCAGTATTGATACTTTCTCTATTGATATTTCCTTTTCTCATTGGCTTGGTCCTATCAGTGGAACAAAAGAACAGCCAATTCCTTTCCAATACAGTCAGTGGGGAGAGCTTTATTCCTTCTTAATGGTATTCAGAGAGTTCAGTCCTGTCCTTAGTAATATAGTGGGCGGCTCCTATAATATTTAGAGATTGTTCATGATGAAAATAGAAGGCCCGATAATGCTTCTATAATGTTCCTTTGTATTGTTTTATTATCAAATCTATTTAGGCATTACTATATTGAATTTCCTTTTCAACACTTTTACATTGATTCACTATTACTTCTCATTCTATCTATTTAATTCATAGAAATTAGACCATTATCATTAAAGTGTTTCTTACAACGTATAACCTCTTTACTATGAGATCAAACCATTCATAACAATATAAATGAAGCTTAGCTTGGGTCGTATTCTTGAATTGTACGACGTAGTCTCGCAATGTTTATCCGATCAGTGACATATCCTCATACAATGTACATCGCTTAACAGGTCTGAGCCCCACTCATTCTTCTCCCCAATCCTGAATTGGTATTGGAGGCAATTGCTGAGATTGCAACGAAAGAAAATGTAACCACTGTTTGTTTTTTGTTCCAATGAGAACATGCAGCCCTTCTTTATCAACAAATAACGCGTTCGCAATGTGGTGTACATCTGTTAACGTTAAAAAAAAGAGTATATGACACCAATAATAGGTGTAGATAAAGGATACACATATCAAACCCGGACCTATTATCACATACATATATCTAAGTGGTATTTGCATCAACTGTACCCCAATTTGCAATACCTTATATTCACATTGTGTTTACTTTGACTTAAAGCTACAGAAAGTGTCATAATAAGCAATGTTATATTTGCAATTCAAGAATACGACCCAAGCTAAGCTTCATTTATATTGTTATGAATGGTTTGATCTCATAGTAAAGAGGTTATACGTTGTAAGAAACACTTAAATGTTAATGGTCTAATTTTTATGGATTTAATAGATAGAATGAGAAGTAATAGTGAATCGATGTGTTGAAAAGGAAATTCAATATAGTAATCCAACACTTGTGCAGTGAACATTATGGGTAGGGATTTGATTTCATGCACCCTTATTGACACATACAAACAATGTACATTCCGAGCCGGGAAGCCATTTCACGCACCCCTTTTGGCACATACGTATGTAACCAGTAGGGAACCCATTTCACGCACCCCTATTATATATATGGGCACATAGGTCTGTCCCTTCACTGAGCAGCTCCCATGGGCAAGCATGAAGAACGGCCACATACCTCAGCATGGCAAAGACCCGGATGTAAGGTTTGGTGAGCAGCTCAGGTCTATTACCACTGGCAGCAGCTCTCTTCTGCTCGTTGTTGTATTGATTCCCAATCCTTCACCACCTCTTGTTTATAGGCCTGTCCGATAAGCTTGTCAGGTAGGGAATGGAGTAACTGCAGCCTATCCTTTTGCCAATAGAAACAATAAAGGCATTGACAGAAAACGTGATTTGCTTCCTTTGTTTTCCATGGAGGTCTCATCCTGAGTATGTGCTTGTTTTCGGTCAGGAAGCCTGCATGTCATAGTTAAGATATGTTATATTAGGTTGTAGAATATCATTAGGAGTTAGGAGTTTGTCAAGATTGCCTAATGTATAAACATTAGAGTGATTTGTCATGCTCATATATCATATTTTGGCTGGTATTCAATCATTATAGTGCGGAATGGTATCATATTTGTAAATATTCAGATAACAAACAGCTATGTCGAATTCGATAACAAACAGCTATGTCGAATTCGAAGGCATGGTGGGTACATATCAGTAGAAGTTTGGTTAGCTAAAAATATATTGCTTTTCAACGTTTTTAAGGCATGAAAGCATACCTTTTCAACAGTGCTAGAACCCCACCGTACATGGCATTGTCAGTTGCTGACGAAAAAAGACGCTTTACTCTCCTTCTCCCGTCTTGTTCACTGTAACGGTTTATTTCATCATGGGGTATTATGCACTTTTTTGAACACAGTATGAGACAAGAAACGTGACTGGTAGTTATCCCCTTTTCACATTATAATTGTATCCCCGGAGGTAGATAGGTGCTTTGAAATGGAAGCCTTTTTATACATTGGATCATAAGATACAATTGGTTACTCTTTTTTCAGATTATTGGTAAAACGTGTAGGCCTATATCTCTAGTGACAGGTGCTTGAGGCTGTAACATGAGATAGTTTTGGGAAGGTGATAAATCATTGTACCTGGGTCCTGATAATCATAAGAAGCATCAACTGATAAAGTTACTTGTATGGACGTAATACATGTACCATATCTGCTCGACCCATTTTTATAGGTTACTGCTTATATTTACTCTTCATGAGTTCATATCTAATTTTAATATATGAACAATAACACATTAGATAGATAAGGAAAACCTTTCTGAGATTTTAGTGCATAGAACGTTAAACTAATAGCTAGACCAATGAGTGCAGTAAGGTGAAAACTGGTTTGAATTCACATCGTAGATAAAGCCAATATCCGATTGTACTGTTAATTTTGCCTGTAATGTAATGAAGTGATATTATAGACAGGGTATTGTGCTCTTATTGCACAGTGGCTTCTTGAATCTCATCCCTAGATTTCTGTTATGTAAAGAAACTCTATAGCTATTGTGTAAGTAAGGCCAAAAAGAAAAAAGAGCGTGTACGTTTGTTTCATGTCACCCGACCCTACCAAAACAGGACCAACCCTACGTTTTCTATGCAACTTTGCAGAAATCTAAACATTTTTGCCTATTTTTGGTCAATTTTAGGGTCTGCTGGCTAGTACTTTCATGTTTGAAAAAATTAAAAAACAACCCTATATTTTCTTCCCATGTTACCTGAAACACACCCTTTTTTTGGCCTAATGTCAGAAAAGATGTTTCAGGTAACATGACCTGAACATCTAATCTGGGAAGGTAGGATCTTAAATGGTATCAAATTCACATTAAACGACCAAGAAATGTTTCCCAACACTTCCATGGTCTGCACTGTTAGCTATAATAATTATAGGGTCCGGTTACCTGAAAGATGTCTAATATCCTGGCCTAGACAGTGTCGTCAAAGTGTAATCTGACATGTGCACAGTATCATGAGAGTAATGTTATGATCCTACTGAATATGATTTTCTATGGAAATATCCCCAAACTTACCATAAAAGCTCATCAGAGCTAGTAATAAGAAAAAGGTTTCAGCAGGGATCCCATAGAGCCTCGGCTAACTTAGCCACTGTTTAGCCAGCCCCCCCCTCTCCCTTCTAGTCATCCTACTCCTAGACTCCTGCATACTCAGCTGTTATCTAACTTAGTTAGCATCGTCTGTAATCCGCTATAGTACACAGCTAAGGGGACTGTGATGTATATAGATCCGTCCTGGGTACGCCAGTCTCTAGTAGGAAATCGCCATTACTCCAGCATATACACGGCAGGACGTGGGAGAGTTGAGGAGACTTATTAGTTCCCTGTCTGCATTAGCAGCTTTAGGCTGTACACCCAACTCTTCCGGACATTTTACAGGTCTGGGTGTGGTTGGATGTGTGTGTTGGAGGGGGGGGGGGTCGCAAATCCAATACAAGAGGAGAATAATGTGCTGACATAGGTGTTTAGTGATGATTTCATGCAATTTAATTATCAGTGTCATATGTATGTCTATAGCCAGGAAGTCTAATGTAATAATGTGATACAGCTATAAGATTGGTAGCATGAAAATATCTTACACCTATCAATTCAGATTTATGTGTAGATATATGATTACCATTATACATGCATACATGATCTAGGTAGGCCTACATGTAAGGTCTATTAGATCAATTTATGACTAGGACAAAGCCAACAAAGGCCTCATAGTTAAGAATCTTATACCAGTTCTTATGGTTAGGGATACGGGGCACGTAGTTCCACGTTGCCATGGGTGTTGCTTTGATTTCTCACTTTTTATGGCCCATTGTGAGACTTTTACAACGTGCAGGCCTCATGTTCTACTGGTAATGTTGAAGGGATAAGGCATGGACAGCTGGTACTATAGAAATTATAGCAACTCATATGGAACTGTGAAATGATACAATCACCATACAAAAGAATACGGGAATATTATTTTAAACCTTTGTGAACGATGCGAGTGGTCTACTTAATTATCACACCATTTAGTCTATTTAGTCTATGGTTCTAAAGAGTCAAGTTAAGTGCCCCGTTCCAGATGAACTAAGGGCAGATTAAATGGAAGTCAGTGTTGTTACTTTTAACACACTTTGTTCTACTAATGAAAGAGAAGTCTGCTGTCTGATACGGTTAGACTGGGATTATCTCCCCGTGGCAGCGGGTGTTGTTATTTAATGGGATTACCCCCACTTAAGGGCTGTAGCCCTAGTCTCCTCCAGGGTTTACTTAATAACCCCATCCCCACCACTAATGAACGTCAGTAATGTCTACGGTACTGTATAGCCCCCTTGCAGCATCCCAGCCTTGGAGGCCATCCCTTAATAACAAAATGTTGCCTCCAGGACATTACTCCACTGCCTCCTACAGTGTCTCTTCTTGCTCCACCAGGGCCAAGAGAAACAAGACTGTTTAATCTGGCATCTTATGCTGGGAGATATTTTTCTTATCTTAAACTTTGATAAGTGTGCCTAGCCCTTGCAATTTGTACTGAATAAGGCATTACCTAAATGTTAAAGAGATTAAAACCAAAGTATGAGATTATCCCAATATTGCCCAAAAGGAAGTCAAGCCTATTTTGCTGACCTGAACCACTTCATATTTCTGGTGGGCCTCACTAAGGGATATACGGTGTGGTCCTGCACTCGTTTAGGGACAAAATTATAGATGGCGCTTCGAAGGGACCGGAAGTGTCTTTTCCACCTAGATAATTAGCTTTCTTACAGACCAGATAAAGACAATGGGCGCCGTGAGGGATTGTGGGTAGATTACAGGATCGCAGACAGCATGATGACTGCCTTTCGCTGGTTTTGATGTCGCGGGAAGTTACCGGCGTTTTCATGAGTACTCATAAGGTCCTAGGAGTGGTAGTAGTGACCATAAGGGTCTATAAGTGCACTGAACTGATTTCTGTCCTGTGGACATGGACTATGTAATTTCCCTATTCGTAGTCAAGGAGAGGAGAGGTTTGGGACAAGTGCACCTCGTGGCATCTCATAGTTTACCTTGTCAAAGAGAGGACAGCGTCCATATGATTGATGGCATAGTTATGGTTGCATTATGGTGACATAGGAGGGACAACCTCAGTGGAGTTGCAGCAGAAACGTTCTCAGTATAAAGGACTTCAATGTACTTGCCTAAGATCCATTATGATTGAGACGGAACTCCAAAGCTTTAATGTTCCTGTCAGGTCGGCCATAATTATCATTAGGTTCTGATATAGAATTATTGTAGCTATACAAATTACACCATAATGGATAGCCAAACCTATACACTGAGGATATATTTTTAAAGAGATTGCCGGGGAGTTTATATGAACTCTAATTATCTCGCCAAAAGTAGTGTCTAAAACCTCAATGAGAATATACATACAAATGTACAAAAATGTACATGCAAATGCAAATGTATACAATAGTTATCAGTTTATCACAGGTGTTTCACCCAAGATCAGTACATCCAACTTGTGACCCAAAAAGTATGCAAACACCCTAACCAATATGAACATACTAAAATGGAGAAAATAATACAGCAATGTACATTGTCTGGCTCATAAAGAAATGGAAATAGGGGAGGGGGGCAAACAATGGCGGGTGTCCCTCTGCTGCCGTAGAGACATGCATGCCAATGTAAGCAAGGCTGCATGGAGATTGTTCTTGATTACTTCCACATTTCTCATGGTGTGATTGGTTGGTTGGGAGCGTGACACCAATAGTCGGAGAAATTAGTTCTTCCATCTGGTGAAACAGGAAGGAGGACTTGGAGGACTGTAACAATGCCTCCTTGGCTTCTGGCATCCACATTCTATATTGGCTGGGGAGGTTACCAATGGAGGGATTTTCTTGTCTGAAATCAACCAGTGATTATATGTTTTTTCCCAATTAGACATGATTGCCGTTCGTCAGGTTCTTATCCGTAGCACAGGTACATGCCATCATATTGGCTTTTTAGGAGATGAAAAGGTCATTATCATGTGACTGTCTCTCAGGTTTCTGATTGGCTGATGACCTCTGAGTGTATGCGACGACTCTAGCCACACACGATAAGGCCGGTGATTGACAACGCCCCCATGTGTTTCTAGCATCAATTACCATGACAACATCTCCATGGTCACACCCTACAACAAGCCTGCCTCCACACCGTACCATGACTTCACACCCAACCCCAGAGTCCAGTCCTCTTCAGCGCCTCAAGGCAATGCCACCCCTCACCATTGTAAATTCCACACAGGCGGATGGTGGCGCTGACGCTGCCCTTATCTGCGTAGTGATCTAAACGAGGCGAGTGAGTGAAGAGGTCTGAGGGTACTACAGTGGCTCCACCTATCCTACCCTACCCTGAGCCCCTTACGGAATGCCCAGATCCCTATGGGATGCCCCACCCATGTCATTAGAAGACTAGTGATTAAGTAACAGATTCAGAAGTGGCTTCGCTTCTGGCTTCGGGTTAGCGAAGCCACTTACATTATAACGCCAACTAGCTATCCTCTTACCTCACATCCCAAGACGATCTATGTCCACTACATGTGGACATAAACATGGGTCCTTCTTCAATCACATGGAAGATGCGATCACCTTCACTGCAATTTATATGACCGCACTCCTTACATGCATAATGCAGTCCTTAAAGAAAAAAGGGGGGATGGGTTGTACAGAAATGGCGTATACTGCATCGTAAATGCACAAGGAGGTCTTGGCCTGGTTTTAATATGCATGACTACGCTGGATGCCGCACATAATAAGCACTCATATGCCATGGCAAATTAATTTGTCACGTAGGGTGGGAGAGACCCCTTCTATGGCCTCCTAAATCACCTTCCCTGACGCCCCTATCCTCCACCATCAGCGCTGTGGTATGGGAGCCGTGATAGGGCTTCTCTTGCTGCCAGACGGCGACTTGGCACCTCAGGAAATATTGTTGGGGAACAAAAATGTAATAAAAAAATGAAGGGAAATAAATGACTTGGAGGAAGCGATATGGCTAGTGTATGTTGGACGATTTGCTGATGTTGGCCACATATATGTGGGCGTTTTAAACGTTTTATGGGCTGAGTTTGTGATCCAACCAAACAGTGCTAGTTTTGGGAGTTACGTTGGTAACAGATTGATACTACAGCAGCAGTGCCATCGAGTGTAGTGTCATTGTTATTGGAATTTGGGTGTCATATTATTCAGTGGCCATTATATGAATAGATAAATTAGAATTTCCTTAATTGAGAGTGCAAGCACTAATACTGTCATGTTAAATCATATACATGAAGTGGGCTGTTTGCTGGTGAAGGTGAATAATCAAATAAAATGAGAAAGATAAGCTTGAGAGGGAATAGTTGAATATAGTTAGGTGATGATGAGAGAATCATGTAAGTTGTCGTCCGAGAGAACTCCATGTGTGAACAGCGCACACCCTCAGAAAAGTGAGAGTCATTGTCGCTAAAACTAATTTTAGCGACAATGACTCTCACTTTTCTGTGTGTGCAGTGTCCCCATTATAAGCTGTACATTGCTGGCAACCGACACTGTCCCATCACGATAATGCACTGGGGCACTTTTCAAATTGTTGTTACCCCCGGCGCTTATACATGACATGTGCTTATTGGAGATCCTATTTCAGTGTTACAAATTCCAACATCCCTGTTCCCCCAGCAGTTATACAGTCAGACACTCTTTCAATACGTTGGTACTTGTATGTGTAGAAGAGCAATAAATTAATCCTCTGAAAATGCAGCTGCAAGACTTCTGATGGGAAGTTATTCAGCGCCCTACAGTGTGTTAAGATGAATAAGGCAGCCTTTTTCATGTGGAATATTAATTCTTTATAACAATGTTTACATTTATTACTGGACATCGATTCTCTCTCTTTGTAGCTTTATAGTGATCGATGCCCAGTTTTATACTTCAGACCAGTGGCTCATTTTGGCTGTTTTTTGCCTCACAGATTGCTTCTAGGGCAAAATCCTGACTAGGTGCCAATATATTCTCTATGCCAATGTGTAATATGAGGGTAGAAAACACTGGAACCTCAGTTAGAAAAAATCCTACTGAACAGTTTTTGAGAAAATTAGGGTTTTGTTGCATATTTTTGGTGTTTTTAGTACATTTCCTACATAAACCGTGAACGCCAGCATTTCTCACTTTTCAGGTGTTTAGAATCAGAATTTGACTTTTTTTTATTCGCAGTAGGATTTCTGAGTATCGAGCCATTCTAGAAAAGCTATTCTTTGGAAAAAATACTTAGTATTTCTTGATGATTTTCGTTGCACAAATTTAGGGTTGTAATATAAAAACTGCATTGTCATCCAATCAAAGTGTTTATGCACTGTTGATGGTCACCCCCTCCCACCCACTTCACTCTGCATTGAAGGAGAACAGGCAGGGGAGGTTCATGTGTCCGTATATAGCTGTTGACCTGGGTGCTGGGTGCATTTTTAATTTATGGGGTGCCAACTGTTCATGAAAGAAAAATCAAATAGAACTTTTTTTTTTTTTTAGTATCAGATTAATGCAACTACAATTCGTAATAGCACTTAAAGCATTGTATTTGCATTAATATGAATAGTAGCCACCTTATGGGGTGCCAACTATTCATGAAAGAAAAATCTATAAGAATTTGTTTCTTATTAGCATTAAATCGATGCAACTACAATTCGAGATTGCATCATAAGCATCTTAAATGAATGGTAGTCTTCTTAAATATATGGGGTGCCAACTGTTCATGAATTTTAAAAAAAGAATAGAATTAGTTTTTTTATTAGTATCAGATTAATGCAACTACAATTTGTGATTGCACTTAAAGCATTGTGGCATGCAATGACTGGTAGCCACCTTGAATGTATGGGGTGCCAACTGTTCATGAAAGAAAGAAAAGAAATTAATTTTTTTAAGAATCAAATTAATGCAACTGCAATTCAAGATTGCATTTAAGCATTATGGCATTCAATGACTGGTGGCCATCTTGAACCTATTGGTGCCAACTCTTCATGAAAAAAACAACTAAATTGGATTTTTTTAACAGTATAAAATCTATGCAACTACATTTCAAGATTGCATTTAAAGCATTGTGGCATTCAATGAATGGTGGCCATCCTAAACCTATGGGGTGCCAACTGTGTTTGAAAAAGGTATCAAATAGAAATTTTCTTATATGAATTATACAAATTAATGCAACTATAATTCTTCATTGCACTGAAAGCATTGTGGCATTTAGTAAATGGTAGCCATCTTGAATGGGTTGAATGAAGGAAAAATCAAATAGGATTTGTTTTTTTGATGGTATCAAATTAATGCAACTACAAGTCAAGATTGCATTTCAAGCATCGGGACATTCAATGAGTGATAGCCATCTTGAATCTATGGGATGCCAACTGTTCATGAAAGAAAAATGGAATAGATTTTTTTTTTATTAGTATCAAATTACTGCAACTGCAATTCGAGATTACATTGAAAGCATGGTGGCATTCAATGAATGGTTGCAATCTTGAATTTTTAAATGAACATACACACAGACATATTCATAGGCATGAACATGGTGTTCTCCTTCATATAGATATTCATGGATTTCTATTTCTACTAAATATAGATTTCTGTTGGAAGGATTCTGTTACATGGATGTCGATGTCCAGTTTTAGATATATATCCATATAGTGCATTGGAGTGCTGTAATGTTGGACTGCTGTATATTTTTACAAACTACTTTCTTTGTTATCTGATTACCATTAAACCATCATTTAGAATCGGTGATTCATCATAATATTAAACATCACTGTTTTCGTCTGTACCTTATCGGGAAGTCCTCCTTTGGAATTCCTCTTCAATTCCATTTCAGTTATGCAAGATGGTTACTGGGTGCGTGTAAAATATAGACCATTTGTTATTTCAGCAACGACATGATGATTTCACAGTTTATACCTCAATAAGGTGAACTGCCATTAATAATACCTTTGGCACATGTGTCATTCATAGTGTCCCCATATACTCATGTCTCCTTATCATTGTTTTTGCAGGGTCTCCTTGCGAATGGTCCGAAAAAGCCCCAGGATAAATACATGCGGTTAGAAAATGAGATCGAGCGGGCGAACCAGAAATATATTGAGGACAGTCATCAGCAACAACAGGTAGGTGGCGTCCAAGTTATTTATAGACAAATCATTTTAAAATTGTGGTAATTGGGAAAGATTTATTTATGGTCAGAAATTATTTTTCTTACAGAGAAATTGTAAGGAATGCATCGCAGCAGCCTTCGCTATATGGACATTCACAAAGGTACTCAAATATACTCACTAATCTGCTGATTGTTAGGGTTTTACTAGTACACAGAGTGATACATTCAACACAGATTGACACATTCTTTCAAGGCACACACTCAGAAATGTCAGCGTCATTGTCGCTAAAACCATTCTCATCCGAAGGTCAGGCACTGCCTGACTCTCATGTGAGAGTGGTTTTAGCGACAATGACGCTGACTTTTCTGAGTGTGCATGAGACTTGGGCTCATATCCTTGTGACCTCGCCCCTCCACCTTTCTTCCGGGTAAATCTGTTAGACGGTATGGCATGTAAACAGATATGACTTTGGAGAAGGAGGACGGTGATTGCCATTTGTCCAGTGACGATAACAAATACTTAGCTCCCCGTCATCAACTCAGTATTATACATTGAGCTTATGGACAAGCAGCTTGGTTGGAATGAAAACCAGAAAATGTCCCATGGTATACACACAAAACATCTATTAAAGATAATAACTCATAAATCAGAAGCATTTATGTGGTACCAAATGATAGAGGATATAGTCAACCAGTCCCTTTATACCATAGGGATTTAAACAGTATTAAAGCAATTACCTTTTTATTGCTCATGCTTCTTATCACTTAGTGTGCTTGGGTGAGTCTTCAATTTTAGGTCTGGCTGATGATAGCGAATCCCTTATGAGGAAAAGTAGATATACTGTCCATTATGGGGTGTATTCATTAATATCGTTATTGGATGCGTTGGTATAGCCATATCAGTCTCAGATTGCCGGGGATAATTCGTAAATAACCACTGCAGCTGAAGTATTCATGTTTTAGAGCATTTACAAGTAATAACTGATAGACGGTAGAGGGTGAGAATACTTAGAAACATGAAATGGCAGATTGAGAGAAATCCCTGAAGACATTTTCAAAGATGCATCAATAATCGTAAAAAGTGACAAGGCATGTTTATAAGCATGGGTGCTTGTGTATGGAGAATATCTGAAAAAGACACCGTCACCTGCTTTCACTTGTGTCCATCTATAGTGGCCATAGACACTACCAGAGATGCCAATGTATCAACGTTAACCCAGAAACAAATATGGTACCAATGGAATCGCCATATATATTTGGGCAGCCCCAGCCCCTTAGTCTCGCTATCAGAAGTGGTGACGCGGAGGTGGGATCCCCTGAGTGGCCATGTGTTCTCCCTAGACTAGTTCTACATTCCTGCCAGACAAGAAGTCGATTGAAGAAGAGAATTCAATCCTGGCCCCACGTTCAGGGAATACTGATTCCCCTTGTCTGTAAATTGGCCGGTCTAGCAGTGTGCTGTGGCCGCGTGATTGTCATCTCATGTTTCTGTATTGTTGGTGGTCGATGCTCAGGACAAGAATAAAAGAAGATGTATGTCAGGTTCAAGATTAGGGAGAAAGGATGAGAAATCTTTTCTTTAAGAAGTTTATAGCAACGCACAGGATATTTTGTGTGTTTTGTAGGGGACGTTGTAGTCTGGCCCCGGAGACGATAATCTGTGAATAACATGTCGACGTATAGGGGTCTTTGTCAAGATAGAGGGGTTATAATTGATGTTATAACACATTCAAATAACATGTGATTCATACCATTGTACTCTGGAAATAGGATTTAACAATCGTCATTGTCCTTCCATAGCTATATCTTTCTGCCATGCTCATTTCATAAGTATCGGTAGTGGCAAATTTATTTTTTGATTTAGTCATAATACCGTTTTGTCATGCACTTCACGAGACAAATTCTTCCATATAAATTATACACATATTGCTGGCGCACTAGAGAGTCCAACGGGGCCACAATTGCCCATGTTCCTCAAAAGAGAACTTCAGCAGAAGTTAGTTTTAACAGGGGTCCTCTAAATATTTAAAGAAGCCTAGAATCTATTTTAGTCCCAACTCCCTTGTGTGCGGAATGTAAGGTGTCCACAGGTGGTAACAAAGTGATGAGGAGTGGCGCCTTCTGTTGTTGGAAAGGTGAACTTGTTCTCGTCATAGATCTACTAAATACAATCCTTTCAATGTGTCTAAATAACCTGCAGGACAAACTGGTCATATATTCTTTATTTCTACATTTCATGTTTGATATTACAACTAACATACCTAACCCATAGTGTTCCCTTTGGAGAAAGCAGTAAGCAATAGCAAAAGGTCAAATACGGTTATTATATTAAGACTCCCTGTCCCAAGTGATAGCTATGTGACGTCAGGACTGATAGTATTACACCTTTAGATCAAGGGAGGTACCTTGTGCTGCAAGGTCTAGTTGTCAAGGGGATCAGAGCTGAAGGTGTTGATGGTAAGATGGGGGAAAGGCCAAGGTTGTCTGTAGTGATACTTCCTAATACTCTGGTGTAGGGAACCTACTCTTGTGTGTTCAGTATTTTCTGTAGAGTAACACATATTGGATGGTTAAGCCGATTGTTTTATGGTATTATGAGAGGTTTCATGACATCTCTTGCTCCTCTTTTCTGACATCCCTTGTTGAGGTTGTTTCCAATTGCATATTGCATATGACCCTGAGGGTGCTCCCAGTCACCCCAAATTTGCCGACTCTATCTAGGATACTGGACCCACCCCTGCCTATTTAAACCCCCCCCCCCTCTCCACCCCCATGTATTCAGGTGGTTTCTGACTATATATTTACCTTCATAGTATCAAAATGTAGCAATTTATCTTTAAGAAAGCCAAAAGGGAAAGAAAACATCATGAAATATTTACCTTAAAAGGTCTCATTTTGGTTTCCTGATGCTTATAACGTTCAAACTGAATTTTTTAAGTTGTTGGAAATGACCTTGAAGTAAAGAAGTTAAGGGTGTATTTATACCACCCAGCCTTCAAGGGCATCTTCTTTAGTCTGATTACGTTTCCTCTAGCCCATAACGTTACCTTATTGACCAGCTCCCTCCCACCCAGGACTACACTGGAACCACTGCTGACCAATGGGGTGTAACTAAATGACCATTTACATGGACATCGGTAGGGCCATTCGTGCAGGCTCACTAACCTGGCCATTTAGACCTCACCCACTTGACACCTGACCAGCCAGTTTATGATGTTGCTGTATTTAGTACCTCCCCAAGTTTCATCCCTTATGCTAAAACTCCTGCCTTTGGCAACCACAAAATGATTAACCCATTAACCTCCGGATCATTGATTACCTAAAGAGGTTTCCTCAAGATATTACTGGGCAATGCTCTAGGACTTGGCTACTTCCCTTAGAGGAGACGCTGGTGTTGTACACAACCTTGATACATTCTGCCATCCCAAAAGATACATCCAGAATAATCTTTCAGAAAACATTCACAGGTTCCCCTACTTACCTTATCAACAGCATTATCATGTTATAGAGATATTTTCGCTTTTACACATTGAGAGTGCTAGTTAAGGGCTGAAAGGGGTAAAGGGGCTATAAGTAGCACACATAATATATATCAGAGCTACATCATAGCAGATGGCATGGAGCTGTGATGGCACCAGAACCTGGTTTGTAATGCATCAATCATCATCAGTCCATCATGTTCTGCCAAATTGGATTGAGGCAAGGGTTTGCTGAGATGTTTCCCTGGTGTCCTCTCTTCAGAGACTAAGCTTGGCCTTTTGGGTATTGCTACCGGTAATCCCCAGTGCATATAGGGAACCACAATGTCAAGGAGGGTAATTCCGGTGATGAATGGCCTAAATGTCGCATATGATTTGCCTTTATTCAGCTAGATACCAAGGGAGTTTGGGATTCATATGCCAATCAAGTTTGCATGAAGTGCATATTATTGCACATCTAAGCAGTAGATTTCAGCATTTGTAGATTCCATGATAGGGACCGACATCAACCCAGTTTAAATTTAACACTACTCTACAACAGTTTTACAACTGATAAAATAAACAGAAAGATAGCAACGCTCTAAAGTGATAATGATAAGCAATCTCCTCTCAAATCAGCACGCCCAATGATCACAGTCCCTGATGTTGCCTGTGGGTCACCCCTCTGTCCCTGGAGGGGGAGGCCTTACTAACGCGGCCTCAGACAGCGGTTAAACCTTTAAGGGCTGCATAATGTATTTAATGCATTATATGTCCATTGTCATCATGATGCCTGAATGCATCCCGGGCCAGGGCAGCCTTCATATAAATCATACCGACCATATGGGACTGATGCACTGCTAAGGGTTGGCATGATGCACCAATCTTAGCACTGGCAGGTTACTCACCGGGTTCTATGCTTGTGCCTCTTGATGATAAATGTTGCTTTTTAGTGACATGCTGTCCTTAAAGGGTTAACAGGGGGCTGACGCCTGATGCCAGTCAGGCAGAGTGGGTTACTGAACACGGCCGCAGGATGCTTGCCACCATTTGGCCTGCCCCCTCCCTGGGGCGCTGGGCATGGTCAGAGTCTAAATAGAGGGAGCAGCTCAGGATGGGAAACTAAGTGTTGGGGGTGAGAGGAGCAACTCGAGGTGAGATAGTAATAGCCTTTAATACAGCTTTACCATATACCACACCTCAGGTAGGGTACCTGTGTGTACCTTAAAGTTATCAAGTGCTCTTGTCACAATTTCAAGTAAAAACCTGGCATCTAAAGGACCTGAAGTATTCCTGGTTTAGTGAGAAAGAGGATGAATGATGTTCAAAGTGAAATTGCTAGGATAGTATAGGTTCTAAGTTTCAACTTCGGTGAACTGTCTAGAAGACTAAATGAAACAACCAGGGAATTGCAAAAACCATGACGACGCCTGGCTAGTATGTATAAAGAGAGAGCTGGAAAGAGGACATGCAGACAATGGTCAGGCATTCCCCAGCAGGGTCACGCCTCTCCAGGAGGCTAATGAGTGAACAGGGCAGGGTGGAATGGAGAGAAGGCAAGTTTGGGGAAATTCACGAAGGTAATTGTGACGGTTTATTCTCCACTCAGAGAACCTGGGAACGGGAATAACGAGCAGTGCCCCTGGCGCCGCCTACAGGGCGTTGTCAACACTAATCAGGTTTTCCTATGGGGAGGCCGGGGTGGGGGTAGTTTGGATTCTCTCAGCAAAATGTTAGTTTTATCCAGAAACAAGAACGGGTGTTGGTTAACGTGCTACAACTTTGGTTACTGGCACAAACAGTATCACACTATTGGGATCGGAATAAAGTGATGTACATCGCAAAGAAAACCTTAGTTTCCCTTCGGGAAGATAAGTATACGTAGCATAGGTCTTTAATGTCCTATTCCTTTTCAGTGGCATTATGCGTGTTTAAAGCACCGGTGAGTAACTCACCAGTGCTGCATGCATGCCCTCCATACGGGTTGATCCACTTCCGAGTCGGCATGATGCATCAACACATTGTAACTTGCTTACTGACGCTGCATTGGCGCATCATGATGACACATAACCATGAAACGTGGAGGCATCAAGCCATCCTTGAAAGATTAAATCAACATTCACCCACACAAAAATGTAGAACTTTCCTACGTTTTACTCTCTTTCAAAGTGCTATCTAACCTAATTAGGTACTACTCTAAGTAGGGGCAATAACCGTTGCAGGAAATGGGCCACTTAATTAATTGAGTTAATCAAATGTAATTAGATTCTAGGTGATATCAGTGGAACACGCGCAGAGGGCACTCTCAGAAATTTCAAGGAATATGGCATTTTGTCACATTTCATGGCTAGCTTCAACTGACTTATCTATTATAGAATAAACTCAAGATAAATCCTGGTCTATTTTTAAGAGGATAAAGTAACTAAGTAATCTCTTTTAGGGCTAACTGGTAGCAATCCTGAGTGTATCTAATAAAGATGAGCAAAATCACTCACTCAGAATTTACAGAGATTTGTGTAGCTCCAAGTAGATTAATTACAGATGGGAATGAAATTAGCTCAAGATTTAAATCATTTTGGAGAACAAGATTGCTGTATGGATTGCCTGAAGGGAAGTGGGGCGGTTCTCGGAAAAGGTTAGAGAAGACAAAGAGAAAGGAGATCCTGATTTTTCATCGATACCGACTTGACCTTTCTCTGGACAAGAATCTGTCTCGCCCATCTGGCAACTTGACCCTACGTCGCTGCTGCAATATCCTTAATGGGAAGCAAAGGTCGAGTGACTTTAATAGATGATATAAACATGCTCCCATCAGGTATTTATACACCGAAGACTTGGAAGTCGATTTGATATGTTTGAACTTATGAGCTTAAGCTTTTATATCAGGAAAACACCTGTAGACATTTATAGATAACCATGTTTGGTGTCAGAAATGTTGCTATTGTATTACCTATTTTCATACATGGCCGAAAAAACTCAATAGCATAGAGCTTACCATGGCGTACTTCGCTACTTTGACAAAAGGACCTTATAGAAATTGCATTCGGATTGCAGGAAAATATAAACAGATTGCTTTAAGAAGTAGAATCTGCACTCTGCTTCATCTGAGTAGTATAAAGAGTACCGCGCCACTGTGTGAGTAGTATAGAGAAAGTGGTGCTTTACTCAGGCGACGTCTATATACACCTGGGCTGAGCACTGAACATAGATGTTTTGATGAATGTTTTAGCAAAAAAAAAAAAAGGGAACAAAAGTACATGCTGACTGGCAGACACCCAGTATTAGGCTTTCAAAATGGGGAATATTTTTCAATATACCTTCATTAACAAGACTTTTTGCATGCTTTTTTTTTTTTTTTTTTCCCCTCCCGCCCCTGGAAAATTTTAGTACTGAAGGGCAGCTTTTTTTTTCTTTTTTTTTTCCTCCCGCCCCCCAAAATATTTGCTCTGAGTGCCCGTAATCCTAGTTATCAAAAAAAGGTGGCCTAATGAACGAATATCTGTGATTATTTCAACTGTGTTTTCTCTGGGATATTACAGCTTGCCATTACCCTACTTCATACATTACAAACAAATACATCATCATAATGTTTCGGCGCTACCATTATGTGGTTCTGTACCGTCTATACTGTGGGCACTATACCACACCATAGTATCAATCTAAACGCATCACTGTCCCTACCCCTATGTATGATATACTATTCAATGACCATCATGCCGGCTCACTGCCCACACATTCACCCATAACCTTCTCCCCCACCCCCTGTGCTACTACCACTATACCCAATATATATCCCTGTTAATTAACACCCAGGAGGGCTGCTCTACCACATACCCACACACCCCTATTGCCAGGAGGGAGGCTCCTGGAGGAATCCTGCACTGCTTCAACGCCACCTCCCCACAGGAAGACAGATACGGGTTAGAGCATGCGCATAGCCATACATCCCGGCGTCAAGGTCAAAGGTCACCCCAATTGACAACCAGTTATCCTATTAGTGTTGGCTAATTGCGTTTTCCGCCGCTGGGTGGCGCCATGGGGCGGACCTGAGGCGACAAGGCATTCAGAAGTACCTGTAGGACAGGGCAGCGTTCCCCTGGTGGGGAAATTCGGAACTATGAGGGGAATTATGCATGAGATGCATGATGGTAAAGTAGGTCCTTGTGTTCAGTGCTAAGACACAGTTGGGTCTGGTGATGGAGGCATTTCTTGTACAACGACCTTTGAATAGCAATACTTAGAACCCTATTATCAGATGAAAACTGAAAGTGAGATATGCCAGAATGTATTAAAGCCAAGGCTTATGATAAGAGTCACTCTATTACTTTTGCTTTCTTAAGTCTGATTATCCTGCAGTATATGGCTCAAAAAATAACAGGTTGCTTCTGTAATTATGTTGGCATAACGCTTCAGAACGACATGTGTTGTTGTCCTCCGATGCTGTGCCTATGGACAGAGACATACAATAACATTATGAAAATCCTGAAAATTGCTATACATTGTAGCATCCAGTTTTGTTTGCCATGATAAGATAGTGACTGGTGCATAGAGAGTAGCCATAGTGAATGTGCATTTAGGGGTTTTGACGACCGTTCTAGTATCTTCCTCCAGCACCCCTGTTAGCCCCCCGATACAGTGTTTAATGCCCCTCAGACCTGCATCTCCGTATCACACCATATCTGTGATTTACGACCACCAGTAGACTGCTTTCTCATCCCCTGTCTATATTCCACTTTATTACTGACTGTGGATGGGAGTGGAGAATGAAGGAGGCGTGTGCATAAATGAATGCGTGTATATATGACTGGCGCGCTAATAGAAAGAGTCGATAAAATTGTCGTCTGCTCAGACGGAAGCCACTGGAATGGACTTGTGGGTGGCTGTAGAAGACTGTGTAAGAGGCAGGTGTAGCAGCAGGGGTGGGGGGCTAGTTTAGGAGGGCATTTTGGCCACACGTCATAAGGGCTTTATAAAGGTCACAGATCATAAAGGCTAGTAAAGGCTAAATAAGGGCACGGTATTATGTCCGAAGGGTTACAGGTTATAAATCCAAGTATTATTGGGGCCCTGGATGGGGCGTCTCAATGTTACATGTTGAATTTAGTAAAATGGTCATGTCGCCTGTAATCCTCATGTCCCATGTCGTCTCCATAAACCTACCATGTCCCATGACACATTAAAGAAATATCCTACGCACTGTCACTGTACTCCATTCATATCACTAAGCCTCATGTTGCATGTCCAATAAAAAAGAATAGTTGAATTAAGTGGTCCCAGACCTACATTATTGTCAGTAGAAATACAAGTAAAAGTGCAACCTATATCTAAATAGAGCTCCACATGGATGCAGTTTCCATCATTGGCATAATCAGAGCAAGTGACGATGAAGAGGGGAAATACCTCAGAAATTACCATATAGATCTATAAAATTGTTCGTCATTCGCCAAGGGTGAGCTGTGGAGTCATGGATACACAAATAACGGAGATCTATATAAATGTAACTTCTCTTTATTTTTGTATTTATTTCTGCAGCCCTTACCTTCATACCCCACATCTACCCCCTCCCCCCCCCCCCCCACAACCCGTGCCCTGTGCGCCCTACCAGCCCATGCCGGGTGCATTAAGACAGGAGGAGGGAGGTACGTAGGGGACCTCGGCGTCCTACCCCCTTATCTACAGGTCGTCCTGGCCACCGGAAGGACCCCCTGCGGCACCGGAAGTGTCAGATATATTGACGAAGCTTAATCCTTGACCGCTACCCACAGCCCCCTCCCCCCTCTACCCCTGTGCCTCCCGAGCCTCTCCTCCTCAAAAAGCTGTCTCCATCCCTCCATCTTTGGTGCTACTAGATGACTCAGGTATTTGAGGCATATACCTCGTCCTATCTATGGGGGAATGGGTTAATTGGATATGGCATACAACTGAATCCATCGGCTAGATCATCCTTATCTTAATGATAGTAGACCCAACCTATGGGATGTATGATATGGATATGTATAACGAGGTTATCAGGATATATTTGGACACTGGTCCCTGTACACTTGTTTTAGTTATAATGAATTGGATGCTAGAATGCAGTCATTTAGGGTCCTTCTCAGCCTAAACTATTGTAATTGTGCCAATGCCAGATTTGCATAAGGATGATATTCTTGTGGATGTGCAGGTCTCATTAAGTACCAATTCAATATCTCACTTCCCAACTCCCTATTAGTGAACATAACACGTGTATACATACTGGAGGACGGAGAGAAGATTACCTATAATGATGTGGGCAAGTGGTATCCAAGTGCTTTATCGAATACAGGTTCAGCAGTCTAGACCTTGGTCCTATAAATGATCCCCCTTGCTTCCTGAATACATACATGTGTATCTCTACCTATGTATGGCCCATGTACCCACTTCCCCCACCACCCACATATTGAGCAGCTCAGCAGAGAGCAGCTCACCCAGTGGGGGTGCAGATCAAAGGGTCCTCCGAGCTGCTCTGAGTGAAAGGTGTAGGCAGGTGGTCTATGTATAGGAGTCATTTTTCCTGAATCCTAACCACGATAAGAATACAGCTCAACTTATTCAATGAATGTTAGATCTAATAGCATTGTATGCTATGCTACAGAATCGGAGATGCCCTGCTTTTGCAGGAATTCTTACTTTTTCGAAGGAATTTCTGTATCAAATTATATTAATTTCCTACAAAATGTTGACCAGAGTCGGAAGATTTCCTGCATTTTGTCAATCAGTGAGTGTCATATTTGTACTGAATGCTACTTTAAGAACAGAGGAAAGGGTTGAGCGTCAGCCTGACTTTCCATGTCGCCATATGGAGCTAGAGTAAGGCATTCCAAAGAGAGTTCAGTATTTTCAGGCAGTAAGAGAGTCTAGCAATATGCTGGACCCAGCCCCCCAGGGTTTGGCAGTGCTGGATGGACCCTCCTCCTAGAGTCAAAGCTAATAGGACCCTTCTGCCAGGGTTTGACAGTGCTGTGGTCTCGCAATGAGAATGTAGAATCCAGCATTGCCCGTCGCTCACACCTACTACGAGCACCCCATCAAAAGTCTGATCTGATGACATCTCAACAGGTCAACAAGAGCTAAGCCAAAAACAAAAAGTGCAGTGCTTCAAGTTTCCCTCCTTTTGTTCAGCGAAATAGGGTAGCTGACCTTCTTAGGGATGATCTTCAAGAAATGGTATAGTCAATGTGAAGACCTTTCACAAGAAAGTAAACTTCCCTCATATATCTCTTATAGGGAGTATCAAAAACTACCTGGAAAGAAATTCGACCTCCCTGCCTCAGATCTTCTGACACTGTAACCTGAAACACACCTGGTTTTGGCTAAGGGCAATGCCCTTCTCAGGATCATGCCACAAAAACCTTTATGTCCTGCTCACCACTGTAAACCGGCGAGCAGCTCACGGAGCGATACGTTAACGACCTCCTCTACTTACTGCCTCAACCACCAGGGGGCGCTACGGCAAGTAGACCGGAAGTCGTGCAGAATGGGCAGGCTGGGTGCCGGAAGTAGACGGTACATGGCGTGAATATGGGTGGGATTGGTAGGGAAAGCTTTTGTAAGGGATACTGATGGAGAAATGGGCTGTGTTATTGGGGGAAGGGGAGTGGTTTCTAAATTATCATAAGGATTTCCACAGACCAGGGACGTGAGTTTCAGAGGTAAAGGAATTAAATGGGGGATGGTTCATGGAGTATGGGAATCTGGAGCTATACCCTGTGGGTCCGCCATTTTATATTTCGCTGGTTGCGGTTAAACTCACTGATAAGACATCCCACTATGGGTACAAGTAGGGGACAAACAGGGGACAGGCTAGTAACAGTCTAATCAGCTCTTATCAGTGCTGCCCGCCGCAACCAGCTCCAGTCCCGACTAGGCCCTATAGACCATTGCCTATTGCATTATATTGCAAATAAGACTTCGTATAATGCCCCAAGTGCGAGTTATGATCCAATACTGATATGGAGATATAGATGGAGTTGTTGACATCTTTAGTGCGTTTATATGCATTTATAGCCCTTTAGTGCAGCATTTAATGCAGTGTGCCTTTTGTCGTCATAATCCATGAATGCTCAACCCTGGTGTGTAGACTCGACAGGGCTGTGTTCCTGCATCATACCTGTATCATGCGTCGGTATCAACCTTAAAGGACTAGTTACCGCCCTTAACAGACTAAGGCAGCCCCAGAGAGGTTGAAAGTTCCTTTCTGTCACCAGAATTGACCTATCTAGATCCAGAAGTCAGTCCCCACCCAGGGATTCCCTCCATCTGTCAATCACCCCTCCCATCAGGGTGACGTCTACTGTCCAGGCACCAGGAAGGATAGACTATAAAGGGCAGCCTGTGACAGTTACTCTGGACTTCATGTTCACTGATCTACTAAAGTGAGACCACTGGAGTATATGAATCACCATAAACCACCTTAACCTTACGACCCAGTTCTCTTGGTCTTGTGTTTCTTTTTCTGAGTTGGCCATAAAGCTATATTGTAATGAATAGACTTCTGCCGAGAGTACTAAAGATCAGAAGATAAGCTAGGTAACCTAAAGGGTTGTAAACACTTTCTCATATAGATACAGAGGATATTTGAGGAAACGCTCTAGAGGCTAGTAAGGGTAATCATACACTGTAAAAAGTTGGTTGCCATTTTTCGTAGGTGTACAGTAGATTCTATTGTAGGTGAGCAATTCATTGTAGGTAAACAGTAGAATAAACTGTAGATTTACGGTAGAGTACCCTAGAGTACTAGAGAGACCAAAATAGACCCCAGATGCGACTTTTACAATTTGGCAAAATTGGGAGTGCGGCTTATATATGATTTGGGCGCGGGGACGGGGTTACAGTATACAACTTACGATATCTAAAATAATGATTGAAACATTACCGGAAGTCTACTCTAGTTGCAAAAGAATTGCATTCCAGTTTGGTGTCCGAACCTCCAGCATGGAACAAAAAAGGCCAAGGTGCCATTAAAATAAGGCTTCAGCCGACCCTCAGAGAAACGAAGCCAATAAAAAAGCATTACATCTGTAATAGGAATGCGACACGATACCATGGACGTGCTGAGAGCTCTGGGTATTAGCCAATCAAAGATAATTTCCGAATTCTGTTTCTCTGGGAAGGGGCCAGACACGAGTCAAAAGCATCCAAATGGTGGGTGTCACGAAAAGGGGACATGGGACGTGTGGGTGGGTGTTTTAAAAGTTTTTTTTAGTTCATTCTGTAAGAGTAGTATGTATGAGTCACACTTTCCTTACTCTTCTGTAGCGCATGTGATATGCCGATTAAATATTACCATGGCAATTGGCAGGCAGGAAATGTTTACTTAATTTGTTGTTATTGAGTATTTACCGTCTGAATGGCTTTTAGATGAAATCGCGGAATTCTGAAGTAGGCCTACGTTTAGTTGAAACTTGGTCTTATCATGGAAAGCTTTCAGCTACGATGTCTCCTGAGAAGTTTCAGAGCTTTTGTGAAATCAAAAAGAAAAACATAGTCATGTTCATGAATACAGCCTCTCAAAAAAGCACAAGTGGAAACACGAGGACCTGCACTATTTGATACACATGCAGCAACATAATAGAAACTTACCCTTTTTATGATTGCTCTTCCTCTCCTACCTCTCCTGGAGATATTGAACAGAAAAGTCTCTTACGCATCTCAATGCTCTCCCATAGGAAGCCCTCACCTGTCAGTGCATGTGCCTCTGCGATCTATCAGTGTCAAATTCAGTTCTGAAATATATTTATTTCACTTATTGATCCTCACAGATGTCTCTCTCCACACGGATTCACGTCCTATTTATGTTCAGGTCTCAGTGCCTTTAAATACCCCCCCCCCCCCTTTCGGAGCAGTTCCCGCTGGGAAGCATTTATTTCTGAATCGATTCTGAATCGTTTCAGAATAGATTCTTTCTGCCGGGTGGAATTCAGAGGTAACTGTAAATGAATGTTTTATGAGACACTCATGACTTATAAAATGTCAATGAAAAGTCATTGTTCTGTGATGTTAGTGACATTGTAATGGTTAAATTCTGATCGGTAGCAAAGGATTATAATACTCGATATTCACTAAAAACTCAATATGCAATAAACAATGAAATAGTAAGGCGGGAGAAGAGGGTATCCAAGTGCATGATTTGCAGCTTTATGGGCAGGTTACAATGTATCGACATGAACTCTCGCGCGAGCTCAACACGAGATCTGACGGCACTGCGTGACGTCATAATTGCGGACGCTGCCCCAGGCAGAGGCGGCCACCCGTGAAAACGAAGCGTGCAACCCGTGTGATCCCCCTTCGGCCCCCTGGCGCCCTGTGGGCGAACTGATTATTGAATTGCCTGGCCTACCAGGCTGGTGAGCTGCTCGAGCCGACTCGGGAGCAGCTCATAAAGTGTGTCAGGTTCGGTGAGTCGCAAGTGGACCTTCAAACACTGCCGCTATGCTGTATCCACCCCTTCATGACCGAACAGGATGTTATCCTGAAGGCTGAACCCATAACTGTAGAGGGAAATGAGAGATAGATTATGTTAGGGTCCAGTATTGCCTGACCCTCTTTATAAAGAGAGTCAGACAAGGCGGGATATGGAATCCTCTTCAGAGTACATCTGCCACTCAAAGAGGACTCATTCTGGCCACATGCCAGACAGTGGAATGAGAGTCGCCTGATTTGACTATATTAACAATTAAGGGTGTATAGATGGGGGGGGGGGGTCCTGATGTCGCATGTCGATTTTAAGAAATGGCCATGTCACCTATCAGTTAAATCCCCATGTCCCATGTCGCCTTTAAGAGGCTGTCCGGTCCCATGTCGATTTTAAGAAATACCCTCTGTCATGTCACTTATTTTTTCCCTCATGTCACTAAGCTCCATGTGGCATGTCGATTTTAAGAAATGACTATGTCGCCGTGTCGAATTTAGCCATCCACCCCCAGAATTAAGTTATGAGATGCGACAAACTAGTATTCTATTATAGGGGTATATTTTGTTTCCAAAAGGCTTTCTAGCAGAAGAAACCTACAAGAATACACTCAGATTCTGGAATGGACTTATAGCGGATTCATTGAAACTGTTAACAAGCAATGGCATGTCCAAAAAGGTCAAACAGATTAGGGCCTTAGGTCTTCTGTCATAATGTCCACACCAAAATTAATGGTCCCAGCTTATAGACCTTAGTGCCAGATGGTCCTTACTGGACTGTAGCCATGATCAGTAGTTGTGTCCTTCTCCCTATCCTCCTCCATGGTGCATCTTTTACAGCACACAGCCCTGCCCTCCTGCAAGCCAAATGCACTTGGGCCGGACAGAAAGCGCTCAACTTGATGTAACTCCTACTTTTGTGACCACTGTGGCACACTACAAACGTATTGTTACTATCAGACTTCAAGACCTTTGGCACTACCAGTGGTACATTTACCACTTTGCCGTTTACATCCCCGCTCCCCCTCATGTGTCTGCAGCAGGGTTTTTTTCCGATTGTTCAAATTTAGGATTTCAAAGCTGCAAATATGGTCTGAGTTACATCTACAGTGACGATGATATGAGTCATTTTTCTTGTAGTTGCAGGTGACTAGACTTGCGAAAATAGTCAACATACAATCTCACACAGTAGGCCTCCCGTGTCGTCGTTCAAAACACGGCAATCAGACCCCTAACATATTTTAGTGCAAGGCATTATAGGTCAATCCCACCCAATGGGCTCCCTGGTAAGCGTTGGGTGTAATGGAGAAATCTAGTTCTTCCAGCCAAATGCCCTATTGACCAGTAAGGACCGAGAATAGAACTAAATTGTGAGTGTTCCACAGGCCTGACGTGATCTCTCACTCCACTAGATTGAGCACCAAGCCTTAGCAATACCTTGCCTTGTTTAAGAAATCAAGGTGTTTGTTGTATTTGTCAACAAATGCTGGAAAAATATGTTTACAACGGAAGTATTTAGTATTCATGGAAGAGGCATTGGATTATTCGGGACCAATATATCCATTTGATATTAGCAATCAATGATATTAGCATTCCGGAAATTGCAAACAGTCTGGTGAAATACTCACGTTTAATGGTTACGTACGTTAAACCGAAGTAACAGAAGCAGGGTTAGAATGTGAAATACGAAACAGTATACCAATAGGCTAAATAGCCGGATGAATATAGCACCGGAAGTGGGGAGGTCGCAAATTCTGAAAGGTACTTCCGGCAGCTTGACCCCCTGTCCACGTGGTCAGAAGTCACATGACCACTGGTCACGTGAGGTCACGGTGGGAGGGGGTTAGACCACAGTTACTGCTATTTGATATTTATATCATAAGGAGGAGGCGGGTACGTTGCTGAGTCAGTTAGACCAAGTCTCTTTGACCTGACTACTGAACATAAGGAGAAATGTATGTAATACGAAAGTAAGGTTGGCATTTTTAAAGGCAATGGTCTCCTGGGGACTATTGCACACCACCTGGTACCATAATTCTCAATGAGAATACCTCCAGTGTGTTAACGTAGTATATGTATATGTATAATGATACTTCTCTTTTACCGTCTCCACCCTGCAGTTAGCAGGAAGTGGAGAAGCCCAGTATATATAGTACAGGGGGAAGAAGGGCAAAACCTCGTCCCCCGAGAACAAATTCTTTTAAATAAAAAAAGTCAAAGGAGTGGGGGCCCTGAATATGTCTGCCCTTCAACATTTACTAAGACCCTGTAGTAGACAGGATTCTCGTGCAAGCCCTACGTATTCATCCCATTAGATCCACATCATTGTAGAGAGACCTAGAGGGGCCTCGACACTATGGGCCTCGAGTTTTATATAAATATGTGCGCAGTTCAGTATACATAAGCAAATGCTTAAAACAAAAAGAAAATGCTGTCCTCACCTCTGAATTCCTACTTCCTAGTCATAGATCATTATTATGTATTATCAGTTGACACATAATAACATGACGATACTGATACCAATGATACCAATGACCTTATCTCAACTTTCAAATCCTGGTACCAGACAGCCTTTAGTCACAGAACCAGTAAAGCCGGATGGTTTATCTTTTGTCTCCTCTCCCATAAAGTCTGGGAATACCGACAGTAAGACGCCAGACCCGCTGAAATATAAATGGCGTTTCTGGAAATTGCTGAGAATTAGACTGCCTCAGGGCATTTGACTTGGGAAAAACGAGTCTGAATACACCAAGTGACGAGCTGGCCGGGCCGCAGTGTATAGGGGAGAAGATGTACTAGTTTGGTTGGATCTCACCAGCTTGTAGACTTCCCAGGGAGGGGCACGCCATGGGAAGAATCATGAAAGTTATGAGATTGCAACTATTAGCATATTCTATGAGTATTGCAAGGTTGTTTCTCTCATCAACATAGATTTAAGGGCCTTGAAGGAAGTGGGCAATGTTAAAGATGTAATGATATTCAGGGTACAATAGAAGGGCTGCGACATTTCATAGGATATATTAGTCCATTCTGGCAAAGTACCAAGGTCAATGTTTGTTTTCGTTATTCGATCATCCTCAGGAAAGCAGGGCCGACTACAGTTTCGTTTATATAGGTTTTGGAGAGAAAACGATTTTTCTTTCATCCCATTTCTGATGAAAACCTTTCAGTGTAATGGCACTAATAATAAAGATCTTCCCTGGAGATGACTAAATAAAAAATCAGATACGATCCAACCTTTTTGACCGAACCACCACCATATTATCACGAATAAAGGTGTATGATTACTGACAACATTAATTTTGAATACCGCATATCCTAGGAGGTTGCCATCTTTAGAAAGTTAAATCAGGGAGTAAATGATAACTTTTTTTTTATTCGCAATGGAAATGTAACTCCTATGATTTATTTGAATGAATAAAACGTCTATAGGGTAGATCCTCCATGAGTCGGACACATACGATAAAACTTCCAATGGTTCTTTGTTCCAAAAATATGATATACCTAGATTTCTCTCCTCAAGGGTCATGCAGCTTCTGTGTTGGCCATATTATTTCATTTACCGGTAGTCTTAATTATTGAAATCAGAGAAGATTTTCTTCAATTGAGTGAGATTTGTTTAAAAGCAGACGACATTTTTCTTGCAGCTGATGATGGCGTCCCAGGACGACCAGATCGACATGATCGGTACCAGCGTCGGCGTCCTCAAAAACATGAGCCATCAAATCGGCAATGAGATGGATGAGCAGGCAGTGTGAGTACACATGTTTTGGAGTTCATAAATATTTATTCATTTCATCCCCTGTTTGTGTCCAGCCAAATCTCATCGATCAACAATCGAAGTAAAACCTTTGCTAACAAGAAGAGGTGTTTACACACAGAGAAAAAGTGAGGGTTGTTGACGTGACCATCGAAATGTATCCCAAACAACATATTTGGAGCCTTGATGGAGAGGCTCCCGTAGTATAGTATTGCCATCGCGTCAACATACCTGAACCACGAAAGTCAAGCAGACCCTCACTCCTCTTTTCTCTGTGTAGGTTAGACCGAATTACCCACTACAATGTTCTAATAAACTGCAAAGTAATTCTTTCAACATTTGTTGGACGGTGTAACAGTATGAGAGTATTCTGGACGATATTGTCTATATCTGAAATTGTAAGCAATAACTGTCCCCATAAGGACCATATACACGAATACTATCCTTAATAGATATTACCGTCCTTTCATATTTTTGTGTTATTCTCAATATTTCATTGGCTCTCTATATTCATGGGGTCTAGGACGAATGAATATATATAACCAAAGCAATGAATGGTAATACTTCCATGCTGTTTTCCCGCCACTTTTGTGTGCGTGGGAGCAGATGACATTTGCTTCCATTAGTGTTCGGTCATTCGCTGGTTCCCTCCATGTTTCTACATCACCAGAGGCGTAGGAAGCAAATCTTCATTGGGGGGGGGGGGGCAGGGGGGCCCACTCCAACCAACTTTCAGTATCGGTTTTTATGCATGATGTATCATACACACACTTATATTAGAGTGTATGGAAAAATATTATCTGAGCCCCCTTTAGCTCTGATATATGGGGCCCAGCACACTCTGCGCCCATATTTCCCTATGCGGGAGAGGTAAATATTGAAAATTGTGTGTATTATATTACAGGCCTTGGCAAATTTTGGGGGGGCCCAAACATATTCAGGCCCCCCTCCTCAGTGATTGGCCTCCCTGGCCCCCCTTTTTCCTACGCCACTGCCATCACCCATAACAAACGCCTCGAGGACCAACGTTACGTTCCATCTGCCAGGAACTCTCTGGACAAAGAGGCGGTAATGCCCTTGACAACCGGGGTCAACAATCCATTTCCCCATTGCCGACTCCCATCTGCGTCAGACGCTGTGAGATCCCATCGTTGTAACGAGATTTCTCGAGACCAGACAAACATGGTTTATCCCTGCTTCTCTAAATTCTTTTTCACTGTGTTCCCGCTACATTGGAATCAGACGGGAGAGAATAGAAGCCCCAGGATACACTGTGGGTGTGGTTGTTAGGGAGTCTGGGATGGGAGGAGGAGGGAACCTGGCAGCAAAATGAGTGTCATAAGGTGGGAATCAATGAAAGTCTGTCGGTCCAAAGACATCCGTTCCTTCAAGCTGTCCGCCCCGTTGCAACAGGCCTACTCATTCTTTCCAACCAAGGTACCTTCCAAGCACAAGCACACTTGGCCTCTGGGCACCCTGCCTCCCGACCGCCCCATAGGTTACCAACGCCGCCTCCATCTCTCCATTGCTCTTAACAGCCACTGCCTTGATCTCCATTCTTCTTCCCTCTGGCTAGATGAACTATAAGTGACGAACCTACCACAACTGTTCACTTTGTTTGTGGGTGCTCTCTAGTAGATATCGTAGGAAACTCTTGACAGGTTGAGCATTTTCAATGCACAGTGCATTTTGAACGAAAGAGAAATGATTGATTTTCAATTTCTACTATTCTATAAACAGTTTCTATGAACAGTGCTATCAGGCTATATATTGAGATGGCATTCTTAGATTGAGGTAAGCCTGGACCGTCAATACAAATATATTGTGACATCTTAAGAAATTAGAATGATAGGAACACAATCATGCTTGAATATTAAGTATATCACACTTAGTCTTACAGTAGCGCTCTCATTGATAACGAGGTCCTAGTTGACTTTCTAGAATGTTATAAGAAACTGACTCTGGATGAGAGTTTCACTTTAAGGGTAGATTCAACAATCACTGTTGTATGCCACTACTATTATACTCTCGTTCCCAAATCCTTCCGAAGGAAGGCTCTGGTAACAGCCAAATGACCTTGAACTTGGGATTTTGCTGGGTTTGGGCAACTCCTGCTGGTAGCCTGGAACCAGTGGACAGGAACCAGAATGTTTGATCGTAGTTTTACCATCAGACTTTCTGGTTCCATTTCCAGTTCCTGTTCACTGGTTCCAAGATACCAGCAGGGGTTGCCCAGACCCAGCAAAATCCCAAGTTCAAGGTCATTTGGCTGTTACCAGATCCTGCCTTCGGAAGGATTTGGGAACGAGAGTACTACTATTAATGTACACTAGCATAGCATTAACAACAGTGTGCTTAAATGCGCTATTTTTCTTTTTGACCTCGTGATGCATGGATGTAGGCCTGGCGAGTAACTCTTTGAGTTCTACATTTATTAAAGGGACATTCTCACCACTCGCACTTACCACATAGCAGACTAGATCAGTACTAGAATTGTGAGTGGGAAACGCTCGGTGAGAATGTCACTTTAACCATCAACCCCTACGGCTAGATACACCCCTGAAGCGTCAGCATGATGCAATAACGCAGAATCAGCAAGTCACCCGCCAGTGCTGCATTGGTCTCAGAATGGGCATGTAGACTTGAGGCATCATGCTGATATCAAAGGGTCAAAGTCAAAAGCTTGACTCCCTACTCTGCAGCAGTTCTGTTGACAATGGCCATGTGCCATGTGTATACAGCCTGATGTATCTATTTTAGATATATGAGGGAGAAAGCTGAAAGGACCGTGCACTGGTATTGATGACATAGTTAGGTTCTAATGCCTGTCCCCAATGTCCCTGTACACCCACCCCTCACCGGTCTATATGTGTGCACTATAACATCCACAACGTATCTGGTCTGGTTTAGCCAGGCACAGAGAGCTCGGCATCTTCTAGTCCTACCACAAGGGGTAGGTCCTGCAGCTAGTACCACCATCTTGCGTTGCTGGTTCCCATCCTGCGGCTATTAACGCCATCTTAGATTACTGGTTCCCATTCTGCCGCTAGTAGCGCCGTCTTGGATTGCTGGATCCATCCTACGGCTAGTAGCGCCATCTTGGGTTGCTGGTTCCCATCCTGCGGCTAATAGCGTCATCTTAGATTGCTGGTTCCATCCTGCGGCTATAGTCCGCCATCTTAGATTGCTGGTTCCATCCTGCGGCTAAGGTAGCGCCATCTTAGATTGCTGGTTCCATCCTGCGGCTAGTAACACCATCTTGGGTTGCTGGTTCATGTGGCTAATCTTGAATTGCTAGTTCCCATCCTGCGGCTAGTAGCGCCATCTTGGGTTGCTGGTTCCTATCCTGCGGCTAGTAGCGCCATCTTGGGTTGCTGGTTGCCATTCTGCACACTGAAGGGTGTAGAAATAATGCACCAACACTGACACTGTATCTGCTGACCCAAACTCCTCGAGGTCAGAGGGCTTTATAAACCGCAAAGCAATCGGCCCGTTGGATAGGCAGAACAGAGGTGACGAAGAGGTCATTATTATCGTTCTAACACAATAGCAGCACCCATGCTCAACACCAATTAAATTGAAAATATGAAGACAGATTCACCTGCAGTGTAGTGTTTCAACTCAGAACTACGAACCATTGCCATGGTAAGTTTAATGACATGACCTCACTTCTCAAGGAGATCCCTGTCCAGCTCTTTGACCAAGATGGCGTTGGTACCCACTAGACTACCAGTGCAGCACGTCACAGAGCCGTCTGTTGATGAACAGCAATCTTCTAGATGTATGTTCCTCACCGTCTGCGTCAATTCCCCCTAATAAGTGCATTAAGAGACTTCGACCACATGTCTCTGTGCACTTTTCTCGTCTCCTGTCGTGTCTAAATTCCGTGGGATGGTTCGATCACTGTCCCGCGGCGACAGACATGAACTACAGTGATATTTTATCAATTTAGCTGATTTCTGAACTATTTTGCCTATACATGTACTAATTTTAATGTTGAATCGAATGAGAACCAATGCCAAAATGAACATTTACTATGTGCCAATGAGTTCTCAGTATGAATTCTTGCTAAATGGGACCTTCTCGCGTTCTACAGCCATTCTTATTCAATAGCAGACAGGTCTGAACTCATTAGATGGCCCTGGTTCCCTGGTATCTAAACGCCTTCCTGTCAATCACCTTACCACTACCATTACTTCCGCTCTCTGCCAAAGCCTTCAGGGGTCACGTGGCTAAATTGGGGCGCAGGGCATTGTGGGTGACTGACGCTGGTTGCTGGTGCGGGTTGTGACAGACTGAGGTCATTAGGCAGAATAGGCATCGATCGGCCTGGCACCAGCGGAAAATGAGATCTTGGTTCAGCACAGAGAGGCTCAGGAAATACTGCATTCTAAATTGGAAAAGAGGGAGTTAGGAGATGATAGATTTGGGGAAAGACACTGATAACATCAGTTTGGATCAAAGTAATCTTACATTCTTCACTTTCAGCTTTTTCACCCCACTCCCTGTTTTTTCTTGGTAATATTTGAAATTTACCAAAGCATTTTTTTAAGTACATCTTCTGTATAAATTATGATAAATGTGACTAATTATTTGCTGTGATTTATTTTCAGAATGCTTGATGACTTTGCCCATGAGATGGATACGACAGAGAGTAAAATGGATAATGTCATGAAAAAGATGGCGAAAGTCCTACACATGTCCAATGGTAAGTAATGACATGTCGGCTAGATACATGATAGACTAGCATTGACGTGAGAGCCCAAAATATCTGAAGCTCTATGTTGAAAATAGAATTTGTTTCACATAATCGTATATTGCTTTACTGTGCTGGAAAATATGCTGCTTTTTGACAATCTTTGAACAGCATTCATCTAATTATGCATATCACATTATCATTTCCAGACAATTGTTTGAAATAAACCAGTAGTTATTTAAAGGTTAATTGACAAAGCCTAGCGTGACATACATTTGATTAAGTGACCTTTTTTCTCAAATTTTCAGATCGACGTCAGTGGTGCGCCATTGGTGTATTACTGTTGATCATGGTGATCGTCATCATCCTTTTCTTCGTCTTGTGAGTGTATGACTGCGTCTCAGTGAGTTGTGTGTGACCAATAGCGTCTCGTTGCCAACATCCATGCCATCCATCCATAAACGGCTTCTTCGCTCGTGTTTCATCGAGAAGCGATGTCAATGTCACCAAATATCACCGGAAGGCTTCAAACCTTGATGTACTAATATTATGACGTCACAAATTACGTACTACCACCACATCTACCACCAGAAGGCACCACCAGTGATCCTCCTGGCGAGGGAAAATATATAAACTATTGTTAGTGCACTTTTAAACCGCAAGATGGCATGATAAGAGCTTGTTGGATTGGAGCAAGGATGTCGCAATAGTTGTAAAGTTTATAGCAGTATTTTGGGACCTGTCCTTTAAGACAGATTGGGAGCTTACAATGCCTTGCTGAAGATACTTGATGGGTTTACATGACAAATTCGTTTAGTTCAATTTCAGTAAGACACCCAAGTGTATTTGTAAAGAGTGTTTTCCAAGTTCATTCATGTTAAGGAATTGGTTCATTCAAATTGTGAGATTTCACCAACTGCCAACAGTTTGATAGAGCTACTCAATTTATATATTGAAGCACTTTATTGCATCAGATATGATATTGAAATGATAATTTGTTGAACAGAATAAGTACAAAATAAGTGTGAATACTGTTAAGCCATACCATTCAGATATCATAATAACAATCAGGTAATATTTTAAGGTTTTACTTTGAATGTATTTCTATTGGTTTCACCAGGGCATTCTATATGTCTATAAGGTCAGGCAATATGACAATAGGTTTAAATGATAATGCGCTGCAATCCTACCAGTTAAGATAATTCAAAATTAAGCCCTTCTGGAATTCAAGCGAATGGGTGTAAGTTCAAGATAATCATGGAATAGTGTAGTCATAATAATGCAAATAAGAATAATAACATAAAAAAAGAATGAAAAAAACACAATTTTCTTGACCTCGATCTGGAATTGAGGTCGTCCTGGATGATCTTGACGATAAACCATTGTGTGAAGTATGTTAGTTTGGGGTGACTTGAGCTCCTATCTGCTTCGTACTAACCATGTAGACATGATATCTGCAATATACAAATTTATAGATGTGAAATCTCCAACTTGAAGAAGTGTAAGGAAGAGTGACTGTACAAAATGTGAGAGTGCAAGGAGAATAGGATGGAATAAATTCTGAGAGCATGATCGCATTATAGACTTGACTGTACTTTCAATGAAATACAATGGTCGTTAAGAAATGTCAAATAACAAAAGGAAAAAATCTAGATTAAATTGTAGTATGGATACATGCCATGCTACATGGCAGTATAATTATATATTATGATACTATCAACTGACACTTTATGGTCCAATGTACTTCTCACATAGACTCACTATGTCCTGATATATAACACTGAGACAAATGGTTCTTTGTGCTATGGTTATCCTGCTTCATCTCTACTGTAATAAGGCTATGCCACCCACATTTTATCTTTTGCTGTAATAGCCCATGAATGCTATGAGTTGTGTATGTGTGTAAATCATTTGTTGGCTTCATTTTGTCGACCGTTCAGTTTAATCGTGCTATATTTCGCCCGGATGGAAAAGCATCTGTGTACAGGCACAAATTATTTATTAGTTGAATTATAATTAGAGTCTCCGGGATATTGCCGGCATAATAATGGGCAGACAAGCATGCATGACTGTTACAATAATATTGATAATTATATATTTCACCAAAAGATGTGCAAATTATGGTTCCAATCTGATATCAATAGCTGATATTTTGTATTGTTGTGATTTCCCGAAGACACCCATCTAGGATGTTACATAGATCTGAAGAATGTAACAAGGTAGTATGTTGTATGTTTTGTACATAGTATCTTCTTATTTATCACCAGAATCAATGACAGAGTGGCAAAATGAGATCCTTTAGAGAAGCTTACCCTTAAACTTCATTTCCCATACTATAATGCATACAATGACATAAGATAAGCTATTGTTGCTTTTAACTCACATCATCAAGCTATTTATTTCGGGGTGATACCTCTGTTTTGTCTTTAGAATACTTATATAAAAGCCAGTCACAACAAAACAATAGAATGTTAGTTTCACAATGAATATAGAATTAGGGGCTAATCATTTTATTTTAGTTACATTGAAAACCCTGATATTATGCGTGTAGTCTTTACTATGGTTAGTGAATGGTTTATGCAGTTTGTTTAGGTATTTGACTGAGTTTATAGCTGCTTGGTCTGTGACCAGGATCTTCATTCCTAAAAGATGTCTGTTCCCATTGAAACTGCTTCATGTGTATTATTTTCTCCCTTTATTCATTCAAGCTATGAGTATGAGGACTGGTATTTAAAGAAAATGGCAGGATGTTGGAAACTATCTTATGTGAGGAAATAGTCACGTTCTGTCATAAAGTGTATTTCATGTGTGTTTTATTGGCAAAAGAATGTTTGTTTTAAGTGAACACAAATCAGAGACTCCAGTCATACAGTGTCTATAGGCAAGAGAGGTTTGATATATTCAAAACACCTGCAAGAATTGAGAGAAAAGTTAGTGGATTCATCATCCTATGACCAGTGACACTTAGACCCGCTATTGGTCTGGGAAAAGGTGATTAAATATTCATGAACTATTTTATCTGTCTTGAATGTAAAAATCATACATTGTGAAATAGCTAAAAATGGGAATCACTTTAAGTGTAACATACTTGTTCTGGGTGAATCTTGGTACCCTCTGTTGTTCAGTCCCATCTCCACTCTCAGTACCGGGTACTCCAGCCCCTACTCTCCCACTTATAACCTACAGTTAGCATTACTCAGTAAAGGACAAGATACTAGAGACCCTATGGGTTTCGACTACTCTATAGTTCTAATATTAGGAATACTGTTTCGGCTAAATTACTTTTATATGGTACTGAGGGAATCTGAAATGAAGGGTTATACATAAATTAGGTATGGAAGTTTATTATAATTGACCTACTAATCTTATATAGGCGAAGTCATTGAACAAACAATGGTCCCAGGCCCCTGGAATTATGATAAGATATAGATTGTGTCCTTGTCTCTCTCAACCTTAGCCTGGATGAGTGGGGAGGGGCTGGGGCAGGCCTCGTGGCGCCCACTAGTGGCAAACAGTGGAGTTGAAGGAACTCTTGTATAATCCGCCCCGTGTACAGTGTGTCTGAGCTTGGTGAATAAAAACGTTGATAAACTACCCCATGCAGTCTGATTGTTCTTTATTGTATGTAAAACAGTAACATATACATGTGACTATTCAATGTCAAGTTATGGAAATTCTCTATAATGGGTTTTGTTATAGGCTATACTATTGATCAAGTCCTGTAGCATGACATGTTACCTCCTTGTCTTCGTGGAGTTTAACTAGAGTATATCTATTTTAAATGAAGTGCAGTACCCCATCTCCCTCCCTCCCATTATCAGCAGTAAGCCTAATAATAAATATAGATGAACTTGGTACGTTCAGCAAGATATTAGGAGCAGTCTCAATATTTAACCCACGGTGGAAGGCTAAGACAAAGGATTGGCACCTTGGGTATTTCGCATACCCGAGGGTTAAGTCAGATAGACCTGGCCAGGGTTCTCCCACATACCCACTGCCCACTGGTCAGCGACTCAGTGTATGACACCACGTCTTGACCCTGTCGGGCAGTGGGTATATGGAAGAACCGTGTCCAGGTGTAGTCTATCCAACACATAAGCAGTAAGATCAAAGAGCATTGGTATTTATTTCCTTTATGCAGAGTTTATCTAAGGAATTAAAAACGTAACAAATACAACATACACACTGGAGTGCATGTGCATGATGAATTATGTATTGCCAAATATAATTTTATAACAGTTGGTTCGATAGTTTGAAATTCCTTGAACATAGTAACATGGGGATATTGTATATATATTACAATGTTATTCTGTTATAAATACCACAGAAAATGATAAACCTATTTGATCTCCTGTTAATAAGCCATCAATTATTCCGCTGTGTACGATTCTACATCCACGGAAAACCCCTCTCTATTCATCAGTTTTCAATACACAAAATGCACATTTATTCTAATTTACTGATCTTGGTATAAATACAATGTATCACGAACCGTGTATCTTGATTCAACGTTTCCGGGACAGTGATAGTTTCCCGAAATATCCATTTACTTCCAAAGTTATATTGAAAAACGTTGTTTGAGTGGGTAAGACGATTTGCTGATTCTTCTCCGTGTCTACACTGGTCCTTTATGGAGTCGCTGTTCTAGTTTAGAAATGTAGAGCAAAAGTACCACAGAGCACCAATTTGTACACTGGTTTCATAGTTCCCATTTCCCTCACTAGGGATATTGTATTTTCTCTTTTGCAATGCACGTTACTGTATCCTGTCAGGTTATATCTGCCCAGGAATTACAGTTTAAATTAGGGTGTGATCCCGAGTTCTACTAACACATTAGATAATAAAGCTTCTAACGCTTTGTGGAAGTTATAATGGTTATTTGAGTTGTTGTCCAATATTAGGGTCAGTGCCGCCCTCTACCTTGAGTGGTGGACATTATACTCTGTTGATATTTCTCTATGGTAGCCCGTCTCGAAGTGACATTTGTCCATACTACTCTCTTCTATCCACGCGCGTCAAGCAACGCGCTGCTATAGCTGCATTCGTCCATGGATTATAACATGCACTAGCCATAACTGGCGAGTGCTGCCATCCCAATGCTCTCGGGATGGCTTTAAAATGCTCAATTAAACCATGTGTTATGAAAAATGTCTTATCGCATAGCGTTGTTCTCTATCTTAAGTGACAACAGTCAATAGATACTTTAAGATACCGACTTTGTTTTATGATGACGATGGTAATGATGATGATGATACTCTTTAAAGCCCTGACCCGCCAATGGCGTGTGACAGGGCAGGACCCGTTTCCGATAAAGAGTCGACCCGAGGACCTTTCTTTTTTCGTTTTGATGTGAGAGAACAAGACAGTTAGTTTCAGATGATGTTGATATTGAGTAGCTAGGTCGCATTTCGTTTTGCATAAAGGTGTTGGCAAACAGTAGCAGTCGGAGGTAGGACAGGTACTCAAGCCTTAATCTGCCATGTGTGTTGATTTAAATTGATGACCCATCCAGAAAAGGTATAAAGAGAGGTCTCCAAGAAATCTATACCTACATGCATTCAACTATAAAAGTATACCCCAACGCTAATATGATTATAAACGGGAATAGAAAAAGCGATACACCAGCATCGAATGATACATTTTGATACGGTGGAATTTGATGATGCATCATTCTATTTCCATTCAAAAAGATTTAATGTCATAATCTGGACTGTTAAAAAATATCTACATCATATTGGACCATTTATCTCTATCTGGTTGCAGTCGGAACGATTTTCCATTATTCTAGACCAGAGATGCATGGCCCACTGTCTTGGGAATAATAATTATGGTTCAACATTTTAAAAAATACCTGCGTAATTCCCTTCACAACCAATATCATGTTAAAATGCACTATCATAAGGTTATTTGCCAATTATTATACTTGTGTACAATCAAGATTAAGTATTATGACATAGGCCACGAACTGGGTCCACACTGTCTTTTTTGCCTTACTTTTTGGCCAAACACAGAGGTTGAAGAACCTCATCTATATGACACAGAGAAAAGGAACAGCGTCAAAAGGGAGTCCAGGTTGCCTCCAGCATGACTCCCCTCTCCAGGGGAGCCCAGGTCGGCTAAGGGAGCCTAGATGACTCTCTGGCCGACCTAAGGAAGGGAGTCACCTGGGGGAGTCATATAGCTCTCTGGGTCATATGACTCCCCCGGGTGACTCCCAGAGGTCAGCCAGAGAGTCACCTTGGCTCCCCTAGGCGACCTGGGCTCCTCTAAAGAGGGGAGTCATTCTGGAGGCAACTAGACACCCTTTTGACGCTGTTTCCTTTCTCTGTGAGGCCTCTACATAGATAATTGATTGTCACTTAACTGCACTCTCTGGATACCAGCACATTATGGCCCGAAATAGGATCTATGTGGTAAGATGTTGTGGTGGCAGGTGGAAGAAGAAAGGGTCATAGCTCTACTATTACCTGATTGTTCTTTCCAGCACTTTACGCAACTGACCCGAGACAACATTGATGCCTGTATAATCCCAGCATGATTATATGACAGTAAGAATGAGATGGGAGGACCAGAGGAGTGTAGGCGTGGGCTGGTCTATAATCAAGGGTGCTTGCAAGCGTCATAGAGCCTTTTTGTATATCACTTGACCTTTTTGTGAGGGTATTTTTGCACCATGGTGTCAGACTATTCACCTTCCCGTACTTACCTTATGACAGCCACCCTAGCATTAATGGAGACACGGGAGAAATTCACCTTGAGCTGAACTCTGTATACATAGAAATGTGAGAGTAACTGTCGCCAAAAACACCACCTTTTGAGCGTTAGGCCACAATGGCTCTCACGTTTCTCTGTGTGCAGCGTGTATGCCCTTACATTCAAATAGTGGTTATTTAATGGTATGTATTGTGCCAATGTTTTATCATGTATTTGTAATGCACGAGCGCTCATTTATGTAAGACCTTAAAAACTGCACTGCTTTGAAGCATCACATTACATTGTACACACAGAGGGAATAAAGCAAGTCACTACTTCAAAGAATATAATGCCCTTTAACGCCTTTGTATTCCATAACGCCCTTGCATCTATGCATCATGGCTATCAAATGCACAATGCATTAAAGCATTGTGAGGGTTAAATGTAATCACTTTGGGGATCTGTTGCTCACTTTATTTTCTCTATGGGAAATCCTTTTCGCACAAATTAATGTACATATAGGTCTAAATTGAATTAAAGTTGCTTGTTTGAGGACAGTACAAGGGCTGTGATCTGGTGATAGAAATATAGTAGAGGAAAAGTAGTGAAAACCTCCACACAGCCATTTTCTGAGAGTAGCTCCATAATTCCCTCAACAGCGCACAGTAAACAGACATTAACACCCACCTACGCAGCTAGAGCTTCAACCTTTTTCAACTTTTTGCAAACAGAGGACAGATATACAATCGATTTACTTCAATACAAAGCGCTCTTTGTTAACAAACAGTGAGAGAATCTGCACCAGGGAGACTGTCTGGTTGTGCAGGTGTGTGTGTGAACTCTCCGCCTGTCAGCACACTGAGGGGTGCGTGGGTGGGGACAATGTGTAGTGTCCATCCCACTGCATGGAGCTGCATGGGACACAGCCCCCCTCCTTGCTTTTCTACCATCCTGGTATTCATCACATCTAAATGATGGCCATGCACAGCTCACTGGCATATAATCGGTTAGAAAGGACATACCATATTTCCCCATGTATAAGCCGGGCCCCAAATAATTATAAGCCTGCCCCGTTTATAAGCTGGGTCAAAGATGGTACTGGGTCTTATATAAGCCGAGGCCCGAATATATGTCTGGTCAAGGGATCAAAGATCATTAAGGGATACTTATCTAGTCATAACTTTGCTAATTGGACTATTTGCATCGTTCTTGCATGTGAACAATCCAGAAATATATTCATGGAAGACGGCCACTGAGTCATCGACGAAAAGAAGGAAATCTTACAATATTGGTCAATTTCCTGCAGGAAAATTCCAAAAGAAAAAGTAGCAATTGCTACAAAAGTAGGTAGGAAATCTCCTGCATGCTTTAATTTGTTATAGAGGCTCTGATAGCCACCGCCCACTGTGAAACTTCAGCTGATCAGTCAATAGGTGCACTGGATGTATGCATGGAGGCCTGGAAGAGGAAACATTGATACACGTGGCAGATATACGACATTTCCAGACTCCTTGATGAATGTCACTCTTTATACTCATTAGGAAAACTTTATCACACCTTTTAACAGACAGTTAGCAATATAATCTATACAGAGACATATTATGTACATGTATTGGCATACACATGACTGCGGTCTTTGCCATTTCAAGGGTCTGTTTCATATTATCATAGTCTGTTAATGCGAAAACCATAGCAATCCCAGGGCTTATTGCCTGGGTCCTACATTACAGTAATCAAAATGAAAACTTAGACCAGACGTTGCTATGTGTGACATGCTATTCGGTATGGAGAGTGAGCCACATGGTTATATAAAAGGCTGATTACATTTATAGAAACATCATTTTGTAATCTTGAGACACCTAAATCTTATTAGGGATAACCCCTTGTATTTTGCCCACACAGTTTGATTCATTAGCTATTCGTGGGTGGAGACGGCTTGATGTGGTATCCATCTGCCAGTATAGAGCTGGGAGACGGTCCCTCTCCTTGCTCTTCTAACATCCTGGTGTTCATCACTGGCTGTGTCTCACGAGATTGATACGAGTTGATAGTATTTGACCGGGTGACGTCTTTGACCAGGATCTCATGAGACACAGCCCATAGCTAGTGATGACCTCGGTACACTGGGTTATAATTAGCCGAAGTTATATAGGATGTGTACGGCCTTTATCAACCAAAATTCCCTATATAGCGGATGGCGGCGATAGAACTCCAATTAGCATTGCTTAATGGATCCCATGTGTGTTTTACTTAGGCACCTTTTAACCCAGGACAAAGCTGTAGTAGGTCCCATGCATATTGCAGCTGGCCTGGGACCAATACGAGACCAATTGAGTAATGCTGACTGGTGGGAAACCCTCCCAAATCCAACTTCTACATGCAGTAATATAAACCGGTCACCATCCACTGTGGAACTTCGGCCGATTGAACACATTAATTTCCTCTAAGTGGACGGTGGCCATGTGCAATATAGGCTAGAGATAATTATGCATAGAGGCCTGCAAGCATAATTCATGCAGATATATACAACATAACAAACGTTAATGTCCATGTCATGCTTGATGTCATTTTAATCATTAAGCAAAGAAAGGTTATTTTTCAGGCCCGACCAATAGGGTTCGGCCCCAATGGACCCTAGATATCCTCCCTTGCAGTCTTTGCGAAAACATGCAGGACAGTGGCAATGTCCTTCTAAAATGCCACCGGTCCTGCAGATTTACAAGTGTATAGCAGGGCCAAATGTCCAGTCGTATGTAGGGCTTTCCTGAACTAGAAGAATTCATATGTAATGTCAATATACTGTGTAAAACTATATATCTATCTTGATGTAGCCATAAATGATTACAAATAAATTGTATTTTTTATGGACAAAACTCTCTTATACTTTAAATGCAGAAATCATCAGATATGTGCCTTTTCGGTCCTCCAAAAATGCAGCTGGTCCTTCAACATTGAAAATTTGCAGGACCAAATGTCCTGTGTGATGAAAAGGTTTTCGCAAAGACTGCCCTTGAATAAAGAAATGGAGGTTTTAATCATAGAAAAAATAGTATCAACAGATCAATGATACGATTTGAGATGGTAAATTATTTCAACATAAAAATCAAGGGATTTTAATGGGACAATAGATGTGTCTAAAATTAATTATACTGCTGGGCCTGACAGTGACAGTGACTTAAATTTCCAGCATATCCGCTTCACTGTAAATAAATTGATTTGATTCTTTCTCATTACTCTAGGTATAGCCAACCCTCGTCAATAACCTATATAGTGATTAGTCCACAGTTAGATTGTTTTGGAGCCAGGGAAATAACAATGAAGATGACACTTTCCCTCTCAGCTCCAGGAACATTATTCGGTCATTGAGATTCAACAAATTTGATTTCCTTCCATTTCTTTGTGTTTGATAGATATTGTTTGTGAATTGTATGTAAAAAACGTTCTCTCATTATTTGAATGTGGTCTAGCCATGATTTCCGAGGGAACAGGTTAGAGCTGTACTGTTCTTACTGACTCTTTACCTTTCTTTTTAGCAGGGATTCAGCGATATTAATTATTCAAAGATCCAACGTGAGCAATGCTATTTGCATATAAATGACTACAAGGCATGCAATGACTGTGAGGGCTGGTCTGTGATTAAGGGATCCTTACGAGCGTCATAGCGTCTTTTTGTATATCACCTGACCTTTCTGTCAGTGTATTCTTGTACCGTGGTGTCAAACTATTCACCTTTCTGTACTGACCGTCTGGCAGCAACACTGCGATTCACTGAAACAAAGCATCTTGAACTGAACTCCCTCTGTACACGCATACAGACATGTGAGAGTCACTGTCTAACGACCAGAAGCTTTCTAATGTTTCTGAAGTTCCCTAATGCTATGTAAATGTCACGGAAAGGTGATAACGGCATTTAAGTGACTTTAAGTGGCATTTACTCGAATCAGGTATGCTTAAAGCATTCCTTAAAGCAAAACTTATTTAATTTACTTAAATGTAAACCAATCATGCTTTGGTGGTGGTTTTAGCGACAGTGACTCACACTCTGTGTAGTGTATATTGTACTTAAACCACAGCGGAGGGCCAAGACAAAGGAATTCACACCGTGGTTATTTCCACTTAGACTCACATAACCGTCTAGCTGTGGTTTAAAATAGTTAGACAATGGTTATGAAAGGGTAGGTAGGATTAACCACAGCTTATAAAGCTGTGGTTAATTCTATTTACCCTTTCATAACCATAGTCTAACTATTACATGTCCCTTACATTGAAATAGTGGTTACTTATGGAAGTTTTGCGTTTTGCAAACGTTTTCTAATGAGTTTCTTCATCATTTCAAGGGCCTGTTTCATATTATAGTATGGTTATGCTAAAACCATAGCTATGGGCTCATTACCGGGATCCCATAACATGCAGGCACCAAATATAGAATAGACCAACTGGCCCTATGTCTGCTTTGCCATTCTAGATGGAGAGTGAACTGTATGGTTATACCAAAGGCTGTTTAATGGTGCATTTGGCCCACACGGTTTGATCTCTGAGCCATCAGAAATAACAGCATTTTCCCATAATTTGCAAACTTTTAAGAGATTCCTATGGATTACCCCCCTGATACTGCATTCTCTGGTGTGGGAGATGATGACATAATTATTCAGATGTTTTAATGTTGCAAGAACAAGGATAATAATTATTATGTTTGTACCATTGTTCGATACCATTTGTCCCTACTTTGTAACAACAATTTAAAAGTCAAAGTATGGTGAATGCAGTCCCTTTCATTTTCCCTTTAATATCCAAGGAAACAATGAATCATGTGGGCGTTTAGTCAAACTCGATAACAATGGTCATATGAGCCAAATGTCATAATCCTACTTTGCACTTGTCACACGTAGAAAGTATAGACAAAACGTGTTGGAAGTGTTGTATTTTTTTATTATTAAACTCAAATATGTCATTTACATACTTGGCGGCAATAACTACATAAGAAATGCATTGATTTTAGAACCCTTTCCAGAAGGCTTCACAGCAACTTGTTGGCTATATCCATTGATTAAAACGTATGTACACACTATGTTCAAATAGAAAATAAAACACAACTTTCTATAAATTTCCTGCTTCGACTTTAGTTTGCATTAAATAAGAACAAACAAGTTACGTCATTATAGTATCCATCGACCAGCGGATGCATTGTGGTACAAAACAGGAAAACCACCCACATACTGCAACAACTCTGAAACTTTGAAACACTGAGGACGTCCTTTAGATACCTGAAACATCCCAGATAAAGTTCCTCATTATTATTGTCATGGACGTCCGCAAAATGTGGGCATTCATATGCAACAATGGTAATAGGTCCTTTTTGGTCTTTACCCTGCTCTTGCCACAGAACCAACCTGACAAAGGCTCTCATCTGCTCAGAAAGTCACTATGTGATGGGATGTTCAGCTTGTTCAATTGTCAGTGTACACATCAATGATAATAGTTTGATTATACAATAGTATAAATCACTACCTGTATGTGAATTCACAAATATTCACAAGTATATCACACAAGAACCGGACATACCCTTTCCCTCAATGCCTGTAATCACAATTTGCTAGAGCAATATTCAGCACATCTAACTTGTATTTGGTGACAAAGATATCCCTCTGGATTGCATTTGTGTATAGTCATCACATGTACATACTGGACAATATGGATTTGAGGCTCAATCCTTCCTACCCTTGCATTAACAGTTTATTGTTATATCAAGGTTTGTGCCAAATTGCGGCAAAACAGAAAAGTTCCCTACAACTGAATGTAAATCATTTTCTACTTCGCATCATATTATACCCTCTTACGTTGGTATACGGAATAATAAGCTCATGATCATAATGATAAATCAGTTATCGGGAGAGGCGTCAATACACTGATCATATTTATACTTAAGACCTTAGTCGGTATTGACTAATCTAGGTCAGTCATTTTTGGGCACTCTATGCGCCTAACCAAGGTTAGTCAGGTTAGTCAATACTGATTAACCCACCTGAGTCTTTTCATTTCCAGGAACTATAGGAATACTAGGGGTAGTCATTTTGATTAACCTAATCAGTCAAAATGAGTAACCTAGCTGGTCAGATTTTGTTTGGAATAAGGATGTAATTATAATTTTGAGCGAAAATCTTTACCCACACCAAGCATTCTCTTGAGAAGCACATCAAATGCTTGACATCATTTATATTTACAACCCTTGAGCTAAATTTATCGGGCACCTGGCCGTCGATAGCAGCTCCGCTTGTGGTAAATTGAGAACCTGCAGTACGGGCCCTCGGGCAGTAGTTGGAGGAGCCGCTAACCGGGAGTTATGACATCACAGGGCAGCACTGAGTATAGAGATGTCCACCTAGTGTTACCTGCTTGAACTTCTAACCCCCGAACATGGATGCCCCCATGGCCTAATCCCTAGGAGCCCTATACAGTATTCTAGGATTGTTGCAAAGCAGCATTTGTAGGAGTGTGAATGCATGCATATTTCACTCATCATAGAACTGGTGTTTATGTTCCTAGATTTAGCTTCCTTAGAGGATTGCCAATGCATATGGCATATTTCTGTTTAATCAGATTTTAGTTTAAGTCTCAAATATTTGCGCTGTATAAGTTGCGCTGACATTTAAACCTATTTCATGTGGAATACAAAAGTAATGGGGAAATCCGTAAGGGGCACATAAATCAATCAGAACTGAGGGATATTTCAAGAGCAATTAGGTGAACTCGGGGACTTTCATGAGGCCCCGCCTGGTATAATATCGCCCAAGTTCCAATAATTACCTTTAGTCAGCATGAGCCTTAGTCTATATCCACAAATACCTTTGCAATCTCTCCATGGTTCATGTTTAAAAGTATCCTGGAGATGGAAATGACTTATATATCATGCACATGGCAAGTAATCATAAGCTCTCTTTGGCAGACTAAATAATCTCTTTGCACATACACATAGGCTACAAGCTAGCAATTATCCTTCTACACCATTCAATTGAATTGACTTGAATATCACCTAAGCTGCTTCAGAATTGGTTATCTGAATGGATAACATCAAATAATATGCAGGTAATCAGCAATGATAAGTGAACTGGTTTGATATAACCTGATTAGGGCAGGCAAATGGACATTTTATTCCACTTAGGAATATACCATTGAAGGACAACATTAAGAAGGCAAATATGTCAATGCAGCACACTCTCTAGCCACTATTTGAGGCTACAAGGCCAGCCATTGTTGCTGGAGACCTGTCCACAAGACAAGAACAATGCCCAATGCTGCAGGCAATGATGAGCACTGTACCTGAGACGCGCTTGCGCATACAACGCCATGCGGAGAGTCTGTTGTCTCAAGCGTTGGTGTCGTTGCCATCACCGTTGTCTTCGTTGTTGTCGTTAGTACTCGCATTGTTGTAGTTACTTCTGTTTTTGACGATCCCGAATCACCCCAGCTACCCCAGGTACCAGAGAAACCTGGTGACTTTCTTGTAGTAATAGGTTTTTTACTTGTTAGAGCGCAGTCTCTGGCACTAGAGCAATTTGCTAAACTTGTCCCAGATGTTGGACAGTTTATCAGTGGATAAGTCAAGAGGTTGTAGCCAGCGGTACTTCGGGGCTGTCGACAGGATTCCCCAAGCGAAGTAACACACATGCATTTCTGGAAGTCCCTCAACCAGGCCATGTGGCAGTCACAAACTAGGCGGTTTCTATGCAGCTTTAAAGTAGACAACTTGGGAAACATGTTAATAAATTCTACAGAAATCCGTGTTATCTTGTTGTGGGTAAGACGGAGGTTTTCTAAGGAGTGTATCGTTATAAAGTGTTGTTGTTGTTGCTCCAGTTCCTGGCCCCCTGTCGGGTAATCGAGACTTGTTAGACGGTTGTAATTTAGAGTAAGGTTGGTTAGGTTGGGGAGCATGGTGAGTGCAGAGAAGGGAAATTTCGTCAGCTTGTTTGACGTCAAATCGAGGCTCCGTAGACCAGTAACCGCATTGAACGTCCCGTTTTCTATGGTTTCAATGGAGTTGTGCTGCAGATTGAGGGTATCCAACAACGCCTGACCACCTGGAAATGTACCAGAATGAAAAAGGATATGAATTTGCAGATAATATAGATCAATTAATACAATCGTCATGATTGACTCTTTTCTTCCTTTCTTTTCTAGTCCTGCTGAATAAGACTATAGCTATAGGGTAAGTTAACAGCTAAGTCAGTATTTTAGAACTATAATTATATTGCACATTGCATTCATATTACCCTTGTTTTACATACAGTAAATGTAGTCAGAAGTACCCCGGTTTGACCTGTTTTGATAAACAGAAAATGACAATTTCTTCACTGCATGCTCATTCTCTTTAGTAGTTGATTCAAATCATTTGTCTCTGCCATACACAATGTCCGTTGCTATCTCCAGCTGGACCTATTTCTTAGTTATACAAATCATTACTCACTTAGGCAAAATTAATTCCCTAAATCACATTCAGGACTGATTTCATAAGGTATACCCATTTCACCTTATGTCAGCCGCACTCTAGTTTCAGTGAATCACCTCATACCTTAAGTCAATAATGGCAATCTCTTCTCTAGAACCCGCCCCCCCCCCCCGGAATTCTCTGACCCAGAATTCTTGCCCTAGAATTCTCGCCCCACCCTCGCAAATCCCCCTCCCCCAGAATCTCCCCATTCTTCTAAAGGGTTAAAGATAGCTGGCTTGATTATGTATAGAGAGCAATGGTGAAGGCAAAAAGAGGGGAAGAGGGGTAGTGGGGCAGAGCCCCAAATACCTTCAATAGAACATTCTACTAATCCTCCATACTGCATGTCTGCAATATCGTATTTGTGACCTGTTTTAACAAAATGCAACAATATATAAAATGCTATTGTATGTATCAAATGTTAATGTATATGATATTGTTGTATTCGTGTACAACTCATCAAGAGCTTTCATTAGGTAGTAAATCAGCCAATATTGGCAGTTGGACAATAACCCATGTTCGTATCTCACGACCCTGTGAAGTCAATGAATCAATGACATTATCAATGGCGGCTTGCATTTAAATGACGTATAATTATGGTAATTTGAAGAGAGAGAGAGAGAGAGAGAGAGAGAGAGAGAGAGAGAGAGAGAGAGAGACATATGCATTCAAGCCATTCAAGCATTCAAGCCATTGATAAACTGACTTCAGGTGCATTTCGGTTGACTTAGGATGAAAAGGGCCTATTCTGAATGCTCTGATAAATCATGGAAATCGAAAACTATAAATTAATACATGGTCTTGTAAGATATCATCAGTTTTATTCTCCAGAGTAATTTTTTTCTGAAAGCTATGGACAAATCCACTTGGAGCAATCAGACCTTAAATGTAGCTCATAAAATGACATGGACCAGACCGGTTGAAGGTGGTGAACCTACCCTACCATTGCATGCAAACCTGCACCATACTAGATAGAATGGCATACATTTGGTCCACCCATCCACTAAACTTTTGATCCTGAGCTAATAATAACAAACGTGTGTTTGGAATCACACAACATTAACTGCTCAACAAAACCTCAAATTAATTGAAGAGGTTTTTATATTCCTCGTGAGCATTCATTGATTGATTGCCTGTTAACAGAATCACAAATATAACATTCTGATTCGTATAGAGTTTGAGACGACATTATATGAAGGTCAAGAATTATTAAATGTTAATAGTACCAGGGACCTGGGTTATTAATCTTTGTGTTAGGACATAGAACTGCATTTCTTTTGAAATGTGTTTCCAATGTCATCAACTGCAGCCGGGCAAAGTTTGAAATGTACGCCTTAATTTACCGTATGGGGCACTATTAATGGTGATCTTTTTGCTTGTAAGACGTAAGAAGACAGAAGACAAAAAGCGATCACTCTGATACACTGTAAAAATCATCCCAAGAAATTACGGCGAATCACTGGCATAAGTGATTGTCGGACTTTCACCTCTTCTTTTTATGGTCACCGTATTTTGCTTTTCAACATAGATTTTACGGGCCTTTCGTGTTTGTTTTTTTAAAGGTTAATACCATCCTTGGTAGTATCCAGTATTTCAAAGAGGGAAATGATATATTTATTACCTACACAGCTACAAAGCGCCAAAAGCTTCTATATTAATCCTGTGATTATTTTGGTAATTGGACATTATCAGTTTGACACATTTGGATATGTTTGTAAATCAGAGCTTCCACTAAAGACTTGCTATCACTCAAGCTCGTGGGCAAAAATTTAACGTAAGATTCACAGCGAATGAAAAAAAAAGTTGTTTCACTGTGCTGGTTTACGTATGTTCAATGTAAAAGTAATGAGTATTACGCTGCCTCATCATATATCACAATTATTACAGTATATAAAACAGTTACCGATAACTGTACAAGGTCCTCACATTTTAGAAAGAATTATGTTTAATATCAATGTCAGAATTTATCATTTTCAAATAATCTTATATTCTAAACAGATGACTAAAAATCTGATCATCCTGATGGCATTAAGTGTACCTTAAATCTTCATGAAATATTGTTTATCACTTTTATCATCGATTTCGTAGTTAAAGGTCATCAGCTACTACACCCACTCCAAATCAAAATGGCCACTCTAAAGGCATCACTAGGGAGTACCGGGGGAGTACCCTTTCTATCCATTAGGTTTTCAGTGGAGAGAAAGACAGACAGACTGACAAATAGATGAATGGGGATACACAGACAGGTTCGGACAGATATTCGGATGTGACATCCCACATTAATTTTGTCAATTGGCATAGCGGTGTACATACCTTTTTACAAGCATGTTAATTATTCTTATTATTTCCATGTATTTTGACATCGATTAAACGGGGACAAATGTGTACAGTCAACTAGGATGGTGATAATCACAATCACAATCGGCAATCTTTATCACATAACAATACGCTAACACTATCTTCCAAATTAGTCTGATAATCTCATTATGCAACCATACACGCACATCTCGCGCTCCCTTAGCCCTATTCTGCCAGGTGATTCTTTTCAGCGGGATCTACATAGTTTTCAAAGGCCTTTGGAAACCGGATCTCTAATGCGGATGCACTCGATGACATTGCAATCCTAGCCATCTTAAGCTAGATAATTACCCTAAATCCAGAGATTACCCATTCCTCCCGTATTATTCACTCACTTTACTTCACGTTTGGTGTTTTTGTGAACTGAGAATTATAAAGTTTCTCGACGATGACTAGCTTTGTCATAATTATGCTCGACGTTTTGACATTCTGTATCAAATCTTGAATTATCTATTCTGTCCCTATCTGGCTATAATTAAAACTTGGACTGTAGATCTATGCCAATGGAAATGTTTAAACCCAGACTCATTTTACATTATTTCAGTGAATTATACATCCTACTTGATAAAAATATTAAAATTTTACCGAAAAATTCCGCATGAGAATTGTTGAGCATGACTGTACACAGATATTATGTATGGCGAATTGGGGATTTCGGTTGCTACTTCCTCATGGGCTCAACTCTAATCCTTATGGAATGTAACAACTGAAACTACTGAGGTGGACATGATATACGTACGTATGTATACACAATAATATACCAGAAATATTCAATACTACAACACGTCATATCCGCTTTAAGCATACCAACTAAGCAAAAGTATGCCCCACTGCTTAACTCCAAGTGGTGCAAACCAATCCCATTTTCATTTTGGAATTTTAATCAATTTTCAATTTATGAACGTTTCTTACCGACTTTCTACATTAGGTCTATAATGTGTTAGGGGAGAGGGTGGTTGTATAATGGACAAGATCTTGGGTGTCCGTATAGCCATACTCAACTCTCAACAGTTTTACTGTTGATAGTTGGTTGCCTTCTTTGTAGGTGTACAGTACAGTATAGGTAAAAAGTAGAATCTACTGTAAAGTTACAGTAGGTGCTATAAAACTACAGTAGATTTTGCTGTATACCAACACTTACTATTTACAATGTTGGCTTCAAGTGATGCTTTTTATTATTTCATTATCATTGATACACCCAAATATAATACTTTCTTTCACTTTCATTGGAACCTTCATTAGTCGCTATGTTATTTGGGGTATAGGGGGTTGTTCCCATAAATATCTCATGAGCTTGGGATCGTGCATACCAACTGAGGTCATGTAATTCTTAAATCACTGCATGTAAGAGCCATTTATCCTTTCGTAACGATAATTCACTGTTTCAAAAAAATATCTAACGGCAGTGATATCTGGGGTTGAAACTAGTTTTCATTACAAGAATTCTAGTTTTTATCCTACAATATTAATCCTACAATTAAGCAACTATACACAGGAATGGAAGTTATATATATATCATTATCTATTATCATATATGTTGCATCGTTGCTTACTGGTGTACAATAAATATAAACTTACGGAAAGTGTTATTTCTTAATGTCTTGATACCAAGGTTCTGAAGTTTGAGGGACCTGGCCTGGAAGCTGGATAACAGTCCATCGTTGATGTCCAAAGTGGTGCATCCTGGCCAACCTCCCATGATATTCACAGAGTCCAATACCACTCCTGGGCAGGATGTGTTCCTCAATTGTCCATTACATCTAATAATGCATTTACACTTTTGGCAAACTCGACTCAACAGGCTGGGGGGCTCTTCATCCTCCTCCCCGTCCACAGAGGTCACTACTATGAGGGCCAGCCCCATAGTGACCAGGTAGCACAGGTCTAGAGACTTCATCCTTGGTGCTCCAGCTGTAGTGTGAGTAAGGGTCACTCCTGTAGCATCCAATGCCTGTGGGTGGTGGTGTGTGTATATGTGTGTAGGCAGTTTGGTGTATGTTAAGTTCACTCAGCTGGTAAATGCTTCCCACCTGTTCCACTCTGCTTAAGTCCTGTGGTACCAGATTGCCGCCGCATAGAAATCAGTTAACCCACCTCCTATTAAGTTATCCCCACTCCAGCAGTAGTAGTACTACTACTGCCACTAGCCTCCCCTCCTCCTGTGTGAGGCCACTGGCATGTAGAGACCCTGGAGGCTGGTGCTGTATGCCCTCCAGTGGGAGGGGTTAATCCAGTCAGATCGTCTACAAAAGATAAAGTGTTCATTTTGACAGAGAGCGCCAACAATTTGTAGAGATCCTTGACGTCAGAGCACTAGTTCCCGTACGTAAACCACAGGTCGGAGTGTCGTGGTCCCTGATTGGTCGCCAGTAGGGGGCACGTGACATCAGTGATAGGCTACAGTCTGAATGGACTTCATTCAGTAGCGCTGAATGGAGCAATAAGGCACCTTTTACCTTGATAGCATACCTCTGCCGTTATGGAAGTGACAACAATAGACCTAGAGGTAGAGCAGCTAGCGTAAAAGCAATAGTCTGATAGTTATGCCTTCTTCACCCCTCTTACATGATACTGCGATGTATTCCCTGTAGCTGCAAAATTGGTGTGGTCCAATAATTCCAGTATAGGCCTATTGTGTTGGTTCTAAATTTAGATCTGGAAAACGGCAGAACCTCTAGATGCACATTAGGGACTGATGTAAAGTGCAATAAGGTTTTGTGATCAGAATTATACACTGCGTGGGCGTCCATTACACATCAGTGAAGAATAACAACCAGCAATTGATCCAATTTGTAAAAGGTTGTACATGTATCCAATTGGGATCCAATAGCAGATGAAGCCAATCATATTTATCTGGCGTCCGCACTAGTTTCCATGTCTGCCTTCCCATGACAATTCCTATTTGATGCGATCGTCGATTTTCCGAGTATAGAGATATGTATTCTTGTTGACCCAAGCCGGGGCACACATATTGGCCTGGACTGCATAGCTCATTAATGCATGATGCCCTTAATCATCATGATGCATGAAGGGAGTCTATTCACCAGTATCATGCCGACCATACAAGGATGATGCGTCAATCCAACCCTCGGGAGTTTCTGGCCAGGGCTGCATCCATGCATCATGACGAAGATGACATTAATGCTGTGGGCACTATGCCGTCCATAAATGGCTAAAGGCAACGGATTTTTTTTAAGGCAGTCTGTCACCCATGTCGGCCCAATGTTGGGCCAACATTTTAATGTTTTAACATTATTTCAAGGTCACAAATTAAACATTGGGCAACCTTGTAATATATATGTCACCCCAACATATAATTCTCAACATAGGACCACTGCAACAATCACTAATATTGAACAATACTATTTTTATTTGTATAATTGTATGTGAAACCATAGTTAAGACATGACTGTCAAGCATCATCAGTTTAGAAAAGCCATTTCTGTCTTTTCAATCCATCTTAATCTCAATCCCAAAATGGTTAGACATCATACAAACTGTATTTATCTAACTTCGAAATTCATTGCCCACACATGAGGTGTCTTCAAGTTACATTTGACAAATTCTCAGTGGTGTCATAGAGTAAATTTATGGCACTTTTAAGATATTGAATTCATGAACTTTCTCTGACCTTTAGACATGTAGAGCACACTGGGGATCACATTTATAACCCAATATGATGGCAAAGTAGGAGCCAATCTGTCAGAAACTCTTCAGGCAACATTGAATCCCCCTGGTGGAGATCGCATAGCCAATATTGGACCAGTGTTGCTAGAATTGATGTTGGTCCAACGTCAGAAATAATATAGATGGCTTTGATATGTTCCAACACAGGGCCAATACTGGGTCAATATCAAGCATGGACTAGCTCTGGGCCAGCGGTCAACCCAGCAATGGCCCATTATCAGAATTCCAATGTTGAAGCAACATTACATTTCAAATGAGTACTTGCCATGGGTGGGCCATCATTGTAATTTGTATGTTGAAACAATAAAGGCTTTATAACAGAAATATCCACCAGATTCATAGACATACTGGAGGAATTAAAAGATGAAAAATTAAAAGCAAAATCAAAAACCCGACCTATCTACCCCAAGTATTTTGGTCCTGTGTAAAAGCAATAGTTATGAAACTGAGGTGTTCTCTCTTTAGCTCAAGTAAGATTGATCTGAATTAAACTGAACTAATTCCAGTATAGGCCTATTGTGTTGGTTCTACATTTAGATCTGGGGCCTCTAGATTGTCTGGGGCTCATGTAAAGTGCAATAAGCCCTTGTGATTGGAAAGATACACTGCGTGGGCGTCCAATACATTAGTGATGAATAACAAGCAGCAATTGGTCCGACTTGTAAATAATGGTACCCAATTTGGATCCGATTGTAGAGGAAGCCAATGATATTGCCTGGTGCCTGGTGCTGGTTTCCACACATTCCTTGCCTTGACATATAACTGTTAGTGACAGTTCCTAGTCTTGGGTACCCATGATGAGATTACCATGTTCCAGATGTGTACTCTTGTTGAACCAGGGCACAATTTATGGCCCACATAGTACATTAATGCATCATGCCCTTTACTGGCATGAATCCATGATACATCAATGCAGATAACTTGCCAGTGCTGCATTCATGGTTGATGCACTGCTATAATCAAGGTAGACTACTGTAATCCTCTGGGTTACTAAGTGGCCCCAGAGGGGTCAAAAGTGAGTTGACGACCTGGTACAATAATTCAAGCGACCTGGCGACTTTTGGAGGAATTGGCTATAGTGAAAAGGGTCTAAAAAGGCGACTTTGTGACATTGTGCCCTTAATTTCGGCGACTTTCCGACCTGAGGAATTTGAGAAATTCATATTAAAATCCGACCTACTATTAATTTTCCGACCACGTTGCCTGAAACACAACTTATATTTTTGGCCCATGTAAAAGTAATGGTTATGAATATTTCACCCCTCTTCCGTGACACTGCGATTTTCCTCTTTTAGCTGTGAGATTAGTCTGGCCCAATATTTCAGTATAGGCTTGTTGTGTTGGCTCAAAGTTTAGCTCTTGGAACATCAGTGAAGAATAGCAACCAGCAATTGATCCAATTTGTAAAGGGTTGTATGCAATTGGGATCCGATTGCAGAGGAAGCATACATAATGATGTTTACCTGGTGTGTCTGTAGTTTCCACACATTCCTTCCCTTGACATTTAACTGGTAGTGACAATTGCTAGTGATCCTCTGAGTATCTGTGTTACATGACCTTCTTATGGGTCTGCACAATCCAATGGACACCAAGTTTCCAGTAGGGACAGGGTCACATTGTGCTATACCTGCTAGGGGGTTGGGTCAGTGGCACAACGCTTTCCTGAAATCCACACAAAGGTAGCAAACATCCATTTGGCCAATGACAGCAATGATCCACATGGTATCCTTGGCCAATATTGACCCAATCTAGACGAAATAGATGTTTCGTTCTTGGCAAAGTGAAAATCATGTTGGAAATGCAATGACGGACTGACATTGGCATCTTAACAATAGTCCACTTCTGTTTTCACAAGTTGGATCCAGCGTGAGAACCATATTGGGCCAGCATTATATCTGATGTCTGCCCAGCATAGGGTATATTTCACAATTTCCATGGGTTTTTAAATGGTCTTTTAAAGGGTTTTCCGACAATGTTGGATATGCAACGTCCACCTTGGATACATATTCTGCTGTACAGACTATACTGCTTTGCCATCATAATGAATGGATGCGATGCTGCCTGTAACTTTATAAATACAATTTTCGGTGAGATTTGAATGATTAAAGGTATACAGGAGGGTTGAGTCAATTCTTTTCTAGCAACAATATCTCTTAATCATGTGTGATTATATTAGTTTGATGTATCATGATCATAAAAACAAGAAAATCAATATCTCATAGTTCTAGTTTTTGATATATTTGATAGACATTTGAAGGTAGGACACCCTTAACTATGGCCGTGTATGGTGCAAACCCAATTTTTCAACATTTTTGAACTTTAAGAAAAATTGACCAATAGTAACCCCACCAAACTTCTCAGATGTTTAGATGGTCTGGGACATAATCAATCCATAAAAGGTCATAGGTGAAACTAGTGAGCCATGACTGATTTAGGGGGAAAACAAATGAGGGACTGAGGGGTATATTGACCCTTTTTGACCCCTTTTTACTTGACCTTTTGGTTTGACCTTTTTTAGGGTTGGTCAAAAGTGGGGGGGGGGGGGCATGTCCCCAACGTCTCTGCCGGTTGCCACGCGCCTGGTTGGGGCCATATTCAAATATTTTCTAGTCGGCCCAGACGTTTAATGACCCCACTGTGGAGGTGCTCACCCTGCCGGCCCAGACTGTATACGTAAGGTACTGTACCCATCCTGAACACATGGATTATTATGTAAAATGTTTTTGTTAGAGGTTTTTGGTACTACAACAATAAAATAACCCATCATAGCTATTAAGCAGTGAATTACAGCTATACAGCTCATTGAATTTGTGAACTGCACCTATGTACATTGGTTGTGATCAACGTTTTTTAAACAATTTATCTTTGTTTTGCACCCAGGTCCTTCTCCGGCTATGCCACCATGGAGAAGAACCTGCAGGCTCTTGTGGAACTGGAGAGAGCACTTCCCGCCGGCACCAAATTTGTCAAGAGTCACTACTTTAGGGCTGGCTACAACTCACCCTTCCAGCCTTTTGACAGACACAATGAGGTCTGGATCACAGCTGTATAAATCCACATCTCAACCTCATTATAAATTTATTACAAACCCACCTGGTGTGATTCAAATAATTGATGAACAATAAACAAAATGATTCCAAGACAAAGTCTTGCTAGTGTAATGTGCTTACAAGAACAAAGAACTGATGACTAAAAAAAGGAGGCAATATATGAGACTTTAGAGAGGCTACACCACCGGATTACATTTGATAGGGACCTTGTTATGCCCTTATCCTACAAAATTGCCCTTATCCTACAAAAATGTATAGCTTTGTAGTATAGGGGCTGTCAGTTTGTAAATTGGACCATTATTAAGGTCTCTAGAGAGAAAAGTATTTTGCATAAATATTTTGAAAATCATTTCTCTAGATTGTACATTTTACAATGTTTCAATGTATTAATTCAATAAAATATACAGCAGTCCAACATTATAGCACTCCAATGCACTATATGGATATATATCTAAAACTGGACATCGACATCCATGTAACAGAAAGCTATATTTATTAGAAGTAGAAATCCATGAATATCTATATGAAGGAGAACACCATGTTCATGCCTATATGTCTGTGTGTATGTTCATTTCGAAATTCAAGATTGCAACCATTGATTGAATGCCACCATGCTTTCAATGTAATCTCGAATTGCAGTTGCAGTAGTTCAGGGTTGCCACCGACAAGGTAGTTTTAAATTCCCTGACTTTTCCCTGACAATTCCCTGACGTTATATCAAATTTCCCTGACAATCGCGACATAACCCCAATGTTTTTTAATGCCCTCCAACTATAAATATGCACTATTTTAAAAGTTATCTTCTACTTAGCGATTGGTCATTTTTTAACAGCAGGGTTTTTTTGTTTCATGTGCGTGCAAACATTTTACCCCCTCCTTTTTGAGGATTTAGATATTTTTCTCCCTTAAAATCATACTAAAATACAGGCTTTTTCAGAGAAAAACAGGTGACTTTTTTGACATTTCAAAGATTTTCCCTGACAAAATATCACTTTCCCTGACATTTTCAGGAAATATCATTTTCCCTGACATTTTGCCAAAAAAACTGAAATTCCCCGACATTTCCCTGACCTGGAACGAAAAATATTTTCCCTGACATTTTCCCTGACAGTGGCAACCCTGTAGTTTGATACTAATAAAAAAAAATCTATTCTATTTTTCTTTCATGAACAGTTGGCATCCCATAGATTCAAGATGGCTATCACTTATTGAATGTCCCGATGCTTGAAATGCAATCTTGACTTGTAGTTGCATTAATTTGATACTATCAAAAAAACAAATCCTATTTGATTTTTCCTTCATTCAACCCATTCAAGATGGCTACCATTTAGTAAATGCCACAATGCTTTCAGTGCAATGAAGAATGGTAGTTGCATTAATTTGATATCTATATAAGAACACTTCTATTTGATACCTTTTTCAAACACAGTTGGCACCCCATAGGTTTAGGTTGGCCACCATTCATTGAATGCCACAATGCTTTAAATGCAATCTTGAAATGTAGTTGCATTAATTTTAAACTGTTAAAAACATCCAATTTAGTTGTTATTTTCATGAAGAGTTGGCATCCCATAGGTTCAAGATGGCCACCAATCATTGAATGCCATAATGTTTAAATGCAATCTTGAGTTGCTGTTGCATTAATTTGATTCTTTAAAAAAACACTTTCTTTTTTTTCTTTCATGAACAGTTGGCACCCCATACATTCAAGGTGACTACCAGTCATTGCATGCCACAATGCTTTAAGTGCAATCACAAATTGTAGTTGCATTAATTTGATACTATCAAAAAAACAAATCCTACCGTATTTCCCCGTTTACAAGCCGGGTCTCGAATATAAGCCTGCCCCGTTTATAAGCTGGGTCAAAAGGGGTACTAGGTCTTATATAAGCCGGGGCCCGAATATAAGCCGGGTCAATGAAGGCCGCTTCAATACAATTCCTTCAGAAGGGCATAACTTCACTTATAATCGGAATATTTTCACAATTCTTTCATGTAAATGAAACCAACGTACCGCCCCTTGAGCTGGGAACACTTTAGGGAATGGCAATGTTTAAATTTGTCATGATATCATGAATAGTAACCAGAAAAATGTGTAAATATAGTGATCATATACGAGAATTTTAGACAGACTGCCAGAGTGGCTCTTTTGATTAAAGAAATATAGGAGATGAAAAGAATATAAGCCTGCCTCGAATAGAAGCCTGCCCCGTTTATAAGCCGGGTCAATTTACCATTTGAAATCAATATAAACCCGGGCTTATAAACGGGGAAATACGGTATTTGATTTTTCCTTCATTCAACCCATTCAAGATGGCTACCATTTAGTAAATGCCACAATGCTTTCAGTGCAATGAAGAATTGTAGTTGCATTAATTTGATATCTATATAATAACATTTCTATTTGATACCTTTTTCAAACACAGTTGGCACCCCATAGGTTTAGGATGGCCACCATTCATTGAATGCCACAATGCTTTAAATGCAATCTTGAAATGTAGTTGCATTAATTTTAAACTGTTAAAAACATCCAATTTAGTTGTTTTTTTCATGAAGAGTTGGCACCCCATAGGTTCAAGATGGCCACCAATCATTGAATGCCATAATGTTTAAATGCAATCTTGAGTTGCTGTTGCATTAATTTGATTCTTAAAAAAAAAAACTTTCTTTTTTTTCTTTCATGAACAGTTGGCACCCCATACATTCAAGGTGACTACCAGTCATTGCATGCCACAATGCTTTAAGTGCAATCACAAATTGTAGTTGCATTAATCTGATACTAATAAAAAAACTAATTCTATTCTTTTTTTTTATTTATGAACAGTTGGCACCCCATATATTTAAGATGACTACCATTCATTGAATGCCCCGATGCTTGAAATGCAATCTCGAATTGTAGTTGCATCGATTTAATGCTAATAAAAAACAAATTCTTATCAATTTTTCTTTCATGAATATTTGGCACCCCATAAGGTGGCCACCATTCATATTAATGCAAATAGAATGCTTTAAGTGCTATCACGACTTGTAGTTGCATTAATCTGATACTAAAAAAAAATATATATTTGAATTTTCTTTCATGAACAGTTGGCACCCCATAAATTAAAAATGCACCCAGCACCCAGGTCAACAGCTATATACAGACACGTGTACCTCCCCTGCCTGTTCTCCTTCAGTGCACAGTGAAGAGGGTGGGAGGGGGTGACCATCAACAGTGCATAAACACTTTGATTGGATGACAATGCAGTTTTTATATTACAACCTAAATTTGTGCAACGAAAATCATCAAGAAATACTAAGTATTTTTTCCAAAGAATAGCTTTTCTAGAATGGCTCGGTATTCAGGAATCCTACTGCGAATAAAAAAATGTCAAATTCTAATTCTAAATACCTGAAAATTGAGAAATGCTGACGTTCACGGGTTATGTAGGAAATGTACTAAAAACAGCAAAAAAGGGCAACAAAACCCTAATTTTCTCAAAAACTGTTCAGTAGGATTTTTTCTAACTGAGGTTCCACTGTTTTCTACCCTCATATTACACATTGGCATAGAGAATATATTGACACCTAGTCAGGATTTTGCGCTAGGAGCAATCTGTGAGGCGAAAAACAGCCAAAATGAGCCACTGGTCTGAAGTATAAAACTGGGCATCGATCACTATAGAGCTACAAAGAGACAGAGAATCGATGTCCAGTAATAAATTCTTGCTTTATACATTTCTTTTGAGATATGAAAAGTGCCCTCAGACATCCGGGCCTGCAAAATTTAAGCCGGTCCTGCAAAAAAATAGATCTGCAGGACCGAATGTCCTGCATGGCAAAAAAGTTTTCATGGAGACTGACATTGGTTCATAAACTTTGCATTGAAAATGCACCATGAACCAATGCCTTATGACAACCAGAAATTGGGAATCTCCATATAATTATGACATACTCATGACATCAGAATTACCAGGTAATCAGAATGCATATATTGTCCCAACATTGGCTCAATGCATCATTGCTCTCAGGATATGTCTAGTTTAAGGCACATTTTGGAGGTGCAATGAGGAATAATTAGAGATGACGGTCCCAGCGAGAAAACGGGCCCAGAGAAAACGGTCCTCTTTTCCAGGTACTCTTAAGATGGCTGAATGCTCACTTTACAATTACATTGTGTGTAAAGAACTTCATACACCCAGGAAATAAGTCTTTAACACCTTTACGCAGATGAAAAGTTTTCGATGTTGTATGTACATGGCAACGTCCATTGTGTCCAACATTGATGTTATGGACCCATACAACACCAAACAAAGTTCTATGGGCAATAGTACAATAGTATGGTGATATTATAAGCTTCACGCATTATCAAGCAGTATCGAGCTAATTTAAAAGGTTTAATGTCCTATGCCTTACACAATTCTCCAGCAACAACTTTACAATAGTTTATAAAGGCTAGTGCGTAAAGGTTAGTGCATTGAGTTCTAGGGATTCAATTTGAAATGCAATCTCAGTTTCCATTTCTACCACTCCTACATTACCATGGGGATAGTCATAAGATAAGAATGCATTCAAAGCACCCCGCTTCATTCAGGGGCTCAAAGGAGGTCCATGCCGGGGGGTTTAACGAAACCAAAAACTGATATATTTAGTATTGAAATAGGCCCTACCCTGGCGTTGTCTTTAGTATTCCTACTGCACTTGTACTATTAGTGACAGACTCTGATAAGTGACGATTGACAATGTTGTTTGTCACAAATCTAACTGCCACTGTTTATACAGGTCGTTTTTACAAAAATCACAATCATCACTGAATGTAACAAATCAGCTGTATTTTTCTTTCATCACCACTAACTAGGCAAAGAACAGTTTCCTGTCAACAATCGGTTAGGACGCCGTGGGAGGGATGGGCAGAAAAAGGTGATAGAAAAGCGCGCGAAAACCAAATGTCGTCTGCAAAACGATAATGTTGTCTTCCCACCACTGCTAGTTGTCATTTGTACCCTGTCCCGTTAGATCACGGTAAACCTCGCCCGAGACGAGGCAGAGGCGCCCTCTCTCGGCAGTGCCGACAGCTGCTCTTCGTGAACCGAACCACTGCCGCCGACTTCTCTGCACTCCGCCGACAAAAATAGTCCCCCGCCGCCAACCGTCGGTTACATGCAATAGAGACGACTGATCTTGAGATGACAAATCGTTTACAATTGCTGTTAGCACCCCGTATGACTAGAGCTCGATGTGCCGTTTAATTAACGAGCAGGGAAGTATTATCATTGCATCTCCTACCCGGCCAGAAAGGCTTTATGTTTGATTCCCCTTATTAGCCGCTATATTGGGCATGTTTCTCAGTAACTGATTCAGTTTACACCGATTTGCGGACAATAGCCCGTCAAGTAACAATGGACATAACGTCATTGGGAACGGATAGGAATTTGATGTTACACCATCAGAGTAGCACTTGCATGTGACGCTGTGATTGTCTGTACCGTTTGAATGAGATTATCAATGGGTACCCTAGAGACTGAATGAATCTCTGCCCATTAACCCTTTAAGGGCCGCATAGTGATTCAATGTGCTATAGCCCTTGTAGGGTGTTTACCCCTAAATTGAAATAATATGTCTACAAAAGAGTGAGACCTTTTCCCAGAAATGGAATTATGTCTGGAAGACAATGCAAAAGACTGCATATTGATATCTGCTTTAGATCCAGCGTAATTAAGCAGAATGTGAGCCAGAGTCAGAGTTATTTCTGGAAACTCTTCCCATACACTTCAGCAGAGAAAAGTGGTCACTGCAGACCACAGCTAGGGTAATTACCTGTAGGTCTACTGTTGCACTAGGTACCTTGAAAAGGGTCATTTCTCTACTCCACTTGATGCACTTTAATGGTCAATTATGTCATTAATAATTAATCACAATAGAATAAACATTCCAAAAGGACATGACACAATAAGTACATAGTTGAGTTGAGTTTGAAGGAAGTTTATTGACACAAATATTCACAACATGTTGCGCTTTTCAACCTTTTTTACCCCCTACACCCAGGGAATCCATTATTTAGCAAGGGATATACCCAAATATAACCTGATATCCGCTGGTAACCACTGGAGATACACTCTAACAATAGTAACATGCAATAACTTTCTGAGAGATAGAATATAGAATTTTGAGATGTGCTTAGCTCTGTTATGATTAACGCCCAGATGTAGGGAAAAGACTGCCCTACACCCACAGGGTATCAGCATAATTTATTTCAAAGCCATAAGGCAAGAAGACATGCCCAACTTAGAGACTCCACAAATCTGCCCACTCAGTACAGTGACTGCTGTGAGCACGATTATACTCAGATTGACTGCAATAATGTTATCAAAAATTGGGGTTTTCTGGCGGCCCAATGCATGGGCCGATAGCCTAAAGCCTTGACTTTTAGGGGGTGTAAGAATATTTCTGAGGTTCCATCTATTTCTTACAAAAAAAGGGAAAATACTGAAGTGGAGTAGAGAAACGGCCGATTTCGCGGCCCTCAGCGATAGAGGTAAACACCCTAGCCTTTGTCTTCATGATGCATGAATTCAGGCCCAATGGGTGATTTTCCAGTGCTGCAATCAAGCATCATGCCAACCCCCGCCGGCCCTACGGGTTGATACATTCCCGAATGCACTGTTAAAAATCCCCCGTAGAAAAAAGGTGATTCACTGGCAACGATGGATGCCAAGCTTTCACAGTTTATTTTAGGGTCACCGTTTTTTGGAAGTCACCGTAATTATATACAGGATTTCACTGTTATTTTTAGATAATAATTAAGGATGATTAAATAGCTATTTTGGTGGCTCAAACCTTTAAGGATTATTTCATTTATAATTATAGTGGTTTGTGTAGACCTGCTGGAATTATTCTGCTGTCCTGAATATGTTCTCAATTCACTACAATTATCCTCCATGTCTGATTTGGTTACATAAAGACATCTTAGTGACTGGAATTCATATTCGTCATGAATTAACCACTAAGAGACATGGATGAGTATTTCATATCACTTTACAATTACAACCCATAAGCAGAAGTATGTTAGGATTGTTACAAAACAACAACTACAGTGATAATAATGCATATATATATTTCTCATTACCACACAATAGGTGTCTATGGTATCCAAACCACTTGCTGGTGTCCCACAAAGGTCAATAATCTATTTATTATAGATATACCCAGTGGGCACAAAATTCTGTTCAATGTTGAATCAATGTTGAATCAACATTGAATCAATGTTGACAACCATTTATCAATGTTGATTCAATGTTCTGTGCCCATTGGGTATCATAGTAAAAGCTTCACAAAAGTCTGGTCTAGAACTAGGCTGCCACCTAATTGGAAAAGATGGAACTTTCTAGACGACGGAATTTCACTGTAAAAGAAATAACAGTGCTTTACCGTAATGGTTTACGGAGGTTCAATGTAAAATTGTGCTGATATCAGGTAACGGTGATGCATCGTTAAATTTAACAGTGGTCCTCTGTATATAGCGGTAATTTTTAACAGTTAGGTCGGCATGATGCATCCCAATGCCATCGTAACTTTCTATCCTATCTTGATAAAAACGCACAGAAATACCTTGATATAGACACTCTCACTACACCCATCTTACAGTTTTATTCACTACATCCTGGTGCTACGTCCATGCATCAAGCAGACTCTACAGGGTACATACGCCTCCGAAGGGCCATCATGATGTACCAATTTAGCGCATCATACAATACATTGGTGCATCATACTGTTCTTAAAGATGTCTGATACATTCTTCAAACATTGAAAGACGTACTGGCCCCACACCTACATTCCAGAGTATTGATACAGTGGGCATCAAGCAACTCCCAGTTTACTATACAATGGTTTTATACACCACTAATTGAAGCCGACAATCAGGAAAAGCTAAAGGACATGTTTTGAAATTCCGGAGGCATCTCGGGTGCAACAACACCAGTGGTCCAGGCTAGGGGTCCATACCATTATAAACAGTGGACATTACTAAAGTGCTTTAGTATTGGGAAGCAGCTCAGGAATGTACATAGAATATGGCGCACAAGTATTGCCTTAACTGGTCAACATAAAGTCTTTAATTCAAAAATAGATACGTTAGAATGTGTTCTGCCAATAGGGATTGACCAGGTTAAAAAGTGTTGGATCTATGCTATGCAATGTTTGTAATTTCGTGGTGGGGTTTATCACCTTGCATAAAGTTTACTGCCACTGATGCCCGTGAAATACCACAAACGCAAATAGATTCCATGTTTATAATTCGTTAAAAACGCTAAATTAAGGTACAATAAACAATTTTCAGGTAGATAGTCTAGCGTATAAGAGAATCTATATAATTAGGTATTGTGAATTATCATTAACACACACACATATCCATTTATTTGGATATCTTTCCATTCACTATTATTCTTTTTACACGTTTTGAAACCAGGATGTTAGGGCAAAATACTATTGTTCATTCATTCTGGGAAAAGCAGGAGTACACATTGCACCTAATGGCCACCGTCCACCGGGCTTTAATCAGCCGAAGTTATGTAGGGGATGTATGGGCTTAATCGGCCGAAGTTCCCCAGTGGACGGTGGCCGTTATTTCTATTGAATAAATTCTATATGATGAAGTTGTTTCTCACCCAGGTTCGGTCCGTATGATCTCCGTGGTATTCAGTTTTCATATTCCTTCTAGGAAGAACATCAATTAGCTTCAATTGAAGAGGGTGTGGGAGTACATTGTATGGCAGATGGTGGACGAGAGTTAGGAGGCCTCACAATCCACTCCGCCTCCTTAATAAATTTAGACATGGATACAAATATAAAGGCATTGCAACCAAACAAGCTTACGGAATTCTAGCGAAACTATGCTGTCTGTTGTGAAATAATATCCCAGCTTTTCTTGACGTGTACTTAACACTTTCCAATAAGTCTCACACCTCCAGAGTAGTGGAGAAGTGGCAGTTTGAGTGTGGGCGTCAGGGCAAGGCTTTCTCCTCATCCTTCTCACGGGGCCAAGACGACAGAGAGGCATTGTGGTTGACCATCAAGGACCTGGAGGAGAGAGAGACCCTGGAGGAACTATTGCTAACTGTTGTGTGGGTGAAGTGACTATAGTCGAGACCATGTCACTCCCTATGGGCATGGGGAACATCACCAGGTTGAGGCTTTGCCCTCCTGGAGGCCATGCTGACTCTTCCCTTTGCAGGGGGGGGGGGGGGTGGAGTTAGCCGTACAAACATGTGGTATGTTTTGTACTGTTATTAACCCCCCTTCATACATACTCTGAAGGTCCGGTTCAAGGGTTTATAGAATAGTGGTAGCCTATTCAAACTATCATTACTGTTCCTGGAAATGAACGAATCTCATAATAAATACGCTTATCACTGTTATCAATGGTTAATGATTTTAAGACAATGAATATCAAGTCTGTATTTGATGCAATAGGTACTCTCTTGGGGGCATATATCATAGTATAAATAAGATTTGGTCGTGTTTAAGCGCCGAGTATGGAATGAGCGCCGGTCTTGAATAAGCGCCGGGGTAGGGGAGTCTCCAGATAACGGGTAGCTAAAAGCAGATCGTGAGTTGACGTGCCGACTCTGTAGCATTTAAGCAAAGGAATCCAGAGTGCATAACGTAGGCTACTAACTATAACTAAATACGGTATTAGTTGAGAAAAAGATAGATTTGAAATACCCTATCTAGGATAGTGAAAACCAGTATGCAAAATAATACACTAATGATTATATTGTAATGTCCTCTCTCAAGTCCAATATCTGGGTGGAAAGGTGTGGTGAGGGAGAATCTAAAGGTTTGAGGTGGGTGGGAGGGAAGATGAACAGTTTAGAAGTAGGCATCATGACATGACGACTACATCAGAGACAAGGAGGACTTGTGTGAAAGTGAGAATAGACCATTGTAGACGCAGTGGCATGGAAAAGCTATTATATGCAAATAAGCCATTCCGAGTACTATAAAGAATATATAAGATGCGTTTAAAGTTTCACAAATAGACATACGGTGCTATGGAATCGAACAAATTGTCTACAGATTGTGAGTTCCATATTGAATGGGGGATTTTGGTAAACATTTCTGCCCCCAATTGGAAGTGCTCATTTTTTAAACGTGGGCATTTCGGCCCTTGACACGAGCGGGGGGGGGGGGCAAAAATGTCAACACCTGTTTTCTACGGAAACCGACAAGGGTCACTCCCCCCCCCCTAAAAAAAAAGCTTTAATTTTCTTTTATCCAGCCACCCATATCGTGCAGAATTCACAGAGCTCGGTGAAATATAAACACTTGATCTCTGCAAGTTAATATCTCACATTTTAATGCATCAAAGTGCTTTAGGTTTAGAGGACCAGTTAGCGGCCACCCAGAAAGGATACCCCTTGTAGGCACGCGCAGACCACGCTTAAGCATCCCGCTTTTATGAGCATTAACACTGGAAACAAGGAGGGGCAATCAGGATAGTGCATGATTATCTCATTGCAAGAAAATAAGAAAAATCAACTAAGCTAGCGGACAAACTAGATTAATTAACCTGTTTTACGAAAACGATTTTCTTAAAACTAGTCGTTTGTCAAACAGACGAGTTTATTCATCTCATTCTCTTAAAATGAGAAGTAATCTTTAGCTGTGCTAGCAGCCAAGCAGGAAAGATGATCCATGCACCCTCGCGAGGAGCAGCCTTTGTGCGTGGCTGCTTTAGAATGAATCACAAAGGGAGAATAGTGTTCTGATATAATATGACGTTTTTAAGCCTATCAGGAATCCACACCAAAATTACCTCTGTATTGAAACAAGGTTTACACGATAACGTGAATGTCCTGAAGTTGCTTTATATTATAATGAAAAGGTGGAAGTAATAACATGCATTTGGTTCTAGTGGCAGTCTGTGGGACAAGATAGCATATTCAAGTAACAAACAATTACACACAGTAATGTAACTATATCTCAGTTGTATGTATTATGTAAGGAGATAGAGCAAGCTGCACACATCGCTCATTGACGACAGCAGCTGCCTGACAGGAGCCAATACGACCCGTAGGTGTGTAGGATGGAAGGATAACATTGCACTCCAAAAATATGTCTAACAAAGAATAAATAGGAAAGTACATAATTTATATCATGGCCTTCGTGCACCTCGTAGTTCACTAAGAGGATTGGTTTCTGATCTTTATACTCCGCCTGGGTGTTGGGCCTATTGTTCTTACTGTAGGTTCTATTCCATATTCTCCTACCTCAGGGCACCAGGAAGTTATGAGCAGCCTTAACACAGACTAAGCAGAGGCTTTGCACATAACCTCCTAAAGAAGTTATGTGAACTAGGTCAAGTCCATAAAAGGTTAGCACAGAAAGTCCACTGAAGGGATTATGAGGGGGAAAACAGTAAAAATGTTCCTCTGTTGGGACCAGAACCCACAATGCTCAGACTACAATTTGGCGGTGTTACCAACTGAGCTAGTGAGCCAATTGGTCTTCAGTATTTTGTATTATGCCTATGAATGAGATCAGTGTTGAATGTGGACCAGTGTGGGTTCAAACCCCACAAGAGGGACCTTTAGCAAACCCGACGTAGCTCATTTAACTCAGACGTAGCCTATGCTTTCAGCTATGTCTGCATTTATGAGCCACATCGGGTTTGCTAAAGGTCTCTATTACCTCATGAAAATTCGAAAATCATGTAAGTTTCTCATTAAAAAATGGATATATAACATTTTCTCTCTCTATTATGGATAAAGGGTGCACCCAGTAAAATATTTTATTGGAAAGGTAACTCAGTCAAAAAAGAGACTCTCTCATGAAAAACTTTTTTTTTTCAAAATTTCATCAAAATTTCTCATTAAAAGATGGATATATAACATTTTCCTGTTCTACTATGAATGGAGGGTGCAGTATAAGTGAGAAATTTACCTCCTTGGGGGTGCAGGCGAAGAGGTTATATACCATATTCTACAGCTCCAAGGAGGTTTACCATCACGTAATCTTCTCCTCAATTTAAGACCATCTTACTACTGCAAACCCCATAGATTCAGCTGGCTCTCTGGTGGATTTCTTTGGTTTCCCCTCTTTGTGATGTTTAGTTTCATAATATCGAGCTCATAGTGTAGCAAGGTCGATTCATTTTAAATAGAGAATATGTTCAGGTAAATTGAAAGTACAGCGTGGGCATGAGGTAGACACGTCAGTATAGAACTGGACGTGTAATATGTCAGAATTATATTTTCTTCGTTGTATCCTTAAGAGTTTGAGTTTCTGTGGTACCATCATAATAACTTGCTCTCTGTGTGTGACGTCAAAGTCTACTTTGGAAAATTAGTTCTGAGATTTGTATGGTAAAAAATGAAGTCGAAGAGCGTTCGCTGGTTGGAGAAGGCCGCTTATATCATTAAAACAACTTATTCAGACGATACGTATGTAGACCGTGTTGGTTTGCAGGCTCAGTGTAAGCATAGAACTGTATACCAATCAATTTAAAAGCCTGCCAAACATGGGAGATGTCCGGCTAAAAAGACACCGGTCCGGCAGTGCAACCTATGTAGCAGGACCGAGTGTCCGACAGCTTTCCGACCGTGAATTCTTTTTCAAATATTCCTAAATATTAGAACCAGATTTATATAATTTATTCTGGTAAGAAATCATTGACTTAGGGTCGTCCCTCCTATAACGCCCAGTGGGCACACCTCACAAAAGCAGCACTCAATAAGCGTTTATTGAGCCCTACAGAGAATATGCAGGTTCACGGCCGGCGAGCGCTGAACGCAAAATGAGACCGGCTTGCCTTTCTAGTTATGGTGTATGGTGTTTTTTTCCACTATTCATTTACCTTAATAAAATAGTAATTAAATTAAATTAACTGGATATCACCTACCCTGGTAAAAAGACGGAGAAATTTAACAGACATCTCAACAATCAAAGCCAAGGTATCACTTATTGAAGAAAGAGAAAAGTATGCCCTGTCTAAATGAGTTTTTCAAATGCGTCATTCTAAATATCGGCAGTCATCTTTGAACAGCTTACAGTAGTAGTATAGTATGTATCGGAACGGGACTATAGTTAAGTACTGTTTATTACTCAATCGACCTGCAGCCAATCAGAGGCCTCCCTTTTGGCGGGAAATTCAAAAGCAGCCAATGAGAGGCCTCCCTTTTGGCGGGAAATTCAAATAGGTCACGTGACCGGAAGTGACCTACTTCCGGTCACGTGACCTTTGGGCGGGAAATTCAAATAGGTCACGTGACCGGAAGTGACCTACTTAAGAGGGTCACGTGACCACCATGTTGGCGGGAAATTCAAATAGGTCACGTGACGGGAAGTGACCTACTTTAGGGGGTCACGTGACTACTAGGTTGGCTTTCAAAATAAGTCACTTGAGATTTTGATGGATAAATAAATTTAAAAAAAGAAAAAAAAAGCAAGCTGAAAAAGCTTGCTAAAAAATAATTTAAAAATACGGCTCTTTTTTTCTAGGAGGGGGGGAGAGGGGCACTCTGGGGGGCACTCTTTAAGATGCATGGGGGGGGAGGGGGGGAGGGGGGGAGGGGCAGGGTTTTTTAAGAGTGAGACTCGCTTCTCTGCCCTCTCTAAAAGAGAGGGCAGAGAGGCGAGTCTACTTACCATGAAAGGTATCATGATTGCGTTTATGATGATGTGCATCATGATGTGACTATCTTACAACCCTATGAGAAATAAGCAAGACATGGGCGTACTTACACGGGCTATTTGTAAACTAATGAATGTGACTTCTTCGTTAAAATCAGTATCTACAACTCTTTTAAGCCTAAGGCTTTTTCTTGAGTTTATTCTTTTGTTCAATTTCGGGCCCACCTCAAAAGAGGAATAGGCCCTCTGTAGCACTTGTCGCTTGCTCATCAATCAGAGCCGGGGTGTAGAAGGCCCCTGCCCTGTCGGGTACGTTCTCCCTCTGGTACGTTTTTGGTTAGTTTGGAGCTCTCAGTCGACTGTCTTATCCACCTTAAAAAAACCAGACTTTCGGTGTCTCATGATAAAACTGGTGCCTTATACTAAGCGCTGGATTACTTTCTCATTTTTTTAGTGTTCTATCCAATGCTTATTTAATTTTTGCACTGATAAAAACGGTTAGCTTGTACAAACACGCGGTCTATTTAAGTGTTAAGTGTAGAAAATGAACAGAACAGTGCACAGAAAATAGAGCTACCGACTACATTTCGCCCAGTCACTCAGCGGAGAACAAAAGAACTACTGACGTAGTGTACCCGCTATTCCGACAGTTGGCGCCACCGTTATACTTTTCCCGCGTGCGACATGAAGCCCTGGGGCGGGTACTGGCTGTTTTGGTTGTAGGTACCGAAACATAAAAAACTACAGCCAGCCCAATGTCATGGTGAGACAGCTCTCTTATTTTTACCTTGAGTAGCGTCCGTAGGGCCTATGACAAAACCTAGTCCCGTACACTGAGCAGCTTGAGGTCTGAAGGCTCATACAGAAAAATGTGTGGGTGTGTGGGTGTGTGGGTGTGTGGGTGTGTGGGTTGCTTTACGCCTTAGTTAACAGCTATGGTCATTTCAAGAGCGGTGATGGTGATCGAATCTATTGGCCCTTTTACCGAGACAAGGGTTCTTTTACATCCCACACTACATAGCAGAGAGACGTCTAGCAGCCCCTAGAGGCCCCGCAGGGGGCTCGAGAGGTGCCGTGGAGAAGAGCAGATATCCACGAGAGGCCACGCCAACAACCAAATTCTATCTTTATCCCGCGAGAAAAGGAGATAAGGGTCAAGGTTATGAACTATCAAAAGATTTTAGAGTAAATTAAGTTATGAGATATTAATATAATGTACATATCTAGGGCCCGATATAGGGCCTCTGCAGATCCCCCTTCAGGGCCCCGATCCATGAGGCCTTAGAAACGGAGCTGGGTCATGTAACCAAGGGAGATCAGCAGTTGTTGATGTCGGCGCTGCCGATAACGCTGGTAAATGACCGTTTTACTCATGTTTAGAGTCAGAATAGCTTGAGTATTACTTGAATATCGAAGAGTAGAGGTCAAATTACCCCAGACAAAGTGTTTCCATCTAGAAATTCTCGACAGTATTTCCGAAAATTGCAAATATTGGTCCCAGCCCCACGGGGCCCCATACCGAGTATTAAAAGTTTGAGATGCAACTTTCATTCATGCTGTTGACCAATCAGGGGGCTCTGTTTTTACGACCTTGACTACATAGTAAAAGTGATTGACAACGTCAGATATCACTTGACGACGTCAAATATCGATCTGATATTTGATCCCTTGATATTTGATTCAAAACCCACATCGAGTGGGATAAAGCCTTTTATCATCTTTTGATTGTGAGGCATACACTTTTCTTACACACAACAGCTGTCATCTATCAAGGGGCTCTGGATAGGGGGTCCCCATGTCGAATGTCGATCTTAGAAAATGACCATGTCACATGACAATGTCACTTAATAATGTTCATATCCCATGTCGATTTTAAGAAATGTTCATGTCACCTGTCACTATGATTTTTTGGGTCTCATGTCACTTGTCATTAGACCTCATGTCGTTTGTCGATTATAAGAAATGGTCATGTCACCATATCGAATTTAGCGGTCCACACCCATTATCAAGTGTCAGGGCATGTTGGCTGCTTGAACACGTAGTCTGTCATCACCCTTGTTTCTGTGCCTTATCTAAACAGGCAATTAGTGGCCGCTAGCCGAGAGTACCTCCCTGGTCGCCTCTCCCGAATCTGCTAGACGTCTCACTGATAGGAGTGTGTGGGTGTGTGGGTCTGTGTGTGTCTGTTCGGTCTGTGTGTGCACGCGTCTTGCACTCTAGTCTTGCGGACCACTGTTAAGCCTGTGGTTGGAGAGCGCGACATAGCCGCTTGCTACACTCTCTAAACAGAGGTCCGCAAGACTAGGCCGGATCGCGCTCTTGCTTAAAGGTGCACCTCAACTCAGTGCGCCTTTAACAGCTGCCCCAAATAGGTGAAGTTCTTGACGCGGCACAGCGCCTCCCACCAGTAGCCAATCAGCGCGCCGAACGCCGGACACACCTCCACCGTGTGAGCCTCTAAGTAGGTCACACGAATCATACTAAGATGCCGATCTCTTCTGTCGGTTCGTCGCGGTGGCCGTGAGTGATCGCACGGTCGCCAAGATTCACTGCCTTGATTGGCAGAGGGGGGGGCTGATTACCCCCCGTCGGATGAATTGCGGCGAAACCATAATCAATTTTTCACTGTTTTAGATAAAAGAGATCCAGAGCTATCTGCTCGTCCAAGAATTATTTTTCTATCAGCCCGGGATCACCCTCAAATTAAGGCCTAAAGTCCAAAAACCCAAAATTTTTTCCCTATGGGATTTCAGTGTCTAAGCGTTTTTTGCAGCCCCAAGGAGCAGCTCACGGGCTCGAACCCTGTAAACGCTTTGACGCGCTTTCGTCGCCTTAGGCGACGTAGACCTACCCTATTTTTTTTTGGACCATGTTACCTGAACACGGATTATTTTTTTGTTTGGCCCAATGAGCTCACAGCTAGACTAGATACCTCATGTTTTGGATTGGAGAAATCAGCAGAGCAATAAAAAGCGCGGTGAGGCTAGTGTGGCCCCTGTGAGTTGTAAAATTGGTGCTAAATGTGGTAACCAGGCGGATGCTGAGTTCATTGATATTGTCCGTTAATGATACTTAAGGTGGGTGTTGTCTAAAGTTTTAATTGATATTACCAATGTAGCCAATAATGACTTCACAGTTGGGGCCCTCGCCCGCAGGTCCCAGATTCAGGGTATTCTTTGTTTATTGTGTGGCCCCTAAAGAGGGGCCGACTAACTCTTTAGAGTTAGTTAGATGCTGCCACTGTGCTATGCAACAGCAGCTATTAATTACGCTTCATGTTGGGCGGCATGGATCACTTGATGGGTGATACCTCAAAGCTCAAACACGGCAGAGCCGTGTGTGGCATGCGAGGACCAGTGGGTCAGGGGTGATCCGTTGCAAACAGAATGCTGATCCGTGTGAGGTTCTGACTTTCTATAGTTTTTTATAAAGCCTTAGATATGGTGTGGTATTTTTCATCTCGCTATAGTTTAGTTGGTATTTAAGGAAACCGCCTCATTTCTATCAGAAATACACAATATTGAATTGTTTTTTATATTTTAATATATTAGAAGCGCGCTTTGTTGCCTATGTAGCTCATTATGCGTTGAAATGTTCGCGAGCATCGTAGGAATGTACAAAACCCCTATTGTGGCACCATCTGACGAAAGAGCGGAGAACTATACTAGCGCGTTTCGTTATTCACATCTTTTGACAGGGACTTGGTTGGTGGCTTTACGCCCTAATTAACAGCTGAAGTCATTTCAAGGGGGGTGATAGTGATCGAATCTATGGATACCTGAAGGTGGAAAGCACACACCCTACACTTTTACCGAGGCAATGGTGGTGCTGCTCAAAGGGTGTGGCGAGCTAGACTGGAGGATGTAATAACTAAGCAGCAGAAGGACCAAAAAGACAATCTCGTAGTAGTAGGTCTACTTAGATCTTGAGTAGCCGCCCTTGTGGTTATAATTACCTAGACTAGTTGGCTCTGCCAGCCTGGTCAAGTGAAAATTGGTAAGGAGACTATGAACTAAGCTAACATCTCATAAGTATTAGTTACCACCCCCTCACACCCGTTTAACAACGGATTCAGGGTCTAATTATGGAGACCCTAGAGTAAGATTAACAATATATCCCAATGTCTGTAGTAGACATTTACGACATGCAACCTGCCCCCTAGAAGGGATAGATCTGACCACAAGTCCGCAATATGGGACTCCCCCTCTGAGAGTATCAAGGTTTGCGTATAGTCTCTTGCAGGTTAATCTGTTATCTACCCCTTTGTCGACTTCGCCAAAATCCTGGGAGATTCACTTTAAACCTAAGGTCTACCCTTTTTATTCTTTGTTTATTGTGTGGCCCCTAAAGAGGGGCCGCGGTGTTGATTAATTACACCACATGTTAAGCAACATGAGATCAAACCTTCCTCAAAAGCGACAAGGCTCAGAGTCCTGTTGGACGGGAACCCTGTGTGGCATTTCAAGACGAATGGTTGAGTGATCTGTTGCAGATGCCGTTCCGTGAGAAGTTCTGACTTTATATAGCTTTTATATCGCTTTAGATATGGTGTAGTATTTTCAATCTCACTATAGTTTAGTTGATATTTCAAAGAATCTGCCTCATTCTATCAGAAATACACAGCGTTGACATGTTTCTTATATTCAATATATTAGAAGTGTGCTTTGTTGCTTATTATAGGTTATTATGCGTTTAAAATGTTCGCGAGTATCGTGGAAATGTACAAAAACCCTATTGTGGCGTCATCTGACGAAAAGAGCGGAGAACTACACTAGAGCATGTAATGGCCAGACCAGCAGGCGGCAGCAGAGTGGTCAAAAGACAATCTCGTAGTAGTAGGTCTACTTGCATGTTGAGTAGCCACCCTTGTGGTTGTAATTACCTTGACCACAGGTCCGCAATATGGAGCTCCCCCTCTGAGAGTATCAAGGTTTGCGTATAGTCTCCTGCAGTTTAATCTGTTATCTCCTCCTTTGTCGACCTCGCCAAAATCCTGGGAGATTCACTTTAAACCTAAGTCCTACCCTTTTTTATTCTTTGTTTATTGTGTGGCCCCTAAAGAGGGGCCGCGGTGTTGATTAATTACACCACATGTTAAGCAGCATGAGATCAAACCTCCTCAAAAGCGTCAAGGCTCAAAGTCCTGTTGGACGGGAACCCTGTGTTGCTTTCGAGGACGAATGGTTGAGTGATCCTACCGATCCGTCAGAGGTTCTGACTTTATATAGCTTTTATATCGCTTTAGATATGGTGTAGTATTTTCAATCTCACTATAGTTTAGTTGATATTTCAAAGAATCTGCCTCATTCTATCAGAAATACACAACGTTGACATGTTTCTTATATTCAATATATTAGAAGTGTGCTTTGTTGCTTATTATAGGTCATTATGCGTTTAAAATGTTCGCGAGTATCGTGGAAATGTACAAAAACCCTATTGTGGCGTCATCTGACGAAAAGAGCGGAGAACTATACTAGAGCATGTAATCGCCAGACCAGCAGGCGGCGGCAGAGTGGTCAAAAGACAATCTCGTAGTAGTAGGTCTACTTGCATGTTGAGTAGCCGCCCTTGTGGTTGTAATTACCTAGCCTAGTTGACCCTGCCGGCCTGGTCAAGTGAAATTAGTAAGGAGACCACCCATTAACGTGCTCCACAGTCTTTAGACAGTTAAGACTATAGTCAAGACTGGAGAATTTGGCGAGACGCCCCTCTGGGAGGTCATAATCCTCAATGTTAGGTGTTAGCTCATTAACATCAGATACCATATTAACAACCCATTTAAATGTTCATTTTAATAGCAACTCACCCTATTCTGACAAAATCCTATTAGCAGGTAACCTCTGTGTAAACCATACTGCAAACATCTGCTACTTCCAGCGTCTGCCTCGTGACTGATAGTGTACAACAAGACGAAGTGGGCAGAGATTAGAAAAAATGAAGCTCTTTATATAGCCGAGAGAGCAGCTAATCTGGATGTTCTAAGCTTGTTTTCACCTAGAGCTCCAACCCTCTTCCAGAGAGAATCAAATCGCTTTTCACCTGAACCCTTCCACCCTTAATCCATCAGCATGAAAAGAGAATTAACGAGTGTAACGTGCGGTACATGTATATGGGATTATAGCTGGTGAAGAGATAAAGCCGAGTCACCTGTGTATACAAAGACTACAGGGGGTGATTAACGACAGGTGTGACGCGCCAGCCCGTGAACGGATTAAGCCAAAAAAAAATAAAAAGGTATGTTTCAGGTAACATGGGCAGAAAGACTGGAGTCGGTAGGTCGGATTTTTATTTTATTTTATTTCATTTTTTTAACATGAAAGTACTAGCCATCCTCCGTGGAAATTCTAAAAATGACCCAAAAAGTATAAAAATATGAAATTTTCTTCAAACTTGCTTAAAAAAAAACGTAGGGTCGACCCTGTTTTGCTAGGGTTGGTCGGGTGACCTGAAACAAACCTTTTTTTTTATTTGGCCTTATCTTTCAAGCTGACGCTTAAATTCAACTAGCCAGCCGCCGTCCACACCACTCACTGCGACAAGAGGAGGTGCTGTTGTTTTACACTTGAGTCGCTTACCACATGGTCTCTACCTCACAGACAGACACGCGCCCCCTGTAGCTTTTTTTTGTTTTTTTTTGTATACACACGCTAATCTCATAACCCCCTTATCCGTTATACAGGTAACGAGTATTCTCTTTTAAAATAGCTGCCAGTCAGCTTAGCTCTAGAAGCAAGAAGGCGTGTATAGGTGCTTTATAAGTCGGCAGGGGGTAAATACTAGTGAAAAAGGAAGGCAGGTGTGCAGGTAGCTTTTCTAACAGACACGTGTGTGCACTAAGCTGCTTAAGTCTAAACCCTCCCGCAGTAGTCAGGTGGCATGTGAAAACTTACTTAACTGATCTCTTACATTGAGTAGAGTCTCTGTGCTGAGAGAGCCTTTTCAGCCGTTTAAGAGGATTAACTAGGACAGGGTACATAAGGAGTGAAACGCCGAATAGCGGCTACTCAGTCTCGTGCAGCACAAGCAGCAGCATCTAGCAGCGGCTTCAGCAGCAGCTGCACGTGCAGCACAAGCAGCTGGCAGCGACTTCAGCAGCACAAGCAGCACGAGCAGCACAAGCCGTAGCATTTGTCAGCAGCATCCGTGACATCGTCAGCAGCAGCCCCCATGACCTTGTCAGCAGCACAAGCAGCCAGCAGCTGCTGGCAGCTGCTTCAGCAGCTGCTGGCAGCTGCTGCACGAGCAGTAGCACAAGCAGTAGCATCTGTCAGCAGCAGCAGCAGCAGCACAAGCAGCCAGCAGCTGCTGCATGAGCAGCACAAGCAGCACAAGCAGCAGCACCGACAGCAGCAGCAGCAGCAGCAGCGGTGTGGACCACTAAAGTCGAGATGAAGCCTAGTGACATTTGACATGAAGCTTGAAAAACACAGTGACAGGTGACATGAGCAATTCTTAAAATCGACATGAGATATGAGCATAATTAAGCGACATCGACATGCGCCATGGCTATTTTTTAAGACAAACATCATATGTCATAGCCTCCTCATCCAAACCTCCACTAGTAGTGCTCTATAAGCGCAAGCTGTAAACCCTCTCCTCCCCTCGTGCACACAGGCGAATTATCAGAGTCAGCCAATGGTGTCAATACCCCTCTCATACAAGGGTCGGGCGCTGCTGGACTATAATAGATGAGTCAAGGACCGTTCTACTGAGGGTCAGGCAGGCTAAGTCGGACATTCAATGACAGGTAGGTCTTTGACAACCTTGCTTGAAAGTCTGGACAGCATTGACAGACTGGGGCATAAGGATCTCGCATGGTCAGACTTTCAAGCAAGTTTTGCTAAAGTCGCGTTATTGAATGTCCGACCTAGCCTGACCCACAGTAGAACGGTCCTTGACCCGTCTATTATAGTCCAGCAGTGCCCGACCCTTGGCTGAGAGCAGTTTAAGCGCCATTGGGTGTCTCTGATATTTGCCTCTGTGTAAGATGAGAAAAAAAGTCTGTTGAAAGACTATATTTCAAGCCAGAAAACTGTAATTAGCTTTCCAAGTTGTTTATTTAACAATATCTTAGCCTAGCAAGCAGCTGTCAGATGTCATCTAAGAAAAAAATGTGAGCTGTTAATAGATTCAAGAGAAATTAGTTTACAAATAGCCCGTGTAAGTACGCCCATGTCTTGCTTATTTCTCATAGGGTTGTAAGATAGTCACATCATGATGCACATCATCATAAACGCAATCATGATACCTTTCATGGTAAGTAGACTCGCCTCTCTGCCCTCTCTTTTAGAGAGGGCAGAGAAGCGAGTCTCACTCTTAAAAAACCCTGCCCCTCCCCCCCCTCCCCCCCCTCCCCCCCCCATGCATCTTAAAGAGTGCCCCCCAGAGTGCCCCTCTCCCCCCCTCCTAGAAAAAAAGAGCCGTATTTTTAAATTATTTTTTAGCAAGCTTTTTCAGCTTGCTTTTTTTTTCTTTTTTTAAATTTATTTATCCATCAAAATCTCAAGTGACTTATTTTGAAAGCCAACCTAGTAGTCACGTGACCCCCTTAAGTAGGTCACTTCCCGTCACGTGACCTATTTGAATTTCCCGCCAACATGGTGGTCACGTGACCCTCTTAAGTAGGTCACTTCCGGTCACGTGACCTATTTGAATTTCCCGCCCAAAGGTCACGTGACCGGAAGTAGGTCACTTCCGGTCACGTGACCTATTTGAATTTCCCGCCAAAAGGGAGGCCTCTCATTGGCTGCTTTTGAATTTCCCGCCAAAAGGGAGGCCTCTGATTGGCTGCAGGTCGATTGAGTAATAAACAGTACTTAACTATAGTCCCGTTCCGATACATACTATACTACTTACAGTGTATTTGATCATGTGACAACGAAGTCGGATTTTGTGAGATCTCGCACAGACAGGGACCTTAGTGCACCGTGCACTAGGGCTGCATTTTCTAGTTGATAATGCACTTACTATTACCGTATTACGTCACATCTGTTACGTAGGAGTGCCATAATTGCAAATGAGAGAACTTTAAAGAGAGCTGTATGCAGGATCCCAAGTCATTATTCATATTATGAAACTCATAATAATTATGATGTTAATATAACAATAACAATAATTAACTATTAATTTTATGAATGTATAAAATGAATGTCATATTTCGCACAAATATGGCAGCTCCACTACCCGATTTCCTCATCTGTACAAATCTGCCAGATCATGGTAACATAGCACTAACATAACCTAGTTAATGCCAGGGCATCCGATTTGCGAGAATAGCCCCGATCTGACAACAAAATCGGATAGTGGATGCCAGCTTTAGATTCTGCTGCTCAGCTACATTTACTTCTAACAGTGTAAAGTGATCACAACTATCATCATCACCACAGTGTACTGCTTTCACTTTGTTTAATGTATCAAGTTTGGATGCGATAAGGAAATCATATTGATGGGCCCTGTGCCGTATACATATATGGCAGTCATTCTAAGTCGCCTTGTTGCACCGGTAAGACAGATGACCAGTGAGCTGCTCCTTGTTTCTGGGCTCTAATTGAATGAGCTTCTCACCTCCCACACACTGTGATAGTTCTGAATCTGCCACCGCCAAGCATGCACTTGCCTCAGAGACATTATTCTTCCTTATTATTCAACACCATTTGGCGTTCGTGCTAGCTAGCTTTGTCCTTTGGAGCATGTGTGCGCTATGGTGTCAGGTTCACGCAATATCGCCTACTTCTATTCTTCTCCATTGCACATGATGATGATATAGTTTTAAAACCAACATAGCCAAAGGCTGGCTAGCAGGTCAACAGGGCCCATACGGACCGAACCTAGATCTATTGCACGGGGCCGTAGGCCAATAAATATAGTAAATAACTAAGTCTACAGTTCATAAATTCTAAACGCAACTTCAGCCAAAGTGACTGTGGTGATACGAGAAACGCAAAATAGTCGCCTGAATTCCGAATACCGTATTTCCCCGTGTACTATAAGCCGGGGCCCGTGTATAAGCCTGCCCCGTGTATAAGCCTGGGCAAAAGGTGACTTAGTGTTGTATAAGCCGGGCCCCGAGTATAAGCCTGGGGGGGGGGGGGGGTGAAATATATACTCAATAAAAATAGGCCATAAGTCCACTTCTACTTGGACTATTCACATAATTCTTTCGGCTATGTGACCTCTATTTACTCTAGTTATGTCCCTAGTCATTTTAAAGAGAAATAAATCTTAAGTTGCTAAGAAAATTATTGGAAATGTTGCATCAAATGTGTTGGAAAAGTAGGTAATTCTGAAAATTGTAAGAAGGTATCATGGTGTTTCTACAGCTAAAGGAATATAAGCCTGCCCCGAGTAAAAGCCTGCCCCGTGTATAAGCCTGGTCAGTTTACCACTTAGTACTTGTATAAGCCCGGGCTAATACACGGGGAAATACGGTAGTATGTGTATGAATACGTAGTAGTTTTAGGACGAGTACCATGCTGTACGTGAAATGCAGTGAAGGGAGGCCGTATAAGCTTGGTACAAGGGCTATAACTACTTTATACCACTAGCTGTATGCAGTATACAAGAGATGTGAAATGCTTTGTTCTCTGTGCCCGCTATGTGCCTCTACATGGGTAAAAATCGGCACGGGCGACACAGCGACACGGACCCAGGAAAATTAGGGATAAAAATGGACCCATAGGGTGTTCTCTCAATATTCTTATGTACCTAAAAATCGACACAATGACACAGTCCTTCTGCTAAAAATCGACACGGCGACATGGTCAAAATTCTGGGTACCCATGTAGAGGCACCGCTATGGTATACATGGACCATAAATTGCGATTCATATAGACAACCTATTAACTCCTCTCATGCTGAGGCTATCAGTATTATCGATTATCATGCTAAATATGTCTTGGACCTAAGTGACTTCTCATTATCTAAAGGAGTGTCAACAAAGACTTTGGTAAGCCTTATACTATGAGTGGTAGGGGCTCTAACACACTGTATGTGTCTGGTGTGTACCTAACAGTGTGTAGATCCTCCAGTACCTGATACACACACCACATGGCTATCAGGGACATGCTCCCATGGGGGCGTTAGGGAAACTACAGGTGAGGGCACCTTTGTAATCAAGGATCAACCATTCAGCTCACCACACCTTCATGCATGGCTTATATGTGCTTTAACTGCGGGCCTGCAGCCTTAGCAACGGCACAAAGAAAGACAAGTAGCATAAAATGTGGAATTATACATTTCTTTTCCAAACCACTGGAGTTTGTAAATTCAGTATATGGCTTTAGAACAGTATGGTTCGTGATGAAAATTAATTTATTGAATAATAAACAAGTTGAAACATTCGATAGGATATAATATTATAAGAAGTCTGTTGTGTCAGGTATCAGGACTTGGGAATGAGAGGAGAGGACTGGAGCCAACGATACCATGCAGTTTCGATATCTCTGCTAGTGTGGATTGGCAATGGCTCTGACGTGTTAGCAAACTGCAACCTCCGTTGCTAGGGAAAACAGGCATTGACGTCATAGCAACCATGCATCAGTTGATATTGCTTATTTTGGGTGTCAGAATCTACATAACATAACACCCTGTGAGGGTTAGCATCACGTACAGCAAATAGAATGATTCAAACACTCTCTTACATTGTCATAGTCCTTGTGTTACCATGGCAACATATATTGACGTCATAGGCTAAGTGGATACTTTGATTTGCCAAGAGACCTTATCCAGGGAGCACCCTCAGAAAAGTGAGAGTCATTGTCGCTAAAACTACCCTCACCTGAGAGTCAGGCAGTGCTTGACCCTCAGGTGAGGGTAGTTTTAGCGACAATGACTCTCACTTTTCTGTGTGTGAGGGGTAAGTCCCCCTACCCTCAGGCCTGGGCCTCAGGCATCCAACTCCCCTTCAGCTGTTGCTATTCTTGGTGACACCCTATCCTATGTGAACAAAGGGAGGCTTCCTCAATATTTGGGCTCTACTCTGTCTCTGGTGCAATACCAACCTGCCAATGTAGACAGTATCTTAATTATGGATGTATAGCCCTACTTCACTCCTCTCCAGGTACTCCCACACACTTGTACAGTATAGTTGACAGGGTTGGGCTTTAGAGCATCTCGATGCCCGCAAATTTGCTATAATTGAAACTTGAAACTGCTGAAATTATTTTTAGGATTTTAAAATCCCATCTTATATCATACATTTGTAGGCTAACTAGGCCCTATTACACGCTGGTCAATATATATTCCATTGTATAGGGAGCTATCTTTACACACCTTTGATTTCCGAATTGCCCCATATGATACCGATACCCTCAAATGGTGTTACCTGCTGGGTTTGTTATCACCTTATATCCTCAAACAGATCTTATACTTATACACACATGCAACCTCAGAGGATGGTTACCCGTGTTCTGACTACCCTTTTAGCAGGCCTACTAATTCTGCAGAGCCTTGTCAGTGTCTGCAGCCGTCATGTTGCACCAGGTAAATCATTAGTTTCCATTAGTATTGTATCAAGATGTCTCAAAGGGATTATGCTCTCTGTATAGCATGTATAGATTGCTCTGAAATGTACAGGTACCTTGATTTTGCAATGTGTATTTATTGTCATCAGATGATTTTCTAAATATGATATATAATATGATATAAAAATGTTCATATCTGTACATCGGTCTACCTGCCGGGTTGGTCCCCTTGGGTATCAGAACAATTAATTCTGAGTTAAAGGGGCATTCTCACCAATCACACTTAACCACATAGTAGACTAGAACAGTACTAAAATTGTGAATGGGACACGCTTGGTGATTATGCCACTTTAAGTGCCTCTGAACAATTATAAGTACTTGTCCATCATGACTAGTAGCAGCCTAGCAGGATACCAAATGCCACATCCAAGCCTTGTGTAGCTTACAGTTACATTCAGGTGCTATTTGGTCATCTGTAAGCATTGCAAGATACATGTATAACATCTATTGTGGGCCTTAATTTCCTCCCTACACAGAGAGAAGTAAAAGAGTCACTACGACTCTGACAGCCAAAGTCACAGTTTGTCTCCCACGCAACACCTGTAGAGGAGGGTCAAATGAGTTTGACTCTCCATTCCTTAAGAGTCAACCACAGTTGACCCATCAAAGGAGGGGCAGTCAAAATTGATACTTGAATACATGAGGGTATGCAGGTCAGGTGGATTGTGTAATTATATCAGGCTATCCTAGGACGACAGGTGCATACAATTAGTGGACAGGCCAGGTGAGGCCTGTAAGAGAAGTGAGTAGGTGGTTATTGCCCCAGAGAGGTCAATAACAAGACACTTGTCCTTATGTGAGAGGGCTAAGTTATATTTGCCTCACACTACAGACCATTGACCACAATCATCAAATTAGATGCCAATATCATAGGTCTATGTGTAGTATCAAGCAGTGTCATACCTTATATCTCAGACAGTTATGCCCAGCCTTATGATTATTTCCCTTACCCACAAATATGGTGGCTAAGCTTTATACTGTCAATGTTCTTGGACTATATTGTAAAGTTTATCATCATATTTGATTCAGGTAAGTAAATTGGAAAAGCTTTTACATTGACATTCCTTAACTACATTATTTAGACAAATCAAGACATAGTGTACTAAAGGAGCAAAACTGTTTGGCATGTGCCAAATGTCAGAATTATTGACAGTGGCTCTAGCCTGTGGTTGCCACTGGTACCAAATTAGTGCAGGTTGCCCAATCATGTGGTTTCATATAAAACTACTATCATCTTTTATTTGACTCTTCATGGAGAGTCAAACTATGTATGATTCTGCTGTCAACTGCACTTGACTCTGCACTGAAGGTAGAGTCAAGTTGTACAACGTCCAAGGGGTATGGCTGGAGTGGCTGTGACACCTCCACCAGAGTTATCATGACTCTGCTTCAAGAGTCAACTAGAGTTGACTGTGCCCAAAGAGTCATGGCGACGCCTTTACTTCTCTCTGTGTACCTTTTCCTATTGGACTTTTCCCATTATTTCCCCTTCATATTTACACATACCCACCAGCCGCATATACAATTAGCTGTCATGCTAATACAAGATTATTATGGTACTTTCCAATAGCTTAACATCTGAGCGATCGTTCTTATGGAAAGTCATTAATTTGTGGATTATTTATAACCATGGTCATAATACTGCACTTACGGAATAGCTCGCCCAGGTGAGAGGACAAACGTTTAGAGCGTTATCTTAATCAGACTATCAAGATGATCTTATTTGTCTTAACTTTTTTAGTAGCTGAATTTCAATCCTATTTTAAACTATCTTAATCCCCTCTTAAGACTTATCTTAGACTATCTGTAGATTGTAATAAGTATTACTATTACAATCTAGTATGTATTAAATGGGGGGCTCTACCCCCCCCCCTTTTTTTTCTTCTTTTTCTTTTTTTTCAATCCTATCTTAAACTATCTTAATTCTTTTTCTTCTATTTCAATCCTATCTTAAACTATCTTAATCTAAGACTGATCTTAGACTATCTTAAAAGTATTACTGCCCGATTTTAATATACTGGATTAAGATTTAAGATATAAGATATTGACAGTAAGACACTGAATTAAGATATTAAGATTTAAGATTAAGATAACACTCTAAGCGTTTGTCCTCTCACCTGGGAGAGCTATCCCATATTTGCCATAATACGTGTAGCATACAACTATCATACATGATTTCCTTTAGAGCTTGATGAGAACTGAAAAAAAGTACCACATTGCCTACTTGTAGGACTAGAAAGATTAGGTCACTGATAACATTGCCAAAATCAAATTCGATTTGTACAACATGACTCTCATTCCAGAGTCAGGCATATTGCCAAGATCACTCAATTTTGAGAGTGACTCCAGAATTGCCTGAATCCATTTCAAAGAGTGTCTGAAAAGGCCTAATCCTGGAAGGAGAGTTTGGCATTGCTACCTCCCCTTCAGATTCCAGCATGGCCTAACCCGTTATAACTAGAGTCTGTCAAGGCTGGATCCTCCAGAGTTCAGTATTGCTAATTCAGGCTCACTCTCTATTTTCTCCTCTGTGTATAGCATTCATATGAATACAGATAACTGTAGTCAAAATCGACTTTTCTTTTTCGGAAATGCTTTTCCTAGCTATTCAAAAACTGCCATGTAAATTCGTATTATTTTGTATTCACTGTATACTAAACCCGCAAATAACCCATATAATTATGTCCTATAGTAACGATAGAATATTTGTCAAGTGAATGTGTCATCAGTCTAAACTGCACTCTCTCCTCCTGTCATGTAAAGGATCCTCTAGAGCCTCTTGAGGCTCTCATCTCTACCTTCCTTATTATCACTTATAATGGGCATGTTTGAACAGGACATTGATATGGCGGTGAAGTCAGATCTGTATTCAACCTTATCTATGGGAAGATAACTGTGCAAATTAGTTCCCAAAAATGGGCAATGTCATGAACATGGCGATTACCACACAAACGCCCGATATGTTAGCATTCAAACATGTGACGTCTGTGTTGCGTATGTATGACGTGCCAGATGACGTGCTACTTTGGTGGGGTAACAGGGCGACGTGTGTCATTTATAAAGTTACTATAGATAGTGTAATAGATAATACAGTTGTTGAATTATTCTGAGAGCGCACAAGGGGCGACAATAATAATGAAGAGGCATACCTCCAACAGTGCTTGGGGAACTAATCTCTCCATTTGAACATTATAATAATATTATGCTTCTACAGGTTTCACATTCATCCCTTATACTAAAGAAATGCTACCGAATTATAGCCCGAATTCTGCCTATAGCCAGTGAGTAACGTCCTGTCCAGTATTGGGCCCAACGTACGGCTCAAGAGGAATGCTGAGAAATGGACTTTCACGGCACATAACTAACTTTAAAAGCCTACTACTTGAGGTTGATTGTTTAAAGTGGACTGTTGTGACAGCCTGACACTTTCAGCCAAACCGTTGAGGCATTTCAATTGCCAGAGAGAATAACAGCCCGGGTAAAACCACCCAGACATTTAGCTTTAACTGACCCATTCGATTATCCTGTTTTTGGAGATGGGGATCCTGTAGGCCTGGAATTAGTTTGGGGGAATCATCTATAACGTTAAGACATACCTTACTGCTTGTGCAGGCCGACGAGATGCATCCCCCCTCTTTTGTGCAAAATCAGCTTTTGTCGCCATAGTTCATCTGTGTGACATCAGATGTATGCCTGCCTGTTTTCTATGTCTCTCTGTTTCTGTCTGTCTCTGCCCTTACGAGTAACCCCTCCTCCTTTGAGTGAATGCATTGTTCCAGTGACCTAATGAGCAAACACTCGATATCAACCTTCTTACCCAAACATCTATGTCAAGGAGACCCCATGACCTGAGTGAAGGGCATTGCCCTTTGTACAATTTAGGGTAAGTGGTTGTACCCGAGTACACTAGTACATCTATATGGAATGCCAACACACGGGACACGGTCACGTGACCAAAGCGTGGTCATGGAGGCTATTACAATCTCTCCCTCCTGTAAGGATTGACGTTGATATACATGCACTTCTAACGGGCGATGACTATACTAAGTTCGCCTACACATTTTATATAAGGCTAGAACGGAATGCAACTTGTTCCCGGGACTATCATTGTGTTCGCTGGCACAGACAGCTCTCGTGAGATGTTGGTTCTGCTCTCGTAACGCAGCTTGTCCCGGGAAAGCGTTGGTGTGTGGGTGTCTGGTACCAAGCTGAATCTCATGAGATAGACCGTGAACAGAGCTAACATGGCCGCCTATACGGAACCACCAGAATCATCGCTATAGCCAACATAATATTATGGGATACCTGTAGCAGAAGGGGTAGGCCTATAGCTCTCTAACTGGTGCGGACTTGTTCCCGCAGGCACTCTGTTTACACTGACACTAGCAATCTCGCGAGACCTTGGTTCTGCTCTCGTATTGTAGCCTGTTCCCCGGAAGCTATGGTGTGTGAGTGGCTGGTCACTGCCTAAGTCTCACGATAGATTGCGAGCACAGAACTAACATGGCCGCCCATACGGAGAAACCCGAGTCATCGCTATAGGGTATAGAGGATTGATAGAAGATAGCAGAGGATTGATAGTAGGAACTTATGTTTGAAGTACTCTATGCTGCTTATATGTGGACACACTCAGACGCACGCACGGGTTAGCTCTCCCAAGTGAGAGGACAGACGTTCAGAGCGTTATCTTAATAAGACTTTTAAGACAGTCTGAATAGTCTTAACATTAGTTCCTAAACAACCCGACAGATGGCGCCATCCCACATCACAGATGGCGCCATCCTTATTTGAGAGGACAGACGTTTAGATCGTTATCTTATTAAGACCATTAAGACAGTCTTATTGGTCTTAACTTTAGTGGAGGTCGCTTATGTCATTAAAAATTAATAATATTTTGAAAGTATTACTATTACAACTAGTATGTAATGGGGGGCTCTGCCCCCCAACCCCCGTTTCTTTTTCTTCTTTTTCTTCTATTAGAGACATCCTGAGTTCCTCTGAGCTGGTTGCCGGCTTGAAATGATTTATTTTTAATGATGAAAGCGGCCCTGGGTAAGACTGAATTAAGACTTTAAGACTTAAGATTAAGATAACGCGTAGTGTCGGTGTCTCAAGACATGACACCCCTGCCCCAACGTAAGACACTGAATTAAGACTTTAAGATGTCTTACTAAGATAACGCTCTGAACGTATGTCCTCTCACTTGGGAGAGCTATCCAGTTTTTGCGACTTAGACAGACGATTTTAAACAGCATTAATGCATTCTTACGATAAAGGGATATTTATCAGCATATTAATTAAACCAATATGTGGCCATTAAAGGGTTAATGTTCGAGGGACGGGCTGGCACTGTGAGACTCACAAGAGCCTATAAGCTAATTTATACGTGTAGATGGATAGATATATCATCTCTTTAAGGTCTATTGTCTTTGCTACTATTTACCTGGAATGTTGGTGAAAGGAATGTAAGAGCAGTGCTCCGACCTTTACAAGGGGGTGTCATTCCTCACCCTGGTCAGCACTGCACTGGTGTCAGTTGTAGGGGGGGGGGGGGCATTTGTTGGTGGCTGAGTGTCATGGTTGTTCAGATGCATCTGCACTGTAAATGGTTACTGTTATGTAAAGATGAGTATAGTCTTATCCTTTAAAGTGTAAAGTGTATCTTATGGTCCTTCATAAAGTTCAAAAATGTTGGGGGAAAAATGGGGTTTGCCCCATAGTTAAGGGTGTCCTATCTTCAAATGTCAATATATCAAAATCTAGCACTATGAGGTATTGATTTTTTTGCTTCTATCACATCATCATACATCAAACTAATATAATCTAAAGTGATTAAGAGATATCATTTGTAGAATTGAATTGACCGAACCCTCCCGTACACCTTTGAAGACCACCTCCGGAGGTTTAGAGAAAACTTAGAACAATTATTTATATTATATAGAACCATAATATATTGAGGATACACTATTATTTAGTGCTGAAATATGCAGATATAATGCTTATTTCTGTGCTGATAACAAACCTTCTTGCCATCTCCACATTTCTGAATTCCACAATGAGTGCTTTCACCTCTCCTCGTAAGGGGGCTCCACTTTCAACCCCTGCATAGCAACGGGTCATGAACACACTGCATAGCTGGTAGACATGATTGCACTTTGTGTAAACCCCCCCACCCCTCCTTGGGTCCTTACCCTCACACCCAGCAGTCCATACTATGGAAGGCCGGTGCGCCATTGCCAATTGCTAATTGCTAATTGTCATTTGCCAATTGCGAGTCGCCATTTGCGAATTGCCATTTGCGAATTGCCATTTGCGAATTGCCATTTGCCATTTAGCTGCCATGTTGTTCAATCCAAAATGACGGAAATGGACACTTACACTATTTATTACACCATGAAGGACGGGATGTCGACTACAATTGACTTTAATAACTCTATGGGATTTAGGAAAATCCCGTCCAAGGGAAACTATATTTGGAAGAAATCCCGGCCAATGTCCAAGCACCACCCCTAATGTCCGAGCATCCCCCTCTAACAAAGAAATAGATTTTTTTTAAATAAATGCTCGGACATTGTATGCTCGGATATTTAGGTTCTCGGACATGTAGGTGCTCGGACATTTAGGGCATAGGCCTACTCATTTATCTTGTAAAAATTTTTTGCTCATGTCAGAGCATCAAATGACTGAGTACCCTAGGCTATGTCCGAGCATCTAATGTCTGAGAAATGTCTGAGCATACAATGTCCGAGAACAAGCATATACCAAGCATGGCCGCCAAATAGCCATTGGCAAATGGCAATTGGCAAATGGCAAAGCCTATGGCGCACTGGCCTTCCATACCAGTCTATATACATGCAGGCGATTCCAGTTTCCTCTGTTATTACATCACAGGGCCAGGTCTGTTGGCAAACACAGGCTGCCACGTGGTTGGGTAGCTGTACCATGATAGTACCATTCACTCCTTGCTAGATTCTATTATATCATATCAATGTTGTAGCAGTCTGCAGGTTTCAATGTAATAATACATGGTGCATCTATAAGACTGTGTAGATCTCATTTATAGGATATATTTACAATCATCTACAATGATTTGTATGTGCACTTTAATTGTAACTGGGTGAGATATGGTTCATATACCATACGAAGTATCAACTACTTGACTTTTGTTGGCCCCCACAGTTCTATTATTAGGTGTAATCTACAGCTCGAATCTAGGAGAGGTATGTGATTGGGGGGGGGGGGGGGGGGGTGTCGTGGACTACTTCATACCGACACACTGCACCCCAACCCACCCACTCTACCCCAGGAACCATTTCCCTTGTGTACACGTATGCAGCATTGGATTTCTACCAAATGGGGCACACTGCATGCCTTCTTAGTGCAACTATTGAACACCCCTTGGTTGTCACCCAATGTGACGTCACATTGGGTCAGGGGAATGTAGTCCCTCTCTCTCTCTCTAGGGGAGCCACAGGCAATGATATTTCGGCCCTAAGGGTGGTATCAACTTAAACTAATGATAAATAAATAAATAAACCCCCAAGACAGTAAAACCTGTATACAAAGTCAGCCAATATATATAGGTACCCCCTAGTATTAACAACATATCCATATGAAAACCTCCGGAGGTGGTCTTCAAATAAGTATCACCTAGCCCACAGTCTATAGGCCTACCTATTATTGTGAACCTTAGGAAACAAGGGCCGCCATCCATGTGCTAACATTGGCCCAGTACTCTCCGTAAGACCTATATGGTATTAATCTCTGAATATAAATATAATAATGTTGGGATAAAGCCATAATAAGAATGTCCGCGGCATTCTTATCAAAGGTCTACATGTAGTTATCTAGTACTGTTCTAGTTAAATAGCGAGTGGTATGTCAGTGATGAACTTATTTAAAGCTTGACCGTCATGGTTGAAGTGATGCCAAAAGCACTTTTGGATATAGTTCAGTTTTCATTCACAAGAGGGCTCTTAAAGGGCTGGGAGCTCAGCTCTTACAGGCACAAGATAGGGTGAATATGTTGTAGCTGGACAATGCTCATGGTCCCCTGTCCAAACACTGCTGCCCTCTGGTGGAACTGTTATTTTAGGCCATGCATGGAAAATGCTGAACTTATTCCCTGATGGCCCAGCTTTAAGTGAATTAATGCGCCACAACCACAGAGCGTCTGTCATTCACATTTCTAGTAATGTGATCTCGTCCAATAAGTGTTAGTGGTACTTGTGTAGCTTCAAAAGCCATATATAGCATGGAAAGGTTGCAATAACATTCCCATGACATTTGCTGGCCTTTAAGTAACTCTTTTTAGATAGTTTTATTGACCACATTTCATATTATAAAATACGATCCTCCAATGAAGCCATTGCGAAACAGGGACAGTACATTTAGGTGAGGTAAACGATGTGCGGTTACAAAAAGTTTTGATAAGCGAACTTACTTGAATTGCTTAAATCCCAACATCCATGCATGCATGGATGAAATAATTATCATGTCTAGGCCTACACTAGTGTAGCCTACAGCTTCAAAGGCATGCCACGCCATGCCTAAAACTCAAAATGTAGACAAACAAATACATCCAGTAGATAATGCAGGGATGAAGACATTGGTTGTACTTTATTGGTACTTCACACGTAACGTATGTCTAATCCTCGCGTGATATCCAGTCATCACGAGAAACAGCGAGACGCGTCAGTCAGGAAGTTGTCACGATTGGAGAGTGCATCTTATAAGTCAGGACCGCAGCAAACAGAGGACAAGCTCCCCATTGGTCGGCTGTGTTGACGGGTTTAGCACCGGTTACGGCATAGTGACGTATTTGGATTTGTGCCGGTTTGATTTCTGTTGAATGGTGGATTTTGGGTTCGAATATATGAACGGAATATTGTGAGGGACAGAACAACTTATAAATATCAGCCTGCCTAGTCAATGGAATAGTGAAGTGAACCATGGAACTTGGAATGTTGATGTTGGAGCTGAATGACGTCTTGTATCATGCCCTATTATGACAGTGTAATAAAACGGGTACTTGAACCATGCTCGCTACAAACTCAGATATTGCATACTGATGATCGTATATATGTCTATATTACACTCTCCACTGTTGGTTAATGATATTTCATCAATGAAATATATTGCTGTAGTCCTATATGTATTGATGGGCATCCGGGAATTCCCTAGTCTTCTGAGAAGAAAATCTCTAGTTCTAACATTCTTTACATAGAATGCAATCATCACTGATTTTCTATGGAAAATTGGCATATATAGCAATTTGTGGTTGCCATGGAAACCATTCCACTATTCTATGGAACATTATGGTCCCTGCCTTTTCAGGAAATTCCATCAGTTACTCTAAACTAAAAACAGATCTTTTCAACAAATCTATCATTTTCATTGCCACCTCATATTCAAGGAACTTTCTACATCGTTTGCATGTATATCTGTACTGGGCCTTATGCTCTTCAAGGATATTTAGAATTTGAAACATAAATGTATCCCTATGGTAGTGGAGGGTTTTAAAATGCCATTAAAGTCAAGACAAATTGCCTGGTGGAAGTCTAGAGGGTGTTTAATGTCAAACTAGAAGCGGGGGAGGTCTATTGGGTAGTGTCTATGAGGATCCATGTGGTTCAAAAACATCATCACCTGAGTCTATTTTTAGCACCATTAAGCTCACAAAAAAGGACAAAACGACCAATCAGAGCCTCCCCTGTTGTCACTGCAGAACGCTGCCGTCAGGGAAACACACGTGCACATACCCGTGCACAGAGAGAAGAAACATCGTCAAAGGGGAGTCTAGGTTGCCTCCAGAATGACTTCCTTCTCTGGGGAGTCCAGGTCGCCCAAAGCAGCCTATGTGATGATATAGTTTTAAAACCAACACAGCCGAAGGCTGGTCAGCAGGTCCACAGGTACTCTCGTTCCCAAATCCTTCCGAAGGAAGGCTCTGGGGACAGCCAAATGACCTTGAACTTGGGATTTTGCTGGGTCTGGGCAACCCCTGCTGGTAGGCTGGAACCAGTGAACAGGAACAGGAAATGGAACCAGAATGTATGATGGCAGTTTTAGGTAGTTTTACCATCAGCCTTTCTGGTTCCATTTCCTGTTCCTGTTCGCTGGTTCCAAGCTATCAGCAGGGGTTGCCCAGACCCAGCAAAATCCCACCATTTGGCTGTTACCAGAGCCTTCCTTCGGAAGGATTTGGGAATGAGAGTAGTCCACAGGGCCCATACGGACCGAACCTGGGAAAGCCTATGTGACTCTCTGGCTGACCTAAGTTGGTCACCTGGGGGACCTAGATCTCTGGGTCATATGACTCCCCCGGGTGACTCCCTTAGGTCAGCTAGAGAGTCAGCAGGGCTCCCTTAGGCGACCTGGACTCCCCTAGAGAAGTGAGTCATTGTGGAGGCAACCTGGACTCCCTTTTGACGCTGTTTCTTTTCTGTGTGTGTGTGTAGTTTGACGGAGATGCACTTGCCTTTTAGAGAGGGGAACAATAGTGTCCACCACGTATATGTTTTGTGTTCTCGGCTTGTATTTTAGATTTAGATCAACAATGGTTCGAGAGAAACAACAGATGTTTACAGAACTCTGGAGACTAAAATCTCTTGGTGACATTTTATAACGAAGAATTCCCCCCATACAAACTGCATGGGACTTCACCAAAACGACTCCTCTTATAATCACCGTTGCAGCAAGCTCACTGAACGAATTTAGGTCTCCTCTCTGATATTTCTTTTCACTAGAAAATCGAGAAACACATTTTCAACGAATATTCAATTAGAAACACTATTTTCCTTTTTGGTCAACAGCTTCGTTTGAATATTCTTTTGATCTATTTTTTGGGTTGGCATCTCGTTTAAAAAAGAGAAAAAACCTTCCAGAACATATATATCTCATCTTAATGTCAAGTATTGTCTTGAAAAGATGTTAATATGATCTTAGAATTACCCTTTTAAGATTCTTAAAGACATTTTCAAGACTGCAAATGAACTTGAAAATGTCTTAGAAATGTCTTTAACATCTTTTTAAAGTATTTCTAAGATATTTAAGACATCTAAGACTCAGTGAACTGGTAAATGACCGCTGGGGGCCAGAGTATAAGACAGCATATGATGGCACCATCTATATGATATGAGTATTATTAAGACTTTAAGATTTTAAGATCTCGATATATTAAGATTAGAATTTATTAATATTAAGATATGATATGATCAGAATGTTTGTCCATGCTCTCTGGTGAGCTAGGTCTGACGAGTCTTTTATACCCAATACATTAAATTAAACTGACTTAGTAAGTCTATTTCAGAATGTAAAAGCGTCTTCAATATCAAGGGCCAGCCTTAGGACATATATGGCTGAGGTCATGGAAATCATAAAGGGCAATTAAATGACAGACATGTGCATTCACTAACTGTCTATATGTATACCTTATCAAACGAGGTGTTATGTGTCCCCTTTTACATGCGTATTACAGGGTTGACCCCCCCCCCCCTCCCTCACACACACACCTACACACATAACCTACCTATACAATGTGAATCACTTTAGAAACAGGTACCTTTAGGGAGTGTTCATTTAGTAATTACAGGGAGGGAGTGGTGAGATTTTGCGCGGAGGCACAAACATTTCTTACGCCTCCCCTTGATAGCGCATAGAATGTCTCGTGGCCCCCCTCACCGAAGGGGCCGAAAATTTTTAGTAATGCGCTGGCTTTTTTGCTTAAAAGGGGCTGCATTTTACACCACCCCTGAAGAGGGGTCAGATTTTTTTACGTCCCCCCCTCCTCAGGAGGGGTCGACAAATTTTATCCCCCCCACCTCCTGTAACTAATAAATGATCACTCCCTTGCGATCCCTCATAAATATAGAATTCATACAGCCTTTGATATAAATCATTATGATCAACTTAACACATCTCTTCTTTATTGCAGAGCTGTATAACACATGTGGGGTGAAGTTCACCTACTCCTCTAGCCTCTTCATTATTGGAGGACAAAATGCACCTGACAAGGCGTGGCCATGGCAGGTGTCAATCAAATTCACAGACCCAAATACGGGCATAACTGGTCACGTGTGTGGGGGGACGCTCATCGACCGGAGCTGGGTACTCACTGCTGCACATTGCGTCGATGGACAGTAAGTAACCTGACTTTACAACTGAGAAATGAATAGTTACATTCTATATAAAATGGGTAGTACAGTTCAAATAAAGTGATGTATAAAATAGAATCAGACAGAGAAAAGTAAAGGCGTCGCCATGACCTTTCTACTGGTCAGTGTCAATACTAATTGACTCTGATAGTTATGATGACTCTGGTACTTCTTCTCAATTGGCCCTAATTGGTCCACTTGATTTAATGAACTTAAAAAATCGTACTATCTTACAATAAGCCATATCACGTGATGCCTTATCTAATCTCGATCTATTCTACAAACCACAGGTTAAACCCCGGAAGAAACGATCCGACTAAATTCCAGATCCTTGCCGGAACCAATCAAGTTGCCACTTACTACATAAGTGGTCAGGCCATTGGTGTTCAGAGCATCATTCCAGTGAGTTTGGCTACCATTATTACTTTATAACATTTTCAATGTACCTATTCTTACAATTACATAGAAGTACTACAATCATGGCTAATTGCAGCGCCTTTTAAAACCTGCATAGAAAGGTGTTAAGCTGGACTCCATGATACATGATCACCTTATATTGAATTTGAACTATTCTTAAAATAAAATAGATACAAACACTATATAAAACTGGAGCTGCACTACGTAATGTAGATGTTGTTTGTATCACACTCATCAGCTAAGAGTTTCAACTCTAGTCCTGTATGAATTATACCCCGTAAGAAATAAACTTTAACAATTAATTCATCTAAAGATATGAATAACACACCGACCTAAATGAATTGCTCTCTTGGTACACAGCATCCAGGGTGGTTGTTCAACCCAATGGCAGGATTTCCAAATGACCTAGCGTTGATGAAGTTGGTTCAGCCTGTGACCCTTGACAGTGCTGTTGGCCTTGCCTGTCTGCCCTCATCTGACAACATCAACCTACAGGGGAAAAACTGCTGGATCACAGGATGGGGTGTCACTGTTGGTAATTAGAGCCTTTATCATTTATATTATGTTGGTTTTTTCAGAAAGAATTCTGATTAATGTTTATCAAAGGACTATGCTCAGAAGTATGTTATAATTATGGTAAACATTGTGCCCCCTTAAGTTCAAATCCCAATATCAAATTAAATGCAATTTTGGAAACTGTTGCGATTTTGAGACCTTCCCGAAATTGCAACAGATGTATCTACAACAGAGAGATATAACTGCTGCTAAGAATCTGTCGCTATTCGGGAACTAGTAGTACATTTAGATTTTTAGATGTTTTTCCTTGCTTAAGTGAAAAGTTTCTACAATTTGACCTTTTCTGTTGCAATCTGAGGAGGCCCCTCGTTTCGAACGAACCACCCCACCTCCAGGAAAATAGTTCCACCCTAGCTGACCATAAAGAGGACATCATTGGCAACATGACATTTTTTACGGCTTGTCGATTGGACAATTATCAAAGATTCTAGAGAGAATTACATGAACGATTGATTAGATACACGAAACTCTGCTTCCTCTTTAAATGTATCTCACAAGGTAAGGTCCCATAGCTTCAAATTTGGGGCATATCGTTACCGAAGTGACAAAAGCGCCAAACTTCTCATCATTTTTCACGTGTCATTGAAATTGAGCTATGCACCTGTAAACCCTGTGTTGCTATGCAAATAAACAATTGGAATGGCTGTTGCTAAGCAACCACTGGCCCTAGAAACCAATGATTAACACTGTTAAAATCCTAGCAGTCAATTTAGTGGGAGTAAGTGTCATTGAAATTGAGCTAAATAATCAAGTCTGTGTAACTAAGGAAATAAATATTTAGAATGGCTGTTGCTAAGCAACAAACCTAGCAACAAACCAATAATACCACTGGATTCAAAGGACCCAATTTAGGGGGGACAGGTATGGTTCAAATTTGTATAGGGACAATATTAATGCTATGGGAGATGTGTTTTTGGCCAATTTGGTGGCCATCTTGGATTTAGGCTGTTTCCATGGTTACCGATTTGTTTTGAAGATGCAACCTAGGCTAAAATGAATCTTTATGACCAAATGAACACCTATGAGAAATTTGGCGTTTTTGTCACTCCGGTAACGATTTTTTGGCTAAGGGACCCTACTAAAAGTTCTACCATCACATTAGAAACTCAAATTCCACCATTGAAATAATTGTGCCATATCCAAAAACGAACCGCCCCGCAAAGAGGGCTAGTTACGGGCCTGCTGAGCATTTGACCTGAAATCGTGAAGATGTTGCACTTTATATCTGACTCTATTATATTGTACTGTGGTATTTGGAGTAAGCACCGTTGCAATAGAATGTACCCATGCAATTTGGAGGAAAAAGAAGGCTCCTAAATCGCCACAGAGTCAAAGTGCAGAGGTTTTTAGTCATCGTGGGATTTGAGCTTATGCTTTATACAGGTAACTAATAATGTCTTTACTATATCTTCAGCTAACGACCCAGCGTCCATGCCAGCCACGCTGCAGCAAGCCGAATCAGCAGTGATCAGCGAAACATCCTGTCAGCAGCAGTATCCACTTCCTGTTGGGAATAAACATGTCTGTGTGGGTGGAGGAGGTGCACCCACCACATGCACGGTAAAGGAACCATATAGTCACTGTCCAACCCTTGATATATGTATCTCATCTTTCAGGACACGCAATGTATTAATTGGTAACCCTAGTCCTAACCACATGCAGTCTCGTATTCAATGCCCCCCACTGCATACAATGTGGTCGTATTCAATGGGCTAAGAAAAATTAGTTTTTCCTTCATTAAAGCTTGACCGGCATGGTTGAAGTGAGGCCAAAAGCACTTTTGGATATAGTTCAGTTTTGATTCAGAAGAGGGCTCTTAACCCTTTAAGGCCGACCAAAAAAAAAATTGCTGGTGAAGGGGGCCGGACATTTTCATAGGAACCCTCCCAGGGCCGAGCCATTGCTGATTCCCATCGAGTTATGATGACTATAGTCGATGCTCGGCCAGCTTTGGCGTCGACTATAGTCGATGCTCGGCCAGCCATGGCATCGACATGCAATGTATTAATTGGTAACCCTAGACCTAACCACATGCAGTCTCGTATTCAATGCCCCCCACTGCATACAATGTGGTCGTATTCAATGGGCTAAGAAAAATTAGTTTTTCCTTCATTAAAGCTTGACCGGCATGGTTGAAGTGAGGCCAAAAGACAAAAGAATAGGGGCCGTGCGCTGGGTCCGCCCCCTCAGATGTAATTTTACAGAACTGGCAGCGTTGTAAACTTGACAAAAGAGCTGAATTATGTTTACCCGGTAATAGATATATGACAAAAAATTATATCCTGTAAAAGTACATTGTACTGCAAATTTAGAGTAACCTTTCAAATGTATACTTTTCCTAGCTGATACTTGCTGTTGATATAAGTATATATGAAGAGTTTCGTTGCAAAACGCAACAAATCAATTTTATGAGTTTTGAGATAATAATGCATTTCTGATTTTGACGAATAGGTGAATAGGAAGCATTTTTCTTTAATGACTAATGATATATGTGCCACAAATAAAATATCTAGAAATCGATTTTTGAAATCCTTGGATTTTTTTTCTGGTAGAAAAAAGATGATTTAATTTCAGTTTTCAGTTTTTTTGCAAAACGCAATAAATTCAAAATCTCTTTTTTTGCATATGTCCATAAAATCAGTACTCGCCTTTTTTTTTATGTTTAATTTTCTTGGTGTAGTGGGACATACATGAAACACCAACAAGTAGCTTTAAAAAATCCTTGCATCATTTTTCTCTTATTTAGAAAAAGGATTTAATTTGCTCAATTTAGTTTTTTTGCAAAACGCAATTAATCCAAAAGCATTTTTTTGGCGAAATGCAATAAATCCACAAAAATCATGAAACGTGGTATGTGTGTCCATATTTAAAATGCCTTCTAAATAAGTAGTTTTTCTTAAATTTTCAAATAATGCTATTAACAATATAGACCAAGATTGTATTTAATAAAGCCTTATTTAGACCGTACACATAAAAGAATAAACAGTCATTCATACAAAAACCATGTTTGATAAGGTGGATTTATTGCGTTTTGCAAAAAAACTGCTTTTGGATTTGTAACTGAATTTTCGACAGGCCCTATCTTCTAAATGAATATATATATTTATTTTTTTTCACTTATTTTTTCAATTTACCCTACACAATACCCCTGACTTGTTTTCTCCCAATTTTGTATTTTGGCGCTTTTGGAACCAAACTCTTCATATATACAAATCGCAATTGCCATTGTTGTCTAGACATAAAGGGAGTGGACAATAACCACACAAATGGATGTTTATATTGCATCAGTAAGAAACTAATTGGAAACTTATTGAAATCATGTAATCCAGAAGAAGACAGCTATACATCATTTGCCATAGTTATATTGTACGTATACATGTCCCGGACCAGAATGCAGTAGAAGAACAGTCCTAAAGTAGTGTGAAAACAGTGCAGTGCTGCAGTAGTGTTTCAGCATCAGACCAGTATGAGAAGCAGTGCTATATCAGCATCCACTGTATGTCTACTGTCAAACAGTACAGAACAGTCCAGCAGTGACCCAGCTCTAGACCAGTATGATATTAGTCTGTAGGCTGCATTGATACAGCATGTCCCAAATATGTAAATGAGTTGGCAGTAGTTGAATAGTAGCTACTAATTTAGGACTGCTGCAGCAGTCTCTATTCAGTACTAGTAATACCCCATTGAGGAACAGCATTGGGAGCAGTATTGAACCAGTACTACTGATGAACCACTGCCATAGCAGTTGCTGAGCAGTAGACTACTGATCAGGCACTGCTGTAGCAGCATGTCATCAGTATTCCTGATGCTAGGTTCAAAAAGCAATGGATTTGTAAATATAAAATTATATACTATAGGTCAAGATAGTGAACAATAGAACTGCCAGGCTTTACATCAGACCCTACATACTATCAATGAGTGAAATCTCCCGTTCATACACTCATATTTTATCGATCCACTTGACCACACACAGTACTAGTTACTATAGGGAAACAGCATAGTTCTCTCCATACACCCCCACTCTTTCCTCCTTCCTCCATCTAAGGCTGTTGGAACATAGAGATAGATTACAAATGACTGATTTACTCACCAAATAGAACTCTCTAATCCTGTTTCAAGTGGCCCACTGTGGTCATGGGGTCTTCAATGCATTCTATGCCCATTCTTGGTGCATTAAATATATCCTAGAGAGTGGTATTTCTCTAAAATATGCTCCCTGTGTGCTTCTTTGTTTGGCCCAGTGCAGGTTCCGTCCTTCTCTAACTGTCAGAATCTTATAACCCAATTAGAATTAGGTCACAAGCACTAGGGAACCCTGAGAATTCAGCATTGAATCAGTTGACTGCTGCAACCACACTCATATTCCTACCGGGCAGCTAACGAAACAGGGACCTGCTGAAATCTTTTGAGGCGAATTCGAATCTTAAAATCGTATGGAAACCCCTTGAGACTTCTTCTAGCTAGGTTATCTACAATATATAATCAATGCTCAACCAAAATATGGAAGTCATTGGCCAAGCCATACTGATACTGCAGCTTTCCACAGAATGTGCATCTTTACATTGAAAATGAGAGAGTTCATGTCCTAATGGCATACCATTTGTTAATAATGGTGTATGGATTTAGTCATAAGTTGGGGACTTATCAATACAGTAATATATCAACATATCAGAGTGGGTTATTGTTATTATTTCTATGATAACTTAGGAAATGAATATTATCCAAATGAAGATTCTAAACTATAGTCATGAACCATTGACTATCTCATCAATAGACGATGCTAATACTTTCCTGGATAGCTCAGTCAGCAGGGTGCCTTTCTCTACATCCTAGGGTCGAGGGTTCAAGGCTTACTTGGGGAAACTTACTAAAATGGTTTGAAAAAATAGCCCTGAACCAACGCACACCAGGGGAGTCAGTGAGTTCCTAGAGATTCTGAGAATGTCCACCAGGTGGGGTTAGTGAATTTCTAAAGGTTCTGAACATCTCCACAGGATCCCGCCACTAGTTTGTCAGAATTATCCTTAGGGACCGCATGGTGTCTGTTCCTTTGCCATTAAGATCACCAATGCAGCACAGCTCTATTAATAGAGAAAAACATGCTCTGATAATGATAATAATTCAGTAAATATTTAGAATGGTATAAGAGGTTTTCGTAGCTTTTTGACCCAGCCAGTTTCTGCCATTATCCCTGTAGGAGCAGTGGTGGCAGTGGAGGTGGAGGGCACATAGGGGGGCGCACTTATCATGATATCAATATAATATATGAATGGTGCAGTGCCATCCTTGTAGAGTCTTGTAGTGATTGTTACAGTTGGTGTGGCCATTGCAAGTTGGGATAGTTGGTACTATAGCTGTGACTAGAATATTAAAGATAATAAAACATAATATTAAAGATAATAAAACAAAAGTGAGATATAATATATCTCACTTCGCTTTCTATATATTATATAGAAAGCCTATTCTCTTGTGTATCAACACTCCAAAGAATGGCACAGAAATCTTTACATTAGGTCCCCCTTTTACCTAAAACAGCACACCATGTAAGCCCATTGAGTCATGCTCCCCAGCCAACATCACTGGCCTTTTCATAATGGACCTGCATGTAAAGTATGTGATTTTTGTAAAACACATCCTGATAAAAATATATGTTTTATCAGTCTGAGAAGAGGAATAATGGATCTTTCTAATGAGGTAAGCCACATGCTGATAAACCTGACACATTTTGTAGAAGAGGTAAAATAATGCTGTAGAAAATGGGCCTCTTTGGTACTGTGACAGACAGATAGGGAGTGCAGGAAGCATTGAGGTACCCTATCTAATATACATACTAATGCCTTGCATATGAAGGGGTGTGCTTTCATAGACCACTGGTCGTTTAGCTATGTAGCAACATAGAGGCACATGTACTAACAGACTTCATAAGTGATCCCTGTGATATTCTATAATAATATATAGATTAGGAAATATTACACTAGTTGTTGTTCATGGACAGCAAAATGTACTGTAGACACATGTTATTCTGTTCGTAATAAAAAAAAACAGCTGCTTACCTTATTAGAAAGACTCATGTCCAAATTGAATTAGTTTGATATTTTCCAACTTTTTATCTCAGGCGAGGTTGACAAGCTGGGTTGCACAGTTCTAATTCAAAACGAAGGTGATGTTGTTATTATGAGTACCATATTTTAGGATGGGTCCGCAATCCAAACTCCAATTTGACAAAATAAGTCCCACCCTAGCTTTATCTTCCCCAAGCTTTTTACAAAAGAAAGGAGATCTTGGGGGCAGAACCGCAATGCGCCTAATCCTCAGGATTACGTATTTGTAGGCAAATTAAGTATGCATTAAACACCTTTACAAAATGTGCATCTCCCATAATAGCCCGTCTGCCACATTCATGCCACGTTTTATGTTGTCATCATCTGGAATGAAAGCTACTGCCGGTGGTTATGTGACCTCCACCCCTGCGCCATACTCATTCACATGTCAAAGCCAAAAAGCCCTGTCATTTACATGCTCTGTTTGAGACAAAATGGCTTTTGCTTTGAGCTGACTCCTTTGCACTTGTGGATGAGATGCGACGTCAGAGCAGAACAGCCCACGCACTGCTACATTCTCCAAGCAGATTCTCTGAGTTGCTCCGAGCTTACTTGAGAGCAAGTCGGATGGAGAATACTAGTAGTCGTGATAGCCCTGATAACCTTCAATGAGTGTAATTGATTGAAGACTCCCTAATGATGATTGGGGATCACGTGTGTTACCAGGATATAGAAAATATCAGCTCATTAGGGAAGGGTTGTTTTAGAGGGGTCAAATAACTAATGAGCGCCCAATGTGTGTGTGTGGTTGGGGTTGATACCCAAAAGTACTAAGATTCACAGTTATGGGTAAATTGGCCTACCATGATACTAAAAGGTTATAATCTATACCATCAGCCTGGCACCAGTGGCAGTTTAAGGTTTATAGAAGTATATTTTCCGCACAAGGGTGAAATATGTACACGCATTCATCCACTAACCCACTGTTGTTAAACAAAGATCACTGCATTACAATCACTAACTTATCGGTGATTATGTACAGCTTTTAAATACATGTGTATGAACAAATCTAATAAAGCAATATTCCCTCTTTCATTATATTGCAAATATTCAGAAGTTACTTACCACCAAATACATTAATCTGTATGCCTATCCTAACATGAAAAGAATCACTGTAATGAACTAAGGCCAATAATCTCTTGTTGATGCTAAGTGATATTAAATTCTATTTCCAGGGTTAAGAAAAGTATTGAACCGTTAAAGATCCACTTACAACCTAAATATACTACTGTTTCCTGTATATATCAACAGGGCTGGATCCAGGGGTGCCTAGTGGTGCGGAAGGGTCCAGTGGACCCCCTGTCCCAATTTAAAATGCCTCGGTCCACCCCTAATCGGTGCCAATATACTGAATCATAGACAGTGTCCTGGGTAAATCATTATAAAACAGTTTTACATATCTTTTGCAGGGAGACAGTGGCGGTCCTTTGTCGTGTGAGGTAGATGGGAGCTGGATCGTGGCTGGTATTGCCTCCTGGGCAGTCAGCTGCAGCACCTACCCCTCTGTCCTCACCAGGGTCTCCATGTACCGCACGTGGATCTCAGACACCATCTCCACTAAATACCACCACCAACGGGTCTAGTAGACCCCTGTCATGGACACCACCGCTACCAAATACCACCACCAACAGGTCTAGTAGACCCCTATCATGGACACCACCACTATAGTAAATACCACCACCAACGGGTCTAGTAGACCCTGTCATGGACACCACCGCTACCAAATACTACCACCAACGGGTATAGTAGACCCCTATCATGGACACCGCCCTTCTAAATACCACCGCCAAAGGGTCTAGTAGACCCCTATCATGGACACCACCACTATAGTAAATACCACCACCAACAGGTCTAGTAGACCCCTATCATGGACACCACCACTATAGTAAATACCACCACCAACAGGTCTAGTAGACCCCTATCATGGACACCACCACTATAGTAGATACCACCACCAACAGGTCTAGTAGACCCCTATCATGGACACCACCACTATAGTAGATACCACCACCAACAGGTCTAGTAGACCCCTATCATGGACACCACCACTATAGTAGATACCACCACCAACGGGTCTAGTAGACCCCTATCATGGACACCACCACTATAGTAGATACCACCACCAACGGGTCTAGTAGACCCCTATCATGGACACCACCACTATAGTAGATACCACCACCAACGGGTCTAGTAGACCCCTATCATGGACACCACCACTATAGTAGATACCACCACCAACGGGTCTAGTAGACCCCTATCATGGACACCACCACTATAGTAGATACCACCACCAACAGGTCTAGTAGACCCCTATCATGGACACCACCACTATAGTAGATACCACCACCAACGGGTCTAGTAGACCCCTATCATGGACAACGCCGCTACCAAATACCACCAACAGGTCTAGTAGATCTTTCAGAAATGTATTGACTGTGAATGGTCGGCATGCTGCATGAATGCAGCAACAGTGAATTACTTGCCAGTACTGCATCCATACATCATGCATGCTGACAAAAGGGTGTCGTATATTGCATGAAGCGCTATTTATGCATCATGCAATCACACATAAAAAAAGTAGTGCATTGGAGCACTATGCTGGGATCGAAGGTGTATTTGCCAGCCTTGTGCCATGTCCAGACCACCCCTGTGCAAATATGCAGTTGGCAGTTGGACCAAGGACTAAAAAGGTCAAACTGTATTAAAGGAATATTGGTGTTGTTCTTAGCAAGACCGGAGAGCTCATGGTCTTAGAAGGTAATAAAAGAACAGAAATAAACTTAATTAGATTGGAGAGTATTGTTCTACTGTTGTTGTGCTTTGAGTTTTGAGTTTTGAATATTTTTATTTGGGGGGGATGTTTGGCTTATATGGCTTCAGCAGTGAATTCCCTATACTGTCCATATTTGAGGTTATCAATTTAACAGTACTGTTCTGTACGTGGAAACGAGAGAAATAAATTGAATAGGATCGCAGCTCGATTGCACACAGAATAAAGCAGATATCAGAAAAAAACTGATGCTATCATCTGTCATGTAATTTGAAGAGTTGTCAACTTCTCAAGATATGCTATGTCATCTTCCTGTGATATGTCGTCTTTCTAATACATGTCATCTTCATAGGACATCTTTGTTATGGTTGGAACTTTTATCTATTTAGATGTTATATACCAGAGAATGTTAGACTTTGTCTATGTACTACATACTGTAAGACTTGGCAATAATGAAGCTATAGATAAAATGAGTACAGGTTCATAAAGGTCATTATCTTTCTGTCTCATTTCCCTTAGATACATTATAATTAACTCTGTTACAACAATAAGTACTTCAATTTTACTGGACTCTCCTTCACAGTGGTAACCAAATATATCACTAATTCATAATGCAGACGTGGTGGACTTGAATTTACCCTGGATTGTGAAAACGTCTCGAGCTGTGGGCGCTGTAAGCTTTTAAAGCATGTTGGGGGAGGGGGGCAAAATCGGATCAATATGAGAGGAAAATACGGCTGTAGAGTAGATAAAATTACACTGTTAGGAGTAAGTCATATAGCGGCACAGTATTAAAGGAAGTATTTTTGGTTTCCAGTAGCAAATACTGTAGGTTACATTAGATTGTACTGTAGCTGTAGGCCAGTGTTCAAATCCCAGTCAGGCTACCAGTGCAACAATTAGTTTTCTTTTTCCCCTCTGACTTTCTGACTTAAATCAAATAAAATCTACCTATATCTACAGAGCAATACATGTACTTATCTTTCAGTTTTTGAATAGGTTCATTAGTGTAATTGAGATGCATTCCAATGGTAATACCTATTCTGACCAGTGGAGACTCGAACACAAGACCTCCTGTGTTTGGGGTTTACAGTATAGTTAGGTGAGTTTAGCTGAACAGTATGTAATACTGGAAACCAAAAATAATGTCCTTCTATACTGTAAATCTACAGTATATTTCACTGTGCATCTACACTACCTTCTGACAGCATATAGTATTGTTGGCTGGTTCCAATTGCCATAACTATGTGTGCAGCCAAGGGGAAAGGGTCCTCCAAGGTAAAACTCAATTATAGAATTGAGGTCATCAGCTTTCCAGTGATAACCATATTTCATTAGCAGGTACCATGTCTGGTTTTTGAGAGTTGGCTCCTTGAATATGTGTGGGCACTGTCCAATCTCAATTGCCAATAAGCTCTATCTTTCTTTGTTATAGAGATAGGGTATCTCTATCCAATTAGTATAATTATGTTAGTTCCCAAATGCTCTAACGTTTTCGAACATTTGGTCACAGTTTTTTAAATCTTTAAATGGTATTTACATTCTGCTTCCAGAATGGAAATCCTTGTGGGGCCTTCTTTCTATTGATCTTTATTAGATTTTTGATTTAGAATGAAAATCATGCTCCCATGGCAACCAACATGTGTAACAACAACAATTTAGGCTTTAAAATGTTCTTTTTACATTCCAAATATAGAAGGTTTACACCAAACATGGAATTAACTATTAAAAGTAGCCTATTGTATTCTACATCAAAAAGTAGTATAGATCATTAACCCTTTAAGCATGGCATGATACCCTAATGCTTCATGCCCTTAGTTGTCATGATGTATGAATGCAACCCTGGCAAGTAACTTTCTAGGGCTACATTCTGCATACATAGTTGTCTCTGGTTCCAAAAGTATGTTATAGGGGATGAGGGTGCAGGTATTATGTGACAAAACGTGGGAAAACATGACATTAGTGGGAAATACCTTTACTTAAGTTGTTGTCTTCAGCTACAATTTGATGCTTCAAGCATCAAAATATTTGAAATAGTTGCTGATAAATGACATCTCAAACAAGGGATGGTAGGGACATATAGGAATTCAAAATAGACTGCGATTCGGTCAATATATTTTCAAATAATCCATATAAATCATAATTATCAATAATTAAACCAATAAATGCATATCATTATACATAGATTTGGCATTCTGTTTTCAGTTCTGAAATCCTCATGGATGAGGCAATTGGATAAGGCTAACTTTTATTCCAAAAGAATGAATTGAGGGTTGCCATGGCAACCAAATGCCAACAAATGGCTAAAAGCGTTCTATTTAAATTCCAAATAAGACCAATTTGGAATGAAATTAGAATTTTGATTATAGCTTCAAAAACATTCCTCGGGGAAAAAGTTAGTCTAAAGTCATTTTCTCATCTTTAGCTATATCTCCTGAAATATCAGGTTTAGAGCATTTATGGCTATTCCCCCTAATGTTACGATTTCCCAGGTTTCGTCACATATTGTTTATTGGCTGTTGGGTGCTTGTGCTTGGGCTTGTGCTCTCTGTGCTGTAGGGCATATACAATGTCATATATAGTTGTCTCTGGTTCCAATTGTTATAAAAGCATTTATTACTGTAAACCTCGCATATAAGCCTAACTAGCGTATAATGATGATCTGACTTTTTACAGTACCTCCCCTCCACCCTCCCACTCAGTGTTCACATTATGTCGCGGTAAAAGAAAGCCAATAGTTTTAATGCTCTATGAAGATTTGGACACTCAATATGATTGCTATTAAAGGTTGTGGGGGTGGATACACAAAGATCAAATCTCAGGCAGTTATAAACTCTGGGTCTGAAAAGGTTACTAAAAACCTCATGTGTCTTTAGCACAAGTTGATTAAATCCTGCAATATACTACGTAAGATAAGAAGGGAATTGTATACAAGCAATAATCTTTTTGAATCTCATACACATTGTCCTGGGGAGATTTGAATTTATTTGCATTATTACAGAGGATAATTCAATCATTGGGTGCAGGGAATCAAATCGTCCTTGTTGTTACTATTGCATAACTGCACAACAGTCATCTTCCCAGTTGGCATTGCTCACTGGGGCCCACACGGGTCTGAAGGTGGGCCGTTAGGTGGGACCCACGTCACTCAGTCCATATAGAGTCCACCACATTTTTGTCCTGGGCTAACTACTGGGACCAAGATGGGCAGGGCCCATGTGGTTTTGCTTGAATTTTTATTCATTTTTTGGTTGGGGGGGGGGGGGGGGTGATATAGGGTTGTAAAACTCTACTGCAGTTTTTAGCCATTATTTGATATCCCGATGTTAATGCCCATTGGTTCCTCTATATAGGTAGTAATCTCTTCCTCTACCGTTTAGAGGGTAGAGAAATGTACCCTCATTTTGATAACTTGGATAACGGGCTTCTACAGCAAATATTCTTGGGGGGGAGGGGAAGAAAAAAAAAGCATGAAAAATCCCTCTTTTGGGCTACCAAATGAAGATATATTGAGAAATATCCCCAGGTTGAAAGGCCATGTTGAGTTTTTGCTGGTCAGCATATAAACTTTATTCTCAAAAGATCCGGGGGGGGGGGGGGGCAGAGGTAAAAAACTTTTTTAAACTTTTTTGAAAATTGCCAAAATTCACATCGGCGGATCCGTAATCCAAGTTATCAGAATAAAACGGCCTAGTGGTTTGTTCAAGAACATGGCTTGGCTACTTGATCCAGGTCCAACCCAGATGAATCCCATCCATGAGAGGGAATGGGATTTGAAAAGTAGCCATGAAAGTTAAGTTGATGGCCTGAGCCTTTTCCTAGATGCTACTATTATAAGCACAGGCACACACATAGATGCAGAAATACACTTCGAGACTAATCGTTTTTGTATCATTTCACGACGATATTTATGTTGTATCATACCTCTTCAATTGATCTATTGAAAATTCCCCACAATCTGTTGACAGATTGACAATGTGACTTTGAAACCTGAAAGCACGTTTCACTTTCGATATTCCCTTTTTTATTTTCAATTTTCATTTAGAGTTCGCACTTTTTTGTTTTGGTTTGCATTTTCGATTCTTTGATTTTGATTTTGTGTGGGCCACCGTATATACTTTCTCATGTTCAGTTCACATTAGAATGCAGTCACAGTCATGAGTTGCTTATAACTGATGGCTTGAAGATGCCTCATCTGTTCGCTTGATTCAAATGCAGGGGACACAGAAACAATATCAAATTCTTAATGTCTTTTATTGGGTTTTTGATATTTTAGAAGATCGTTAATTGAAGTTACAATGATTACGGTCGCACCATATCAAAATTTGAAGGTTTTAACCATTAAAGCACCACAGAGTACTTTAATGTGTTATGCACTTTGTCATGAATACATCCTAGCGAGTAATTCGCCAGGGCTGCATTCAAGAATCATGCCGAGCCTACTGGGTTCATGCATCATGTCGACGATGGGAAGAGCACATTAAAACAATATGCAGCCCTTAAAGGATTAAGGACATACAATGCTGGGTGTTGAATGTATTTCCAGACATAATAATCAAAAGCCAAAAATATATTGTAATATTCAACTACATTATTAGTAGAAAACAGGCTTATCTTTATTGTGCAGAACTTTGCCAAATGCAAGTTCATTCATAGTAAAAGTATCTAGGATAACGCATTATTTTCCTTTTATATCACCATGTATTCCTGGAAAGGGCTATTTTTTTTTATCATTATCAATAACACCTTTCTACTAACGCCTATCAATGCTAGGATTGCCAATGTATTTAATACATGTCAGACAGCCGATCCACATTTTTATTCCATGGAGGCTCTAACTGACCACCCTCGTTACCAGTGACTGATCTATGATAAGGAGACGCTTATCCTTCTAGTCCACATAGGTAGAGACCCCTTGTGGTTTCCATGGAAACCACAAGCACAAACTCATGTAGCGTTAAGCATGCCACCTACTGGTGTCCACACCTGGTAGGATACAATTCAGACTACCCCTATAATAGCCATTAACCTCATTTCTGGACCCCCCCCCTCGCGTCGAGATCATGAAGATGATCAATTCAGCTTGCAAATTGAACATGTAATACTCAAACAGTAATCGTGTTGATTAAAATGCAGATTCAACCACGCAGCAATTTTCAAAACAATCACTTAATATATCTTTATGAAGTGAGGAGGTCACATAGGCGATTGCGTGAGTTTCCCACATTTCATACACTAACAAGGTAATAAAACTACTAGGTTTAATCGACAACCATGTGTCATTGTGCAACTGTGACAGGCTTTATGGGCATCAACGAACCGAAGAGGAAATGTTGAATGACGGGGAACTTGCAGAGAATCTGAAGAAAAAAATAAAAAAATAAAAGAATTAAGAAACAATGCTGGAAAGCTATAACAAGGGTATCTTCATTGATATCAAACTCTATCATATTATTACTAAAATGTATTGACAGGTTAATGCTGTAATATTTAGTGCAAGGGCATTTTCAAACTTTTCATATACCAATATGTATGCATTTCCCCGGATGTATTTCTCCCTCCACACATGCATTTTATTTGAACAATAAACTAAATATATTCTTAAAAAGTGTTTTCATTTGATAATAACTGATCTCTCTCTTAATACACTATAGTATTCATGGAACGTTTCAAACACTAATTCCTATATCAACCCCCATTTAATGCAACATTAACAGTTCTAGTAGAGTAATAAACCCTATATCTTAGTTCTTACCTCAGCTTTGTACATTTTAAGGAGACCCGAGTTGACTTTAGACCACAGTTGGACACCGCTGATGTTCCATAACTGGTTAGAGTGTTCAGGGAATGGTCCTATTTTGACCTGTAAATCAAGGAAAATATTATTTTTTGAGAATTAAAGGATTGCATTTGAAAGCAAATGTGTCTTTGTTATAATGAATAAATTACCAAATGAATAATGTCTTCAATAGCAAACGTCAAAAATTATCAATAGTGAAAGATGTCACAGTGTCTGAAATTGACAAGACGATTATCTTCCGAATAGTGTTTATCAGAATGCAGGCTTTTGAGGTTATATAATTATGTCTATTTGTCAGTCACACTTCAGAAAAAATAATCAAAAACTTTTTCTTGCTGCATTGGTCTACATGAACTAACCTTGTGAATGTATTCCACAGCCGCGAAAAGTAGGTAGTCCTTGGAGTATGCCATGCACATGTCTGGGTCAGGGAACGACTTAGGTTTTAGCCGCTTGTGATCTGCGGATAAAACACACATACAGAAGTAGTTTAATACAAAAAGATTGCTATAATAGAATTTGGTAATTTAAATGTTTCTGTTATATCTAATATTGAAATGTTCAAATTAGTTTGAAGGACCTAGTAAAATTCTGGAAGGATATATACAAGGGAGTGATCATTTTTTAAGAAGAAGGGGAGAATGTTGATCCCTTGACTGGGGATGGGGGCTGACATTGAACTGGTAACATACCACCATACTGCAGTATGACACGACATGCTGCCCTTACCCAGTAGTTGTGCACTGCCCCAGTAGAAGGGGATGAACTGGTAACATACCACCATGCTGCAGTATGACACGACAGGCTGCCCTTACCCAGTAGTTGTGCACTGCCCCAGTAGAAGGGGATGAACTGGTAACATACCACCATGCTGCAGTATGACACGACATGCTGCTCTTACCCAGTAGTTGTGCACTGCCCCAGTAGAAGGGGATGAACTGGTAACATACCACCATGCTGCAGTATGACACGACATGCTGCTCTTACCCAGTAGTTGTGCACTGCCCCAGTAGAAGGGGATGAACTGGTAACATACCACCATGCTGCAGTATGACACGACATGCTGCCCTTACCCAGTAGTTGTGCACTGCCCCAGTAGAAGGGGATGAACTGGTAACATACCACCATACTGCAGTATGACACGACATGCTGCTCTTACCCAGTAGTTGTGCACTGCCCCAGTAGAAGGGGATGAACTGGTAACATACCACCATGCTGCAGTATGACACGACATGCTGCCCTTACCCAGTAGTTGTGCACTGCCCCAGTAGAAGGGGATGAACTGGTAACATACCACCATGCTGCAGTATGACACGACATGCTGCCCTTACCCAGTAGTTGTGCACTGCCCCAGTAGAAGGGGATGAACTGGTAACATACCACCATACTGCAGTATGACACGACATGCTGCCCTTACCCAGTAGTTGTGCACTGCCCCAGTAGAAGGGGATGAACTGGTAACATACCACCATACTGCAGTATGACACGACATGCTGCCCTTACCCAGTAGTTGTGCACTGCCCCAGTAGAAGGGGATGAACTGGTAACATACCACCATACTGCAGTATGACACGACATGCTGCCCTTACCCAGTAGTTGTGCACTGCCCCAGTAGAAGGGGATGAACTGGTAACATACCACCATACTGCAGTATGACACGACATGCTGCCCTTACCCAGTAGTTGTGCACTGCCCCAGTAGAAGGGGATGAACTGGTAGTCGTCCAGGCTCCACACCCCCTGACTGCCGGCCGGCTCCATGCGGTATGTCTGTTGGAGGTTACGCATCACCTCCATGTACCTGAAACACACAGTCAGTGGTCATTAATTAACCCCATAAGGGCCGTATAATACTTAATTTGATTTATCCTGGGGCGTCATGATGCATGAATGCAGCCCTGGCCAGTGACAGCCCTGACCAGTACTGCATTCACGCACAGTGCCTACCCTACAATACAGGGGTGTTTCAATACCGGAATGGTGATTGGGTGCAGCAATGGAAAGTTAGTCGTCAGGGTTGCATTCATGCATCATGATGACTAAATGGCATAATACATTATCGCACTACAGGATCCTTAAAAGGGTTAAATAATAGTATTGTAGAACACGTATCAGATGTCGATCACTCTAAGCAGACCCCTCATTTTTAGAAAAAGTAAATAAGCCGAGGCTTCTAACAGAGGTTTTATAGTAGGTATGAATATGTTGATTCCATAAATGCTATCAGAAATCATAAACTTAAAATGGACACAAAAATGATACTTGAACGCTCATTGGACTCACCTCGCGAAGATGCGGAGCACCACGGCGGGTGCGTCGGCCTCCTCAAAGACACTGATCTTGTACAGACAGCACAGGAAGGCTACGAAGGCCATCTCGTGACCTGTCACACAATAAACACACTACGGTTAGATACGGCTTAACGCTTTAGCGTTAGCATAAATAAAGCACTATGTCCCTTGATTTGTTCTAATGCATAAATTCAGCCCTGGTAATTAACTCGGCAGTGTTATATTCATGTATCAGGTCAATGGGGTTGAAAATCCGAAAGAATCGGTCTGATGCAGCAATGCAGCACAGGTAAGTCACTGGCCTCTGCTACATTGGTGCATCATGACAACTGAACACTTACATTCTTAAGGCCATCCGGTTATTAAAGCCGTCATACAATATTGAACTAATCAAGTGTCAGCATAGGCTTTCACCATCAAAATCCCAATGTGTTTTTGAGCCATTGAAACTATTCTTTTTGTATTACTATTTAAACATTGCATCCAACATTGCATTTTCAAAGTCTTAACATGTTACTGCATTAACGTTTTAGTAGAAATCAGCAAATGATGGAAATCTAATTCATTCCCAAGTTCTTACATTCACAAACAAAATTGGTCGAGAAAAATAGAGATTTAGAGAGACATATAAGCTTAATGCAATTCCAACTTGTATGGTGAATATCTGCCGGACTCCCATCACATTGCAAAGGGTTGGCGGTTAAAACCCCAATCAGAGTCAGATGGCAGGCCTAATCAAATATGTCTACCCGGTAACTCTTGCCAGGGATAACGGCTCATAGGTCAATATTGGATACCCATGTACATTTAGCCCTAAAACCGACAAGAGTACAGCTGGTTACCTGTGCCATAGTCTATGCGGGTCGAGTTGCCCACACCCTCCACCAGGTACACTGCCACCTCTGGTACCGCTCGGTGGAACTTCTCATCTAAGGCCTCCTTTAGTAGAGTCTCTGCATTCTGCAAACAGAAGTAGTGTATCATCTAATGATAGGTATATGATATGGGGTATATAGCGTAAATTGCCTCGTATAACCTGGGAACCAAACCCCCAGTGCGGGTTATACAATATGGTCAAAGTCTAGGAGTGGGTAATACGAGGCTTTTCAGAAGAAGACAGTGCGAAAATAGGAACTTTCAAAGTTTCAGACCCCAGGTGCGGGTTATAGGATTCTCCGAAAGTCGAGGTGCCGGTTATATGCGAGATGCGAGTCTAACACAGGAATTTACAGTAGTTTGGTATGAAGAGAGAGAAAGGATAGTAATATTAGTATGACCTGGCTGCAGAGTCCCTCATTCTGGGATCTTCCTATGGATTCATCTGTAATTTCGAACCGTTGACAATTTTTCTAATGATATGAAGATATTTTTTAGATATGGTTTGGGGGGTAGAAATCACAACTGCTAGTCAAAGAAGTTTAGTTGATGTGGCTTTTATTAAATAACAAACGTTTCGGAGCTTGGTGTCCTTCTTCGGTGTCCTTCTTCGGTCTTTAGATATAAAAAGGTTTTGGCTCAATGAAGTGAATGCATTTATTTTTACCCATCTACCAGTAAGTATCTATAGTAGAATCTCTATATATGTATTGAAAATTATTTATATTATGAGTACCGTACCCCTAAACTAATACATCAAACTCAAGTAAAAAACAAAGTTTGCCAACATATGACAAGATTAAAATGTATACCTCTTTTAATCGTGCAAACCAGTCTCTGTAAGCTTTATTACCAAAGCGTTGGGGATTGTCAATAGGTGGAATTTCTGTTATCCAACGATCCATGGTGTCCAGGATACCCACTATCTTTGTGACGGTCTGAAAGTGGAATTATATATATATGTATGTATGTATACGTACGTACGTACGTACGTATGTATGTACGTATGTATGTATATATGTATATATATATGTATATATATATGTATATATATATATATATATATATATATATATATATATATATATATATATATATATATATATATATATATATATATATATATATATATATATATATACGGTATGAAGACAGATTCTAAATTAAGGTAGTCTCTTGTACTTTCCGTGTGTAGAACGAGATGCAAAACCCTCAGTGAGAATTACACAATATTCTAAAAGTCTAGGTGCAGGTTGATATTATTACAGTGTCTTTGGAAGTGCATAGCTATTAAGTCTCACTCCATCGATACAAGTTGAAAGTCTATGACCGGAATGAAAGAAAATGGCTTATTTAGAGCATGGGGTATACATGTAGTACACTTAATCTCGCTGTTTAGGGCATATGTACATAGAAGTGTCAGGAAATAATTAAAGCATGTTTTAAAAAGTTGTGAACTTTAATTTATTACGCTTATGACGTCCATACTTACTTCGGACACAGGGTAGTCATCAGTGATCTTCTTGTTCTTTACCGCCTCATTCATAGCCCCAATGAAGCCGAGTAAATCTGCATAAGCCTGTAGACATCAACGTTTGAAAATTGAACATAAAAAGAGATACTTTCTGGGCCTGAGAGAAATGTATCATGATACTATAACTTTGTTTAAATGTCCACACAGTCTCCATAGTATTTTAGTGGTATTGAAAGAAAGGGGATAAGTGGCAATATAGACCGTCATCCTTATACATATTTTGGAGCCGGGTAGGCTATACGCCTACATTGTAGCGAATAGTACCTGTGTTGCATGATACAAAATTGGTTTAAGACAGATGAATGGACTACAAATATTCATATAAACCCAGGCAGAACTATAGATTTATGTGTCTACAGTAGCCCTACGGTACTTACTTCTGACTTTTCCCATTTTGCTGCTATATCTTCAGCCTTAGAGATTTCCTTAATTGGTATGATGAACTCGTGTGTTTCTAGGTCCACCATGGTTCTGCACTTCTGAAACACAGGTAGTCAGAGCTGCCAACTTTGAATCCTTCAAAATCGTATATCCCATGACAGAAAATCGTAATTTCAACCAAGGAAAAATCGTAATTGAAATCGCAATGTAAATGTTCATTAAATTTCTATTAAAAGCTCATACATTGATGCCAAAGTGTTGTATTCCTTAATACCTTTATTTTATTTGCTGTAAATACATCTCTAATGTCACAATAAAATGTAATTGTATCGGTATGGAAGTACGGCAATGCGCCGAACCATGTAATTACACCTGTAATTAAATACCTAATACCGGTAATGCCTATTCTAGTATCTACTTTTAGACATAAAGTAATGACACACAATGCATGGCACTGACCTACCTTGTCTCTATGACCTACTGGGTACTGACTAGATCTACCAGTACCTAGGCCTACTAATAGGCTACTGCATGATAAGAACATCGATTGTGCTACTCATGCCTATAAATAGTTTAACACTCGTGATGCACTTATTCATTGTAGATACGTAATATTATATTATACCCTTGCCCTTGTAAGGTATTTGTAGTCGACTTATCCTAGGCCTTTTCTGTAGTACTTTTTTCTTGTGAAATGCTTCAGTAGATTCTAAATCTATATTGATTATCAATACCAGGGATGTGATTTGAAAATTGTAAAACTGTACAGTTTTGCTGAAAACTTATAAGTACACAGGCCAATGTGGCCTGTGTCGCGAGATCTTACACATGCCATTTGCCTTTTACACAGCCACATCGAGCCATATATATCTATGTGATATAGCGAATTTCATACTATTTAATATTAATTAATACAAATTGCAATGCTTATCTAATAATGCTATTAAAAATGCTTAAATTTAGTGGAAAAATACTTGCAACACTTGCATGGACCTAACTCAGCTTCTAATAGGAATATTTGAAAATTTCTTTCACTTTTGGAGAGCTGACATCATGGCCGGCCATTGTGGCCGGTGTGCAAGAGCCTTACATCGGCCATTAAGATTCTACATCGGCAAAAGCCGATGTGCCGATGTCATTTCGGCAACACTGTAACACTGCTGTAGGAGAATTTTTAAATCTCAATAGATCTATACCGGTATATCATGGGGGGTCTGGGGCATGGTCCCCCCAGAAAATTCTAAAAACCTATAAGGCAAATACTGCATTCTGTCACCCTGTGACAATTCGAGTAACAGACCCCCACCCCCTGGAAAAATATCTCAATGGAGCTGGACGATTCACAAGCCTCGATCAAGTTGATGACAAGGGTGGATTTTTTTTAGCTCAAAAGTGTATAAGTATAACATCCCTGCTTGTTCATCATGTTTTAAACATCACTTTTTTCATTAGCTACCTTAGCCTATGCATATAGGCCCTCTAGCTAATCTTTTATTTCCATTCTGATAGAGGACTGATGATGTGGGACACAAAATGTCAGTGTTTCTACTTTGCTTACGGTACTCAGTGCAGCGTACTCAGTTTCTTTGATTTGTTTTACTTTTACAGTTAGGGCCCCAGACGGGTAAAATCGACAAATCGACATGAGCCTGGTGACAAGGGACAAGACCTATTTCTTAGAATCGACAAATGACATAGGTATTCCTTAAAATCGACAAGTGACATGAGACCTAGTGACATTTTTACAGTGTCAGTGACAAGTGACAAGACCCTTTTCTTAAAATCGACAAAGGACATTGACATTTCTTAAAATCGACAAGTGACACAGCAACCCCCCGTCTGGGGCCCTACAGTTTACACACTGTGCAAAACTGCAACTGACACTTTATTATACCTAGCATATGATAATCCTATCTCTTAACCACTGAAACTCATATGCCCACTGCAGTGGCGTATTACGCCAATACGCCCACCCAGTGGGCGTATTGGGAAAGGTCACGTGACCAGGTATTGACCAATCACAGCACAGCTAGGTTGAAGCCGATTTCTGCTCGATTGTCGATTTATATCACGATTTTTGACAAATATGCAGTTTATTTCTGATGGTTTAATTACTGGAAACGGTAGGTAGCATATGAGTGACTATACATGGGTAAAATTCGACACGCGTGACACGGCGACACGGGGGTTTATTAAATTCGACACGTGCGACACAGGGGGTTTAAAAATCGACGGACACAAAAAAATAGAGAAGTTTGTATAAGATAAAAATCGACACGGCGACACGGCCCCCTTGCTAAAAATCGACACGGCGACACGGTGTTATTTCTGGCTACCCATGTATAGTCACATATGAGGCAATGTATTTAGAACTTTACAGCATCTAAATCGGACCAGGATTAAACGTTTTAGAGAGAAATCGTCTGTAAAAATAATGAGACACCTAGCAGCAAAAAGATGAACTAAGATATCAAAACAATCGGCGATCGGCCCGATTTTGCCGATTTTAGCAAAAAGTAGCTCATCTTGTCCATATTTTTAGTGTCTTATAGTTTAAAATCGGTATGACTATCATCTGCTAGGTATAATAAATCAAACACACAACTCGTGAGCAAATCCCAGCCACATGCCTACTTGTAGCCCTTATGAAGGGCTACGCGTAGGCATATGGCTGGGATATGCCCACTCGTGGTGTGTTTGGTTAGTCTGCAGTGTCTCCCAGTTTACCAGTCGGCAAAAAACACACTGCAAGACAGAAATACAGGCAACGGCATAACCAAAATAGTAGGCAGAAAGCAAGTACGGACCTTTGGTGCTTGTAAAATCAAGTAAACCCCTCTCTTTGATTTGAATTGCCTTGAAAATCTCAATATTTCTTCCTGTAAATGTCTCCCTTCGAACAAAATTCCGCCTCCTCCACTGAAATTCGCCGGATATCCACAAGGGGGCGCCACCGCGTAGAACCGGAAGCGGAAGCACTGACCCGGCTGACCTTTGCTCGAAATCTGTAGAAAACACATCGATAGCAGACCTACAAACCTAGAAAAACAGTAATTTTGCTAGATATTTGGGTGCACTCAGTACCCGTACATCATTATGTTGAGGATACTGGCGCGTGGCATGGTATGTACAATTATGACATCCGATAAGGCATGCATGTTTTCATAAACAGCGATATAACACGTCAAAATCGCACTCTCCGCCCCTCCTTCTGAGGCTTCTCTTCTCCTTGGACCTTGGCAAAATACCAAATAATTTGGCACAGCTGATCTGACTCTGAAATCAATGTTAGGAGTTCAAAGGGAAGATGGACAGATACTTGGTATACTGCTAGTTCTATGGAGTAGATAAATCTAAATAATGGTATTGAATTGATGCTATATTAGCCTAGACCTATATAATATTACTAATTATTAGTATGAGTAGACCCTTATTCTTTGGTGCAGAACCTCCGGGAAGAACCTACGGCAACGTCACACAGCACAGCGTGGCCCTTGTCAGGCGTATCTCCCCTCAGATGCCCCCCCCCTCCCGCCCAAACTAAAGGTCTAACTGAATAGGCAATGTAGTACAATGTGTTAGAAAAAGGTGTTAGAATCCTTATCACCAAAGATGACAAAGATCATCTTTACTTTTTTACCTACCTAGGGCAGTGTCGGACTCCCATCCCTACACTGCTGCGGTTCCCTGTGCTGTGTATGGGCTGGGATCAGACCTTCAATTCATTTGATACCCATTTGCGCCACTTTGGTGGCGCAAATGGGTGTGTATTGGTCAATACACATCCAACTACAGACATATTAATATTATCGAAATAAAAGGGGTAATAAAATTAGGTGGAGGGCTACTGTGTAATCAACACCTTTAGTTGAAAGATGTGTATTCAGGTAGAATGATAGCCTGCTCCCAGGCTATCCAACTGGTAAGATAGACGCTGGCCGAGGCTGTACCTACTAAGGCTGGTTACAATAAAGAAAAATCCAGAATCTGAAAGATATTCAAAATGCGCTTTAAGTTAGGAAGGAGATGCACTATATTTTAATCCCATTATTTATCATATTCACCTTAGGTGGTTGGTAGATAAAACAACTTTCAGAATAGCGATTGAGAGAAGTCTTGGTAAATTGTTTATAAGAGATTGGAGGAGTGATCACCCTACCCTTACATTTGAAGGAGTGGGGATATTGAATGAATTTAATGATGATCACCCACCTCTTCCTCACGCTCCCTTGCTATAAACTGTGAATCTAACCCTCGGGTTTCTATTTTAATGTATCAAAGGTGTTCCATGTTGTGAGGTCTATATGTATGTGTATGTATGTAGGTATGTATTGTCTTCTGTCTATCTGTTTTAAGTTTTACCAATGTTCAATGTCTCTACACATGTATTTCGTTTATCTCATCTCTTCCGAAGGAGCATAAAATATGTATTTTGTATAGACATGGATATCTAATATCTGTAACAAAATTGATGACATATCAGGGTACCAGCTCCTGACCGGACCCTAAAACTGGTTGTATTATGGTCGAACAGTGTAACTGAATTCTACAACCAGTATGAAATAAAAATCGTTTCAAAAAAAAAAAAATATTGAAGGAGAAAACAGCAAAAATACTTTTTCTAGCACATTGCCTACATTTGTGGAACTGCCTAGCAAGAATGAGGGTCTGCTCCCGAGAATCATTCATGACTGTATCTGAGAGTGATAATTTTCAAATATTTGTAGGCATTTTATAGTCTACTATTAGTATTACTACTATACCCCTTCTATACGCAAGTTTGAGGGGAGTGCCTGACTGCTATTAACCATTAATTTGATTTTGTGATACTGTAGCAGTCACCCCCTTAGACTTTAGGCTGAACTATTGAGATAATAATTTCCCTATTAAGATTTCGTATCTGGAAATACATGTACTATTATATAAAATTCATCTGGAAATGGAATAGATCTGCATCCATATTACACTGCCAGTACCAGGGTTATCAAACGTTGTAAACCTTGCATTTATAGAAAATTACAATATAGTAGGGCGTAGATATCTTTAACTTGCTGGTGTGTAATTATGATACGTATATTTATAAACTATAATTATCATAATAAAAGTTCCATTAAAATGAGGGATAATTTCTTCCGATGTACACGAATCCACGAATTGTTCAGTTCAATATTGTACTCGTATCAATTGGCAATGCACGTGCTATAATTAGATATTATGTGGGTTGTTCTGCTGGTTGTAACGTAGGGACAAACCCAGACACCAGATTATAGCTGATTATCAGAGAAGTGCTACATATTACGTGAATTCATAGATAAGGCTTTATTTAATGCTTATCATGTCATATCACGACCTGATAGCGCTAGATATGACGTGACCGTCTCCACTACATATACCATAGAACATACAAAATACACTACTGTCCAAAGGGCAGTAACACATGTACACTATGCATGTACACTTGCATATAAAAAGTACTATCTGTATAGTACCGTAAATACTTGCATCTCATCTCAACCCATCTCATAACCTGCACCTGTAATTCGGGAGAACCGTATATCCCACTGGGGCCTCATTATTATAGCCATTTTCAGTGTTGCCGGAATCCTAATGGCCGGTGTAAGGCTCTTGGAACACAATTCTTAATTACCATTATTACTACATGGTATAGAATGAACATACCCTAGTAATTAGGCATTTTGTAGAATGATGCCTGTGCTAATCATATATGAAATACATTGTAGTATGTGAGAGTATTAGCATCGCATTAAATAATGGTAGTAGGGCCTAGTCACCCTTTTGACAATAATTATGGAGAGGGGATTTGTAGATTTGCACACTAGCGTAATAATTTCCCCCCATTCCCCCCTTCCGGCCTATCTCTGTAATGTAAAGTAACGCACAGTGTTTTCCGTAAAAAGGGGTGAATTTATTTTATGCCATCCGACCCCCCCCCCCCCCACGCCCAATAGTGATCCACATTTTTCTGTCCAAATTAGTGTGTCACTTTCCCCCTCCCAAATGCCACTCTCAAATGTAGGACAATACAATAGTAAAGACAGATAATAAGTGAAGGGAGGTGGCAAACTAGGACACCCATATCGTGTACTTATTATCAGTTTGAGTGGTGATAATACAACAATAGTGACGGCACAGGGTTGCCTTTTTACTACATAGGCCATAGACGATCCTACATATTTAGGGAGTGATCATCTTTTAACAACGGAAGGGGGGGGGGCGTGTTGATAGATTTTTCTTTTTTGGGCGGGCCAGGGACAAACATAAAAATGCCCCTTGAGAAGGGGACATTTTAGCGAAAAAGTCCGCACGTTAAGATAGGGGGAATATATGCGAAAAAAAAGTCTTTCTAAATATATAACATTTATTTCAGCATGAACGTTGACCTAAATCCCCCCCCCCCCACCTACAGCCATGTTGACAAAGATATACCCTCGTGACGTAAACGCTAAATATGGGAGGTCATGCATGTATCCTTTAATTAAATGTGGTAAAACTACAGTAACTGGATGCTATCTTTAAAACGCTACTCAAAGTTTAGAGTGCACCAGATAATACCAAAATCACCACAATCAGGTTGTACTCCGACCTGGTGACAGGGTGAACAGTTACTTGACCTTAGAGTTCTGATCAAATGACCCCAGCTCACAACTGTGCCTGTATGCAGAGAGGAGAGTAACGCCTTAGGAGTAAACTTAATACTTTAGTTAAGCACTAAGGACAGACTGACCATGAGGCCAGAGGTAGGTGTGGAACAGGTTGTATAACGTGTCATAGTCTCTGATATACAATAGTGAGTATATGTATGGTTTATCAATGGCAAAATGAGGTTACCATGTGAATAGATAAACCAGTACTGAACACAGAAATGTATAGAACGTGGATGTGGATGCCTATAAATGATACACGCATGAAAAATGGTATCATTTAGACTGAAGTAATACAGTTGTGTTGGTCATGACATTGTATGACCATGTGTATGCACACAGACCAGACCCATTACTAACACCGCCCAATGTCCCTACGGTCAATTACAGTGCAGACTGGAGTGCCATATTCAACTCCATACCTTTGGTGGGAGCTCTTACTGAATGTATTTGTTCAGGTTCCTAAGTCTGGTCATCCAGCGTCATCAGTTTCAAGATGTGTGAATAAATGCAGCATGATGGATTCCAAAAGTATTAACATAACTTGACCCTGACACAAAGGTAGATAGATATATTATTGTGGCTGACCTCGACCTAGGCCTATATATACAGTATCTCTCTATGTCGTAGGGCCCTGGACCAGTGGTCCTGTGGGGGGCTTACAACTTCATCACCATGTTGTAGGGTGACTGTACAATGCAAGGAGTAGCGTACCTGAACGATACATTTTGAGGGATTTTTAGTACCCCCGGCGCTTATTCGAGATAAATATTAGTGCCCCTGGTTTAGTACTTAAACCCAATTCCAAGGGACCTCTACCCGGGCGATTATACAAGACCGGTGCTCTTTTGATACCCGGCGCTATGACCCGCACCCCCAACCTTTCAAATGTGTATAATCCGTATCAATGCTTTGGTTGGCGTTCAACCCACGGGTAATGCGCAAAGATTTACACCAATTGCCAGGGCAAGTTACTCTTTACTTGTGTATAAAATGGCAATGGTAATAACCAAAAGAATAAACATGTAGTAGCCCTCAACTGTAAGTAACTCGGTGCCTAGTCGGGTCGGTTTGAGCATCATGAGACAGAAAGATAACTAAGGGGTGAAGTAACTTTCTATCCAACAGAAAGATGTACATAAAAGTTACTTTCTATCTTGGGGTTGGAAGGAGGTAGGGGGGGCGGGGGCGGGGGCAGGCAGGAGACCTTGATCCTTCCACCCCTAAAATCTGACTCATCAATAAAACAGACCCATTTACCAGCTCCAGGGTACTGAGAGCATCAATACATAAAGTATGTGTATGCTTAATCATTTTGGTGTATTCTTGTGTTGGACATCTGACAGGGTTGAATGAGCTAGGAGGTAGTGGTATCAATAATATAGGTATCTCTACTGTGTCGGGTGTTATGCCTGGGGTTACTGACCCTGAATGTGGCACATGGCGAGCCCCTGACTGTGAGGTCCTTATTAATGATTATGCACCACATCCTCATGGGTACATGTATCTCATTTACCACAAGCTTTGGAATGTGCAATGGGATACCATAAAGATTCTCACTTTTATTACCAGACTTATTAACCAGAGTCATACAGCCTCCTGGGGTGGATACTTTATCTGAACCTTTGTCGGCCCTCGCCAGTTTGTGCTAGAGTCAGTATGATAAAAGAATATCGTATTCAAGATTTCTTTTGTGAGTTACACAGAACTTCCAAGGTGGGGCAGAGATGAGATACGAGTCTCTGGAACTAGTGATAGCGAGAGTGGCAGCTCACAGACTAAGTAACTCTATACCTCCGCTTACCCACCTAGTTTTTACCTGGTCCATCACTACACCAACCATACCATTATTTAAGGTGTAGGAAGGGGTCGGGACAGGGGAGTGGGGTAGGGGGTTGACCTCCATAATGAGTGGGTCTGCTGTATATAACCTACGACTCAGTCTCACCAAATTGATACAGGTTCAAAATCACGCCCCCTTTATAGTAGGTCACCACCCTTAATTGTAGACCATATATAAAAAAAAGAGTAAGCCGAGCTACCCAGTCATATACGTCAGCCGGTCATAGACGTCAGCCGGTCATAGATTTAAAACCTGTATCAATTTGGTAGTACTGAATCTTATACAGAATCCTATAGATATACAGTTGAGGTTGGAGTCTCTATTGATGGGCAGGGTGGCAGCTCACTATAGTACATACCTCCACCCACCCCCTAGTTGTCACCTGCCCCATCACTCCCCCAATCACACCTGCCCCATTAAGGCTCTATACACATGCACATGTATTACCTGAGACCCATAGCCTGCACCATCCAGTGGTACTGCGCAGTGCCACCAGCTGGTGAGCCAATACTAGCAGTATTAGCAGAGGTAGTGGGGGTAGTAGAGGAAGATGGGGTTTTCCCATTAGTCTCTTTGGATGCCTGCCTACCCCTGCTTGAGGAGTCAGTCACCTACAGTTGACCTCACCAGCCCCCTGTGCAGGAGGTGACCTACTCCACGGTCTAGTGATCTGGATCCTTATACTATAAACTGTAACCGTACCTTCAGAAAGGAGCCTATACAATAGGGAGTCTATGATTAGTATACTAATCCTGGTCTACCTGGACTTCCCTATGCATTAGAGTAGGAAACAGCAGTGGTACTCAGCCTCCGATAATTGTATTCATCATCATAGTCAACATCCATATCACCTGCATGTACTTTCAGTTTCTGTTCTTAAGATATTTGGATACATGTGTAGCCTACTTACATGGATAACTGCCAATGTGCCTCCATTAAAAAAACATATATTTTTTCATTGCGACCTCGGAAGTATAACAGGATCTCATTGTGACTTCAATTATACATCATTACATGTATACACAGGGCCTGGTCATTGGACTGGTATTTCTGCCCTTCCTGTGCCAATCTATTAACCCATTGGACAGTGGGTGAAGGAATAAAAACACTACGCAGTTGTAACATTACCAGTACAGATGCACATTCCCCACTGTAAGTGTATACCTGCATGTATACCCTATGTACGCCGTAGCACCTGCCCGGGCCGTGGGAAGGGTTAATAATTCATAACACTAAGAGCATCAGTCTGATCAGCCTACACTCCAGTAGGCCAATGGGGCCTTTATATACCTCTGTGTTCAATGGCTTATGCTCAATTCTCAGTTCAGGACACTAAGAGGGGATTTACATGTTAAACCTCTATAAACCTATTAAACCATTTAATGATATGTATGCCAAGGTGACATGGTTCCATGCTTGACCTCACATCTAGAGTGGATCCCTCCACCATGACCTCTTAGGTACTGCCTATTGACGATAAACCACACAACAAACCTAGAGGGTTCACCCCAAATGTGGCAGGATGCCAATTATTAATTGGCAGATGTACAACTTTAAGTCTGGTATTAATCAAGCATTAGGATAAAATGCACATAAATAAAGCCTAATATACCCATATACCCACAAAAAAGGGAATCTGGTTGGCCCAATGGATATCACCTGAATGACCAGCCTTTCTTCTTCTTAGGTCATGAGAATCACAACCTTGTATTTTCTGAGAAAAGGCTGCAGTGGTTAAGAGACGCTCTGATTGGCTAGTGGCTGTAAATAAGGTTTAGTACTAGTGTAGCAGTAGCACGACCCCACCTCCAGTGTGTTGTGGTCGTCAGCTGAGTGGGGTGGGCACTGGAGGCAGTAAGCAGGTGTGTAGGTGGATACACTCCTCCAGTAGCCTTCTAGTGGGGACCTAAGGTTAAGGTGAGCATATACCCTTCATGCTCCTCCTACGTAGACGAGGTAGACACTGGAGGAACCTCAGGACACAGGCATTGACGTGGGGGAGCCAAAGGGAGCTGGTCTTCTCAACAACTGCCATGTCTATATTGCTGGCCTTGCTGTATACTGTAGTGTATATACGCCGTGGTACAGAACATTGAATACTGAAGGTACCCATTGAGGAGCTGTGATACCAAAAGGATCTAATCGTTATAACTGACATTTAGGAATTAAATTACATGTGTAGCATCTGGCTATATCTATGATGTATTACACACAGACTGTGGCACAACTTATTGGAATATTGAAGCTACTCCCATTAGGAATTAAGTAGTTTGGTTCCTTTGCCAACTGCTTTGAGGAAGTATCATCGAACTGATATAGGCCTGCACTGGCACCTGAGATAGTAGAAGTACAACCGCTCCGCCTTAGTTCTTCACAGTAGGATACACAGATGTGTACGAGATAATAAGAACACATGAACACCTCATGTGTATAGGCCTACACATTGAATTTAACAATCTACGGCACTGAAGTCATCAGAGCGTGACAAAAGAGAAACTGAAGCTGGTAAAGAACGTTTCCTCTATGCCCCTCCACTCAGTGTGAATCATGGGGTAATTTGTATAGAGGAGTCACATGTTACAAGTGTGAGACACAAGGGAAAGTGCGCATTTATGTGGTGACATAAGGTACTAAGTATGTCAAAGTCATAGGGGACATTAACAGACTGTTGCATCATGGTCCTTCTGATAGAGGAGACAGAGATGCCCCAGGTTGTAGAAGACACTTCCGGTGACGTCAGTTCCGGCCGAGGGTTGATATGTTGCCTGCCATGGAGACGCCGAAAGGTGATCGACTTTTTACTTTGTTTTATTCTCAGAATTCGATTGAAACGATAAAGATAACGTGGAGGTAGGAATGGTCTTCATGCTTTGCATTTAGGGAGTAGTCATTTTTTAACAACAGGGGGGGGGGGGTTGGTGGATTTGGGGGGGGGGGGAACCAAAAGAATTTGGACCCCTTGAAGGGGGGGGACCAAGAAAATTTGGACCCCTCTTGAGGGGGGGGACCAAAAAAATTGCACCCCTTTTTAGCGAAAAAGCCCGCGCGTTACTTAACCTCAAAGGGGTCGGCCGCGCTCAATTTTGACTTGCCCGAGGGGGGGGACCAAAAAAAATTCGACCCCTCCCGTGGGGGGGACCAAACATTTTTCGGCCCTCTCGCGCGAAAATCCAACGACCCCCCCATGTTGTTAAAAAATGACCACTGCCTTAGATGAGTGTAATATGACAACTTGCTTCTTTAAGACCCGCCTGTAGTGCTTTAATGTTTTGTGGCCTTGGTCGTCATGATACATAGATGCTTTCGGGAGTGTATCAACTCAGTATGGTCGTCATGATGCTTGAGTTACTCGCCTGGACTGCATTCATGCATCATGACTACAAAGGGCGGCCCTTAAAGGGTTGAAGGATTACACGATGAATAGGTGCCCTCTGTGTCTGCCCTTGAAAATAAAGTAACTGCTTCAGCCAAAAGTAAGTTTAGAACATACAATTGATGTCCCAAATGTGCTTATAAGCAAACCGTAAAAACATGCATGTATCTATGAATAGTAAAATACATCAATTGCATCAGTTGTAAAAGAGAGGAAACGAACACCCCCTTAACTACAGTAGGGCATAGACTGTACAGTAGACTGCCGAATTGTATCTCTACTCCAACCTATCTGTTCATATAAAAAGGGTCACATGCTGCCAAACCAAACTGCACCCACCCTGCTATTTACATGTAGATGGAAGGCATTGGTTGCAGGCAGTCTACCCTTATTGCTTTTATAACTGTGCCAGTGCCTGAGAGACTATGGATATTAAAGAGTGGAGGGGTCCACAATTCTTGGTTGACAAAGTCATAAGGGATTAGGAGGCAGGGAAGATATTCTTTTACCAATATCTCCCTCTTTCTTCCCTTACCTCCATCCACTGAAGATTTGTGGGTGAACCGGCAAAGGGAGGCGCTGTATTGAAGAGTAAATCTCTCTTTTTGGAGACTCTTTGTGAGATTCGGCGCCGTCTTCTTTATATTTCTATACAAAATAGTCTTATTTAAGCGTCTTAAGTAAAAATATTCTTTATGGAGCCAAGGCGTCTTGCCGTCCACCACAAAGTTTTGAAAATGGTTCAACCTATTTCTATCAAACTAAAGGGGGGCACTATATAACTCTAAATGTTGGATTAAAGGTAAGTATGATGAAGAGAACATTCTGACATGAATGAGGTGTCATATTATTAGCTGCACCTCTCACCTACCAGTCCCCATCCACCTGTGTGCCTACCTGGTACCTCTGTTCACATCTCAATATGTTACCATGACAACTAAATGTTGGTTAAAAACTGCCCTCTGGTGACTAAGGCTATTCTTCACTAACTGCATGTAATATAACTCAGTAGACCCTTACGGTACTAAGGCATAGACTCGGAGCGAGATATCTGCAAGTAGCGTGGGTGTCCAAGTCACATGTAATAGAATCAGAGCATTTGAGTGGAAAGCTTCTATTTTCGGAGAGCCAACTTTGAATACAGATGGTTGAGCCTGGATCCTATGGTGTGCTAATTATTATATTTAATGTCTAATGGGGGCGGGGGGGGGGGGGGGTCTTAGCTTTTAGGGAGGCTCCATCCCATGTTATGTGAAAAGTAGGGGCAATTAAGAAGTGTTATCCTTTACCCTACATGATGCATCTGAAATACCTCACGGATAAGGGATTTTGACACCGTCTTGGAATTTTCTTGAAACCTGGGATAGACATTATATATAAAATATACACTATACCTAAATCTGCCTGTTCCACTGTAAGTGGCCGTTACCACAGGACCCCACCCCATACAGTACTAGCCTGTGTGAGGCCTTTGTTGGTGTTGGCAGTAACAGGAGGTGGGAGGGGTGGGACACTCACTGTGGTCATATCCCCACACTAAAGGTGTAAGGGACACATGGAAGTTCCCACACTGGGGGAGGCCAAGCTAAAGTACTACCCCGGCATAACCCTCTGAGGGTAGCAGAGTGTTTTAAGGTGCAATGCCCTCTGTTAGCAGACGCTGCATTCACGCATCATGCCGACCCTGCGTGGTTGATACACTCCCAAAAGATGGGAGCGACTCTGATGACGACAAGGGGTTGATGCACGCCCAAAAGTCGGAGTTACTCGCCAGTGCATCATGACGCCAAATGAACAGTCCTAAGATATGATTGGAGTTCCACCCAACTCAATCCCACCGATTCCCACGCCTCAGAGTTCCACAAGTGATAGTATGATTAAAACTTAAAGTTATAGTCTCACTTGTAAAAAATGCCATTTGTAATCTACTAGTGATCCTCTTTTTCACTATACTAGTAGTGTAGTTGAAACGGCACAAATGAGTTTCTTTGGGATATTATAAGGCAGTCTTAGGAAACGTTGTCAACGTTAGCCGTTGTGTCCAATCTGCCATCCTTTGTTCATAAACATTTTCGATGCATGTATAAGGTCTATAATAGTTTGTCCAGCTGACCTGTTTGCCCAACGGTTTGTGAATACATCGGTACAACAGTTGATACATTGTAGGGTAAATTTAGGGGGTGCATGTATCAGCCCAACATACACAACTTACCCCCTGCCCTTCCAGCTACACCCCCAATAACATATGTGGTCATTTCTCACCAGGGGATCACTGGGTGGGAAATCATTAAGGCGGAAAACCTCTTTAGATTATTTAGATTATGAATGTTCTGCTATTTTATTGAGGGAGATAACTAGAAAACAAACTGCTAGTGAGCTACAATTCCATGACATACGACCGAAACCAATGTGACCTTGGTACAACAATATAATTCTGTCGTTCCAGATGCTAAAAAATGCCTTACCGGTATATTGAATTTCAATTGATATGTTGGGTATACATTTCTCTTTTCAGCGGTGTATGGGGAACCTTTGTCAATCTCGACCTCTGGCAAGTAGATATAACACTCACAAATGTGGCACGTACGGTCATATAGACTTCTTCTTGATCAATTGTTTTGTTATTTTTAACTCATCCCCCTATACGCAGACCATTAAATATGTGATGTTCTTGTTTTCCAGCTTCATATGCCCCCACCGTTTTTGTCCATTTTGATATGCTCATTCCATTGTTGCATGTATAAGTGTTAGGAGTGAAAGATATAATTAAAACTTTTTTTATGGAAGAGCCTGCATGGATGAATTAATCAAATTGCATATTTTAAAACTAATTCAATTTCATGTAGCATGTACTGCAGTTTACGTGTAGCACAAACCCATTCTACATATTATTTAACGATATTCCTTTTAACTACATGTATTTACTCAGTAATATATAGATCCCTTATAGATCCCCTAGATAACCACCGTCAACAGTAATACTAAAATGTCCTAACAGTATCCTTCAGTTTTATTTGGAGGAATAATTCTAATTATGATACCCACTGTTTTGTGTGGTACATAGTTATCACATAGAAGATACAATCTTCCCTTTTATTAGGTGCAGATTTCGATACGTTTTTAGTTCCTTACAACACCAGTATTAAACCTCCCCATGTCATGGATGATCTAACAAGGCCAGCTGAGAGCAGATACTCCTAGGTTGTAGTATGCAAGAAGATTGATGTCTGATCCAGCAACAATAAGATTCCCTTTCTATCTTAGAGTTTGCATATACCTATTTAGCCCTTTCCAGGTGAGAAAATGAGTGTGGACCTGCCCCTGTGGCTCTAGGTATTACATTGTAGTAACACATGTGTATAACTAATATCAAAACATACAACAATTGCTTGTTTGATTGGTTCCAGGTGCGACAGGTATGGAAGGACCCTATCCGGGATGGGAACCGTATCATCCCGGTGTTGGTGCGCGCGCAGGCCCGCATGTTCTCGGTACAGTACCAGTTACCCAGACTGCCGGTTCCCGCTCTCCAACAGACACTCAACAAGTTCCTGCTGTCTGTCAAACCCACCCTGTCAGAGGAGGAGTTCAGTCAGGCCGAAAAGGTGAGCTGTCATAGTCATTATTAACAATACTATTACAGGGGGGAGGGGGAGTTGGTGTCTTTTCGCGCGAGTGTGCCAACATTTTTTCTGTCCTTTCCCCAACCCGATGGGTTAAATTTCATTTCGACTGACTGCTTTGAGCTATAAAAAGGGGTGGAATTCTTTGAATCCCCCTCATCTCAAGGGGTCAGCAATTTGTTGCGTCCCTCCCTCCAATCCACCTACCCTAGTCAGCTATGGTTAAGAAACGACCCTGTCTAAGGTGCTCATTTAACCCTGTGAGGATCGTATGTTGCACTAAAGCTACATTTGTTGTTGTGATGCACCGACCCAGTGGCGGTGAGTAACTCGCCAGCACTGCAAATTATGCATCATAACAACTGTATTATAGTTTAATTCATTTTCTTTGGAAAATCACTGTTTACGAATATAATCATGTTATTTCTGGATGGATTCGTTGACCAGTGTACAATGAATGCATTTCTAGATTGTGGCCGAATTCGGGAAGAATGGAGGAACGGGTGAACGACTAAACGCTCTTCTTCAGGACAGAGCTGACCAGAGCATAAACTGGGTAAGTATTTTGATGATTGATAAAGATTCATCCTCACTACAAACATGCCACACTTTGTTTGACTATAATAGTACTAGGACAATTACATGAGTATGCCTTGGTGCATAGAAGTGTATAAATATATGTGTTAATATTGAAATAAGACTCCCTCCCATGGCCATGTTAATGAAGACGTCTTTTGTCTTTAGCTTTGTCTTTATACAATGTTGCCCGATGGGTTTGCTAGGTACCCACTAGGGGCAGCATAGGGGCAGCACAATGCGCATGATCCATCCGGCGCACACTTATTTAGCGACTCCATACAGTTTTTAAACTTTTGTTCCTGCTAGTGCAACATGAGTACTATTTCTGACTCACCCGCATATGTACATAGCAGAGAATTGCAAAATAGCTACTCTACAGTTCAATATCTCTGTTCGCAAACCCGACTGTCATGGTACATGTATCTTTATCCAATCGCGTACATACTGTAAAACCATGCGTATACTAGTAAGCCGCGGCTAGTACGCAAGTCAGATCGGCGGTGCGACTTATAGCATCGGCCCAGGGTAAGGGTGCGTCTTATATGCGAGTTTTTATACACAAGTTAGGCTTATACGCGAGGGTTTACGGTAATAATGATAGCTCCATGGTTATTTACAAATGCTGTAAAGTCTCTCATACAACCAGCACCCCTCGTATACTACCCAGTAGTACTAGAATTTGAAAAAATCTAATAACCCGCACCTGGAGTTTGAATTTGGTTATTTCACTACTGTATTATACTCGTAAAATCCTCATATAACCCGCATCCCCAACCTTGCAATTGAATATAACCCGCAGCAGAGAAACATCACGGCAATAAGACCAGGCGATTATACTACTATGAATCAACGACAAATATCAAATTGTGAGAATCACATTTCGGTCGGTAGGAATGTTCCTTATGTACTTATATAACACTGGCATGTTGTGTCCCCAGTTGTCGGACTGGTGGCTGCAGGCGGCCTACCTAGACTACCGCATGCCGGTCCCCATCCACTCCAACCCCGGCATCACCTTCCCCAAGATGGACTACACCGACCAGGAGGGACAACTCAGGTCGGTTCTATTACCAAACTACCAGTGTCATTAGACTTATTTACCCTCTGGAGGAAAATAGATTTAGTGTATGAAAAGAAATAATAAATTTATTGGTGATGTGCCAGTAGTTCATAAAGGAATACAGGATTAGAGCATAATGATAATATGACTGATTTTAAAAAGTTGATTGCCGATGGCTTATTTATTTCAATTCCAAGGCTCGAATTATATCAAATCAAGATTATCTCTTCTTTGTTTTCAGGGCTGCTGCAAAGATGATTTCTGGCATTCTGGACTACAAAGTCATGATTGATGAGTAAGTACCTATTGCAAACTTTGTAATAATAAGGTATCATCCCCATATAGGAATCTAGATGCATACCCCATCGATCCGCCACTGTGGGGACAAATAGGGGGCAAACAAGGGGACATGCTTCACTTGTAACAGTCTTATCAGCTCTTATCATTGCTTGTCCCCGTAACCAGCGCACCTCCATCCAGAACCCTATAGTGTAGGTTCGACATTATTTCAATACTTGAGAGATATTTCAATACCACTCTATCCCCATGGCCTGTACAAGACAGGCACCCTTTTAAAACCCGGCGCTCTATCCCAATATACGGCACTGACTGCATCTTTTCCCCGCTTACAGCCAGTCGTTACCGGTGGAGCAGCTGGGCGGTAAGCCGCTGTGTATGATGCAGTTCTACAACATCCTGTCCTCCTGCCGCATCCCCGGCACCAAGCGCGACAGTACCGTCAACTTCCCTCCCGACATGCCCGCCGCACCCAAACACATCATTGTGGCACATAATAATCATGTAAGTACTAGTCGGTGATTAAAGAGTGCCATTTAGTTAATGATAATTTTAGAGACAAATTTTGGATACAGAAAAATAGAGTATAACGTTTTATAACGTTATTAGCAAAATATAAGCCGTGATAACATGAAAATTTATATATTTTTACTGGTTTGTTATGCATTTAACGATGACTAACATTCAGTTAAAAATCTAAATTTCCTCTAAATAACAGCTTCACGTTTTGTGATTTATTGTGTTTCTGTATTTTAGTTGTTCTCGGTTGTGGTGTACGGTTCAGACAACAGACCGCTAACGATCGACCAAATCTACGCACAACTCACTCGTATCATGGAGAGGTCCACACATGCGGCCCTGCCACTGGGTATACTTACAGCCGAGAACAGAAACACATGGGGAAAGCTCTACTCCAAACTCATCAAAGGTAAATTACTTCTTATAAAAGTGTCATGAAGGATATACAGTGTTGATTGTGATGTAAAGCTGGATACCGCTCTAGACGCTTCAGAGGTATTCTCCTTTTGACATGCCGGGGTAGCATCTATTCTCCTTTCTTGTGAAAACAGAATATGCATTTGAAGCCGTGTACAAAGTACCCAGATAGTCCACAATACTAGTGGAAATACTAGCCCTAATAATAGGAAATGTCAATATAGGCCTTGAGTAAATTGGAGTTACATTCTGGGAGTCAAATCGGCAACATATAAGTTTCTGGCTTATTTGTATCCACAGATAAACAAAACAAGGTAAACATGGAGGAGATCCAACGTGCCATCTTCATGGTGTGTATCGACCAGCCGCGCGGTCCTCCAACTGACGATATGACCTCCTTCATCGCCGGTCAGATGAACCACGGCTGGGGCAGCAAGGGCAACTCAGGCAACCGCTGGTTCGATAAGACCATGCAGGTGAGTTAACGACACCAGGAGTAAACTTTTGATTTTGGCTACTTTAGTATTGTAATATACTCATACAGGGTTTTTTGTACACTTAAAAAAACAACAACACTTGTGTAAACCGCACTGAGGGTTTACTTCTTTGCGTTAGTAAACATATAGAATAAATAGGTAAAATCAATTCAATTGGGAATTATAACTTTGGGGAGAGTGGCTGGTTTTAGTGTTGTTTACATCCATGGATTTGTGGAGGAGCAGTGTAGGAGTTTGCCTTTCCATCTCCAGTTTATCGTGGGTAGTGATGGAGCTATGGGCCTGAACTACGAACATGCACCAGCAGAAGGACCCCCCATCATCTCCGTAATCGACCACACACTCAACTACATGTAAGTCATATCTACCAGTCAACATATTTTGTATGACATACCAATTAAATTTCATACTCTTTACTAGATCATTAAAAAGTTAATAAGATAAAATTGCAAAATGAGAAATTGTGCTATAGTTGTATCCAGAATATAAAGGCTATCTCTAGCATATTACAACCATCATTGAATGAGAACATTTCAAAACTGAACTCAAAAGTATGTAGACCCTAACATTTTAGTAACATCAATATAACTATGAAATGTTAAAGGTAATCTCATTAACTGAATATCCACAGGGGTAAGGAGCACCCTAAGGTGAGCCCTGTACCCGGGATGCTGGAGCCCGAGCGCCTCAAGTTTAACCTGCATCACGACACGGAGAACGCCATCAATGAGGCCATGCAAGGCTTCGACTCGTAAGTTGTTTTTTCCCATGTTTTTTTCCTCAGACGAGTGGTTGCTATGATGTTGAACAACTTTTGTGTCTTTAAAATATTTATGCAGTCAAATAAAGTAACATTGGTTTGGTTTGGTATTCATTTATTTTACTTGCATATACAAGAGGGCCAGGCCCTGTTCCTGTAATGTAGGTTTATAAATCAGGGTTTGCATTTTTAAGAGATTTGGTTTCATACTACCGGGATACATGTATGATAATGTAGCGGGGACGTATCGCTCGGGGCAGCCCGAGCGTGCGTGGAGAGCGCATTGCCCGCCTGTGGTAGCTCAAGTACCGTAGCAGAGCAGTGAGAAGCAGCTGGCCCTGTGGTGCAGCGGTAGCATTCTCAACTCCGGAGCGGAGGGACCGGGGTTCGACTCCCCGTGGGGCTCAACGTTTTCACTGACCTGTTACACTGGTGCACGTTTGACCAGGATCCACCGAACCTGGGTTGGGTACTTGAGCGTGTTCAGCTTCTGCAAGGAGGTCCGTGGGACCTCCATTGACCTGGCAGAAGTCTGAGCGGTTTCAGCTTGTGCTATGTGTGCGTCCAAAGACACATGTTCAGGGCAGGTGACTGGCTTCGCCGGCTAATTCTAAGTAAGGGATTAGCTTTGATCACAGATTGCTGAGTAACATGTCTGTCCGCGGACCTAGCAAAAGTCTGAAGGGGAGTAATGTAGCGGGCATGTATCGCTCGGGGCAGCCCCAGCGTGCGTGGAGAGCGCATTGCCCGCCTGTGGTAGCTCAAGTACCGTAGCAGAGCAGTGAGAAGCGGCTGGCCCTGTGGTGTAGCGGTAGCATTCTCAACTCCGGAGCGGAGGGGCGGGGTTCGATTCCCCGTGGGGCTTGACGTTTTTGCTGACCTGTTACAATATCATATATCAAGTATTAACGTAGTATGTATGTGGTGTATTTGCAGTACCATCGCTGACCTGGACATGACGGCCTTCCCGTACGACAAGTTTGGGAAGGAGTTTGTCAAGTCACAGAAGTTCAGTCCAGATGCCTTCATACAGATGGCCATCCAGCTCGCATACTACAAGTAAGAAGCTTTCATAATGTTGGCAAAGAAATAAATCTGTATACTATATAATATATTACAGGAATACCGGTAGTTATCTTCAAGATCCGCATTATGCCTCATGTGTTGTCATGATGCACCAACACATCACTGCCCCGGTGCATCATGATGCATGAATGAAGCACTAGCTGTAGTATAAGATTCTGCCAAATATTGATGCTAAACCCATGTGTATTGTACTATAAAAGAGCAGTTATCCCACTCTATGAAGATTACAATGATTGTAAAATGTTGCTTTAGTACTCTCGGCCAACTTAATAAACTCGATTTATCTTTGAACAGATTATACGGAAGGAATTGTTCCACATACGAGAGCGGGTCTCTGCGGCGATTCCAACATGGCCGAACTGAAACAATCCGGTCATGCTCGATAGCATCTCACCGCTACTGCCAAGTTATGTCTGACGGGAGTAAATCAGTAGATGATAAGTACACAGCCCTCAAGGAGGCCATCGACTCGCACCGCGCCTACACTAACGAGGTATGTCACTTAATTACATGATACTACCGTAAAACCTTGTGTACAAGCCTAACTCGCGTATAAGCCGCACCCCGACTTGGGACCGATCCTATAAGCCGCAGTGCCCATCTGAATATGATGAGTTTAGTACTGTACTATAGTGGCAAAAACTCGCTTATAAGCCGCACCCCGACCCTGGGCCGACGATCTGACTCGCATACTAGCTGCGGCGTCTACGTGAGGTTTTACGGTACACATATATTGGTGTCATCAGTCCTTAGCAGTTTCCCACATGAATAAGAAAAAGGAAATTATTATTTTTATAAAATAATTTAGGAAATATTGTTTAAAAAGCTCATTTATGCTTTAAAGCAACTGAGGAGTAAAGAACCCCATATTTGATGAATAGATTTTGAAATGAAATGATTGCTCGGTGATAAATTTGACATACAGTGATGACCAATTTTTCGTGGAATTACTTAACTATCAATGACTACAATGCTACATCGCCATGTCCTTCATGTCTTGTAGGTTGTAAACGGACAAGGTATTGACCGGCATCTGTTGGGCCTCAAGCTGACGGCCATTGAGAACGGTCTCAATGTACCCGACTTCTTCATGGATCCAATCTACGCATCCAGTGTCCACTGGCAACTATCAACAAGTCAGGTCGGTTATCTTTTCCTCTGCCTTGTTTTTTTTACTCCAGTTATATTACAAAAGCACACTCTGTACCTATAATTTTATGTTAAGAAGGACATAATAAATTTGAGGATTTGGCACTCATGCAACAGTTGATAATGGGAAAATGTGTTGGTCAAGCTCAAGGGAACAACTAGTTATTCGTCCATGTCAATTTGCAAATTCTCACTCGCAGTGCTCAACAATTTAAAACGTTGCCAATCTGAACTCGTGATTCCATTACACTTACAGGTGCCTTCCAAGCACAATGCAGTGCTGTGCTTTGGCCCGGTGGTCCCCGATGGTTACGGGGTCTGCTACAACCCAATGCCATACGCCATCAACTTCTGTGTATCCGCCTGGAACAGCAGCCCCGACACCGACTCGAAGAAGATGAAGCAAGCACTCGGCGACTCGCTTCAAGAAATGCATGACATGCTAATACAAAGAAGTCAGAAAGTGGATTCCAAACTGTGATGAACTGATTTTGTATTATTAGGAAGACAAATAACCCGTAGTAAATTGTGGTGTTTATGTCACAATATGGAGAATAATGGATGATTATCAAAAATGTGTCTTGTTTTACTCAGGTTATAAAAGTTAAAATTGATAAATATTGTGAAAGATGGAAGAGATTGTATTCAGGTAAGATGAGTGAGTGAGGATCACTGTCGTTAATCACCCAACATATTATAGCATTGTAGACACTAGAATTATTGGGATTTTGTGTATATAGGAGTGTTATCCATGTAGGACGATGTAGAATTATATACTTCCATAATATAGGTTATGTAAGACTGATATCTGGTATAATATAGAAATATAACTATCAATGACAAATGTGTATTTCGTTTTATATAACTGCCATCAAGGGGGGCATTAGCAGTGGTCAGGTGTGTACAACTTTAATATGAATTCGCTCCTAAAGAATCAATTCTGTCCAACAGCAGGAATGGTAGAATTTAGTTTCTCTTTAAAGAAACAACTACGGTATGTTCTAATAGTAATAGACATAATCCAGGTATGAGAAAACTTCATCTGCCTGTCATAGCAACATGATATAACCGAAACTCATATTATGTGTGTTCAAGGAATCAATGTCCCATTTAAAATACCTTAAAAACAGAACCTTCACATCTTTTTTGTTTGTCACCTATATCAACTACTTTCTGTGTTTAACAACCTATTGCTACATATGAATAGCACTTGATTTTCTACAAAACATGTACCTCTGTGATAACCATGTCAGGTTCAAGGATCTTGAATTATTTGCATATGAATTCTTAAGCATTTTGTCCCATGAACTTGCCCCGAATGTTTGCTGCTAGGAATAACATTAATAGTTGTTGAGAAATGATACATCGAAATAGGTGCCTATCAGTATCGGCAAATGCAATGAGATTCATTCTAAAATATAAAACGTCTAAGTTATGAAATGTCCAAAACTATGAATCCCTATGGTGCTTTTGTGTCAGGCATTTATATTTGTATAATTCAAGATAAAAGTGAATTAGTCCATATTAAAATAGGAAAATAATATGTAGATAATATAGACGTGGCTAACCTGTGACCACCTTTGGATGTTGGGTATCACTCCAGAATCGACACCCAGTGCCTTGCTACAACAGAGTATCACACCAGTTTAAAGAATATGAAAGTACAACTATAACTCTGTGGTCATTATATAGAGGTATATACATGTATTTTTTATTATTCCAATCCATAGGTTAACTCTTGAAATATTTCTCCCATTGGTTGTATATACCATGAAAGCAGCAGGGTAATTCAGCCGTATGGCCAACTCCATTGGATGGACTCTGTTTTACAATTTATCAGTGCATATAATACATTGTAATAAATACATTGTCCATAAATGATACAAGAGAAAATGCCTCTAGTGTCATCTTCATATACATATATATAATAGCGTTGGTACATTTGACATAATTGGCACACTGAGACTGTAATGCATGTGAACAGACACAGTGGACTGACATGAGGGTTTTCCAATGAAGTCCCAAAGTGACTCTTTCTACACCCAAGACTGTATATTAAAAAGTAATATGATAAGATTGCCTGTGTTATGCTTTAGTTTATTCTCAGCAGTTAGTAAAGATAAACTTGTATATAAATGATTGATTAACCAATACCATTGGACATTTATGATTTGACAAGGATTCTGACTAGGTGTATGTATACATCATATAAAATCAGCTAGTCCAGACGATTGCTTTCACTTTGAATTGTCGTATTTGAAGACAACACCCGGAGGTTTTGACTAATATGAGAACACCAGAATATGCCATTGCAATCGTACTGTTTTAAATAATCCTTTAATGCATATTGCATATTTATGTGTATATAGGGGTATTTTTAGTAAAAGTAGTGAATCCCTCCAAATATTGAATTGGTCAATGTGTGCTTTCCTCACTATTCACAAGGGGGCATTGCTGTGTATGGTCAGCTGTGAGGCCGTTGCTAAGGACGGAAGTGCATGTGGGAGGTGTGTGTGTGGGGGGGGGGGGGGGGGAGGTACTGTGGATACAACATTGCGGTACCAGTAGGCAATGCTTTAGCCTGTCTGAAGTACCCTTTGTGTCACACATTCACCAGAGCCAGTGGTGTCCGTTGCTAGAACTACCCATTCAAGAACTGAATAATAATAGTATATATATTGCATCAGTTGGCTTACACTATATAGCACACAAGCACACAAAAATCGCTGTGTCTAAACTTTACACCAATAACCGACAAGGGGTTAATTAAACATAATTATCTTACCATTAATTGTAGGCCTATATATTATATCTGTGATTTTATCTATATATTGTATCAAGTGTTGTTGAACCATACCAAGACCCCCTTAATAAAACTGCCAACTATCCAATGATGTAGTCTATGCAGGGTCACGGCTGAGTGGTGGTGGGAGGCGGGAGGCGGGAGGCTAGACCATACCTCTGCACTTCTGTCTTGTGTCAACCCCATAGGTATGGTCTAGCCTCCTGCCTCCCACCTCCACTCAGCCGTGACCCTGGAGGTCGTTTCATAACACCTTTCACTGCTACGATCTTAAAAGGCTACGATCTTAAAAGGGTCCGTCTCGTACAGGTAGCTATGCAAATAGTAAGCTGATATAGTAGAATTGGAGATTTTCGTAAATAATAAGGGACCAAAGTGACCATTTCTTAATGTAATAGTAAGGGAATTCTGTAGTAGCTGGTCGTACAGGATGTCATTTGTCTGTGGTCGTAAAGCTTAAAACTAGCATTTAACAACAGGAGGCTGAGATAGGTGCAATACTGATCTCAGCCTCCTGCATCTGTACGGTAAAACCTCGTGTATAAGCCGCACCCCGACTTTGGGCCGATCCTATAAGCCGCACCAGCGATCTGGTTATGGTGACTTTAGTACTGTACTATAGGAGCAAAAACTTGCGTATAAGCCGCACCTGGACTCTGTGCCGATCCTATAAGCCGCACCAGCGATCTGATTCGCGTACTAGCCGCAGCTTATACGCGAGGTTCTACGGTAGTAATATTGCATCATCATGATTTGAATTACAAGGGGGGATATCATGATTTATTTTTTATCAAATACAGCAGCCTCATTGAGTTAACCAAGGAGTGCCGTATTTAACACCCCCCGTTAAATAACCCATGGCCGTATTTCACGGCCCTATGACGTCACCAAAATGACGGTTTGTTTACATTTGTACGGCGTAGAAAACAGCTGTTTTAGGCTTCCCCTATCAAAAATTTGTTAATTTGAATCGAAAAAGATAAAAAATAAACACAAAGGAGCACTTGTTTTAGTCTGATGAAAAGGTTATTTCACTTGTTGACCCTCGGGCCGCATTTCACTCGGCCTACGGCCTCGTGAAATACGGCCCGAGGTCAACGCGTGAAATAACCCTGTCAACAGACCAAAACTCGTGAACCTTTGTCTATATATGAAACAGTGTAGAAACGTTTAATTTTCACCATTTCTAACCGAGAATCATTTCTTTGTCTAAAAAAGAGCTAATAGTAGGATAGTAGGATGTGAGAAATTGCTATTGTCGTACAATCTTATAATGAAACGACCACCTGGTATCCCTGATTTCAGCCTGGCTGTGTTTCTGGGCTGGCACTCAGACACCCCCTCCCCTGCCCAGTGCGAGGTAACTACTGCATAGGCTTACTGGGTTAAGGGGGCACTCTCATATTTGGTTACTATCAGTGTACATGATTACAAGAGAAATGTTCCATTCTGGGGCCCTATATAGGCAAGGGCCCATAAGGATTTCTCATGTCAAAAGGGTCCTAGTTTGTTGAGCTACCTCTTGTACTAAGGATACCAAATTTCAGGTGATTTTTATGCATACATGCATTTACTTTAAAAGATATGGGGAGTGTCCCCCCATTGGGTTGGTTGTCACCCAATGTGATGTCATATTGGGTATTGGGTACTGTAGTTCATGTGCTTCTCACTGGGGACAGCACAATCACTGATATTTTGGGCAAGAGAGTGGTCCCAATTTCTCTGAACTTAACCAAATAATAGACAAATAAATAGATTCACCAAGAAGTTATATTTTGTATAGGAATTAGTCAATATACCTAGGTACCAGTTTATGATACCGAGATAGCCATATGAAAACCTCCGGATGTGGTCTTCAATAATCTACGAGAACTTACTGATTACAGATCAACGGACTTCATCTGCACAATGACCACATTACTGGATGAGATCTCATATTGACCATAAAGTAGGAAAGTAGATCACTTCCACTCTTCTAAGGGAGTGCTCATTTTTTAACAACAGGGGGGGGTGGTGGATTTGGGGGGGGGGAGTAAAAAATTTGGACCCCTTGACCGGGGGGGGGGGTAAAAAATTTCAACCCCTCTTGGGGGGGGGGCAAAAAGATTCAACCTGTTTTGAGGGAAAAAGCCCGCGCGTTACTATGCTACAAAGGGGCGCGAACGCGCGCGATTTTCAGCCTGCCTGGGGGGGGGGGTAAAAAATTTCGACCCCTCGCGGGGGGGGGGGGGGATGAAAAAATTTCGCGCACTCTAAGACACTTTCAAGTAATTGAGGCCATCTCTTGACCACAAAATGTACACACTCTTTAATAAACAAGTCAGAAAAGGCATCTCTCTACTTCCTATCAGAAATCGGGCACCCACCCACACCCCGTGCAGAGTTTGGTCTCCGTACAGTGCTTCCCCCTGGTGGCACCACAGGCCTCTTGTCTCTCTATGACGTCACAGGGCAGGTAGGTGTGGGTGGCGTCACAGTAGGGGGGGTCCCGGGTGTACTTACAGCCACACACCTGGTGTAACACCTGCTTCTTGGTCACTGTCCACCTCACAGGCTCTATACCTGTACCCACGTGGGATCCTGCAACGACAAGGGGAACATTGGTTGGGTGTCGGATGGCACAGCATGTTTGGTCAAGGATAATTAAAAGATGTACACATCTCCATGGTTTGGTTCAGTATTAATCAGGGTGAGCTGGTACTAACACAAGGTAATGTAAATCATGGCTAATACACTGTTAAGTGTTATCCTTGGAGTATATGCACATGTACCAAACAACATATATATTATTCCAGTTTATCTACTGAGTGAGGGGGGGGGGGGGGCGGGGGTCTATCAGTCTATAGCTTCACTGGACTCCTTACCATATGGAACACGTTTCCAGTTTGATATATTAATGAATGCTAAATACAAGTTTAATTCTTGGATAAATAAAGATGTAGGCTTAGGGGCCATCCATAAATGACGTCACACTAATTTGGGCCATTTTCAAGACCCAACCACCCCCCTGTCACACTTTGTCACACATCAGCCAACACCCCCTAGAAAATGATGTCACAATTCTGCAGACACCCCCCCCCCATGCATGAGTTAGGTATCGAATCAGAGTTCTACTATAGAAGATCATGTTATATTATGCGTTTTGATTAGGCTAAGCAATAAAATATCATGTATTGAATATATTCTTACCCAAGTGCTGGTTCAAAAAGGTTTATTACAGTTTAATTGTTACTTAAATGGATTTTTATCAAACTGGTCAAATATTACACCCAGTCTAAGAATGCACCCAGACTTTCACATTGGCTTGATCTCGTGAGGCAAGGGCAAAAGGTAAATTATCTAAATGGGTGCTGTAATAGCATATATTCACTAGAACACTGTCCAAAGTGACAATAACATAATAACATGAGTTTTCATGAGTTTAATATAAAGTGAGTGCTCATTATGGAACAACGGGGGGGGGGGGGTGGTAGGTGGATTTTTGTATGTGCACGCAGAAATCTTCCCCCCCTTGAGACCTCTAGAGGGGGATAAAAAATGACCACTCCCTTAGTAGTAATTCATTGATTTGAGGTCCATGCCATTCCATCCTAGCATGAATTTTATGGTTCGGCGATCCTCGATCCATGGATCCCTAACAGTGTTGACAAGAACAACAGGTGTGCACTGTTATCCTGTGACTCCTTAGGTTTTAGGAGACCAGTTACACATGTCTTTGCATCCGAAGTGACTACCGTAAAACCTCGCGTAGAAGCCGCGGCTAGTACGCGAATCAGATCGCCAGTGCGGCTTATAGGATCAGGCCAAAGTCGGGGTGCGGCTTATACGCGAGTTTTTCCCAACTAGTATTTACCAGCTGGTCATAAAATGGCCGTCATATGACCATAAGAGCTACAGGGACTGGCAGTGTGTGTGTGTGGGGGGGGGGGGGGTGGCGGTGGCGGTCACACCTCACCCCCCCCCCCCCCGAGTTTGAATGCTGACATGGATTAGCGGTTATCTGTATTGTCCTCACAGTGAGGTGTTAATATAAGACAATGACACTGTCCACTCACTTTTGTCCGGTGAAGGTATTGAAGGGTAGCCGGGGGGAGGGGGGGGGGGGTTGAGGTGGCAACCTAAACTACCAGAGTGTTGCGAGGCCGTAGGTGTCAGCGTGGCTAAACTACCTGCCCGGGCATTTCCACTCTAGGTGCATGTGTAATGGAGACTCCACTAATCGCCAGGTGGACTCTTACATCAGCCAAGTTCAGGGTGCGGCTAATACGCGAGTTTTTCCCTCTGCTAATTCAGAGAGCCTCTGCGGCTTATATGATCAACCCAAAGTCGGGGTGCGGCTTATACGCGAGTTAGGCTTATACGCGAGGTTTTACGGTAACTTAATGGACGCCAGTTACAATCAACATTCCTTTGCACATTATTTTGGATAGCTTTAATCCCGTACATTAGGACATGCAAAGTCGCAGGTCCAATGGTTATCAATAATGATATACCTTCAAAAGAATTTCGAAGGGATGCAGGCTGCTATGTTTTAGACAATGCATGGTGCTTACAAACTGCCTGGGTTGTGATTGAGACACAAATAACACAGGCTTGTATGACTGGGATATAAACATGGTGACTTACTCTAGAATTGACACTCCTGTGAATTCTCGCGTATAAGCCTAACTCTCCGATAACCTGCATCCCGACTTCAGGCCGATCCTATAAGCCACATCAGCGATCTGGCTATGCTGACTTTTAGTAACGTATCATAGTAGCTAAAGCTCACATATAAGCCGCACCCTGACTCTGTGCAATTCCTATAAGCCGCACTTGCGATCTGACTCTCGTACTAGCCCAGCACGCAATGATACGTTGGGCCAACGTCGTACAACGTTGGTATGTCGCAAGCAATATTTTAACGTTGTGCCAACGTTGGTCCACCAACATTGGTACAACGTTGGTTGATTTAAATGTTGTACCAACGTTGGTATTGGGATCTTAAACTAGGCATACAAAGCATAGGCAAGATCGACGAGTAGGGCATGATAGACCGGAAGTCCCGGAAGTACCGAAAACCGGATGTTTACTTCAGTAAGAGAAGGGTAAAAGCAGCATGCTACAAAGTTGCATGGTTACAATGGTTGCAACGGGTACGGCGGCCGTCGGACCTCGGCGAATATCATAACATCTCCCCCTTTAAGATAATAAAGGTATAGCTTATGAACTGTCCTTTGAGTCTTTTAGATCAAATATACTTTGAGCACTGGTATAGTCTTTTGGAACAAAGAGTCTCTTACAATGTTTGTTACGGTTTGGCTAAACTATAGGGGAGCGGTTGCTAGCACGTCACCCTAGAACCCATCTTTACCATGGGTTTCCCTACTCTTTAGACTCGATCAGGCGAGTCGGCTTAGTAGTAGTGCGTGCTGAGCGTCTAGGCTCTACGCTCGGTGCAGAGCCGTAAGGCATTGGTGGTGCACCTGGCATTGAAGGTGGCTCGACCATGGGCTTGGGTGGTGGTGTACTGCCTGACGGTGGAACTGTGGCAGTAGTTGTAGGCTGCATGGTGGCTGGTGGCATCTGCTTGAGATGTCGGCGGTTCCTTCGATGGACTCCTGACTGGGTTTCGACCTGGTACGATCGCGGAGTACTTGCTTCCCCTCGTATTATTCCTTTCTCCTTCCAACCCTTCTGGATGTCGGTCTTAACCAAGACGGGTTCTCCTGGTTGGAGTGGTTGAAGTGGCCTCACGCCGTGATGTTGATCATAATTTTCTGCGGTTGTTGCCTTGTACCGCTTATCCCTGGCGAGGATTGTCTCGCGGTCAGGCCATATAGGCTCCAGAGTAGATGACGGTACTGGGAGCGTGGTGCGGAGATGTCTTCCCATCATGAGCTGTGACGGGCTGGCACCAGTGGCTGCGATTGGAGTGTCTCTGTACACCAATAAGGCAAGCCATGGGTCCTTTTGGCTCAGCATCTGTTTGGCTGTATAGACAGCTCTTTCGGCCTCCCCATTAGAATTTGGGAGGTACGGGCTAGACCTGATATGGTTGAATATGTATTTTGTCGAGAATTCTTTGAATTCGGCTGATGTGAACTGAGGGCCGTTGTCGGACACGACCTCGACCGGCACACCAAAACGTGCAACCACGTCTTTTATTCGGCTGATGACGGCTGTGGACGTTGTGGATGTCAGGGCAAGGACTTCTACCCACCTTGAGTAGTAGTCGCACATGACGAGATAGTCCTTACCGACGTAATGGAACAGGTCTATCCCTACCCTTATCCAGGGTCCTTGGGGCAGGGGCGTCGTCATCAGTGGTTCACGCCTTTGCGTTGGGCTCTTTTCAGCGCAGTGGCTACACATAGTGACGATCCTTTTAATGTCTGTGGTTATACCGGGCCACCAAACCCCCAGACGTGCCCTTTCGAGGCACTTGGTGATTCCTTGATGACCATCATGGATCCTGTCCAGTATTTCCGGCCTCATTGAACTAGGGATGACAATCCTTGAGGCGAACACTAACAGGCCATCGGTGACTGACAGAGATGCACGATGAGCATACAGGCTCTTCATGCTTTCAGGAACGTCTTTTTCGTATCTTGGCCAACCTGTCAGCGTATAGACGATTGCTGACTGGAGGGTGGGATCGTTGCTCACTGCATTGCGGATCTCTGTTTTCTTAGCATCGGATGCTGGCATATTCGACTGGACAGACTGGACATGCAGTTCCACGTCCTCGGCTGTTGAGGACTCACTTGACTGCAGAGGGCTTCTTGACAGGGCGTCAGAAATGTGCATGTCCTTGCCTGGGACATGTTTTGCAGTGACATTGTACCGCATTAGTCTCATCAACAGTCTCTGACATCGTATAGGCACCTCGTCGAGGTCCTTGGAGTTGATGAGTGGTACCAGCGGCTTGTGGTCCGTGAGAGCTGTGACATCTCCATGACCACAAATATACCTCGAGAATTTCTCGCACGCCCAGACACTTGCGAGACACTCTTTTTCAATCTGGGCGTACCTCTGCTCGCTACTTGTCAATGTGCGTGAAGAGAAGGCAATCGGCTTGAGGACGGAGTCGTGCTCTTGCAGGAGCACACCTCCCAGCCCGTAAGAGCTGGAGTCGGCACTGACGATGATCGGCTTTGTGACATTTAACCAATATTGAATGGCTAACGCCCTCACAAGGGGTTGTATGGCTCAATATCGGCACGAGTGCGTAGCACGAGTGACGATATTGAGCCATACAACCCCGAGTGAGGGTGTTAGCCATTCAATATTAGGTTTATTATACGATTTATTGATTCATATGTCCTTATTTACCTTTAAAACGTCCTAATTTCGCCATTTTGAAGGATTATTGACTGAATATCACTCGAACACCAGTAGCGCCATGTTGTTTTGACCTCCCACCAACCCTGCTCGCTGATTGGTGGAGCCTGGCTACGTCATGCCCTCAATCTCCAACACTGAGTCCAACATAGAATTTGTAAGGGGGCCAGCTTGGGGCGATGTTATAACCTAACCAGCGTTTCCCTCCGCATTCACCACAGCCGGATGGGCATGGGGGCTAGCGACTTCGCCTCACACACCAGGGGTACCCGGATCGAGCCTGGGTGGAAACGAACCATCTTTAAAGGGCCTATATGTATGTGAAAAAAAGCCCCTAGAATTATTTTAACGAATGAGTAAGTAAAGTCCAACTTCTACCTTTATAGTAAAAAAGAAATTAGAAAAAAATATTGATTTTCAAAGAAACTATACAAAAAAATGTCTTTTCTTCTGTAACTCGGTAAATAATGGTCCTACAGGGCTGGAAATCCGCCTGTAGACTCCTTGTTTCGCCACCCCCCTCTACCAGCGCCTTCACGGCGTGGTGGTTAGCACGTCGGACTCCAAGTCTTGATGTAGCCTGTTCGAGTCTCCATGGAACCTCGGATTTTATGGATGAAGAAACTTCGGAATCGCTCAGGACCACCGGAAATGGCATGATATCCACCGGAAGGGTGCCAATATCACTAGATATCAGCACGGGGATATCACCTAAAAAGCACGATGAGTCATTCAATCGTATAATAACGTAGTATGACAAGACTGGTGTTGAGGATATCAGTTCCTTTGTCTCGCGGAACGCATCTTCTTGAGCTACGTCACACGTCCATTCACGGTCTGACTTCAGTAGATCGTTCAGGGGACCTGTGACAGAGTTCAGATGGGGCAGGTACGACCCAAGGTAATGTACCATGCCCATGAACTGGCGTAGTTTGGTGACTGAATCTGGCTGTGGCAGTTCCTCAATGGCTTTGACTTTTTCGGGATCGGCTCGGATTCCATCCTTGCTAAACAGATGACCAAGGAACTTCAGTTCCGACTTTCTGTAGAGACATTTCTCGTGGTTTAACTTTAAACCTGACTGGTCAAGGGTTTCAAGGACTTTTGACAGACGACCATCGTGCTCGATGGTATCCTTGCCGAAGACTAGGATATCGTCCATGTAGACGAACACCCCCTCTAGCCCCTCGAGGACTTCGAGCATCTTTCTCATGAAGATTTCTGGGGCAGAGGTGATTCCGAACGGCAGGCGTCGGAAACAATAGCGACCAAAAGGCGTTATGAACGTGGTTAGGTCTTGACTGTCCTCCTCGAGCGGGATTTGGTAGAAACCACTTGCTGCGTCGAGGCATGAGAAGACCGTCGCTCCCTGGAGTCTTGACGTCACATCCTCCAAGGTCGGCAGAACAAATCTTTCTCTCTCAATGTTCACGTTCAACTTTTTCAGGTCGACACATAGTCTGACTTTTCCAGTCTTTTTCATGACTGGAACCATGGGAGCACACCAAGGTGTAGGACTGGTGACTTTCTTGATGATCCCAAGGTTGATTAGACGTTTGACCTCATCTCTCACCTTTTCGACAAGTGGGAATGAGACACGTCTGGCGACGGAGACGGCAGAAGGCTGAGCATTCTCTTTTAGGACGATCCTGACTGGGTCGGTCTTGAGGCATCCTATATCCTCGACGACTGTATGAACTCTCACAATGAGGTTCATTCGGCTGGCTACTCCCCGACCAAGGAGACTTTCGACGTTTCCATCGATGACTAACACTCGAAAGTGATACTTTTGACCTTTGAAGACAGTACTGGCAATGAACTGTCCTCGACAATTGAGTGGACCACCTGGACTCGACAAATTGACCTTGATATCCTTCAGTGGTGGTCTCGGCTTGACCTTGAGATAGGTCGGGTATGACATAATCGACACGTCGGCACCTGTGTCGATTTTGAACGTTTCGGACGAATTACCCAGGCTTAGGGTGACTTTCCATGCCGAATCGTTGTCGTCACAGTTCACGGCCCCGATGAAGTGGTCAAAGTTCACGGCACCGCAAAACTGGTCGTTTGGCTGACTATCGTCTTCGTGAAAGACCTCTCGAACATTTTTACTGCGACAGACTGATGCAAAATGTCCGACTTTCGAGCAGATCTTACACATTTTTCCTTTTGCTGGACACGCATCCGGTGCAGGGGACCTATGGACATACCCGCACTGGGTGCACTTCGGCTTGGACTGACTTGACTGACTTTGACCCTGGTACGACTTGGATGATTGATTCTGGTACTTCCTGTTGACTGCGTTGACTGACGCGTCGTCGTTAGACTGGACGAGCTCCTTGTGTCTGGCGGTATCTACGGCTTTCTGGAGCGTCAATGTGTCTTGCTCCATTTGTAGGTCTCGCGACAGCACCTTGTCCAGCATACCCGCGATTAGGCGGTCTCGGATATGCTCGTCTTCTTTTTCGGCGAAGCTACAATGTTCCGCCAGCTCGTGTAGGTTTCTGACAAAACACTCAACTGATTCTCCCTCTTGTTGGGTACGATGGTAGAACTTCGTCCTCTCGTGGATTGTGTTCTTCCGCGGAACAAAATAATCGTCGAACTTCTTGAGTACCGTCTTAAAATCATCTTTCGGGTCGACGGGATGTGGGACGGCGTTGGTTGGAGCGGGGGCTTGGTCGAATTTAAAAGACTTATAAATATGCTCGGCTTGACGACCCATCGTGTAGACTAGTGCGGAGACCTGCACGTCCCCCGTCTCGGCTTTGAATTTTTCGAGGACAAAATACCGCATGAACCTGGTTTTCCAGTCAGGCCATGTTGCAGGTTTCGAAAAATCAAAGGATTCTGGCGACTGAAATTTAGGCATTTTGGCTGCTGGACTAAAAAAAATTCCAAAATTTTTTCCAAATTTTTTTTTCAAAAATTGTCACTTGACTTCCAGTTGACTGACTGTAGTGTTGGCTTAATACACTGTTGACTGGGACTTTAGCTTGAAGGCTAGATTGCCATTGGTTTGAAGAGACTAGATCTCCATTCACAGTCTATATGAGGCTTGGCAATATGCCAGTTACAGACACTTTTTGTAACTGACAAGACTATTAAACCACAAGTTGACTTGACATGACTTGACTGTATTCCGCATTAGCGAGATACAGTGGCTCCACCTTGTAGACCACTGATACCAATCATAACCCTTTGATCTCCAGCAACCAGCTCAGTCAAATCTCGTGTCCGAGATTAGGGTGCAAACAGAGTGAGTGTATTGGGAATGGGTTGTAGGTAGACATTTCATATATTATCTGCCCAGGACAGGGTAGTGGTTAGCATATTGGACTCATAATGCTGGGAGCCCAAGTTCGAATCCCTACCTGGCCAAATAAGTGTATGTCCTTTGAATATGTATTTCAAAGTTTTCGTTAGTATTGTGAATAATAATTTCCAAAATCACTTTATTTATGAATTTGATTACCATGAATTGCATGGAAGAGAATTGAACTCAGGTCCTCTGTATCATGAGTCCACAGTGCTAACCATTACCCTATCCTGGACAGATGATATATGAAATGTCTACCTACAACCCATTCCCAGTACACTCACTCTGTTTGCACCCTAATCTCGGACACGAGATTTGGCTGAGCTGGTTGTTGGAGAACAGTGGGAATACAGAGGGGTACCATTGCAAATGGCGTTGTACACTGGTCATGTAGCTAAGGCGGAATAGGATGACTTCTTTGACTGACTGAAGACTTGACTTGTCTTGACTTATTAATAAAGAGTTCACTCCTACCTTGGTCTGAGCTGGTCTGAGCAGCTCTAACATGTGGTTTCTCAAGCTGAGAATGGGATCTGATTTTCATCTGTTAATATCTTCTTCCAAACCTGCCATCCATCTTCCAAAACTTCCTCCAGTTGTTGTTGGATGTGTCTCCCTTCATTTTCTGTTGGCTGGGTCCTGTTTAACCACTTTTAGACACCATATTGGGATCTTAAACTAGGCATACAAAGCATAGGCAAGATCGACGAGTAGGGCATGATAGACCGGAAGTCCCGGAAGTCCCGAAAACCGGATGTTTACTTCAGTAAGAGAAGGGTAAAAGCAGCATGCTACAAAGTTGCATGGTTACAATGGTTGCAACGGGTACGGCGGCCGTCGGACCTCGGCGAATATCATAACAGTTGGTACAACATCAGATTATTCATGTCATGTAAACGTTGGTAAATTTATGTCATATAAACATTTGCAATACTCCCAATGTTCTGCCAACGTTGGTACAACGGAAGATAATTGATGTCATTCCAACGTTGGCCCAACATTGTGTCTCCAACCTCCACCAGAGGGCATTAAAGGTTGTATGAAGATATTTCTCCCAGCAGATCCATTATCTTTCCTTATAATTGGCCAAAAATTGGGGCCTATTTGTTTTATATAGCTTTTGAAACCAGGTATATTCCATTTTCAATTATATTTGATTCTTGATTACCACCTTTATATATAATATAACAGAATACTGCCAATATACCTATGAGGACACCCTTTCGTAGGCAATGGCAAGTCAATAAGATGTAAATGATAGGATTATTTTGTATCACTTCTTGGCCCTTCAAGTTGAGATTAAGGTGAAATACAAATAAGGAAATGGCTGTTTCTTTATTGGTTATTATTGACAACTAATATTATGATAACTATTTAGGAAAAGTTCACACATTGATATTCAACGTTGGACTAACACCACAAACAAATGTCATATATTGACTACCAACATGGTTGGGTAGATGTTGGCACAATGTCAATATCTGACATTGGCTTGATGTTGGGCCAATGTCATGCCAACAGTGACGTTGGCCCAATGTCATGCAAACAGTGACGTTGGCCCAACGTCATGCCAACGTCATGCCAATGGCGACGTTGGCAAATAGTAGAAATGGCCGGCCAAAAACCACTTGGGACAACGAAAATAAATGACGTCATGCCAACGCCAGCTGACGTCATGCCAACGTTGGGCCGACATCGAATTGCATGCTGGGAGCTGTGGCTTGTACGTGAGAATTTACAGTAATTGGAGCCAATCGAATTAACTGATAGAATCTCTAATCTGCAACAAGCTTAACCTAAGGCCCTAAGTGTTCTATTAACTATAAAAGCTTTACATCTAAAAAAAGGTTTTATTTGTATTTTCCAAAGTGTGACGTCACACTGGGCTTGACACCCCCCCACCCCCTGTCACACTTTGTCACACTCAGACCAACACCCACCCACCCCCTCCAGTGTGACGTCATTTATGGATGGCCCCTTACCTATCAAACTAAAAGACATCCCAATTGTGCCCAAAAGCAATTCCAATGCAATGTTTGAATACGAATTACAATGTATTAATGAGATGCTAGGTTATTTTTCAACAAATTCTTCTATTTTACGACTCACCGTCACACCAGGGTTGCTTCTTGCTCAGGCCACACGCACACCACAACTTCTTCTCACCAACCTGGAGACCTTTGATGTTGTGTGGAGCATACTGCAGGGGTACATTATAGGTTGATTGCTTTTCATTAAAACAGTGTATAGGCACATCACTTTTATACTACCCGGTTAGTCTAAATTAGACTTTATTTATATATAGGTACCTCTGTCTCCTGTGAATATAGACTACCGGTAATTGATAAAATATTAAATTAACATTTAGGTAGGCTCTATACCGGTATTATTTACACAATGAGGTTCAAAGTACTCCAGCAAGAAAATATAATGCTCTCAATACTATGGGTGTGGACCACCAAATTCGACATGGCGACATGGCTATTTCTTATTATCGACAATCGACATGAGGCCTAGTGACATGCGACATGAGGCTCAAAAACATAAGTGACAGGCGACATAATATTATGGGCAATTCTAAAAATCGACATTGGACATGTACATTGACATGCGACATGGCCATTTTTTAAGATCGACAATCGACATGGGGACCCCCCATCCAGACCCCCAATACTCAATGCATTATTCCTACATGGGGAGAGGGCAATATGTCTGGTATCACTTTATATTGAAATAACACTGGGCATCTCTTAATTACCATTGGAACTGCGGGATAGAGTTTGTCATTTTCTTCCGTCTTTTTTGAAGACGATCCAGCCTCAGCCTCAACAGCCGCCATCATTTATGTTGGCTAAAATTGATAAATAACTGAAAGATCAAAATCAACTGAGTGCACATGAATCTCATTATCCCACACACCTATTTTTAGTAAAGACCTTATATTTTAAGGCTAAACTACCGCCATCAGTGCTTTCTTTTCAATGCATCTAAATTGCAATGAAACAGGGGTGAGAATAGTAATATTTTAAAAAATCGTGTGTTATCCCTGTTATATTACTAGGCTAGGAAGTGCTCATTTTTTAACAACTTGGGGGGGGGGGGGGGGGTTGACCCCCTATCCTGGCCAGGGAGGGGGGGGGGGGGGGGTGTCTCATCACGGCTCCCCTGTCGGCTCTTGTAACTTGTTAATTATATCAATAGACAGATACAATATAGATCTAGCATACTATGACAGATACAGAAACTGCAGGAGTCTGAAAGTCACAGAGAGTCAGAGTGACTGTGAGTGACTGTGATTTGGGCGTGGCCCTTCTGGCCAGTGGTCTTCACAGGCTTCAACCGAACGTCTGAAACCTTCATTGACATTCGCATTTCAGCTGTTTGTATCCGCTATTTACTTACTGGTGTGTGTCTAAGATATATGCTAGCATCTACTATTCACCTAGTGTCTTTTTTTCAAATACATTAATTCCATGGACGGTTCTGTGTCATTGTTGGGCCAAAAGAAATCACCTTTCCACAATGACAGATGTTGCCGCATGTGTTCTCTCGGAAAACCACGCGCAGCATCCGGTTCCGGTCTGCCTTGTTTACTATAATTTTAAGGAGCGTGTGAGGGCGCTGGTGGGCAAAGGAGGCGTGGGACTAAATAGTTCCCAAAGCACTCACCAGAGGGCGCCCTATTTAGTCCCACAACTCCTTTGCCCACCAAATATTGGACATATTTTTATGAAATAAACCCATTTCTGGTCTTCTATAACTGATATATAGTGACACTTGGCCATAGGATAAATGTTGTTACTGTTTTCTAAAAAGATTGCTAGTCCCCCAGCTCCTTTGTCCAAACAAAGCCATGTGTTTGGGGATTGTGGGTAGAACACTGACACAGGACATCTGTCAGTGGGCACAGGTGATTTATGAGCAATATTCACCTTCATTAACCATGACAACCATCTGACAACCTTTATAACAATCCTAAATAAGCTTAGCATGCAACAGAACCATGGGTAAACTGCCTTATTCCTAGATTTCATTCAATTTGACCCATACATGCTGTTGTGTTTACAAATTCCCTGTTGCCCATATTTGGGCATGAGCCCTGATGGCACTGCCATCTAGCATCTACTTTATGCAATTATACGGTAGCGCCATCTACAGGATCCTATGGACAATGCTTGACCTATTAACTAACTTGACCCAATTTGAATTAGGTGCACACTCTGGACCTCTGTCTACTCTGAATAGTACCATCACTCTCCCCCCCGAGGCAGTTCGGGCTCGTGCGGAAAACGTAAACAGGATGCCGGTAGCGGTGTCTCAAAACAAAGCGCATTCAAAACATTTATTTTCCAGCGATTTTCCCACAAGATATACATTTACAATACAAAAGGTACAGTAACTTGTATTGCTAACGCATTCTCTAAGCGATTTACTTATGTATAGGCTTAATCATCATCATTATAAAAGATATTGTCAACCTGTATTTCACAATACACATTTCAATCATGGCCGGTAACGGAGCAGGAGATTGGTGCCTCATCGAAAGTGATCCCGGTGTTTTCACAGAACTCATCCGTGGATTTGGTAAGTAAATGTAAAAATCGATAGATGAAGTAATACTGTTCTTTGGGACGGAATATCAAGTCCCGGCAATGTGTACTTACACCGTAAAAGGCACTTGTGTTGGTGGCACTGTCACTATCCACGCGCAATTTCACAATCCACTCTGAATGTAGGCCTAGGCTACGGTAGGACATTTAATATGACTTGCAAAACTGAACAACCCCTTTCAACGTTTCAGGGCAAAGGAGTAGGCCTAGGCCTAAAGGTTGGATAATATATCCCAGCAACAGGGGCCTACTACACAAAAGATCCAGCCAGCATAAGACAGCAAAAAATATCATATAATTCCCCTACATGTTTTGAAGTTGAACGATCAGTGAATATTTTGTCAATTTCCGTCCAAATCTAGTGTCATATTTCACTCTATCAAAGCTGCAGGAAAGCACGCATCTGATTCTGTTGCTTTATGGCTGCTGGATCTTTTTTTTTTTTGTAGGGCCAGTAGGGGGGGGGGGGGGGGGGAGGGTAGTAAAATTTCGCGCAGGTGCGCCCAAGCTGGTGTCAGGCTGAGGTGTGCCAAATGTTTACCCCCTCCTTCCCACTGCAGAGGGGTCAGGCACGTGTAGGCCTACGACCTTTGAAGCATAGGTCTATATAGTAACTTGTAGCCTAGTCGTTTTTACTGAAGACAAGTGACATTTATTTTAAAGGTGACATTTTTTGCCCCCCCCCCCCCAATGTCATATAGGCCTATAATTCAACTTTACAATTTTCATTACAGGTGTGACTGGAGTCCAGGTTGAAGAAATCTGGAGTTTGGACGAGGAGAGCTTTGTGAATCTTAGGTAATTATGACTTGAATATCTCCATTACAAATTCCTCAAAATAAATATAAATGTGTTATTTATGGTATTATTTTTGTCATATCACACATCGGCATTTCCAATATTGTTTGTCACAGGCCGGTTCATGGACTCATATTCCTCTTCAAGTGGAAGGCGGATGACGTTACAGATGGATCAATTGTCAAGGACAGCCGTCTCGACAAAATCTTCTTTGCAAAACAGGTTTGTGTGATCAGCAACATACACAACAAACCAAGTAGAGACTCTACCAGAGTCTACACATATTCTAAAAAAAAACACATTCAGTTAATCTTCATTCCATATTCTAGTTTTGAACATAACAAATGAATATTAAACTTGTCAACCAGAGTGAAAAAATAAAACCGTTTCAAGAATTGAATAATGAATTTGATATATGTACCGGTAGCTCTGTTTATCCTTGAATGCTGTACAAGAAGACAGGACATTTTGACATTCTAAACCAGTCAACGACTTTGTCTATAATCACAGAAAATAAACTCTTGCTGATCTCATGTCACAATCTCAGTGGGCTCTGTTTTTAATGATTCAATTGCATTAATACCTCTGATAACTCTGATATAGGTCATCAACAATGCGTGTGCGACCCAGGCCATCCTGGGCTCCCTCATGAACTCCACACACGAGGATGTCAAACTGGGCGAAACTCTCACCAACTTCAAAGACTTCGTACAGGGCTTCGATCCAGCTGTAAGTTAAACTATTCACATGCATATGAACCTGTGATTTCACTATAAATAGATAAAGCAACTTTTTATATATTCATAGAAATTCTTTTTCATTATCATGAAAAAAAAGAGGAATTAAAATCAGAAATAAAAGAGTTAATCGTGAACTGGATGCAGATTATTCATAAATAGTAGATCTACGGTATAATGAAGTGTGCCTTCTTACATTGCAGACCAAGGGCCTCAGTTTAAGTAATTCAGATGTCATCAGACAGGTTCACAACAGCTTTGCAAGGTATGACCTTTTAACCTAAACAGCACCATGAATTGATATATGAAAATAGTAAGCAATTCAACAGAACAATTTCAATTATGCATTACAACTATTTTGTAATACATGTTTCAACAAAATATATCGATTTTGCAAAGATTTACACTGAAGTGTGTTGTTTAGTTCCTTTGCTCGGCTCCTTCTTTTTTACGAGAAAATAAATGAATAGACTTCATCTTAATATTTTACCCGTTATGCCTTTAATAGCTGTGTTATTTCTCTTACAGGCAACAGATGTTTGAGTTTGACCAGAAGATGGCTCAGAAGGACGACGATGTCTTCCACTTCGTCAGCTACATGCCAATCGACGGCCGACTGTATGAACTGGACGGGCTCAAGGAGGGACCCATCGACCATGGTAATCATCACACACCCAGACATTTCATTGTAGCACAAATTAAATTTTAATGAAAAGTTTTCAACGCTTTCGTTATCATGTGAAAGTAGCACTCCCTTTTTGGGAGTACGAGATTGGGTCGACCGTCCTTTGCTGTGAAAAAGTAACACTCTGAGCCTAATAAGCAAGGAGACACCTCAGGGAATGACTCCGCACTCCGTTTGGTAACAAATTAAAGCTGAATGTTATTCGTTTATTAGCTGCGGCCTATATACAAAGTTTTAAGGTATTAATTTTCCGTTAATGAAAAAAATGATCTGATTTTGTGTGTAGGGGCTGTGGCGGAAGGCGCAGACTGGATCACCAGCGTACGGCCGATTATAGAGAAGCGTATTCAGCGATACAGCGCTGACGAGATCCACTTCAACCTGATGGCCATCGTCAGTGACCGCAAGATCACCTACCAGAAACAGATAGACTCCATACAGACACAGATGCAGGTATGGGCAGTTGTATAATATTTAAAAAAAAATTAAATTAAAAATTAAGTCTTCACACCATACAACATGGTCTTCCGAACTAGAATGATATTGATACATTTTAATGTATCGCCATGAATTCTATTCTGTCACCTCATCTATTTTTGACATTCCTTGTTCCCTGTATATTACACAATATGAATGTAAAATATTAACAATCTCGTTTGAAATATAACTACATGTATATAGCTATCTGGTATCTGGAATGTGATCTAGGAGTGAAGTTATGATTAAGAAAAGTAGTCAATGTTTAACTTTTCACTTTTGACACACAGGAGAGCGGCATGGAAACAGACGACCTACATGCTGAGGTCAGCAAGTTGAAAATGATGATATCAGAGGAGGAACAAAAGATGCAGCGGTACAAGGTGGGACAACTCTGCAATTACTCAATCTCATGAATGTTAAAATGTTTGACGTTGAATTCCATCATTTTAATGATGCCATCCAAAGATGTAACTATATGAGTTTGATATATAGACACAAACAGCGTATGAACCAATGTGCATGGGCTGTTGTTCCTCATCTATATTGTTGCCTTTTGTGTTTAACAGACAGAGAATATCCGACGCCGACACAACTACCTCCCCTTCATTATGGAGCTGCTCAAGATACTCGCGCAGGACGGAAAGCTTGTGGGTCTTGTCGACAAGGTTACTATCACTTTTTATCATAAATTACGAAAACCTTTTCTTACGCTGATAACTGTTATCAGGACTTGGTGACCTGCATGTCACTGTTTTAGCCTGTGCCCCCCACCCCCCAACGCGATTGACATGGACCATTGATCATTCAATTAGGTGTTGCATATTCATTTCTAAATTCTAGTTGTAGGTAATTTGCACTAGAGAACTTTATACAAAGCTATACGTGTCAGATTACAGAAAACAAACTGTACTTCATTTCTTGAAGCTGAATATCATCCTATCGATACTCAGTAAACTATCAAAGTACATTGGACTGAATTGTGTTGCTTTTCTATTTGTAGGCAAAAGAAAAGGTTGCAGAGAAGAAAAAGTTAAAAGAGAAGTCGAAGGAAGTCAAGTCGTAGCTCCTTGTTGCAGTATTACCCTTCTTTAGTGGACTTCAAAGTTTCTACTCTATTTATTACTGTTCAAAGAGTCTGGAAGTTAATGTGGAGTGAGAGAATGTGTGGACTAGCGCGGACCAATAATGGTCAGACTAAGTTGTCTATATGGACTAATCTTAATGTTCAATACAAATGTTGCATTCCTCAAAATGTCTTTTCTAGGGACTTCAGAAATGTTTGTCTGTACAAATGAAATTTCGTATTGGCTGTCGAGTCGAAGACTACCATTGTCGTGATTGTATTTCTGTTTGATATAATCACAGATCTAAAGGACTCCAATCGACATAATTGGTCAATATTTACACTCTCCAAGTACTACATAGAATTGCCATTTAAATTGAGCATTCTGACGACTGTAGTTGACAATCTGAGCAAAATCCTCGAGTCAATTCAAATCACATTTTCAACCAGATCATTTCATTTTATTGTAATGACTCATCTTTTATAATCCTTATCAAGTGAGATGTACCGGTAATTATTATCGGCATATGACTGGAATTATTCCAAATGACAGGATCAGTGCAGTGGTTTCCAAAAATAATTCAGACTGACAATTTCCTACTTGATCAGCTTTCTTTGTGGAAGCCAGTCATATTGTGAGATTCCTAGCTGCCAGCTGAATTATTTCAAAGGTTGTATATGTCTATCAGACACTAAAATATTATTTGATCTTGATTAGTGTTACTGTAAGCAGAACTGTCATTTTCCACATTTTGGTAAATCTATTGTACCCCTTAACCCAGTCATAATATTACATGTACATTGTAATATTTATGTGCTTAACATTGTTGTGTAAAATGCAGGAAATAAAAAAATGACTATATATTGAAGTTTTATACTTTTATTTGTATAACTACATCATGGCTCAGTTTTAGTACGTCTATTCTACAGTCAGTTAAAATGGTTGTTTTCATCAGTTAGTAAGTAATGACTGATGTATCCACTATTATTCTGCAAATAAATGCCCTTTTAACGGAAAAGGATTTATTTAATATGATGAGAGGTGACTGATGTGACAACTTCTGTGATCAAGTAAGCATGGAAATACAATTTTGAAGCTGTATTGATTACAATGGTATGAAATGGATGAATCATTTTTTATCAACGCTAAGTGTAGGTTGGATTGCTCTGGCATGCATCTGGTGAATATACACTTAGTCCTCCTCTTCGCTGTCGCCTTCGTTCTTGATCCCTCCAAAGACCTCGGAAGGAATAGCTTGTTTCTGTAGAGGAACTTCTGAAAGATGCAATCATTAACATTTTTAGCTATGAACATTTTTTTTATTTTTTTTAATTTCTAACAATATTCTGGGCAATGAACAGGAAGGCTTACAAATGCGTTTAGTAAATACAGGCATCGGAGTCCTCCGGATTTTGAAGGTGAAAGGAGTCACCCCTGATAGGGTGGCCGGAGGGTCTAGCTGATCGCCCAGTTCGTATCTGATCCTATGTTAAATGACCCTTTTATGATGTGCCCTCATTTTAAGTAGGGAGCAGATAAAAACTTCTAGTAAATTTGTATAAAGAGATCCTGAATGGGTCCATCACATACAGGCTGGAATAAGCATACAAAATTGCATTACTTGGTGTAATTCAGGGAGAATGCTGACAGACCTACCGATTTTGAGTCTGTCTTGAGCTGTATAATGAGTAATCACCTGCAGCTATCATTTAGGAGAATAGGCACTACTTGATGGTAAAGCCATGTATCAACGAGATTCTTTTTTTGATTGAAGGGTCTTGAATGCAGGTATCCCCTCGGGGGTCCTATATCATCTTGAGAAATTTACATCTTTTTGAGATATGCCACCCAAAATTGTCTATTTTCCGTGCCCATTTTTTCATAGAAGTTTTTAATTGGTAGTTCACGGTAAATTACTGGAGATAGAGCTAAATCAACTCAAAATAATGCATTTGGAATGAAAATGATACAACCAACCGCCAGCCAGCGTCAGGACATCTCCTGGGGGTCATATTTGGGTCTGAGACCCCAATCTCAAGCATTCACATCATATATATAACACTAGAGGGCCTCCCCTGTCATAGGGTTATATAGGAAATCTTAGTTCACTCCTTAGACACTGTAGCATGACAGGGCTATGAGTGAGATATAGGCATGGCATGTCTATCCTATGCAGATGTTCAGATCTGTCAGAATGGTTTGGGAGGTGAGGGATTTGTAATCAGCTACAATCAGCTCCCTAGTTACTGCCTCAACATAATAATGATAGTTTGTTAAATGCGAGTTTTGAGGCTTTCTGTACATATAACATGTATATATTTTTGATAGATATCTAAAAACCCTCCGGCCACCCTACCCCTGAGATTTGTACATATATATATATAATTTGAGAAAATCTTTTCACGTTAATAGGGGAGGGGTGTCTTTGTAATATAGGAACCATCCCATCAAAGTTATCTATTAAATACCAGCTTAGATTTTTCTTCAAATCTACATCCCATGCTTGCAGAAATGTGCAATTTAGAATACATACAGCAGTGTAACAGCTGAATAGGTGAGACACTTAGGACAGTTATAACAAGTTTGCTCACCTTCCACTGTCTCGTCTTCATCACTTTCGTCGTCCGAGTCGATGTTGATCTCCTCTGGGTTGGCCGACTTGGTGAGCTCCCCGAGCTCCTCGTGAGTCGTGTTACTCCTGTACACGAGGACATAAACAAAGGACGTCTTATATACAGCTGTACTGTCAAGGTTACAACTGTCCAACAATAGCGCTATGTACTTTAACATCTGCTTTACAATAGACCTCAATGAGAATGAATTTCAGATAGACTAATAGTGGAAAAACCGCTTCAAGAGTGAATAGCCTTTGATACAATTTGATGTAAAAAGAAAACTGTCCTCAGTTATATATTTCAAACGAGATAAAAGTAGCACTAACCTGACAAAGAGGATGCCCTTGTCCTGTTTGGGTTGGTCGGCGACCGACTCGGCGGCCAATTGACGAGCCCGCTCTTCCAGCTTCTGCATCTCATTCTTCTCCTCTGCCGCTGTCAGAGACAAATACACAAGATTCATAAGATAGGGCATAAGATAACTACACATTATTAAATATCAGAGTTTAAATAGACGTTTCCTACATATTTGCAACACTTTTTTTGCCAAAAGGAGAGATTATTGGTGACTACTAACCTGCGTTGATGCCCTCGGTCTGCTTGGCTGCCAACATTTGGGACGACATAAAGTTAACCTAAAGAACAAAAAGTGTTATTTCATATTATAGTTATATATAATTCGGGAATTCTTACATAATGGTGGTGCTGGGAGAAATACAACAAGTTATCATGATTATTAATCTGGCATTAGGCCAATCACAAGTTTGATATGCCTTTCACTAAGGGACCGAGTTGCGGAGCTCTCGCGTTGAGTCATTGAATTTGGTGCGACTGGTACGGAAAAGCCTAGACCCATGTGACTTTATAAAGCTCCCTGACCAATGGCCCCACCCCTCCCTCCCCCTGACCCCGCCCACTTGACTACAATATACACGTGTTGAAATCCAATAATAAATACATCCCTCGTTTTTGCGCACCATTTCATACTTTAGCCATGCTATGGTTTGTCCTGTTCCTTGTTAGTGCTAAGTAACCCGTACCTGTGTGTTGTATGTGGCCTGTACGCTGCGCTTGATCCGCAGCATCTCGCGGACCGTGTCCTCATTGCCGTGTTTGATCTCAAACTCCTTCCATGCACTCCAGAAGTTGGCTGAAACCTGTCAGGGAAAAAAGGAAATGTTGCAATTCAGATATTTGTACATCTAAAATCAAATGTCACTTATTACCAATTTTATGAGATTTTAGCTTCCCTTAATGAATATTCATCAAAGATCAATGGCGAAATGATCTTTCAGAAAAAAATATTAAAAAAATTCCCATTTGCCAGATTCGTTGAAGAAATCCATAGCAACATCAACAGAAAATACATGTACTTTTGATTTAATATTTTAACTTGATTTAGGCCACTTAAAATTGAATATCAGCTTTGCGGACACTTTTTGGAAAATATCGGTGAGGGAGGGAGGCTTTTTTTTTTTTGATATACTTTTTCTTGGGGGTGCGGGAGGGCCTTTTTTCTTTTTTTGCATAACTTGATGGTCTGCACATATAAATAAGGTCTAAAATGCCCTTTAAACTTCGTTTCTACCCCTATTATCAGCTGAGTTATTGATATTCTTGCAACAGGTCTTCTGAATTTTTTTAGGTGCGCCCTTTTTTGGCCTTTTTTTTCTTAAAAGGTGAAAAAAAGGACCAATGCGGCCCTTTTTAGAGGATGCGCGCGGTGTCCGCAAAGCTGATAATCAATTTTAAGTGGCCTTAAGTCACTTCATATATAGTAAACTAAAGAACTGAAAACCAAAGCTCACCCTTGGATCACAGATCTGGGAACAATGAGCATAGATGGCTCGGGCACGGTCGATCTCCCCAAGCCGCCTCTCCAGGTCTGCAAAGCGGATACACATCTCGCGGGCCTCCTTGTCCGGTAGTGCTTCCAGGGCCTTCTCATAAATGGCGCGGGTGTGTGTCACGCCGTAAATCTCTGCTGCCCGCTTGACGTAGATGTTGAACATCTGTGGTAAAAGTGAAAGATGACAATTTTAGTCACATGCTGTTATATGTCAAGGTCTACTTGTGAAAACTGATTTGAGTGAAATTAACACAATGGTAGTGCACTGTTTTGGTCCTATTAATTACTACAAATTTCAAGTTATTTAGTGATTTCTTCAAGTTTTTATATTATAGTTTTTTATGTTCATTGTCATTTACCTCGTATTGTTCCTCGGGTAGTACAGCACTGGTGGCCCGGTCGTAGACGCCCATAGCGTGCCGAGCCAGGCCGTGGTCCTCCTCCAACTTAGCATACAGCAGGAACAGAACTGCACCAAACAACAAAGTGACTTATTAATATGTTTCCTGCATACAATCAACTTTGACATCAGTAAATTCCTAATTGTACGGTGCTACTCTGACAGTGGTATGATCAAATTCATGTAAGGTCATGTGGTACTCATGATAGTTTGAGTTGCACTATCACATTAGGGATGTGCTATAGTATTGGATTAATGTTATTATTGAAGCTAAATAAGCTCAAGTACGTAGTAAAATATTTCTTACCTTTTGCAAACTTTTCAGGACAATTTTCCAGACACTGTTCAAACAAATCACGTGCCCGCTCGAGTTTGCTGCCTCCCTGAGGGATGGGAAGTAGGAAATATATTAATTAATTTCATACCACATGATATGTGCACAACGTAATTGCTAAATCAATCGAAAGTTCTGTACTATAATATAATACAAATTATACCACATGTCTGCTTAAATCTATAAACATACACAAAATGTATCACCCAAGTGTCTAATTGAAATTAACAGTATACTAATTCCAAATGTTATACGATTCAAAGTACCATTAAATCAGGTTTGTTCATTATTTCCTTCTTGTCTTCATATCAATTTAGTCCCGTCAAGCTGAGAGACAGAGATACCAAAGAAATTGTATACCACAAAAGCAACTTACATAACGCGTTATGAACTTTGTAAGGTAGGTGTTCCAGATATCGTAGACATTGGGCCACTTGAAGAGCGCAATGCCTTTCTCATACGCCTTGAATGCCTCTTCGTAATAGTTGTGCTCTTCCAGGAACATGCCGTAGTTGATAATTACTTGTGGCGTGGCTATCCGCAGGTCAATAATTCTGTCGTATACCGCTTTACATGACTGTAACAAAAAGTTTAGACATATAAGTAATATTAACATGAATTAAATTTAAATGGTTCACTACCCGGTAGGATATTTTAAAGCAAGCAAAGTGTGTTATGCATCCGATGGTTGTGTAATCTAAACTTTCTATATTTCCTCTTTCTTTTTAAAAAGTAATATTTTTACAGCTAGGTGGGATCAACCATCTAATATTCTTTAGTCAGTGTTCTAAAATACTCTCATAGTATGAAATAATATGATACTAACCTTGAATGTGCCAAAGCTCTCCTCTAGATCTGCATACATGGACCACACCTTGAGTGACTTATACAGACGGTTTTGTACAGCCTCCGTCTCGTCGTGGTAGGCCACCTTGTGACTTGGAGGTGCTGTCGCTTTCCGCATTAACTTCAACGCATCTTCATAATTCCTGATGGAATAGATAAACTTAGTTAATCAAGACATTCTTTTGAAAAGGTGAATGAGTACATTTGCGTGTAAAGCATCCCTCTTGTGTACCTGTGTGTTGGAAAGACATTTTACAAAAACAATTAAAAAGCTGTATTATGCCTTGTAAATTCAGACACTGTAAATGATAAGTGCATAATTTGTAAGTATGTAAATAATTGTAAATTATTTTGTATTACTCCTATTTTTAAACTCGCGTATAACCCACAACTAGACTGGTAGATCTATAACCCACATCTGGGTAGGAACTGACACTCCCATCACTGGGTTTTCCCTATGGCCCGCGCTGAATAGAGGTTTGGTTTGAGAAGACCTGAGGAGTAACGGTATGCAGGAACTGTGAGGGTGTGGGTGGCTGCTACTTACTCGTGTCTGATCTCCATCTCGGCCCACTCACACCACACAGACGCCAGGTCCGCCACGTGCTTGTAGTTCACCTTGGTCGCCTTGTCAAAGATCACTCTGGCCTGAAAGAGAAAATTTGAGTTTTTATAGTGATTAGTTTAACATTGTCTCTTTCCGGTTTATTTTAAGGATAGGGATAGAGAGGCCCCACTTCATGCTCCTGAAGGATCCGGTTTATTTTAGACAAAACATACCCCATGGGACTTGGGTTCAATAATATATCATATGAGTGGTAGTTTAAATATGAAATACAGGTTAAAGCAAAGGTCAAGTCAGTTTGAAGACATAGTAGTTATATCACACTCACGTCTTCAATTTGTTCAGCATCCTCATAGAACTTCGCGAAGGCTACCCATAACGTGAAGAGTTTGCCGGTCGCCAGCTTTGGGTCGATCGTTTGCACGGCTTCTGTGTATGTACTAATCACCTATAGAAATCGAAGACATTATTACCATTATTTAATCTTGTAGGACTCTTTTGAAACATATTCTATCATTACTATCGTGAAAGCTTCCCGTATTATTTAAGCCATTATCTAAAAGTTCTAGGATTTCTTAAAACTAGCATGAAATATTGAACGTTCTAATTTTATCCAATTGCAATATAAAGATGGGATAGTTTTTTTTCTAGTATCTTGGAATTGTGAAACTAAGATGGTCGTGTTGTATAACTCACCTCGCGTGGCTTCCCCTCCAGTAGTTGGACACGTTTCTGCCACTCGTGGACGTTGTGTGGGTTCTGACGCAGCAACACGCTGAGGTGACAACAACAGGTGTGTTATGTTTCAGCCATTCAGGTGTGTTTTTTTAAATTCAAAATTGTCCCGCCTGATCATGTGTATCTAACTTACAGCAACCGTTGTGAAAGTTCTAACAAACTACCCGCCCCTTTCTCGAAATACATAGATACCCCAATAAAAGTTACTACAGTTCACCCAAGTTAGATCTGTCTGTCTTTTTACCGGTATTTAGACATGTCTATGTGCTTCCCCCCCTCCCCCTGTCACTTTTATAATATTTCTTCTTTCATGTCTCCATTCCCCAGTGTAGTATTTCCGTAATTAGCGGTAGCATTAAACACACGTACCTGTTGAGAAGAAGTGGTCGCCGCTCTAGGAGGTACTCCAACCGTGCCAGCCCCACCTCCAGGTCAAGGTCATCTGGAAAAGGGAGAATTGGGTTCATCACTCTCTTCATGTCATTCCTACTTACTTTTCTACTGTATTTATTCTTCTATATATAGTTCTTTTTAATTTCAGTTTTCTTCTATTTCACCAAAACGAACATTTCGGATACTACGTAGGCAGAACATAAGGAAATTGTCTTTCACTACAATAATTTAATGACATACAGCATGACCAAAAATAGAGCGTACTATCGGATGATAACCACCTAAGCATTCCAACCACACCGAACCATGCCATGCTGTGATAGGCGGGGTGATCGTTATACAAATACAGAGGAACATGCACTTTTACCTTCTATGGTGGCTCCGGCCTCCCCGGTTGCCTCCATTTTGGCTTTGATGATGGACTCCTCAAACTGAGCATAGGCGTCGAACACTTGTGAGAAATCACGAATGGTGATCACAGTCTGTATAGCTTCTTCGTAGATATCCCTGGCCTGAAAACATATCACGCATATCAGTTACTGGTCCTTGATTTAATTGTGGAAACATTCTATGACAGGTGTATGATAGACTTCACCTAAAACAGTCTATGTTTAATTACCTAAATAATTTCAGTATATAGGTCTACCAAATATGCCTTTCAGTATAAGATATCTGCCAAATGTGCCTTTCAATACCGTTTTATTATACGAGGGGCATAGATTTCGGGGTTTTCCGGGGTTTTCTGCAAATGCCTTTCAGTATAAGATCTACCAAATGTGCCTATCAGTATAAGATCCCACCTTCTGGAAGCGCCCACTGCGGGTGTAGTAATCGGCCAGTGAGTTCCACAGCAGACCGACCTGGTCTGTGTATCGCCGGATACCCTGACGGATGATGGGCTCCACTTTGAGTGATGTCACTTTGAGTGGGTTCTTGGAGATGAGTTCACACAGCTCGTTCCAAAGCTGTTGGGGATAAAGAAACCGAATTAGTTAAAAAGACACACATAGATGTCTATATCTAAGGACGGTCTGTTGTATTAAACAGCATAAGGTATGTCGTCATGATGCACCAACGCTGTGTCATGAGTGACTCGCCAGCCCTACGTAATTGCATCAGTCAGAAGAGTGAGCATGATGCATGAATGCAGCACTGACGATTACTCGGCAGGGCTGTAATCATGCTTCATGACAACAAAGGGCATAGTATATTAAAGCACTATGCCATCCTGAAGGGGTAAATTAAATTCATTAAATCGTTCAGCGCCCTTACCTGATGTTTTGATTTGCCCTCTTTGGACACAAAAGTCTCATCGTTTATGATCTGAGCCAGCTTTACAGCGGCTTCGTCTAGGTGGTCGATCGATACCAGGTAATTTATGAAATCTTCTGCATCTCCAGGCGCCAACTGTGTAAAATGAGGTTTAGCGTTAATATAAGTTATATATAGGAAGTGGAACAAAGGAAATGAAAGGGGATATCTACATATCAAAATCAATGCTAACGTATAGGATAGTTGCCAAAATACCAAAATAAAATGTTGCTGTAATTAGATGGATCATTACTTTATGGTACAGTGTTTCATCATTCCAAAGGTACACCTCTTCATCAATCATAGCTGTGGGATATCTAAAAAGCTACTCATGACACAATTTAACATAGAGCCTCTTTTCGAATTGAAAATAACATTAACATTACCTTGAGGTAGCGCTTGTAGATACGGCATGCGGTCTCTTGAAGTTGGAACACGCGTACAAACTTGAGGTAGAGCGGCCAGATGCGGGAGTGCTGTGTGATGGGCAGGGCTTGTAGCGCCCGGTCAAACAGGTGTCGTATCCGCGTCACCTGACACTGCTCCATCATGAAGCTGGCGTAGTCCAACCAGATCCGCGGCATCTACAAATAATTTGATAATTTAATATAGGGTAAATTATGGCTTCCCTGTCATACATGGTAACTAAATGCTCAAGACAGGCATCCATTTATAAGAAAATTCAAAGAAGTTTTTCTACATTCAGTATACCGGTATTAACATTAGGTTTACATTTTGTCTTCATTGCATGCCTTATCACAATGCGTTGAAATATCTTGATCTTTAGATAAGCATATCAATATATTTGAGATCTTGTCAATATGTTTCTTTTTAAAACACAATGAAATATGTGGACTAAGCGTAAATACAGGTACTATTCAAATATCTTATACCTTGTGCATGAAGACAAGAGCTCTTTCAAAGGCATTGTTGACCTCTTCATAACCAGGATCTGTAATACAGCGACCAGCGATCTGCTTCCGGCGTAACTTCAGGTAATTGTACCACAGTTTATAGCTGCAACAAGGAATGGGAAATGTAATGGTCTGGATAGAACATGTCAATATTTAATAGCTCACATCTTCAAAAATATCATGTCATATTATTTTACTCTAAATTATTTTTTCTTTTTACTTTAACTTACCTGCCAGGAAGCTCGCGCAGCGATCTCTCATAGATCCAGTTGACCACATTTTTAGGAGATGCTTTCTTGTGCTCAATGTAGCGCAGCCATGATTTGACTGAGTACGGGTTTCGCAGAATATCCTCTTCATAAGGTAGGTCTTCTTCTTCCTGTAAGATAAAGGGGGTCCCATTGAATACAATAAGGCAATACTTCAATTTTATCTTATCTTAATCTGATTATGGAAGTTGTTTTGTTGCCAGGAACCTTAGTGGCAGGGCCATGATATCTGCATTTTTACAGTGAAAGATTTGTTTTCAAATATTCCTATGAGAAGCTGATTACTCAAAACAAAAGCATTAATTCATTTGTGGTATGTCACTTTGTCAGAGTGACACTGTTGGTGACTGTCCATAATCATAATCTCGATTGGTGAATTCGGTACGGTTTCTGCCAAAGACCTCACTGAAGTAGAACTACCAGTAGGCCCTACCTACTGTAAATTCTCGCGAAGCCGCGGCTAGTACGCGAGTCAGATCGCTAGTGCGGCTTATAGAATCGGCACAGAGTCAGAATGCGGCTTATACGGGAGTTTTTGCTATTATAGTACAGTATTTAAGTCCCCATAATCAGATGGCCAGTGCGGATTATAGGATCAGCCCAAACTCGGAGTGCGGCTTATAAGCGATAATTTACGGTAGGCCTATTAAATGTATTCCGACACATCTGGCGCTACTGCACCAGACAGCACCTACATAGGGATCCTATGGTGGGAAAGATTGATTGTGTGATATACATCACATGTGACCCAGGGCTATAGCCATTAAGAAACAAGTCCCAATACCCAAGTCCCAATACCCAAGTCCCAGTACCCAACCCCCAGTGCTTGGGAAGACACAGGTCCTGTAGGAATAAAAATTGGCACAACCACGGACCCTACACCCACACCCACGGACCCTACATCAACAACACTCATGGACCCTACACCAACACACATGGACCCTACACCAACACACATGGACCCTACATCAACAAACACACACCCTATACTAATGAATGGTATATGTGATATATATCACATGTGAACCAGGGCTTTTTTTTGCAATACTGTATTCATCTATAACGTTTAAAATGAAAATGAAATGTAGGCAAAGATTGAATATGTGAGTAACATCGCAAAAGACTCAGGGTCAGGTTGATAAAGGGATTGAATTGATGGACTAAATGACTGAATCCATAAATTTTATTTCAGGAACAATGAATTATTTGTCAATTCTGAGAGCAGGAATGTATTCCTGGGTCAAAACTACCCTCAAATCATGTGTCACACTAGTATGTTATCATATTTCAACTGAGCAGGTGGGTGTGGGCGAGCCGGTGGGTGTGGGCGAGCCGGTGGGTGTGGGTGAGCCGGTGGGTGTGGGCAAGCCGGTGGGTGTGGACGAGCCGGTGGGCGTGGGCGACAGTTGCAGGCTGCAGGCATGTACCGCCTTTTGTCCCTATCAAAAAGCGAGTTGATCGTACGATAAACGGCGGAGATACTGTGTCGCTGTCGCTGTGGGACTGTGGACAAAAAGTTCAAAAGTACCTGTCTATCTCTGTGCACCCAAGTAAGCCTTTCTTTAGAGTGTTAACTGTACCAAAATCGTCTCATAAAAACGTCTCACCTCCTATTTAGCATTGAGCTCTATGGGTGTCTGTGTGAACGTGACTCTTTTAAAGTCAGGATTCAAGGTCACTGGCCTATCTTCAGCATTAGTTCACACAGACTTGATTTTAGGGGTATTTTTGACTTTTTTTCAAGAGCGTTTTTCTGCTACAAATATTATTTTCTTTACAAAATAAATATAAGGGGGAGATACACTTTGTTCCAATCTATCGCCATGTCTTTATTTAAATCAGATATATGAGATAAGGAAGGCAGCAGAGCCTTTTAAACTCAGCTGACCAAATTGCATTTTTGGCTGGAAAACCGTCTCACAGAGACCCAGGTACCCTGGGTCAATAAACAGGGTGTTGTTCTCATCAATGTACTCTCTGTCAGTCCCTCAAAATGGTAAATCCTATTATCCAAAAGATACTCCACATGCCCAGCTAACGTATACGGCTGCAAACATGTCAATGTTAGTGTATGTTACATGTTTTGATTTAGCAGCAGGGAGGAGTGGTGGGAGGACTCATCATCAGGAGTGCAGTTCACATCAAACAAAGCAAAGATTACAGATCTATTTATGTATTTAGAATGTCTTGTGGACGGTGAACAGGTGAGAATACATTGAGGGACATGTGGGCCACAAATGTGGCTGGAAGCATTAGACTGTAGAGTGAATACTTCTATCAAATTCAAAACAGCTACTTTGCTAGATTGGCAGTGACTTGCTTTATAGACCAAGGCCCATGCGTTCTACCTACACATCCAAGTAGCCTACTACAGAGGGATCCTAATTCTACATGGACCTACATATTGTATGGACGTTCATGTAATCTAGATCAAAAAGGTAATTGAATTAGCTGGGGCTACTGTCTTGTCTGTAATATCACTGATATTATCAGTCTGTATATAGTAGGCCTATCCTTACATTAAATTAATACATACAGTTTACAGATTAATTATCTCTTTTTTTTTTCTGAGGCAACATAGAGGTCTATTGGCGTGGGAATGTAGTGTTGGGATCTATCACAGTATCAGTATCACAAGCCACGTCCACTACAAAAGGTACAGGAAGGCTTGACAGATACTAAAATAGCCAATTTCAATTTCAATTTCAATTTCAATTTTGTTTATTCACATCCTCATGAGAGGTAAAGGAAAGAAAATAAGAGAGAAAATCAGATTCAGCCGATAGTTACAATGGCATCACTGGTGTACAGAGTTATAGTACAAAGTTATGAGGTTTACAATACACTCTATGTTCTGCATAGATCTACATGATAGACACTAATAGTCTGCAAACTCTATATGACTAGGTAAAATTAATGGAACAGGCAAGTTATACAACATTCCATCTTTTGATCAGGTAGTATAGGCCAGGTACATCTGGCAGCACCAATAAATATATAGAGATTCTCTGTCCTTTCAGCACCAATGAGCACCAGGTTGACTAGTAAGGGTGCAAAGACAGTGAGATACAATGAAAACAAAGAGATAATAATTAAGAGATAATAGCACCACTCTTATTAATTAATTAACCAGGATTGGCAGAGCTTTAATTTAGTGCAGTCTTCTTATGCTTAGATCTTTTAATATTAGACCTATCCTTTTTTGCAAGTGGTATCCTTTTTGTGGGTTTAAATTTTTCCATAATTGTAGCACAAAATTTTGATAGGTTACTTTGGACATTGGGGTCTTTGTTATTAAAGAGATTTGCCATGGTTACAGTGCTTGGGCGGGATGGTATATTGTTGGCGAGGAGGATTGATCGGTCATGATCGAAGGCGCTGCAGTGAAAGATGTAATGAAATTCATCTCCTATGTCACCACTCTTACATAAAGGGCATTTTCTCTCCGAATGCTCAACTCTGGTATACCTTCCCGTTACGATTGGGAGACTGTGGTTCCCGCACCTGAATCTGCTCAGGTGTGTTCTATTTTTGGCATTAAGATTGACTATATATGTGTCAAGGTTTAGCTCATTTTTTAAGATTCTGTAGTTATAACAGTGGCCAGAATCCATAACAGTGCTGTGCCAATCCTGGTGTTCTATGTCTGTGAGCCTTCTTTTCACTGTGGCTTTTATGAGGCTGTGTGAAGTAGTTGTAGCCTCGTCACCAAAGATATTGCCAAGCCCACTTTGGTTAAGACTATCCTGTACATGTGTAAGCCACTGCGACTGAGAGCCATCATTCCTTTGTCTTTCCTGCACAATTTTATATATGATGTGGGATATTTTACTTGTTTTCCCAGCAACAATTCTATGCCAGAAACTGATCATCCTTTGTTTGACAATACAGCTTAACTTAAGTCGTCCCAGTTCTCCCAATGCCATGCAATTTGCTGTGCGTGCATTCAGCTTTAGGACAAATTTACAGAAATAGCTCTGGACTCTTTCAATTTCACGCAAGTCTGAAAAACCCCATACCTCGCAACCGTATAGTAACTAGTAGTCATATAGTTAGGTAAAATAGATCAGAAAAGTTTGCCATAATAGACAAAGTATGCTCGGAGGCCCATTAGGCCACACCAAATGAAAAAGTTTGTCTACTGATTTTGTTTTTCAAAAAATGGTGAGGGCAGGCAATTATTTTTCCTTTTTTTTTTGTCTAGGGACTTCAACCTTGAATCAATGGAGTGGGCGATTTCTTTTTTTTTGAGATAGAATTGTCTCCTGTCTTTTTCAAACTCAGATTTTCTGCCTTCCGATCTAAGGAAGCCATCAAAAAATATAATATATTTATTATATATAGGCCTATTCAAATTCAAACAAGCAGGCAATTTGATGTCAAGTATAGTGCTAGCAAAAATTGTGTCTAAAAACACACAAAGGAACGTGTCAATGTTTTAAAGTCAGAAATATTACAGTAATAAGGCCTACAGTAAGATTTTCGACTCTCCTTGTAGGTGGGGGGGGGGGGGGGCACTAAAAATTCTGACCCCTCTTGAGAAGGGGGGGGGGTAAAAAAGTATGCCCCTTTTTAGCAACTAGCTTGCGCCTAGGCCCTGCTAGGCCTATAATTCAAGATTTTCAAAATCTCACCAGCCCCCTCTGTATTGATCAATAAAATTTTAAATGAACATTCGATTCGAGACTGTCTCTCCTCCTCTTGCCTACATTGTGACTGCAGAGGGGTTTTCGGCGACCTGGCGACCTGGGCCGTTTTCGGCCGTTTTCCAGGCGACTTTTCGACCTGGGGCAATAATTTAAGCGACCTGGCGACTTTTGCACAAAATTGATTATAGGATTAAGAGTCTAAAAAAACTACCTTGCGACCTGAGGGGGGGGACCCTCTGCACCCCCTACATTAAGCCCCGGCCACACCTACGTGATTTCGCCTGACCCAACGTGATCCGACCCAACCCGACCCAACAGTCGTAAGAGTTTGGTAAGCACAATACATCCGATTGTCGGGTCTGGTCGGGTCGGATCGGCCCAAAACAGCTTAGTGTGGCCGGGGCTTTAGGCAGGCTGTACCGGACGCCTATTTCCGCCATTATCGCCCATTTTTGGCAAACAATTTATCTCTCAATCCATCAGAATTGGGTGTGTCATCCTTACCTACCTATAGCAGAACATCAATAGACATCTCTAGCTGATGCTTGACGATCATTTATCCATATATTCAGAAGTTTAACCATCATTTTGACCAGAAACCCTGTAGGCAATGCCCCAGCCCATCTTAGGGGATGTCGCCTGTGTCACATGTAGGGTCAACCGCCCATAATCCCGGACACTAATATAAAATAAATAGCGGTTAAAAGTGTTAATAGGTGTCAGAGTTGAACTTTACCAAAGACAATGACCACGGATGTTATCTGAAAACTAGAAGTAATTGTTTACATAATTTAAAAAATTAAATATCTCATTTCAGAAAATATCAGTGTCCGAGAAATGCGCTCTTTACCCAAACCATCTTGGTAGCGCCCCCTGTCGGGAGTGGGATGAACATGCCGAACAAAATGGCGTGTCGTTCTACTGAAAGGCTGTAGTGCGACCCGTTGTTTTGTCGACCTATTGTGATGTGACAGAAACCAATATAAGGGTAACAAAGAGAAGATATGGGAACAGCAACTCTTTTAGCTTTATTTGTCATGCTTGATGTAGAGCTTGTTTCAGCAGAAATAGGGTTTATATAGCAGAGAAGATGATATTCACTCTGCTGCAACTTCAGTTTTGCCAAATAATTATCGATTTCATCAAAAAGTGCAATATAAAGAGATTTATTTTTTTTTGTGAAAAAAATCATTTCTCAACATGTTTAGATATGGAAGTTCATTATGCTGCTGGAAAAAAAACATGATTACCTGCTGTATTTAGCTCATTAGATGGAAAATGGAAATCTGAAACTTGCATAACTATAGGCTAGTCGACCCCAGCCAGTGGTATGGAGGGGGAGTAGCACTTGGAGTGCTTAGTCTGGGTGCCTCCTCGCCAATATTGGTACAATACATGCATCAAAAAGATGGCATTGGATATCGACTGGGAGTTGTAGTTTTCGAGCCTTTGACAATAAGCTAAACAGGGCTCTTTTCGCTTGTGTGACCTGTTTTTTTATGGCTTGGGTAAACTTACCATTATAATTGAACTCTATTCCCAGATATGTATAATTGTGTTGCACTTCCAGCGGTTCGCCCTGGTACAGTAACTTTGGTAGCTTCTTTACCTTGCCTCGTGAGAATATTACTACCTTTGTTTTCGAGGTATTTACAGTAAGCTTCCAGTCATGGCAGTACTGCTCCAAAACATGTAGCATGTTCTGTAGGTCTTCAGAAGACTCGCTAAGTAGGATTGTATCATCAGCATACAGTAAGATATACAGCTTTAGAAGTACTTGAGATTCAGGGTCAGTGCCCAGCCAGCTTACACCTTCACAATGGTTTTCAAAATGACTTTCTAGGTCATTCAAGTATATGGCAAAAAGCAGTGGTGAGAGGTTCTCACCTTGCCTCACCCCTACGTTGCAACTAAAATATTCTGACAGGCAAGTGTCAACACGTACACAAGACTTGGCTGTCTGATACATACTTTTTATAACATTCAACACTTTACCATCGACATTAGACTTGAGTAGTTTTGCCCATAATGAGGACCTATCCACAGTGTCAAATGCCTTTTTATAGTCTACAAAGGCACAGTATAGTCTCTTTTTCTGTGAGAGGAACAGTTCAATAATACAGTGTAGGTTAAAAATATGATCAAGTGTGGAATAACCTTCCCTAAATCCTGCTTGTTCTTCTCCCATTAGATTGTTATATTCTAAATAGGTACCTAGCCGTATGTTTAATATCATTGTAAACAATTTCCCCATACAGCTAAGTAGGGTTATACCTCTATAATTGTCTGGGCTATTAATATCACCTTTATTTTTATATATTGGTACTATAACACCAACTGACCAGGTTTCTGGGACAATACCTGTATCTAGCACAAGGTTAAAGTATGCACTGATGATAGCTAGGAGGTCAGACGGACTGTTTTTTATGAACTCATTGATGATGGAGTCGTTTCCTCCAGCCTTGCCATTTTTCAGCTTTTTAACCACTTCCTCAATTTCAGTGACTGTTATTGGTTGGTTAAAAGGCAGGTCACTGGTATCCTGTGTTGGAGTACCCTGGTTGGGGCATAGATTCCCTTGGTCAGTGCCTACATGCTCAGGGGACATGTTCGGAACAATATTTAGATTTTCAAAATGGGACCTGAAGGAGTCCAGGGAGATCTGGCCAGTTTTACTTGTGGTCCCGTGTGCATTGTTCAAGATTTTCCAGTAGTCTTTAGGATTTGTACTTTTTAAGTTACGTAAATTCTCATTTAGTTTCTTGTTATAGTCCAGCAACGCTGACTTTATGGTAGCCTTATATGCCTTACTGGTTATTTTTAACAGCAACTTGTCTGACTCACTCTGACTTCTCACAAATCTGTTCTTAGCACTGAATACCTCTTTCCGAGCATGTTCACACCTGTCGCTGAACCAAGGTTTTCTAGGGCTCATACGTTTTCTGAAGTTATTTGTGCCTTCCCTGGCATTGCGTTGCACAGGCTTAATAACACCAGCATGTTTACCACATTCAGTATATACCTCTGTGAACAAATTTGATATATGGTCTATGTCCTTTTGTGCTACGCCAGTACCACTACCCCGAGCATTGGTGATTAGTGTTTTAATCTTCTCAATATCACAGGAGTTAAAGGCCTCTTTAAATTTAGATGTCTTACCGTTATCCCAATGGACTCTGGTAAGTGGTACCTGCATGTCAGAGAGTTCCAAACTAGACTGATTATCAATCACCTCGGTAGATACAGCTGTAGTGGACAATTCCACCTGACTTGACTCTTGAGTGAGATTCTGAATCTGAGAATCATTCGATCAAAACACGTCCAGCGAGCGATATTAGGGCCAGTTGCTGCTTCCGATGCCATTTACACCCAGACAGAGAAAGAATACTTACAAAGAAGATGTCTTTGGATTGTGGTGCTAGAAGCGGCATCCCGTCTCTTTCCGATGAAACGCCTGTACCATTTCGTTTGACCATTTGACAGGTTTTTATTACGTATTTTCGGCGAAAATTCTTCGCCTTTCGCTCAGCACAACGAACCGGATATCATCTGGGCAATTTCGTCAACTTTCAATCAAGTAGGGGTGGCCGCAATGCTTTGATATCAGAAATCTTAGATTCTTCAGAGCAGGTATGTAATAGCGACATCTTCTCATGAACATAACCTATAATTCTGTATTTGTTGCTATATTTTGGAATGAATATTAACTTATTTTGTATTAGAGCTAACATATTTCTATCTGACTCCCCTTTCTGAAGATGAACTCGTCCAGTTCATGTCATCTCGCGGCGCACGATACTGGCCGAGACTTCCGATGAAAATCAACCGTCGATTTTAATTTTTCCCCAAAACACGATCCACCATCCATGGTAATACAGTTAGATTTAGGTGTGAAGCCCCCCTGCTAGATCTCGGAGTATTGGAGACCGGTTTGTGCGCTTGATCGGGACTAATAACCAACGGTAGGTAGACATTCTTCCCCACTCTTTGCCCCCGGCCGCTGACCATCCGAGTGACGGGACTCGCAGGCCGCTCGTCCGGGGACACATTTTCCGCTCTCGGGCGAGCCGCCGCCGGGTCGTTAAAAAACAAGGGTTAAATTGTCTGCAACCGTGCACATATTACGCTGTAGCACTGCTGCCGCCAGTGCATCAGTTCAATTATGCTTACATGTTCCTGTGCATCTATAATTTGTCTAATATTTTGTCTGACTCTCTGAGATTGTATCTTCATCATGTCTCTGACATGATCATCTTGAAGTGGAACTCCGAACTGGGTCGGGAGGCTGGGTGACTAGAATACACTCTCACACTCTCACTGAGAGTGTTTGTGTATTCTATCATAGAAGGTGAATCTATGCACCAGACTGAGCAGGCTTGGCCAGCGCCTATCTTACCATTTGGATAGCGTGGGAGCATGTGGTCATTCTACCCCAGGCCCAGGCCAGACCAAAGCCTGCCAAGGGCCCGCAGTCTGGCCTCGAATAGTCGAGGCGACTCCATTCACGATAGCTCATAGGAGTCGGGGGGACTACTATTGGATCTTTCCGTGGGTATGCACTCAGTTGGCCTGTGGTCATCCTATCTTCATAGGATGACCAGCTTGTGTGGTCATACCTATAGATAGGATGACCACTTTGGCCTTCATTGTTCATTATTTGTTGCTGCTGTCTAAGAAAAATACTGGGAATCCATCACAAAATTGTCTTTTTTTGCTGCTAGAAATAAGTACCAGCACCCACAATAACATAGAAATGTAGATTAAGGTGTAAGGTATTCATTTAATATTACTTTTATTGTTTGGAATAGAGTGGGGACTCAGGGAAAGTACTTCTTGTCGAATACGTTTTTGACCCCCTGAATCTCGGCTAGGAGCGCCCAGTGACCCTCCAGCAGGCTGTAGGCCGATCAGCTGCAGAGGGTCACGGCAATGACTAGGCCTCGAAAGATATTGAAATATTGATATTCCATCATATTGATTCAGAATTCTGAATCTATAAAATATTCTTGACACAGTCATCGACATTGTGGCAATCATGCTAATGACATTAAATCATGTTTCATTCATTTTCGTTGGTCAGTTTGTGTTCAGGTCAAGTTGTAGAAATCTAATTGTTGTACCGGGTAGGCCTAACTGATCCTGCATTCTAATCTATATTACTATAATAAAATTGTCAGGCATGGGCTAAAAAATAAAAGGTTCACTCACCCCTGGATCATGCCTATATAGTATATATCAACAGTGATCATTAGTTGTGTCCACACTAGACCCTCATAGATCTACTTTCATCACCAAATCATGGCAAATGCATAGAGATCTACCAGGTAGGCCCTACTATTTAGTGATAAATGTCTGAAGTGTGAGAACTTCCTGGTATTAGAAAGTTCGTCATAGTTATATTTTCAGCTAGATAATTTTTAAAAAAAAAGCTGCATAAAACATCACAGATAAACATCACAAAGGGTGGCTGAATGAACCATTATAGGTACGTCTATTATACCCGGTACTATAGATCTAAATCGATCTCTATAATGAGCATTAATACATGTATCATAGATTATGATAGCTGAGGGATATAGAAACACCTAGTCCTGGGGGTCCATTAACACAATGGATGTTATCTAACACATCCATGCCAACCCAGCCGTCATAAGCCTGCTGATAGGTGTCTGGTATCAGTGGTGGTCAAACACTAGCCTAGTGACTAGGCAGAGTCAACAGACTTTCTCTTTACACAATTAGATCTAAACCATGGCATGGGCCACTCTCAGTCTCAGACAGCTGACATCTCACATGCGCTTAACAAAAGTTAAAATATAAAGATAAGGCCTAAAAAAAAAAGTTGTGTTCCGGTATCCCGACCGACCCTCCGTTTTGGGGGCCGACCCTAATTTTTTTTATGCATTTTTGAAATTTTTAGAAAATTTTATGACAATTTTGAAATTTTTACAGCTAAAATCGACTTTTTTACCAAAAAAAAAAAAAAAAAATCGACCTACTGACCCTGTTTAATTTTGGCCATGTTACCGGAACACAACATTTTTTTTTAGGCCTAGATAAAAGCAGGTTTCCACTTTCCACGAGTAAAAAAGTGGACATCATTTTTAAACGGGGAAAAAAAATCATTGGAATTTGGATGAAATAAATTACAGGTATTTAAAAAAGAAATTATAGGTAGACACTAATTATAATTCAATGTCAATTCTCGCATAAACTCCAGGTGGTGGTTCCTGCAAAAGGCTAGGTTTTAGTCTGGGTCCGGATAGATGCGGGTTAACCATGCATCTATACAGGTGCACATGTTTTCAGGCAGTGTTGTTAATGTTACTAACCAGTCTAATGAGATTGCATACCCCCCATGGTGTATACTTCTCCCCTTTTGTGACAGGACAAACGTTAATCATTGAACCATGTGTATAATAAAGAAAGAGTAGGGACCCATTAAGACTATATGTCAGATGATGTAAACAGAACCTGCCACCTGGTCTCATAGACAGTAGTGTCATGGTATAGGAGTTTACTAGCAACCAACATCAATCCGTGTTTCCAAAGATCATCTAATATTAATACTATCATTGGTCTCTGATGGGATAAGCAAAATAACACTACCGGTACCTGTTTAAATTTAAAAAGTGAATAACATATTTGACAAAATCAGTGTAATATTTAGAATAAATGGGGTCCGGCCACGCCCCGTCTTTGGGAAAAAATTTACACTTGTTTATTGGAAGATTTGATCAAATGGTAGCTGGAAAGCTTTTACCGATAGCGCCCCCCTTCTTCAAAATTGGAGACAGTTGACGTTGCTAGACAGGAAGTTGTTGAGCCACATGTAATGAATGAAATAACTAACACAGATGTTCTCATTATCAGTATATCACAGTTGGCTACAGGTGGTGGGGAGAACAAAAGATATCACATTGGGTAGCCTATATTACATGAGTTAAGCCGCACCTGGGGTATGAAAATTGCTATATCAAACTTGAGAACTTTACTGTACATTTGTACTTCCAAAACCTTTCCTATAAGCCTCACCCTATATCAGCAAGTTTGGTTTAAGATCAAAACAAATTTTGATTAGCATATATATGATGTAGCCTATACACAAAACCCCAATTTACTTTTTTCAAATATACAAACTGTCAAGACATAGGGTTTTAAACACACACCTCCCCCCATCCCCATTCCCACCACAAGTTGACACAAAAAAAACATAATCCAACTATCTAGTGTGTGCTAGTGGATTTAACAATGTATCGGTATTTGTCCTAGTAGAATACAATTTTCCAGGGACTTAGGGAGTGGTCATTTTTTAACAACAGGGGGGGGGTCGGTGGATTTTCGCGCGAGCGGGTCGAAATTTTTTTGGTCCCCCCCGCGGAAGGGGTCACAAATTTTTCGGTCCCCCCCCTAGGCAGGTTGAAAATGAGCGCGGCCGACCCCTTTGAGCTATAGTAACGCGCGGGCTTTTTCGCTAAAAAGGGGTGTAATTTTTTTGGTCCCCCCCTCAAGAGGGGTCCAAATTTTTTTGGTCCCCCCCCTTCAAGGGGTCCGAATTTTTTTGGTCCCCCCCCAAATCCACCAACCCCCCCCTGTTGTTAAAAAATGACCACTCCCTTACCTTCAATTGCTCGTTGGGTTCATTTTTGGACTGACACTAATATTACATGTCAATCTTCTCTGCTACCCTGTCAAAAATACCCACTTAGGAAGCGGTCTTTTTTTAACAACTGGGGTCGGGTGGGTATGGTGGTAAATCTTTGCAATACTACAGCTGCCCCAGTGAGAGGGATCCAAATTGTTTCGTCCCTCACCCTCACCCCCCCCCCCCTCTCCCGGTGCTCCCTTATTAAAGTTGTTCATGTACTGTGTCTCTATTTTTGATGATGACACTAAAACTGAAAATTATGTCTACCTACCATGTACCTGTCTCCTGCTCGTAAACGGACCTGAAATATAACTCCAGCAGTCATATATTATCATCCCCTTCTACAGATTACGTCCAGACACGCACTGACAGTCGGGTTCCATATTAAAGGCCACACCAGCATAACAATTTGGTCTTCTGATTTAAAAAAAAATAAAAAAAATGTTTTCATGAAATCTTCAATTTTCAAAAAGAGATACAGTAATAAAATGACATGGCATATGTATGGGTATAACATGAAGGATTGGCTAGATACGTGTGGGAAACTGTAAATTGAGAAAGACAAATACCGTAAATTCTCACGTATCACTTTGGGGCAGACCCTACATAATATATAAAACTGCACATGGAGTCTGATATTTAAAACAATACTTAGCCCCCCCCCTCCAAAAAAAAAGAAAAGAAAAAAAAGTGGTGGGAAATAGATGAGACGGACGTTTATTCTGGTGTGGCCTAAGTCGGCATGGCGTGACAGGGGTCTATTTAAGTGTCTTGTCTCGCTACACCTGTGCTCCTCCCCCAGAGGTGAGGGGATCCGTTGGGAAACAACAGCCGCCAATTTGGAAGAGCATAAAGGGGTGTGTGCATGAGAAGGTGATGATGGTGGTGCTGGTATAAATTAAATTTTGAAATAAAAAAAGATTTAAAAATAAAGAGAAACAGATTTGAGAGTATAAAGTAAAAGAGGATATCTTGTGGTATTGCTCTATTCATTTTAGACCTCTGCAAGTGTATTGCCAATTGGACGTTTTTCTTCTGTAACAAGATTTTAATGCGTTGTCATGCATAGTTTGAGCCTGTCCTGAAAGTGAAACCGTCCGACAAAATAAGCGATTTAACCCCGCCCTGACTGAACCAGGCAATATTCTATATGTTGGTCTCGGTGTGAAGAGCCATCAATAATAGATCATCTGAAGCAACTGGGCAGTACCCAATCCTTGAAAGCATCTAGGGCAGATCTACATTTGTGGTGGTGCTAGATCATACCATGGAATGGGGCCACCACTAAGAGTGAGTTGTCGATTAGCTCAGCAGCCAAGACTGGTCTTGGGTTAAACAGTGGAGGAATATAAACAGTGGGTTACATGGGCCTAACCATCGGCTTCCTTTATGGAGCCTCTGAGTGGTCTGCCTGGAAATTATTTTTTCTTAATAATTGATTGTCCAATGTCCACTTTTCTTCTCTCTTTTTTTTTGGATTGAAAAAAGATTTGGAGTTTAAGTTGTATATTGACTGAATGCCAAAAGGGGAAGAATGTTCTAAAAAGTTCTAAAATTGTGAAGTTGATTGAATTTTAGTTGTCTTTTAGTATTGAAACTTGCTGGTATTATCAACAATTCAGCATTAACTGCGGAGTCTTGTGTCTGCTAAATTCATCGCCTCCAAAAAGAAAAAGAAAAACGGTGAAAATTGGGATAAAACGAGGCTACAAGATGTTGTGTGGTCGGTTCATTAACTCATTAGTTAGTTGACCTTCTTGGGGGACTGTAATTAACCCTTAAGGGCAGCATAGCCCTTTAATGTGATTTGCCCTTTGTCGTCATGATGCATGTACACAGCCCTTGAGAATTACTTATCAGGGCTACATTCATGCTTCGGGAGTGTATCAACTCTTAAGGGACGGCATGATGCTTGAATGCTGCGCTGGTGAGCTACTCGTCAGGGCTGCATTCATACATCATGACGATACATGACATAATGCATTAAAGCACTATGCTGCCCTTAGAGGGTTAACAGCTGGAACAATTAGTGTGGTCCCTCAGAAGTTGCCTCCATCCACAGGGTCTGGAGCACGTCTCCTTTTGTCTCATCCTCACAGTGACTACTGGTACATTGTACCAATAACTGGGTGTATCGTACCCCGTATACAAGTCTGTTGAATACAGGGGTGTGGGCATCATTGGCACCTCCTTTCAGTGAGAAAGTATCACTAGCTATTTTAAATTAAGAGGGGGGGGGGTCCTCTGATCTTGAGGGAAGGAGTAAAAGTGTGCCCCACCTGCCGAAAACCTAGTTGCTAGATTAGTATAAAAAAGATTGATGTGATTTTATAAAATATCAGGGTTCTCCCCACACTGCATTGACACCGGCGGGCCGCCGGCGTCGTTTTAACTACCGCCGGTGTCAAATCACCCCAGAAACACCGCCGGTGTCATTTTAGCTATCTATGGGTTTTTGAATTTTGAAAATCCATCAATTAGAACAGAAGTTATTCCGGATTCAACACTTTTTATATAAAAAAAGATCATATCCAACAAATGGAACGCACATCATTGCCATTTCAACACTCTTAATTGAAAACACTTGAAGTTATCGATCTATAATTCTGCTAGAATAAAAGGTATTCCAATTTTAGCACTTTGTATTGAAAAAAAAAGTTGTGCAAATGTTTCAGATCCATCGGCGCCCGGGGTCGGCGCGCTAGGTTTATGGTTTTACGGTGTGATTTTTGAGTCTGTGGAGAACCCTGAATATTAACATAGCTTCATGATATATGAGGCAAATTCTCTTTCTCAAAGTCAGTGGGGTCAACGTTAATACTGATGATACAGGTGTGGTCTTGCAGTATATTGATTCCCTGACCAGTATATATCTCTATCAAACATGACTTCCTGCCGCACTGAAATACACACATCGCCGCTTGCCCCTTGTTTTCTAGAGATGAGGGGTCCGTCTGTATGGGGTATATCCCCCTGTCCTGTGGGTGACTTCCTGGCACTAACACAACCCCATCTCGTTACTTGGCTCTGCACACACTCACACACCAGGCTGGTTAGTATTACGTGTGTGGGCACTCAGTCCAGCATCAGCCAGACATTAGTGGGGCTTGGGTCACTGTTAGCCCTCCTTTAAAGGGCTGGATAGGGCTTTACTGGCTGAAGTAATAGCCCTTTAAAGGCATCATCATGCTTTAATGTATACCGGGGGTACTTGACCTTTTTTCATCATGATACATGAGTGCAGCACTGGCTAGTTACTCACCAGTGTTGCATTCATGCATCATACCAACTCTGTGATTGATACACTCCCAAAGGGCTGTCATGATGCACCAATGCAGCACAGCTGCGGTACTCATGATGCATCACAGCGACAAATGAACATGAAGCCAGAGAGTTATGAAGTCACCCTTGTGGTAAAGGGTTAATCGAGTTATTTTAACACAGCATAGCACAAGGCTGACTTGATGGAGGCCCCGACGGCATTGACCGAGAATCGATATCAATACCTGGTGCGCGACCCTGGGAGTGCGGTAGGTAAATATTAAACTGACCACCCAACAGGGGCTTGGTCACAGCGGCTTTGGTGTGTACACAGTAGCTTGTAGTTGATCATTAGTAAGAGGCTGTAGACTGGAGATTAGAGAGGTCTTTCAGCATCACAAGTAGCACTTACACACCAGCTTGTGGCCAGGGATCAACTCCAGGTAGTCAGACTGTAGTGATGGTTATTTCTTAACAACATGGGCTGGTGGGCGGGGGGGGGGGGGGGTCGCATGGATTCCCTCACCGAATTACCAAACAATCCCCATCCCCCGTGTTAAAAGAATTACCACATTAAAATAAAAAATCATTGTATATTTTTAGGACACTTAGGCCCGCTCAGCAACATTTTTTTTTATTGTGGGGAGGGGCAATTTTGAGTTATTTTCATAATTTTAGAAGAAGCTTTAGCATTTTTAGAGTTCAGTAAACCGCCCCATGTACAGCTGCAGACCTTCCCCATACCTCAGGGTTTGTGACCAAGTGACGTGAAATATAATTCTTTACCGCCCTAATTCATCTGGGGTACTATATTGCACTCAGGGTGTTTGTCCACTCCAGAAACGGGTACATGTATGTGCTCTACCAACCTGTTACCTTACAGTGTCTCCTTAGAGTCAGACAGTCTGAAAGTGTAGGTGTTATTTAAGCATTTCCTCAAAGTCTAGGTGCAAGTTACGTGAGGTTCGGATCATACACAAAGGTGTTAGGATAATCTCAGGAACCCCTTATGATATAAAAGAATCCTGTAAGGTTTTGTCTTAATTACACATACCATAAATTCTTGCGTCAAAAATTTGAAACATGCCCAAAAAAAAGTCCCAATAATCTTACTTCAGATTATAGTCATTATACGTGGGATGCTTGTTATTCGCTGAATTTTACACTATATATTCAGATTTGTCATTGATTAATCTTTCTTAGATGGTAAAAGAGCCTTTAAGGTGATATTACTTCTGGTCAAGGAGTCGATAAATGTTCTTTCAAGATGGATCCTAAAATAGAAGGCTATTGAACATTATATAGCAATTATGTCCTAGGGTCATGCATAAAAGGTACAACCTGCTAAAGGTACCGTCGGTAAAGTATCTCCATGTATTTATTTTATGTGACTTTTTTTTTCATGGATGGCTCGATAGATCCTTTTAGCCAGGACAAGAAAGGGAAATAATCAATTGGGAACTAATACAACGTTAGGCAGCCGTCCAGTTCATTCCAGTGTCGTTATCGAACAAACAAACATAGGTCTACATCAACCGTTTCAGGATCACATACCGCTTTATGTGGTTTTCCCTTTGTTGTCATCAATATTAAAAAAAAAATTGTCATGAGCTGATTCAATTCCTGTAATTTTTTAAAATATGAAAGTGCAATACGATCATTATTTGCAGCCATGATGCGTTCAGCGCGATGCATTCAAGCATCATGCGTAACTCACATGGTTTCTTTACTCCTAGAGACGCTGGATTACAAATGCATCATGACATCAGAGGGCATGGCACCTTAAAGCAGTATGCATTCCTTAAAGGGTTAGAATTTTAAGGATGGAAGAGCCTCAGATCTTTGAAGCAGACGACATTTCTAAACTTAGAGTGGCTGACATTAGTACCAGAATACACAGGTTCAGTGCTACACACGTCAGAAGGTATTTATATATGTATATATGAATAAATAATAATGTCATCTTCATGGCCGTAATGACCTTGGATGACAAGTGGCACTTGCCTGTACTGTATGTAGCCAGTACCTCTAGTAGGCACTTGGATAAATTTTTTAAAACGGTTACAATATATTCTGACTGTAACCATGTGATAGAGCACATTGACTCCCTCTCAGAACATTTGGAATTACATTTGTATCCTAAGTAGAAGTGAAGAAATCAACCAGAACATGCATAGGCTGCAGAAGCAAGCTGGTGCTATACAAATGTACACAGCCTGGTGTGGCAAATTGGCACCAACTACTAGAGACACTCTGTTCTCTCTTTAATTGCAAGGTAACATGACATATCAGGCTTGCGCAATGTTACAATGTTACTTGTGTATATATATCTCATTGATTAAACCAGAATCCTACAATATGTGACTTGTATAGCACATTCTTTTATTGATTAAAATGAACAGTGATACCAGACACAGGTGACGAAACCACAGATCAGGTCTCAACCATGACTCACCGGTGACATCTGGTGTTAGGATCTAACATCTTACCAATAGGCTTACATAGGGATACCCAGACTGCTTAACACTGGTATATCAAGACAGAACATGACTAATTTAGGGGAATGCAGGAAACCTCTTGGGATTCCACGCAGGAGGCTGGAATCGGACATGTAGCATACTATTGATATGTAGAAAGAGGGCCGCATGTTAATACAAAGGGGCCATGAATATTTCAATGAAATTCGCTTAGATAAAGTTGACCTTTACATTTGGATAATTGCCATATTAGGACTTACAATTAAATATATTCCCAATGATAAGTAGTGGATAGCCGGCTAAAAGAGCTTTCCAATAAGCTAGTGCATGCTCTGTTATCTCTAATAGGGGCTGAATAGGAGCAAAAACGAATAGGGTCATTTCAGACAGGCACTAATAAGGGTGCCAATTTTAGTGTGCCACCTGTGACTGCTGGTTTGAGCCCTGCAGTGCGGTTCTTCCAAGTGCCTACCTCTAGAACTAGAAGCATACGATAAGTGGGGGGGGGGGGGATTCACAAATAACAACCTCGACACTAACACAACCTTTTTCAACCCGTGTGATGAAGCGTAGGTAGGGGTGAATCGATACGGATGTGTTAGGTTATCGGTCCATTTAACTTACTTATCTATGGTGATGTGATTAAGATGAAAGAGACAAATGTCCTTTCCCTTTGCCATGCTTAGCGCCTCAAAGACCGCAGAGTGCTTTGATGCAGTATGCCCAGCCCTTGGTCGCCATGATGCACAAGTGCAACCAGCAACTTGCCAGTTCTTTCTACAAGCATCATGACGATCGTACGGGGCTGATACGTTCTTCATGATGCATGAATGCAGCCATGGTGCATAGACTCTGCAGGGCTGAACTCGTGTATCATGACGATAAAAGGCATGGCACATGAAAGCAATAGGCGATATCTTTTCAAGTTCAAGTTCATTCTGTAAACAATGTCATCCTTCGTCCAAAATGATGCTTCCATGCTGCCGATTGCCTGAGCTATGATGCATCATGGTCTCACCTCTCCAGCACTCCTACCCAGCCCTGCACTGTTACAGTTTGTTACCCTCATCCCACTCACAGCCGCTGTAGTATGCCTGCTCTCTGTACTACTAAACCCTGGAATGTTTAACTCTTACTGCATTTTCCTCTCCCTTTCTGCTTTAATGGCTGTGGATACAGCGATGGAGGAGTCTTACATGGAAGACCGTGGTCAGGAGTATCTCTGTGCCATGCGCAACTCAGCCGAGCGGCGTAAGATACATGTTAAACACTGTGAACATGTAACTTGTGCCACCTGTGGTAACACCTGTGTGGTAACACCTGTGGTAACACATCTGTGTGGTAACACATCTGTGTGGTAGCACACCGATGGTAACACACCTGTGTGGTAGCACACCTATGGTAACACATCAGTGGTAACACATTTGTGTGGTAACACATCTGTGTGGTAACACATCAGTGGTAACACACATGTGTGGTGACACACATGTGTGGTAACACATCAGTGTGGTAACACATCTGTGTGGTAACACACCTGTGTGGTAACACACCTGTGTGGTAACACATCAGTGTGGTAGCACACCTGTGGTAACACATCTGTGTGGTAACACATCTGTGGTGACACACCTGTGGTGACACACCTGTGGTAACACATCTATGGTGACACACCTGTGGTAACTTACCAAACATGCCTAACACGCTGTATCGATATGCGTCACGCTTCACCATATTTGTCAACTCATGTTCGGACCTAAGTTGACCTGCCTGTATTTGCATCATACACATGTATGCCATGTACATTTAGGCTATATAAGTGTGCTTGTACAAGCTGAGTGCACTGTTTCAATGCATTTGTACCATAGAACCGCAGTACACCTACCGATCTTGTAGCATTTGCACCCTATACATGAATTGAAAGCCATTCACAAGCAGAAATTGTTACTCCATGCACATGCACATACGCTACACATATTTGCTAAATGTATAGAATGCAATACATGTATGGACCATTTTTAGGCATAACAGCTATGACATCTGACCCTATCATAGGAACGATGTATAAAATACCAGAGATAAAAGTCTTCAGATTTGAAGTATTTCTATTTTTAAAATCCCTGAAATTAGCTAAACATGTACATGACTTCTTCCCAGGGGCCTCCACTTGCACATTTCTTCGTTGGTCTCTATCCCTGTGTATACGTCATGATGACAAATGTCTCACATTCCAAACACTAAATTGTACAGCCCGTATGGTATACATGTAGTAGAGATATGCACAATTGAACAAACCAATGGAAGTCAGGCAAGCCAATATGTCGTGTATGGGGCCCATACCATGCAGATAACTGTCAAAATACGAATGTTTATGTACAAAGTAAAGTAGCACTCACACATAGCAAGCACCACACATTGTACAAAAACTACACTATTGACAAAACGCACACTTTTACCAGCATTTGCACAGCACTTGGTTAGAAAAAGTCCACATGCTTACCGGTAGTGTTTTGTGGCGCACCACATCTGAGGTCAGACCGGGGTGTTCTTTGGTCCCTAGTGACGTGGTGTTGACCAGGGCATTTAATGTTCCCTGAACAGCTTCAGTTTTCAGGTTTTTATGCAGTTGCACATTAGGAGCAGTGAGTTTTGCCTGGCCTCTGTGGCCAGAGCTAAGACAAGAACACTTTAATAACAGATGTGGATACAACTATTGTTGAGAGCCACCCTTGCTCATATCATTTATCACTTTATCTCTTTCGGACATAACCTGTTTCATGCAAAAACAAAGACTTCTAACTATTACTGATTGATGAGTTTTTATTCAATGCCCTTTTACTATCGTGATGCACAAATGCAGCCCTAGCGAGTAACTCGCCAGTGCTCCATTCATACATGACATACACTCCTAGAGGGTCATTACAATACACTAAATACTGTGCCGGCGCTTTAGTCTCTGACACCTCATTGGTGCGTCGTAACCCCAATTACACAAGTATCCTATGATGCATCATGCAGTCCTTAAAGGGTTGATAATGACCTCCCTCACACCTTTACATTACAGCCATGGAGGGCACCTGCATGGAGCTGGCCCTGGAGGGGGAGCGGCTGTGTAAGGCGGGTGACTGTCGGGCGGGCGTGCAGTTCTTCGAGGCGGGCATCCAGGTGGGCACGGACGACCTTAAGACGCTGAGCGCCATCTACAGCCAGCTGGGCAACGCCTACTTCTACCTACAGGAGTACGGCAAGGCACTCGAGTACCACAAACACGACCTCAACTTGGCCAGGTTGGAAAAGTCTTCTTTGTTTAACTAATAGTCAAATTGTTGATTAAATTTTGATAAAGGTTAAATCCATTAATTACTGGACATCGATTCTCTGTCTCTTTGTAGCTCTATAGTGATCGATGCCCAGTTTTATACTTCAGACCAGTGGCTCATTTTGGCTGTTTTTCGCCTCACAGATTGCTCCTAGCGCAAAATCCTGACTAGGTGTCAATATATTCTCTATGCCAATGTGTAATATGTGGGTAGAAAACAGTGGAACCTCAGTTAGAAAAAATCCTACTGAACAGTTTTTGAGAAAATTAGGGTTTTGTTGCCCTTTTTTGCTGTTTTTAGTACATTTCCTACATAACCCGTGAACGCCAGCATTTCTCAATTTTCAGGTATTTAGAATTAGAATTTGACATTTTTTTATTCGCAGTAGGATTCCTGAATACCGAGCCATTCTAGAAAAGCTATTCTTTGGAAAAAATACTTAGTATTTCTTGATGATTTTCGTTGCACAAATTTAGGTTGTAATATAAAAACTGCATTGTCATCCAATCAAAGTGTTTATGCACTGTTGAGGGTCACCCCCTCCCACCCTCTTCACTGTGCATTGAAGGAGAACAGGCAGGGGAGGTACACGTGTCTGTATATAGCTGTTGACCTGGGTGCTGGGTGCATTTTTAATTTATGGGGTGCCAACTGTTCATGAAAGAAAATTCAAATAGATTTTTTTTTTTTTAGTATCAGATTAATGCAACTACAAGTCGTGACAGCACTTAAAGCATTCTATTTGCATTAATATGAATGGTGGCCACCTTATGGGGTGCCAAATATTCATGAAAGAAAAATTGATAAGAATTTGTTTTTTATTAGCATTAAATTGATGCAACTACAATTCGAGATTGCATTTTGAACAAGCATCGGGGCATTCAATGAATGGTAGTCATCTTAAATATATGGGGTGCCAACTGTTAATAAATAAATAAAAGAATAGAATTAGTTTTTTTATTAGTATCAGATTAATGCAACTACAATTTGTGATTGCACTTAAAGCATTGTGGCATGCAATGACTGGTAGTCACCTTGAATGTATGGGGTGCCAACTGTTCATGAAAGAAAAAAAAGAAAGTTTTTTTTTTAAGAATCAAATTAATGCAACAGCAACTCAAGATTGCATTTAAGCATTATGGCATTCAATGATTGGTGGCCATCTTGAACCTATGGGGTGCCAACTCTTCATGAAAAAAACAACTAAATTGGATGTTTTTAACAGTTTAAAATTAATGCAACTACATTTCAAGATTGCATTTAAAGCATTGTGGCATTCAATGAATGGTGGCCATCCTAAACCTATGGGGTGCCAACTGTGTTTGAAAAAGGTATCAAATAGAAATGTTCTTATATAGATATCAAATTAATGCAACTACAATTCTTCATTGCACTGAAAGCATTGTGGCATTTAGTAAATGGTAGCCATCTTGAATGGGTTGAATGAAGGAAAAATCAAATAGGATTTGTTTTTTTGATAGTATCAAATTAATGCAACTACAAGTCAAGATTGCATTTCAAGCATTGGGACATTCAATAAGTGATAGCCATCTTGAATCTATGGGATGCCAACTGTTCATGAAAGAAAAATAGAATAGATTTTTTTTTATTAGTATCAAACTACTGCAACTGCAATTCGAGATTACATTGAAAGCATGGTGGCATTCAATCAATGGTTGCAATCTTGAATTACGAAATTAACATACACACAGACATATAGGCATGAACATGGTGTTCTCCTTCATATAGATATTCATGGATTTCTACTTCTAATAAATATAGCTTTCTGTTACATGGATGTCGATGTCCAGTTTTAGATATATATCCATATAGTGCATTGGAGTGCTATAATGTTGGACTGCTGTATATTTTTGTCATATTACTGGCCTCTCGCAGTCGTCTACTCTGGACTGGAGTATCGGACTATTTCTGTAGCTTTTTTTGTCAATGGATGTTCTAGATCGAAAAGTGGAGCGAGCGACAACCACGTACATTGTACAACCAGCACCCCTCATATAACCTTCTCCTAGACTTTGAGGAAATCTGAAAACCTGCATGGGGTTGCTGGTGATTAGTATTTTACAAAATGTAGTATACTTCTAAAGATTATTGTATAACTCACACCCCTACCTTAGAAGAACCCCATGACCAGAACTGGGCCCGGGGCAGTGGGTACTGGTCCTTGTTTAACCCTTTATGGACGGAATAATTCATTAATGCACCATATCCTTACTCGCCAGTGCTGCGTTCAAGCATCATGCCAACCCTCCGGGACTGATACACTCCCGAAGGATCGGCATCATGAACCAATGCAGCCCTGGCGAGTTACCAGCCAGGGCTACAAATGTCATATTTTAGCGACATGCCATCCTTAAAGGTAACCTGTGGGTTCTACGCGAGCCTTTATACGGTGTACATATACCTATACCGCCCACACACAGGTGGGCGTACTGTGTGATACCGCATGCATGTGTCCACACTAACATGCACCCAATCTGTGTAGGTCTAGTAAACCTCACATAGCACTATGCCCCCAAAGGCTGCTGGGCGATGAGAGGTAGGGGGTGGGGGTAAATTGAGTGTCAGTGTCACACAGGTTGGATGGGGTTGTCTGGTACATCTCTGATTTGAAGAGGCAATCGCATGACACTGATAGCGAGCCCGCCCCAGCCCCAAGGAAAGACTAGACCAACGGTCGAATCAGTTTTCATTTTGCCCCATTAATGTTATCCCCCCCCCCCCCATGAAAGCCAACTGCATACTGTGTAGTACAGAACACAGGTGTTAATGTGATTAGGAGATATGACTCTCAATGATGGCAGGTTTGGCAGTGTGTATGGTAGACAGTAAAGGAGAACTGGACCTGTTAAGTTACATTCAGTTTAGTAAGGTTTACACCAGTGTACAGTTCAGGGACCACTTCACTGTCAGGTCACCAAAGGTCGCTGTCACATGTCAGTGACCAGGTCACTGTCACATGTCAGTCACCAGGTCACTGTCACATGTCAGTCACCAGGTCACTGCGACATGTCAGTCACCAGGTCATTGCCACATGTCAGTCACTGTCACATGTCAGTCACCAGGTCACTACCACATGTCAGTCACCAGGTCACTACCACATGTCAGTTACCAGGTCACTACCACATGTCGGTTACCAGGTCACTACCACATGTCAGTCACCAGGTCACTGCCACATGTCAGTCACCAGGTCATTGACCTAGGCCATTAGGTGAGTAGGTCATTCAGACAAAGTACCATTACCAGACCAAATTATACACACCTGTGTCATGGGAAGCCTGCAGCCAGGCACTCTATGGACATGTTATAACCAGCAGAGGGTCCTGTCGTGTGGGCCTGGTGGGCCTTGTAAACCTTGCAATCCCTTGGCATCGGCACTATGCAGCATCCGCCGCTGCTGCATTCATTCATTCATCCTCCAACAAAAGGGCATAGTGTATTAATACCATGGTGCTAATAATTCTGACACACAGGGCAAATTCACAGGTACCACAGAGTCCTGTGTATAACCTTCACCTGCGGTCTGAAAATGGCTACTTTAGTACTGCAGTACATGTACATGTACTTTATTAGCAAAAAAACTAAAAATACTTGTACAATCCGCACTCTGGAACTCGCACTGGGGTTCCGATTCGCCCATAAACCGTGGGTTATGCACGAGATTTTACGGTGGTAATTCAGCAGTTTCTATTGGAATTATAAAGGTTATGCTGCCTTAATATTTATACGGAATACGAGTGATTTCCAACTGTATCCTGGAGACAGATATTCTCTGCATTGATTATCACGCCGACACTTGGCGAGTTACTCACCGGAACTGCATTTGTGCATTGTGACAACAAATGGGGAGGGTGTATTAAAGCAGTTTGCGGCCTTCAAATGGTTATTAATGTCAGATATCACATTCCTGAGGTAGTTTCCACTATAGGTATTGGAGTGGTAATTGTTGATCAGCGGAATTTTCTCAGAGAGACATGACTCAATAGCAGGAAAGAAAATGTCGAGATTTGCTGAACTGCAGGATGCTATGTTATGTACATTCGAGACAAAGTCTTCACTTTTGATGGCTAAGGCCGTTCTATTCTGATAACTTGGATTATGGGCTTTTGGCTCAGACCTTTTGGAAGGGCAAAGCTGCCCTGCAGGGAGAGATAGGTCACAAAATTATCCGAAGGGCAGAGGAATTAAAAAGCAAACCAGCTTGAAATCCCCCTTTCGGGCTATCAAATGAAGGTATATTCATCATTGGGAAATATCTCCATATTGAAAGGTTAGATTTGCGTTGTTGCTAGTCAGCATATAATTTTGTAATTAAGAAAAAAAAAGTCAGAAAAAAACAGCCTAATTATGCTTTCATTGGAAGTGTACAGGTAAAATACCAGAACCAGATTCTGTGTACAATGGTCTCTTTGTCTGGTAGTTGAATCTACTCTGAGGTAAAGGTCTCCAGTTACCTGTCAAAAGGTATCACGTGTTCCTAATACTGAGTTGAACCATGCAGCCCTGGCAAATACAATCAACAAGGCTGCATCCATACATCATAATGACCATGACACCCAATGCATGATAGCCCAATTAAAAGTACGGGTACAATGGTTTTCAATGCAGCCCTTAAAGGGTTTAACAGCTAAATAACAACTAAGTGAACGTAAGGATGGAGTTGGAAAGGGGGGGGGGGCAGACAAAACAGAGGAGAAACAAGACTGGCTAACCCTATAAGACTGCATAATACATTAGTGCATCATGCCTTTAGTCGTCATGATGCATGAATGCAGCCGTGGCAAGTAACTCACCAGTGCTGCATTCAAACATCATCCCCATACTACATGTAGGTTGAGACGGTCAACATGATGCACCAATGTAACACCACCGACGAGTTACTCGCTGGGGCTGCCTTGGTGCATTATGACGACAAGTGTCATATTTTAGTGACATGCCGTCTTTAAAGGGTTAAGTGCAGACGTACCAGGACCTGACATGTCAACACACAAGGACGTGGTCCCCTGGGTGGTGTAGCTTTTAGCACCAGGCCGCACAGACAGTGGGATTACCTGGTGTGGTATGGCGGGGAGGGGGGGGGGGTGAGCTCACCGGCTCAGGGACGGTTCATGCTATTATGCTGAACGCTTTCTGTTACAGCCTCAACGTTGAAAGTAGTCTACTCAGCTTCCGATCTATAAATATCTAAATATCTAAACAACAGTCTTCCCTGTGGTATTCCCAAACATGCGGATTGCGCCCCCCCCCCCCCTTCCTCCCCATTTGATCCTATTTATGTGTATTGTAATAAAGACATCCAATACATACTACCGGAAGGTCATATAAAGTTAAAGGCCCCTTGGGTGAAGGGTGTTACTATAGGCTCATGGCTAACTTTTAAGGGGAACAAGAAAGTGTAAAATCAACAAACCTAACCTATAGGGGGAAGGAGGAGAATATCATATTCTGGAAGCTGACGATGACATCATTATTCCTGGTACATGTCCTAGTTGTCCCCATTTCCCTGTGGTGTGACACACTGTGTATCCCCCACCCGTCTGACACCACAATAGGAGGCTGCTACATTCCGTTACACTTATGTCTCATGGATGTGAAGATGATGTGGCTGGTTTATTTTAGGGCAGATCCTAGAAAATGATAGTATTTAGGTTATGTGGGTTTGGTAGAAAAATGGCACCTAAATATGGTACCAATCCTCCCATTTGAAGCTAGCTGCAGAAAATTGAAAGGGTTAGGTCCCCGGGATTTGGTTATTTTTAGAGAGAAAGTGTCACAAGGGAGTGCTACTCAAACAGTCGGCGCTAATTACCTTAACAACATCAAATCTTGCCTAGGTGCCAAATTGTAGTTACACATATGTCTGTAGCTTACACTAGATAGAAGACAGGCTGGTACGGCAATATTGATGTGTATGTGTCAATAATATGGATTTACACATTTATTGTCAAAGAAATGAGATCAAAGCGTGTGTACATTTGTATCACGTGGAGACATGTCGGGATATACCAAGTCTAATTCAAGTAACCTTCAGTGGATTTATATATTGCAGTACCATAAAACCTCACCGCTGTACGCAAATCAGACCCTAAATGCGGGTTGTGCAATTTGCCATAATTCATGTGGGTTATACAGCTTTTTCTTGAAAAGTAAAAGTATCAATTTTTAGACATCAAATACGGTTTATAGATTTTCTTTTAAAGTCTAGGTGCGGGTTATACATGGGGCGCGGGTTGTTCATGAGGTTTTACGTTAGTTTTGTGATCAGTATCGGTAACTGGATTTAATTGTAATAATGGGGAAAAGATTTGGAAAAAATAAACTTATAAAGGTTGGAGGAAGGGAGGGACTGTGGATATCATGAGACATAATAATACACTGTCTTTTACTTCACACCCTGGAGGCCTTTATATCATTGATTGATCCTCACGGTTGTTGCCCCCAGTGTTTCTAAATAAAGCTGTGTGTGTGTTTCCAGTCCCCATGTAGACTAATCTGTATGAGATGTGCTGACAGTGACACAGTGGCTGCTGTCACATCTGTCATGGGCTGACAGTGGCCTTAAGGTATGTGTGTCACAACCCAGATAAGCCCTGACCACCCGGGTATGGTGTACACTCCTATAACTGTGTCCTGTGTGTGGGTGATGTGTACATGTAGGTATGGGCTTTTCAGGAAGCCTCCGGAAATTTAGAAGGCTAAACTGGTCACCCCTATGATTAACCCGGAGGTGCCCACTGGGTCTTATATGTCGGATTTCCATTTAAATAAAAGACTGTTTCCTCCTCCTTCTACTTCAATTTGTGGATTTTCCTAGGTTGGGGGTGCGGGTTATGCCAGCCAGGCGTGGGTTATACACAAGGATTTACTGTAAAGTGGAAACAGCCTTTTTTACACTGGGGCCACAGTATAGAAAATTGTATAATACTAGTATTGATAGCGGGTGATAGGGACAAATTGCTTTGATTAAGAGCTAATGAGGTCCATGCTAACTGCTAAGGGGTGGGGTGAGAGGGGTGGGGGTGCACCTGGTAATTGTGACCAATACCACGCTAACCTTGTTACTGTTACATGCTAAGTGCTGACACTGGGAGGTGTCGGACACGGTCAGCACTCATTAACGCTGTAAGAGCCGCATAGAACACTACATGGTATACCCTTTGTCGGCATGATACATGAATGCAGCACTGGCGAGTAACTCGCCAGTGCTGCATTCAAACATCATGCCGACCCTCCGGGGTTGACAAGAGTGATAGACTCCCGCAATGTCCGCATAGATACAGCCCTGGCGAGTTACTTGCCCCTGATGCATTCACGGATCATGACGACCAAGGGCATAATATATTAACACACTATGAGCCCATTAAGACCCTAGTTTTCCTTCGGGAAAGAGGCGTTGTTTTTCGGACGCTATGCGTGGTAACTCTTGCAAAGCTAAATAAGATACATGAATGCTACAGAGATGCCACTTTTCCTACTTTTGCAGGAATTCCTACTTTTTTGCTTGGATTTCTTCATTAGATTATGTCATTTCCCTACAGTAGGGTGGCTGGAAGGTCTGCCCGAGCTCGCTGTCCGTATCTGATCCTATGTTAAATGACCATTTTATGATGTCTTCCCATTATTGTTAGGGGGCAGATAGAGACCTCTAGTAACTTGATACCAAGAGATATTGAATGGATCAATGACATATGAGCTGGAATAAGCACAATAATTGGTATTACATAATGTAATCAAGGGGCAAAGTGGACAGACCTTCACATTTCAAGCCTGTTCTGAGTTCTATAAGTGAGTGATTCTCCCATCTGTCAGTTGGGAGAATTCACACTGAACGAAGGCAGATTGATATATCAATGCAATTCTTTTTTTGTTATAATGGTATTGAATACAGGTACACACCAATATGCTTTATATTCTGCAGGTAACTTTATTTATATTGTAGATATAGCACTTAAAATCACATTTTTGCAACTTAAAATTCATGAGAAATTATGAATTGGCAATTTTTGGCAAATTACCACAGAAAGATCTAAATTGACTAAATATGATACATTTCAAATGGAAAATATAGGCCCTAGCGCCAGCCAGCGTCAGAGCATCTGCTGGGGGTCATATGGGGGTCCTAGCCTCATAATCCAAAGGTTAATATCATATAATTAAAACTAGATGGCAGCACTGTTGTATAGGTTAAAGAGAGAGCCAAGAGGGATACTTTAGTTCATACACTTGACACTGCAGCGGCTAAGTGCTATGAATGAAGATTTGGCACTATGTATGAATGATATAGAAATGGCCAAAGCTGTCAGAAAAGTGAGATAGGTGAGGTATTTTTAATCAAGTATAATCCATTTCCTATTGAGAGTTTAAAGATAACAATGAGAGTTTATTGAATGCAAAGGTTGGGGCTTTCGTTGCATATAAGAGATACACTTGCCAGATTGATTTCTAAAAATCTTCCGGCCACCCTACCTACAGAGAATTGACCAGCATAGTAAGATTTCCTACTTTTTGTCGACCAGAAAGTGGCACCTCTGATGCAAACCTAGTGAGTGACTCGCCAGGTCTGCATTCATGCGTAATGACGACACATAATATAGCACCTTAAAGCACTATACAGCCCTTAACATGTTCACCATTACTCTGACACTGCGCTGGGAACAAGTAATGAGGCCCCCACTTAACCCAATGCCATGCTTGTATCGTTACAGAACATTAGGAGACCGGTTAGGGGAAGCCAAGGCCAGCGGTAACCTTGGCAACACACTCAAGGTCCTTGGTAAGTTTGACGAGGCCATCGCCTGCTGCGAGCGGCACCTGGAGATCTCCAGAGAACTACAAGACCGGGTAAGTGGGAGATAACATCACACGTACTAAAGGGTGCAAATATATAATTTCAAAATATATATATAGACCTTAAATTAGCGCGTAGAAACCGCAGTCTCAGTACATATAAATGTACGCAAATCAGATCGCCTGTGTGGCTTTTAGAGTCAGGGTGTGGCAAATACGCAAGTTAGGCCTATATGCGAGAATTTAAGGTACGCTAAAAGATATATCTGAGAATTAAAAATCTAACTGTATTTATATGAATATATCTAAGTGAAAGAAACCTGGTCAATACCCATTTAATAGAGAACGTGTCTAGATAAAGGCCATTACTTTAATTACCAAGCAAATATATTATACCTTTGCTTGTCACATGTAACCAGTCTATCTACTTTCTACTGTCTGTATTATCTCTTCATGTACCACAGTGTTGAACTAGTGACTTACTGGTTGCAGATAGGGGAGGCGCGTGCCTTGTATAACCTAGGGAATGTGTACCATGCCAAGGGGAAACATGTGGGTCGGAGCGCACACCAAGACCCCGGTCAGTTCCCTCCAGACGTCAAAGACTCACTGCAGAAGGCTGCTGATTACTATGAGTAAGTTACCCTTTTTTTGTCGTACAGTACAACTGTGTTCTGGTACAACCATGAAAGATTGAAAAAAAAAGAGATAGATAGAGAGAGAGAAAGCCTGCGTTATGCCGTCCTCAACTCCTACTTTGGGAGAGAAAAATCCGTCCTCTGAAAAAAAAACATGAATAAAATAATTTAACCTGCTGTATAAAAAAAAAAACTCTTATAAGAGGACCCTTAACCGTTTTATTGGGAGGGGGGGTTCTTGTTATTGGGGGAAAAGAAGTCCGTCTGCGTTTTAAAACGGTACATTGGACATCCATATTAGACCACTAAAAGGAATTTTTTCTTAAAGAAATTCTTGAATTCCAGGGATGTAAAGGGGTTTACGAAGGAGATACTCTTCTTGATTAGCTTCATTACAATACATATTGTTCTGTTACAGAGAAAATTTATCAATTGTACGAGAACTTGACGACCGGGCGGCACAAGGGAGGGCCTGCGGCAACCTGGGAAACACACACTACCTGCTGGGCAACTTCCCTCAGGCCATTGTATACCACAAAGAGGTAAGTCTCACTAGAACTTCCCACAGGCCATTGTATACCACAAAGAGGTAAGTCTCACTAGAACTTCCCACAGGCCATTGTATACCACAAAGAGGTAAGTCTCACTAGAACTTCCCACAGGCCATTGTATACCACAAAGAGGTAAGTCTCACCAGAACTACCCACAAAGCTCCCATTTCATATAAATTTGCGAGTTACTCGCCGGTGGTGTAATAATGTTTCATACCAACCCTTTGGGTCTACTAACTCACCAAGGCTACATTCATGCATCATGACGACCAAAGGGCAGCGCATTAAAGCACTATTCTGCAATATGAATGTTAATTCAAATAACCCACGAACTCTACCCCTTGCTTAGAGAAATTCTCATTTTAAATGAGTGCTTGAATCGATCCAGTTCATTCATGTTCTTTCCATTTCTATTGCAGAGATTATCAATCGCAAAGGAATTCGGGGACAAATCTGCAGAGCGGAGGGCATACAGCAATTTGGGGAACGCACACATATTTCAGGGGGAGTTTGCGGTAGCAGCAGAACACTTTATGTGAGTCCAATCTCTAACAATAGTTTTAAAAATAAGTTTGATATTGTGTAGATCCTAATTATATAAATGTATACGGTAGATCCCCATGAGGCATGAAGGTATATTACACGTACCAGTACCAGTATATCCATCTGACAAAGATTTGGAAGTAGACCAGTCACCCTCTATTCATGTACATTGAATCTTGAAATATTTATCAAGTACAAAAAATAAAATTGAATTTTTATTTTAAAATAAAATAATGTGCTCGACAACAATTGACAAAACCAGAAGGTTGTATCTATTAAACTTAATGTATATCGGTAAAACCGGGAAATGTCTTTGAATCAACAATCAGTGTTTATTTGACATAGTCATACTGAATACAGTTGTTTAATTACCATCGAACTTTTTTCTGTCACAGGAAAACACTTCAAATAGCCAAGGAGCTTGGTGACAAGGCGTTAGAGGCACAGGCATGTTATAGTTTGGGGAACACGTACACGTTACTAAGGGACTATGACCAGGCGGTCGACTTCCACCTCCGACATCTGGTTATCGCGCAGGAGTTGCGGGACCGGGTCGGGGAGGGCCGGGCCTGCTGGAGTCTGGGTAATGCACACACGGCCTTAAGGAACCACGAGAAGGCCCTCCAGTATGCCGCTAAACACCTGGAGATCTCAAAAGAGGTGAGTTTGAGTTATCTTTAGGTCTATTGGTCTAGATCAGACGTGAAAATAATTTATCAAAAGGGTACTGAAAGGTTGCAACTATCAAAATTACATGACTGAAAAAAAAGGCAGTGCAAGGCAGAAAACGCGTACACCATTAAAGTGAATAATACATAATGGGTAAGGGCAGTGGGTTAAACCATTAAAGTGAATAATAAATAATGGGTAAGGGCAGCAACACTATTCATGCATCATGCCAACCCTACACTCCTGAACGGTCAGCATGATACACCAAATCCAATGCAGCGCTTGTGAGTTACTCACCAGTGCTGCATTGTTGCCTCAGGTTGTTAAATGAACAAGAACCCTTGAAGCATCATGCCGCCATTGGTGCCCCGTCCTTAAAGAGCTAAAGATAGGTTTAACATAAACGGTCTAAATCAGTAAATGGTGTTATGGGCTTAGTTAAAAGTATTGACACCAGGTGTCAGCACTAATGCATTTGTAAGATTTGTAAGATTTGTAAGATTTTTTATTCAAACAATGTCACGGTTTACACTGCGATTTTCAAAGGTTGAAAAGTAGAACAATATGTACAATTCAGTGATGTCATGTCATACGTTTCTTATAGATAGGTGACTGTACCAATTCATGGTTACAGAGCAATACGAGCAGATCAAGCTTTTGCCACCCACTACCGGTACTGACTACAGGGATGCCAAGTTACCCAAGCCCAAAATCGTTGTTTTTTTTACGATTTTAGGGTCCAAAAATCCTAACAATTTCTGCTTGAAATCGTAATAAAAATCGTAATAATCAACATCAATTTCGTATAGCCTTTTACATATATAGCTGATAGGTTTCTATTGAAAATATTCTGTATTAATGCATTTATGCATCATGTCGACCGAACAGGGTTCATATACTCTTGCAAAGGTGAGTATTCAAGTATCATGACAAAAAAGGACATGACATTAAATTATCAAGCAGCTTTTGAAGAGTTGATATGGCAAATTCCAATGTCACTTCCTGTATTAGTCACAATATATTAGTATAATCTATATAAACTTCTGAAATTACTCAAAATCGTAATTTGGTTGAGGAAATCGTAATGGTCGTAATAGGGCTTAAAAATCGTAAAATTACGAAAAAAAATCGTAACACTTGCAGGGATGAAAGTCTTCAAGTTTTTCCCTGAAATCAGGCGGCGCACCGAGCGCTTACGCGCCGCCCTGGCGGCGTTTTTGCGAACTGCGCTAAAAGCGCGCCAAAAATTGTATTATCGCCCATACGCTCGTGAACGTCAATGCTATGTCAATGCAGGCAGAGCCCTGTTCCAACACTGATTACGCCTTGAAATTGTGGAGCTCTTTGAGTCTCTCTTGTGCATGGGGAAGCATAATATGCTTAGCATTTGACATTTTATTCTAACTTTGATCAAACACCACTAATAAAGATGAAAGGCCCACTCTCATTGTGCTAATTATCCATTTTTTAGGCAGCCATTGTCAGTTGGCATTATCTTGGATTTCTAATTATCCCCGTAATGACAGCTTTAAAAAACTTATTAGACTGCAGTAGGGTAGGCTAGGTACCCTCTGTGTAATCATATGTAAAGTATTTTCTCTTTCTATGCTTCAACCTGAGGGAGAAATTATTGCGAGTTGGGCACGGGAAAATCCTCGTGCGTCGATGTTTGTTGACGCAATACGAGACGCTGCCGTACAGAGGCGTGCAGGCGCTCGACGCTTCTTCTGCCTGAAATCAAGATTTTTTTAAATCAAAAAAATATAATCAGGATTAGGATATATTTGATAATTACTCAATATAAACTCAATCAAACTTATTCTGTGTGTGTAATACTATGATAAGACAGCAGAATCATCACTGGTTCATCCTCAGTGGTCCTACCCATACACAGACAGGCTACACCACACTGATCTCAGTGTCAAGTTTTTCTCAGCCAATTTCAAGTTAACTTGAGAAACCTTGAAGCCCTCTCTCTCCTCTATAGTCCTATGCATTTACACTCTTCACATGAGGCTTAGCCACTGAAACTAAGGTGCTATGCATGGAGAGTGTATGGACAGATTTCTCATTCTCCTCAGCAGGAGATAACGTCCATGATCACATGGACATGACAAATGCTTCTCCTCAGCAGGAGATGACGTCCAGGAGAATATAGACATGGCAAATCCTGCTGCACAGCACTAGATATATGTGTCTATAGATGCATAAACATTCATATGCTCTATAATGTAGTTATGAGGTATGTTATGTCTTCAAGTTTTTTTGACATAGTCAACTTTCATCCCTGCACTTGGCATCCCTGAATGACTATGCCGCAATCATATCCAAATTTAGTAAAGGTTTTTGACTCTCAATTGAGCAATATCATAATTCTGCATTTTCAATGATTATAAGGGAATTGGTGATAGTTTTGCTTATTTATTAGTTGCGTGTTTTGTTACTTGATCAGCATCGGGCCCGGAGTAGAGTGAGTGTTGATTTGTGTTCATGCTTAAAGAGGCTGTTCTCTTAGAACAATTAAGTATTCACTGTTTGGTATGTTGAGCGACTCCCATCCAGACTGTTACAGTTTCTTTGAATCTGGTTCTGTTAAAAAATAAATAGAAATAGTTCAAAACATCCCCTTGCTGATGTCCTTAATATGATACTATTTATATCTTGCCTATGGAAATACCGATTACGAATGTTAAGGCACGATTGCTATTTGCAATGCTTCGTATTGGAACAGCATTGCTTGTAGTGCAGGCAGGAACGACAAAAGGAAGACTGGGGGGGGGGGGGGATATGGAAAATATTAAGTCTTATTTTCAGCATTTTCTTTCTATTCCATCATAAACTCTTAACTAAAGTTATTCTGTAATCCTAAGAGCGATCCTTTTCGAATTAGCTCCCTTCTACAATGCCATACACAGAGACATGTATTGCCCTCTTCCTCAACACACAGACATTTTTTCGCACTGTCACTAATATAAGACCACATTCCTAGTCTATAACTGCATTCTAACATTGTGGCTGTGTCTCAGATCGGTGATAAGACGGGGCAGGTGACGGCACAACTAAACCTGGCCGACCTCCGCAGTCTGCTCGGTATCAGCACAGGCAACGACCTAGACAGCAGCAGGTAAGTTTTTGAGTATTTTTTGGAATTCATTTTTTGTGCAAGTAATACATCGATAACTATAATGATAGTTCGTTGGCCAGTAAATACGGTAATACAGCACCATACAGTCATTTCAGATTAACTGGCGTATTCGACATAATAAGCGTCTTCCCTATAATCAAAACACCCCCTCTTTTTAGGGGGCAGTTTCCTTTAGATTTTGGAGACAGACTCTTTAAAGCAAGAATAATGGCAAAAAATAACTTTATAAGCCCCAGGGCTGAATTACTTAGTCCTCAATGTAATTCTCCATTCATCATAATGCCTGTTGACCTGGTTGCAGTATAACAGAGAGTGCCTCGTCCATGACGGCGAGTGACTCGGACGGTCCCGACCTGGGAGCGCGCCGACCGGACCGGGGGTCGGGCCGGCGACACAGTATGGAGAACATGGACATCATGAAACTCACACCCGACAGAATTGTATGTACAAAATATTTGGATGCAAACTCTTAAGAAATAGTGCCATGGAATGTAGAGCATATCCTTGTAATAACTTATGTATAAGCCACATCTAGAGTTTGAACTTCTAAGTCAGAATTTCTAGTAGATATAACACATCTCGTTCAACTTGATAATCTCCTATTACAGGCACAACAAGAAAACTTAGCGCGGGCAGCGAATGGAGGCGCAAAACCCAAAGTGCACCGGTTGGAGAAGGCGGCTTCAGTAGCCACCGAGATGGTGGTACAGCACGAGACGCGGCCCCCACCCATGGTACGGCCGAGTAGCGCCAGGAGGGCCGGGGAGAAGGCCGAGGACATGGACGCTGACAGCTTCTTCGATCTGCTCACCAAGTTCCAGAGTCGGCGTATCGATGACCAGCGCTGCTCGTTCCGTGTGATGGAGAAGCAGAACTCACAAAATGGTACCTCAGAGGGTGAGTGTTGGTACTTACAATGTGTATAATGACTTTAAAAGTTTGGTGTTCTTTTACATCAATCTAGTCTAATTTCTAGGGACTTTTATTTTATTTTGTATGTATGATACTGCAAAGATTTGTCCAAAATGAGATAAAGATGATATACCAAGTTCCTCTCACTCAGTATTGATATCCCACAGAAGGTTATTCAGCTGGACAAAAATATATGATAAAGAATTATAATCTGGGGAAAAAGTTACAGTACCGGTAGACTTCATTGAATTTCCTATCGGTACTTAACCTAGACGTTAAAAAGTAGATACAAAATGTACTGACACTCTGCACTACCAATAATGTCATAATGAAACTTCACCTTACCCAAATTTGTTCGCTCAATTTCACAATTTTGTTTCAATTAATTAATCTAAACCCATTTCTTGTCGCTCCTCTCAGCCACGACTCCACAAGCGGACGAGTTCCTGGACATGGTAGCCGGTATCCAGGGGTCACGCATGAACGACCAGCGAGCAGCCCTACCCGAGTTCCCCGGGCTGACCAATTCCCAAGAGGTGCTAGATCAACTCATGACCAACAAGACCGCCACACTAGACGATGGCTTCTTTGAAATGCTCATGCGATGCCAGGTACCTCTGCTTAGCTTTGCATTGCTTTCTTTGATAGATGTTGTAAACATTTTATAATGCGTCTCAAAGGTAGAGGAGAGACTGGGAAAATGTTCAATTTTAACCATGATGGAAATATAAAGGTAATAGAATCGGCATATTTAGCATATCTAATGGTGATCTAATTATTCCTGAAGTAATACTGTATACTTGCACAAGAATACACTGTTATAAGATAACTTAGCCCCCACATATTTCTGTGATAAAAAAAATTGAGGACAAATCGTGCCAAAGTCAACAAAGAATCGATCTGATAAAAATGATATATTTCTACTATTACTTCCATAACTACTACTAGTAGTAGATGAAGTAGTCTCAGACTAGTTCTCCTTTAATGACAATTCTCTGTCAGTTTTTGGACATACATGTACCATTGCATATCACAGAGATATCCTGTTAGAATTGACCCCAAAAAAGTTGAAAATTTAAAATAAAATAAAAAATCCTCCTTTCCGTGGAACTGGGAGTGGCATCTCTAATATCTGAAAAAGAAAATGGAATATATGATAAATGACATGGGGGCATATAGCATGCCGGCGGCTGTACGTGCAATACGAGTAGTGAGTGGTAGACGTAGTAAGGTGCTAAGGACTGACTGACAACATGACTGTCCTGTCTTTGTTATTAGGACAGTAGTAAACCTAAACCGGTAGGTACGGGTATATTACAATCACACCATACATTGCTATAAAATTGATGTTAGGAGAAGGGGATGTTGCCAATGTAATTGTATGCATTAACCCTTTCCGATCTTTTCTATTAATATTGGAATGCCATTAGATGTAATGTAAGGTTAAAATACATAGGTTTAAGACTGTTCTTGAAGTAGTCAAGTGTTGAATTATATCATAAAGGAAGTTAAATTTAACAGAAGGTTATCCCAGGTATGTTTACAGTTTGGGGGAAGCATGATGCAATATTTGGGTTTAACATTTAGTGATTTAGAGCTTGTGTTGAAAGCTCTTAATGATATTTTTCGCATAGGGCAATTTACATTTACATATTAGACTGCATGGAACAATAAGAATCAATATTTTATGTGCAACGTTTTGTTTTTTATTTGCACTACATAACATAACACGATTATGATTGCATCGTCTTAAGATGCAAAAAGAAATAAGTTGGCTATGTCTAGTATAAGTTATATCAGATAAAGGTGAGTAGGGGAAATTCCAAAGCCAACAAAACCGTCAAATGTTTTATCTCAACCCTTACGGCTTATCAAAACCGTAGAGTTGGACCATGCCTATTTCAAAACACAGCAAGTAAGGTATTAAGCTTGACTGAAACCATCAAGAGGGGGTGATTGAGATTAAGTGACGATTGATCAATTTCTTAGTATGTCTTAAAGATTGCAGAAGCAAATGCCATTAATATCTTAGAATAGAAGCAAATGGACTTAATACGTAACATTAGAATAGATATAATACTGTGTGTGTGACCCATGCATGGTCTACATTACATTAAAAAAGAAGAAGATGATATAATATTGAGTACTAGTATACATGTGTTTCTTGCACATTAAACTCACTCCGGTGTGCACCGATGTAGCCCTTACGCTGCGTTGTTCAGGGTTCCCACGTGTCATGGAATGTTATGGAATCTGAAACTCGTCTGCAAAGTCATGGAATGTCATGGAATTTTGTTTAAAAAAATTGTTATAATATTACAACATCTCCTAGAATGTACCATTTGCTTTCTAGATTTTAGAAATGTTCTCAGGGGCCAAGTCCCACAAGAATGTTATAAATTTCATGGAAAATTGATGCTTTTGTCATGGAATTTCATCTGAAATTTTTGTGGGAACCCTGGTTGGTGCATATTAATCAAAAAAAAAAAAAAGAAATTGAACATAAACGTTTGAGGCCTGAAGCTTACTGCGAACGCCGGTCCTTAAAGCGTTAACTTCTCGTGAACCAAATTCATGATGCTGGACTGTTGCCTTTTGCAGGGGTCACGGATGGAGGACCAGCGGGGCGTTCTCCCCTCACAATCGGCCCCCACCGTCCCCGACGAGGATTTCTTCAATCTCATCCAACGAGTGCAGTCTGACCGCCTCGACGGTCAGCGCACACAACTACCCGCCGACCAAAAGAAGGATCAGAAGAAGCGACCCTCATCCAGCAAGAAGAAAAAGGACAAGAAATGATCTGATGCAAACCATAGCAGTTATTCAGTTGTCTCTCAATGTAGGAACACAAAACTTAAACCAAATAGATGTATTATTGTTATTATAAGACGGAACGGTATTGTCTCTCTCACGGTTAAAGAAATATTTATTCTGACAATAACAGCAACTAGGTGCCAAGTTTTATCGATTCTCTGACCGACGTGCGTTGTAGAAAATGAAAACATATCATGAAAAACGCTAGAAATTGACATCACTTTTCTTAAAAGGATTATGATAAGTATCTTTCCACTTGTTGTTACTTCAATAGATTTCGCTATGTTTCATAATGATTATGACGAAGAATGCTATAGGTGATGTTGAAGTGATAAACATGACATTTATATTATAACTATATATCAATAACGCGCATACAGAAGAGTATTAGAAGGACAAGAGGTCTACTGTGTGTAGAAATAGAGCTGATGCACCAAAGGTGGTGTTTGTTAAAATAACTAAAAAAACATGCCATTTCTACTTTTATTTAATACTGTGACTACCGGTAATATTAACAAAATATAATATCTTACCGTCGGTCACCAAACTGAATGTAAAACAACCTATTCAGCCTGCCTGGATCTGAATGTAAATAACAGTATAAGAAACAGGAACGCGTATACCAAGTAGCCGCTAACCTATAACCATTACAACAAGGACATCGACACTTTGATACATTGTAAAGACGATCTGAAGCCCTTGAATTTATTACCTCGCTTCATGACCTTGAACCCGATTAGTTGACTTCTATTATGTGCCAATATATGACCTTGACCTTGCTGGTGAGTAATAAGGCATCCTTTTGTGGCGGTTATGCTGGTCTTGTTTGTTGGTCCCCTCCTCTCACCCCCTCTACCCCCCCCCCCCCCCCACCCCCACCCAGATCTGCGTTCACTCTGAGCGCCATGTCTCTCCACCCGAAAGCATTTAGACCCCATCGGTCCTCTGTCCACGTTTTACGTTGACCCAGAATATTTTGAAGCAATTTTATATATTATATATATATGCATATTTTCCCCTGTAGCGGGAATAGAATATTTATAAGATGTTAGGTGATATTTTCCTATGTAGACCCCATATTTGACCCCAGTGTCGTCCTCCGACACTTGTTACAAAGATCTGCTCGTGATGATCTGCTCGTTGAAACATGAGTAGCTCACTTGTTGAATAAGGGTCGGTAGATCAGTGGTAGCGAAGAGGCCGTATATGAGGCCGAGAAGTATTTTGTTAAAGGAAGATCATATATCTGATTAAAATGTTCATAGCTTGTAACAAGCGCTGCTTTCCTGCATTGATATATATGCATTTGCTCATGGCTCGAACGTGTTTCGAGGCAGCGAAGGACGGTAATGTGTTTTTCTGTGTGCGGGGTATGCTGTCGTTTACAACTGTGCTAGACTTACTTACCATAGTATGTTACTATATTAGGAACAGTGGACTGTCGGTTAGCTTGTGCTGATGATGTTATGTGTAACGACTCACTGGTGTCATTGCAAATAACACCAGATTGACTCTGTATATAGATGTGAGATTGTAACCAATGCCTCTGTCACGGTACAATCTAGGACATCAATTCTGCATCTTAATCCTTAAAGGCGGCATGATTCATTAATGCATCATGCCCTTACTAGTCATGATACATGAATGCAGCGCTGGTGAGTAACTCGCCAGTGCTGCATTCAAGCATCATACTGACCCTACGGGTTGAGACACTCCCGAAGGGTTGGCATGATGCACCGATGCAGCACTTGCGATTTACTCCCTGGGGCTGTATTGGTGCATCATGACGCACATGTCATGTTTTAGTGACATGCCGTCCTTAAAGGGTAATCTCTGGGTGGTAGGTTTCTATAAGATGGTCCATCAGAGTACGTGGTACACTTGTGTGTAGAACTAGTGTTCATGGAGACACAGTTATATTGTGATAGGTGGATCTGTCAACCTTGCCATCGTGTCTAAAGTGGCCCTTTTCTGTTAGGATTCTCACAAATAGATTCTGTGTTCCAAACAGTATTTTCATACCTTCCCCGCACCATCCAATTCCATGATTGTTTAATGATGGTCATAACTTGAGACAGTGAGCAGATATGTTAGCTTGCTGTTCACCCTTAGTCTCATTAAAGTATAGGTTTTATAGTGGGGATCGAGAATGCAAGTGTTTTCCGGGGTACCTCGAGTCGACACCACGTTCCTTCCAAATAGATAAAATACACCACCCTAACCAATGTTTAAGATTGTGCAAAAGATTTAAAGGAAGGATATATGTTTAAAATAGTTAATTATCAGTGCAATTGGAAGGCTTATCAAGTGTAATGTATATATTGTATATGAGTTCCTAAATGGCACACCTATTAATTCTATGCAGGATTCTTGAGGTGAACAAAGACTTGTATTATAGTTTGTTAACAGGAAAGCAATATTGGCCCCTTTTACCTAATCCATGCCACAAAAGAAGATTTGAATCAAATTAATTAATTTTGCTAAAATATTGCAAGGTGCTTTAAACTATGTTTTGTAGAAAGGAACAAATCTCTTATAAGCTCCAATGGCGATCTTGAAGCGCTGAATGCCAGGATTATTTGAAACCTCTTAAAGGGACGCATACAGATTAATTGAGTTCAATTTGTAAATATGATAACGGTCCGGAAGGTATTTAATTAAGTAAGATCAAATTCTCCCTTTAACCTTTGACGGTTAGGTCATAACTTGAAGTCTGAGAGAAAACTTTGAATTGCAAATTATAATTTAACTTGATGATATCCTGTGTTAACAGCAGAAAGTTCCACGACACTCTTCAGTACAATTTCTGAAACTTGTAACTTCTAATTGATTATGAACAAATAAAATCTGTGATGGCTGTAATATAATGAATTAAATTAGTTCTCTGGTCGTTAAAATCAGGATTCTTTTATATTTATAAAATACCAATAAACAGATCAAATCGCACAATATTGAACATTCTCCTTGATATTCTAATATTAATATTAAATTTGTGTTAGGGATTCAGTCCTTTCTGAGGAGGACGAAAATCTAACCGCTCAGCTATATTACCACAGATCATTACAAGATATTATTCCTTTGACATTTCTCCATCTTTGTTTTAATCCTATCAGTATTGACCTTAATATGATGACACCCCATCACTGTACATTGATTTCTACACTAAAGCACACACACAAGTTAGCATTAGTTGATAATAGTAATTACTATTATTATTCTGGGAAGTAGCATTACATTAATGGTAACACATAGGCTACACTTAGTATGTATCAGATATTGGGCAGTATTTAAACTGGTATTCTTTGCAATTTAAAATGTGGTGTTCAAAGGAGTGATTGGTTGAGGAATGTTTGAGAAGGACGCATCTTATACTTTACACAAGGGGGGGAGAACGCCGCAACAAGGTCATCTGGTGGTGAAGTTGTGAACTAAAGGGCACAAGTCTTGGTCTCTAGCTCAGCATACCCTTGGGAAATCCAAATTACAGTAATATTACAGCATGTGGCTATCATTCAATGTTACACCAACATAAAATACACTCTCCTCTTTGTGTCTGATACATTCTAAAGGAATGTATATGCATGAGAAAGGAGAATTCAACCGGTTCAGTTGACATTGTGTTTTTCCTGAGATCAGTAATTAACTAACTTTGAGCAGTTGATACACATTGTTGTGTTGAAGTCTATTTAACCTGTTATAACTAATGAATATAATGGATCATGATACATGATATATCCTCTAGAGAACACAAGAGACCCTGTTCTTGTGGGTGAACAAAAGGTTTTCATCAACTACTAAATGGCATATTTCACAAGTACAATCAGTACTGTTCTTATTTGACCACTTCCCCTAGTACTCACTAGATGGCACCTCTGAGCCATTTTTCCACTGCAGCTGGGCTGACATCCATGGTTTGACAGGCTAGTTCATAATTCTGTCACTACGTGGCAACTACGCAGCGTTTTCCCCCCCTTACTTTACACTAAGATTGAATTGTGTCGCAATAATATATACCATGCCAAATCTATTTGAAATTCCTGTAATAGGCGTCTGCCTAAATGCAACTTTAACCCCACCTCCCTCCTACAAATACGCCCGCCTCCCCCTGAACATTTTTGTCACAAAGTTTCCTAATGGGACCAGTGGTAAACGATTTATTTATTCATGCCAAACTATGCCATGTCAAGTGGTATTTGTAAATTGACCAAAGCCTATTCCAAGTCAAAGATTCTGCATTTAGATGATAAACTATTTTGTACTTTACCATTATAGAAGAGACTTCACCCTCCTTGTAAATTTCATTTTGTAGTATATTTATATGATTATAGCCTGCGTGTGGTAATTAAGGGATATAACATTAACATGATATTAAATATCGCAGCTTACCATTTCAATAACGGGGCATTTTAATGCTTTAATACTAAGTTCCCTGGTACATCAGCATTAAGACTTAATCAAGAATAATCAAATATATATATGTTTATTAATAAGACTTGTTGTTAATTACTTGTTAATTATGATATGCAGACACTCGCATGTCCCGTCAGTTAACTAGATGTCTTTAATCATAGCTTGGTTGTGTGACTCAAGTAATTAAGATAATAACCAAGGAATGTGATGGAATGAATGTGATGCTAAACGTTGACTCTGATACTGATGTACATGCATTTCTCACCTGCCATAGCTAACCTTTTAACGACGACATTTTGTTGGCATGATGCATGAATGCAGCACTGACAAATAACCCACCGGTGCTGCATTCATGCATCAATACCGACCCTATCGGTTGATGCGCTCTCTCGACGGGCTGGTGATTTACTGGCCAGTGTTGTGTTGGTGGTTCATAATAATAGATAAACAGAAAGCGTGTCTCAAGGCATCATGTTATCCTTAAAGGGTTGAGTGTTCTTGTAAGACTGGTACAAAACAGAAACTAACTCCCTCTGTCTCTACACAGCACAATACACTATATTTGTATATTACATAACTGTTGTCACATTTCTAGATGACAGGACATTAAAAGAAACAATAAAATATATCCATGTGATTGTCTAATATTATGTATTAATTATTTATACTGTAACGCCAGTCGGATAAGATGACAAAAATATAGAAAGGTGTTTTGTTAATATCTGTTTATCAGGTCATCTTTAACTCAATAATCTTCAATTCAAAAAAGGCAATAAATGGTTTTGAGTAATATTTTGAGTTAAGATCTATCATGTACAAAGACTTGCATTGTAAAAGCATGAATTATGATAAAAGGTATTTTATTATTGTATACTGCCCTATTTTGTGATAACTTTGTTTCACAAATCATGTATCGTAGGAACACAAAACTTATGACTATTATCGTTTTTGTGTTTCTGGCAGCTGAAGCCTAAATTATTATCTTTTTCTAGTGTACAGTGCATTTTAGAGCATTAAACACCCGCTTTATACCGCTAAAATATGAGTTGCTTATATTTTTGTTACTTTAGTTTTATTTCAACAGCTAATTAATATTGTGTATCGTGTAATGTGTTCATTTATATATACATGCATACTTTATTACTAGCATATATAGACATTGAAGATTAATATATGGGCCGACAGTAATCGACATGAGTGTTTTTTTTCAAATTTGATATACATGTATATTTCTTAAGTGGTGTCGGTCACCTAGGACTCTTTCTGTATAGCTTATCACGTTGGTTCTCTCGTGAGAAAATCCAACTTTAAAGCTGGGCCATCAGGGAATAAGTTCAGCATTTTCCATGCATGGCCTAAAATAACAGTTCCACCATAGGGCAGCAGTGTTTGGACAGGGGACCATGAGCATTGTCCAGCTACAACATATTCACCCTATCTTGAGCCTGTAAGAGCTGAGTTCCCAGCCCTTAAGAGCCCTCTTGTGAATGAAAACTGAACTATATCCAAAAGTGCTTTTGGCCTCACTTCAACCATGACGGTCAAGCTTTAAGTCCCACCTCCTCCACATCTACACTGATAACTGGCCTAAAGGACCTGAAAAAGTAAGTCACTAAGGACTACAATGTGAATTTGTGTGAACGTCCCGTTATGGTAAACGTTACACGTACAATGTATACTCAAACAGCTTGCCATACCGGGTTTATATGTCTAGCTAATGTTAGTCAATTGTGCCGCACTAAATCGGCTGGTTTTGGCCAGTGTTAACGGAGTATACAATCTATGCATTGACTTAGTGAGCCTGCATGTAAACAGCTGTGGTTAGTCATGACAAGGCAGAGGCGTAGGAAGCAAATCTTCATGGGAGGGGGGGGGGGCACTCCAACCAACTTAAAGTATCGGATTTTATGCATGAATGTATCATATACATGGTTATATTAGATTGTATGGAAAAGTAGTATTTGAGCCCCCTTTAGGTCTGATTTGGGGGCCCGGCCTCCTCTGCCACCACTTTTTCCCTACACAGGAGAGTTAAGGATTGAAAATTGTGTGTACATGTATTGTATTACAGGTCTTGACAAATTTTGGGGGGCCCAAACATATTCAGCCCCCCCCCCCTCCTCAGTGATTTGGGGGTGGGGGGGGGGGGGGGGGAGGGGCGCCCCCCTGGCCACCCTTTTTCCTACGCCACTGCAAAGCGAGGCAGAATAAGGCAAGACTTATTTCGGGAATCTATGAAGTTCTGAAGCGAGGACAGCAGGGCAAACCAGAAGGGGGGGCACTTTGTTTAGGCCTATGACGTGACGACAGGACAAGAGAGGGTAGGGGACATTATTTATGAGATATATTGCAATAGGTGCGAGCTTTGAGACCATGAAGGATGGGGAGGAAGAATGTGTGATCCTGGAGAAGGGGTGTGAGACCCCAATGGTGGGATGGGAGACCCTGGAGGAAAGATTTAACTCACCAATCTATGCCTATAGCCCAAAATCCACGGCGCCTTTTTCGCTGCTGTGCCGCCAAAGTCCACGGCGTTGCACAGGCACAAGTATTGTATTGCAAGCTGGGGGAGGCTTGATGGATTTATTATACACTCATTTCATCAGCCATTTCCACTAGGTGGCGTTACAATAAGAAAGCCTAAGAATCTGTCCCAGGGAGGGCATGTGTAAGGCCACCAGAATAGGGGTGGGGACCCTGCTCAACCCCTAATCAACTATCTAAGGTTGTCTCTGATATCATATACACAGTGTTAAGATAATGTCTTTAATAGCACCCCCTGGAAAGGGATTTAAGTGCTTTTAAATAATGCTGATGGTCATCTGTGGTATTTGGTAGGGTCCAGCATCCCTGTGATGAGCATTACCAGCACTGGGTAATGTGCTCTAATCACATTTTAATGAGGTTGCTGCACCACCTTCTCTTCCTCCTCTATTTTCAACTAGTCTCCACAGGACACTCATATTCATGTTGGTCTAAATTATATTTTGATCAAACTTGTTTCATAAATATTTCTATGGTGGGTACATACACCATTTCCCTATGTACACCCCTGAGATTTCTAAGCGATAGGGCAATTCTGTCCATCAGAAAAGGGCATGCGTGTGAGAGGTGTCATTTCCCCCATAGTAAACCTATGGGGTCTTTAGGCTGCTTCACAGGGTTGCCCTGGTAGGAACCCATCATGCCCACCCTGCCCTCTAGTGGAAACGCTTGATGAAAACAGTGTATAAGAGGACACAGGAGGAGTGCATGGTCAGGAGCAAAAATTGTTTATGGCACGGATCCAGGGGTTAGGTCTATGATACTAAAGTGATCCACAGTTATGTGTGCTACAACAAAATGTTCTTGAAAAATAAATTCCATATCATAGTTTAGACCTACTTCTAGTAACTATGACACTGATCAAACCTTGCAGTCAACATAGCTGATAGCCTACATTTAACCCTTTAAGGGCCGCAGAATGCGTAAAGTAATATGCGTCTTGTCATGATGATGCATGAATGTAGCACTGACTAGTATCTCACCAGAGCTGCATTTAAGCATCATATGGCAACCAAAGGTCGAGATGGTGCTTGATTGCAGCATTGGTAAGTTACTCGCTAGGGCTGGATTCATGCATCATGATGACGAGGGCATATTGTATAATATAGTGGTCTGCGGCCGTTAAAGGGAGATGACTGGTGGGATACAGGGGACAGGCACACACACACACACACATGCTGGTCTCTGAAGCTACTTCAATATTCATGATGCGCTTATACCTGTGGTACGTACACTGAGGCTGATCCCAGGTCAATAGTGTCCCGTCACACGCACACACACACACAGAGTTGGGTATAGGTCTGTGATAAAGAATCAATGAGAAGCGGATTTATGATGATTTATTATGATTTATACACGTAATGTGAGAGTATAGCATAATGTTATTAAGAAATGATTTATACAATTTCATTGATTATTGTGCACTTATTATGGAGAAATACAGTGCGATTCTATTCCCATAATATTGTCAGTGAAAGATATAGCGTTAAGTGTAAACCTAAACAATGTGGATTGAAACAGTAGGAAGGGGTGTGGTCAATCTCTGAAGAAACAGATGCTGTAGTCCCGGGTGTGGGGAGAGGGCAAATTGGGGTACTAACACTTAGGGTAAAACAAATAGCATGCATGCCAACCACATTGTGAGTTGTGCAGTCTATACACATTGGCTATATATAACACAGAGAATGGAGAATGCAACTTATGTAAGGCATAGTGACCCGAATAGGATATCATTATTTATGCATGAGTTCCGGTACGTTATGTACCTGGGGTTGTGTACCAATTAGTCGGTCCGGAACACAGTTAAAAGTGCGGTCCTGTATAATCTATACCCTAATCCGCACCCCCCCCCCAACTTAATCCGTATACCCCCCCCCCCCCCCCCCGACACACACACCTCTCACCAACCCCCACCCACCGTCGGGATACCCGCACGGGTAAACCACCTGCCCCCTAACTCCCTCCCTCCCTCCCCCTGTCCTCCCTCCAGTCCGGGCAGGCCTCTCCTCCCGACTCCAGCCAGACCACAGCATCAGTTTGTCCCACTCACACCTTGACTTGGCAGTGAGCAGTGACAACAGAGATACAAACACTCCCAAACCTTGCCCACACACACATAGTGCACTGATGCGGGATGGCACCGTTTGTCACGCTTTTCCACCACTGGGAAGCTGGAAAGAAGGATTAGCAGACGACATTTGATACGCTGTAAGTTTGGCCACCAGACATCATCATCCATGGTGGGAGTGAGGGGGTGTATAATGCTATATCATCAATTCTATTTCTGGTGAGGGGGTGTTGAGGCTATAGCCAGGAGGCGTGCAGGAGTATAAAGAGGCCACTTGGCTAGCCTATATTTTATATCTATACAAGAACCACACCACTGGAGGCTGGCCCCCATCTCAGTACAAGAGACAAAGGGGTCCAGGACAGCTGACATATAGACCTCGTCTCCACTGTGGGATTATACGGTGAGATAGGGCAGAAGACAATACACAAACTACTCCTAGACTGGTATGGTCAATGCTGTCTGTGATCCTTTGACCCTTGACCCTCCTGGGTGGCAGTGACCATATACTGTTAGATATACACTGCCCTGGGGGCGTCCTATGACTCAGGTCACTGCTTGACCATCACCGCTGGACATATAGCGCTATGACCAAGGTAAGAGACAATGCATACTTATTATATCTATGGAAAATGTATACCACCAAACGTTGATATATATTAAATTAACATACTTTTGATTTCTGATCCAAAAAGCATCAGTATGATATGTTGTAGCTTTGATAATTACTTATAATGATGATTTGCATGTGATTACATGACTGGTACTCACACTAGGACTCTATATTCATGTTGGGCATAATTTTGTATGCAATTTCTGTACTACCATATCTGTACAATGTTACAGGCTATACCTATACTAGTATTATACGTTATACAGATGTATATCTATCGCCAGCTGTGGGCCTCCAGAGTTAACATAAATATAAACAGGCCAAGCTGATATTATAACGCCCCTAAAAGATAACAGGTCATGTTGGCATGTACTAGTTTAACACAGGCCACATCGATTGATTTAATACTATTGACCACGTTTAGCCGCTAAATCCTGTATGCTTAATGGACGGGGATAAAGTAAGGCATCAGATATTAAAACCGCTGAGCCTGAGGAGGTCAATCATATCTGTACTAAAGGGTGCCAGCCTGAATCACAAAAGGGAAAGTACCACTGAATGTTGTATGCAATGAGGCTGATGGGACCCAAGTTACTAATACTAAACAAAATTGATATTTCATTGTTTTAGGTGAATCATTAAGGGTCAGAACAGTTTGGGGCTCTTGGCGGGGGAGGGGATACCCATGTCCTTTTTAAGAAATGATCATTTCACCATATTGATTTTAAGAAATGTCCCATGTCACTATCTACTTTTTCCTCCTGTCCCATGTCACTAAGGGAGTGTTCATTTATTAATTACAGGGGGGTGTTGTGATTTTGCGCGGAGGCGCGAACATTTTTTATGCCCCCCCTCGAGAGAGCGTAGAACGTTTCACCCCCCCCCCCCTCCGCCAAAGGCGTCGACAATCTTTCGCCCCCCCCCCCCCTTTGAACTATAGAAACTAGTCCGACACATCGGGCGCTACTGTTACAGGGGTAGAAGTGTCGAACTAATAGTAACGCGTTGGCTTTTTTTGCTTGAAAGGGGCTGAATTTTTTACGGCCCCCCCCACCCTCAAGAGGGGTCAGAATTTTTACGCCCTCCCCCCCTCAGGAGGGGTTGGAAATTTTACGCTGCCTCCCAAACCCACCACCTCCCCCCTGTAACTAATAAATTAACACTCCCTAAGCCCCAAAATGATCCATGTCGTTGTATTGAATTTAGAGGTCTAAAGACATAGTTTTGAGTTTAGGTGAACTTGCAGGCATCAAAATGCCAGTGGCACGAGCATATATTTGTTACATTTGCATGCAGAAACATGTCCAATATTTTAAAGCTAAATTACGTAACCCCCCCCCCCCCCCCGCGCCTCCACACACACACTCCCAGTACAGTGGCAGGCTCAGGGCGGTACCCGTAGCTGGAGAAGTCGGTCCAAAAGAGAAAACGGCCCAGAGAAAACGGGCCAGGGGGTGGGGGGGGGGGGGGGGGGGGGAGGACGAAGGGGTATGGGTGCAGGGGCAGAGCCCCGATGTACATATATGGAAGCTGGACAAAAACAAAAAAATCAGAAGCTGCCAAACCACTGCCCCTTATAAATGTACAGGTCCACCCCTTGAATCCTTACAGATAGGCCACTGCTCCTGTTATTTTAGGGACCGCTGTAGTACTACCTCAGGGATGCCAAGTGTTTTTCGTAATTTTACGATTTTTGACACCCTATTACGCCCATTACGATTTTAGATATCTCTGGGATGTTAATGTACCATACTGAGTTATGTGATAAATAGCCTAATATGAATACACACATCTAGTGTAAAACTAGTTGGTCATAGAACAGATCTAGAAATATAGCACTATGCATTGAGGAGCAAACAATTGATAAATCATGTATGATGCACCAGATTATGTCTTCAATGAATCATTAGAATCCATTCATGCATCATGCTGACCCTTCAGAAAATTAATGGCATTTTATTGCTATGATTTTTTTTTACAATTTTAGCCAAAAATCATTACGATTTTGGGGTCCAAAAATCGTAAGAAATACGATTTTGGGGTGGGATAACTTGGCATCCCTGCTACCTATATGTCCTTATGCAAATAGTATGTAGACATGATTGTATTTATCCAGATGATTATTTTTCTCTTTTCACCTTTCTGCCCCCTTTCTCTAGATTTTCAACCACCCGTGACCCCTATTTTAAAGGATACCTAGAGTCACTGCCCCCCAATTTTGAGACCCACCGCTACCGCTTCCGAGCGCTGTTTGGCAGTGGTTATCCACTCCAGACCTGAGTAACCCCCTCCCCCCTCCCCGGGACCTACCTGCTGGGTTCTTACGGCCTGACCACACAGCTGACCACTCTCTAACTCCCACTATATGTACACGGAGTACACACCACCGCTGTTGCTATGACACTTCATGTCCATACAAGCTCCACACCTCTCACCCAAAGCCACTGCACCTCCCCCAGAGCGGTCAGTACCAGTGGTATAGTTTGTTCATAGGCATGAGGAGATAATATGGCTGTTCTATGTGTGAGGTAGTCGTGTGCACTTGGTGGAACTAACTGTGAACTAAATGCTAATTGGAACTTCTAGCATTCAATAAGGTAATTGATCTTTAATTATACACTTTCCCATATCATTATAAAATGCTATGTATTGCAGGACTCTGACCATGACCTGGACTTTATGGTGCTGCTTTAACTATCGATCTGTGATTGTGAGGCCATTTGATATTGGCTGATTGGATAATATTGGTGCTGGTGACTGAGGGTTGACTGAGAGTCAACAATATCTGTGATGTCACTCATGGAGGAAATATCCCAGCCTAGCCATTAGGGGGCTTACCGTAGCCAGCTGGGTATATTAGTATGCTAGTATGCTCTGCACTCCAGACAGAATGACCAGAGGTTATTGTTGAGTTTGAACTTGTCAAGCCACTGTTTTAAGGAAGGCATCCAAGCCTAGCCAGCATGGGTATAAGTGAATTGTTTTGTTGCCACATGATATAGGGCACACTTTACAGTTTAAAAAAAAGAGTGTGAATTGCTGGTAATATCTAAATTTCAATTGATACAAAAACGGGGGACAAACTAATATCAAAGTCAATGGAATCAGCACCGTCACCGTGCCTTTGCCCCCCCCCCCCTCCTGGGCAGGCAATGCAAGACATAAAGCTGATTGATATCATGCTATGTCTGGTCTTTCTCAAGCACCACTTGTGTAAAACTGATCGCGCATCCTCGTTGGCACCAAAATAATGTCCCTCACCCCAGATCCACACCAGTTGAACCTGTATACCACCCACTCCCCATATTAAAAGTCTTTGTCATTACCTTATACAGGTTATACAATTTAATGACTTCCCTTTTAAAGCAATTCTCCTTATAAAAGAACAGTGTGTTTCAGGCAACCCGACCGTAGATTTTTTTAAAGTCAGACCTTACCTTTTTACATTGCTCCCACTGACCTCAGTGGCCTGAATAATAGTCTGATTTCAGGGAATATCTTTTTAAGAGTCCTGATTATCCGACAACATCTTGATACATTTATTGGAGGAATTAGTGAGTCATTCTTATGACTCATAATATGAGTTGATGTGGCAATTGACTACTCAATCCTTGTACACTCAAGAAAACAAAGATCGACCCAGGATCCGACCTACCTACCCTTCTGGCTCCTTTTGCCTGAAACACACCCCTTATTTTTTGGCCGTACCAGTCTAGTTTCGACTTCATCCTGGTGAAGTCATGGTGATGGGGTGGGGATGGGGGGGGGGGGGGGGGTTATAATGCCTAAATATAGACACTACAAAGGCCACGGTAGCCACTTAACGCCCAGAAAATGTCTGTGTGAACGTGACCCTGAGTACAACCAGCTAGTGTATCCCCATCTAAATATAGTCCCAATATAACCTCAACTGTCTGAAATAGGGAATGGCCACTAAGTCTGGTGGAACCTACGGACCAGTGCATTATTATAAGTTGGAGGAGCCCTTGTTCTCGGAGTTCTTTTATATGCTAAAATACCCTTTTTTCATAATTGGGAGTTCATGGGGGTTACAAGGTAAGTCTATTCTGGAATAGTATATGTCTCGTTCATACTACATGAACCGGGGTCTAACGCCGGTCTAACGATAGATGATCCCCCGACCCCTGTTGGAGGCCTACACCCTACAGATAATGATACCATAATATCCGATTACCACGTTTAGATCCGCTCTCATCTCTGTATAGGGCGGACCATCATTCTCGGCCATCCTATGAATGGTGGGGCAATGCCTGTATAGGGTATAGACTGATATGTTCATTCATGTGCATAAGGCTACCTGTTAGGCCCTAGGATAATCCACTTCAGATGACATACACTATCTGAGATTATATGACAGCCAGGTGGAAAGCCAAACATCCAGTCTTCCACCAACTCCCCTACTATGAGGAAAGTTAAGGACAGCCACAGGAATAAATAGGTTTAATGTGACGAAACCTGGGAAATGGTAACATTAGGGGGAATAGCCATAAATGCTCTAAACATGATATTTCAGGAGATATGGCTAAAAATGTGAATACTTACGAGAAATTGACCTTAGACTAACTTTTTCCAATGAATCTTTTGAAGCTATTATCAAAATTGTATTTTCATTCTAAATTGGTCTTATTTGGAATGTAAAAAGAACGTTTTTAGCCATTTCTAGTCCATTTGTTGATATTTGGTTGCCATGGCAACCATCACCTCATTCTTTTGGGATAAAAATCATCCTTATCCAATTGCCCCATCCATGAGGATTTCAGAACTGAAAACAGAATGCCAATATTTCTACCAGATCCAAATCTATGTACAGTAATATGTATTTATTGGTTTATTTTCTAATAATATGATTTGTATGGATTATTTGAAAATAGATTGATATGTGATCACATTGCAGTCTGTTCTGAATTCCTACATGTCCCTACCATCCCATGTTTGAGATGTCACATCTCAGCAACTATTTCAAATATTTTGATGCTTGAAGTATCAAATTGTAGCCGAAGACATGAACTTAAATAAAGGTGTTTGCCCCTAATGTCACGTTTTCCCACGTAATGTGTGCCTGATAAAATGATAAGATATCTGTTATCTGCCGAAAATATACAAATAGTATAGCTACAGGTGTGGTCTTTTGATAGTACCTGTAGGAAACCCAGCCGTGACCCACCTCAGACTGCCCTCTGCAATGAGTCTGCATGCATCCAATACCTCTACGGGTAACACCTGCAAATTAATTATTTATAAAAAATGATGTGAACCCCCCCCCCCCCTATACAATACAGCTAGTGTTATACTGGTACCATGTGTCCCTGTGTGCTTATAGCCGTACACTGTGTGCATTATTCATGATTTAGATAGGAGACCAGATGGAGTGCCACCAGTTTGTTGTGTGCTTCATTACCTCCCACCTGTTGTGTTGGGGGACAGGTGTAACCATGGCAGCAGCCATGTGGTACCCAGCACTGCCTATTTTGGGACGAATCATTCCATTGCCATATGGGGTACTAGGTGGACATAGAGTGGGAGGTAGATAGGGGAGGGGGGGTCAGAACTAAATCTATGGCCTAATTTGGCAATATAAAGTCATGCAATGTTTTACATTGTCACCTTAAACCCAATTATGAGGTGGAGGTTGAAAAATAAAGAGGGGGGGGGGGGGTGCTTTCAGAAGATCCAGCAAGCCACCCTACATAGGAAAGCTTGTCCGTCATCTTCACATGATCTCAAAATGTTTCCCTTTGGGATATAATGGAACCATTGCCACCACTTTATATTGACGTGGTTGATGCAATGTGGATGATGGGAGTAAAATATTACGCAAAATAGCAAGTTACAATGGAAATCATATCTCATTATTGGTATTTCATCGTTTTAGTTAAATCATTAAATGTCAAAGCAGTTTTGAGTTTAGAACTTGCAGGCATCAAATGTCAAGAGTATCGACGTGCGGCATTGGCATGTTCTAGGTGTTAACGCCTTTGTGTAACCCCCCCCCCCCCCCCCCCATGCACACACCTCCAGTGCAGTGGGGGCAGACCCAGGGTGTGACATCTACAGGAGGTGTGGCTATTGGGTGAGGTGTCATAGCACCAGTGGTGGTGTGTCCCAGCACTATATAGGGGTAGGCCTGAGAGATGCTCTGTGTATGTGGTAGAAGTGTACAGTGGATGGAACTAACTGTTAGCTAAATACTAATTGGAACTTCTAGCATTCAATAAGGTAATTGATCTTGAATTTTTACACATTGCCATATAATTAAAATGCTGTAGGTGTCACAGGAAATGTGCTCTGATCTAGATTTTACCATTGATCTGTGAAAAATATGGAGGCTATTATTGGATTGACCTTATTGCCGCATGGACTGAGAATCGAACACTATTTGAAAAACATTAAATATTGAGAGATTTTGATATTTTGTAACTTTCTGGAGCTTGTGGACAGCAGTAATGAATGAATAATTATCGACACCACAAAGCTTGTTTCCGAACGTGTGTGGTGATGCATTTAGATTCCAAAAGTATTTGAAAGTATATAGTGGAGTACTTAACATTTGAGACTTTTAATCAGAGGCAATTTAACCATGGAAATAACATTGGTGCAGGAGATCGATTTATTAAAGTAGACCGTACTAGTATGTCTTGAATTATCCCATTTTTAACATGTATATGCATGAATCCATACACATAACATAGGCACTATATAGAAACACATGACGATGTGCATTGTGTAAGTGCAGAAACATAATTGTCCCATATATCACATTTAGAGGCACAATAGGCGTGGGTGCCGATACTCCTGATTAATCCCAGGTGGATGTGGTATAGAGGGAGGGGGGGGGGGGGGTAGAGGCCTGGGAGTTTGGATACCTGATAGCATGTCAGTCCTATACGTTATACCCGACCTGCTGACACAGCAGGCAGAGGCTGCCTACACGCGCTTTTCTCCTTTGGAAAAAAATCAGCTTGGAAATGAGACTATACCCAGGGTTGGTACAAACATGTACCAGCAAATACTAGTGTTACACTGGTGTCATATAATATGGCTATTTAACTAATCATCGTAGAACGATATGGGACAGTACATGTACATGTATCTAGCAATGCATATTATGGCTCTAGACCCCTAAATTTGACAAGGGGACATGGGCCTTTTTTTGCCTTTAGTGGCATAGGGCAGGAGGAATGAATAGATTGGGACATGGAGCATTTCTTACAATCGATATGGCTACATGGGCATGTCTTAAAATCAACAGGACACATGTGGACCTCCCCCTCCCCATCCAGGGCCCCAATGTTGCTGGCCAGATGCTGGGTGCTGTACTTTAACCACAGGGGTCTGGAATGTGGGTAAGGCCTGGTGTTGAGCTGAGCAGGATATCAGATATCCAGGTCACCGACCCAACCAAAACATGTCCCAATTCCTGCACCAGCTCCTTCCCCACCAGACCCAATACTATACATCGTCTACCACAAGCTGTTGGACATTCACACTGGGTATACTATACTTCATCCACAACAAGATGACGGAGATTTACATGGATATGCTATAATTGTGTGTTCATACACTAAAAGACCGTGGTGATTCACATGGGACTAGCTGGGGATATATCGCTGTCAATATAATCGGTTCCCATAGCAGTAGCCATATGAATAACATATGGGCTGGTATAAATGGATTTGACCTATCCCTTTAAACGTATGGTATGCAGGCCTAAAATTTTAAATTATTTTCTATTCCTTATAAAATCGAGCCATAATTTGCATTCTGCAGCAATTTGTGGCATAGTTTTAACACATCTATTGTTAAATGACTGGAATAGGTTTGTCTCTTTTTAGTAACACTTGACCCTATGTGGGTATGCCCATTGTGCTCTGTATAACAGGCCTGACACGCCACCCTGCATGCTTGTTTGGTTTATCTTTAATATGAGAAATAATGACATGTAAACATATTATATAGCAAGTACATGTTGCTCTAGAGTCATACTAAGGATGTTAGTGTTACACTGTTCATAATTCATATGCCCAATGGTATACCCCACCAAAAACATTAAATACGTTTGCATCTACTATAAGCAGAATCTACATAGAGCCTCGGTGTTGGTTCTATTTATTTTGTATCATAATGTTACTGGTATATACTGACTGTTACACTGAAAATAGTTGGTTACTTTTTTTCTTCAGAAATTCAGTATATTCTACTGGAGGTGTACAACTTAGGGTAGGCAAGCAGTAGAATAACCTGTAAAACTACAGTATATTCTACTGCTTACCTACACGTTCTATTTCAGTATATAATGGAGAGCCATCACAATGTCTACAGCTAGGCATATAATTATTACAATAGTATATCTAGATACTATAAACTATAGGCTGGCAAGCATCTTCTACTAACACAAGCCGCACAGACCCATACATGTTTTACAAGCCTATATCTGAACGTTTACAATAGAACCAAAAATAAAATATTTATCAGTCATTATAGCCATATGCGGGCTGTATTAAATATGTATGTGGGCTACTGTATGCATCCTTTGTCTGATGAAATATCATTGACGTGGTCAACATCAATGCTCATATATAGTGGTACTTTGATGGTTGTTGTTCAGGCTTAAGGGGGAAACGTTATGAGCCTTGTACAGTCAATAACTTGTTTCTGTATCTAAATACTGTCATTCATTTTGCAGGTGTTTCTGGGGGTAGTACTCTAGACGAGGAGGCTGTCCGCTACACATCGTTCATCAGAAGCTCTCATCATCAAAATGTCGTCTGCTAGCGAATACTAGACTCACTATCATCATCTGAGGCGCGTAATTTACCATTTATTGGAATTGAGTTGGAATTAAGTTGGAATCGTGTTGTGTGTCTATCTGTTGTGACCAGGACAACACAGCAATGGCGTTTGCAATGAATAAAAGGAACATGAAAAAGGTGATGTACATCATGGCAGTGATCATTCTACTGAACATAGGCTATGCGATTCTAGCGCCCACCCTGGCAGGTGGTCAAAGGAGCAGCACAAAGGATAGGCGAGCACTCAATAATGGAGTCAACCTTCGATTGGGTAACAACGAGCTACTCCGCCTCAGGGACATACAAATGGAGAGCGATGGCACGGTTGACCTTCGGTTGAACCTCGACATGAATGGGATGATTAAACTTCTCGGGGCCTTCTCGGAAGGGTCATATGATGGCCAGATGACTTTAAACCCACTACCGGCCAATTTCAGTTTCCTCGTCGATAGCCCTCAGGTGTGTGAGAACATACCCAATTTGAACATGCTCATATATGTTCACACGGCTGTCAAGAATGGTGCTCGGAGGAAGATCCTCCGCGATACCTGGGCTCGCCGAGGACTGTTCAAGGAGGACCTCACCCGAATGGTCTTTCTCATGGGGAGGCCGAAGAACGAAGAAGAACAGAAGATTATCAGTGAAGAGAGTGCCACCTACAGGGATCTAGTAGTCGGGGACTTCAATGACCACTACAGGAACCTCACACTGAAGGCCATCATGGGGCTAAAGTGGACCTCGTTATACTGCCCCAACGCCAAATATGTCATCAAGGCTGACGATGATGCCTTCGTGAACATCTTCGCACTGCAGAAGATCCTCAAGGCGAACGAGGACAAGAAGCGCCTACTGATGTGTCCGCTGTGGAAGGAGAACACCATGCCTATACTAAGGGACCCTGCTAAGTGTATGAAATGGTGTGTAAAGTTTAATGAGTTCCCAGGGAAGACACACTTCCCCAAATACTGTGCAGGCCTTGCCTTTGTCATGACCAATGAGATTGTGCCCAAGTTATACCAAGAGTCCCTCAAGACTCCATTCTTCTGGATTGACGATGTCTACATCTCGGGTGTTGTAGCGCCCAAAGTGGAGGGCATCGAGTATATTGACCTCCTCAGGAACTTTACTCTGAAGGAGAAATTAGCCTCAGATGAATATCTAAATGAGAAGAAACAAGTGTCTTATTACTTTGCCCATGTAAAGACACCAGAGACCTTCCACAAGATGTGGAATGCCACTTTACACAGACTAGATAAGGATGAATTAAGTACTCTAAGTAATGAAGTATTAGATCAATATCCAGAACTAAGGAAAAGACTGACGCGGTGATACAGTCCCATTCATATTAACCGTTATAGTTATCTCACGTTTTTATTGATCTGGCAAAGGTATGCTATATTTGAATGTAAATAAGATACTAGTGATGAAACTGGAACCAGATAATATTTTACCATTTTGTATTTCTGCCATTCCATTCTGTGAGTGATGAATGGTCAATTACTTAAATAATTACAGTATTGCGAAGCCTAGTCCCATGGTTTGCCTCCGACATGAGACCCACCAAGAGTTTGATACTCATAAGTAGTTGGCAGATCTGTGATGCATTATCTTTATTCTGTGGTATTTTCATATACTTCTTATAACGTCCATTCATTACACAATATTCATCACATTCGTTATCTCACTGTATGTGTATCATGTATGATAGCAATCCCCGCTGATGATGATTATTTCTAGTGTATTACCTAGATGACTTTTAAAATGTTGTATGTGTCGTTATACACACATATATCGATTCCAGCCACTGCCGTTCAACACTTCATGCCACTTCTCCTTTATATTGGAGTATTATGTTTTCTTTATTCATATTTACTGTAAATTGTGAAAGTCCATGGTGTTATTCCAAAGGAACAGTTAATGGATTCCAAGAGAACAGTTATATTAAAGGCAATGTTTAACATTAGGCTATATCGAAACAGAGGGAGATAAAGATGGGAGAGAGAGAGAGAAATACCACTTCATATACATAGAATACATGTTTTGAGGAGTGAATGCAATTCCGCGTTGTTTTTATGTATTATGAAAATAAATACAACCACTTGTTTTACTTGTATACCAGCTTGTCTTAATACAATCCCCATAAAACGAAATGCAAACCTTTATTGACTTTAAACTAATTTTGATACATGGGTCTTTTATTCTTAGTTCAGCAGAGCTAACTGAGCATCTCCTGTGATATATATCTGTCTGGGAAATCTCATGACGTCAACCCCTTTAGTAAACGTAAGCACTGGACAAAGAAATGAGGATTAAACTGCAACAAATGTAAATGTAAACCATCCGCCCACATATGGGACTGGATAAATTGATACCCTTGACCTTTGTTCATGGAAGTTATGGTACTGAAGATGTTCGTCTTCCGTGCCCTACCCTTGTATCCCCACCCAGTTCACATGACGACATGACCTGTAATAGGATATAATTATATCCCTGCAAACTAGCCCTTGAGAGGGACGTGAGCCATTTTCGTGCCATGACACATCCATGATTCCTTTCGCAAAATATGTTCGTAGGTGGTACGAGGAAATGTAAACAGCTTTTCATGAGAGGTGCATTTTCTTATGTCATTCCCAAGTGCTGTTTAGAGGGATACATTTTCTGATCTTTCCAAAACTTCCAGTTCTGATGCATGGATATCTCACCTTAGGCCAGACCCAGTTAACATATGTTACGGCATGTAGACACTCATATATTGATTATTATAGATAAGTTGGTCCACATGCCATTCCTGACGCCGTCTTACCCAGAAGTAGAAGATATACTGGTGACATATATTATAGGAACAGACATGTCCGTATACGCTTACCCTTGATCAGCATTAATGATATGATATCTAAGTAGGCTATATATCAAGACATATAGATATGTAAACCAATAAACACATTTTAATCGATAATAATACAATGAGATAAAGATAAATAAGTTACAACTTGATTGATTATAAATCGGGTTATTCTGAATTTAACATAGGCTAGAGTCTGTAGAACACAGTAAAACCCAGTGCATTTTATCATCAGAGAAACATGTCGATGATTACTACCCCCCTCTCCACCTATCTGCCCAACATACGTGGACACAAGCATGTAACATGCACCCTCCCCATGGTACCTCTCTTATCTATTATCATGCTAAATGACCCTAGCTAAATGACATATCGATAAACAAGACTCATTCATTCCTGCACAACACCTAAGGGGACAAACACCGTTACAAGGTACGTAAAACAGCATCATTCCATTGCACTGTATAGTGTTCCTAGTCAATGGTATAACTGGAACGTATGCCTTTGATGATGATAGAAACTTTATTGAATACTTGAGAAACAACCAAGCTACTTTATTTAAGTTCTCCCAATGAACATCAAATGACACCATTGAAAATAGGCATGGTCCCGCCCTACCCACCTATGAAATTAACCCTTTAAGGGCAGCATAAGGCGTTAATGCAACAAGTGTGTCCTCTATATCGTCATGATTCATGATGCCGACCCTATAATTGGCATGATGCATGAATGAGCCACATCAGATCTGAATTCATGCAACACCACAACAACGGACACGTTTATTAAAGAAATATGCGGCTCTTTAATAGAGGGTTAGCGTATTAGCTATGTGTTTACTGCTCTCCTCGCCATGGTCGCTTGTGGGTTGTCTCTACCCTACTAAACGCAAACTCCTTAGATGATGACAATAGTATGATGTGGCATTACACCATAATGCTAACACAATTCTGATAATAAGCTAACATATGCAAATTAATTCAAAAGCATCTAGGAATTGAGAGGATCGACTCACAGATCATGTTATTGACCAAATTGACTATAAATAGCTCCAAAAATCGACAATGCATATATCTCAAAAATGTGTCAGTCCTTATTTCATTTACTTTATTGTTTATGAACAGCCCAAAAATGTTTCAGTCCTTATTCCACATACTTTGTTGTTTATGAATAGCTCAAATGTTTCAGTTCCTATATCACTTACTTCATTGTTATAACCTACAGAAACCACCATGGCAGACAATATGTACGGAGATATCCCAGGAGATCAACCATTCATGGTACTCAGTGCTCAAGAAGAAGTCGATGCTAAAGAAAGGGCTAAGAATGCTCGGAGAAAGGCTGAAAAGGCTTCTAACAAGCTCCAAAACCCTGACTCTGCAGAAAAGACTAGCCAAGCCCCACAGCAGGACACATTGCCGCCATCAAAGATCAAAGAAGATCCAGTGGAAGGTGGTGCAAAAGAAGCAACACCAGTAAAAGATGGTCGGAAAGAAACAACACCAGTGAAAAAGGGGCATGAAGGCAAGAACACTGAAACAACTGATATCTCCCAAGATGCCATTCAAAACTCACCAACTGCTCCTGATTCAACTGATGGAAATGTGGACCACAGAAAGTATCCAAGTATGGATCAAATTGATGGAATACCTACTGATGCTTCCAAGGATACGGAAACGTTAGTAAATGATTCTGCCCAGGGCAACACAGATACAACAACACAAGCTGGAGATGCTACGGCCGGCAGTGAAAAAGGAGAAGCACAATCAGCTATACACAGTGCTGGAGCCAAGGATGAAGATCACAAGGAGCAGTCTGGGCAGCAATCAACAGATATTGATGGTGTTCACGGAAAAGACACAAGCAATTCAGGAGATCGCACGCCTGAGAGAATTTCTGAAGATGCTTCCGATCTTACCGAACAAGAAGAGGACCATGATGTGAAAAATACAGATACAGATGCATTGCAAGATTCAGATATGGTTGATCAGGTGGAAATTACTAACATGTCAACAGACAATGAGAAAATTCCCGATGCCAATACAACGGGTGAAGAACTGGTGAAGGATGGCGCTAGTTTGGAAATGATGAATAGTAATAATTCGGATGGTATAAGTAAAACAGGGGAGTCCAACTCGGTAGAAACACCTGATGATACTGATGGGCAAACCCCAAAGGGAAAGGTACAGAGCACAGACGAAGCACCACAGCCAAAGACTGGCGAATCTCTCCAAGATGCTTCACTTGGTGAAGAAATTGCATCAACCAATGACCAACCCGAATCACCAGATAATACAACTGACAAGGCTACCATGAGTGCAGATAACACTGGTCCTCCAGTTCCAGAGATACAGCAAATCATTGATGACCAGGTAATCAAAGTTGATGGAACTAATGGACACCCAACGAAAGAGGAAGAGGCTAAGAACATACCTGAGCAGCCAACAGTGGAGGATCAAGTCCAGGGTGATTTACAGACGAGTGAAGCAGATAAACCCTTGTCTACCACTGAGCATCAGAAAACTTCAACCACATCCAGTGACAAAACAGCATCTGTTGAAGCACCACCTCTAGAACAAAGCACTGGAAAAAGTGCATCCGATGACTGCACCAAGAAGGAGGAGCGTGAGAAGTTGACCCATTATAACACACACGTGTACAGTGTCACAGGAGATGCAGCTGATAATAATGTTACCCCTCCTTCTACAGAAAAAGCTGTGTCTTCTGAGGACACTGCAGACCCTCAGTCAATGTTACCTAATGTGGACAACAATGTCACAGCTCCTACTGAAGGAGAAACAGACACAGAGAAGAAGCCTTCTGCTGAAGGGGTTGATCAGGACACAGGGATACCTGCCACCTCTGCGGCTCGGGACCAAGATTCGAAGCCGGAGGCCTTTACAACGGGGGGTAAAGATGATGGCATTGAGAACACCAGGGATGTGCACACACATCCAGCTGTTCCCATAGAGGAAGAACAAGAGAAGGCAACCCCAAATGAAATACACGATACAGAGCATGCTGCCCAGAGGGAAGAGGAACATATTGAGGACCAGAAGGGATCTGGTGAAGATACACAGCAGAGCCAATCGTCCAAAGGAGGAGACCATGAAAGGGCTACTGTTCATACTGAAGAGACAACAAGGGATGTGGGGAATGAAGCTGATACGAAAGACCCCCCAATTCGTAAACGCAATTTAGAAGAACACCAGCCACCTGAAGAAGAACCCCCCAAAGCTGATACTGCTGGCTCCGACAAGTCCCCATCACACCAGCAAGACATCAATAAAGATAATGGCAGAGAAGGTGGATTCAATCAAGATGTTTGGGATGTGCTTCTGGCACCTGAGAACTGTGTGCTGATGTTTCTGTGTTTGCTTGGTCTTTGGCTCATCTTCTGGACGTCCTCCTTCGGCAATGTGTCCTACACCCTTGGGTTCTATGTGGTGCTCATAATCCTACATGTCCTACTGCGCCTCTGGGTCAAGCAGGAACAGTAGACCACCACTACGAAGGCAGAATGATGTCCAGCTAACAATGATAATAAGCTAACGGATTGTCCTGGTTAAATATTTCAAGATAACTTGATCTTATTGTTTAAATATAGTCAACATTTCTCGACTGCGGGCAGCGCTGAAAGTGCACTGCAGGAACTAACAAATCAATTCACACTGGAACCCCATAATTGCTTATTGCATTCGAAATATAACTATAGCAAAAGACGTCTCCAGATTAGTTTCGCAAAAAGAGAAATTATTCAACAAAAGCCTCTTGATTGCTTTTGGGATATGACAATGCACAAGTTTATCGTGAGCTACATCCTTTATGGCCTCCTCATAAATTTTGCTGATTTGGATAAATCAATAGAAGACGATGACCAGGATGTCTCATCCTATACATGAAAACATTATTTTGTATCAATTAACAGTGACCAAGAAATGTTATCTACTAAATAGTTTAGCTATAGTTTTGTGAATACATTCCTTCTTAAATTGTGTATGCTATGTTGGGAATAATAGATAATTATACTAATTGTACCTTGGACAAGGTATAATAAACGTTTTGAGCTAGCATATCTGAACCATTGAGTTCTTGATATGACATAATTGTATACATAATCTAATTTATCATATTATATCGAAATCATGAAACTTCAAAACACCGATGATACTGGGTAAAAATGCTTCCCCCCCTTTTTTTAGCCCATTATATCCCCTTTCAGCGTTTGAAAAATAACTTGAAGTATAGCTTGTATTCCGGACAGTTACACTCATTATGGAATATTGAATCACATTGAAGTATATGGGACATTATCTAAGAGTGATTTTTTAAGGAAATGTGGATTTCAGTTTGTATGTGTGCTAGTTTACCTTGATGGGAATAACTGTTACGATTTGAAAATTATGTTCAACAACGCACACGCTTATTTGTCCTTCCAGTCTGAGTGCCATGCTGACTCCATCATGAAATGAGTCACTCTGTACCCTTAGCTGCATGAGACTCCCCTCTGAAAGGGAATCATTTTGGTACCATAGCCTCACTCTGCAAAGAAGAGGCTGGTGCTCCTTTCTCTATAATTATGGACCACAATAACAAGTGGGATTTACTTTTGTGCTAAGAATAATTAAAGATGTCAGTCACAGTAAAGATATCAATTAGCGGATGTGGGCGAGGTAAGAAAGACAATAGGATATTAATTATTGCAGCGTACAATTAGTGCGGGACAAGATAGAGACAGTTTTATCTTGACCCTTATACCATAACCTATGTCTAGACCCGCATGATTATCTTCACGACAGGCAATATGATTCATGAAATCAGACATGTGAGGATCTCTACTGCCCCATCGCCACGGACACGTTCTTCAATTGGAAATGTTTTAAACGACTGGAACCAATATTCGATCTTTTAGGCTCATACTTGAAACATTAGGGCCATGATCTTTTCTGGGTAACAACTTCTTCCATTTTGTATACAAAAAGACCCAGTGATTTTCTATTTCACATTGGCCATATTGCATGACTGCCTTAATAGTAACTAATAGAACAGCCGATAGTGATCTTATAAAATGCAAATTTGCCAATATAATATTTTGAAATAAATAACAATTCTCTCTCAAGTTAATTAAAATAATCTTTGAATTTTCTGAAATAGCCCTATGGCAACCTAGCACTGGGACCCATGCTCCATGTTTACAGCAGACTGTGAGCTCATGGGCAGCCCTGGAGGAAGTAGCACACACTAACAGTCACAGACAGGGTCAGGAGGCACACAGGAGGAACCGACCTGACAGACCACACGTCCCATATAGGTGAGGCACCACTTTAATACTATGGGTGTTTTATGGGGGTAGATAGCCACTTTGGGGTTAATACTAGTGCTATAAGGGGACATGGTACTAAGGACTGCCTAGTGGTATGTTGAATTAGGGATATCCGTAATAAAATCAGTGCATTTGGCTATGTTACCTGAATGACTCATCAGTTCAGTGTTTTTGTGGTATATAGTATCCCTACTATAGGCATCTAAGCTAACCTATTCCTGGCAACCAACAATGTCAGCTTCTTTAATATAACATATATGTCGTCGAAGGTACTCATTTATCTATGGCCCAGTATCTAGATGTCTATATACCACCATGTATTAACTGTGAAACCAGCATACTGGTATGGTGTATTAACGTATAGTGTATGCCATTTACATCAGGGCTATTTCAAGATGACCCACATTATTTGTACTCACACATCTATATCGAAACTATTGTCCGTTATATGTACACAGAAGCAAACTACAATATTAGCCTTGTTATTCTGAACCATTTGAAAAAATGTGCCTGGTTTATGTATCATTGAAATAAGAATTATCATTATTATGACTGACTTAGGCTAGTCTGAATAAATGGGCATTTATGATAAAGGCTTATTTGTAACATGTCCAGCCAAGCTACAGCCAATTCAGGATAATGTAAAAGAAAAAGACTCAGCAGCCTATAATTTAAACGTCTCCATCACTTCCTACATACCATTCTAGACACACACGTAAACAGGTCCAACGATCACTTGTTATCTGTTGGCCTTTTAATCCTTGAGATATGGTGGTAAGAGACTGACCTGGACATTGTATTACTGAGATAAACCATAGTCCAATGCAGGTCAATTTGCAGTGATAATATGTCTGTAAAGGTAGAGCAAGTATTGCTTCTATCGTAGTATATAGTAGAATTTAACATACTTTTATCTCAGAAGTTATCCTAGATGTCAGTCTAATTTTTCTTATATGTGACATGATCTGCGAAAAAGGCCCTTAGTGCAGTGTGCACTAAGGTCCCCTTTCCCAGTACGTGTCACATATGATGCTCAGACAAATTAAACACCCATGTCCCCTCCCGGGTGCCCCCTATATTGCAGCGGTCACTATAGCTCCACTCCGACTATTAATACACGCAACCTTTACTAATTACTATAGCCTACTATTTGGATTGTGTTATGGCGTAATGTTGGCAGAGCATGCAATCCCAATCTATGTGGACAATATTACAAGCATGCAGGTCCCTTAACAGTTTGATAATCCGCCTATTATTTCTCTCTAATAATGAATATGATATTATACCTAAGAGAGGCTGGATACTGTAACAATAACAATATAAAATAGTTCTGGACAACACATATTTTCTGTATACCCAACACCTATAGGCGTAAAGTCGGTCAATTGTGCCTGGAGCCAACATCACTGACCACCCACACATATCCAGGGGTCATCATCTGTTCTGGAGGGGCAGGGGCAGGGGGCATACCCATGGGTGCCAAATGCCAAATTGCCCTGAGGCTAGTCATACATATATAGGCCTAGCCATGTAGCATATGTTCAGAAACCTATTAAAAAGCACTTTATAAAATCAGATATCATTCACACGACTCTGAACCTTTCCATTTCAGACTGATGTCCACACTAGGAATATCACTGGCCCAGCGACCTATTTGAGGACGTGAGATATTGGCATTACTGGAGGAACATAAAGACTTACTACAAGCATGGACCAAGGCAAGGCAACTGAAAATGTCCAAGTGGCTGATTCAGAGAAGGTGCAATCACCAGAGACCTCTACCAATTTCCCGTCCTCAGCAGTGGGACAACCACAGGACCAGAACACATCTTTAGAAACACCAACCCAGCCATCAACTGAAGAACAGAGTGATGATATGCATTCAACTGAAAAACCCTCCTCTGAAAAGACACTTGATCAACCGTCCTCGGAAAATACACAAAACACAGGAGATATGAAGAGTTCCACGCAGGAGTCTGAAGTAAACCCAATACCTGTTACACAAAAAGCTGAAGAACAGAAGACTTCAGGTGAGAGGTCTGAGGAAGGGAAACGTTCTGCTGGCAGTGAGCAGGACCCAAATGCCAATGTCCAGATGAGTAGCTCCAACACTGACCTCCCTGAGCAACTCACATCCAGCGTGCAAGACGTCCCCATTGCAGACAAACCATCATCCAAAGCACCAGAAGCACATGATGCAGCTTTGAATAATAGTGCAAATAAGAATGAAGAGTCAGAGACAGAGGAGCAGAGCCTAAAGGTGAATGTAAATGCCACCGGGGAGGACATTGTTAAGGTTGATGATTCTGCAAATCCAGAGCTGCCAGTAGAGGCCCCTGTTCAGCAGCCTGAGGCAAACTTGGACCACGTTCAGACCAGCCCCAATATGGAGGACATAATAGGCAAACAACAAGGGCCTACAGACCAAAAGCCAAGCGTCGAAAGCATTCCAAATAAAGTTGAGGATAGCATGAGCAAAGCCCAAACAGAAGAAACATCGAGTCCCGAAAAGCAAGATGGTGGGAAGGAATCGCTAAATGCTCCCGCTGAAGAGGTTACAAAATCTCCAGTGGAGGAAATAGGAGCCGCTACCAAAGTGGACACAGAAGGACCCAGGCATAGATTTGGTAAAGCCCCAGAAGATGAGAAAAGCGAAGAACCTGAAGAGAAGAAACAGGAGGAAGCGGACCCTGGAGCAAAGGGAGACTCCGGCAATGTCGGGGATCAAGGGGGGAAACCAGAGATCGGAGATGTTTTAAGTGACCTGATGGAGTCACTGGACTCTCCAGTAGTGTGTGGCCTGGTGGTGTTCGCCCTCCTTGTGTTTGTAGTGATCCTACGCTGTACCTTCTCACTGAATGCTATCTGCTATACCCTGCTATACTACAGTGTCCTTATCATCTTCGGCTACCCACTGACCCTGTGCATGGCCAGGAACAATCTGGACCGTTCTGTTATCAGGGCAGTGGTCGGGGTCTTCTGTCTGCTGTTTGCTATTCTGTTTTACAAATGCAGACCGACCATTACCTGGATGACCGAGATCTCTGAACTGCTGTAAAGACTCATAGACTGATTGATACATTGGTGCTTAATTAATAAGAGATGAAAAACTTTGACTTGCAATCTGATTCGCTTTATTGCTTTATCAGGGAACATTACGTTTATGATCAAAGCTATAGGCTTATTATGATTGGAACTGTGGATGATAAACGACTAAAACCATTTTATTGAACATATGATTTGTATTTAATTTACATTTCTTTTGTGTTTGTTTCATCATATCAGGGAGTCCATGAAGATGTTCTAAGGAGAAATACATTCAAGCTTTAAGCTTTATCTTATTTTATATGTTTATGTAACTCTTTATTCTCAGTGTATACATAACATCAACAATGCATGAATCAATATACATTTGACGGTTTGTGGTGCCAATGCGATTCACCTCGTCCCTGCTTTTATCATTGTTGAATAGATGTAATATGCATCTAAAGAAAAGAACACTTTTCCGTTATTTCTTAGCAACCTCAGCTTTACGGCTATAGAGAGGCAATATTCATATTTCTACCAAGACAACAAGGTGTTAGTTCAACTGTTGAAGACAATGGGAGTCATTTTCCCATCAGTATCGTCAAAAATATGCCAAGCAAACATGTACCTCAAGAACTAAAGACAATGCAGATAAATTAACAATATCGGATTTGGTATTCTGTATGTAAAATTCATAGCACCAATTATGGTTGATTAAAAGAGTGCTTTAATACAGAATTCTGGTGAACCATTCTCACATACGTGTTGACTTGATCAAGTGTTCAAAAGAGATATACACTGCCACAAATAATTGTTAAAATAATGACACATTTTCTCGTTATCGAGTAGCGATAAATAACCTCTTGCTATTACTCTCATTCTTTTTTCCAATTAATACACCATTAAGATTTTAGAAGTTTAAGAGTAGAGACTAAATATGCGTATTGCTTTTCCTTCAAATTCCATCTTTCATGAAGGTAGATTTGATTAGAACCATATTAAAAACGATACGGCCCCCATGATGCAGTTCACCCGAGGCGATTTTGTTGGGTCCTGGTCGGTGGTCACGTTCCCGCCCAGCGCCATGTTGTTATTGCAACATTCTTCTCACGGCACATCCCAAAGCACCAAATGTTCACACTTTCCTGCAGCGAAGCTGCTGGTAATGATTAAAGTGAGGCCAAATAAAAAAAAAGTTTTGTTTCAGGTAACATGGGAAGAAACTCTAGGGTCGGTAGGTCGGATTTTTTTTTTTTTTAACTTTTTTTTTTTTTTACTTCCCCTCTAAAATTGACCCCAAAAAGTGTAAAAATGGAGAGATTTTTTTCCCAAAATTTTGTGAACCTAAAATTGACCCCAAAAAAGTCTAAAAATATAAAAATTTCTTCAAAATTGCATAAAAAAACGTAGGGTCGGCCCTGTTTAGATAGGGTCGGTCGGGTGACCTGAAACAAACCTTTTCTTTTTTTTGGCCTTAGTACATCCGATGTGTGGGACGAAAAAATAGATTTCCCTAAAGATGAGTCAGAATGTTCACAAATAATATATTTGACTTCTCAACTGTTCCATTCCCCCTAATTCCCTCCAATTTTGCTCAAACTAGATTTTATTGCCCAATATAATCATTTTGGATTAAAAGCATGTATGCTTTAATTCCCCCATGAAACTACACTAGAAAAGCCCATGGTCAGTGGATATACCCACTTTAAAAGATAACTATAAACAACATTATTATGTGGCAAACTTTATATTTTAATTGACAGCTTGTTATCAGGTGTAATCACAATAGCACATCTAGTCTATATGTTAACTAAGCATGTCTACAGGTGTATGTACACAGGTGTGCAGCAGGGGAAACAATTCAAACGGATATACCGGTACAGGAAATAACAGATGGCCAGTAAAATCGATCCTGTTAAATAGATAACATACAACTCGTCAGGCACTAACTTGACACACTACATTGATAAACGGATCGAAGTTAGAGATTGGAATCCTTTTATTCTGACATAAGAGCCTTTCATTGAAGCCAATGGGAAGTAATAAATGATTATGTATAATTATAAATATAAGTACCATCTGTAAGAATATGCACTGTAAGAGGGTCTTCCCCCATCTCCGTCCCCATCCGGTCAAATGTCACAATTGCTGTCCAATCATGCCCAATCGAAATTGTTTCTTAAAGAATATTTTTCACATTAGTCATGCATATTAGGCTATTTCCTGGGTATTCTTCTAGACCCATTAAAAATAAACGGACACGAGAATTACATAGGGACGGACAGTTTTTGATATAAAACGTATTGTATTTACTAGAGCAGCTGGATGGCTAGCTGCGGTTGTGGGTTATGGAAGTCGTGGCCCTGGGTTATACACTGTCTTTTTGGTAGCCGTTTATATCATATCCATCTTCATATAGCGCCATTACCACACCCTTCTGCTTTCAGGACCTCAGAGTCAGTGTCTTTGTGATCTTCTGATTTGAAATGGATTCTATAATAATTGTTGTGCAGTTAGGTCAGACTTGGAGCTGTCTAGGAGTTTACGGATTGACAGTGGCACAGTTGATAGATTTCTGGAAAAATGGAAAATTCATCTTAAATTACGAGAAATATAGTAGAAGGTAGATAATGAAATATACAGGTAAGGCACATACGGCAGTACATTGTGGTTATTTCTCATATTATTAACCTTTTCTAACTCTATCCAACGGAACTACACCCCCATCCAACTATTCTACTGATTAAGGTTTGAGAGGGCATGTTTCATCCGGCAAGAGGTATTATCCAAGACTACCCCATGCATATGACATTTACAAATATCTAAAACATTTGTTATAAACCGACCTCCGATATAAACAGAATGTGAGTTTGAGAGAAGAAATCGGCTCGTGGTTGAAGCGTTTGGAAATCGTTTTCAATATTCTTATGTATTCGAAGCTATCCTATAAGCCATATAAGAATTTTGGGAGCAGAATTTGGCTTAGGCCAAATAAAAAAAAGGGTTTGTTTCAGGTAACATGGGAAGAGACTCTAGGGTCGGTAGGTCGGATTTTTTAAATATTTTTTTACCCTAAAATCGGCCCAAAACTGTAAAAATGGGAATATTTTTTTCAAAAACTTTGTAAACCTAAATTAGACCCCAAAAAAGTCTAAAAATATAAAAATTTCTTCAAAATTGCATAAAAAAACGTAGGGTCGGCCCTGTTTAGTTAGCTTCGGTCGGGTGACCTGAAACAAACCTCTTATTTTTTTGGCCTTATGACTAATCTTTTTTTAGGCTTATAACCAAGGTTTTATAGAACACGACGTTTGTATACCTCATTAGACCATCCTTGATTGCCGCCAGTTTTCCCATAAGTGTCTTTTTCTCAGCGTCCTTCTGAACCAGTGCTGCACTCATGGCCTGAGCTATCCCCAACAGCAGCCCCTTCTGTGTCTCCTCCTGCTCATACTTGGTACAGGCATTATTGTTAACAGCCATCACTCTTCCCTTCATGTCACCCTGGAGGAACTCATGAAGGGGGTCCCCCTGTATCTTATCCAGGTATTGCTGTAGGGAGACATCTCTGAGGGTGGTGTCTGAGTGGGTAAGGACTGCCATACAACGACCACTACTGACGATACCCTTGTTGTCAGCACCCTAGAAGAGAGGAATAACACTGTACATATGAGCCAAACTGTTATTTGTATAATCTCATTATTTGTGCTTCTTCTTATTTCTCGTATAATGGGCTATGGTGTATGTGTGTTTCTGTGTGCATACAATGTACAAATAATATTATATTCGAAACTTTACAGCCCTACAACAAATACATTCTATCGAATACATGCTAGTATGCTATTCGATTACTTTGACTGATTGATGCGTTTTGTTTCCGTTATTTTAAGTGATTATACACTAACAACATATACCTGCAAAGCCCTCAGACGTTTTAATTCATCCTTTCCGAATCTTGGTGAGGCGATGTTTATAACAATGATGCAAAAATCCACAGGTCTATCAGGTGGCTACAGAAACATATATAGAATACGTTTATACAAACATACATCTAGATAAGGGTGGCATGAAATATTGTATTCTGATATCAAATGGCAAATATCAGACAGTAAATTATGGAACACTAAATATGATGAGTTTATGATGCTATGACTACAAGGGCAAGTTAACTTAAATCCTATCAAAATTGTGACCATCATGTTTAAATGAATAGAATTATGAACAAGAGGCCTACTCTATAGGGTCAGTGATACAATTATATGATATTTAATACTTAGTATAAGATGATTACCTGGATCTGGTAACGTGTATTCCATGAATCAGGACTGTCCACAACGTTAAGTCCCAAGTTGTTTCTTTTTAAGGAGAATTCCTTGGTTATAGACTCAGCACTGCATCCTATATCAAACTCCCTTTTCCCCAATAACGTATTTCCTGTGGCACTTTTTCCTGACCCAGAGGTACCAATGACCATAACGGTAAGTCTTTGAGAGCTGAGTCTATTTTGTGACATTTGTGTATCTAATGTGTCTTTTTCTTTCAGATCTGCCTTCTCCAATTGCTCTTCTGTGGCTTCGATCTCTATGAGGTCTGAGAGTTTCTGGGGGGATATATGTGGGTAGAGGCTCTGGAATAGAAAGGGGAAGTTGTATATACAGTGAAACTTCGTTATAAGGAACTCTGATATAAGGAGACCTTGCTTACAAGGAGCAGATTTGTGTGGTCCCGATTTTGCCCTATACATTTATATAGTAAGAAAACTCTCTTAGAAGGAGGTGTTTTTACCTTAACCTCTGATATAAGGAGGTAATTTTGGCTCATTTCCTTATTTTGTACGTGCAAACCTTACCCAGGGAAGTTATTTCTCAGGATTACAGTCACATACTGATTAAAATTGCTCACTGCCCCATCCCTTAGAGGTGGGGAGAATACATGTGTAGCTTCCCTAGGGAGGAAGGGAGATCAAAAGCTCCATGAAGGGGATCTAGAAGGGGTTTTGACTTGAAATAATACACACACCCATCTGAATTGTATTCAAATCAAGTCTATAAGGGTATAAGAGACACAGGTAGGGAGTGTCCTGTTGCTAGACCTTTATAAGGCTGACCTTGCTTATAAGGAGACCTTGGTTATAAGGAGCAAATTGCACTAGTCCCAAGGTCCTCCTTATAACGAAGTTTTACTGTATGTGTACAATTGAGGGAAAATGGTCCTTTTTTTCCCCACATCTTAGTTAAAATTTTGCTATACTTTCAATTATATAATTTGGATATCAATCTTCAGCAATAATATATATAGGCTGTTTGCAAAGAGGATGTAATATCGACATACACTACATAATCATTTATGCTACAACGTGATCTACAACTTACTACAAGGCTCGATTTCCGTTTCTTCTCTTGTTCACCTTCTGCCATTTTGAATTGGGGATCCATTATCAGTTTAATATACTACCACTGCAGACCGTATATCAGACCTCCAGTGTGGTGCTAGGTGTACTGTCAGCAGTCTCGTCCTCACCCTGTAACCGTACAAAATGTTTAACATATATCCATGGGACTACTTTATATAGTATTAGCTACTCAACTGATAAAATCCACACATTTTAGCCCATACATGCACAGTCATTCACTCATGACGGTGGTGTGAACGCACACCTTTATTTAGCATTATGAGTAAAGGACGTGAGGTCCATTATCAGTTTTACATGGCTCGAAAGTTCAAGGACGATGGTTCATATATTCATTACAACGATTCATATCTATTGAAAAGGGTTATAAGTCCATTCAGGTGGTGATGAGTAATGTAGGCTTTTCGATCGGGTCATCTAAATGACAATAGCAAAGGAGGAGAAATTAAATGTGTTGTTTAATTCTAGAGAATCAGTTTGTCTTTCACCATGTTAAGCGGCTCGGTCTTTGTACTGGGATAATGAAAGTGGTGTGATAAAAACGGTCCTGGATGTGATCAAGGTTCACAACCCACATCATGTACAGCAACACGATGTAGCTACAACCCAAAATATTATCATTAAGGCCAAATTTCCTTGTGCAACCCCCTCCCTCTCGCGAGAGCGGTCCCCAATATACCCCCATTCCCTGCAATACCTGCCTCCCCCGATGCACACGGCATGATTCAAATTCGTACCTGATTCCCCGTTCTCTAACGAGCAGGAATTGAGTCAATTTTGGTTCCCACCCCCCTAAATCTAGCACTCATCCTGTTGTAATAGATAACCGATCCCCTAAGTATAATAAAGTAATGTATTTTTACTTACACTGGCTTGGTTGTTGGAAAACTGCTTTTGGGCTTTATACATCGGCAACATAATTATATCATGTGACTCTGACCAGAAATAGGACGATCTCCTTCTTCAAACATTGTATAGATAAGCAGAGTTAGGTAAACATAGCTTAGACTGTTAGATAGACCGTTGTATAGGAAGTGATAAAATGGATCAAGCCTGTGTTTGATTCTATCTTCATGTAATTCTAGAACTAGACGATATAAGAAAAATACTTAATTTAATATTTTACAGTAAAACTTCGTTATAAGGAGGACCTTGGGACCAGTGCAATTTGCTCCTTATAAGCAAGGTCTCCTTATAAGCAAGGTCAGCCTTATAAAGGTCCAGCAACAGAAAACTCCCTACGTGTGTCTCTTATACCCTCATAGATTTGATTTGAATACAATTCAGATGGATGTGTGTATTATTTCAAGTCAAAACCCCTTCTAGATCCCCTTCATGGAGCTTTTGATATCCCTTCCTCCCTAGGGAAGCTACAAATGTATTCTCCCTACCTCTATGGGATGGGGCAGTGGGCAATTTTAGGCAATATGTGACTGTAATCCTGAAAAATAACTTCCCTGGGTAAGGTTTGCATGTACGAAATAAGGAAATGAGCCAAAATTACCTCCTTATATCAGAGGTTAAGGTAAAAACACCTCCTTCTAAGAGAGTTTTCTTACTATATAAATGTATAGGGAAAAATCGGGACCACACAAATCTGCTCCTTATAAGCAAGGTCTCCTTATATCAGAGTTCCTTATAACGAAGTTTCACTGTACTATGTTTAGTAAAGATTTATCAATTATAGCCTTCTCTGATTCTCCTTCACCTATAGTATAACATTCACTCTTACTCTCAATATGGATATTCAATACTGTTGTCAGTCTATGCAGGCCCAATATAGTCATACAATTTGAGGACACACATATACTTCGAATAATCTTATTCCTTACAAACAACACAAGAAAACGTGTTTCCTAACATGAGAAAACTTCTTTCCGGAAGCACATTTATTGGTAGTTTGTGGCTTTGTGCAACACAATAATGTACAATAATGAATAGCCCGAGGCTCACAATAATACATCTGAATTGAGGGCTATAACACGAGGTGGCGCCGAGGTATAAATGTAGCTCAAGTGGCGTTACACTGACTGATTTTGCCGCAGAAATATCAGCGGCTGTATTATCTATGCTGCAGACGTGTGTTGCAAATCTGGTGAGGATTATTTCATGTGGTGGGGGAAGGGTGAAATAGGCGATTGTTTATAGAGACTCGCAATTGGCATACAACTAATATAAATTAGATATAAGCCAACCCCAATTCACGTTTGTTATGCTATTGGTCTGATTAAAAAGGCCGGCCTCTTCTATAGTATTGTTATTCACGGTTACTACATCCCATTCGGATGGTCCCAGCAGTTGAGAAAGGATGGAATATGATGTAGGCCTACATGTAACCAATAGGCTCTCTTCATGGTAGGCTACTTCATAGCAGATCTGCTTTACCTGATTTCTTTTCTCTATTAAATATACTGTTATTTATTATGTAAATTTATAGGAACTCGGTGTTATGAATCAATTAATGAGCTTGCTTGCTTTGCTATTCATTATTCCCTGTTGATTATTGGATCAGTGCTTGTACTCTCACTATCTGCATCCACTTCGTCTTGTTCCTTCTTTCTTTCTGATATGACGTCTTCTTCTCCCATCGGCTGTTGGTTGTCCTCACCTCCAGTGCCCAAAGGACTGGTTAGATCTGGATGGTCATTTGATGATTCCTGTTTCTCCTTCTCTCCTTGTTTATGTTCCCGCTGCTGCTGTTGTTTCAGAGGACTGGTTGGATCTGGATGGTCATCTGACGATTCCTGTTTCTCCTGCTCCCCTTGACTCTGCTGCTGCTGCTGTTGTTGTTGCTGTTGTTGTTGTTGCTGCTGCTGCTCGTGGTGTTGCTGCTGTTGTTGTGCTGGTGGTGGGTTCTCATCCTTCTCCATAACTTCCCCATCTTGGGCTATTGGCTGAGATGTTCTCACTGAGGAATCTGATGTTGACCATGACCTTGCATCTTTTGCCTTGGTGTCCCCATCTTGTGTTGGTGGGTGAACAGCATCCACTGATGATTCTGAAGATGACCCCAACCTTGCACGTGCCTTTACCACCACTTCCCCGACAGCTAGACTCCCTAGTCTGAAACATTAGATATATGAAATTTATATATTCAAGATGGCATACCCTTAGTCATTGCATATTTTAGATATCAGAGATGTAGGGTATAAGTATCTTGGATACTACCGCTGAGAGAAGCTGATCTCATGTATAACTCATATTGTATGAGCAGTTGATAAGGATGATTATACATAAAGTGCCATGAATTTAAAAGTTGAAGTTCAATTATTCTAAATTGTACAAATGACTTTTATCTACCTTTTTGCAGAGGACATCACATTGGCAAAGCCCTCCTTGAAGGAGGATGCCCGCTCCCTCCTTGGCTGTCTGTACACCTGTCCCTTGTTGCAGACCTGGGCAAGAAGAGAGAAGAGCGCCATTTGCTGCTTGCCTCGCTGATACTCTGTTTCTGCAGCATTGTTGATGGCCACTACTCTACCCTGTGCTACCTGGGTGAGGAAGGTGTGTAGGGGGTCACCACGTATCTCATCCAGGTGCTGAGACAAGGAGATCTCATGAAGTGCACTGTCAGCATGGGTGAGGGCAACCATGAAGCGACCAGATTCTACTATGAGGCCTCCGTCTATACCCTGTAAATTCATAAACATCACATAAACATAAATTCTGTTAAACAAAAATCATTAAGAGTCATAGATTGCTTTGATAACCAACAATGGTGAGTCTAGCCTTGGGTTCTGAACAACAAACTATATGTACATATTAGAGAAATTGAAGCATGGGGGTCATTTTATCATCTCTATTCATTTTACTCTTTGTGAGAGGCCTTACTTTGTTGTTTATCATATTGAACGACTTGTTCTATACTATTGCTGTGATTCATATTTGACTGCATTATGAATAGCATCTTTGCCATGATTTATAGTCGAATAAAAGAAATTCAAACTTCAACTTCTAGGATCTATAATGTGTGGGGGCAAAACTGATGCTTCAGTGTCAACTGAATTTTATTTATGTAGTATATGATGCAGTTGATAGCGCACTAAAGTAGAAGTCAGCATTATTATGAGGATTGTTTAAAGAAGAATACCTTGAGAGAATTGATTTTAGTGAGGGTTTCATGACTGAATCGAGGGGTGGCAAGGTTGATAACAATGATGTAACAGTCCACTCCATCTAGCCCCGGACTTCTGGTCTTTATGAAAGATATTGTAAGGCAATAGATAAGAAAGCAATTCCAAATTATACACACATGAATCTAAATGGTGATGTGGCTACATACACAAAATAGGTACTTTTCGCCAATTGAAAATACAATTACAATCTTATAATAACTAAGAGCTACTGTCCTAATGTCCCTAAGTATAGGTAGATGATAAGTGTAGCTTTAGGTTCTGCTGTATAGTACAGAATATAATAATTTTCATAGATAACAAATGAACCATATAGGTTTTAAAACTTGAAATTGGTTGTTACCTGCTACGGTCTGAACTATAAGACTATACTAAAAATATTAAGACATGAAATACCTGAGATTCCCACGATGTAGGAGTATCACAGACAACCAGGTTAGCTTTAAGGATGGCGTTATCGATGGGAAAGACCTTAGCACAAGGCTCAGATGGCACAGGTGTTACAGATGCCTCCGCACCAGCTGAATATGCTTCTCCAAACCAATTGTGGCCAATCAAGGTATTAGCTGTAGCACTCTTTCCAGACCCTGTTGCTCCGATCACCATTACTTTAATCCCCTCAATCATCTCAGCCTTGTGGACATACGTGTAGTTCTCTAATTGTGTGTCTATGTTCGCCTTTGCCTTTGCATCAGCTGCTCTCCATTGCTCTGATGTTGCCTCTATCTCAAGGAAAGATGCTGCCGCATCTTGGGTTAGATGAGGATACTGCGCCTGGAGGGAATTGTTGGAAAGATTTTCTATTTTTGTAGAACTTAAATACATGTGGAATACAACAGACTTCATGAAATCCTGGGAGGGTAATGCAAGTGTAGTAAGCAAACTAGGATTATTTATTAAAATTCACTATCTAATTTCTTGGACCCTATTTTCATGATTACTTACAAGGAAAATTACAAAGAAGTATTGCACCATGTGCCCTATTTGCACCATGTGCCCTATCATGGCAGCTCTCTTGTATCATGAGTTTTGATCATTGAGTCTACTGCTGACAACATGTTAACCAATACATTATACTGACCTTAGCATCTTCCATGTCTGTAGGTTTACCACTGTCAGCCATAATATAATTTAGAGTATCCTTGGTATATTAGAATGTAGTCCAACTGTGGCCATTAAGTAGAGTTTCTTACATATAGCTGTCTGGCACCACTAGAAGATCAGCTTGTATACATAGTAGTGGTCCTGAGTAGGCCTCTACCCTTTAAATGTATTTACTTATCTGTGAGCCATGAGACACTATCTATGTATGTCGTCAGGTATAAGAAAGAGGCACAATCTCTATATTGATATAGCAGATTAGCATGCTCCACCCCCCGATCAACTATAATTTTGCACACAGAGGGAGGGACTTATCACATGATTGGCTTCTACTCAATTCAACTATTGCAGATGAACAGCGATTGGTGAAAGATAAATACAATATTGGAGTCTTTCTTGAGGCCCTGTTTACTGTGTACACTATGGTTCAATTGCATAAATTTAGAGCTTGGATTGTTATGATAGAAGATACAAATATTAAGGGTCATGTCATCTTTTCCAGGGGGACAACATTGAGGCTGTGTCTCACGACCTTGGGCCAATGTTTTTGTCTCTGACCGGGTGCCCTTTCTGACCAGGTGCCATCTCTGACCGGGTGCCGTCTCTGACCGGACGCCATTTGGGAGTTTAGTTATCTTCTTCCAACAGCAGGAAGCAAAACTGCAGCTAATCTCAGGCGATAATAGCCATCTTGAAATAAACATACTGGTAAATCAAAATGATCTTGAAAATAATCTTTATTAACTGTTACATTGTGTCCAGGGATCGATGTTTACTTTTGATGGCATGGTAAACAAGTAGTGACATGTAAGAACAATTCCTAATTTTATGAATAGGGACTGCTGAAATGAGGCCACTACACTTGTGGTTTCAAACTAATAACACTTATACATAAAATATTGCAAACACATATATATAGCACTTAAGAGTTTAGTTAGTCTCAGAAATTGTCATGTGTAAGGTTATTATTTATAGTCTAAAGAACCAAAAAAGGCATTGTGTGCTTATACCTGCGTATAACCGGCGTATCGCGTTTTCCCCATACACCAACTTTGGGAGAATACCATAACCCGCACCTGGGGTCTGAAAATCGCCGTTTTAGTACTGTGCTATATACTCATTTCACCAGCCATTTCCACTAGGTGGCGTTACCATAGGAGAGGCTAAGATTCTGTTCCAGGGAGGGCATGTGTAAGACCACCAGAAGAGGGGTGGGGACCCTGCTCAACCCCTAATCAACTAGCTAAGGTTGTCTCTGTTATCATATACACAGTGTTAAGTTAACAGCAGTTAGCACCCCCTGATAGAGGGATTTAAGTGCTTTTAAATCATGCTGATGGTCATCTGTGGTATTTGGTAGGGTTCAGCACTCCTGTGATGAGCATTACCAGGCCTGGATAATGTCCTCTTATTTTAATGAGGCTGCCGCGCCCCCTCTATTTTCAACTAGTCTTCACAAGACATACATATTCATGTTGGTCTAAATCATATTTTGATTAATCTTGTTTCATAAATATTTCTATGGTGGGTACATACACTATCTCCCTATACACCTCTGAAATTTGTAAGTGTTACGTCAATTATTTCCATCAGAAAAGGACATGACCATGAGAGGTGTCTTTTCCCCCATAATAATCCTGGGGTCTTTAGGCTGGTTCACAGGGTTGCCTTGGTAGCAACCCACCATGCCCACCCTGCCCTCTAGTGGAAACGCTTGGTGAAAACAGTGTATACTGACAAAACCCTTGTATTATCCGCACCTAGACGTTCAGAATATTGTATAACCCGCACTGGAGGTTTGATTCACCTGGAACCCATGGCATGACTCTAATTAAGGTCGTCTGTTGGTGAAATGCCTATTGGTGTCTTGTGATCACCTGAAGTGTCTGTTGGTGAAATGCCTATTGGTGTCTTGTGGTCACCTGAAGCGTCCGTTGGTGTCTTGTGATCACCTGAAGCGTCTGTTGGTGTCTTGTGATCACCTGAAGTGCCTGTTGGTGTCTTGTGGTCACCGGCTGACTCTTGTCGTTGCTGCTGCTTACACTCTTTCCCATCTCTTCTCTCAGTATTACCATATTGTGTTGGCAGGTAATCAGGCTTACTTGATGAATCTGATGTTGTCAATGTAATTGCAGCCATTCCCTCTGTTTGTCCATCATATTCCATTGGTTGAACAGCTCCCGTGGCGGATTTTGATGTCGATGGTAACTTTGCAAGTACCCCTCTGAAGGCCTCCCCAGTAGACATGCCCGCTATTTCAGTACATTTACTGGAAAAGATAAATAGACAAAGGCTCATGGCTAGTAGATATTTTGGTATCGTTCCCCCCGAGGTGAAGCTGGGGCCGTATCCCACGAAGCCGCAGGCTGAGTGTGATGCGGCCCCAGCCTCACCGAGGGGGGAACAATACCAAAATATCATCTAGCCATGAGCCTTTGCCTTTATTTCATGTCAAAACATGTTAAATCATGTTAAAAAGCACTTAATTTGGCCATAGAAATGTAAACAAAATATAAACCATGATGACGTCACTGGCCATGAGATACAGTAACGTTGTATCCCATGGGGGGCATGGGATACGAGGATTCTAGTACTTAAGCATAGTAATGCTCGTATCTGACATGGAATAACCGATAATATGCATGGGTCGAAATGAATTTGCTAATATATCTTTAACATGTATATTTTCGATTATTGAGCCATTACTTGTGGTATAAACTGTAAACAGGACATTTCTCTTTCAATATCAGGATCAGCGCTCTTCGGTAATGATGTAAAATGATCTCTCTATTAGGGTAGATTTACCACATTCAGACGCTTGCTGGCAGTGCAAGCATGACGCATTTTCTCGGGGCTACAGTTTTCTTAATATTCCACTCCACTATCATTATGATATTTATGCAGAGAGGGGTGTCGAAATATTATGCCCATGCTTTGATTTATGCCATTTTATGCATTATAATATGGAATATTCCTTATTAAAGTTGAAGAATTTAAAGCCCTATTTTCACCTTATGTTGGACACTTTGGATTCCCTTTGCCATTTGAAAGAAATAGTGACAATTTAACTTGCTACGACGGCAAGCATATCACAATTTATCCAGTGTTTGAATATTACTAAAGAAATCTAACATATCTAAATCTAAAATATACTTTTAACACTATTAAGCCTGTCCAATACAGAAAATCAATACTTCTGTTATACTGAGTAATTGCTTTGCTTCCCCCATAGGCCTATTTATGGTAAAGTAAAAACACAATAGACGGTTATGTCCGTCTTATGGTGACATTTTGGTCACATCTTTGAAAGGTCTGCAAATATATATATATATTTTTAGAAATTATTAGATTTAGATACCTTTTGATCCAAGTTAGGTTATATTGCCTGGGTGTAGATATTATAGTAAGATTTAGCATTGAGGTGTGTGTCCGGCACGTGGTGAACCTACTCTATAGACGTGCTTACATCAATTGCGAGGTTTAGATCAGCCTACTTGTAACGTGTAGACGTCGTGATTTAAATATTAGGCCCATGTCCACTAGGATTTATAACACTCTTTGTTCCTGAAAAAAAACACGTTTTGTCGCCGACAAAACCGCTTTGTCGGCTACCACACGTGTTTTTCGGCGACAAAACAGAGTTATAAATCCCAGTGGATAAGGGCTTAAAGTTGAAAGACATACGGCCACCTCTGTTCTTCTCAACGATGCCTATAATTATCAGTATATAGTATTAGGTGTTATTCAGTGTTAATAGAATAATGGCGTCACCTTCTACGAGGGACGTACCTTTTCACAGAGGAGAAAACAGAGCCCACAGTACTCAGTTTCTCATTCCAGGAGGGCTTCACTTCTGTCTTCGGCTGGTTGTACACTTGGACCAGGAGAGAGAATAGTGTCCTTTGGTGCATCTTTCTCTGATAGTCTGTGTCTGCAGCATTGTTCACAGCCATAATTCTTCCCTCGGCAACATTGGTCAGAAATGTATGCAGAGGATCGCCAGTTATCTCATCCAGATACTGCTTCAATAAAATCTGTTGAAGTGCACTGTCTGCATGGGAGAGGACCACCATAAACCGACGAGATCTAACTATAGAGGATCCATCTTTGCCCTGCACAAAGGAAAATAACTCGGATACCTAGTGCCTCACACAAAAAAAGGAGTGACAGGATATTTTTGTTCTATGGCTAGTAGATTAGCTTTTAAATGCCATATTGAGTATCAAGATATTATCTACTATTTAAATGATGAGATTATATCATAGTTGAAGTTGAAAACATAAATCTGTACCTTAAGTGATTTGACCTTTGTAAGGGTTTCCTGGCTGAATCGGGGGCTCGCCAGATTGATAACAATGATGTAACAGTGCACACCATCTAGATAATTACTGACCTAAATAAATCAACAAGCAATACATCAGAATTCATTGGGAAAGTGTGTACATTCAAGGGAAGGGGTTGCATTTGGACACTAATGGGAACTACACCCCACTTTGTTGTGAGACAGGTAAGGAATAGCTGAAGCTGGTATCTGACATATCCGAAAGTTTTAGGGTTGGAATATTTTAGTGATAGACTGAAGACAATGTTGACTCTGCATCAATTGCCGATTCACAACCACCCATTCAAAAAACAGCAATTATGCCACCCTCCTCTGCTTGCACCCTATAATCCCAGGCCCGGGATTTGGCGGAGCTGGCTATAGCTGGCTGCTGGTGAACATAGGGAACACCTCTGGTACCAGCGGGAATGGTTTTGTGACTGTTCAACTCGACTTCAAGTTGCTGTCATAATCATTATTTACAATAACATACAAACCTGAGATTCCCACGTACCAGGAGTATCACACACAATCAGGTTGGTATTACCAAATGGAAATATCTTTTCACAAGTCCCAGATGTCACAGACACAGCCGAGGATCCTTCTTCAAACCATTTGTGTCCAATCAGAGTATTTGCTGTAGCACTCTTTCCTGACCCTGTCGCTCCGATCACCATTACTTTGATTTCTCCAATATCAGGACTCTTTGTAGCCTGAGATGGTTGTGTATACATGTATGTATAACTCTCCAAGACTAGTTTATCTATATTCATTCTTGCTTTATAATCAGCTGCCTCCCACTGTTCTACTGTTGCTCCTATCTCACGAAACGTTGCTGCCATGTCTGGGGATATATGGATGTACTGTTTGAAGAAAAACATAATTTACAATGTAAACACTCTTCATGTCAAACGCTATTCTTTTCTTCAGCAAGCAGAGAAAACTGGGTTTTACATTTCATTGAAGAAGTAACATAATTAGAGAGTGTTTAGGACTGACATTTACATGAAGGAGGTTTCCATTTTTAAGAAAGAAACTAAGAATGATGAAGGGATTTCACGGTTACTAGATTGAACTCAAACAGCAATATTCTAATGGAACTGCTACCATAACGCCTACGTCGTGGCAAACAAAAAGTTTGGATGCAAAGTAGGAGAAGGCCCCACATAAGCAACAATTGAGGACAAATCTTAGATTCTTCCCAAACCTACTTAAGTGATACATTTGAAAAGATGGAAGTCACTGTTTGTACGTGTCAGTGAACTTGATTATAATTCTGCGCATACAGGGTTTATAGTAGGGTGGCCGGAGCATTTTCTTAAATGAATTAGACACATATGTATCATGTATGTCTAGAATGCCTCAATATTCGCATTTAACAAATTACCATTGTTCTGTTGATACAGTAACTAGGTAACTAACTGTAGCTGATTACCTATGCCTCACCCCTCCAACCTTTCTGACAGATCTGAAGGCAGGTACCTAGAATATACATAGGGGCAGGGCTTCCCTCACAGCACATTGCTGCCACCAATGTGTAGTGTGTGCACTAATTACCCAGTCTGATTCTCTTTATAGCCCTATCAAAGTGGTGCCGTCTGGTGTTATTTATATGAGGTAAATGCTTGGGATTGGGGTCTCAGACCCCCATATGACCCCCAGGAGATGTCCTGACGCTGGCTGGCGGTAGGTTGTATCATTTCCATTCCAAATGCATCATCTTAAGCTCATTTAGCTCTATTTCCAGTAGTCTACCGTAAACTACCAATTAAACAGTTCTAGAAAAATAATTGAGCTAAAAATACATAATTGTAGGAGGCTTATCTATATAAGATATAATTGTCTCAAGTAACTATAGGACCCCCCATGCCATGCCTGCATACAATATGCTTCAAACAAAAAAAGAATTCCGTTGATACATAGATTTGTCATCAAACAGTGTCAATTCTCCCGGAGGATAGGTTCAAGAGATCACCCAGTTATAGAGCTCAAGACAGACTCAAAATCTGAAGGTCTGTTAAGATTGCTCTTAAATTACATTATGTAATACAATTTATTATGCTAATTCCAACTCATGTATGAAGGATCCATTCAAGATCTCTTCATATCAAGTTACTAGAGTCCTCTATCTGCTTCCCAGCCAAAATCAGAGGTCATCATAAAAGGGTCACTTAATGTAGGATCAGATATAGATTGAGCGACCAGCTAGAGCCTCCGGCCACCCTATTTATAGTGTGTAAAAAGGGCAAATAGAACAGTAGGCCGATATCTTGGTACTTCTATAAGGGGTATCCTTCGCTGATAACATTTCTAAGTGGGTTATATGAAAATCCTATGACCCATCTTGAAGGTCTTGATTATTTGTTTTGTATTTTCACAATATACACTCTAAAACAGTGTTTAGATATAGTAAATGCGAATGTTCAGGAGTTAAACACTTCTCTAAACACCTTTTCCCTCTAAACATGTCTAATTTCTACAGTCATGTTTAAATCAAAATTAATAATTATGTTTATGTTCCAACATGTTTAGATAATGACATGTTTAGATATATTCATTGCATTTCAAGTCTGGAAAATGTTTAGTTCTATGACGTGGTATGGTGTTTGTTCTTATAGTTCCATATACCTATCTATATCTATATTACATATGTTTATACTATAGGTATGGATATGTACATAGCTACAAGGCCTCTTGCGGGTTTGGCAGAAGCATAATAAAGGGGCTGCTTCGCAATCTCATTTTGATCTTGACAGCAGGTGATATTGATTGGAGGAATGTGGAATCATAGACTCTACTGAAGCCGTTTTACAGTATGATACTAACCTTGCCATAGTTGATATCTTGACCTTGGCGTGCCAAAGTACCACTTATATCCATTGTCGTAGTCATGATCTTACCCTTTTAAGATAGCAATATAGCCGTTATATAGTTTCTTCTATTAATATAACGTTTTGGCATCAGTAAAGGCTCAGCGTTGATATATACAGTTACCTTCCAATACCGATGTGTGCAATTTTAAATGGTCTTGCTGTTTACAAATGTATTTCTTTATCGATGACTCATGCGACACTATCTATCTGTGTCACTGCTGTATATAATAAGGGAACACCAGACCAAGATTCAAACTACACAAAATAAACAGCCAGTATTGGCTGAGCGTGACACACATTGGTTATTTGGCTCTACAGTGTTTTGCTTTCATCTGAATGGCCAATACCCAAATAGCCAGCTTGTCTTTCTGGCTGCAATGCCAATGGGTGTGTGGCCTGATTGAACTACTGGCATTCCTTTTGGTCCAAAGTCTGAAAAAGTCTGATTTGTTTAGTAGAAAATTGAAATGAATAAATCATGGTATCACGCATTTAAACTGAGCTATAAATGTTGTGGTCAGATAAAACGCGACGTACGTTTCGCACCACATCCCTTTACAGGCGCGGATTTACTTTGGGGGGGGGGGGGGGGCTTAAAACTTAAGGCTGGATGGAGTGTGGAGGGGTAATGGTAGACGGAAATACTGTTGTGTGTGTGGAAATAGGGACGTTAGCCCCACATGGAATGTACAGCGAAATGAGACGACAAGACACTAGCGTTTTGTTTATTTTGAGTACTATTTATTTCAGAGAGAGAGAGAGAGAGAGAGAGAGAGAGAGAGAGAGACAGAGAGACAGAGAGACAGAGAGACAGAGAGAGAGAGAGAGAGAGAGAGAGAGAGAGAGAGAGAGAGAGAGAGAGAGAGAGAGAGAGAGAGAGAGAGAGAGAGAGAGAGTCTGCTAGAGAGTTCCGAATATAATTATGATGACATGAGGGACTAGGAAAATACAAATTGGTCAGCGTTGATATGCATAGTTTCTTTGTCTGTTGTCTTTTGCACAACCGGGAAATTAGGGACAAACATCCAATTGGGGGCAAAGGTCCAATTGCTGTCAAAAGTCCATGTTTTGTCAAAAAGTTCAATTGCAGCCAAAGGTCACGTTGGGGCCAAAACCTCCATTTTAGGCCTTACATCCTAACATCCAATTGGGGCCAAGGTCAAAAAGGCCCAATAAGGCCCAAACATGGCCCATTCTATCCCTGTTCCTTTCTATTATCTACTGTGGTTTATGTGATATTAGCTGGATATTGATTTCCTCAGTATTAGCTACGTGGGTAACAGAGTGTTCATCTGTCAGAGAGGCTGATTTCGATCCCAAACCCGCCTTGGTCTGCAAGCTAAACGAAATAGAAATGTTAACAGATTAATATTTTATCATTGAGGGTGTTCAACAACGTTTTAGATCATCTTAAGATCATCTAGGAATGAACATGTTGACGATTATAATGCTTGCAGAGGCCAATCAAATCAAATATAACAGAGAAAAGAAGTAGAACCACTGTGACTCTCGACTTGATCACTGAGGTAACTCTCCCCAGGACTCTAAAGTGACTTCCTAACATTAGCAGGACTCTATAATAACTCTATAATAACTCCTATTCTAAGACTGCCTAATGATTGGGAGTCACTTTAGAGTCCTGGGGAGAGTTACCTCAGTGATCGAGTCCAAACTCCCATTCAGGAGTCACTGTGATTCTACCTCTTCTCTCTGTGTATTTAAGTGGAGCTCAGGATATTGTGATGCCCACAAGGATTACCTTTTTGCCTTTGCTTTGACCTTCTGGCCAGCATCCTTCACTGATGTCTTTATTGATTTCCCTTCCTTCATTGGCTGGTTGTGCACATGGAGCAGTAAGGAAAAGAGACTCTCCTGTTGCATTTCCCTCTGATATTCTGTTTCTGCAGCATTGTTTACTGCTACAACTCTACCCTCAGCAATCTGAGTGAGGAACGTGTGTAGGGGGTCACCATGTATCTCATCCAGATATTGCATCAGGGAGATCTCTTGAAGTGCACTGTCAGCATGGGTGAGTACCACTAAGAACCGACGAGATTTAACTATAGAGGAGGATCCATCTTTGCCCTGTATCATCGAAAAAAAGAAGAAAAATGCATATTATGTTCATTAAAAAAAGAAGTTTTAGATTGTTACATTATGATAGATTATTGATGCTAAGTTAAATGCATTCCTATTAGCTATCCAAATTTAAGTTTAAAAAAAGAAATAGGATGAAAACGCATTTACCTAGGTGTTATTCTGAACATACATGTATATATCATAGGACTTTTATTGGGCACTCTGCACTCAGGTTAATTCATATCAAGTCTTAAATAATCAATGACACAATGATCACGACATCATTAATTTTATTAGTTCTAATTCAGTACTTAATTATATGTACATCAGAGTACATACCTTGAGGGACTTGATATTTGTAAGGGTTTCTTGGCTGAATCGAGGACTTGCTAGATTGATGACGATGATATAACTGAGCACTCCATTAAGGTCACGACTAGCCGTCTGCAATTTTAGACTTTGGTTAATTGAACCCACACATTTCTCATAACGCTACAGGCTATTGGAATTTAGACGGCGGTGGCCAGTGGACATGACGCTTGATCAAACTATCGTAACTGCACATAATGAATCTAATGTCCACATGGTTCTAATCTGCTGAATCTGGGAAATGCATGTATAAAGTATAATTATCCCTATGCATAGTGAACATAACATAGATGATTATAGAAAAGATAGATGGGGTCTAAACGGCCAATGTTTAATGTCATTGGTAAAACATGGACGTTTAGAACTTTGTCACAACTATCTTAAAAACCATACCATATAAAACATACCTGGGGTCCCCAAGAACCAGGAGTATCACACATAATCATTTTTTTGTCATCAATACAAACACTTTCTTCGCGAGCTTTAGATGTCACAGACACAGCTGAGGATCCTTCTTCAAAATGTTTCTGGCCAATCAAAGTATTCGCAGTAGCACTCTTTCCAGACCCTGTTGCTCCGATCACCATCACTTTGATCTCTTGAGTGTTAGGGCCTTCATAAGCCGTTGACTTTGGGTTTTCTGTGTATGAATACTTTTGCAATAGAAGGTCTATGTTTTCCTTTGCCTTTATATCAGAGGCGGCCCATTGTTCTTCTGTTGCCCCTATCTCATAGAGGGTTGCCGCCGCCTCTGGGGCAATATGAGGATACTGCGAACATGTTGACAAAAATAAACATTCTTATGTGAACCTCTGCTGCAACTTTTAGTAAAAGCAAAATAATTTTCTGAGATGTCAAGAAATCGATGAATGACTCATGATAGTGTAATATAATTATGCCCTTGATCTAAGATTAATTAATGCCTACAAAACTGACCAATTATTGATATTAATTAGAGGATGGGCCTGGGAAATAGCATACCCTCCTACAAATATATAATCCGTGTTTATAATTGGGAAGGCTATGGTGTTATATGCAGTTTTATACTGACCTTATCACTGTCAATCTCTCCACTGGCAGCCATTGTGGTGTTCAGAGTCGTTGGATCATATAAGATGAATCGTCAGTATGCCAGTTATTAGAACTTCCTCCATATAGAATTATAGGAGCAATGAAGGATCTATTTGTGTACACACAAAGAAAAGATTAAGTCAGTCTCGGTTTATGATGTTATCTGCTTATCTATTGATGATCAGTCATATGTCACACAACCCATGGTCACCTAGATGTTATTTTCTCAAGTGTTTTTAAGACCACCGCCATCAGGACATGTATATGTAGGCCTGGTATAGTGTACTGGTCCCCTCCCCGGTCTCCTCCCGATTATCTATTGTCTTGATAAGTATAGAGGTATTATAGAAATTTCCCAAAGATTATGACATCAGTATGATCAAGTTTAATAATACTCTTACGTTCAACATGTATAATAACTGTAAACATTCTCTCCCATGGCCCCCTCCACCATAGTTTATCTCTGTACAGCCGATATCAAGATCTTTATAGACAGGCAAACATATGACTCATAGGGAGGACACAAACACGTTTTCTTGATCTTTTTACTTGAGATACACAATGACCCCATTATCTGTAGAAAGTGATATAGCCTCTAATGCAGAAACATAGAGATATCAGTAGGACATCATTATTCACAGGCGGTGCAGTATTGATTACCACATTCCTTGTAGCATAAAGGAAGTAAGTTCAGTTTCGTGGTGTTCATTTCATGCTTTGGTGTTGCATCTCCCTCTATATCAAATTCTATGTTTTATGTTTATCTTAACTCATCTGCACAAATTAGAATAGTCTTGTGTGATTCGGAAATGCAATAGCCTCACATCTGCCTAGTTGGATTACTGAGCTAACAATATTCCTGCAGTGTTTTCCCAGTTCTGAAAACTAAATTATGATACAAAGCATAGAGGAACAGTGATATAATGGTAAGAAATAAGTAGGATGCAGGATCGGTGATATAATGTTGGTATAATTATAGTATATTAATGGGTTAAGTAGTCTGCAGTGTAAATAGGTTAACATCTTGAGACATTCAGGTGGATTAATAAAGTCTATGCATGACAGGGAAAGAGATTATGAATCCCCAATTCCTGTTTATTTCAACTTTGCACCACTCACCTTGGACACTTAACACTAATCTAACAGATAGGAGTCGTATAATAGACCAACATATTCCCAGTACAACCCACCAGCCCACTAAGAGTAAGGTAAATCAAAGCATTTAAATCATTGGTGACTGGATATGATTGAACCAATAGGCCTACATTCTTACTAAAATATTCTCTGTTTTTTTTCATAAGTCCATAATTCACTTTGAAAGGCCTGATTGATAACACCTGGTGCCTTCACTTTCAATTTCACACTTCTTCAATGTAGCTATTTGGCTTATAATATGTTTCTCCGAGATTATGTGACGATACGACCCAATATCCATCTCACAAATATAGGTTATTTTATCTCAAAATAACTTTCTTAACGTTGTACAACGTTTGGCCATAATAACGAGCCGTAGAGAAACGTTCTGAAACGTTGTATAACCTTTTTTTGTTTACCGGGTTATGACAAGTGCTGGAAAAAATATGAAGGAATTACTATTTCTAAGGTAAATTCCTTTCTCTTAGTTCACCCTACCTAGTTTGGGTGGATGCAACAACCAACAAAACAGCCAAGCATCACTGAGGAGATGTCGGACCAACTGACTACTCCATCTGAGAAGAAGGGGGAGATTGAAACAAATATTGCAGGTCAAGAGATGTCAGAGGATAACGCAAGGTTAGTAAAAGTTTTCGGGTTGTTAGATATTTAGGCAGAGTTACGAAATAAAGGACAAACATATGGAGCAAAGATTAAAATGATCCAACGTTGAGACCTTGTTCAGGTCTACATCAGAGCAGTCAGAGCAGGTCTACATCAGAGCAGTATCGACAATCCATGTAAAATTTGTTACACAAACTTTGCATAGGAAATGCATCCTTAGTAACGTTTACATGCTTCGATGCCAATGAGACTGCGACATAATTATGTGGAGAAACTTTGCAACCTGATATAACTGATAACTTATCATGAATATGGATTTTGCATAAACAATATACATGTAGTGCATTGAGAATAAAGCAGTGTAAATGGGAATTGTAATATACAATTTGTCATAATGATTTGAAATTCTTTGCGCAATAATTCTTCCAAGTTCCAGGGAGCCTGAGACAGAGAGTCCTAAGACTAGTGATGAATTTACGGGTGACTCTACACATGCTATCAAAGAACAGTCACACGTAGAAGAAGTAGACCGTCCTGAGTATGTACTACAGCCACATTTTCTGATAGAATATATAGGTGATTGGAAATTAAGTGATATGATGAGGGTTATTGCATGTTTCCAACCAAATTGGGCCTTAATCAGGGTGTGTAAATGATTAATATTGATAAATTCGCGTCATAGAGTAAGTCTACAATGTCTAAGTGTAACATATATTACAGGACAGTTCATTGCATCTCTACTGATATACATGTTTGAGAGAGTTCATATCTATGTTACAGTAGTCATGTAATTACATAATTATACACTCATTGTTATTATTATTATTATTATTATTATTATTATTATTATTATTATTTTATCTTTTTTACTTTACTAAAGCAGCACAGTTCAGGACGATGAGAAAGCGTTAGACAGTCCAAATGAAGCAACAGGAAGGAACTATGATGTCCCTGATGAGAAAGAACCCAAACCATCTCTGGCCAATACGGGGAGTGAGCCACAGGATGATCATCATGGCACTCAAGGTACAGGTGTGAGCGAAATCACCAATGAGACAGCAGCTGATCCTTTGGCTTCTGCTGCAGGGAAGCAAGTGGAAACAAGGGATGCCAGCATACTTTCTGATGAATCAGATATGTTTGGAGTTAAAGTGGAGTAGGTGATTGTATTTCCTTCCCAATCAGTATTGTGTATACAATAAGCTTAAAATAAAGTTTTAATCATGGCAATAGAATGATTTTCTCCTTGCAATTGAATTGAATATTACTACAGGGGTTGCAACAGAGTCATCTTGCCTGATAAAATGTAAAGCATTACATAATGACTTGCATATTAGTTAGTCTACAGTGCGATTACTTGAAAAATACACATAACCCTTAAAATCGTAGTGCATGGGAACAAGTGGTATCCACACAATATCAATGGCTATGGCCTGATGGTATTATGTATTCTTATTTTATTGTTAATTATTTCTCGGTACAATTATACAAAAATACTTCTGGGATGATGTACCAGTGATACTTAACAAATCCCATGACTGTCTATTATGATTTGAAAGGTAACGAAGAATAGTGCATTCAATTTCTACTCTTAATGTATATTTGAGAGAGTGTATGATAATGTTGTAGTACCTTATATTTACCGCATTCCTTTACTACAGGAACACAATTCAGGACGTTGAAAAGGCATTAGATGGTCCAGGGATGGAAGTGGAAAGTGAGGCAGTAACAGGTAATTTGGATGTGCCTGAGGATAGAGTTGAGTAAGTGATTGCATTTCAAACGATAATACCATGTTCGGTGCGTATGGGCCCTGTGAACCTGCTAACCAGCTTTCGGCTGTGTCGGTTTTAAAACTATATCTATCAATCAAACGATAATAACTTGCCAATAAGATAAACATGAGATAAAGTATCAAACATATCAATTGATTTTCTCACAGGAATAGAATATTACCACCGGTGTTGGCATATTGCTGTTATACATGAGAAAAGATATCATTAAGCTAAGCACAATGTATTTCATGATAAATACACTACTTGTAATACTTATTACGTGTACTAAAAATATACAAATAATGATTATTGTTTGAGATGGTAGAATATGCTTTATTGCAATTGATACAAGCATGGTATCAATATAGAAAGTAAGATAGATCTCTTTGTTGGCCATTTTCTTAATAAACAGAAACCCCAGTCCGCAAGACGGAAAAGTACAGGATGGCACACAGAAAACTGATGTACATGCAAATGATTCCAATGGGGAAAACAAAGACATCTCCCCTCTGGCAAACTCAGACGTTGAGAAGGAAAACAAAGGGTCAGGCAGTGGTGATATAACCTACCCCGTGATTACACCCATAGAGCAGAAGGGAGAAGATGAAATAGATGACGCCCACCCAGATACTACAGCACCAGCAGTGTTGGAAGATAAAGCAAAGTAAGTACATGACGAATCTTCCTATCTCTACCCCACCTTTTCTAGGTTTCATATTAATTATTCAACTAATCCACTTATTTAGAAACTCAATGACTGTGATTCATTAAATTTCATGTAAAAGTGTAAGGTAATAATTCTAACTAGTTTTATTCTCATCTGCTTAGTTCACATAATTCATTTATTTTCCTAAAGGAACACAATTCAGGACGATGAAAAAACATTAGATAATTCAAAGGAGGTGGAAAGGATGAACGATAACGTCCCTGATGAAGAAGAATCCAAATTACCTCTAGCCAATTTAGAGACTCCAGAAAAAGGTACTGATGAGACAGCTGAATCCGTGGCTGCTGCAGGGAAGCAAGTGGAACGTGAGACAGTAACTAATAAATCGGATGAGCCTGAGGATAGAATAGGGTAAGTATTTGCATTTCCTAACCAGCCAGTATTCTCAACAAACTTTAATAACCTGCCAATAAGATAATCATGAGATAGAACATGCTATTGGGATGGTATGTATTTGCTGTGAGTCCAAGATGGAGAAGCTTGAGACTGGAGGTGAAGCTAAAACCGATCTCACAACTGCACATAATGAACACTCACGTGAGGAGAAGAGAGAAACTACCGAGTATGTTTTTGGTCACATTCAAATGGTAGAAACCACCCAACATTAACATAATTATTTGGAATTTGGAGCCCTCTATAATGACAAGATAGCACTCAATATCAATGTTACAGCAACATTCTTATTGTCATCTATTATGATATACAGCTATCCGAATCTTGAAGATGAAAAAGCACAGGATGATACACAGAAAATTGACAAAAATTTAAAAGATGCCCCAGAGCTTGAGAGGAAAGGCAAACATGACCACCACGTTCCCCAAGGACCATCATCAGTCACATGCAGTGCCGAGACAACCAAACCCTTGTTTACCCCCATAGAGAAGAAGGGAGACGATGAAAAGACACCTTTACTCCCCAGCAAGTAAGTCGACAACCTCATTTGTGCAATAACAATATCATAAAGATTATACATGTCGTATTATCAAGTAGTCAACATCATCTCTTGAATCTCAATTATCACCAAGCCAAATACTTACAATGCCCAAAGAACTGGCTATCCAGGAAGGCCGTCCTATCATATTCTTCTCCATACACTTAGTCTTCTGGGCTTTTTTGAAATCGTCTGTAAAATGTATTCAAGAATATCTTATCATCCTCGGCACGCCTCCACCAGTATATATTCAGCATGTTACATAAACGCAACTATTTCTTGTTATGTTCCTCCTCCTCACAGCCAAACTCCCAAAAATCAAAAGGTAACAGTGGAGACAACATTGGTAGCCGTGGTGATTGGAGTGACGGGGGCAGGGAAAAGTGCCACTGCTAACACTCTACTGGGGGAGAAGAAGTTTGCAGAGAACAGTTCTGCAGCATCTGTTCAAACAGCTACACAGTCGGAAACAGTCCCTATTGGTGCAATGGGAGTTGGAAACCAGAACAAGGTATGTATCTCTTATTAAGTATCGACTGACATTATAAACCACTTAATGATAGTATAAAGATTCTTTTGGAACAAGAGTGTGACAAGGGTGCTAGAATGTAGTGCCTCAGAGATTCAAACCTGTATCAGCGTGAATTATCTTATTAATGAGTATCTTTTATAAAATAACTCAACATTGCCTTTATAACAGGAACTTGTATGATTTCACAGGGTAAATATCCACATTTAAGTGAAGAGCAAGTTGAACAATTCAACATGATTAATGCCACAGAGGAACAAAAGCAAAGAGCTGACGGCAAAGCAAGAGAAGAAATTGAAAAAAAGCTGAAATTATATGGCCACAAGAACTTGGTGGAAGGTGATTTAACCTCCAAGTACACACACATCACAATAGTAGATACTCCGGGATCGTGGAATCTGAAGGTCATTAGATATATCTCTTCTCTTACTAAAGCAACACCATAATAAATACAACTATGATGATATCTAACACTGCTAGATATATGGTTTCCTTGAGTATCTCAGCACGTCCAATGACACATGATACATCTGCTATGCCTGTACACAAGTTGGCAGTAACCAAAGGAAGACTTTGCCTTGAAACTTCATTCCAACCTCTTGATTGCACAATATCCACACATGTGTATTTATTTTTATAACATTAACAAACTATGTTAATGTCACAAAGTAACAACGTTTCAAAAGTGGGCATGGACTACTTTATAATTCCAGAATGCAGTCAAACAAGTAGGAACTGGTGTTATCTACACTATCGTCATAAATCTCGCGAGCCCAAGATTTGGAAAGGAAGACCTCAAAAAGCTCAACTCTCTTAAGGTATCATTATATATAGAGCTCAAAGATGTACTAGCAGAACAGCTATATCCTTCACGTCGTGTTTTGACTATATCACTATCAATATAGAATATCTTAGCAATTCTGTTTAGGGTTAGTTAAACGTTGACTTTGATCTGGCCTATATAGGATTAATCTGTCTTCTTGATATAAGATACAGTTATGGACCTTTGTTACAGGGGTACGCTGGAAAACGCATTGGCGAATCGGGGAGGTGTGTCTTCGTTCTAACCCATGCAGATAGCGCCCTCCGGGGCAAAAGCCTGACAGAATACCTAGAAGAGATCAAGGGTGATCCCCTTTATAGCCTCCTTACCGCCCATGTGAGTTCGGGAAAGGTTCTGGCCCTCAACAACTGTGCAGAAACAGTGTATGAGCAGGACCTTCAGCGGATGTCAGTTCTGAATGTGATGGGTGAAGTTGTAGAGAAGACCAAGGAGGAGGATGGAGGGGTCTGTTCCATGTGTGCAGCATTTATCCATCGAATTCTATCCCGGTTGAGAGAATGGGTCGGAAGCGCCTGTTGCTGCTTTGGAAGCAAGGCATATGATTTACATGACCAGACGACCGGCTAGAACTGCTGGTGGAGGCAGGATAAACTAATCGGACACAACAGCTTCATGATCGGCTTGAAAAAAAGTATGTCAGTGAAGGTGCTTGCACCAGATCAACTGCCAATTCCTGACTTTTTCCATGGTCCTTAACATTATCTGCTTCTACCATTAGCCTCTTGATCACTAGAATAAAGTGGGATTCAAAATATTGATCATACATTAATGTAACAGGTTTATATGGCTGATCTGATGTTGATTTTGAGTTGCTGCATGAGTGGGGTCACCAATTTGTCTAAATGAAGTTGTATGACCAACATTAGAACTAAGGCAGTAGTATTTGTCCAATGCTGCTGTCACAAGCCAAATATTCCTATATGTTAAAGCCTATAGCATCTCATGAATAACATCCTTTACGTAAATAAATCATACCAATACAACTATAGCTATGGTTATAATAAGTTACTAAAAAAGAGAAATGTAATACAGTTCTTGGTGGAAATAAATAAAATCGACAGAAAAAGGTTATTTGTTATAGCTCATTTCCAGATAAATTAAAAAACCCAAGACCTGAACCTGTGTGCTGTATAAACGCCAGGTGCCGCAACTAGTCGATACCTAAGTACTGATACCTGTATCTGTACGTCACAATCTATGCAAATTTATGCTGTCACCTGGTGCATGAAGGGCAAACATGGAAGAAAGTATTACTACCATAAATTCCCGCATATTACCTGCAGGTTGTGTGCAAACCAAACTCAGTTTTGATTTGATATTACACATGCCTATATACGGTGCGGGTTATACGAGGGCTTTCAATACTAAAACAGGTTTTCAGATTCAGAAACGGGTCATACACTGTAAAAAAATTCCCTTGAATTTACGGAGAATCTCAGTTAAATTTGACAGTGCAACACCGTTTTTTGGTTTACAGTGAATCACTGTAAATCTCATCTATTTTACAGTGAAATTCTGTAATCCATTACAGTGAAACTCCATTATTTCTTTTACAGTGAACCTCTGTTTTCTGGTTAATTCTATCTTTTCCTACCAGGTGGCAGCTTAGTTCATCAGGAGAGTTTTCTGAAGGTTCTAGGTTCTAAAGCAGTATAAATATGCCAATATGCTAATATTTTTCAATATCTTAATTCACTATAAAGTAGATATACAGATGTAATTTAGATTTGATGAAATATTCTTCTTGAAATTATTCCATCTTGATGCTAACATTCTATATTTGGAATGCAAAAGGAACGTTTTTTTGTAAAGAATTAGCACATATGACACTTTCTGGTTGCCATGGAAACCATCCCAGAAGGCCAATTTAGAGATAATAATCCTAATTTATTAAAATGTCCCATCGGTTACCCAAAACTGAAAACAGAACGTAAAAATTCCATCTAGAAGCAAATTTAGACCAATAAATCCAATTTTATTCCATTATTTCTAAATAAAACAGATTTTTCATGATAATCAATATTTACTATCGGATACAATGCATTAAGAGCTTATTCACCATTTTCAGTTAGTGGTCTGTACCAATGTTTGAAAAGGGATTCCCAGAAACCTACCAGGAATTCTTTAGCTCATAATATCTTATTCTAAAGATTATGACACTAACTTTAATTACTAATTTCCCCCCTGGAGGGGTCTTTTCCCTCGCCTGGTCACATAATATATGCTCAGCACTGTAGTTGGTGTTCTTTGGCGGAGTGAAAAGCAAGAAGAATTGGTGTTCTATAACAATTCTAGAGTCATGTTTGCTCATGAATTGTGATTATAAAGTGCTGTGCATGTGCTTCATAATAATCATGAAGTCCTGGCACAAGATGTCTTATTGTACAAAATTGGATATGGTTGATAATTATAATGAACTGCACACTGATATAAACACAGAATAAAACAGTGAAATTCCGTAAAAATTATTGTTACTTCTAAAAACGGAATTCCCTAAAAAAACACGGTGACTTTGAAAAACGGAATTCCCTAAAAAAACGTGGGTTTCCCGGCTCCTATTGATGCCAGTGCTTCCCCGTTTTATCTACGGAATATTTTTTACAGTGTATAATTCTTCTGAGATGGAGGTGCGGTATACACATTAGATGCGGGTAGTACAGAGGAATTTAAGGTACTGACTCTCATCTTATCTGATTCTGAGTAAGTCAAGCACCACCATATTTGACATGTGTTTTCACTTGTATGCTGGTTCATTGCATGACAACGGATGAGTTCACTAAGTTATACCAAGCTATTAGTCATATTTTCTCTTATTATCAAAAAGAATAACTGTAACCACTGGGCCAGGTTTAGCAGGGGGGTGGAGTCTTATAAGCTCTATGGCAGGAATCTCAGGGGAATTATATTATAGGACCCCATTCAACACCGACTGTACAGTGTACATAATTCATATTTTATTGTTAAATGTTGTAAGTTAATATGCAGCGTTTGTGATCTGAATTCAAGGTCATAGTATCCATGGGACAAGTAGGCCTACATTGCAGTGTACAAGAGGTTATCATACCCAGAAGCATGAATAACAGTTTATACATGGACCGAAAACAAATTTAAAAAACTACAATCCCTGTATATCACAGTTCTGCGCCACTCAACCTAGAATCTGCACCAATTTAACAGATAGTAATGATAAAATACACCGACATTCTCCCAGTACTAACCACCAACACCAGCTAAGGAAGAGTAAGGTAAATTTAAGAATTTAACTCGTCTATAAGACTAGCTATCATCGAACCTGTAGACTCGCTTTCTCACTAGAATACTGTTTTTCTTTTCATATGTTCATGTGCTGTAAAACCTCGCGTATAAGCCTAAGTCGCGTATAAGCCGCATCTAGACTTTAGGCCAATCCTATAAGCTGCACTGGCGATCTGAGTATGGTGATTGTAGTACTGTGCCATAGTAGCTAAAACTCGTATATAAGCCGCACCTGCGATCTGATTCGCGTACTAGCCACGAGGTTTTATGGTAATTATATTATTCTAAAGGAATGGTGAATACCTGGTTCCTCCATTCCACTTTCACGTGTACCCTTCTTATCGTCTATGTGTGGCCATTCCTGATAGCAAATGTCTCATGAGTGATTTTAGATACCAATGTGGGCCACCAGAGCGCACCACATTGGCCAAAACATAGCAAGAACATGAAGGAATAACTAATGCCAAGAGCAATTATATATTTAGCTCTTCTTCTCACAGTTCGTCATAGCTAATTTGCGAGGATGCAGGAGCCAGTGAAACAGCCAATTAATTCTACAAGCATCACTGAAGAGATGGCGGACCTCTCGACTACTCCAACTGAGAGGAAGGAGGTGATTGAAACAGATGTTGCCGGACTAGAGATGACAGAGGATAAAGCAAAGTTGGTATAAGTATTATTCACTGTAGAAATTTCGGACTGCATCCTCAATAACATTGAATGGCTTTCCTGCCTCCAGAAGTGAAGTGTAAATAGACCGCCACAAGGTGATCCTGAAGTATTTTGGACAACCATGAAAGACATTATTACCAATATTCCACATATTAATAGGTTTGAATTATTTATTATGGGGGATATGAACATTAACATGCTGGATACCACGTCTGAGTATGTAAGTGACTTCAAGCTGGGTATGTTGGGCTTTGGCTTGCTGAATGTCATAAATTGTCCCACACGCTATGCAGAAAATGATACCTGCCTAGACCTTATATTTACTAACTGTGATACAGTGGAGAAGTCAGGATGTGTAGAATTTGGTTTAAGTGACCACGAGATGGTTTACGCATCATCAACATACTATGTAGAACCCAAATCACCTAAAGTAGAGTTCAGTTGTCGCAGAATGAAGCAGTACACAAATGAAAAACTCATCAAGGGTTTAAGTGGCTTTAATTGGAAAAAATACTATGACTGTAAAGATGTTGAAAAGCTATGGAAAATTATGGTTGATAGAATTACACATGTAATGGATTGTCTCTGCCCATTTGTAGAGTATAAGGTCAAGAAGGAAAGGGATCCTTGGGTAACACCAGAAAGAGTGAGTGCTATCAAAGAAAAAGACAGAGCTCTGAGTAAAGCAAACAAATCTAAGGATAAACAGAGGATCAAAATTGCCAAAGCCGATAGGAATAGAGTATCCAGAGAAGGTAAAAAATGTAAAAGGGAATTTGTTTTGAAATTGTTGGATGAATACAAACATGATCCCAAACAATTCTGGTTTGAGTTAAATAAAGTTATGCCGGGTAGAAAGTCTAAAGCCATTATCAAATTGATAGACCAAGAGACAAAAATATTGGTGGATGATTCAGAGGTTCCGGGATTCATCAATGAGTACTTTACCCAAATAGGGTCAAAATTGGCAAGTGGCAATAATGATGTCTGGGTACCTGATTTTGAGCGAGTTGAGGTGGATATGGAAAACTGGTCTACCAATGAGGAAGAGGTGATTAAATTGATAAAATGTATTAAGACACACAAAACCTCGGCAGTTGATGGTCTGAGTACTAAGGTCTTAAAGGATGCCTTTATGTTTTTAAGTGAACAAGTTACACACATATTTTCAGTGTCACTTGTAACTGGAGTAATTCCAAAACAATGGAAAGAAGCAGTTATTATCCCCATTCCCAAGGATGGAAACTTGACAAATGTTGAAAACTACAGGCCAATATCATTACTTCCACTTCCCTCCAAATTACTTGAAAAAATAGCACACAGAAACATCATGGACTTTTTAGACCAAGAAAAGATTCTTAGTGATAGACAGGGCGGGTATAGAAAAAACTGTTCAACAGTGATGACCATAGGGGAATTAACAGATGACATACTTAGAGAAAGAAATGTGGGGAGGGAAACCTTAGCGGTATTTGTAGATTTAAAGAAAGCATTCGACACTGTCCACCACGAAATTCTATTAAGTAAATGTGAAAGGTATGGGTTAAGGGGTAAGGTACAAAATTGGTTAAGTAACTACTTGGGAAATAGAAAGCAGAGTACACTAGCAAATAATGTCAAGTCTCCACCACTGGAAATAACATATGGCGTTCCGCAAGGTTCGATACTAGGACCATTATTATTTTTATTATATGTGAATGATGTGGTAAAAATCATGAGACATGTTAAAATATTACTGTATGCTGATGATACGGTGTTATACCTCTCGGGAGATAACTCAAAGGATGTAAATAGGAAAATGCAGGACGACCTTGATAGATATGTGAATTGGTGTAAGTTGAATCGTCTGACACTCAATGCAAAAAAGACAAAATACATGTGTTTCGCCAATACATATAAATGGAAGGATTGTAAACTCAGTGTAAATGGTGAAAAACTATCCGGAGTGTCTAGTTATAAATACTTGGGTGTGATTCTGGACGAGGCATTATCGTATGAGAAATTTGTCAATAACCAATTAAGGACCACGGGTTTTAGAACCTACCAGTTGGCTCGTCTGAATGCAGTGATAAATGTACCAATATCTGTTTTGCTATACAAGACTTCGATCTTGCCAATTTTAGAATATGCTGACATACTGTATTCAGGTATCAAAAAGGATTTGAAAAGAAGGTTGCAAAAAGCACAAAATAGAGGTTTGAAGGTTGCCCAAAGAGCACCATTTAGAACACCCACCTATGATGTACATGCCGAGGCCAACCTTAATATGCTATGTGACAGGGTAGAGTACCACCAAATGAAAGAAGCGTATAGAAGATCAAGTTTGGATAAATACCGGGATAATAGGAATTTAAACACCAGAGCCTGGGATGGGCCTATCTTAAAATGTCATACCCCTAATGGAGCAGCATATACACGAAGTTTAGAACATGTAATAGCAAATCTTTGGAATAATTTAGACCCCCCGGAACGAAATTCAGAATCTCTCGACAGTTTCATGTTGCTACAAAAGACTAAGTTACAAATTAAGAAACCCAAGTTACAACCGTTTAGAATATAAAAGTACCCACTCCTCTCCCCTACCACCCACAAGAATTATGGTTTAAGTTACTTTGGTATAGATAATCCTGATATTTTCATTTTTTAAACTATTTTTTATCTTAAATGACGATCTATTATTTATTTTTTTAAATACTCACCCTTGTCACAAATGGATTTCATTGAGATATATGCTACCTGACTAAGACACAAGTGTTGTTGTGTTTTTGATACAACAAAGACAAATTGATGTATGTAAAATTAATATACCTTGGCTGTGTGAGCCAAATCTACCTGTGTTGGATTAATATAATAGGTAAGGCTGCCGAAATCAAACTACTCGAACAGAGTAAGACGCAGCCGTTCTTTTAGTGTTCATCACCTGATTGATATATTATGATACCATCATTGATGGAGAGATGTTATTTTGAAAACTGTGATCTATGACTTAGATGTAACTGTATACTGATTAATGATGAACACGAAATAAAGATAAATCAAATCAAAAAAAATGTGATTGTGACAACCATGGAGAAACTACATCACAGCATAAGGTAATCAAATAACTAATTAACAGCTCAGATCAAAGATAAACAATGTAGAATGAAATCCTTGTCAATAGTGAACACATGTGGACAATCACACACTCTTTTGATGATTATTTCAGGAAGCCTGGGATGGAGAGTACTGGGACTGATGATGAATCTAAAGGTGATCCTGAACATGTACCCAAAGACCAGTCACATATGACGGAAATAGAACAACCTGAGTATGAACTACTGTCACATTTCGAAAATAGAACACAGTCATATCTATAAATGGATGTAAATCAAATAATACTATCAGAATCCGTACTGTCTCTATTTCAATTGTCATAAAGTTACGAAACAAGTTACTCCTTAATCGGGTGTGCAGACAATTATGATAACTCATTTATGTTTTAGAGTAAAGTCTATTACAAGACAGTGTATCAACTAGATGTCTACACATATCCATGTTTGAAAGGGTTCTATATAATTGTGGACAGTCGAGGGAAAAGGGTCCTCCAAGGTAAAAACTCAATAAGAAAATTGATGTCATTAGCTTTCCAGTGATATCTTTTCTTAGCAAGTACCACCTCTAGTTTTTGAGTATTGGCTCTCTGAATATGTGTGGTCACTTTCTAATCTTAAATGCCAATAAGCTCTATCTTACTTTGTTTTAGAGATATTCCTGTCTAATTAGCATAATTATGCTAATTACCAATTATCCAAACCTTTTCAAACATTTGGTCATAGCTTTTGATCTAAAAATGGTATTCACATTCTGTTTTTTAGCATAGAACTCATTTTGGGGCCTTCTATCAATTTTTTTTTAAATTTCTCGATTAAAAATGAAAATCATGTTTCCATGGCAACCAACATGTGCAAAAACACCAATTCATGGCCAAAAATGTTCTTTTCCATTCCAAATATTGAATGTTTTCATCAAAGATGAAATCCTCTAATGTGGCCTATGATATTTTACATAAAAAGGTAGTATAGGTAAGTTTTTGCTATATTTTGGTCCTCTTTTGGCTATATGGAACCCCTGGTGTCCAAAGTTGGTATTAAAAATCCCTCACGGAGGGCCCTTTTCCCTTGTTGATCCACAATATATTGTATTTCTTGCTCATTTAATTCACCCAAGCAGAGCAATCCAAGACAATGTGAAACCATTACATACTCCAAAAGAAGTGGAAGAAAAATCGACTGATGTCTCCCGCGAAGAAGAAAATTTTGACAGAGAGACAAAGGATGGTCATCATGATGCTCCAGATATAGGCGTGACCCCCAGCATCAACGAGACCATTGAGCCCTTACCTACTCCAACAGGGAATCAGGATGATAGTGAAGAGAAAGCCAGCCCAGAACCTGATAATTCGGATGTGCTAGAAGATAAAGCAGGGTATGTGATTGGATTTATTTACCAACTATTTTGCCAATACCGTCACAATTTTAGTATAATGTTTATCATGTCAGAATGCATACAATGTAGTAGATTACACTCAAGGGTCCTACAAGATTTTTGAATATAGAATATAAACAAGGTGGTCAAGAATAAGAAAAGCAGTATATAAAAGTAAATTTGTCTGGATATTTGCATTGGTACACCATACTATATTGATCATGCAATTGTGATTATGTAAGAAAGAAAAGAAGAAAGACTTTCAACATATTTTATTTATGGATTCTTCCAGGGAGTCCCAGATGGAGAGCATTGAGGCTGAAGAAGAAGCTAAAGGTGACTCTAAACCTTCGCCCCCAGAACATTTACAGATGGAGAAGGAGGAGACATCTAAGTTAGTATTTTGTTTACATTCTTCTGTAAGAAGGATTCAATATAATTATATTTGATTGGAATAGGGCAACGATGTAGGAGTATTCTGCTAGAATGCATGCAGTGTTATATCACTAGCTACATCATTGTATCTACATGTACATTAAAATTTTCTTTATATTGTAAAGAGTAATATCTCACTATCGACCTTTATATGTACAGCAATTCCATTCTGGAAGATGAAAAAGTACAGGATGGTCCACAGGAAACAGACAAAACTGAAAAAGGTGTCCTAGAGTGGAACAAAGTCAACTCCCCTCTGGCAAACCCAGACATTGAGAATAAAGTCAAAGATGACCAAGATGATCCTCAGGAGCCATCCTCAGACACATGCCGTGGTGAGATAATTTACCCCGTGATTACACCCATAAAGAAGAAGGGAGAAGATGAAATAGATAACGCCTACCAAGGTGCCACTGGGCCAGCAGTGTTGGGGGATAAAACAAAGTAAGTGAGATATTACCATATTGACCTTAGGTTAGCTCTAGGACACTGGGACAAGATATAGATAAGGCCAAATTAGTTGTGGATGTAACATTGGGGTAATGGCAATGTGATTATGACAGTAAGTGAACTATTTTCTTTTAAAGAAAATGCATGGCGAAGTTCAGAAATTTCCGTTACACCTTCCAACATCTTGGTGGATTACAAAAAGGCTTTGATAGTGTGAATCACAAGAACCTTATTCCCAAAAGATACAGTTTCTAGCTAAAGGCTGCCTAGCTTTTCAGGAAAGCCGTCAGAACTGCAAACAACACCCCTAACAAAGCTAGCTTTCTGCATTGCGCAGGGTTCTGTTATTGGGATACTATAGATGCATCCTTTGTAAAGCTCTAGAAAATGCAAATTAATAGAATCGAAGCCATAGGCACTTATCAGATGCAAGCCCACTGAAAAATGAAGTCTCAAAGTATTTCTTGTTGATCAGCGCTGGCAGCAGTGAATGCCAAGGTGCAGCTATTCTCCCGATAGAAGTTGAAGACAACAGAGAACGAACAGATACTTCGCCAAATGAAGAGACCCCTTTATTGCCCAGAGAGTAAGTTCATTCTTTGTGATTGTAGGTCCTTGGAGCTTTTCATTTAAATTAGTAGATTAGTAAGCTGTAAGCTTTATTTCGTTACATCCAGTGAAATGCTACATTCATTATTGTATATTCGGTTTTTCAAAAATAACTTTGGGTCATACATCATTAAGTAATAGTCAGTAATTAATACAATTTGTCCGTGGTTGTCCTTAAATCTCCCCAGTATGAATAACAGCTTTTGACAGCTCTATACTAGAACACTGTGCACCTTCCCTGATGCCCAAACTTCACTTCATGATGCAATTCTGTTGGTGATATTTAAAAAGATAATATTTTAGCTAACATGTCTAGGCAAACGGTTGCATCCACACAGTCTTACAAAAATTGAACCTTTGCCAGTAGATCTCTGGCATTCAGGGAATAAAAATTCAGCTCACTCTTCTTTGCTCCACAGGTCTATGGGAATTGCTAGTAACAAGCCTCGTACCACTGCGGTTACAGCCAACAGAGGTGCAGGAGGAAATGTGTAAGTAGCCTTAATCACCTTCAGGCTTTGTATCACATTAGTTCCTGGAGGGGGATCATTCTGTATTTCCATTGGCTGTAACTAATATCAATGGTACAAGTTCTGTCACCTCTCCTTCTCGCATGTCTGTGTAGCAAAAAGGAGTTAGCTCAGAAACCTTTTCACCATGTTGCACATTCGTTCCTGCAGCTTACAAATTTCGCAGGCCTATTCCATAATAAAAATTAAAAACATTAAAAATAGCTTTGATTAACTTACAATGTTGGTGTGTACTCTAGGACTTGTACCTTCAGTTCTAATTGGAATATCAGAAAAATCCTTTCAGTTTTGGAAAGCCCGTGATCAGCATGACATCTGGTCTTCTAGAAGCCAGACCAGAGCCATTTTAGGCGGATACATTGCCACCGTCTGGCACGTTTTGGCAAAGACTGCTCCAATGCTTAAGCTTTATAGTTGATGATGCCATTCCTTTTATACATTCTAGCATGAAATCCAACAAGAATGCACAAAATCACACCAGATATATTCAGGCTTTATGCTATTCTTGCTTTTCAGCAAAACCAACACTCGTAGGCATCCTTCGAAACAAAATGAAGAGAGAAGACTGGTGGCCATAGTGATCGGGGCAACTGGGGCAGGTAAAAGTGCTACGGCCAACACCCTGTTGGGGCAGCATGTGTTCAAGGAGACCAGTGGTGCAGTGAGTGCAGAGACATCGTCCAAGGAATACACAATCAAGTTGGATGACATGGACTTCTCAAGTTCCATATTGGTATGTATCTCCTCGAGGTTGTGTCTCGTGGAAAAGATCAGAGTTATGACTGAGAATGGTCATATCCCTAATGCCTGATTGCCACTGGTACGATTTAGTAGACAATAGAGGAATCTTCTATACATTATAGTTTAAATTCATGCCTGGACCTACAAAATTATATCGCTGGAGTTCAGACACAATTTCCGCTTGTTGCTCAGCATGATCACACTCTTTAAGACAGATGGAGTTTACTGCAGCTACGGTTTATCAAGATTAAATAGATTAATCATCTCACCTAGATCAGTAAATTCCAGCATAGAGACAATCAACATGATTACATTCAAGCTAACTTATAAATAAATTATATATATATAAAAGCAGTATCCACACCTAACCCAAGAACGGCTCAAGGAACTAGAAGATGTTGGTGCAACCGAGGAACAAATTCAGAAAGCTGACGAAAAGGCAAAAGGGTTGATTGATAAACGACTGAAGGGGTATGGCCACAGCGTGACTAATGCGCAGCACAAGACTTCCCTCTATACATCGCTAACAGTAAAGGATACACGAGGATCATGGAATCTTAAGGTATTTGGTCAAATATCATCTGGTGCCCTTAAGTAAGTTATCATAAACATTAAATAGTTTCTCTCTTCTTGCATAGCCAGTGTTGATTATGAGTGTATGGCATGTTTCTTCTTTTCTGTGCCTTAAGGTAATACACTCTTCCAGTCGTGAACTTTTGGCATCCCAGAATATGATAACTTCAGGGCCCAGAATTACCACTGTGAATGAAATCTATTTAGAAAATCTTCTATCGATACTCTGTGAACAGTTTAAGAAAATTGTAGCATTTCCTCTGTCATAAATATATATCCTGGTCATTTTTAAACATGTTACTAAATGATACATATACTTGACTTTAGGGAATGGGATCATGCAATGCTGCTGTGATCTACATTGTAGTAATTAACCTAGCAAGTCCTAGATTCAAGCAGCAACAGCTGGACACATTGCGGTCTCTGCGTGTACGTATCTATTTATTATTACATACTTTCCTATCCCTAGTCTCTCAACAAAGGACTAATACCCAATTTAATTTCTTGGATACAAATTCAGAATAACAGAATCTGTACTACATAATTTCAAATACAACAGCTGATGAAATTCCTGTCTGCAAATCTCTAAAAGCTTCACTTCTTTTCTTTATAGGGATGGGGATGTGAAAATATTGTCGAGTCTGAAAAAGTCCTTGTTCTTCTAACCCATGCCGAAAGTACACTTGGAGATGGTAAAAGCCTCCAGGATTATATCAAGGAGATAAGTGGCGACCCGTTGCATGCATTTCTCACTGAAAATATTGGGAGACACAAATATCTTGCAGTGAACAATGGGTCCATGAGCGAGTACGAAACAAATGCCCAAAGGCAATCTCTCCTGCTTACAATGGAAACATATGCAAGCAGCTGCGAGTGCTGTGGGTGCTGTACAATATTGTAATAAGCCAAATGTGTCTGAGTAGAATTAAATTATTCCTGAAAGCCCTGAATTTATCTTTCTGAAATACATTGCAGATATTCTAAAGGTTTGAAAGCTATCAGAAAACAACTATTGATAATAATCAAAAGGAATTAATGTAGTTATGAGCAATATCCCAGATGTACAGATGTATGAGGTAGCATCAGCCAGCAATGTTAATGTATAAGCAGCATCAAGCAATGGCAATGCATACGTAGAAGCTTGCAATGTCCATGTATAAGTAGTAGCCAGTGATGTTAATGTATAAGTAGTAGCGAGTAATGTTAATGTATAAGTAGTAGCCAGCAATGTTAATGTATAAGTAGTAGCCAGCAATGTTAATGTACAAGCAGTAGCCAGTAACGTGAATGTATATGTAGCAATTAGCAATGTTAATATATAAGTAGCTGCCTACAAGTTCAATTGATAAGTAATATTTCACACAAGCTTTGTTTTTTCAGAATGTAATAGTTATCCATTATGATATTTATGTTGATTGATTATGGGTTCTCAAAGATCCTATTCATATCTCAGTTCTACACACTTATATATTATGCTTTGTAATATTTGTAGAATGCTTTTGGGTTTGAGTTTAAACATTTTTATTTGGCAGAGATTATCACAATTACACAGGGCGTTTTTCTATCAAATGCCAAAGGAAGAAGAGTGAAAGTTCAGTAATGTACATGTTATATGGTCACTATGTGTGTGTAGGGGCACGAATAATACGTGTACATATAAGGTCCGTGGAGTCAGAGCGGTAAGTGCCTCCAACGGACACTAGGTGGCAACACCTGAGCCATGTCCTTTCGGTTATCCGGTAGCGGAGCCAGGCAGGGCACTCCAGACGGCGCTACGGAGGAGTGCCACGTCGACACTGCTTGGTCCGCGCTCAGGGTATATAAGAGGCCGAGGTTGGCTACCTCACCAGTTAGTCCTAGGACGAGCTCTGACCCGCACCTTTCGTACCTTCGCTTTGACAGGGGCACCTACACCCCTCCCACGTTATGGACTCTGCACCAGCCATGCTGGCACAGAGCTTAACGGTCCGGTATCGCTAATGCTTCGAACTATCGATAGAATCCTGTGTGTCTTCGAATGGTTGAAAGACCAAGTGAACCGAGTGAGAAACCTTCGTGTACTTTTGAGGCTGTGATCGAATAAAGACCTGTTGCATTCAAACCGAATTTGGAACCTGTGTTCGTGTTGTACGCATATGAAACCCCTACATTGGTGCCGTGACCAGTTCGGGTGAAACACAGAATAGCACAGTCAGTGGGTTAACATGGCTGAACAGGCAAAGGGTGGAGCGTCCCTTCATCCTATTTCGAGTCCAGATCCGGAGGTGGTAGCAGCCCTTGAGAAACATTATGGGCCAAACCGTTCGAGTTCTACACCAGAACCAAGGAGAGGCAATCCTGATTCTATTCGAAAAGATCTGGGGTCAAACCTAGATGATTCTTTGTTTGAAACTGGTGGTTCGAAGAGACACATTGCTCCTATGCCAACACAAGGCATGAGCATACTGCATGCTGAACGACACCAGCGACAGGAAGTGACACGTCGTCATTTCGAAGAGGAGAAGAATCGGTTCGAAGGAGCAAGGATCGCAGAGATGGACAGGATGAATGAAGAGTTTGAAGCTTTGAGTCATCGGTTGGTACAGCTTCGGAACAAGAATGAAGATCTAGAAGGGGCAACAATGGAGAAACAGAACCGCTTAGACACAACGAAGGCAGAACTGGAACATATGGAAAACCAGTTCGCTCATCAACAGAATGTCTTGCGGCGACGTACTGAATCTCTAGAACAACGTCAGGATAAGACCATACATGATTCGGACGAGCTCCATGATACGATCCGAGAAGCTACCAAGGCGATGATGGACGAAAAGGATCGTCTGATCAGGGAGGTGGAAGATTTACAGAAGAAACGAGATGAAGAGGCAACTCGAGGTAGCCGTTCAGGGTTCGATCATGTCAGTGGTGGCATATACAACTCATCAACTGGTGGGGGTAGTGCCTCTACCTCAACCGGAGGGAGACCAAAACGAGTGACCATTGATACAGGGGATCCGGATGGAAGATCTTCGCGGCGTGACCAACGCCCAACGTCGTATGATGACGACCATTCGAACTCTCCCAGTCGTTCCAGCTCTCGAGAGAGACCGAGCCGTACGAGTTCGAATGAGAGATCTTCGAGATCTGATCCGAATGAACGTTCGAGTGGTCCCTCAAGGAGGCCAGGGAGATCTCCTACACATGCTGGTAGACGAGTATCTCGCCGCGAATCGATGTCCCCTGGGATGAAATTGATTTACGACACGAACCCCTGCATTGCTGAGATGGGAGTGGACTGTGTTAGCAGACAAGCTGATAATGCCGATATCGTCGACTGGAGCATCGAGCAGTCGTTTCTGTTACACAGGGACAACCACAACGCTGCTAGACGCACTGCCAGCACTCCGAGTCCGTTCACAGGAAGACAGCCATGGCAGGACTGGTTCGCAGACTTCATGGACGATATGAGGTATAATCGATGGTCAGAAGAGGAATCGTTGGACGAACTTTTACGGGCATTGAGAAATGGCCCAGGCAAGCTAGCTGTTTCGAGATGGAGAACGATGCATGGTGCCGGATCGTTTACCCAATTGGTGGAATGCGCCAGTTACCTGATAGGTAATGTGGGTAATGAAGACCCGCTTCGATTGTTCCGGAAACGGACTCAAAAGCCAAACGAGTCGCACCGTGTGTTCGGTCTGGAATTGCAATCTCTCTTGCAAAGAGCTAGACCAAGATGGCAGTTAGATGACCCACAGTTCCTAGATGATTTGTTCTCGCAATTCATTGAGGGATTAAGGGATTCTGATGAACGGACCGCTGCATGTGATAGTTGGAAAGCTGGAACTTCTCTCACTGATTTGTTCATGGCCATAGAAGACTATGACAGGAAACGGCATCTGCTATCTTCGAGAGTACTTTCGAGAACTTCCAGTGTGGTGCAAGACCCACCAGCCTCTGATACAGAGGAAGGTGATTCTGGAAGGGAGGAGGAGATTGGCGCAGTTGCTCAAAAGAACAGCAGCAAATCTTATTCCAATTCGAATTCGAAGCGCTATCCGAAGGCCGACAGGAAAACACCACCTGTGACCTCAGGAGTTACAAGCGCACCTTCGACTACTTCCTCAACTCCCAGTTCTATGGAAGAACTTCTGTTAAGGTTGACTGACTTGATGTCTGGAAACCAGCAATCAACAGGGAGGAATTCGAAGCCGAGAGTGGACAAGACCACTAGGAAGTGTTACAGGTGTCAGGTCCTGGGACACTTTGCTGCAGAATGCCCAGCTGAAAAGCCGGTACCCAAGCCTGAAGAGAAGAAAACGGAAAACTAGACGGGGTTGCTCTGGATGGCAAGGTAGTAACCCCTAAGGAGAAAGAAAGCCAACATATCGCCAGCGGTGCAAGCGATGAAGTCCGAGGTGCAGTAGAGATTGGAAACTTAGAGGAAGGGCCTGATCAGTCCCTTCTAAGTATGTCCAATGAACCCAGAATAGTAGACGTCCGAGGAGGAAGTACTGGGGAAGCGGCGAATTGGATACAGGAGCTGGAAGTAGTCAGCAGTGCCCGATTGTCCCCGGATCACCCCTGTTTGAAGCACTTGAAACGACGGGGAGTAGATCTTGGTGTCACTAAGGATTTCGAACGTTTCACCGTCAACCCATCACCATTGGATGGGAAGAGGTGGTATTTGACTGTAGCAGTGAGGGGAAGGTCTGCAGAATTTCTAGTGGATACTGGAGCTAGTCACTCCATGATCTCGAAGAGGTTCTATGACCTTGTAGTCGATGAGCCAGATAACTTCACAACGAGGGTAACAGCTCATTCGGCCGACGGTAGCTGCATGCAGACGTTTGGTAAAGCATTTTTCGAAATCAATATAGGTGGGCAGGATTACCTCCTGTCCCCTACTATTGCTGATCTGAGTGATGATGGCATCATCGGATTAGATTTCGCTGCGTTGTACGGTGCAATGTTGGAACCTTGTAGGGGGATGTTAAAGATAGAACATCCATATAGGGTGGCCGTACAATGCGTGTTGAGAAAGGTATCTTCTGTAGCCTCGGTGGTACAGACGGTTAAGATACCCCCAGGACAGACATGTGATGTCCTGTTTTCGAGTGACAGTATCTTCCGAGACCAGATGGCGGTGGTTGAACCCGATGTGGTGAGACTTGCATCAATTGGACTCGAGAGTGCAGATACTTTCGTAGGCAGTGGCAGTAGGAATCTAATTCCTATTTCGAATCCTGGTGGTGAAGTCCGTTATCTGATGAAAGGTACTCCCGTGGGGCAGGTGATCGTTGCACAGGCAAGCACCAGTATACTCTCAGAAGATACCCAACCGAACCTTGAAGGGATGTCCGATTTACGTCCGGAACTCCAAAAGTTGGTGGACGATTCGAGCTTGGTGACGGGGGACCAGAAAGATCAGTTGAGACGGGTATTGGTGAAATATGATGCAGCCTTCGGGGAGCCCACTGGTTTGGGGCGAACTGACAAGGTGCTACATTCCATCACTACAGAGGACGCTGTACCTTTCAAAATCCCTTATAGACGCCTACCTTTGAAGAAGAAATTGATGGCCGAGAAGGAAATCGCTGATCAGCTGAGATTAGGGGTGATTGTTCCCAGCACTAGCCCCTGGTCCAGTCCTGTTCAGATGGTGACTAAGAAAGACGGCACAATTCGCTTCTGCATAGATTATCGAAAATTGAATGGTTGTACTAAGAAAAACTCCTATCCTCTCCCCCGTATAGACGAGACTATTGATTCCCTGGGCGGAAACCAATGGTTCTGTACGCTGGATTTGCAATCCGGATACTGGCAAGTTGGAATGAAGGAAGAGGATCAGGAAAAAACAGCATTTTCGAGCCATGTCGGTCTTTTCCAGTACAATGTGATGCCGTTCGGATTGTGTAACGCCCCTGCAACATTCGAAGCCATGATGGAATCTCTGTTGAGTGACCTGTTATGGAAGGAGTGTTTGGTGTACCTGGACGACGTAATTGTCTTCGGGAAGACCTTCGAATCTTGCCTGGCTACTTTAGTCAAAATTTTCGAGAGGTTGATAACCCATGGTTTGAAATTGAAACCAAGGAAGTGTCACCTGTTTAGGACTTCTATTAACTACCTCGGTCGGATAATATCCACTGAGGGGGTTAAGGCGGATCCTGAGAAACTAGATGTTGTATCGGAATGGGAAAAGCCAGAGGGACCTAAAGACATACGGTCCTTTCTGGGCTTCTGTAGCTACTACAGAGACTTCCTACCGGGGTATGCCAGAATAGCTCAGCCTATGTAGGCTCTAGCTCACTGGACTCCGGGTAGAAGGAAGGAGCCTTTTCCATGGGGTCCGGAACAAGATCTAGCATTCGAAGCCGTGAAGAACCTATTTCGAACCACCCCAGTTTTGAAATATCCAACAGCTGATGGACATTTCATACTGGACACAGACGCCAGTAATGACAGTATAGGTGCAACTCTATCCCAGATGCAAGAGGGGATAGAAGTGCCACTGGCTTTCGCTAGTAATACCCTCAATAAGGCCCAGAGGAATTACTGTACCACTAAGCGCGAATTGTTGGCGGTAGTGGTGTATACGAAGAAGTTTAAGCACTTCCTTTGGGGAGGTGACTTTACTTTACGGACAGATCACTCGTCCTTAAGGTGGCTGTTGAACTTTAAGGAAGCAGAAGGAATGATCGGTCGATGGCTGACCCACTTGTCCGAGTTCGGGTTGGAAAATAGCCAAATCCAACACAGAGCAGGGAGCAAGCATATCAATGCTGACGCCCTTTCGAGAAGACCCATACGGAAATGTTCTAGAATGGATTGCGATGATTGTGGAGCCCATAATGCTGTAATAGCTGGAGTTCGAATGCCGTATGATGTAGGACATTCTAAAGCAATGGAATGGTCCACCGAAACCATCAGGCAATTCCAGAAGGGTGATGCTGTCATTTCGAGACTAATAGAACAGGTCTCCAGTGGTGCCCAACCACAAAGACCAACCATTTCGATTGAGAACCGGGAAATGAGACAGCTACTTGCTCAATGGTCTGAGCTAACTGTTGTTGACGGTATCTTATGTAGGTGGAAGATAACACCGTACAAGGCCAAAATTCGACAAATCGTGATACCCACAGCTATGCGAAGGGATATCATGTATTTCGTACATGGACATCAGACCAGTGGACATTTTGGAAAGAAGCGCTCCCTTGCGCGACTCTCCAGAAGGTATTACTGGCCTGGCATGAGTAAAGATCTGCTTAGGTGGATCTCTACTTGTCCAGATTGTTGTCTGAGCAAACCAGGTGAAGGCCTGGGGAAGTTGCCACTAACTCAAGAGCTCTGGGGAGTTAGATTTGCACGCATAGCGGTTGATATCATTAGTGGCCTAAAAACCACTCCTGATGGAAACACGTGCATGATGGTGATCTCCGACTACTATTCGAAGTATACTAGAGTGTTTCCTCTGAAAGATCACAAGGCTCATACATGTGCTCGTGCATTTGTAAAGGGTTGGGTGCTTCATCTAGGCGTGCCCTTGATGTTGCATAGTGATCAAGGCAGAGAATTCGAATCTGAGTTATGGGCAGCAATGTGCCATAGCCTTGCTATATGCAAAACAAGAACGAATCCGTACCGGCCTCAGTCTGATGGTCAAGTAGAAAGGTTCAACAGAACCTTGATACAAGTCCTGAAGCCTCTGGTCAACAGTCAGATGGATGATTGGGACGAGCAATGCGAGTTTGTGGTACATGCTTATAATAGTACGGTGCATGCTTCCACCGGTTGTTCCCCCAATTTGTTGGTATTCGGAGAGGATTTGATTATGCCTGCTGACTTGGTGTTTGGCGTAGCTGGGATAAACGCTGAAACACCCTGTCAGGTGATGTTCGTGGAGGCATTGAGGGATCAATTCAAGTCCGCATACGAGATGGTTCGATGTGAACTAAGCAAATCTGCTTCATGGCAAAAAGTGGGCTATGACGTAGGTTTGAAACTTAGGTCCTTTCGAGTGGGGGATGAAGTAGTTAGGCTACACGACCCCCTACAGCAGCTAAAGTTGTCACCCAACTGGGATGGTCCCTTTACTGTGGTTCGGATTGTTTCTGAATCCACGGTGGTGATCAAATCCTTGTTGGGACGCCTGTATAAATCCAATGTAGCTCGCCTACGCCGGTGGCAGGGTGATGCTTCAGCGCATTCGAAGCCAGGGGAGCATTCGAAGTCAGATAACACTGAGTGGAGAGCGACCACCCCGGAACGACGTGGTCCTGGTAGACCTAGGAAACTAGTGATACCCTCAGATGAAAAAAAAACGTTGCCTCCTGGTATTGGTAAATTAAAGCGGGGCCGGGGTAGGCCTAAAAAAATTTTACCAATTCGAGCTTCTAGCAAGAAGGATAAAAAGTGCGGAAAAAAAGTCTCGGCAAATGAAGGTCTGAAGGGGAGGAGGGCTGTCCAATTGACTACTGGACATCCTGTCGAATCTTCCCGGACGACCAGGTCTAAAGAACCCAAGGTGGGGTTAAGACGCAGTCCACGGCATAATCCGGAGACTGCTGTGACCTAATTTGTATACACAACAAGAAGTTTCGATGCCATGATGGTAGTACAGACCTAATTGCTGTCGAGTGAGCAGAGCTAGGGTGAGAGTTGATCATGAACGTCCCCGAGGGTGGCAGACGGAACTATCCGGCGGGTATTCTTATGTTACCCGTAATGACATTTGCCTACGCTCCTGAAGAATTCATGATTAGCGGTATCCCTGGTACTGTGGAACTGACTCCATAAGGATTACACTCCGGTGAGCTACCCGTTCGATTAGTGGCGGGAAACGCGAGCGTCTCCCGCCGGGTTATCCGTCGGAAAAGGGCTATCCGGTGAAGCGTGAACGCTGATTGGTTGACCTTCGCTCCCGCGGCGGGCGTGGCATCACGAGACAAGAAGGGCGGTCGCCATATTGGATCAGTGCCAAGAAGACGCACGGACGCTGCAGGGCAAAGGAGGAGGAAGAAGGGACTTGTAGTCGACCAAAAGTCTCCAAAACCACATCATAAGACGCGCCAACCTGGTTAGTTCCCACTCCTAGTGTCATTAGGACACGCGGAGCTTCGTACTCCGCAAATCTTCGATCATTAAACTTCGTTTTCGCTGAAAACATTCGACTGCAATGGAGGAGCAGTACACCCCCGGTGAGGGCCTCCAGTCCGACGAGATAGATCTGTTCGGGATGGACGATGGCCAATTCGACAACGCTCGTGAGTCGGATTATGAATCCGCCTCTGAATCCACCGGGAGTGCGGTTACCGTTCGTGTAGCGGGGATCGGCTCCTATTCGACGGCTGATCGGGACAGCATGACCATGCCACCCCCGGCTACAGTCAACCTAGGGCCGTTGCCGTGGCGCAATGTCCCGAAACGTGTTGCTTCGAAAGACATAGACAATTCGACGTCAGGCTCAGGCTCATGAGATTGCCACAGAATAGCTATACTCAGATGTCACAAAGTGGATATTTTTCTTTACCTCAAATATTTTATTAAAACTATTTAAGTTATCATACATATTCATTTCTTGGAACAACGTTTGTAATCGTTCCTTTTCAGTGATGTAATTTTAGAACTTTTGTGGTATTTTTTCAGCTTTTCCACGTTTTCCAGAAATATCCATCATATTTCAAAGAGATTAAAAAGCTGTTATTTTATTTTTTGTATAAACATTTTAAAATATACAACATAATAATGCATAATTGAAAATGGTCCAGAACGATTGGAAATTTTTTTCTGTTATTAATAGATACCATTTGCATGAAGATATTCAAATTATTTCACTTATTTTCAATAGTTTAAAGCCAATGTCACAAAACGACCATGTTAAGGTGTCATTTATGTGTCCGTTACGCGTCCGTTACGCCATACGGCGCCATATGGCGCCATATGGCGCCATATTGATTTTAACTTATGGCAGCTCATAATGTCGTTAATATTTGTCTTATAATAATTCTAAGAGTACCTATCCCCCCTAAATCGATGTCAAGGATTCCAATGAAGCTATCCATTTTTTTCTATCTCGAATGGTTGCTTGGCAACCAGCCCTTTTATATGAAAAATGTCAGATTTTGTGAAAACCATGAAAAATCATGATTTTACATGGTATTTTCATGGCTACGATGCAGTGAGAAATAATTATAGCTATATCACAAAATTTTATGTGCATCTTCCCAAAGACCTATATTTTCTATTGCATTTTGCCATGAGAATAAAAATACTTTTTATTTACATTTTTTTCACTTTTAATTGTTGCAAAGTCGCGAGTCTGACCCGTCAACCCGGCTGAACGCAGCAGGTGATGAGGAAGAGGACGAGATGCCAGAGTTGGAAGAGGTAAGCCAGAAATTGCCTATCCATGCAGTATCTGACGAAGAAATGGAGGACGTTGTGCGAACATCGCTGGCCCAGCAACAACTCATGGAGGTGCTGGCGTGCGAGTCGCCCTTCGATTCCTCGCTGAAACTACATCCCACATTGATGTCGATGATGTTGGACAGGCTGGGAGAGGAGGGTTTCTATCGTTACGATCCCACCTGGTTAGACAGTTACGGAGGGGCGATTCGAGGGGCTTTTAAGAATGGAGTCTTCAGTGACATTCTGTTAGAATGTGGTACGAACTTTCGGCATCTCCAACAAGCCAAAGCTAGGGAGGAAGCAGTGCCCTCAAGTGATGGGAGCACGACCAGTACGAAGGGGAAGAAAAAGAAATTCTCCAAGACCAAAGGTAGTCGTAAAACTTCTAATGGCAGTACTCCTCCCAATACTCCGCCTAAGTCCGAGGTGTCCGAACCTGCCCCAGTCCAGTCCGAATGCTCTTCGAGTACTTCCCAGTCGGCTTCAACGTCATTCGAAGAACCAACTACGACCACCGGGACTACTGAGTCCCCATCCGAATCCCTTCCGAAAGCTCCGGGACCTTTACCAGTCCCATTTGAAGAAGATTCAGCTAGCGTGGAGTTGGCTCCGCGGGAGATCCATTCGGATACCTCAGGATCAGTTGAGCAAGAAGCCCGTTATGCTCAGGTGGTTAGAGAATCCGATGAACTCAGGGCAGCCAATGAACAGTTACGGCTAACTCTGGAGGCTATGCAAACTGCCCCCAGAACACCAATGACTCGAGCCCAGTCCCGTAAGAACCCCAATCCGCAACAAAAAGGACGGTCCGTATCCGACGCTTCGGATCTGGAGGAGGTCCCCTTCGAACTTCCAAAGAGCCAGAAACAGAAGGCAAAGAAGAATGAGGCACGACAGCCATGTGTACCCCATCCTTCGCCTCCCCAAACTACTGCGATTAATATGTCCCCAATCGTGAGGTTGGTGGACGTAGTATCCAGTACGGCCTCTACACCTTCGACGCCTCCTAGGGCACCCACCCGGACGCATTCGACCCCTCCAGCAACTCCGACTAAAACTCCAGTGCAGGTCAAGGTACCTGCATCTCCGTCTACGTCCTCCGAGTCAGGGCAATCGAACACACCACCAGTGGTTTCGTCGCCCCCTCCAGCTCCAGCTGCAGGGGCAGGTGCCTCGGCAGACGTCCCAAGTTCTCGGGTGGAGGACATGATTTGGCGCAATGCCAGTGGGGGCTTCAAGAAATTTAGGCCCGAGTGCATGGAACACTGCAAACGATCGAGGGATATGTATTCGTGTCCCAAAGAACCGGACCATGAAGGATTGTCTGATGACGAAGAATGGATGAGATCCAATATGGGCTCACCCAGTTCCTGGTCATGGACAGAAAACTGGTTCGGTCGGCTGCTGGATCGAAAACAGTTCCCTGAGACTTACTACAACCATGAGGGCCGTCCCAAAATACGTTGGGCGATGGCCCGGTACAAAGAAGGGGTAAGGGAGGACTGCCCATTCGATTCCTGCCGTGTCTACTTCGCACACGAGAACCGCCCCATGCCTACTCATCTTCGATTCATGCGACATCTCGTGGAGAAGCACATGCACCACCATGCGATGTATGTCTGCGCTGATATCGGCAAATCAAACAAAAAGTGTTCGGGAATGTGGACCCCTAGAAGAGGCCGAATGATCGAGCACCTGATACAATGTCATGGCCAAGCCATGATGTTGGCCAGAAAGAACGTTGGAGATCTCCATGCATCCCTGGTGGCAGGCCTGGACAAAGTCAAATTCGAAACCATTACGATTGAGACCTTCCAATTCGGAAAGGTCCAATTAACCCGGAATTCGAAACAGTCAGCTGTCTTCCAGCGTACTGATCGACGTGGTCGACTGGACCTGAACGACACCTTGTACCAGCAATTGTACGACTGGAGAGCGGCCAACCCCCTTCCAGGGAAACGAAGTGAGAACAGGAGTCCAGCGACTTCCGAACCTGACTGCAAAAAGGTCAAGTCGGAGGTTCCAGCTCCAAGAGCTCCAACTGCAGCACGAGGGCACGCGACAACGATCGAGCACCGGTCTCCACTGAAGGACTTGCGTCCTAACTATGGTCCAGACTTCTCAGCCCCCAAGGGTCGCTCCCAGCTGCAAACCCTTCGTCCTCTGACCCCTGGTAACTTGGCCAGTAAGGCCGAGTACCCTTCAATGGACTTCCCTGGTCCGGAGGTACAAACTGAGAAGGATCCGTACAAGAATCTCCCTACGGGCATCTCTGTGATGGATGCCATCCGCCAACCGGACTCACGGGACGTGGAGATGGCGGATTCGGATCACTTTGTGCTGCCTGGGAAAAAGGACTTGGTGGTGACGACCACCAACCTCACTCCTCGGGCAGAAGACAAGGTGAAACCAAGGGCTGACAGTTCTACAAAGTCAGTGGGGCGTAAAACCCCTGCTACTAGTGCGGATTCGACATCCATAAAAGCTGAGCCTGTGGTGGACCCGGTTCCAGTGACCACTTCGAACCCAGTCACCACCACACCAACGACAACTGCTGGAGGAGGGAAGGCAGCAACTGTTGCAGCCACCCTACTCACCACCACTACTACTACTGCTACTGTGCCCTATAAGCCCAGTGTTCGTGAGGAACCAGCAGTGGATCCAAACCAGTGGTATGATCTGATGATCAGTGGTGAAAACATTCGGCCCCAGTTACAGATTCCGAAGGACTACTTCGAGCCTCCAAAGGCTCCGGATGCGGTGGTACATAAAGAACTATACGAACGATGGTTACAGGAACACCTGGCTGGCATGCAACGATATGCAGCCGGTGTGGCGAGAGCATCAACCGACTATGCCATCACCATGCAGGGCAAGGAGGTCGAGAGGCTGAGGAAGATCTTCGAGCAGCAACGTATTGACGAACAATCGGAGCCAGATAAGGTGATCGAACTCACCAAGCAGCTGGCACAATCGAAGAAAGAACTTTCAACAGCTCGTTGTCTGCAGAAAGCTGCAGAAGATACTCTTGACGATCAGGCCAAGACTCTGAAGGCCCTGAACGTTAAGTTCATTCGGGTATTCGGTATAGGACTCACCCAATGGAGTGGGTCACTCGAAGAACTCCAGAGCGTATTGAAGGACTTATAAGCTAACTTGAGTGTTCGGCTGTTCGATTGTGTGATTGATGACTTGTGCATATGATGCTTCGATGATACTGTAATAATTGTGTTGTCATTATAAAACATCCATGATTAAGGTCATGATTCGAAGGTAAACATAAGCCGGGTGGAAAATGCATAATTGTCAAGAAATGTCTTCGTTGTCTAAAAAGAAAACAAAAAAAAAACAAAGGGTGTTCATACTTTAAGTAGTATAACTGATACTACATACTATGATTCGAACCAAAACTGTACATAATGTTCGATACCTTCCTTTATCTCCAAAATTTTTCTTTTTGGACATAACAACTGGTATTCGGATTTCGAAAGTATATCTATTGTTAAAGATATAAAGGTATATATCGGTTGCCTCACATGGAGGCTAATATTACTACATTCCTTGGTTATAAGAGTTAATGTCACAACTATGTTGGTTCCAAGTATTTTTACATAATTCCAATAGTTCATGTAATTACCTCTCCTGGGACGGTTCGCCCACTTAAATATTTTCGAGCCATTACTTCTGTGTCATTCCGTCCTAAAAAGTCACATATTGTGCAATCTCAACTTACCTTAAAATGATTAATGTAGTAACCATTATTATATCTCAACGAAAACCATACAAAACTGTGATCACTATAGTTAGAAGTAGTATAGAACATATATTCGTATATATTCATATCTTTATTAAAGATGGATACTCACGTATCTATCTTGTCGTTATAGTGTTGGATCTATAAGATCCCTGTTTTGTACATAGAGATGTAAGTGTTGTTTGGTGTAACAGGTAAAATCTAAAATCTATATTTGTACTTTCTACATGTAAGTGTAAAAACGTATATCGTACCTTCAAATGTACCCCGGTATTGTCATCATGTACACTGATATTATTCTCCCATATTCGAGTATATTATATTATATCAGATGTATTTCGACCCTAGTTATAATCTGGTGGGGGTGATGTAGGGGCACGAATAATACGTGTACATATAAGGTCCGTGGAGTCAGAGCGGTAAGTGCCTCCAACGGACACTAGGTGGCAACACCTGAGCCATGTCCTTTCGGTTGTCCGGTAGCGGAGCCAGGCAGGGCACTCCAGACGGCGCTACGGAGGAGTGCCACGTCGACACTGCTTGGTCCGCGCTCAGCGTATATAAGAGGCCGAGGTTGGCTACCTCACCAGTTAGTCCTAGGACGAGCTCTGACCCGCACCTTTCGTACCTTCGCTTTGACAGGGGCACCTACACCCCTCCCACGTTATGGACTCTGCACCAGCCATGCTGGCACAGAGCTTAACTGTCCGGTATCGCTAATGCTTCGAACTATCGATAGAATCCTGTGTGTCTTCGAATGGTTGAAAGACCAAGTGAACCGAGTGAGAAACCTTCGTGTACTTTTGAGGCTGTGATCGAATAAAGACCTGTTGCATTCAAACCGAATTTGGAACCTGTGTTCGTGTTGTACGCATATGAAACCCCTACATGTGTATGTCGGTTTACTATGATTGTCATTAGACCACGATAGGGTCTAGTGGTACAAGGTCTCTGTCAGTTAACGAGGTCAGGAAAGCCTGTTTACTGACTTTGTGCTGTTGGTCAGGATTCAGTTTGTTCCAGTGTCTTGTGCCTCGATGTAGAGGGCTTTTCAGGTACACATCCTTGTGGTGTCAAATAAAACGTTTACCACACACCTCCTGTTCGTTATCATCACTACAAGAAAATGGGATTTCATGTGCATAAAACTTGTAAAATAAAATAAAACATAAGATTGTGACAAACACCATTTTTTTACAGTCGTGAGTATCTCCTTAATTTCTTTTCCTTTGGAGTAAACAAGATATATTTCATAAAGCCATAATGATAAATTAATGTGTAAAAACTTTAATTTCCACTCAACTAATTCTCAAATAGTTCCTTCCAAATGCACCCACATTTTAGAAATATAGATATTTTTTTAAAGCCAGGAGAATTTTAGAATATCAATTTGGGGCCAAGCTTACTGTAAATTCTGGGGTATAATCCTAACTGGCATATAAGCCCCCCTCCAAACTTGTGGGAATCCTATAAACCGCACAGCGGGTCTTGTTATCACAGCTTTAGTACTGTAGTATACATATAAAAACTTGTGTATAAGCCACGCACCCGAACTCAGGGTTGATCCTATAAGCCGCCCTGGCGTACTGGCCACGGATTCTGCCTGAGAATTTACGGTACAGTCTTAAGACACACACAAGCTATCGTCACATGCGATACATCCATATTATAGTATGAGATAAGCAGAGCTGATAAGATAAGAGAGGGTAAACACCTTCATCATGGCTATATCTGACCTATATTATACCATTTCCTAGGCGTGTCGTCATCTTGAAACTCTTAGCATACATGTATAATATCACCCACTTACAGAGATAGCTAGGTCAATTCTATTTACATATGCTATCTGAGAAATTTGATGGCTATTTTTCCTTTCTAGACTATAAGATAGGGTCTCGGCCATTTTGAAAATAAAGTGCAATAACTTCCGTTTATAAAGTATGTAGAGCAGCTGTGAAATGGTGATCGTCAGAACTAAAGGAACCGGAAAGCTCGACATATATGCCAGTCCGAGAACAAAGCACAAGGACTTCTTACTATACAAAACATCAGGTCAGAAAAAGAGGATATTCAGCATTAGTTTGTGTTTACCAGATCTTTTTTTGAGTAATTGTGCGAGTAGTATAACTACATTATTTTGCAGCAGACCATACAACATTATGTATTCATAATAATCATTTATCTATGATGACCTCATTTTACAATTGCTTATTAATGCCTTTTCATTTGCCATGTTTGGATTTCTTTATTAAACATTTGCCAAAAGGTATTGTCGGGTTGCCTCGATCCCCCTTTTCACCCTATAAAAGCATAAATAATAGTTCCAAAGCATTCACAGAAATCGAAATTTAAATTGCAGACCCTGCCCTGTTTTGATATGGCTGAGCAGTCGCTAGAAGATTTGAAGGTTTGTTGTTCTCTAATAAATTAGGGGAATTATTGTTTAATTACTTAGATTTGTTAATTGTGAAAGCCGTAAAGATTCTGACTACATTAGCATGTACAAAAGTTCCTTCTTTCCCTGTATTACCAGTACCGTGTAGTGACCCATTGTTTTGATTTCCAGAAGCAATACCCCTATGTCAGTTCAAGTATGGCAGCTATGTTCCTGGATATAGAGGCCAGTCAGGCTCAGTGGGAGAATTCAAACAAGAATGCTAAACAAAGCATCGATAAGTTACTAACTATCAACTATGCCCAAACTTACGAATTTCTAGTGCATCCTTTGCAAAATAGTGACTCTAGTTCCAACATACAAGAAAAGATGGAACGTATGGTGGTTGTCACAGGTACAACAGGGGCGGGAAAAAGTGCTATAGGAAATACACTACTAGGACAGAAAAAGTTTGATGAGAGTAGCTCTGCTGTATCCAAAACTACAAATGTATATGGGAAATGTCAAGATACGAGGACTATGGTAGTTGATACACCAGGATCCTGGGAAACTCTGGTACGTAAAATACATAGACAAATGCCAACGCCCATTGATACCGTCTCTGTTGTATTTCACGAGTGGGGGCTGGGGCAGTATCCCACGAAGCCGCAGGCTGAGTGGGATGCGCCCAAGCCCCCACGAGTGAAATACATCAGAGCGGTATCAATGTAGTTGGCATTTGTGTTTATTTTTTTAATTTGAAGCCATTTTATGAATGAAAACCAACTTTTTCTTAGGCCATTGAATACGGCCAGGTTGTATTCAATGGGGGGGGGCATTGAATACGGCCCTTCCTATAGTTAAGCATAGTAAATCTTGTATTTCAAAAAAATAAACAGACATATCCTATTCAAGTCTGGTAAAATATGAAAGGAATACAGCACAGCTTGCCCTAAATATATAATGTAAATAATATCTGGATTATTGTCAACATTTGTTTTCAATCCACCGTTAAAAGTTGTGTAACAAAAACAGGGTACTACAGCCAAATTGATGTGAATAATAATTGCAATTGCCTCTCCTCGTCAGGAATCTATGCATGAGCAACCTGCGCCAGTGTTCTATGTCTTTGCTATCAACATTGCTTGTCCACGATTCACCCAGCATGACTTGGATTTTGTAAGAAACATTGAGGTAGGTATCGACCCACAATATTTATGAATAATAACTTACAATGATTATGTATATTCACTATGAGTGAATAACTCATTACTCTTTTTCCTTTTTCCTTGAACATGTTGCCATAAAACCGTTTGCAGAAAATTGACACTTTTTGTATTATTCATGTAATAAGTCACAGATTGGTATGTGACACTTAAATTACCCATTAAAGCTACAGCCTCCCTGATAATGATTCATGTCTTTTAGTTGAAAATGGTTGTTATTAGCACTGTATTTTATTTGTTTTGTTTCCATAGTATCCAGGCAGAGGGAAGGTTGTCAACTCTAGACGTTGTGTCGCTGTGCTGACTCATGCTGACAGTGCACTACAAAAGATGACGCTGGAACAGTACATGACGGAAATTACTGGCGATCCCCTCCACACCTTCCTTACCCAGGACATGGGTGGTCGTTACCTTGCCGTCAATAACTCAGCAGACACTGCCTATGAACGCGGACAAAACCAAAAGGCAATCCTAAATAGTATATTGAAGCTGCAAACGCCACCACCCACTCTCAAGTATCTATCTTTCCATGTTTGTTTATCTATATCTATCCACTTATATATTTATATGTAACTACATAATTATATATTCCACTACATTTGGATATGGGCTGTATATACAAAAATATTACGCAATACAGGACGTAACTCTTACCTCTAGGATTCATTTCAGGCCCTATTTTATGTTTATTCAATCAATCAATCAAAAAGGTTCGAATTCGAATCTGACCAGTACCGGTCGATACAATGATAGAATGTGACGGCCAGTGGGACTAGAATATAGTTAGTTTGGCATTTGTATAATACACACAAATAATAATGGTGTACTTACTATTGGACTAAATTATGTGACACAAAAATTGAGTGTTTTAGGAAGCCCGCGTCTCCAGTCAAACCTCACATAGGAACTCCAAGTAAAACCAATCCACCAAATCAGGATCACGCAAAAACCAACATATCCAAAACACCACAGACCGCCCATGATATAACCAGGTAAGTATATCGTAACTATGGCTTATTGTGTGGTACTTAATGTGTGTTCACTGATAGATGTAGACGGTTTTAGATGCACAGTAAAATATTTCAGCACATTTAGTTGTAATTAAAACCATGCACATGAATTCTGACAGCAGCCATGCGTGCTAAGGCCATTTACAATCTTACAACATTGTATTAAAGTTTCACCTTTTAACCCTAAATAAAACTACATGAATTCGAATCAATTTATTCCATTGCTCGTTTATAGGGATGCTAATCGTGCACCTACACAGCAAGTGGGTGGTCCTCTCGGATGCTATCCAACAGTGCCTGCATCAAAGGTGAAGTCTGTCGTCAAATCAAGCCCAGTTCCAGTTGGTGAAAAGGAGTAAGTAATATTTTCAAGCATTATCACTGATTTCACAAACAGGTGTATCTCTCTAATGGCTCCACTTCATAGTATAGTGCTGAGAGAGTGCATTACTGTAGGAATACACATATTAAGAGGATTACAAATAAGTTTAGCCTACCATATTTATATCCCACTTTCAGGAATCCTAAAGGTGATCATGTGAACAAAACAACTGAATTGAATGCCGGATCAACAGACAGAGAGTAAGTATTTTATCGATTTGATCTATCATTTTGACAAAGTAAAAGTACAATTAGGATGCAGTCTTGTAGAGGAATGATGATACCAAAAGGAGCATACCATTTACTTCAATACCTCTCAACCAGTGCAGCTACAGCAGACTCAAGTCCCTTTTACGCTTAAGAATAGTCAAGGTCATTCAATTTGAACTTGGACATATAAAGATCGCTAAGTTACTATATACTTATGATTATTTTTAAAACTCAAGATGCACAAGACCAGTAACGACACAAAATGTGGCTTTTAGGAAGCCTCACAGAGGCACTGAAGGTAGAACCAATCCACCCCTTCAGTACCAATCAGAACTCAACAGATCAACTACACCCCAGACCAACCAGGATAGACCTAGGTAAGACTTAGTATATCATGATAATGACTTATTGTGTGGTACCTTCATGTGTATTTACTGTTGGGTGTCAATGGTTTAGATTATAGTAACATATTTTGAACAGCAGATTTAATTACAAATAAAACTATGCACATCAATTCTGACAGCAATACATGCATGCTACTTAAGGCCATTGACATTCTCATAGTTGAATGTCTTGAAACACATTTACCTGTCTACATAGTTGCACTTGGACTTCACCTTTAACCCTGAACTACATAACATTAAATCATATCATTCCAATACTCTTTCATAGGGAAGCTAATATTGCTCCTGCACAGCAAATGAATGATCCCCCTGAAGGCTTTTCAAGAGTAACTATACCAAAGGAGAAGCCCATAGTCAAATCAACCCCAGATACAGTTGGTGAAAAGGAGTAAGTAATATTGGCAAGCATTATCACTATCTCTCTAACTGGTCTACTTTACATTACAGCGCTGAGAGATCCTGTATCATTGCAGGAATCCAAAAATTAAGAGGATCATAAATCAGTTAAGCCCACCATATTTATATCCCATTTCCAGGGATCCTAAAGGTGATCAGGTGAGAGAAAGAGCTGATCTGGATGCTGGTTCGAAAGGAAAATGTGCTGCATCAACTGTATCTACAGACAAAGAGTAATTATTTTACCGATTTGATCTTTCATTTTGACAAAGTGATAGTGCAATTAGGATTAAATCTGATGGAGGAATGATAAGAGGGGGATTCCAATTCACTTTGATGTCGCATATTTCTGACCATTTTACAAAAGCATAACACCTTTATGATGTAGCCTATCGCTTTAGGCTTCAGAGCTGTACTAGTCATTATGAATGCGACTCATTGAAACTGTACATCTCACATTCATTTAGGGGACTGAGGAACATGATATCAACCACAATGGCTAGTGAAAATACTGGCATGCCAGCAGAGGAAACTCAGTCCAAGGCACTGCAAGATCCGAAAGACGAGGGAAAGACTACAATGGATAGTGGGAAAACTTTAAAGAACTCTTCTACTTCTGCTGAAAAGACCTGGTAGATAGTTGTAATTGTGTCTTGGATTAAGTATGATTAGTCTTACTTGTAATTCGATATGGAATCCAATATCTGGCTAGAGACTACAGTTTTAACAATGTATGAAGAGCGAACAATCATTGCCAAAGGCATTATCATATGTGCTTGAGCACAGCATAGTCCACTTGCCCCATAACAATAATTCTTGCTGATGCTTCATTTGATGGATTTCTTTTTTACATGTGTATCCTACCTACAGGGTTGCAATACACCAGAGAACAGGGCCACAATATAAAACTTTGGATATGGAGAAGGAAGGTGCATCAGATAGTATATCACATAGTGAGGACGAAGAGTATGTGCACACACATGGTTTATGATCGTCATTTAATAGGTTGATAATGATAACAATACTTGTCGGCAGATATAATTTAAAACCTGGAAAATGAAGCTAATGCACTATAAATGAGAAGCAAAACAATAACTAAGATAGTAGTATATTGTAGGAAACTTAACCTTCTTTGGATAAGGTAATGAGGAGAACAATCATTTTAAAGCTGGAATACCAGACAATAAATAATATTGAATTGAACTTAGAACAAATTAAGGACTCTTCATTAATTTGAATTCACACGTCTAGATGTAGAACATTTGTGTTCATCTTTTAGGGAATGCAACCATAAAGATGGAGTACTGGATCGTACTGCTGAGGAGGCAGGAAGCATCTGGGAAACAGCATCAGGAGAACGAGACAACATGCCAAAGGACCAAAGGTAAATGATATAAAGCATTTTACGGGCAGTGCAGAATATGATATATAAGTCGTTCACATTAGACCAACATTTTTATAATGCATTCTTGATGGTTGAGTTTATAAATGTGTTTATTTGCACATGGTGATTTTCAAACACAATTACATTTCAAAGAAGAATAGAATGTTCTTCGCAATCAGGTTATGGTATTACATGCAAATAAATGCATATGACACAATACAGTACGCTGCTTAATACAGCATTACAAATCTAGTGTAGGTTCACATTGAAGCTTTCAAAAAAACTCGTTAGTATTCTTTCAGAACAAGAAAAGGCGATGATCAGTCAATCATAATTTACTCCACTTCATTTCCATATTCTTTCATAGGGATACTAGTATTGCTCCTGCACAGCAAATGGATGATCCTCCTGGAGGCTTTTCAGGAGTGGCTGCACCCAAGGAAAATCCCATAGTTAAACCAACCACAGATACAGTTGGTGAAAAGGAGTAAGTAATATTAGCAAGCATTATCATTGATTGTAGTCTATTGTGGGAAATAATTCAGCTTTCTTTGAATAAGCTAAAGAGGAGAACAACCCTATTAAACAAAACTATTATTTCATTTTAAATACTAGACAATAAATACTATTGCACCCCCATCTATACAAGTCAAGATATTTGTGTTCTTATTTTAGGGAATGCAACCCTGATGATAGAGTACTGAATAATTCTGCTGAGGAGACAGGAAGCATTAGAGAAACAGCACTAAGAGAACTAGACAACATGCTAGGCCCTAAGAACCAAAGGTAAATGATAATGGCATTTAACTGGCAGTGAGCAATATGATATAAAGTCGTTCACAAGAGATAAACATGCATTTTAGTTTACATTGAAGCTTTCCACACTAAACTTTAGTATAAGATTTCAGAGCAAGAAAAGGCGATGATCAGCAAATCATAGTTTCTGCTGTTTCAGAGCTTTAGTTTTCCTTGTTGTCTTATTAACTGACTAGTCACACTTATAAATATTGTATCAACGGGCCACAATATTCTATTCCTGATTGAAATTCCCTTTTCAGCAATAGCAGCAAAATGCCCCCGGGAAAGACAGCGGAAGAGGCTAGTAAACCCATGGACAATAGGAGCGGCCAACATGCAGAGCAACCTACTTTACAAATGGATGAAGCAGAGCTAGCGAACATTCATCACCCAAGCTGCTGTTTCCACCACTGCAGAACTCTCCTCAGCATGAAAACAAAGGAACATGAGCAAACCATGAAGAACCTTCTGTTAAAAGAGAAAAATCTAGAACTGAAAAACAAACTGTTAGAAATAAGACTAAAAAACGAAGGATAGAATCAGGGCAACTAAAGTAAATTATATCTATCTAAATTTGAGTAATAAGATTCTGCGAGTAAATGTGACATCCAACATGCTATATCCAAAGATTGGGAATTGGATATTAATAATATCCAAGCACTGCTGATTGCTCTCAGTCCGTACCTTATTTATTTCATTGAAAGCTGCTATAGAGGCTATGTATTTTATAAAAAAAAGTGTCAACCAGCTGTTAACAGTGTATTTTAGAACTAATATTTGAACTGGTTTGACATTGTTTCACTTTCTGTAACGTCCAAATATGGCACTGAAAGACATTAATTGTACCATATGCATATTGCTTCCTCCAGTATCTTTATATCTCATGAAATGATCATCACATATCAACTAAAATATCTTTGCTAATATAAGCAAGTATACTCCATATAAATGTAATCAGGTTTGTGTATACTGTTATACGAAAAGGGAGAAGTGATGAATGAATATGATCCCTACCAAGCATCATATTTTCTTTATTTGTATCATTCAATTCAAGTTCAACATCAACAAAGTAGAAATACCTGTTTATGAATTGGGTTCTCATGAACGCGAAGGTGGGAAGGATGGAAGGCTGATAGCTGATATTAGCATATCCCAAAACACACCTTACCCCGACTTCCTGTATAAACGCAAATCATTTACTTCAGTCTACCAGCAACCGTCCACCCCTTCCTCAATCCAACAAATCTGTACAATTGTCCATTCATCTCTACGCTCCCGCACCATCAACATCTGCCACTTTTCCCCACCCACCCACCCACTCCTCATTTCAATATTCTCATATTCCGATGTTTACACTATTTACTGTATCATATCGTGTTATGGAAATACATGTACAAATCAAAATATATATTGTCAATCATGTTATCTAATAAAACAAAATAAATACAAATTTCATTTCTCCAAGCTCTGCGTTCACTTTCCACATATTCTTTTAATCTGGCTGAAGACAGTAATGAACAATATAAGGATCACTTATCAGGCGCTGCGTAGAAACTACACTGTCTTGAAGGCTATATACATAAAATGTATGAGGATATTTATCCAGATAAGAGGAGATCAAGTACCCCTATTCACGTCTGCCTTCTATTTACGTTGGTGTTTATAACAGTATGAGGCACCCTATAGCAGTATTCTGTGTGACTCACAACCGAAAATAGAGTCTGACTGTCATGTATGTCAGTTTGAATTGATACGTCATACACTATATTAATTTGATTATCTATTCAAAATTAGATGATAAATCTACCATAAGCAACAGTACATCACAGTTTCTACAGGAACCGTGTCCATAACAGCTGATAGTTTTCTAGGTTGAATATAGTGGAATAAGAAGAAGGTTGGAGGCTAGTAGAGGGATAGCATAGCTTTAATGAACGATTGGAAGATAACATATGAGTCTCCTTGCAATGCCCAATAGTGATCAATGCATGTTCCGGGAATGGTTTCACTATGAACATTTTATTTATCAATTAGGGGTAACCAGATGGTGGATGTCAAGAAATACCCCCATCCCCTGCATGCAGTTAAAAATAGGCCACTGCTGTAAATTGGATTATTTCATGAGCATTGTTGTATGTGTATTTACTGCTAAAAGGTCGCACCATTGCATATGGACCCTTGCCTCAAAAACATTAAAAAATGAATCAAGTCTGATTAGTCATAGTATAACCACACTTATATCCAAGTCCAAGGAGCGGCACGTGATCTAGGTCACTACTGATAACACCAACTTAATCAACAAAGGAAGAGGAGGTAAACTAAGACGTAGACAGGCGGGTAAGTTCAGCAGTTTATACAGATAACTACCTGAATCATATTATAGTTATGAAATTGAATCGTATAGATTGCATTTAAACTGAAATCGTTCTACTGTTTGATACAATGTATTATGATGAACGTGCATGGGGGAGAACTGTATGATATCACATCCTCCGCATACTTATGTACACTGCAAAAAAGGTGCTTAGGTTTTAAACATGTTTAGGTCTAAACATTTTTCTAGGTTTGTGTCTTTGAATCCTTCTGTTTAGGAATTAAACACTTTTCTTCTCAACACTTAAACAGTTATATTGAATATGTTTAGATGTTTAGTATTTAAACAGTATAAGAATTTGGTGTTTAGGATGTAAACATGTAGTGTTTAGATCATAGTATATCAAACACATACCAGATGGCAGCTCTGTGGTGGACTGTAGTTTCTACAACCACTCATATGTTATTGTGGATCTAAAAGTGCTTAAATATGAGTTTATCAACTTAAATTGCATGGGATACAAAATGATAATGATACACATTACAGGATTCAAGGGTTGAATGCTAGATCACTATGATTACGATGCAAAAAAGATGCATCTGCTACATAGACACCTCTTTTAAGAAAATTAAGAATGGATAGTAGTATAGTATGTATCGGAACGGGACTATAGTTAACTACTGTTTATTACTCAATCGACATGCAGCCAATCAGAGGCCTCCATTTGGTCACGTGACCCGTTGCCATGGTAACGTGACCTACTTAGGGCTCTCAGCCAATCAGAAGCCAGCATTCTGGGTGACCTACTGACCTACTTAGAAGCTCTCAGCCAATCAGAGGCCGGCATTCTGGTAACCATGGTAACGTGACCTACTTACGTCACGTGACCTACTTAGGCTCAGCCAATCAGAAGCCGGCATTCTGGTAACTAGGGTAACGTGACCTACTTAGGGTTTGTTTGTAAACAACACCACGTGGCTTTCTTGTTTGTAAACAACACCACGTGACACGTGACTGTTTGTAAACAAACAAACAAAAAAAAAGTTATGTAACTTATATATAGAAATAAAAACACAACAAGATAATTTCTTTTCTTTTCATTTTATTCTTTATTTTCATTTCAATCAGAAAAAACACACAAGTTTATGCTTTTTTAGCTTGCTTCTTCGATTTGCAGCAACTCAACAGGCCGCAAAGTCTCACGCCGCCGTCACTCGCACCACCACACCCCGGACGACTTCTCTCCAATAGACATTGCACGACTTTGGATAAATCCAACACCATTTCGGCAAGGCAGAGAATCTTTGCCTCCATGAAACGGCCGCCATCGCAACAACCCGTCACAACAGCATCATCGATAGCTTCTGACTCACGGCCCGGTCGCTCAGCTTTGGGATTTTGCTCATGCGCATGACGCACTTCTTGGGGTTTCTTGTTCGACATGCTTCAATTAGGAAATGAACGCAATGAGGTCCACAGGTGTCAGCAGAAGTGTCTTGTAGTTGAATGCGGTTTCTTTGCCACTTGAACGGAGCAGAGCGTTCCACGAAAGACAAGAACTCCGCACTCAGCGGCGGTAAGCCGAAGGAATCAAAGTAGTACACTTCACCCGTGCTCGACACGTAAAACGCCACCCAATGCTGACCTGGTAAATGTTGCGGATCTGTGTTGCTCACGAAACAAGTGTCTTTGATAGGGTGCTTCGGAATAGTGTCACAAGAGAAAACGCCCAGGAAACGATGTTTTGTGTGAACGTTTTCCTTCAACACTCTGCTTATTTCAAGCGTGTTCATACGATACGCCAAGTACCGCCGTCTTGTCTTCAGTTCATGTGGTAGTCGGTGACGGGGTGTCGATCTCGGGTCAGCTCGACGACGTTGTCGTACACCAAGTAGAGTAGCACCGTTGTTGTCGCTTGTAGCGCCGAGCGGAAACTGACTTCCACCCTCAGCTGACCCGCTCTTATAAGGTTCACGCGACACCCGTCGTGCGATCTGTCTGGGGTTAAGTCGAGGGGGAACACCGTGTAACCGTTCAGGAATTGATCGTATGAAATACCGCAGGAGCGCGCGCCCTCGTACATCCCCGTTTCCGTGTGTAGCGCCAAGTACTCTCTCACGGCCGCTTTGGTCTTAAAGTCGGGCACGTAGGCGTCGTTCGGCACTTTCTGATCGTTCACTATCACTTGAAGCGAGCTGATGTCGTAATGCTTCATCTCGAACGGGTTCTTGGTGTAGCTACCGTTGAAGGCGTCGTGGTCAAGGAAGCAAATCATCATCGACTTGGGAAGCTGGCCTGTGTTGGAGTGCGTGTAGCTGTGATCTCTGTTACCTTGAGGGATGGCGTAGGTCGTCACCTCCACTCTGTTCACCGGGTAGTCGAAGGGCCCGTGTTCTATCACCGCTCTCTCGTGCGTTTCCGCTACAGCGTCCGCCACCAGCACGCGTCGCACGTAGAGCTTTGCTTTGTAGATCTTCAAGCTGTAGCCTCCGTCAGCGGCGCACATCAGATAGAAAGAGGGCGCCGCTTGTTTCAGAGTGAGATCGATTTCTGTCTCTCCAACGATGAGCTTCGGTTGATGAGCCAGGTCAAAGTGCAGTCGCGCCATCAGCGAAAAGCGCTTGTTGGAGATTAGCTTCTTGCGCGCTTTGTACCCCGCATTCGCGTCAGTCAACGTGTCAAACTGACCGGGCGTATCTTCATGCCACCCCTGGGCGCTCATGACGCCGTCCTTCACGTCTTTGTTGTAGTTGAGTAACCCTTCCAAGTAAGCTCGGTAAGGGTAGGTCTCGGTGTTGCCAGACACTTTGAAACCGCCGATGGAGACTTGGACGTCTTTGAAGAGCGAGTGAGCCAAGTTGTTCACCGGAGCTACCGCGTCGGTGTCCTCGATCGCCGCTCCGTCCTTTAGCACTTGACATTCCAGATGAAGGTAATTCTCGTTCAGGTCTGTGTACTCTTGCGACTTGTTGATGGTGAAATTTATGTTACCTCCATCCTCTAAAGAGTTTTTTGTTTCTATCCCCAGGAAAGACGACTTTAAGATAGTAGTCTGAGTCGGCGCTACGGTGTGCAAGTCGAGCTCAGAGAGCGCGCACTCGTTACTGCTCTCGTGTACGTAAGCCATTGTGTTCTCTCTTCATGCGGCCGACAGACTGACGCCGGCCGCCTCCAGTCTTTTTATTTATACCTGAACGCCTAGGCGCTTACCGGTCGAATACATCCCCTCTACGTCTCTTGCAAGAGCCACCGCCCGTCTGAGGAGAATGCCGGCGACGTTTCGACCCTTTCTTAGACGCGACAGGCGTCTTTCCTCCCGAGAACGCCGTACTCGCCAGTCTCTTCAGAGCGCCTGCGCCTCGGTCTTTCACGCTGCTCTTTAAAGTCCGACCCGCCAGCACATCTTTAGCTACGCCCACACCGGCGCGGAGCAGCGTTTTTCCCACCGACTTCAATAGCGGGGTAGCCGAGCGCATCAGACCTAACAGAGCGCCGCCTAAACCGTGCCCGCTCTGGAAAGAGCGCCCGCTGTACACGTTGACGCCGTTGCCCAGCTGCGCGTTGTAGTAATCGCTGTACCCTCTGCCGACGGTGCGCCTGGGTGGAAAGTACGGAACGCGTTGACGCATCATTTTTCTCTCTTTCAGCGCTCAATAGGTCTCAGATGAAGTGTCACGGTCACCTCGCCTCTACCGAATGGGATGGAATGACCGGATCGGTCTCTTAAATAGATGCCGACCTCGGTAAACCTCTTGGATTTCAAGGGGAAATAATCCAAATGGGGAAAACTGATAGCTTGCACGCCACCTCGACGCTTTCCGCCTCTGTCCACCGCCACGCAGCGCAACAGCGGCACTTGCATGTCGCCCACACGTCTCTCCTGGATCATGTCGGTGTATATGTACACAGAGTGCACGTCCCCGTAAACATCCATCGAGTAGGCGCCGGTAGTCGGCGACGCGAAACACGTCTTCTCTCCGAAGCCTAGAACGCATGCGAGATGCTGACTCAGCAGGACAGCACAGTGTCTCGGCGGTTTGATGGTGACGCGTTTCGTCTTGGCGTCGTACGATAAGATCCGCATCGGTTTGAGCAAGAAGCTGTCGCCCTCTAGTCTGTCATCTCGCAACGTCTCACTCAAGCGCTCGATTAGGGTGTGGTTGCTTCCGGTGAAAATAGGAGGTATCTCGAATATGTTTGGCATGAAACTGCGCACTCCCATGTCCTTCTCCATCTTTTCGATCATCTGTCTTGCTTGATGGCTGATCGTCTTCTTCTTCACCGCCGGGGACAAGAACTGCCTGTATACGGCATTCGTCTGTCTCAAGTCGACCTCTCTCTTGAACCTTTTTGTTTCCGGTTTCAATTGCTGCTCTTCCGACGTGTCTGATATCTCTTCCACCGTTACATAGCTCGCTTCCTTCCAGCTCAGCGGGAATTTTGAGCTGAACGTTAGCTTGCTCAGACCGTTCGCGTTTTTCATTCTCTTCCAGTCTACCTGTGGTTTTTTTCCTTCGGAGAATTTAGTTTCTTTTAAAACCTGGATCGCCTCCTCTAGCGAACCTTTGGTGCGCAGAGGAACAACGATGATCAAGTCGTCGTCGTGCACGTTAGTCCATTCTGTAGGGAGGATGATCTCAGTCAGAGCCGCTTCGTACGCTTCGGGCAGAAGGAGCGGCGAGTCGAAGTGAGTTCGGAAAGACGTCAAGCTGTTGTCAGGATAATACTCCATAGAGCTGTTGCTAGGTAGAGTGATGTTCATTTTTTTTTTTTTTTTTCTACGTTATTTTTTTGACGGGGATCCACTCGTTGAACTTGTCGTCGTAACCTAACCAACGTACGAAAGCTAACTCTTTACCGTCGACGGTCTTGCGGCGCAACACCTCGTCTATCAGGTAGTTGTTGTCGTAACGACTCTTGGACACCTTCTGAACCTCTTCCGGGTAGAAGACGCCTTTTATCTCCTCGCCCTTGTCGTCTTTCAGCTCGAACCCTCTGCTTCCCAACGTCTTAGCAACGTCGACCACTTCCTCGCGCCAGTTTCCCTCGTACCCTTTGTCGAAGGCGCCTTTAGTTCTCAACATCCTCACTCTGTCACCCGGAGCGATGACGTCGACGGCGGACGTCTTTGTTTTTTTCTTCTTTTTCCATATTTCGTCGATTTGTTTGTTAGTTGGGAGATCTTGTCGGTAGAAAACTGTTTCGCTGTTTTCCGAGCTGACTTGAGCCGGCGCCATTTTCAACGTCTTGTGGTGAGTGCGATTGTAAGAAGACACTACATGGTGCAGTACGTCTACGTAGCGATACGTGCGCTTGTGTGTGAAATAACGCCACAGCTTCTCCTTCAGACTGCGGTTCAAGCGCTCCACTAGACTAGCTTTGATGTCGTCGTTCTCGCCAGTGAAGAACTCTATGCCCTCGCTCTTCAAGTGATCTTGAAAGATCTTGTTCAAAAACTCTTTCCCCTTGTCTGTCTGAACAGTGCGCGGTCGTCTCTCGCCAGTGCCTGTCATCTCTCGGAAGGCCTCGGTGACATCAGCGCCGCTCTTGGATTTAATGGGAACGGCCCACGCGTACCTAGAGAAAACGTCGATCGCCGTCACCACGTACCGGAAGCGGTCGTTGTGAGACGCCAAAGCTTGCATGTCCATCAGATCTATCTGCCACTGCTGATCGATTGCGCCGGTTATAGTCTTGTTCCTTGCGAATTTTCTCCGAATGGGTTTATGTTTAGTGTAGGCGTCCAGCGACACTAAAGCATCTCGGATGACGGCCGGGTTCAGGTGGCGAAAATGATGTTTCTGGAGTTTAGTCACGCTAGTGAAACTGGAGGGCGCTTTGACGTCGGTATATCTAGCTACTACGCGCTTCTTTTCTTTTTCCTTCTTGGTCAGTCTCTTCACTGGTTTGCCCATGGTGGGCCTGTTGAGGGCGTGAACGACGAGCTCGCCGCTAGGCGGTTGCGCCCTCTCCTTTTCTTACTCGCCACGCTCCTATAGGAAGTCGGAGTTTGGAAAAGTTCACTGTCGTCCTCCTCGTCGTCAGAGGATTGATCGTCCACCTGGAGAGAAGAGTCTGCTGCTGCTACTGCTGCTGCTGCTGCTGCTGCTTCTCTTTCTTCCGAGTCGAAGCTCGGTCGTTTCCGACCTCTGTCAGCAAGCCGTGTGTCCAAACTTCGGCCAGGTCCGCTCGCTTTATACAGATGGTTTCCGATCAAGGAGTCTGTGGGAACTGCTTCGCGCAGCGCTTTCGTGAACGGCGAGTAGCCCGCCGGTCTGGGCGCCGTCTTCCTGAACCTGGCAGCGTCGTTCAGTAAGTCCACTATGTTGATGCGATGCTCAGGTGGTATTCTCCGACCCGACATCTCGCGCACCGCACCGTCCTCGTTCCACTTGATCACACCGGATTTCTCCAATTGTTTGTACAGCGCCACGGTCCGAGTGCGATTCCTCTTGGGAACTTGGTTCACCAACCGCTCGAGTAGGGACGCGCTGGCCTCTTCAGCAGACTGACGGAGGTGAGCCGGGGGCGAAGAAGAGTAGGACGAAGAGATGTTGCTGTTGTGGGGATTCGCGAGAAAAAATTGCAATCTATTCAACAACCTTCGGTATTTCAACATTTTCTCGCGCGATTCCAAAGTGGGGTCGTTCAACACTAAATCCAAGTCCCTGTAGATAAACTGTAGCACCTGGTGCAAGGCCGCGTCGGGATGAAGGGACTGTTCTGCCTGCTTGTGGTAATAGGCCATGTCGGCAGGTAGGCGGGCGGCGGTGGCAGGAGCGGAACTCTCGTTCTTTTCAGTGCGCTCATCAGGAAGAGGAGGAAGGTTTGGAGCAGTAGAAGTACTAGCAGCAGCGACTGCAGTAGTAGCAGCGCTAGTAGTAGCAGCAGCAGCGGGCACATGATGAAGTAGACCTGCTCGTGATGATTTGTAGAGCGTCTCAGGATCCACGAGCGCTAAACGTTTGTAGTGTTGTTGCTGCTCTGAGTCCGTCATGGGGACGACGGTGGCAATGACGCTGGTGGTGGCGGTAGTGGTGGTGGTGGTGGTGGTGCTGTCGGCGAGTAGGTGTCGAATGAGGTGTCTCATATACGGAGAATGCTCTTTATAAGCGGTAAGGCCATCCCTATGAGAGCCGGAATGAGGAAACCTCCCTCTTGTACCAAGACGCGTCTCTTTTTTTTGATGGGCGTAGATTTTTTGCCGACCTCCCTCAACACGTCAGCCGATTCTCGAAGCTTGTCCAGTTGTTTGTCGCTGAGCGGGATGTTCCCTACCAGTAAATTGTGACAGATCTCACTTAACACTGCGATCAGATCGTCGCTTCCAGAGTCTATTAGATGCGAGCAGTCCTTTGGCGAGCACTTAGCTAAGTGCTTGAGAGTACCAAAGTGTCTTTCGAGTAGATGAGAAGACATTTTTTTTGCTACTGCTTTCTCTTGTTCTTTTTTTTGTCTAGCGGTACGAACACTAGCTGAGAGTGTATGGACGTCAAAGAGGAGCGTATTCTCAGATCGTCAGGTGTTGACTGCTTGAAGTCCAGAAGGAGGTATGAGTGAGGTCGCTTGAGTTCATGGGTAAATATACTAGAGAGGGCCGCCGCGTTGGACGGAAACACCTGGCGAGACAGACTAGCTATTTGCCCCATGTCGCGCGGGTTCTTGAAAACGATCATGTAGTGAGCGTTCAGACTCATAGTTCGAAAGTCGGGTGATTTCTGGAATAGGTTCTGAGTGATGTATATGACGCTCACGTTCCAGTGATGCGAGTATTTAGTAAAGATGTCGGCTACCACTCGCTGATTGGAACTGCTCATCAGATCGTCCAATATCAGTAGAGTGTGGGGTCGTAAAGCGTCTTCTGCTACTTCCACGTCTCCCGCTATAGACTCTTTGCTAGGAAGACCTTCTCTGAATTCCACACCGTACTGATTTTGCATTTTTTCAAACAGAGGTTGCCACTCGCCGTAATGGTAAAAAGTCTTTTCCACCGGCGGCATGACCAAATTGTTCACGTCGCTCAGAAATTGATCCACCAAGCGTGATTTTCCACAACCCGACGGACCGCTAATGATACAACTAAAGGGTCCTTGTAGTCGAGCGTCGAAATGAATTTCTGTGAAGAGTTTGCTTTTACTACTGGACATTTTTTTTTTTTTTTTTTCAGGACGCGTCAGAGAGCGGTTGTGTGTCTGACTGTCTGCTGTGTTTCTCACTCGAACGGTCGGTAGTGAATGGTTGTGGAGAAAAGTCAGCCGACCTTTTTATTGATACCGGCCGGTGTCACAGTAGCGGCGGCAGAAGTGACTTTTTTTCCTTTTTTTTTTGCGATAAAATTCTATTTTCACTCAATAGTCATAAATGTTTGTATCAGACTCCAGAGGAGTCTGATACAAATTTTTTTTTTTTTTTTTTAAAAGAAGAAGAGGAGGAGGAGGAGGAGGAGGAGGAGGAGGAGGAGGAGGAGGAGGAGGAGATTAATTTTTTTTTTTTTTTTTTTTTTTTTTGATCATTTAGGCAAAGCTCGTCGCTTTGCCGTTTTTTTTTCTATTTCTGTGTTGTGACACGATCGTCTCGAAAAAGCAATAAGGCGTGTGAGCGCGGCGGTGACAAATACATATTGGAGCGTATGGTTTAAAATAGTGCGTCCCTATCTTCTTCAATTCGGCTGCGTTGCAATATGCGGGATAACAAGTGACGACGTCGAAACGTTTAGAGACCGTGTTCACGTCGGCCACAACGCGCGCCCACCGAGTGGGAGCTGCAGTCGCTCCCAAGAAACCGATCGGCTTGTCGAATCGTTTCATAGCACTTATTCTCACTTTATAAGAGGAGGCAGGGTGAGGAGAGTAGCGGCGCTCTTTCTTTTCATGAAACGCCCAACGAGTGGGGGCGCTGAGAGCAGCTGTTATGCAATAGTAGAGTAAATGCTGTTCTGAGAAGACGGCTCTCGGCCATGTCGCTACGTTTTCCTTTTCCGCTCTTGTATAACGACGATGGCGCTCAGCTTTGCATTTCTCGAGAATTCGGTACGCTTCAAGAGAAGCGTGAACCTCAACTACGTGACGCTCTCTCCTTTGAGATGAAAAAAATAGCCGGGCAGTTGAGGAGAGCACTTTGTTCGCGCGACCGTCTTTTAGAAACTCGCGCCCTCTGCAGCGCCATATTTCTTTCCTCCGAAACAAAAAAGACTGAGTGAAAATAAAAATTTAAAAAAACAAAAAGCTCAAAGAAAAAAAATAAGCAATAAGCAGACTCAGCTCGAAATTCCCTGCTGGCGTGATGGCGGTGACTGCAGGCGGTGGCGGCGGTCGGCTGGCCGGCGGTGGCGGTGTCGGCGGCGATGGTAGAAGGGTGTGTGGAAAGAGAGACGCATCTCAGTCTTTTATAGGAGCGGCGAGTCTGACATTTTCAGCTGTCGCATGCTGACCTGCTGCTATCATAAGAGAAACAAAAGCCCTAATCACGCTTTTCAGCTGGATCCTTCCACCCCGCCAGACATGGATCCAGATGGGAAGGTGGTTTAAAATTAAATCCGTGTACCGACTGTCATACAATAGAGTAATTAGTTGAACGCGTGTTACCTGTATAAAGGATTAGCGGGTCATGGGCTCAGCGTGTGTATAGAAAAACAACTACAGGTAGCGTGAACAAAGCGACCCCCTCCCTTTCTGTCACTCTGTCTGTGACTAGAGGGTGTGCGTGTGGTAAACGGCTTAAATCTAAAGAAAAACAAATCACCCTCTCCTGTCGTCAGCAGTCAGCCGGCCGGCGGCTGGAAAATGCGATTAGAGGGATGATGAGCCGCGTAGTAAGCGACTTAAGGCTGATCTAAAGACCTGCCGTGAGGGGGCAGCTGGCCAGTAGCTTGAAAAAAAAAAGGGGGGGGGAGGGAAGTAAGAGTATATAAGGGGGAGTGACACCGTATTCGGCATCGTCATCATCGTTCACGCTACTACTACTACTACTACTACTACTACTACTACCACCACCAGCACCGCGCCTCAATTTGCAGATCCCCATGATGGAAAGTTGCTACCGTGACATGAAGCGGAATGACGAAGCGGCGCGCGAATGTGAAGCTGATGCTGTAGCCTCTGCTACTGCTGCTGCTAGTGCTGCTCAGCGTGCTACTGCTGCATTTACTGCGGCTGTTAGTGACGCTGGTTGTGATGACGTTGTTGTTGTTGCCGCTGCGGCTGTGACTGCTGCTGTTGCTGCCGCCGATGCAGCTACTCATGCCACCGATGCCGACGCTGCTGCTGCTGATGCTGTTGCGGCTGCCGATGACGCCGCTGATAACGCTGCTAGTGCCCGCTCTGCCGCCCTTGCTACTGTCGCTGCTGCTGTTGTTGCTAATGCTCACGCTACTGCTGCTACAGCTGCTGCTACTGCTGCTACCGCTGCTGCCGAGGCTGCTGCCGCTGCTGCCGATGCTGCTGCCGATGCTGCCGATGCTGCTGCCGATGCTGATGTTAGCAGTCGCGTCGACAAAGAATCGTCATTTGTCACTCTTAAACCTCCAGTTGAACGCGCGACGAGTAGTAGGGCTACCAACGCGACGGCCGGATGGTGCAACTGGTGTCGTCGCTTCTGCTCGTGCGCTTGCTTTTCTTCCAGTCCTACCTGCTGCTGCTACGGTATGATAGTGTTATAGTGTTTGAATGAGAACGCGCGTAGTTACACATAGACGCTGTAACAGATGTGCTTTTTTTTTTGAAAATATAATTTTAACATAACATGGAACTTGTTGTGTTTATTTTCTATATATAAGTTGTTTGTTTACAAACAGTCACGTGTCACGTGGTGTTGTTTACAAACAAGAGAGCCACGTGGTGTTGTTTACAAACAAACCCTAAGTAGGTCACGTTACCCTAGTTACCAGAATGCCGGCTTCTGATTGGCTGAGCCTAAGTAGGTCACGTGACGTAAGCAGGTCACGTTACCATGGTTACCAGAATGCCGGCCTCTGATTGGCTGAGAGCTTCTAAGTAGGTCAGTAGGTCACCCAGAATGCTGGCTTCTGATTGGCTGAGAGCCCTAAGTAGGTCACGTTACCATGGCAACGGGTCACGTGACCAAATGGAGGCCTCTGATTGGCTGCATGTCGATTGAGTAATAAACAGTACTTAACTATAGTCCCGTTCCGATACATACTATACTACTATGGATAAAGCATTATCTTCCCTGAAGGTCTATTCTATTGACTCAATGTTGTGTCTATGTTAAATTAGAGGCCTATGTGAAATAGTGATGCATATATTGCCCTAAGGGGGGGGGCTGCTAGAAGTCTCTCCAAAACACTACATGGAAATAAAACAATTGTGACCAGGCGAGGGAAAAGACCCCTCCAGGGGGGAAAATAGTAATTTAAATTGGTGTCATGATCTTTAAAATGAGATATCATGAGCTAAGAAAATCCTGGTAGTTTTGTGGGAATTGCCTTTCAAACATTAGTACATATCACTAAATGAAAATGGTAAATAAGCTTTAATTGCATTGTATCCCATAGTAAATAATGATTATTATGAAAAATCAGTTTTATCTAAAAATAACCAAATAAAATTGGATTTAGTAGTCTAAATTTGGTTCTAGAAGGAATTTTTGTGTTCTGTTTTCAGTTACGGGTAACCGATGGGATTTTTCAATACATCTGGATTATTACCTCCAATTTAGCCTTTTGGGCTGGTTTCCATGGCAACCAGAAAATATCATATCTGGTCAATTCCACCAAATGCTCGTCACAGGCACAAAAAATAACTAAATTCAATAGTGGCCCAATATCTAGGACTTTTTGCTGGGAGATACCTATGAAAATTCTTCATACTATGGTCAAACAACAATTGCATGCCTTTTGAGCCATGTAAGCGACCATGGGCACTTACAAAAAATAGCATAGACTAGGCTAAAATTCATGTTCCTTCCATTTTAGATATGGTTATATAATGCTTGAGGGGTGTCGCACATCAATGAATAATGTATTCCATTGATGGCCATCATCATTATATGATAAAGTAGGCCTTATATAGGGTATCTAGATGGACATTCCCAGTGCCCGTGGTCGCTTACACACAAATATTGCACATTACATAACCTATTAGATAATCAAAAATGTGTCGATCACATTAAAGAGAATGGTGGATAATTATTGTATCATATTCGTATCATCATTTGATACAATTTTTACGTGGTCAAATTAAAAGCTTTTAAAGGTATTTGGCCTGACAAGTTGACTGCCCATGGTCGCTTACATGACCATGTTTGATTACACAAACATGTAAACTCTTGTTTAAAACTCCTGTTATAGTGGTACAATTTTGATACATATTCTAAATGATCTAGCTAATGCCAATTATTATTATTTATAAGGGGATTTTCTAATTTGTATTAATTCTTCAAAATATTTGTGTGGCACTCACCCACGGATGCTTACATGTATGAACTGCACTATGGGACAAATGCCTATGTCACGCCATTGCCACAAGTTCAAATAGAAAAGTGATACTTTCATAATGTACCTATATAAGAGCTCTACAGTGTTATACACTTACATAAATTTATAATAGTTTTATCTTTATATTAGGACAGATTTAATGGTGCCCACGGTTGCTTACACTAAATATTACCCACAGATAAAATGCCAATAGTTCCAAAGATAAACTATTTTATTGTCCAGTTATTTTTATGATTCATTTCCCTGCATGGTGCAGAATTTTAGATTGGATAGTAAATGTGGGTTGATTAGAAATATCTATTTGTTTTGAATGCTAGAATCCTAATAAGCAGGTATTTTTTCAATGAAAGACAGGCAAAACAGCATATTTTAGCATCTGAAATCCGGAATATTGTAGGTAGAGGTGTAAAATCAGGGTTCCCCTTCAACATTTCATTAACACAAACCAGTACATTATGAATTCTAAGCTCTATGCTTTGATATTAAAGATGCACATGTGGAAAGAGCTGTGACGAACGTTTGGGGGAATTGACCATCTGCTAATTCTTCACAAAAACGTTCTTTTTGCATTCCAAAAATAGCATGTTTGCATCAAAGATGAAATTATTTCATGAATATCATTGCATTCTACATAAAAAATGGTTTTGGAACTTTTTTCATGTATTTAACACTCTTTTGCAACTATGGTGCCTCCTGGTGGCCAAAACTAGAGCTAAAAATCCCGCCTGAAGGGGTCTTTTCCCTAGATGGGTCACAATTTATCTAAATATAAATATCTAAACGTAATGATAATCTACTAGACACACCACTTTTATCCTTAAACAATTGACAGATAAACACAATAATATGCTAAATTCTTTAGTTCTAAACACTTCAATGTTCTAAACACATTTCCTTAAACACATAAATGTCTAAGCACTGAGCTAAACATATTATAGCTCTAAACATGTTTAGGAACATATTGTGTGGACAAAAACGGGGCAGGAATGTGTTTAGGATTGTGTTTAGGATCTAAACACCTTTTTTGCAGTGTAGGTAGCTGCCAGCATGCTATAGTATCTTATAGTAGGCACTTGGAAGAACCGCACTGCATGGCTCAAACCAGCAGTCACAGGTGGCACACTAAAATTGGCACCCTTATGAGTGCCTGTCTGAAATGACCCTATTCGTTTTTGCTCCTATTCAGCCCCTATCAAAGATAACAGAGCATGCACTAGCTAATTTGAAAGGTCTTTTAGCCGGCTATCCACTACTTATCATTGGGAATATATTTAATTGTAAGTCCTAATATGGCAATTATCCAAATGTAAAGGTCAACTTTATCTAAGCGAATTTCATTGAAATATTCATGGCCCCTTTGTATTAACATGCGGCCCTCTTTCTACACATCAATAGTATGCTACATGTCCGTTTCCAGCCTCCTGCGTGGAATCCCAAGAGGTTTCCTGCATTCCCCTAAATTAGTCATGTTCTGTCTTGATATACCAGTGTTAACCAGTCTGGGTATCCCTATGTAATCCTATTGGTAAGATGTTACATCCTAACACCAGATGTCACCGGTGAGTCATGGTTGACACCTGATCTGTGGTTTCACTACCTGTGTCTGGTATCACTGTTCATTTTAATCAATAAAAGAATGTGCTATACAAGTCACATATTGTAGGATTTGGGTTTAATCAATGAGATATATATATACACAAGTAACATTGTAACATTGTGCAAGCCTGATATGTCATGTTACCTTGCAATTAAAGAGAGAACAGAGTGTCTCTAGTAGTTGGTGCCAATTTGCCACACCAGGCTGTGTACATTTGTATAGCACCAGCTTGCTTCTGCAGCCTATGCATGTTCTGGTTGATTTCTTCACTTCTACTTAGGATACAAATGTAATTCCAAATGTTCTGAGAGGGGTTCAATGTGCTCTATCACATGGTTACAGTCAGAATATATTGTAACCGTTTTAAACAATTTATCCAAGTGCCTACTTATAGTGTATGTACAACGCCGATCTAGGTGATATTATTTTGCCGTTGTGGTCGATAAAAACAATTATACATAAATGGTATTACTGGTTAACAATGCCCTTCTGACTCTAAGACAGACATGCTAGGACCATGTGACATTTGACTGGAAAAATGCAAGGATTGTAAGTGGAAAATTATTTCCACTCACAATCCTTAAAAAACAACAACATTTTTTTACATCAAAGGTTAAGAAGTATTAAATATATTTCTATTGAAGGATATCAATTCTCAATAATGGGTGACCAGGCCGCAAAGGAGAAGGTGAGCGGCAGTATTATTATTATTACGGAAATCTGATACTATGATATGTAACATATTCAACTAGAATTCCCTCTTCTATAAAATATTTTCCTCGTCCTGATTCAAGATACAGTTTGCGAATGTCTTTACTGTGTACAGTAACATAATATTATATTATAGAATTATGCCTCCTTCTTTCCAGTACCCTCATCTCAGCCAGGGGATGAGGGAGATGATGCTTGGTATTGACGCAACGCCTCAACAATTGGAAGCATCTGATAAGAATGCTAAAGCTAACATTGATAACACCTTAGGCAGATATTTAACAGACATCCCCAAAGTCGGCATTGTCCTGGTAGGAGAGGATGGGCTAGGAAAAGACTTCATTTTGAAGGCTCTACTTGGCGAGATTGGCTGTAGCGAAAAGTCAACACAATATGTTACTGTAAATGGACTGGAGATGACAGTGGTTAATTCCCCAGGCTCGTGGCAAATAAAGGTATTTGAAGCATCCGTATTATAGATATAATTCATATTCATTCTACAGATTGCTTTATGTGCAAACCACTTTTCAAATAACTGCCGTTGGGCCTAAAGAAAAATCGTAACAAGTCAAGTCTGTATGCGAAAATGGATCAAATTCCGTCATATTGCTTGTCCTGCATCGTACCTGAACCAAAATAATTATAACCTTGATATTTCCCACACTGATAATAATGGACCTGGAAATGTTAGTCACTATGGACTACATTTCTATAGTCGCGTGAACGTAGCAAAAAGGGCTATACTTAGTTAGTCACTTATGTCTAACATATGTTAGTCATATAGTCAACCTATAGTCAAGCATTAACTCGGCTAATTTGGGATATATAGTCAAGTGACTATGAATTTAATGCTTTCATGCTCTAAATTAGTTACTCTGACTAATAGATATAGTCAATCATGAGACGACAGGACAATAGGTCAAGACAAGTACACCCCTAGCATCTACCCCAAGACATCTACCCCAGGGCTTACTATCTACCCTATGACATCTACCCCAGGACATCTACCCCTAGGACATCTACCCCTAGGACATCTACCCCATAGGACTTTTACCCCACGTAGGACTTTTACCCCTATGGGCATCTACCCCTTGGAATTTTACCCCCTAGAACTTCTGCCCCTTAGGACATCCACTGCCTTGGACACCTACCCCCAGACATCTACCCCCTAGACACCTACCCCTGGGACATCTACCCTCTTTACCCTCTAGGATTCTATCCCTAGGAACATCAACCCCCTCTACATACCCATATAGTTGAGTCATATCATGTGGAGGGGGTAGATTTCTCCAGGGGCATCAGACATCTACCCCTGGACATCTACCCCCTAGGAATCTACCCCCCTTGACATCTACCCCCTAGGATTTTATCCCCTTGGAAATCTATTCCCTAGACTTTTGCCCCTTAGGACTCTACCCTGTAGGACATCCACCCCCTTGGATGCCTACCCCATAACATCTACCCCCTGGACATCTACCCCTAGGAAGTCTACCCCCTAGGACTTTCATCCCCCTGGACATCCATTCCCTGGAGTTTTACCCCCTTATGACTTTTACCCCTAGGTTATCCATCCACTGGGCTTTAGTCTCCTTCTTCTAGAACTTCTACCCGCTGGGACATCTACTCCTTTACTCTAGGACTTCTACCCCTGGGAACATCAACCCCCCCCTCCACATACCCATATGGTTGAGTCACATCATGTGGAGAGGGTAGATTTCTCCAGGGACCTCAGACATCTACCCCAGGACATCTACCCCTGGAGACATCAACCTCCTTGACATGCCCATATGATTGAGTCATATGTGGATGGGGTAGCATTTTCCAGGGGTAGAAGTCCTAGGGGGTAGATGTCCTAGGGATAGATGCCCACTGTCCCTTGAGAAATCTTCTCCCTCCACATGATATGGCTCAACCATATGGGCATGTGGATGGGGTAGAACTACTAGAGGGTAAAGGGGGTAGATGTCCAAAGGGATGGATATTCTAGGGGGTGGAGGTTTTAAGGGGTAAAAGTCTGGGGTAGATGTCCAAGTATAGTGTTAAATGTCCCAGGGGGTAGATGTCCGGGGGTAGGTGTCCAAGCGGGTGGATGTCCTAGGGGGTAGAGGTTTTAAGGGGTAAAAGTCAGGGGGTAGATGTCCAAATGTAGGGTTAGATGTCATAGGGGGTAGATGTCAAGGGGGTAGATGTCCAGGGGTAGGTGTCCAAGTGGGTGGATGTCCTAGGGGGTAGAGTCTGAAGGGGATAGGTGTCGAAGGGGATAATAGTCCTGGGGGTAGATGCCCTAGGTAGATTCCCAGGGGTAGATGTCCAGAGATAGATGTCGGATGTCCCTGGAGAAACCTACCCCCTCCACATGATATGACTTATTATGGGTATTTGGAGGAGGTTGATGTCCCCAGGGGTAGAAGTCCTAGAGGGTAAAGGGGGTAGATGTCCAAGGGGATTGATGTCCTAGGGGGTAGAAGTTGTAAGGAGGTAGAAGTCCAGGGGATAGATGTCTAAGGGGATTAAAGTCTCAGGGGGGAGAAGTCCTAGGGAGTAGATTTCCAGGGGTAGAAGTCCGGGTGTTAATGTTGTGGTAATGTTTAGCATGCTTAGGACATCTACCCCTTGGACATCCATCCCCTGGACTTTTACCCCCTTACAGCTTCTACCCCCAGGACATCTATCCCCTGGACTTTCATGTCCTAGGGGGTAGATTCTCAGGTGGTAGATGTCCAGGGGTAGATGTCTGGTGGTAGATCTAGGCTGGGGGTAGATGTCGGGGGGTACCTGCCCTAGCACCATTGGGTGAAGTAGATGAGCATGGGCCATATGCCTGGCACACTATAACCCTTCACACAGTCAACCTCTGTATATTCTAGTCTGGAAGCCTAGAGATCCACAGTTACATGATCAGAATTTGAACAAAAACACATGATACTTCAATCAAAATCATGAATGCATGTGTCCTATGATGCCTTAAGTAAACATACTCAACATTAACACAAGAGCTAATGCACAAGGAAATGTGTAAAGGAGTGGTTTAGAGTGAATAAGATGTGCCTACCTGAAGTCAGTTGAGCATTCAATTTTGAATCCTAACTGTTTCCTGTGCACACATTCCTGTGACATCATCAATTTGTGTGATCTACATATAGTCACTACTGACTATCTCTATGACTAATATGTGACTAACATATGTAATCGTCTGACTACGGGGGTCAAAATATGGTGGTATAGTCAGTACTGACTATAGATTTTATTATCAGTGCACCAGCAATTGAGGGCTGCCATAAGGTGTCTGCATTATGGCGAGAAAAATGTTCGAGTTACGTTTTCCCAAAATGAAAACATCTAAAAGTAATCTGCAACCCAATTTTACTGGGATTGAGGAGCCACACCAATTTAAATATTATGTAAGATGTAGCGATCTCGATTGGCATTGAACAGCATGCACCATAGTTATTGTGCCTTAGGTCAAAGCAGAGAGGTAGCTTCAGCTTGTAATGCATGTTTTTCAATACTGCAGGTTCCCCAGGAGCAGGCAGAGCTGATCACATTTTTTGTCTTTGTCATCGATTCGAAATCCCAGCCAACAATCCCCACTGAACTCAGCCAGGTAAGGTCCTGATGTCAGCAATATTACCAATTCTATGTATACAGACATATATAACTCAAAGTCCCATGGTGATATCATGATTAATTATAGCGTGTGTATGTTCTTTACAAATGAAAATCTTTTTTACTTTCTATTTTACCTTGCTTGACAGGCGGAGGTTGAAAAAGTGGTAGAGGCCATTCAGTTGGGACAGTTTATTGTCGTGGATATCTCTGCCGCGAAGGCCCACGTGGATCCAGAGGCACAGGCAGACGCGAAGGCCCACGTGGATCCAGAGGCACAGGCAGACGCGAAGGCACACGTGGATCCAGAGGCACAGGCAGACCCGGAACACTCTTGGTACACTTATCTAAACTCTGACAATGTGATACATGTTGATGTCAGGTCAGATTTGGAGAAGATGGAGGACCTGGTAGGACCCGTCTCCCTACGAGATCAGGTCAGGTCAGAGCAGACTTCTAAATCAACCCAGCAAGACATTATCTCTAAGATGCTTTTAAATGCAGCCATAATGGGTGGTTCAAACCCAAGGCATCCAACCTCTCCCACAGTGACTGGTGTCCTAGAGGAGGGTCACAGCAAACAACAGGAAGAAGATATGGGAGCAGCTCCGATAGTTCAAGAGGCTAGCCCTGATGAGATTAAAGCCACAGCTCCGAAACCTTGTAATGTGGAACAAGGTGACGGAGAAACCCAAGCACTTGACAAAGAGAACAATTCACAGATGAACCCCTCATGCAAAAGAAGCATTCAAGAGGAAAGCAATGGGTTGAGTAAAAAAATACGGCCCACTGAGGAGCAAGATGGTTGGACGCTGGTAGATGTCCCACTGTCTGACACAAGAAGAGAGAAGGAACCTGGGGAAGGACAGAAATTGGAACTTATCAACAAAATTCTAGGTGCACTTCAAAGCAGCCTGCAAACTCTGCATGTTGCAACATGTGATGCTCGAACTTGTACTGTAGTGGTTGGGGCGACTGGTTCTGGCAAAAGTGCAACTGCTAACACCTTAATCGGAGAGAATGAAGAGAAGTTTCTGGAAGGAAGTTCTGCTGTGTCTGTTACCACAGAGAGATCTGAGAAGTCTACATTGGTGAATGGTATTCGTCTTACTGTTTTGGACACCCCTGGATCGTGGGAGACCAATGTAATTACATTTTTATGGTCACAAATTGCATTACGTGTTATCCCTTTATCCTATAGTATTTCATCAAAACAATATGCGTTTAAAAACCAAATACCAGCTATATGATTTTATAATTTGGCCAGGAGTTTGTAAATGCCATGAAATACTTTCTCTTGTCTCTTTTCCTGCAGCATGCACCAGAAGAGGGACAATTGAAGATCGTCTACGTGTTTCTTATCAATTTGGCTAGCCCTCGATTTGATTTGGATACACTGACAAAACTTAGAAATATGCAGGTAGGCTCCGTTATCAAGCATCCCGTTACTAGTATTGGGTGTAAAACATAACGTTTAACTTATCATCCGAATCTATAATCAATGCATTAAATGTAGTTCTGGGATTGGTCGTTTTTGGAAGCAAAGTCCCTCCTCCATCTAATGCTATACCACTAAACCCACCTTCACTAATTATAGGATATTGACGGAAACTACATCGTCAAGTCTGGGAATTTCGTAGTGGTATTGTCCCATGCAGACAGTGCTCTACAGAGCACGACCCTGGAGGCTTATCTGAAGGAGATTACAGGTGACCCCCTCCACACCTTCCTCACTGAGGATGCTAAGGGTAAGGTCATAGCCCTCAACAACGCAGCCGAGACAGACTACCAGAGGAATGAACACCGACAAGCTCTACTAAGTAGGATTCTGTTAGTCTCATCCAGGACGGGAGCGTTATCTTCCAACTCCTGGTCATGGTTGCTGTGGGACGTGTTGATGGGTTATATGCCTTCTATGTCGTCTGTTAGAAGTAACATGTAAGTTTCCAGATATTCTTTATGATGCATTATCAATACATAAATATATATATTCCTCATTTCTAAGCATTAACGGATGAGCCCTGTAAATATTGATATTTTTGTTACCAGATTGCATTTTCTTTAGATCACGATATCATCATCATCAAAGTTGTTAAACTTGCTAACAGAATATACATCTATAAAGGCTAAAATTTGTCTATTTAACTATTATTAACTAACTTTATAAAACACATTTTGGAATAATTGAAACCTCAACAACAGATACTAGAAAACTATCTTTATTTTCGACTTAGGTAAAATTGTGCTTCCAGGCATAAATACATTTGTAACAAAAAACAACACGATTTTGCGAGTGGTGTGCCATCACATTTGGACAAGATTTGGTCTAAATAAACACTGTAATTAAGTGATCAACCACTTAATATTTCATAGCTCATCAGCCATGTGCTGGAGGCCCCAAAAACCACAAGGAGGACAGGAAAACAAGAACTGATACTGGTCAGCAAGATATATTTACACAAAAAGATGAAAAGTATGTAAGCCTATATCACACACTCCTTATACAAGTTACCAATTGGCTATACATTATCAAATCCTCTTGAGTTCTATATCTATAGGACAGGACTATAAATATGTAGCAAAACATAATATAATCTTATGAGTAGTATAGTATGTATCGGAACGGGACTATAGTTAACTACTGTTTATTACTCAATCGACCTGCAGCCAATCAGAAGCCTCCATTTGACCGGAAGTGACGTCACATGCCCATATAAGGGCATACCGGAAGTGACGTCACGTGACCTTGACCTAGTTAGAGGTCAAGGTCATGACGCAGCCAATCAGAGGCTTCCATTTGACCGGAAGTGACGTCACACGCCCATATAAGGGCATACCGGAAGTGACGTCATGCGACCTTCACATGTCCATATAAGGGCATACCGGAAGTGACGTCACGTGACCTTGACTTAGTTAGAGGCTTCTGATTGGCTGGTACACCGGAAGTGACCCATTATGCAAATGAGGGGACTACTTCCGGTCAAATGGAGACCCCTGATTGGTTGGGTCATGAAGAAATGTGTCTCTTAATTTTTTTTGTTTAGGAAGTGATCGACTTTAGGATCACGTGACCGGAAGTGACCTGATGAGTCACGTGACTAGAAGTGACGACGACACATGCTTTAATTAGGCGATCAGCAGCGACTGGAGGAAGTGTCACTTTAAGAGGACACGCTAGTTAATTGTTATAAAATTTTTTGACTTACTAATAAAAGAAGACGTATGAAAATAAAACACAACAATAATTTTATTTATTTTTTTATTTTCTTTTTTTCAATTCTAATAAACACGCTATTTTTGAAAAGATGCGCTCAATCAATCAATAACACACTTTTTTTCATATTTTTAAAGGACTTGTTGTCACACCGTTAGAATGCACGCGACGCTTATAATACAAGTAGCGCACGTCATCTTTCTCTATGGTGTAAGTGTCCATTTTTGGTTCGTACCACTTTGAAATTTCTATTTACCGCAAGGAGAGTTTTTCGTTTGCGAAAACATCTAAGAAGACGACTGTTTCTTTAGGGTTTTGTTACTTCTGTACACTTTTTGCACGCCATCTCTTTTTTTGGGATTTTCTTTCACTGGTGCTGCTGACTCGATCGTAGCAAATGTAAGTCTTAGGGTTGAGACTTAGGATCCCGTCACCTTCCCACGCCGCTTTCATAAGCCCCGAAGTTCTCAGATCGTGAAGGTAACGTCTCTCACAACATCCGCCGGGCGGCGGACACCATTTTCGCACTTTTTTCCGTTTTATCTTCACGAAAAGCTCTAAGTGATCGTCACACACCGATGTCGGAATCTGCTTTCGTTTCTTTCTGAAGTATGTCTCTCTCAGGCGAGGTTTGACTACACAGAGGCAAATATCAGAGGCACCCAATAGCGCTAATTCTACTCTCAGACAAGGGTCAGGCACTGCTGGACTATAATAGATGGGTCAAGGGCTATTCTAGTGAGGGTCAGGCTACGCCTGACATTCAATAACAAGCTGGACTTTGGCAAACTTGCTTGAAAGTCTGACCATGCGGGATCCTCATGCCATAGTCTGGCAATGCTGAACTCTTGGGAGAGTATGCTGGACTCTTGCTGACCAGACTTTCAAGCAAATTTGCCAAAGTCCAGCTTGTTATTGAATGTCCGGCGTAGCCTGACCCTCAGTAGAATAGTCCTTGACCCATCTATTATAGTCCAGCAGCGCCTGACCCTTGTATGAGAGTAGTATTGGCGACATTGGCCGACTCTGATATTTACCCGTGTGTACGGTGGGAGGAGGGGGTTCACAGCCACAGCTTGCGCTTATAGAGCGCTACTAGCGGAGGTCTGGATGAGGAGACTACGGCGTTTGTCTTAAAAAAAAATAGCTATGGCACATGTCGATGTCGCTTAATTATGCTCATATCTCATGGCAATTTTAAGAATTGCTCATGTCACCTGTCACTATGTTTTTCAAGCTTCATGTCAAATGTCACTAGGTCTCATGTCGAATGTCGATGCTAAGAAACAGACATGACGTCATCTCGAATTTAGCGGTCTACACTACCGCTGCTGCTGCTGCTGCTGCTTGTGCAGCTCGTGCAGCTGCTGCAGCTGCTGACAGCTGCAGCTGCTGTAGTTGCTGACGCTGTCACGGATGCTGTTGACAGATGCTGCTGCTTGTGCCGCTCGTGCAGCTGCTGCTGCTGCTGACGTTGTCACGGATTCCGCTGACAGATGCTACTGCTTGTGCTGCTTGCGCTGCTCGTGCAGCTGCTGCAGCTGCTGACAATGTCACGGATACTGTTGACAGATGTGGCTGCTTGTGCTGCTTGTGCAGCTGCTGCTGCTGCTGACGATGTCACGGATGCTGCTGACAGATGCTGCTGCTTGTGCTGCACGAGACTGAGTAGCCGCTATTACTAATGCTACTAATACTAGTATGAGAAAATACATTTAGTCAGTTGATTAAATCAAGGAGGTTTTCTGACTTCAGTGGATCGTTTAGCCATCTGCCACGGGCAAAACTTGAAACCATTTTATACATGGGACAATTGGCAGAGTCGAAACGTGTTGGTACGATGGGGTCGATCATGTTCATCATCAGTTCAGGCAAAGGAAGTGTGTCGACAGCACGCGAAAACTTCATGTCTGAATGTTTCAACACAAGACTTTTTATCACACTCACACAGCTGCTTTGAAGAGTGAATCCTTGACCAAACTTGTGCTTTTCCAACACAGCTTTGGCCTCTTTCTGTGCAGTAAGGGATCTCTCTTTCGGGTTCATCTCAGTGCTGTCTAGCATGTCCTCAAAGTCTTTAACATAATGTTCCAACGGGCTACAAATGATGGACTCCAGATCATCGTCCGCATATGTCGTCTCCTCGCACCATATTGTGTCTTCGCTTGTTTCGAATTCCGTCATTTTCTTGACAATCTCCTCCTGAGTGCCTTGCATATATCGAAGCTCCTTCAAGGAGTTGATAACCTGTATGGCGAAGACTGACAAACTTGAAGGAATTTCACCACAGTCAGGCCAAGTATACGGAGCTAAGAAAAATAGCTCTAACAAAATCTTCTCCCTCTGTCCAAATGAAACTACTGTTCCGATGAAGTTGAAGCATGCTTCTATCCATTGCTCCTTGGTGACGTCCTTCCAATGTTTCTTTACCTCACATGCATCATAGGGCACTGTTTCTCTTCTTGCTTCAAGTGGGAGTTGCTTTTTCTTTCTTGGACTCATTTCGAGAGGGTTTCGATGCTCTGTAGCGTCAACACTTTCATAAATAAAGAAAATAGCAGAACTAATCATCGTAACGTGCTGAGCGACCGTACAGTGGACGATGCTACGAAGATGAAGGGCGGGTGGAGAAACTGTGACGGGTGAGAGTGGCGTTTCCCTCCTTATGTACCCTGTCCTAGATAAGCCTCTTAAACGGCTGAAAAGACTCTCTCAGTACAGAGCTTCTACCGCAGGTGGGTTTAGACTTAAGCAGCTTAGTTCACACACGTGTCTGTTAGAAAAGCTACTTGCACACCTGCCTTCCCTTTTCACTAGTATTCACCCTCTGCCGACTTATAAGACACCTATACACTCCTTCTCGTGAAATCTATGGAAGATGATGGAAGGACCACCGACTAGATTTTCTTTGATCAGAGCGTGGAGGAAGGCGTCGAAGGGAGGGAACGTTGTGAACACAGCTTATAGGTTTTGGAAGAGGACCTGTAAAGTCAAACTGGCGAGAGAGATCTCGTCTTTCAACATGACAATGCTGCGATCTTGGAAAAAATTAGCGTGATTTTTTCAAAAGCTTCTATGAAAAGTTTGACGTCTTCGTTGTTGTAGTGGATCAAGTAATCTCTCATAGTTTGCATCTTCTTGTCGTACTAAACTTTCTGACATGTGGCGTAGTCGGATTTCGGCCATTTTGACGCCCGTCAGTTCGCTGTCAAAAGCCGATCTCGGTGGCAGGGTTCTGTTTACCAGTTTCTTGGTATACGTCATCCATTCGTAAGGAAAGCGACTTTTCTCTTCGTTTCTGGTGAAAGCTCGCAAATAATTCGCGTAGCTGTAACCAAGTGCCAAATAGTTGACTACTATGTCCAAGAAAACCGTGTGTAAACCGTCAAGTATTGATTGCTTCTCTTTATGACGCTGAATTGTTGGTTTCTTCGGTCTCCGGAGGCAAAGAACGAGTGAAGGCGTATTTTTGATCAGGTTCAAGTCATAACGCTCCGTGTTGAAGCCCACGACTGGAGCTTGACGGATGTATCTCAGAAGCTGCTTCTTCAGTTGAACTAACGGTTGTCTGGTGTGAGCTGCAGCGAAGCCGCCTGGAGAAGGGGTGAATGTCGCTTCCTCCAGCAGGAGAGCTTCACCTATCGCCACATGTAACTTCGCTAACGTTGGTCGGTAAAGTTCTAGCACAGCTTTCTCGATGACTTTGGCGTTCTCGTTTTTGTGATTTTAAACTCGGTCTAACAAGGGGTCGGAATCTGCGTCGGATTCTCTGACGTACACCGACCCCTCCTACCCCGGAAAGTCGGATGCGACGCTAGCCGACAAAGGGACGTGATCCCACAGCAGGGACACGTGTTCGGTCGACGGTTCTCTGCACGGTCTGAAGAAAGCCTCGAAATCGAAGGTAATGTTGTAAGGGTAGATTCTGGAATGTCCGTCGGGAGGAAAAGTTTCACGTGTGGCAGCGGGACAGAACTGACGTAACAAATTTGAAGCGCGCTTGCTGGTGTTGTATAAGTGAAAGGAAATGTGGCGGAAGACGCAGAGGTTGTCCTTGTTGGGAAAATCTAACACACGGCTTCTCTTTCCAACTCGACCGTCCTGTCTGTTCCTACCGCCTATGGGAAAACCCCCCGGTCCCATGTAAACGCAAATGTTCAAAATTAGTAGGAAAAAGAGCGCACCGCTTGGTGTCAGCGTCGCAAAGTTTCCGTACTTCCTCGCAAGCGACAGTGTTTTCCATCTTTGAGAGGAGCTCTTCCAAAGTTTCTGAATTAGTTATAGTAGGGAGCGGTTGTAATGAGAGTTGCGTTGTTCTGGGAGACGTGAAAGTAGCGCAGTATGTTCTTGTCTTCTCTGTGTTGTAAGAGTAAGCCTACCGAGAAACCCACTTTTTATCATTGTGTGAAGCGGATTGCGACGCATAGTATCTACAGCGTCACTCAACTCGCCGGTTGGTAGTTTGACGTTTGTTACACTCACGCGAGTCTCGTGCATCCTGACACTCGTTCGTATTGCAGGCCAATTCGCAGTGAACGTTTCCTCACCGTTCGGTACAGCGCATGTACGTGGAGGGATAGTCACCTCGTCCAGAGATTCGCGTCGACAGGTGATCTTTTCAGCAATCGACATCGCCGCATAGAGGGCAAAACTTAGGTATTGTTCTTCATTTTTCTACGGGTCACTCGTGATTGTACGGTCTTTTAAAAATTTTGAAACACTTTTCGCAAACGTCCTGCGTCATGTTTTTCTTTTTTTTGTTTTTTCACTTATTTACCAATTATTAAAAAAAATAAAACGTTATTTATCACTTCGAATACTAGACACCTCTTACCACACGATACTATTAGCATAGTGAAAGGTGACTGTAGTCTAGGATCGAATTCAACAGATGTCCATCTTACTGCAGGGATCAGACAAGAGTGGTCAACACTGGAGTGTCACAGCTCACTTTTATGTCTTTGGGTACAGCTGCATACAACCCTTGAACATACATTGCGACGTCGCTGCGACCCATGTCGTCTTGCAACACTTTCATCAGAGCCATAGGCTCAGACGTCTCGTTGTACTTCCAAGCTCTCAGCACTTCATAGACAGGGTTCTTCACAGTCCTATCAGAAGGCACAGGTTGAGAGATGAAAGCTACTTCATGAGAAGTCAACCCTAAGTAGATCCCTATGGTCTTCCAGTCTCTAGGGCAGAGCTCAGCTAAAAGAGAGAAATATTTCTGCACTTTCCACTCCATGTCTCCACTCTCTAAGCCATCCCACATGTCATGCTTGTCCATGTACTCACGTGAGAATTTGATGAGGTCCATACGGTAAGATTCTTCTAAGGCGGCGGCTAGGTCCTTCCACCTAGTAGTACAACTTTTCTGGTACCAAGTAGTGAACATTTCTCTAGCTTGAGTTATGACACTTGTCTCACAACTGAGATATCCCATATCCTTCAAGTTCACTTCAAGGTATGAACCTAACCGTATGTAATCTGATGTCTGCAACTTACTACTTATTTTCAGTAGCATAGCGTCTGACAAGTATCCTAACGGCTCTGCTTTGAAGTATGATGATACAGGTACTACTGCAGCAGAACCAATAACAGGAGCAGCGTCTGCGCTGGTATCCGACGACTCGTTGTCGGAACAGGGCAACCACACGACTTCGTAAGGTGGTGGTGAGGGCAGTCGCCACGGACCGGACGCGCTACCAGTGGAAATGAGGTCGAAAAACGGACTGTGCGCCCGTAGCCCTTCGGGTTCCTCGTACGCCTCGTCGTCAGCGTCGTTCTCTGTCTCACCCTGTTGCTTTAGGGCATGTATGTCTACTACGCGCTGCTGGGGCTGAGTGTCCGAATAGCTGTAAGTCTCAGCGCGAGCGGCGTTGATGGCGTCGGTTGATGTAGCGGTGGAGAGGTTCTGTGCAACGTGCTGCGTGTCAGTACTAGTAGCGGCAGTCGCAGCAAGAGGTGTAGCAGCAGCAGCAGCAGCAGGTGCAGCAGTAGCAGGCGCAGCAGTAGCAGGCACAGCAGCAGCAGGCGCAGCAGCCTCAGCAGGCGCAGCAGTAGCAGGCGCAGCAGCAGCAGCAGCAGCAGCACTAGCAGCACGAAGATCACCAGCAGCCGCAGCAGGCGCAGCAGTAGCAGCAGCAGCAGCGTGCTTAGCAGTAACAACCGTCGCGAGTGTAACAACGTCGCTACCACGACGACTACTACTACCACTACTACTGCTGCGTGCGCTCGCTACAGCGGGAGGGTGATAAGACCAAGCGGTTGCGGCGGTAGTCTCAATTTCAGTAGCAAGAGGAGACGCTGACGCTAAACGATCACCGTTCTGCGTACTCTTCTTGTTCTTGAACTCGAATAGATCCTTGGATGACACTAGTTGTTGTGTTTTGCTCATGGTGGTGACTGTAGAGAGCAGCAAAAGACTGAGTGAGTGAATGGGTGTTTCCAGCCCCCTTATATACTCCTTCTCGCTTCTAGAGCTAAGCTACTTACGGCTCTGTTCAGCTGCCGCCGGCTGACCAGCGGCCATTCACAAAGAGAAACAAAAAGACATAAGGCATGACGTTTTCAGCTGGATCCCTTTCCCCCTCCCCTTTGAGAGATCGACTGACATGAGCTAAGCTACTTACTGCCTTGTTCAGCAATTCAACGTGCGTTAGCTGTATAAAGGATTAAGCAGTTGCTGCCGCCGGCTGACCGGCGGACATTCACAAAGAGAAACAAAAGACATAAGTCATGACGTTTTCAGCTGGATCTCTTTCCCCCCTTTTTTGAGAGATCGACTGCCATGAGCGGGCGGTGTACCGACTGTGCTAATTCAACGCGCATTAGCTGTATAAAGGATTAAGCAGTCATGAGCTTAGAGTGTGTATACAAAAAACTACAGGAGGCGTGTGGTGTGAAGCAGGACCCCCTAAGACGGGTGTGTCTGTCTGTGAGTAGAGTCGTGTGCATGTGGTGAGCGACTTAAGTGTAAAACAAAAAAAATCACCGCCTCCTGCCGTGGTGAGTAGACTGGCCGGCGGCGGCCGGCTAGTTCAATAGGGGTGACAGCTGACTAAGGCTGTGCATGAAAATCCGATTTTCACCTGACCTCTGACGTTTGTTACAATGAATGCCAAAGGGGGAGAGAGTCGTCCTCAGGTAGGGGGTAGGAGGTAAAGCTATGGATAAGGAAAAAACACCATTTTCAGCTGGCCTCCACAGATGGCGATGACATCCCCCTCGTCATCTAAGCTCTTAAGAAGCTCTCAAGGAGCGGAGCGGCTGCTAGACAGCTGGGGTGCTGTTGGAAATAGGATTAAACTCCCTCTGTATAAAAGCTCTGATATCTGTTGGAAAAAAACCATATCAACTCTGACCACAGTAACGTCTACTACCACCACCACCAGCACCACCGCCGCCGCCACCGCCGCCGCCGCCAGTCACAGCTGATCGCCTCATTAAAGCATGTGACGTCGTCACTTCTAGTCACATGCTTCATCAAGTCGCTTCCAGTCACGTGATCCTAAAGACCCTCACTTCCTAAACAAACAAAAAATGAAGAGACACGCTTCTTCCTCTCGAGAGGAAGAAGCGTGTCTCTCGATTGAAATCTTTTCTTTTCTTTTTTTCTTAAAAGAGACAAACGCCCCTTAGAGTGCCCCCCCACCCCCCTAGAGTGCCCCCCTCCCCCCTCCCCCCCTCCCCCCCCACCCGCCCCATGCATCCTAAAAGCGCCCCCCTCCCCATGCATCTTAAAGGGGCCCCCCTCCCCCCCTCCCCTCCCCTCCCCTCCCCTCCCCTCCCCCCTTATACACTCTAAAGAACGCTTCTACCTAGTTCAATAAGTCACTTCCAGTCGCTCGTAAAACAATAAAAATGAAAAAAAAACTTATATCGTAGTGTTTTTTATTAGTTTACCGAAAAAAATAAGAGACTCGCCTCCTCCTCCTTCTCCTCCTCCTCTCCTTCTCCTCCTCCTCCTCCTCTCCTTATCCTCCTCCTCCTCCTCCTCCTCCTCCTCCAAAAAAGAAAAAAAATATCACATTTTAAAGCGCGTGACCCCTTAAAGACGCTCATCTCTTCATTAAGTCGCGTGACGTCACTTCTTCTTCTTCTTCTTCTTCTTCGTCACTTCCGGTCACGTGACTCATCAGGTCACTTCCGGTCACGTGATCCTAAATTAGGTCATATGACGTCACTTCCGGTCCCCTAAGTAGGTCATATGACGTCACTTCCGGTCCATAAGTAGGTCATATGACGTCACTTCCGGTCACGTGACCAAATGGCGGCCTCTGATTGGCTAACTAGGTCACGTGACGTCACCACTAATCCCCTAAGTAGGTCACTTCCGGTCACGTGACCAAATGGAGGCCTCTGATTGGCTGCAGGTCGATTGAGTAATAAACAGTAGTTAACCATAGTCCCGTTCCGATACATACTATACTACTCTTATGAATGATACATCTTGGATGTATTGACGGTGTCTATTCATAAATTTATGGTCATGTCTTTGTGAATATGGTGTATTCCCATGGCTGTGAAAAAAATAGATCAGAAATTAACCATATTTAGTAAACACACACATGGCATGCTTTCATATAATCACATCCAAGATCGCACAACGGATATTAACATCATACTGTACTCGGCTTTTCTGCAGGCATGGTATGATCTAATGGAGAGCATGGTCAAAGCAGTCAACCAGCACAATGACATTAGGGACCTTTAGCAAACCCGACGTAGCTTATTTAACCCAGACGTAGCCTATCCCTTTAACACTACTACGTCTGCGTTTAATGAGCTACGTCGGGTTTGCTAAAGGTCCCTATTGTCTTAATGGCATGGAAGTTTCAGCTAGCCAATGTGTCTGATTGGTCTCCAAACTTATTGGTATAAATATTGAGCTTGACGCAATGCAGTCTCGGACCCTGACTGTACGTTTACAGTCTGGGGGTTTATTTATAGACCCATACCTACACTGGCCCTTATACACTATGCCATAGTCTATGCTACTGTGTCTCAGCAATCAGGAGGATGTGGGTTCGAATCCCACTGTGGCTCAATCAGTATCTCAATTGATATCTACATAATAGGCCTGAATTGAACTAATATACTCAGTCACATCTTTAATAAGTAATATTACTATGTCACTGTAGGTAGGGTTATGCTTCAAATGGGTTAAATAGTTAATGTAAAAAACGAACCACCTATTGTGCCAAGGTGGGATTCGAACCCACACACCTCATTGAAAAATGATCCAGGATTCCGGATCATTTTATTTAGATATAAATTTGTCCAGGCCCAGTACCGCCTGATGGCGGCACTGGGCCTGGAGAGCTCGAGGCTCGACGCAATGTGGATGGCCTCACTCTGGCTTCCACCGGAAACGCTCAGCTTGATGTCCTCCAATAACAGCAACTTGTAATCGATATACTCTCAAACATGATTAAGACAAATGCAGACTCAATAAAGAGATCAGGCCAATAAAAATCAAACAGGTTTGATATGCGATCGGGGGCCGAAATCGGCCTCAGATGCAAAATCGGGACCTAAATCGGGGCATGGATTGTGTTTACTTAGCCTCAGCAATTCTATTTTCCAGCATGGAGTATTAATAAACATAAACACATTTGTCAACAGAACCCTATGGCAGAGCATAGAGTACATCCCTGCCTACAGTATACATGTAGTCATGGTTTGCGCCTGATAGCACTGATTTGAGGAAAAAATCGGCTAGTGGAGCTCCACCTATACAGTAATGTTTAGACGTTTCATGTGTTTTTATAGGCTCGTGCCATCCAAGTTAGTAGATCTATGTAGGATGTGAATATAATTATATCCGGAAATATCAAGAATAACCAACTGTGTATTCTCAAAAGTCATATTTATTACAGGAAATTAACCTTATTACATTATAATTGTGTGCTTTTGTTCATTATTTCTTTAAAAAGCGTTTCACAACAATGAAACTAAGGAGACAACTGCGATGGCTTCAGAGGTTGATATAAGAACAAAAGATAATGACAGGTGCTTTAAGTGTATACGTTTCCTATTTCCGTCCATGTTTTTGCCCTCGCATTAACAGTCAGACAATTTCCTGAAAGACACATGAGACAATCTAGTGCAAGGTACAGAAGGTGACCTGATTGTATCAAACGAACAATTGAAATGGAAGACTACATTTTCCCTTTAAGTCATACAATAAGATTTTGGATAACAAAGTACATGTATAGAAAAATAGTATAATAAAATAGAAAGAATTGTCATATATGTTATCAAATTAAAGCTAATAATGCCAGCAATGCTGTGGTATAGAAATAACTTACATTTCCTCCACTTTTAAAGATCAATTAATTCTTAAAATGTGAATTTTGGTCACAAAAAACGTAAATTATCCTATACATTTTAGCCTGTGAGTTAGAAAAAGAAAGGGAAAAAAGCCTGGGTGATGAGAAACCACTTTTATTTGAGTGGCCTAAACATGCCAGTTCCTCAGTAATTTATACCTACATTCTTCTTAGTCCGTTTTTCACTTTTCTTTCTTTTTTTGCCCTTCTCTCCAACTGCTCTCTCATCGTCAACCTTCGTTGACCTATAAATAATTATTGCAAACATAAACATTAATGAACCATGGTTGTGAATATTGTACTTGGATATCTATTTATAAATAAAACATTATCATCATATGAAAACCATTCTTATCCGAGTCTCGTTGATGTCTCTACATATGATTATGGTTGTCAACAACACAACATACTTATAATAGCATACATTTATGAAGCCAGCAATTACACTATGGCCATTAAATACTACCATTTCTGCCAATACTTACATACAAAGTCCATGACGTTTCGTCTCCTTCTGCTTCGACTTCGTTTCCATACATGTAATAAGTGCATTCAAGATGCCCTGCTGATTTCTCTCTCTTTCATACTTCACGCTGGCTGCATTGTTCACAGCCAGCATGCAACTCTTCATGTCCTCGACTAGGAAGCTGTGAAGATCATCGCCCTTAATTTCTGCGAGATAGTCGTCTAAACTTTTCTGTTGCAATGCACTGTCAGCGTGAGAAAGCACTACGAAGCATCTTCCAGAGTCGACGATTGTTTTCTTATTTGCTCCCTAAAAGAGGTAAATCAACATAGGTATTTCCGGTTTTGAGAACCCAGCCTACATGTTATCATGAGAGCACGCATGTAGGTTTTAGTTCCCACAACGGTACGCTTATAGGATGGTATCTTCTATTTACTATTAACTGATTACTTCAAGAAATAATGACTATATCTTGCATCGTAGAAGCGATATGTACCAGTTACAGGATATTCACGCACATGTCGTGAAAAAAAGACAGAAAATTCCACATACTTTCAACCTCTTCAGCTGCCTTCGAGAAGCCTTTGTGAAACGTGTGCTGGCTAGGTTGATCACAAAGATATAGCAATCCACTTTCACCTTCTTGTTTCGTTTGATCTGAAATTGAGAGCTCAAATCGTGCTTTTTCCGTTTATCATACATGTTTATAACTCTTCTCGACTAATGACACCCAAATGACAATATATTCTATACTTCGGGAGGTATTTCATGATACAAGCTAATTCCTACAGAACCAACAGTTCAATACCAGCACTAGAACATTGTAAAAATACAACTTGAATATTGTCAGATAATTACGATAATTCTCTTTACCATACCTGTGCATTCCAAGAATGTGGGGAGTCTAAAACGCTCAATTCAATTTTCTGCAAGAGAAAAATATAGCCGAATGGAGTAATAACGCCAGTACACATTACTTAATTGATTATATTAAAACCACACAAAGCAGAATTGTCTCTATACCCCGCACGACCCCCTGGAAACCCCCTGGAAATCCCCTGGAATATGGGTCTGTTTAACCAAATCCCTCGAAACTAGGCACACAAAAAAGAATAGAATGCATTTGTTTAAAAACGCATTATGGGACACCTTACCTTGGAGCCTTCACCCAGTGTGCAGGTGTGCTCCATCTCCTCTGTAGTCATGGACACGGCTGAGCTGCTCTCCTCGAAACTATTAAGTCTTTTCTCACCCAACAAGCTGTTGGCTGTGGCACTTTTACCGGACCCTGTTTCTCCAACAACCACAACACGCAGCTTGATACCTCCATATGCATCAAGTGCATCATAATTGATGCCTGTTTCAGACTCTAAATGTTTGTATTTTACCACTCGCTCATCAATGCTCTGCTTTGCAGAACGATTTGCTGCGGTCTTCTGTTCAGGTGTAGCCCCAATCTCTTCGAGGTTATCATAGGTTTCCTGGTCTAGGTAGGGGTAATCTGACTGCAATATGTAGAACAGTATAAACAAACTATTGGTATGATACCTAGAGCGAAATAAAGATAATATCTTTATCCGCAATGAACGTACAGAACTGAAGGATGAGAAAGTATGTACCTTAATATTGTCTAGTCATTGAATTAACCTAAGATCGGTGATCAAACAAGAGTTACAAATATCAGAATTCGATAATAAAGCTATGTTAGAGGTAAAAATTGTTGCTCTAACTATGAGTGCTGGACATGGCCTAGGAACATAGAGGGCTCCAAGAGATGTCAACAGGTTGATCTATAGCACCGAGAAACACCTCAGTGGGCACGAACAGAATAAGCTAGACTTCATTAGTAAAATGATAAAGCACCAAATCCACGAATGCTTTCCAAAATAATTAGTATAATCAATTTTAACTGTATTATTCAATCCGAAACGTACCTGGTCAGTGGCCATCTCTCTTCGTGAACGGCTATGTAGCCTACACGAATTGTGCTCTGTTAAAAAAGTTTATGTCAGTTCGTTATAAAGACTACAAAGCCTAACACCCAAACATTGAATGTATAGCGCTTTCACAATTGGCATTCTGATTGATAATGTCATTGCTTTACAGGTTATAGTTGCCACACACATATGGTTGCTATGATAGTGTCCCTGAAATATGTTAGTTATTTGACATTTCATGAATATAGGAAGATTATAGGAATAGCACTTACTTCTAAGCTATGTTTACTGTGTCTATTTACGTGACAGGTCAAACAACAGACACATACACGATGTAGCTATACAAATAACTGCTTATCAGCTGTCCTAGTTTTCATCACATTTCTTTATTGCCCTACTCAACACGATCTATACTCCCTTGGAATGTGTTTACCAGTGAGTATGCTCCTTAAACCTGGGGTCCACTGCCACTGAAATACTATTTTACCCTAATCGCATCACAAACCACCCCTGACAGTGAAGAAAATATGCCTACAGTGTGTAATGAATGATGGGTCCATGATCGGTCATTCAATTCTGATTCCTAATATGTGGGTTAGGATTTACTATCATATCTTAACAGGTAATACTGACTGTCCACAAGATGCGTCATCTTCCCTCAGGTAAAAACAGGTGTCAACAGAATGTTGGAGCTAAGAGGGTTTGACACCAGACGGCCATCTGTAGCCATCTCCAGTCACAATACACTCTTTGCTATCCGACCCTAATCTTTTTTGAGACTTTTCATCATGTAGGTTATCACCAAAGGGATAGGACGTACCCGGTGACCTCCAGCTATCCTAATTGTCATCATTTGAAAGATTGGAAGGGGGGGAATCCTTGGTATGCCAAAAATTGAGCTGATAATGGCTCATTATTTTTTATGGAATATGGCTGCCCCATTGCTTTAACCAAGGAAGGCCGTATTACACACCCCCTGTTAAATAACCCATGGCCGTATTACACAACCCTGTGACGTCATCAAAATGACGGTTTGTTTACATTTGGCCCACGCAGAAGAAAGCTATTTTCAGCCCTTCACCCTCTTGTGGGCCCTCAAAATTTAATTTGAATCAAAAAATGTAAAAAATAAACACAAAGGCACACTCGATTTTGGTCTGTTAAAGGATTATTTCACTTGTTGACCCTCGGGCTGCATTTCACTCGGCCTGCGGCCTCGTGAAATACGGTCCGAGGGTCAACTCGTGAAATAACCCTGCAACAGACCAAAAACTTGTGCACCTTTGTCTATTTATGCAGATATTGGTTCTACACTATCAAATAACCACTCGATAAAAAGTGATTCACCCATACAATATGGAATCATATTTAATTTTTGATGGTTTATTTATAGGCAGATGACTAACGTAGTAATAGGATTTACGATGAATTAATACTTTTAAGTGGACATTGTGAATTTTGTGCAGACGCTCTGATTGGTTGAATAAGCCAGTTAATTTGTGAGACTAAAATGCTGATTCAACTTGGACATAACATATCAAAAATAAACAGGGACAGTCAAGTATAACGAATATTGTGTTTTATTTGCCGAGAGAGAACAAATATAGCTTAAAAAAACATACTCATATATTGTAATATGTACTACATGCACAATTGTAATCTTGTCGTTCAGACCTTGGTGTATGGATAGAGCTGGAACGAATCTCATGTCAACCATCCTCCATACATATTTGTTCATTGAATTTTATTCATGAAAATCACCTGGTGAAATAAATAATCTCTAAACTCAAAATAGGTTCACAAAAAGCATCTACAACTGAGGATCATTTAGTGTATTAAATCTTGGTATTTTGGGCTGCATTTCATGAGGTGGACCTGAGTGATATAGTGCTCAAGGCCAATCCACGGAAGTTATTAATACTTTGGTGAAATCATAGTCAGGTGACTTTGATGATGACAATGGTATGTTCTCTGTTCACATAGGGATCTTTCTGAACATGCCCACCATGGTGTCACCAGCGACATCCGGGCCTTCATCTTTGTTGGTACTGAAATTAAAAATAAACATTCTGTATGAGCTCAAATTATTGTAGTAGTTTGTTGGTATCTATCTTTTACTGTCATATGCACAGGAATTTGGGATTTTTAAAATTCACGATCTAATACAATATAACGTTTTTGCTGAGCCAATGGGTTCCCATCGATCAGTTAATTTCAGAGAAAGTAATTCATTAACCCTCTCAACGCCAGCAGGCCGCTATAGCAGCCAGAGCACCTAATTGACTGAGCTGAACAAGAAAATATTACTCAATATTGGTGAAAATATGTTCTTAGAAGTCCTAGTTGAAGCACCCCATGTTTGGTATCATATCAAAGCTCATGACATCCTCTTTCACATCCTACACTCCATTTGTGTTTACAACGAATGTCCAAGGATTAGCTATGCCACAACCTCATTTCAATTTTTGAAATTTACAGTTTTTAAAAATTCTCGGCAAAACTACAGAGAAACCTGGCAGTAGAAGGGTTAATTAAACTATGGTATATAAGGGATGGATATGTTTTATGTGAAACATAACGCCACTATACCTTATTTTCCCAGTGCCTGATGATTTAACCACCGTGTCGTTCACCTTCTGCAGCAGCACCTCATGATGTCTGTCCCTCTCCAGGTCCAGGGCAGGACTGTTATCTACTGCCACCATGTTCTTCTTCATGTTCTCAGTCAGGAAGGTGTAGAGTGGCTCACCCTTGATGTCATTGAGGTAATCCTGGAGGGAGCTGTCTTGGAGGGAACTATCCCCATGTGAAAGTACTGCCAGGCAGTTACCAGACTTTATTATAGGTTTTCCATCTATACCCTGTAAATATAAACAACATAGAGTGTTTGGACCGCAATATCATCATTTTCATCTACTTATGTAATTATCGGTATTGGCTGTGGTTCCTTATTTGTTTGCTCCGTGGTGTTGCTAAAAAAACATTCCCGACCAACAGATGGTTATTTTGCAGTATAACTTGAATTAAATGGATGGCCATATTATATAATCCATATCTCCATATACAGATTGGTTGTGGATTTGAGAAGGAACCTGAGACATACCTTTAAGGCATCAAGCTGTTTAATCTTGGCCTTGTTGAAGCAGGGACTGGCCAGGTTTATGACAAGAATATAGCAGTCGATGGTTCGTATCTTGATATCCTTCGACATCTCCAGAAGTGTGAGGAATATTATTGATTATCATGTATTGAAATATCAGTGCTGCATATGATAATAATCCTATTCTATTTTCGAAAGGGTCAGGAGGTAAAATTTCATTTTAATGAATATACTAAGGGTATAGTCTACTGGTCAATTTTCTAGAACTGTTCTGAGAATTGAGCTTTAAAAGTGAAATTGTGAACAAAGGATTCTAAATCTCTCTGTTTGATCTCCTGACATGAATCGAAACAATTATGTGACTAAATATATATGATAAAGATCGAAATATACGTTAAAAAATAAATCATTACCTTTGTGTTATAAGAGCCTGGGGTATCGACCACAGTCAGTTCACATCCTTCCTCCGCCGTCCTCTGGGTACTTTGGAACTTCACAGTTACAGACATGGTGGAGGTGCCCTCCTGGAAGTGCCTCTCTCCACCCAGCAAGGTGTTAGCAGTGGAGCTCTTACCTGAACTCCTGTCACCTATAACCATTACATTCAGGCTTTTCCTCAGAGGGTAGGAGGCTACTGCCTCATCTATTGGCCTAAATCGGGACAGCTTTTCTTCCATTTGCCAATCTGCTGGTTCTTCCTCATCTCCTCCAGTCTCTCTCGATATCTCTTCATACTCTGGGGTTATGTTGGGAGAGCTTTCCTAGATAAACAGATGTGACATCAAAGTTCACAACATTCATTTATTTCCTAACATACTCGTGTAGGCATAGTGAGGTATTCCAGAGAGATATCCCATGGGTATTTATACAATACATGTATATAGCAATTTCGAAATTTACACAACAAAGGTAAGGTAGTTGAGATGCAACATTCCCATTAATATTGAATACCAACCATGGACTCCGCCATCACTGGGTGATTGTAACTGGTAATTTCTTTTGGCTATCTGGAATGATATAGGATATCAAATTAATACATTTAAACTAATATTTTCTCAAATGGACAATATCAAGAGATGAGTTTATGTTCTACAAATGATACGTGTAAACCAGATCCATCGGAAATAAAAGAATTATGTCAATCCTTGCATGTGCCATTGTACTATGACTTAACTCCTCAAATCCCATACTGTAATTGATATATGATAAAGGTTTAATTAAGATGCAAATGACAGATTTGACTGGCACATAATATATAACATTTTGTGTATTTATGGATCCACCCTATGGAATCTCCAACATTAAAATATTGATTTCACCCAGTAAGTGCAAAGACCTACCTCAAGGTGTACCTGTGTCTTTGCACGTCTGACTCTACTCGCGGTGTGTTGAGCTTATCTTATATGTGTACCACTCACACTAGCTAACATGTCCCTGTCGTGTGGAGTGAAATAAATGAATATTTACCTCCTTCATATAAAAAGGGTATATCAGAGGAAGGCGTTCGCCTTTGTCCCTCCTCACAGGTGGTAGGTGTAGCCATGGCACGGCAACATGTTTATGGTCAAGACCATAGAGCTATGAACTACATACTCTTATGTCGAGATAAGGTTCTGTCTGAAGTCTAATTAATTGTGGTACATATTACTGACAGAGGAATAGAGAAAAATAGAAGAAAAAAGCCTAATCTCAAGTGATATTGAACCACTAATCACAGCTAAAAAAAAGAATTGTATATTAATCCTGGTATCATGAAGGCTTGCGTCTGTGTAAGCACCTCTGAGTTCTTATATATATATATACCCTTTTGGATGTATGCCATGTATGTCCAGATGACATAGAATAAACCTTAACTGCTTAGTAGCAAAACGTTAAGCATTCAACAGATTTCATCAAGTTTACTCCTTAATCAAAAGTGGATGAAAGTAGTTAATCAATCATATCAATCTAATTGCATATTAATAAAGAGGGGTGGAACTGAGAAAGAAAAAGGTAAAGATGGTAACTAGAATAAGTTAACTTGCAGTACTGCTTCGCCTTAATGATTAATTCAGCTGAACCAGGTGGTTTGCTATAATTCATTATCATAAAAGGACACAGCATAATCATGAAGGCTGTCACCCAACAGATGTAATATCACTCAGTCAGTCAGTCTTGTTTGTTTGTGTGGTTTAACAGTCAGTAGGTCCATCTTTTGGTGGCGGTGCGAACTGGCGTTCAGTATCAAAGCAACCTCGCTCTAGTTATACTATATGACATTGTATTAATGGAACTCAAATTGTGACAATTACCACTATTTGGGAATTGCTATGATATAGGGCCTACAATGTGGATGAACGTGTACTTTTACCTTATATTATTGTGGTCAAAGACTGTATTATCGTATTTATTTAAGTATTTTGTAACAAATGTATGTGTACACTCCCTCTTCACATCTTGACCCATCCGAATGCTCTAGTGCACCTCAATCTCTGGATTCACGGCAAACTGCACTGTCAGAAGTTAGTGTAGCTGCATAGTGATTTTTACTTTAGATATACAGTATAAAAGGGCGTATCTTTGGTTTCCAAGTAAAAAAAACCCTGCTTTTATACAGTATATACACAGTATAACTCACTGTGCAGCTACACGTATACTTCTGACAATGTGTATAATCAATGACCCTTTAGTACAGGATCTGCAACCAGAGTGTTTTGTTGGGAAAAGTAGTGACCATTTGTCTTGGTATTCTTTATCTGCACATACCCTACCAGGTGGCTAATCCTCTTTGGCTTCACCGAACCTAGGTACTACAGCTGTGTATGGCTAGCCGTTTTACCAATGTCTACTTGTGAAATGATGCGTTATGGTATGAACTCACCATAAATCATTATTGCTTTACAGCATTCATGCTTTTGTTGTGGATGTGGATAGCTCAGATATAACACAGGAAAACGTAATATCATTAATGGCAATACATATACCAAGCTTTGTCCACGAGTTTTAGTATGTTGAATGGTTATGCTATGATTTGAAATAATTAAACAAGCCACTGTGGAATATTCGCATGGGTTATTCAATGGGATGGCAAAATATATGCTTCCTGGGTTAAACCAATGGTGCTGCCGTATTCCACAAATACAATGCAATAAGAGAACTATACTGGCTCATCATAGTTACTGGTCTATACCAGTTTAGCCACTGTCAACTGGTCAAGTCTTGACACCTGTTCAGCATCACAGCCAAGATACTTAAAGGCTGTCCTCACCTGAACCATCATCTAAACAAAGATATCATCATGAACAGAAGGTATGACTACGATGTAGTGGTTGTAGGGGCCGGTCTCATAGGATCAGCCCTAGCCAAATATGTGACTAAGGAGAATAAGGGTTGGAAGGTAGTTCTAATTGGTCCCAGTGAAGAGAAGGTGAGTCAAACATATTTAAGCCATACTTATTGTTTCCTGAAAGAGGATAGTCCCACTGAGCTACTCACAGGTAATTATGGGTGTCTGGAAAGGTCCTGTGGTGTCAACATAATGCTCACCCACAAATATGATATACAGTTTAATGTATGACTAGACTAATCCTCTGAACTCAAAGCATAGATGAAATATGTAAATTACTGCTGTATCATGTTCCCTTAATAATGGTACAATGTAGGACGCTCAGTATCTCACTACAAAGCAATACATAAAAGTACATAGTTCCTATTCAACTTGAACATGTTTCAACTTTAAAACCTCACTCCGCATCTTTTAACACATTGCTTCAGCAATGTTTATTACGAGTTTCATCTATTATTCAACAGACTGCTATTTTGTAAAACAGATACTACATTAAGATTTAATGTTCCATTTTTGGTTTTGTAATTTTAGGACAGGACAACAACTGACATCCATGGTGCTTTTTATGATGAGGGTAGGATCAGCAGGGTACTGGATCCTGACCCGATCTGGGCTGTGCTGGGAGAGAGATCAATCCGCAGGTATAGGCAAATAGAGCACCAGTCAGGTAGGTTAAGCAAACACTCATTTCTAGGTGGGGGTTGGGGGTAGGATTGTGCAATAGGATTATGAGTGATTGAGTAGGTTCTGAACAGATTAAAATGTAATTTAAGACATAATAGTTAATATCAGAAATTGCAGTAATTATAAACAGATTGTAATCTCTCTTTAATCACCTCCTCAATTTAAAGGCATTACTTTAAGAACAATAGTTACCTCTATAGCTCTAGGATCCAAAACAGTATTGAGCAGTTGGTGTACTCATCCATTCAAGGCTGTTTCTCTTCTAGGAATAAAGTTCTACCATGAGTGTGGCTTCCTCTCAGTGGGCACCAAGAATGGTGACTACATCCGGAATGTTAAGGCCAATGCTGCAGACCTCAACTACCCAATTGATCCCCTGACCTCATCTGACCTATCCAAGCAGTTTCCTTATATGCAATTCAGTAACTCTGATGAAGGAGCCTTCTCTGACAAAGAGTCTGGCTACATCAATCCTAGACCGTTGGTAAAAGCCCAAATCAAACTGGCCAAAGAGTGTGGTTGTGACATCATTGACGCTGTAGTGGACAGCATTGATCCTATTGGTTCAGAAGAAGGACACATGGTGAGACTGGCTGGTGGGAGGAGAGTGATTACAAGAAAAGTTGTCTTAGCAACAGGAGCATTTACCTTCTGTAGGAGACTGACACCCAGAGGAATAGTTCCTGATATCTATCTCCACCCCAACACAGTGATTCTGGTACTTTTATTCTTGTCACTTTTTTATCAGTTCTGGCTATCTTCTTTTGATACATTATGGCAGGCTATCAATCATCCTACTATCTGGTTCCGTAGTATTATTAGAATATATCATGTTTCATAAGGGCCTGGACTAGCTATGGGGTAGAGCCTACCTTGCTAGCACCACTCGTCTTAATCACATGATTATTACGTAAAAATGATGAGAAACACATCAGTTTTACACAATAATGATGTAATTCAGACGAGTGGTGCTGGCAGGGTATGGCTGTGTCTCACGACCTTGGGACAATGTTTTTGTCTCTGATCGGGTGCCGTCTCTGACCGGGTACCGTCTCTGACCGGGTACCGTCTCTGACCGGGTGCCGTCTCTGACCAGGTGTCAGAAAAAGGTGTTTTAAAAAGAATTATACTCATATATATAAGGATTTGGAAAAACGTTATGGCGGTTGTTATATAATCATAGTTATAATTATAATTAGCCTCCTGCTGTTAGTATCTTGACCTTATCAAGCCAAGCCAGTCAGAGACGGCACCTGGTCAGAGACAGCACTTGGTCAGAGACGGCACCCGGTCAGAGACAAAAACATTGTCCCAAGGTCGTGAGACACAGCCCTATGGTGATTAGGTAGAGCGCATCTCGCTTTGGGGTTTTATAGGGATATTAACAAGATAATGATAAATACCGTAAAACCTCGCGTATAAGCCTAACTCATGTATAAGCCGCACCCCTAACTTTGACAGATTATATAAGCCGCAGAGGGGGTCTGAAAATTGTTAATTTGGTACTTAAGTATACTTATAAAAACTCTCGTATAAGCCGCACCCTATATAGGCATGTTTGGTATCAAAAGAAAGCTGAGTCTGACTCGCGTACTAGCCGCGGCCTATACGCGAGGTTTTACGGTATATGAAAAAAAAGTCTCTTCTGTGATGACGTTTTATCTAGTTTTTATTTTGCACAGACGTTTTTAAATGGATAAACATAATAGCGCATTGCAATATGTAAATAGCAATGTGAAACTTAATAACTTGATGTCAATATTCCTATATATAGCAGATAGAAGAACGCCTGTTCTCAATTAGTATCATCCTGCCTTTGCTTTAAGGTTGAAGTGGATGAGGAGGAAAGGGAGGCTACAAAAGGCATGCCTTCTGCTATATATAAAGGAGGGAGTCATGACCAGAACACACTCAGCTATGTCTGCTACATTCTGCCACCAATCAAATACCCTGATGGTAAGAATGACACAAATATATCTACAATTACGAGGCATCCATTGAACTGGAGAATATATAGATAAAAAATACCAGTATACTTTTATATTTTAACAAAGCCTCGCCTTCCCAGTAAAAACCAGTAAGATCCAGTTTCTGTAGCTAGGATTGCCCCCACACTGTACAGACATTGAAATTACTTATATTAATTCCACCACTAATGGATGCTTTGCAATACATGTATTCATATGGATAGTCCTAATAGTCTTTAACCTGGGCCTGTTACTTAATATCCAGTCACAGACGTTTGTGTTCATTTCTTTTGATTTAAAGGGAAGTATTACCTGAAACTTGGTCATGGGTCCCATGCTGTCCCCAAACACCAGCTGCAGACACCAGAGGCACTCCACAAGTGGTACTGTGGTGGTAAGCACCCGGACACAGAGCACCAACTAGTTACTATAGTGAAGGACATATTTCCAGGTATGCTATGGATTGTTGAGTATTTGTTTTTGTGAGAGATCTAGCAGTTAAATTCCAATCAACTGCTGTTTTGATATCACATGTAGCTTCATACATGGTGTTCACATTTTGAATGTTCCATAAAGTACAATAAATTGAAACGGAAGCTCAATCAAGAAAAATACAAGAAAATAAAGTAATGCAAGCAGGCAAATTGGATAATGCTATTGGCTTTAAAATAGTTATTACAGTGGGGATCCCACATGCTCTGTAAGGTGGTTAGCCTCGTAGCTACTATATGATTTAAATCCCATTATATGTGGCATGCTTAGTAAAAAACATACTCAAGCCTTCAAAATCACTGTATGTCAATGGGTGCAATCAGGACACATTATTTGGTATTTCGGGGATATAAACCAAATGCCTTCATACATTCTTCGTTTAATGAAAGTATCTGTAGTTATGTTGTAAATATGTCTCTTCAGGCCTGAAGATGAAGAACTACCACTTTGACTACTGCTGTACAGCTCGCACACCCAGTCACCGCCCCTACATCACTATGTTAACACCATCCTTTGGTGTGGTATTAGGAGGTAATGGGTATGCTGCCAAGTCCTCTGATGAACTAGGACTTATAGCTGCCAGGTAACTCACATGGGTCTTTAACATAATGACTTCCTTTATTAAGTCACAGATCTATAGCTATATTAGCAGGGAAGTAGTACCAGCACACCCTTGCAGTTATGGGAGCCATTGCAGTAGATTCCCCAAGACTAGTACAAACAGTTCACACCAGCTGGCACTATGGTAGACATCAGATTGCTGCTGGCATCATTGACACACCTCGGCTATACTAACAAGTTGAAAGTGCAAGCATAATCATAGTGCAAGTATGATAATTGCACTGCATTGTGTACTTAAATATCAAGGAAATACTTAGATGTTACACCAAAAGCATTCTGCATCTAATATATCATAAATTCCCTTTTCTTTAAACAGAATGATCAGCAAAGGACAATGGAACCATGATCTTCCCGAGGAAAATTTCAGATTCTCTGAGAAGGCTGTGTCCAAACTGTAGAACTCAATTGCGAAATACACACTCAGATCCACAGGAAAAAACACCAAGCCTTTTATAGTCTTTATCCTTCTCACTGCCAGATTATATATTTATATTAGATCTATATATTTTTGACAAATAATTGAAAAACTATTAATTTCAAAAATTGAAACGGGGAGTTGGCATGGCTACTCATTAAACGTTATTTGTGAGCACAACTTGAATGTGGGATGCCACAGAGGATGTCATGAGCTTTAATAATTATAATGGCAAACATGGGGTGCTCTGAATAGAACACACAAGAAAAAGATTTCATCAATTTCGAGTAATATCTTAAAAATTTAGCTCAGTATAGTTGGAGTCTATTTGATTATGTATATACTTATTAATTGTCACTACGAGATGGTGGAGATAATAGTTATATTATAACCTATAGTATATATATCTCAGAGAGAAGACAAGTCAGTGATATAGTATATGTGATTTGGACAATATAGGCTGGGGGACCAATTATAGGCCCCCTAGCAACATTTTATTAAAGAAAAAATATTCAAGTGTTTGAAGACAACAAGGGAACCAAGGACGCCCCGTGGGCGGAAGTGTAGGTAACTAGGGACCAGTGGCTCCCCTTCTGCGGCGGTGGCCAGTAGTGGCAGTTGCCGCTCAGTGTCTGCATTTAATTAATATACGTATAACCACACTTATACTCCTCATTAATTGTCACTACGAGATGGTGGAGATAATAGTTATATTATAACCTATAGTATATATATCTCAGAGAGAAGACAAGTCAGTGATATAGTATATGTGATTTGGACAATATAGGCTGGGGGACCAATTATAGGCCCAAGGAGCGAAGCAACCCCCAGACAATTATAGTTCATCTTCTTCTGCCTCACACAGGAACAAATGGGCCATCCTGATATCGTCTTTGATCCTAACTTTTAGTGGGGCAGCAAGGTATTTGTACACACAGTCTGATCTCCAATCTCCCCTTCTTTTTATCTCCTCTATAGAGGCTCCTGACATGTGGAGGAAGGTAGCTCCCCCTCTGCGGAGGCTGTGGGAACTAAATAGCGAGGCCTGTAGCCCTATCTCTCCGCACAGGTACTTCAGAGTGTCCTGGTATACCGAGTATTTCATAGGGATTGACCCCCCGGTAGGCCCAGGTATCCTGTATGCCTCCTGGCTAGGATCTGCTTCTATTTCACTAAAGTGGCGCTCTGTCCAGTAGACAGCGCATAGTTCCTTTCTTTTCAGTCTTGCTATGGGAATGAGAACCTCCCTTTCAGCATATTGTATGGTCTTTGACTTCCTTACTTGTAGGACCATTCCCCATTCATGGAACTGAAAGTCACCCCTCACTAGGGTGGTTGTAGATTTTGTCACATGTGCCTTCCTCAGCAGTCCTCTGAATGATGTCAGTATCGCTGCTCTAAAGCATACATGACCTGGTGCCTCGGTAAGTTCTTTCATCATCAGAGCTAGCTGACCTGGTAGTATGGGTGGGGCTTGTTTAGAAGCGTCACCCAGGGTCCTTCGTGTCCCTTTAATGCAGCAATTCACCTGGTAGTCTGTATAGTCTATGGGTGACTGGCCGTTTTGCTTTAAGAAGTCATTCAGCCCACTTAGATAATTTACTATCGAGACATATTTTAGTGTCCGTGACATGTGGGTCACATAGAGACACACCTGATCAGAGTCACATGGGAAGGGAGTGATAATCCCTCTGAAGTCCTCGCAGAAATCTATGTACTTTTTCACTTGTGATATTCTCGTAGGTTTAGTAGTCTCTGCATAGTGGGCATCCTTTAACTTGCTGCAGTCCTTCCTCAGCTCCTGGAGCCCTGCAATAATTAAGCTAATTTATTAAACAGGTCACTGCAACACATTAGGTTGCTGCTGTCTGCCTCCCTCAGACGGCTCAGTGCATCTGCACTCAACTTTCCCTCTTTGTCGTATAGCCGACTGAGGGCGTCACATATTGTGTTTTTGTCTGATGGGAGGTACACAGAAGACATATCAAAGTTTTGTTCCACAGCAATCCAGAACATTTTTCTGACGTGTGTCATGATGGCTTTGGATTTACTCCTGCCCGTGTTTACTGCAGCCTTGACTGTGGTGTTGTCTGTTACTATGCAGACGTCAGTGGTGTCCCAGTTGTGGCTCCACCTCTCTATAGCCGCCACTATGGCGAACATCTCCAGTATGTTGATGTGCTCTACATCTCCTGTGGACTTGTAGCATGACTCGTCTGGCTCCCTGTAGTGGTGCCCGAGCCATTCTTCCATTTCTTTTTGCTTTTCCTCCACCAGGGTACCTGCTAGCCAGTCATTGCCATGGGTAGCCCCGAATCCTGTAGTGCTGGCGTCGCTGTATGTGGACAGGACTGCCCTGCCTTTTGTGAACATGTTGGCCTCCCCATTGAAGAAGGCTGCAAATTCCTGCCACCAGGATAAATCTTCCTTGAACTCAGCACCCAGACGTATCCTATGGTGTGGTTTGCGTGCTGTGGCACAGAGATCATAGATGCGTCTTGTAAACACCCTGCCTCCCCTCACTACTTTCGCGCAGTGAGCTAATAGTCCAGCTAGCTGGTCCAGTTCTCTCTTTGTGGCCTTGTTTTTCCCTACAAAGAAGAATAGGGCAGCTTCTAATTTATTCAGTTTGTCGCTGGGCAGCCGTAGCTTCATGTTTATGGTATCTATTTCTATACCGAGAAACCTGCTCACCGTGTTGGGAGATGCTAGCTTTTTAAAGCTGACCGCAAATCCTAGCCTTCTCAGTATGCTTACTAGGGCCTGCTGTGCCCTGCAGCCATCTTCAAATGACCTGTTGACAAGGGCGAAATCGTCTAGGTAATTGGTTACGTCATCAAATCCCTCTCTAATCATGCAGCGTACTACAAAGTCTGAAATTTTTGAAAAGCAGTATGGGCTAGAGCTCAGTCCCATACATAACCTGTTGTCTCTTAAGTGGGTCACCTCACCTGGAGTGAATTCCCAACTCAGCCCCATTCTAGAACTGCTCACAGGGTGTACATTTACTGCCCTGAAAGCGTCTTTTATATCCACCGTCCCGACTACGTCATTGGGCTGGATTATATCCGCCACGTCGTCGACACTTTTGTAGGAGAATTTTACAGCTACAGAGTCCGTGTAGTTATTAATGCTGGCCCCCGCCGGCTCACTGCAGTCTACTATAGCCCTGTAGCCGGAGCCGTCTCCCTTGGGTATGACTCCTATAGCATGGGTGCATACGGCTGGCTCATCCACCACCGTCAGCATACCGCAGCTGATTTCATTTTTCATTTTTTCCTGCATGACATTGTAGGCTTCCGTAGAATCTGGCCTGTAGTTACTTCTGCCGTATGTGGCCGTACAATCCGTGTCTATCACATTATAACCGAAAATGCTACCGTAGACTATGTATTCCCAGTCGGGGTCTGTGTCCCCTCTGAGAAAGCATTCCGTAATAACTCGACAAGGTTTTATCTGGACAACTGCGCCGTTAATCCTATGCTCACACGCGCAGCCGCCTTTCACACAACTATCAAATATATCAAACTGTACCTTATCGTAGTCGTGAACACAATCTGTTGCCGTAATTCCGTAGATTCTACCCGTAGGTTGTGGTTTTTCGTAAGTCTCCATGACGAACCACCGATCGGCTGTGTTTTCCTCGATGTCCGGCGCCATTTTGCTTCCCGGCGTGCTTTGCGCGGGGTGGGCGCGTGACGTCATCTCGGCGTGCCCGGGATTCCCATCCGGGTCTCGCTCCGCCGCTGTCTCCGGGGGAAACCCCCGAGCGTGTGACGTCATAGCTGTGGTACTCGGACTCCCCGCCGTGGCGCTACCGTCTGTTCCCGCCACGGGCGGTTGTCCCTCATCCTATCGTCGGCGTTGTTTAAACGCCATGTTATTCCTGTCTTTACAAGCTGTCGCCTTGTGGGCGGGGTCCCAACAGTATAGACAGGAGTGATATTTTTCGCAGTCTCGGTCTATGCATTCCTTCTCCAGATTCCATGCATAGCACGGCCCTCTACGGCTTCCCTGCGCCTGAGGGCCGCTCTGCGGTCGTTGACCCCTGCCTCCACCTGACGGCCTCGGTGGGAACCCGCCGGCCTTGTTTTTCGCGCCCTTAGAGGACGCCTCCCTTGCTCGCTGCGCGTCCCATGTAGACTCATAGCCGAAGTGGTTGTTGGCTATGTCGGGGTTACCCCCTGTGAATGCTCCCGGTCCCTTATTCTCCGCTGACACCCGTATGGCGGCGTCATAGCGGGCAATGTACTTAGGGACATATATATCCGGTATGGCCTTCATGGCCATAAATCCTATGTGGGCCATGTAGCCTTTTACCTCCTGCTCTGAATTCCATTCGAAATCCACGCCCCACTTCATGGAGGCTAGCACTAATTCACCAAATTCGATGTTGTCTGCAGATTTACCTTCCATGTACTGGGACAAATCGAACTTACTTTTCTTCCTGTCTGCCGACCCCTCCTCTGGTGACGGGTCGTAATCCCTCCAGGTGCCGCCACCTTGGCCTCCTGCCGGCCCTCCTCCTCCGGGGGCCGGGGGTTCCTTCCCGGCGGCGGGCGAGTTGTTGGCGTCCTGAAGATCCTTCAGGTGACGTTTTAAATCCTCCTTGCGCCTCGCGCGCATTGCTGTCTGGATCTCCTTGATGAGCTCCTTCTCCTCCTCATCGGGTTCCGGTCGTGGCACGTCCTCCATGGCCGCTGAGTCGCAGTGGGGTTGGGGCTTTGTAGTTTTTCCCGGGCTCTCCTCCTCGCCAGCACTTGTGTTGCTGAAACTCCGTGTAAGTCGGCTCTTGTCCCTTTCCCCTCTCTGCTTGCTACACACCGCTGTTGCGTTGTGGTATGTTCCGCATTTGACACAATATACCATAATTTAAATGCCTTGGCACATTATGGCGTGAGCGATCATTGGTCGCGTGCTTCTCCTTGGAGAAAAAATATTCAAGTGTTTGAAGACAACAAGGGAACCAAGGACGCCCCGTGGGCGGAAGTGTAGGTAACTAGGGACCAGTGGCTCCCCTTCTGCGGCGGTGGCCAGTAGTGGCAGTTGCCGCTCAGTGTCTGCATTTAATTAATATACGTATAACCACACTTATACTCCTCATAAAGAATAATAATATAAAGAGCACTTTGAACGACATGATCCATACGAGGTGTCCTGTAATAATGTTCAAGGTAGTGTTGTACTATTATGATACTATTATGATAGATAATATTAACGAAATATGAGAAAAATTAATAGTAATTAACAAGTAATTGACATATTGTTTTATTTATGTTCATTGAATATCAACCTATGTATTATTGCATTATCAAAAGATAGAATTATATATCTGTGTGTTTTGATATCAATGTGTGCCTTTATAGAGTTTGTAGTTCTGGGTGTAAATATCTGGTCCTGAGCGAGTAAAATCCAGTTCAGTAGCTGCAGCATTTGAGCCTCCAGAGCATCTGGTAGGAGACTGCCAACATCTGGAGTGCATTCAAATGGGGGCTAGCTTGGAGAGTGAGCAGGCTACTGGACAGCAGGGATCTATAAGTGTCACGAAGAGCAGAAATGAGTAATGAGTTTAGAATGTTAACCAAGTAACAAAATATAAATATAATATGTGATATTTGAATAATAATGGTAAAGTTAATGGCAGGTAGAAAACATGACAGAAAGTGACAAAAAGAGATTATACATGTAATTATAGGAACAACTGGTTAAGTGTTTGCGAGGTATTTTTAATAAGAACATGTTGAGTAGGTAATTGTCATTCATTTGAAGGCACGTGCAGTTGAAACCTGTGGTGGCCTGTGATAGGCTGAGGGCTGGTGCAGGTGTGGCCACTGAGCAACTCAGAGCAGGGACTATAAAATAACTGTGCAGGTGGAAGGCTGCTCAGAGGTGAATCTATGAGCACTTCAGGTACAGGTGCAGCTACTAGACTACCTACTCCTCTTGTGGGCCATCTCGGTGTACTGTAGGACCTGACGTTAGGACTGGAAGCTATTGGGAATTGGAACTGAGAAGACAGTGGTTTTACTATTCCATTTGCTGCCTACCCCATGCTGGTACAGCTCTGCTCACTTGTACTCTCTGCTATACAAAATACCATCAACTTGTTTAACATCTATTTCTATCACAGATATCCTCCATTGGATGTATGGAGTGACACCTAGACTACACTGAATAAACTATTATCAATTAGAAGTGCCTCTGACTCGTTTTTGGACTAAGACTGATCAGACCTAGACAGTCTTTGGTCTTTGAGTCTATACCAACCAGATTAAATTACTATATAAGCACATTATTGATAATAACATTATTACCAGCATATCACGACACATAGTTCTTTTCAATTACCTAGGCCCCCCACCTAGCTCAGTGTGTGGTGGTCAATACTCTGATGAACACTGTATCAGTAAATGGGACCATCCTAATGTTAAGCTATAGCTCATATACACAGGGTCATTGAAGGGGGGGAAAACGCTGCGTAGTTGCCACGTAGTGACAGAATTATGAACTAGCCTGTCAAACCATGGATGTCAGCCCAGCTGCAGTGGAAAAATGGCTCAGAGGTGCCATCTAGTGAGTACTAGGGGAAGTGGTCAAATAAGAACAGTACTGATTGTACTTGTGAAATATGCCATTTAGTAGTTGATGAAAACCTTTTGTTCACCCACAAGAACAGGGTCTCTTGTGTTCTCTAGAGGATATATCATGTATCATGATCCATTATATTCATTAGTTATAACAGGTTAAATAGACTTCAACACAACAATGTGTATCAACTGCTCAAAGTTAGTTAATTACTGATCTCAGGAAAAACACAATGTCAACTGAACCGGTTGAATTCTCCTTTCTCATGCATATACATTCCTTTAGAATGTATCAGACACAAAGAGGAGAGTGTATTTTATGTTGGTGTAACATTGAATGATAGCCACATGCTGTAATATTACTGTAATTTGGATTTCCCAAGGGTATGCTGAGCTAGAGACCAAGACTTGTGCCCTTTAGTTCACAACTTCACCACCAGATGACCTTGTTGCGGCGTTCTCCCCCCCTTGGGTCATTGTTAACATAACAATAGATTTGTGTTGTAAGGTATCCTTATCTACACGCAGTATGTGGCTAATCCATCTTGACCTCACGGAACCTAGACTAATCTACAGATTCATAATCATCAAACAATATCAGGGAGATTTATGTATAGCTAGCCATTCTATAAGAATAGTTTGTATTTCACAATATTTAGATTCAAAAGAGCCCACATTGGGTAATTGACCTACCTCTTAATGGGTAAAGCAATTTCTAAAATCACCATCATTACTTGCTCACTTAACTATCTATGTCAGCTCCCAAAGTGGCAAATACTGATGCTACAGCCCTTACCATGGATGATACCGAAATTTACTGTGACATAATACAAAGGAGAAAATCTTCACTGACATTTCTCAACATCTTACACAATACTTAAAGCGATTGGAAAAAGGCTTTCCATAGCAACTGGTCTACACCAGTGTACCCATTGTCTGACCCATCCTCACAGACAAGACACTGCCTGTCTATCTTTAGACCTACCTGAAGTACTGAACACGACAAAGCCATCATGGACAGACGGTATGACTACGATGTAGTGGTTGTAGGGGCCGGTCTCATAGGATCAGCCCTAGCCAAATATGTGAGTAAGGAGAATAAGGGATGGAAGGTAATCCTGGTTGGTCCAAGTGAAGAGAAGGTAAGTCAAAAACTACAATAAAATACAGTAATGCAAGGAGGTAGATTGGATACTGCTATTGATTTATAAAAGTTATTATAGTAGTGCTTCTGATAAGTTCAAGAATCTTACTGGCAACATTCCAAAAGAGAATTTAGGGTAATTTGATTTTTTTTGGGACCACAGTAAACGCAATTCTGGTAAGTAGGCCGTCAAATACTACTGCTGTGCATATAATCTACACTATGGTGTCTAAAGGAGAAGTAGGCCCTTCTCTCACACAAGTGCCAACAGGATTATATGTGTGTGCAACTCAGTACTGGAGTAGGCTATCTAGAGAATCATATCAATGCTGGCATTCAGAGTTCCCTCCTTCCTTTATAATTCTTAGCTATAGTAGTCTTTCAGAAGTCCCTTCGGCCTGACAAATATTTAATGCCAGTTTCAACAATATTCATTATTAAGCAGACTATTATTTTGTGTACCATTATCTCTACATTTGATACATATTTTGATGTTGGGTTATATTTTTAGGATAGGACAACAACTGATATCCATGGTGCTTACTATGATGAGGGTAGGATCACCAGGGTACTGGATCCTGATCCTATCTGGGCCGTGCTGGGGGAGAGGTCAATCCGCAGATACAGGCAAATAGAGCAACAGTCGGGTAGGTTCAAACAAATAATATTATGTTTATGATAAAGCCTGCATACAGAGCCAGTAAATGGTCTGCTGACGAGAATGGTATAATGTAGACCAATGCCATAAATACTGGGAATAATATGGCATAACATCACACACAGAAAAGAGTTGTCCTAACATTCTTTGCAGTAACTTTGCAGATTCCTATTGTACAGTAAGAATGAAAAAATATTGACGCTTAATACATAATCATGGACTGAATGTTCTTCTATTTGTAGGAATAAACTTTTACAATGAGTGTGGTTTCCTCTCAGTCGGTACCAAGGACCAAGACTACATCCGAAATGTTAAGATCAATGCTTCAGACCTCAACTACCCAATCAAGCCCCTGACATCTGTAGACCTAGCAAAAGAGTTCCCTTATATGCAGTTTAGTAACTCTGATGAAGGAGCCTTCTCTGACAAAGAGTCTGGCTACATCAATCCCAGACCAATGGTGAAGGCTCAAATCAAACTTGCCAAAGAGTATGGTTGTGATGTCATTGACACTGTAGTGGACAGCATTGATCCTTTTGGCTCAGAAGAAGGTCACGTGGTGAGGATGGCTAATGGCAGAAGGGTGATGGCCAGAAGGGTTATATTGGCAACGGGGGCCTTCACCTTGTGCCGGAGATTGCTACCAACAGGAATGGTTCCCGATATCTGTCTCCATCCCAACACAGTGATTCTGGTACTTCTAAGTTATTTTCATATTGAAAATAGGAGATAGTAAGTTGACGATATATCATATCGTATCACTGTCAGTTGATTCTGAGATGTCAAAATTTTTGTATTTCTGGTTACATGTTGTGTTAAAGGATCCTGTGACACTTGAGAATAATTTCAGGGTACAATGCCATTTAAATATCGAGATACAGCCCTATGCTTTTAATAGTCCGTATTAGAGAGGGGGCAACAGGCTAATTGCATGAATTGAATGCCATTTCAGTAACTTGACTTAATCATTATGTTAAATCAAGTAAATGAAATTTTTGAAACTTTATACAAAAACAATATCATTTACACAAGTAGACAACTATTGTATACAACCCAATTACAAACACCTAACATCATGGCTGGCAATGCTTTAAGGTTGAGGTGGACGAAGATGAAAGAGAGTCTACAAAAGACATGCCCTCTGTGATCTACAAGGGAGGGAGTCATGACCAGCGTGCACTAGCGTATGTCTGCTACATCCTGCCACCAATCAAATACCCTGATGGTAAATATCATAATAACACACTAAGGATCAGGAAATCTTTAATGATGCTGAATAATTATAGTGTTCAATTAAATGAAAAAAAGGAGTACCCTTTGAATAATCCCAATTGTCATTAATTTATTAATTCAATTATGGCAAGGATGAATTAGTGACTAAGTTGGAAGTTAAGGTTTATTTTGCAGCCAATCCATATGTGGTACTTAATTCTTACCAATAATTACCCTCCTTTTCATTTCCGTTTGTTTTAAGGAAAGCATTATCTGAAACTTGGCCATGGAGCCCTGGCTGTCCCCAAACACCAGCTGCATACACCAGAGGCGCTCCACAAGTGGTACTGTGGTGGTAAGCACCCGGACACAGAGCACCAACTAGTTACTATTGTGAAGGACATATTTCCAGGTATGCTATGGATTATTGAGTATATATTTTCAGTCACAGATGTTCTCTAAGTACAATTATTACAGAATCAAAAAGAGTATTGAGTCTGGCAGTTAAATTATGATGGACTCCTCTGTCATTGTGTTCACATTTTAAATGTTTAGCAAAGTACAATACAGTTGTACAGTAATCGATGCAGGTATATTCTCGATTGGCTAATGTACTTTGTGATGGTTATCACAGTCATGCTTCCAGATAGGATCATAATTATAAGAATAAGATGATCGGATGGTTGCTCCAGATTGAAAGATAATATTATATTACTGAACAGCTTTGTGCTTGGTTCCATTTGCATAATCATGATGTGGCTCTATGATCATATGAGGCAATGGTGGTGAGAAAGATCCAATGTATGGTTCACTTTATTAAGTAGCTCTTTCACTGGAGTTTTTTATTTGATATAATCTCCTGAAATTAATGTTCAATTGTATACATTCCTTGATAATCTGATAAGTGAAAGATTGACCTTCTAAATGAAACTTGAGGATAATTGTTAAAATAAGTGTTTGAACCACAGTAAGTGCAATCATGGTAAATAGGCGGAGCCATGCAGACTAAAATAGCCCGAGAAAAAATACAACTAATACAGATTGTATAATATCCATGTCTCTTCAGGCCTGAAGATGAAGAACTACCACTTTGACTACTGCTGTACAGCCCGCACACCCAGTCACCGCCCCTACATCACTATGTTAACACCATCCTTTGGTGTGGTACTAGGAGGTAATGGGTATGCTGCCAAGTCCTCTGATGAACTAGGACTTATAGCTGCTAGGTAAGTGACACAGGACCTTCTATTTGTCTATGGGAGTACCATGATTGTATTGATTCTCTTCCCTAACCATTTAAAGACAATATTTGTTATCATTATGCACAAACGCATCACCAGTAAGGTAACTCACTAGTGCTGTATTGGTGAATCATATTGGTCCTTTGGAAATGTATCAACCCTGCAGTATAGAATGATGCATTGATGCATCACAGGTTAGTTACTCGTCAGATCTGCCTTAATGCATCATGAAGACTTAGTAAATCAAAGTAGATATATCATATAGACTTTTATAGGAAAACAGGCATTTACTGTATCAAACCTATAATTATACAGATATGGGCTACCTAGGATTGATATAGTCTCATCAGCAGAAATATGTATAGGCCTATATACTCATTTATAGAACTAGCGTAGGTACAGGTTTCTTAGCACGTTATATGATGAATGAGATCCTATGATGGAACCTAAGACAAATAATGCCATGCAACATTTCAAATGCTCCTTTAAAAAAAAAAAGTCGATAGCACTCTACATCATGTTATATGTTTAAATGGACTATTATTGTTATTTTCTATCTTTAACCAGAATGATCAGCAAAGGCCAATGGAACCATGATCTCCCAGAGGAAACGTTCAGATTCTCTAAGAAAGCTGTATCCAAGCTGTAAATTGTTATACAAAATACACAACATATATACGATACTATAGGACTTACCGAGGCAAGCATGGAAATAACACGAAATGAATCAAGGGATGGTCGATTATGTTGCCGACTGATGTTGGTTGGTACTTGTCAATGGTTCACCTATTCTATTCAATACTACGGTGCTTAGCCTATATATACGCGATATAATGTGTCTGTTTGAAGACTCTTGTTACAAATTGATGTGCTTTCAAGTCTAGTATACATAATAGCATTTTCAATAAACTAAAAACCACTATTTAGCGTGATGACCTTCTATATACTCTAAAAAATTTGTGTTAACTTAACGCACTTTTGTAACACACTTTTTTGTACACTTATTTTACACATGTGTGTAGGAGAAAGTGTGTAAGAGATAGATATGTGTGTTGCTTTATAAAGTGTGTAGATATATTAAGCGTGTTATTCAACATTGCCTGGCACTGGCTGCTGATGGAATACCCCTAGTGCACCAACATGCACAATTTCATTAACCACAGCATGTATAGCCACCAAATGGTGGCTAATTGTGGCAGTCATCCTACATAGCAAAGCCTTGTACGGAATGACCTTATGCAGGTCTCAATTACACATTGACTTATATTAAAACACACAGGAAAGGTGTCCTATTCCATCCACATTTGTTAGACCTCCATAGGACAGGATATTCAGTCCCGGGATTCAGTCTTCAAAGGGAGTATAACTTTTAGATTCATACATCCATTGAAGTTACACTTAATTATTATGTTTTAAATTTGATATCAAATCATTAAACAAGATCAAAAGTGCAATTACAATCTTGAAGTGTGACTGACATTTTTAAAACAATCCTTGTCACTTAGATGAGTTTTTGACTTGTTTCTTTTATGATCGTCACTTTGAAGAGTCTTGAGACAAGTTTACTTTTTGAGTGTATACAAAATATACCAAGTGCCCCCCCCCCCCCTCCTCCGGGGTATAGCTAACCAAACATAAACCAGCTGCATAAACAGACCGCTCCACGGCGTAGGCCATTGGTAATGAATTGACCCCAGGAATTGACATAGGCCTAACCTAAAACCACTGCGTTATGTAAGCGATATTCCAAAAATTAATCTGGGGCCTCCTGCTTGTTTCACTTTTTGGTGTTATCAAATGATGTAAAGGTATAATAAATGAATGGAGTAAATACCCGGGAATAAATATAATTTCTTTTGACCCATGAAAGATAGACACCTTAAGACATCCGGTTCCCAAATTGGCCTGTTTGAATAGTTCCAGTATGCCTGGTTATGTTATGAAATAGAAGTATAATTCGTATTCATCAGCTGTTCATATAGCTACCAGTGCTCTGTCCAAAAGAGTATCTTCCCAAACGGGGAATCGAACCCCGGCCGCCGCGGTGAAAGCGCGGAATCCTAACCACTAGACCACCTGGGAACCCGACAATAGGTAGTAATAATGCACATCACTAACTGCATTGACATGCATGTTTCACTTTCAGTCCCTACGTTTTGAAAAACAACATCCCCTTCCCAGACATCTATCTACGGCCTAATCATGTACAAAAGTAGTTGCCTTCTACCAACTGTGGGACGAACCACAATGGATCCAAATTGCCACCAATTAGGCCCTACTCAAGAGAAAACACACTTCTTATCCCCAACATTCCTAATAATTTTTCTTCCAAACGTACACAACTATAATTCATTTGACCTTGAAATAAATGAGAAATTATCTACCTAAACCGGTTAAAGTGTGTCGACATAAATAGGCCACACAACGCATGCATGCATGCCAGAGGTTGACGCATCATGAGCTATCATGTGATATGGTGCCCCGTGGCCATAATCATCCAACCTACAAGCGTATGCACCCATATCGCATCCACTTATGGGAGTAGGAAAGCTATAAAAGACACAAAAGGAAAATAGTACTAATGAAACACAGTGAAATAGTGATCATTGGATTGCATGTTTTATGACATAAATCAATATCAGGAATCAAGAATCAACATAAACAATATCAAGAGCAATTAATATAACTATTATTACACAACAGCAAAAACACTGTTATCATGAATAAATGCACATTGAAAAATAATATTAAAAAATACAACACTACATATACGTTATATGCAGACAGGCAGTTGTAAGCATAAAGTCAATGTGTATAACACGTATAGAGCTGCACGTGGTATCACCCTACAGCACTAAAAGCAGCACAACCATATCAGACCTTCACAGTGGCACATTTGACAGGTACTGCCTGTCCACAGGGAGACCACACCCAAGCGTCCTTTTCCTTCTGATGTAAGAAGCTGGGAGGATCCAGTACAGCGATGGAAATAGTACAGGAGGCTCAGAATAGGCGCGTATGAATGCAGGAGAGATGTATTAGGTGGAGGATGGAGGGGGTGGGAGGGAGGGAGGGTTGGGGGTCTTATACACTGGAGTATGTTTTAGTGAGGTGAGGCGTGTCGACTCCCAACCACGAGACTGTCAGGTGAGGTGACAGCTATAGGCAGCCTCAGTAACACACCTGCACAGGTAGATACAGGACCTCCAGGTAAGTATAATACATACTACATACCTTTACACATACATGCATACTGGTATCTTCATATATGTTAGGTTATCAACCTAAGGGATGGCCATTTTGGTAGCCTTAATATTGTGGTACTACATCAATGTATATATATACTCAATGTGTGTATATATGTATATGAAGACGGCCTAGGTTACTACAAGCTATATCTTTGACATGTGAAATCGGCCTATATAGTATGTACGGTCAGTGTATTTATAGCTCACAGGGTTGTCTCCCGGGGTTGTCTCTCCATCATCTACATCCTGCAAATAGCAGACAGCAAATAGTATTCAATAGTGCGTCGTATCATAAATACACATCCTGGCCCAACAGCCCTCTTCCCCTCCTCCCCCCCCCCCTCCCGCTCCCGCTCCCGCTCTCTGCATAACCTCAGTCAACAGGTGGATGGCGGACTACTTAACAGTGAAACCAAAAAATACGTCCTTTTACACTGCAAGCCAACAATCTACTGCCCATCCTTGTACACTAATAACATCGTATAAACTGTAAATCTGCAGTCGATTTTACTGCTTAACCACATTTACTTCTAATAGCGTAGAGGTAGCAGATATACATATTGCCTATCTGGACTACATAAGGGTACAGATCCTGGCTCTACTCCACCTCTTGACGTGTGTTTTTTACTTAAATGTGTCGTGTTGCTATAACAACGTATCCCATACAATAGACCAAAATCCAACAAGGCAACCTTAAACCACGGTGGAGGGCTAAGACAAAGGGTTCGCACCTTGGTTATATTGTATACCGTGGTTTAAAATAGATAGACAATGGTTATGAAAAGGTAAGAGGATTAACCACAGCTTTCTGGTAGGGCGACTTGGGCTTCGCCCTCATCTGGCCCCACCAGTAAGCTGTGGTTAATTCTATGTACCTTTTCATAACCATAGTCTATATCTATTACTTAAACCACGGTGGTGGGGGAGGACAATAGAGCTTGCACCTTGGTTATACTGCATACCCTGGTTTAAAATAGATAGACAATGGTTATGAAAAGGTATGTAGATTAACCACAGCTTGCTGGTAGGGCGACTTGGGCTTCGCCCTCATCTGGCCCCACCAGCAAGCTGTGGTTAATTCTACATACCTTCTCATAACCATTGTCTATCTATTACATAGTGCACACCCTCAGTTCAAACAGCCCCGCCCATTCTGCTGATACACCGGTACGGCACCCACAGGTACACTAGACCTTAAACCCATACTCTAGGCCTATATAAGGCTCTGAGTACCGGTCTTTGGTCCACTCCGGCTCTTGCTGCAGGGGAAGCAAAACGAGTGCATTATTACCAAGTGTAGGGCGAGCATAGACATTTGTATCAGATCCCTCAACAATATATGATGTATTCTCGACACCCTTTTTGTATATTTATACAAAGATCAATGATCTGAAAGACCTTGGTCCTGCAACAGAACTGACAAAGATAGTAAGTGATAAGGATATACCTTGTAGATATCATTTATCTCCATCCTGTTGACCCCTATATGTTCAGAATACTATGTAGGTCTAGTAGATAAGGGGTGTCTCCGTCATCGACTTTGTCAATGATAGAGATACCAAAAGAACAGATTGAATAAGAAAGAAGATTAACATGAACAAAGACATGCATACATGTCTATGATATGAACGCAATAATATATTTGAGAAGTCGCTTGTATTTTCTCTTTCTGCACAGCACTGTACATTAGACTGCCTTAACTGTGACTGGATAACACATCAACAAATCAGCCATGGCTTTTACCACACCTTGGGAGGATATGGATACGGAGGTATGTCCTTTTATCGCCATGTATATTTAGTCCCAATTAATTGATTAATATTAAGTTTAATCCCATAACATAAGAACACATTTGAGTGGAATGTGGCATTGGCTACAGCAACCCAAAATCTCAAAATTCTATTTTACAAGTGCTGACTTTTTTGCAAGTGCTGACGATACCCAATAGTAGTCGAGATGCTATAATTTGCATGTATCTATTACATTAAATATGCTGTCTTTATCATTGGAAATTTGAAGCTAGAAAACCAAGGCCACATTAATCATTAGCCAATCTATATTCCTTTGCGATAATGCAGACAAGAAGGTCAGGTGTTCAATAGAAGTGTCATACATTGTTTGATTCCTTTTCTTTTACAGAGATTGGAGTTGGAGTACTCCCCATCCCGCTGGTCGAAACGCTTTAATCAAATTGAAATAATTAATAACCACCTGAAGCTGGTCAATGAAGGTGCGTACAATTAATGTGGGTCTAATAATGTCAGCATCTTAAGGGATGGTAGTTTATTGAAATAACCCTTTTAGGAGGGTATAATGCATTCATGCATCACATCATTGGTCGCCACGAATGCAGCGCTGGTGATTAACTTGTCAATGCTGCATTCAATCACCATGCCGACCTACAGGGTTAAGACGCTTCCAAACTGTCGGCATGATGCACCAGTGCAGCACCAGCGAATTACTCGTCACAGCTGCTGGAATTGGTGCATCACGCCGTACATTTTACAATGCATGTTTGGACCATGTCATTGCCAACAAAGGACGACCGAAGGCAAAAATCCCCAAATACCAATTAAACCAATATGTTTTCTCTAATATAGTATATGACTGATAGATTTCTAATACTTACAGGGAGTGCTTTGGCTAAGAGCAGCCTTGACTGCCAGCTGGGTGTGTCCTATGGTCCTGGAGAACCTGGCGACCAGCAGAAGTTTGACATCTTTGGAGCGGACAGTCTACCAGCAGGTATAGGCATATTGTAACCATTTTATTTAAAATAGAATTGGATCATTTGTTTAAATATTATGATTAATTTATTTCCCGAGATAAACCAACAGGTCCCCTGTTCACTAGTAGCACTCTGTTATTTTTGTTAATCCTCGGGTGGACTTTCACTCGGCTCCGACTCGTGAAATATGACGCAATATCTATGCCAGCAGGTGAAATAGCCCTCAGCTATAAAATACATTAAAGCGTACATTCCACCATAGTTGATGTCAATTTGGGACAATTAGGACCCTATTTAAAAATAAAGTCTATAATTGATGATTTTATTGTACAATCCACAACATGTAGTTTTATAGTGGAATGCAACGGCGGCTCCAATCAACTTCCATCCTTAAAGCAATATTAAATCACAGGACTGGTGGAGGCTAAATAATAGGATTATTTTCCTTTTTAATAAGAGGCTTATTTTCCTTTTTAATAATAGGCTTATTTTCCTTTTTAATAATAGTCTTATTTTCCTTGTCTTTAGATGCGCCCATCTTTGTGTTCATCCACGGCGGCTACTGGCAGCAGCTGAACGTGGAGCAGTCCTCCTACATGGCTACCAGCTTCGTCAAGGCGGGGGCGGTGGTCATGGCGGTGGGTTATGACCTCTGTCCTAAAGGTGGGCTACAATTAGTGTTTATACATGTAACATGATACCATTATTAAGCCTTTAACCCACTAATGTATCATGCCCTCGGTAGTCATGATGCATGAATGCAGCCCTGGCGAGTGACTTGCCAGGGCTGCATTCAAACATCAGGCCGCGTTACAACTCACAGTGGAAACTCTTGAAGATACCACCCCACATCTCATTGCCCTGCTAATTTACCAAAGACATTGGGTATCCAGTCCAGCTGTGAGCTCATTAAAAGGGTGAATCCACTGAGGCAAATCCGTCGGATCGGATGAACGTTCACAATGTTAAACCTATAGTACTGTACCACACTATACCTTTTTATTGTCATGATGCATGGCAGGACTAGATCTGATCTGAATAGATCTGGCACGAACCCAGATATGAATAAAAGAAAAACATAAGCTAATACCAGTTTAGGTATGAAACACTATTTGTGTCATCCCATGCATGAATCAATTATCTTGCAGTGAGTTTTGAGGATTTGGTCGGGCAAGTGAAGACAGCCATAGAAAATGTTATTGTAACAGCAAAGAAGAGAGGTTCAAGGTAAGGGAAAGCCTGCTATATATAGCTGCCAATGTATTTATTTTTCTCACTGGAATTCATAAGACTAAAGTATGTCTCGCCAGATGTTGTGGTATTTCCATTAAAGATTTGAAATAAGCAGTTTACATACATCTGTGTACACATGGGCTTATGCAGCTATGAAATAAACGTCACTGCACGAAAACTCCTGTTTAAGTATATTTAAGGTTTGCTTTAACAACCAGGAAATGTCATGGCAATGTCATATGACATATCCGGTAAATGTAGGCTCACCCTAAATTTACCGGAAATGTCATATGACATTTCCGGTAAATTTAAGATGACCTTAAATTCGCTGGGAATGTCATATGACATTTCCAGTATATTTAGGATGACCTTAAATTCGCTTGGAACGTCATATGACATTTCCGGTATATTTAACATGACTTTAAATTCACCAGAATTGTCATATGACGTTCCCACTTAATTTAAGTTCCTCTTAAATTTACTGGGAAAATTTACTAAATTACTAAATTTTACTAAATCTTAAGTGACATGAAAGGGCCATTTCTTAAATTCGACATGAAAGGGCCATTTCTTAAATTCGACATGTCACATGGGGGGCCCCCATTTAGACCCCCTTATATGCAAAATCAAGTTGGCATGAAATATAATAACCAGGGGAGTTAGGGGACCTTTATCCCGTTATTAAACATAGTTCTGACGGCTTCTGGAGGGCTACAACCTATGAAATCAACCAGGGGAGTTAGGGGACAATGATCCCGTTATTAAACATAGTTTTGACGGCTTCTGGAGGGCTACAACCTATGATATTAACCAGGGGAGCTAGGGGACAATGATCCAGTTATTAAACATAGTATTGACGGCTTCTGGAGGGCTACAACCTATGATATTAACCAGGGGAGCTAGGGGACAATGATCCCGTTATTAAACATAGTTTTGACGGCTTCTGGAGGGCTACAACCTATGATATTAACCAGGGGAGTCACAGCCCGTGAAACTAACCATGCAGGGGAGTAAGGGGAACTTGTCTCATATCAATAGGTTCTAATTATCATAGGGAAAAAATAAAAATATGCCCATGATGCTAACAGTGTATAGAATTAGATTCTAATATAATTGACAGCTGATTCATAATAAACAAGATAATTTATAAATTTGGTTAGGTGCCCCCTCCCTCCCTATTCAAACCTCCCCCCCTACCCCCCCCCCCCCCCACATGCCAAACACACCCCATTCAGGGTGGCGGAGGTGTTATAACTAAGACAATGGTAGCAGGGGAAGCATGTATTGTATAGGGGGAGTTCCCATGGAGACCACTGACCTACATACACATATGTACCTGCAGGAGTGCATGTAACACACCAAGTGGTCAACATGCACATACAGTAGTTGGTCACAGTGAGGACAGGACCTGTGTCAGGCAGGTGTGTAGGTATATAGCTAGCTAGTGGGGTACAACTCGTGGTATTAACCAGGGGAGTTATGGGACCCTCTTTCAGTTATTGTATATCATTTTGAAGGCATCTAGTGGGGTACAACTTGTGATATTAACCAGGGGAGTTAGGGGACCCTCTTCCAGTTATTATATATTAATTTGAAGGCATCTAGTAGGGTACAACTCGTGATATTAACCAAGGGAGTTAGGGGACCGTCTTCCAGTAATAATATGTTATTTTGTAGGCATCTAGTGGGGTGCAACTCGTGATACCAACCAGGGGAGTTAGGGGACCGTTTTCCAGTTATTATATGTTATTTTGTAGGCATCTAGTGGGGTGCAACTCGTGATACCAACCAGGGGAGTTAGGGCACTCTAATCCCGTAATCATTCATTATTTTAAAGGCTTCTGGAGGGGTACATCCCGTGATACTATCAATGGCAGTTAGGGCACTCTTATCCCGTTATTATTCATTACTTTAAAGGCTTCTGGAGGGATGAATGTAGTTAATATACATGTATACTGTAAATATAGTTTACCCCCCCCCCCCCCCCAACTATTTAATATCATAACATAGTAGGGGCTATACCTGAGCCCCCCACCCTCCAACACTCCTAGCAGACCGCTACACTGCTACAGGTAAACAATGGGAGGTGTTATAACGGTTTCTATATAATACTTATGGCTATATGCTTACACCAAGCCATGACCCATATACATGTATCATACATGTGACCTACATACATTATAAACAGCCAATAGGAGTACAGCAGCAGGAGTGAGTGGGCAGTTTAAACCAGTAGGCAGTTGGACATGGACAAGAACACATGGTTACATGATATGCATGTAATACATGTAGTATTATCTTACACAGGTAGGTGTATTATTACAGTGTGGTTATCATGTTTGTTCATAGTTTGTACTTACTTAGAATAATACAATAATCTATCTTTTTGATACAATAATATAATAATATAAAATAGAATTAGAGTATCTAACTGCACATGCATCTGTACTGATGAACACTCAAACACCCTTACACATTATGATTTTGAACATGTAATTAATTAGTTTTCTTTTATTTGCAGATGGACCTCTCTTCCCATTTTAAGGCTTCTGGAGGGGTACAACCCGTGATACTAACCAGGGGAGTTAGGAGACTGTGATCCTGTAATTATACATCATTTTAAAGACTTCTGGAGGGGTACAACCCGTGATACTAACCAGGGGAGTTAGGAGACTGTGATCCCGTTATTATACATCATTTTAAGGCTTCTGGAGGGGTACAACCCGTGATACTAACCAGGGGAGTTAGGAGACTGTGATCCCGTTATTATACATCATTTGAAGGCTCCTGGAGGGGTACAACCCGTGATATTAACCAGGGGAGTTAGGGGACTGTGATCCCGTTATTATACATCATTTTAAGGCTTCTGGAGGGGTACAACCTGTGATACTAACCAGGGGAGTTAGGAGACTGTGATCCCGTTATTATACATCATTTGAAGGCTTCTGGAGGTGTACAACCGGTGATACTTACCAGAGGAGTTAGGGGACTGTAATCCCGTTATTATACATAATTTTTTTAATCTTAGTGTGTATAATACAAATTATATTTATATGCTACAATGATCCATGTATTCTTCTATTTTCCAGATGAAGTCCTCAAATTACAGCAGGAGCCGATCTTGCCTTCCAGAAAAAATCCCTGCCCTGGAGGTCCTCTGACCTCTAGAGGGCGGGTGCTGGTCCCCCAGTCCCCCTGGGGCCAGCCCCGGCCTCCAGGGGGCGGGTGCCGGTCCCCCAGTCCCCCTGGGACCAGCCCCGGCCTCCAGGGGGCGGGTGCCGGTCCCCCAGTCCCCCTGGGGGCAGCCCCGGCCTCCAGGGGGCGGGTGCCGGTCCCCCAGTCCCCCTGGGGGCAGCCCCGGCCTCCAGGGGGCGGGTGCCGGTCCCCCAGTCCCCCAGTCCCCCAGTCCCCCTGGGGGCAGCCCCGGCCTCCAGGGGGCGGGTGCCGGTCCCCCAGTCCCCCAGTCCCCCTGGGGGCAGCCCCGGCCTCCAGGGGGCGGGTGCCGGTCCCCCAGTCCCCCTGGGGGCGCCTCTGCCCCCTAGTCCCCAAAAATGATGAATTTGATGAATTAACCCCAATAATATCCTCCCCAACAATAAATAAAAGGTACCATCCAGCTGCATTCCATTTTTAAAAAATCTGATTTAGTTATATTTAATGACATTTAGGTAAATTTAGAGAAAATGGCAATGCCCATTAAAAAGTCATGTAAAGGTCATTAAAAGTGCTTAAATGTGAATTTTTTGTAACCAGCGACGAGACCTTGACATTTGGTTTAATCACATTTAAGTAAATTTCCTATAGCCTTGACATTTGGTTTAATCACATTTAAGTAAATTTCCGATGGCCTTGACATTATGTTTCTTCACCTATAGTCACCTTTAGGTAAATATTTTGGTGCATTTAGGTCAATGTAAATTTGCTTAAATATACCAAAATAGTCACTTTTGGTATACCAAAATATGCTTAAATCTCGAAGCTTTGACATTTAAGTCTTCCCGGCGAGGTCAATTAAATGTCATTAAAGCTACCGTTTTACAACATTTAAGCATATATAAGGGCTTTTAGGGAAAACTTAAATGAACTTATATCGAGTTTTTCATGCAGTGCGTCCATTCACTCATTCAACCCCACCCCAAAAACATTGCTAAGAACTTCTCTCTACAAATTACAATACTCTTATTCACGGTCTCTTAGTGGCCCCTGTTGCCATCTGGTGGAAACATAGGTAACTATATTATGTACCTGCGACTATGTGATTGACCAGAGACCTACACTGACCTAGCTCACGTGAGTGCACAGACAAACGTTTTGAGTGAGTTTTAATGAAATCTTAGTCTTTAAATTTACCATGACACAATTCATATATATGTAGTATAGAATATGTATTAAAAAATCTTAAAGAGCTATCTAACTGGGGTTCCGCTAATGCAAAAGAATGGGAAAAAAGGAAAGAAAAACGGGAGTTAGGGGCAGAGCCCCCCCCCCCCCCATCTATATTAAGACTTTCTGGTTGTAAGATTGGGGTAAGACGTTTGCCCGCGCATTCATGTGAGCTAGGTCAGTCATGCCTATTTCACTTATTCTGTGCCTACATGTATTCATTAATATCTACTTGTACCGTGGACACATCATTACTAGGGTGCCGAGTAGGACAGTTTCTTTTGCCATTTTTTTCTTAAATGACCTGGTCGAAACTCAATTCTTTTCTAGGGGTATATACCTGAGTGGCCACTCTGCGGGGGGTCACCTAGTAGCCACCATGCTCAGCTATGACTGGGGAGAGGATGCCGACCTCATCAAAGGTATGCATGTCTTCATTTACTCTATATTTCTTTAGGATTCATTTGATATCGTATTCCTACAAACCGAATATTCTTAAATCCTATTGGAGATTAGTATACCTACTGTCAACTTCAGGGTCGGGGCCTAGTCCTGATGTTAATGAGATACTTTGAAGGTGGAAAACTTGCTTAGAATCCCTCATTAACTTAAGATCATTTCCATGTGTATTATTTGTATATATGTGGCTATCGTTTTCAGTTACAAGTAACAACACATGTTCCAGATACGATTCTCAAGAAAACACCAGGAATATCTTAGCTCATGATATCTCATTTTAAACATCTTGACACAAAACTTAAATTGTCAATTCCCCCCTCAGTACCCGGCCCTTTCCACATGCCTGGTCACATATATACGCATAATGCAATCATTTCCGGTCTGAATTCTTGCAATACACACATGTATAAGCCAGTCATGATCAAGCAAGGCCAACATACTCTCATGATGGCCTTCTGATAAACATTATGTCAATAGTCCTGTCTGCCATATTTGACATGGCCATACTATTAGAATCATCATGTTCATGTGTGGCTTTTTAGGCGCGGTTCTAATATCAGGGGTTTTTGATGTCAGACCTTTGGTGCAGACCTATGTCAACGGCGCCTTGGCCCTAACACTGTGAGTAAATGGAATACAATCATGTAGTCTTTAATTCCTGCTGCCACTGCTAGTTGCTGAAAGTTAAACTCTTCTTGTATGCTCAGCTAGGTCTAAATTCTACTTTAGAATATCTCATTTTTCATTTTTGTCAAACATATCGTATCCTATATCATGCTGTTCATATGCATATATTGCCCTAGTTGGCAAAGTGTTGTATTTTGCCTTTCATGCTGTTATCTATAAATCAAAATAACGGCAATCATTGCTGATGGACATCCCTTCGCTTTGATTCATAACTTATTTACTTATTCAATATTGCAACTATTCCACACGGTCTATGTCAACCTTACTATTAAGTGTGGATAAAAAAATACATAATTTGATTTCATGTACAGTACATAATCTCCCTATGTTTGCATATATTAAATCAATATATTGAACCACTGAGGAGATCGTGTGTCTATTAGATACTGTAGTTCCTCGACATGTGCACATTTTCTGGAATCCTCTCATAATTGCAGAGAGTCATCATGGGAGTTTAGCCCTGCCAACCACATAGAAGACATCATCAAGTTCAACAAGAACTGCACATTTTGCATTCTGGTTGGTGGCAACGAGTCCCCAGAGTCTGTCCGGCAGTCGGAGGAGATGTGCAAGGTAGTTATAGGGGAAGGACATAATTTTTGTTAAACGTAACATAGAATCATACATAAAATGTTATAACAACTCTGCTAAATTGCTATCTTCTCTCCAACCAATAGTGTTTAAATGCACCAATGGCCTTTGTCGTCATAATAATATTATGAATGTACCACTGGAAATACATTCTGTTAAATATACAGGGAATTGATGTACCATTTTACCTTGGATTATCATAAAAAAAATTGATTGCACTGGGACAAAAATCAATCAATTTTATATTGAGCTTCAATTGGCCGGTACAGTGAAATATAGTTTATCATAATTATTATACAATGAAGGTACAATATAGTGGATGTTCAGTTTTATTACACCCGATGGCTGTCTGGTACCTCCTAACCATATATACATGTGTTATGATAACAGTAATCGTAAGGTCACCATAGTATCAATATAATCAAGACGTTTTCCACAAGCTTCACAGTATAAAGCTTAGCCCTAGTATAGCCGGGGATCCACTGCTGCGACTTTGCTACGAATGTTGTCGTACAATAGAGAGCTGCGAGTACATTCGCAGAATTTCTGCGAATTTACTCGCAGGTCGCACGCCCATCGCGACGTCGTTGTCGCATGTACTTGCAGTAGGAGATCCACTGCGGGAGGGAACGTTCTCTCCGTGTTTACACGCACGAGTGTGACCCGCAGAAAAATCGCAGCAAATTCGCAGCAGTGGATCACCGCCTTATGATTATTCATATTTCAGGCACTGACTGATGGAGGGATGGAGGCCACCTTTACCGCTATACCAGACCATGATCATTTCTCTGTTGTAGAGGAATTACGAACCCCAGAATATACTGGGTGTACGGTAAGTTTGATTTCCTATGTTATAACATGTATGTCAATGATCACATATTTATAGAGAGTCTTTGAAGTGAAATGAAATTGATAAATAATTATTTCCAGTTTGGTTATAACAGAAATTAACCACAAAACTATGTCCTTGAGCTTTAATCAATCTCGATGGCATCTACATTTTCTATACGGAGTCAGGTATTTATCGTCAATGAGTATGTATACCTAGTCTAAGTGTCAATCATATCAGGTATCAAAAACGTACACATATCTATATTTCATCCAAATATTTCCCCCTTTTCTCTATTTCAGATGATATTTGAATTCATGGGAATCGGTGCTTAATCCAAATAAGAGCGAAGCAAAATTGCACTCTTGATGCATTATTTGTGTTCTCAAATTGAGTATGTTCACCAGCATATATAGTATACCTTCTATCGGTCTTTAATTTATCAATTAGCAGTTATCCTTCATGAATTGATTGTATGACAAGTCATCCTAAGAGTATCAGTCTGCAATACTTATTGCCACTAATTAGTCAATGTGGAAAGGATGAGGACAGTGTTGGTGAAGTCTTTGACGCGATATTATCTTGTGTAACGCATCGATTGTCTATTGTCTTGTTGGTCCTTCCTTCACCAAAATAACAAATAGAAGATGAAATAGATCATAGACAGGTATACCTCATACTCAGATTTTGATGAAATCACAGCTTCTGTATCTTAAATATTGCCTTATAACTTCTGATATTATACTTTATGGAATAGGAGACCTAGTCAAATTAAATAAATATCAGTGATAAGTCAATCACAGCCATGATCTCTCACAATGTGAATGCATGCACGGTGCCCTCGGTGTTCCCAACTCAATGTTGATGGATTGTAAATGCCACACTCAAATTGGACATTGCTTTTTTGTCCCAAACATTCCACGTCTGTTTGAAAGCCATTGGTATCAGCATCATTATATACTTGTCACATCTAACGGCTTGAACTGCCTTGGCTTAGATTAAAAATGATATTGTGTAATATACATACACACACAGAAAAGTGAGAGTCATTGTCGCTAAAACTACCCTCACCTGAGGGTCAGGCACTGCCTGACTCTCAGTTGAGGGTAGCTTTAGCGACAATGACTCTCACTTTTCTGAGGGTGTACATTAATGAATGATTTAGATGAAATAAAGGACTATGCCGTACAAAGCAATGACCTATAACATTTTACCTGTGCTTTGTCTGCACATATCTTCATGATTAAATCACTTGTAACGCAACAGTCACTTTCAGAACAGACCTGTGAATGGTCCCCTTAAAATTGGGCAGTCAAATCCGTATAACCTACAGGGGTTCTCTCTCAAAATGTTTTCCTATTACTCGTGTTATCACCCACATAGTAACTCTAGTACGCAGCAATCCACATCACAATAGATATTATGTAGCTTAGTACGCCTGGTCAGTTTTAGACCGACCTCTGACAAAGGGCTAAAAGCTCCAGAGTAGAAAGCACCAGAGATGTTTTCTTTGCTGTAAGGCATAAGAGGTGCTATTAATAAACGTTGATCTAAAGGCTCATCCAGTGTTACTGAGTTTCTGATTCATCCCCTAACACACTCTAATACTCCCCATAGGTGATTCGGGCATGATCTGGATAGCTACTGGAGAATATAAACTGATGGGAATGTGATGGTCTGCTCATGGAAAAGTTATAGTGGAAACACAATTGTTATTAATGTTATTCGACATCGTGATGTTCTCAGACTTCTGCATCATGAACACACAACTTGCCAACTATGAGTTATTGTTATACTTCCTACTCTTGTATTTGCTCCTATGCATACAGTTACCTGACCATTCCCCGGTTTAAATGACCATACATGTCTCGGCAATGAGGTTTGAATCAAAGACCATCTCTAATTTCAGTTCACACGGTCGATGTTCTGTGTGTGGAATAGAATACAAAATGGCGTGTATATATATAAGTACATTGTATCTTTTCTAAACTCAATGTACTCAGACTGGTGCAGCACTCACTGCTAGTTAACCCTTTATGGACGGCATGAGGTTAATGCCTCAGGGTTCATGTTTAAATGTCGTCATGATGCACCAATGTCGTGCTGGGACGTATCTAGTTGTAGCTAATTTGTTGCATCATGCCAGTAGGGTTGGCATGATGCATGGATGCAGCACTGGTGAGTTAGGGGCATAGTGGATTAAGACACCATCCTGTCACGAAGGGTTAATAACCTCTGATGTATCTCAATGTTTAGTGTTATACATTTTGCGGTAAGGGTACTAGCTGTGTTATAATCGTGAGGAGGCTACACACATCTGTGAGCATTTTAGTTATCATCACACTCTATGCCTTGCCGACTATAGGGCAATTTATTCTTAGAAAAATGCCAATATAATAAATGTCGTGATCTGCAGCCAAGAGGCAGTCCTATTTGAAAAGTAACTTCCCTTGTATTTCTACCAGTAACTTTGTATGAAGGCTCTGGGAACTGCAGTTAATTTTTGTGACTGGCCTTGACTTTTTTATGGCGGCTTTGAGGAGTGCTTCCCATAAACTTGGAGGCAGCAACAGGGATCTGATTGTTTTAAGCCTTTCTATGTGTTGAGTTTTATGAAAAGTTTTTTAATATATGGATGCTTATTAAAGGTATTAACTAAATTTAATATTAGGGCCTACTATACTGTTATAGAAGCACTCAGCAGCTGCTCAGATTTGATTGACAACCCCCACAGATTATTTATATATATTCATTTTTATTCATGATAATTCAATCATTATGTGAAATTTCAAAATGTTCACACTGGCAAATAACGTGCACCAATCCTAAGTAAATGTATAGGATGTAAAATAAATACAGTTTAGACATCACAGTATAGCTTGGTAGAATAGCCTATCACCCATTTGGATCTTCACCCAATAACCCTTTATTGTTGTGAAAATTCTCCGAAAGCGAAAGTGGGGTATGGAAAAACACTTAACAACATAATTGTTATTACATAAGAAAACAATGTACAGGTAAGGCCTAATTAAAGGGTAATAGAAAATCAGTCCTTCGCAAAGATTTCAGTGACAGTTAGTTCTCGTTCGAACCACTGTTTCTCGGTATGTCTTATGTAGCGGGCTTTCATGGCCTCGGAGAGAGTTTCATTGAAGTCGGGTAGAAGATGCACAGTTCGCACTGTTCCATCTGGATTATATCTATAGGAGTCAAATTTAGGGGCTCCCTCTTCATTGGTATCCTCTTTCCGCTTAGGCTTCTGCTTCTGTTTTGCAGGTGATTGTATTTCAGAATTGTTTGTGGTATTTTTACTTGCAAACTCTGGCATTGAAGCACTGGCCAGGTTGAGTTCGGTCCTCTGCTCTCTGATCGGAGACAATGTGGGGCGTTTGACACCACTTTTTGGGGAATCTGCTGAATGTTTAACAGATTGGATACCATTTTGGCCAACGAGTCGCCGAACAATATTGTCCCGAGCCTCCTGGACGTCAACGACTGTAATTGGATAGATTTGTACGGTAGCATTCTTACGGCTTTTGGGATCAGCGTTATGCACTTCTGAAGCCTCACTTGGACTCGGGGTAACCTGGAAGGGTTTAGGCATTACCAAAGAGCTACTCTCTCTCCTTGATGAGAGTGCGCTTTTCGCAGTACTTTCTCTTCGCTTTGAGTTATTCACTGAAAAGAAAGAGCTCCTCTGCCTTTGTAGGTCACTAGGGTTAGGCTCCTGGATAATTGTCAGCGTTGTGTTGCTCATTCTTCTTACAAAGCCATCAGTACTAGGAATACCCTCCTCTGTGGCACTCTCCCTTCGCCCCCTTGATGTCCTGTTGGCTTGTGAGTTTCTGCGTAGCGGTAATAATGCTTCATCATTGTCCACCTCATCTGTAACCTCCTCAGGACTATTCTCACCTCTCAACTGTAGCACCCCAGCCTTGCCATCAGATGGAAAGGCCTGGTTGAATTTCTTCAGGGTCTCCTCCGTTCGCCTATTCTCATGGTCCAACTGCTGTTTGGAGTTCTTTTTCAGCCTCTTCACAGACTTTTTCGGATCGCAGTGATGGACTATTGGAGCGGCCGGCAACATTGCAGGATCATGAACTATCGGGGAGGGCCCCGGGTCGCTGAAATGTTGAGCCGAAGTGAAACTGATGTCTGATACAGAGAAGCTCTGTTCGAGGGGCCTCCTTTGGGATCTTCGTCTGGCTCGCTCGTTCTTCTCGGTCTTGATCTGCTTATTGCTCAGCTCCCAGAGGAGGCCTTCATCATTGTCGGGCTCAGTGTAGCGTGGAGGGAGTAGCCCCCACGTCGTTGAGCTGCTCTTCTTTATACGATTCAGCTCCTGCAACAAGGGTATGTTGTATCACTTAATATAAGAAATATTGCAGGAGGACCAACGATTTATTTTCTTAGAAATCACCATTAGCATTTGTGAACAAAATATACATGCAATCAACGCAAGGTGTGGTTTGCAATGATATGACATTATAGTGTGGTTTGCAATGATATGACATTATAACACATTATTGTCAATTGTAATTTAAATCGCAGTGTAGGCCTAAGTACGATAACTATATCAGAGATTTGTGAAAAAAAACACAATTAATCACAATTAACAAAGAAAGTACACAGGGAACTGATGATTCGCTTGATTAAAAGTAGAGATAGGTTTGAAATAGGATTGGGTCAGAGGAAACATGCAGACTTGTCAGACTTGTCCGAGTCTGATGCAATTATGGTCTCTCTAGCCATCTCTTCTAGAGTCTATAATTACCGGTATATGATTGTTAACAATCTATTTGGAGAACTTTTCATTTATGATCAAATATTGTTTTTAACCGACGTTATGCCATAATATACCATAACAGCGAATTAGCGTTAACTTGCGCCCACTCAAATCCATGGGTGAGCGCATGCTGGTCCCAAGCAAACGCTAATTCGCTGGTTAGTTATAAGCAGCTAATGATTATCTACATGATCGTATCTATATATATATGGGAATGAACATGCCATAGTTTTAGAACACACGTTATTCTCACCTGTTTGACTCTCCGCTGCTCATCCTGCAGCGCCAGTAACTCCATCTGGTGGGACGCAGCCAAACCCTGTTTGCTGAACAGTTTCTCGTCAAGACGTCGCTCCTCCCGCTTGTTCTCACGACGTAACGTCTCAACCAGACGATAGGTGCGCTCCTTCATGTAAATGGTATCCATATTGGAAGTCACTTATGGATATCCACTGTAGAAATGTTGGGGTATCGGTAATTGTAACCGGATATAGAATTATAAGTCTAAAATCCTCCAAGAAAGTCGTTTTCATTAACTGAAATTCATTTCATTGGTCTTAGTCAGCTGTTACTCTCCATTGTGCATAGAGGTCCTTCCTGGACATTCATAAGTTCTATAAGTCTTCCTTAGCAATTGCACTTCGTACAATGTGGACCCTCTATGCCTTCTTATTACAGCTACAATGTACGTGTCCTTTCTGAGTGAAAAGTCCAATGCGTTGCAGCTGGATGTAAGTCCTATGTACTTGTGGATGTACGTGCTTTATCAGGCTATTAGGACTGACGTCATGATGACGTATCACACGTCCAATTTTTGCTCATAGAACATGGAAATGCCCACTATCACGTTCAGCATGGATTCAATTATGATCTACTTAGTAATGAACCTCCGTTGGTCCCTCTTTGGCCTTGGGTGTTGGGAATTTCCAGTGAGCTGTTCTAAGGCACAGTTCTGATCTTGTCATAAGTGCAATGTCTTTGTGCTCTGTTTACAGGAGTTTACTACTGCTTAATACCTCTCCCATGGAGTAGTTTCTTGGCATGTCCACAAAGGCTAGCATGGCTGGGAACAATGGACCAACATCACTCATGTCAATTAGATCTCTGTGGGCGGTGCTAGATGGGTGACTCTGTTTGTGATATACATCCGGGCATTTAGTATCAAACCAGAGTAATCATTCACATGAAGCATTGATACTGCACTTAGTCAAGTAGGTTTCCTCTTACACCCTCTGAGCCTCCAGTGGTATATATGAATAGCCCTGTAGGTATAGAGCACATAATGTATCCTCCAGTGCCTGATATTTGAGCTGGGTATTTCCTCAAATGATCAAGCACGATTTGGAAGTGAATTGATGTATGGATTCAACCACCTGTAAATAAAAAGAAGAAAAAAGTATAAAGTATACCAATAAATACATGTAAATAAATACATGGAGGTTAAATAGGTTATGGTGGGCAGGGTTGCCCACAGCTACATAGATCTGTTTGTCTTGGCAGCACCTGGAGGTAATGAGTGAGTGCTACTGGAGGAAGGCAGCCTATACTATAGAGCATACAGCCCAGGCCCTCCAGCACCTACACACAGACTTATCATAGATTTATAAGTAAGGAGGAGGCACATGGGTGTATACCTGCTATTGGCCATATGTGTGTATATCGGATATACCTCTAAGGCCCCAAGACCAAGGTCCATAAATCTATGATTATTAACAATGTAATGGATACCTTGGCACACCAACGTACATTGTATATATCATATCCTAGTCTGACGTCAGTATATCTGGACCTCACCCGTGTCACGTCTTAAACTGTATGATTTATGTAAATTATGGTTTTGCAATTAAAATCATGGTTAGCTCATAGTAATAAATATGAATTTATGTCAGGCCTGTGCATTATACAGCTTTTAGTAAATAATGCTAAGTAACATTAGAGGGATCTCTGAGGTCATTCTATAATCTTGTAGTAAAAGCTTTGTTATTTCAGGTTGAAAGTTAAATTTAAAAAGTAGACAATTCCGTAAATATATACATTTTAGGTATACAGTCTCTCAAGTCCACGAACATTTATACTACCTTGAATCCCTCGCTTCCTCAGACAGAAGCCTATACCAACTGGCCTTATATGCTCTAGTACATTTGGACTTATTTCCTCGAATAGCTTGCTTCCGCAGGCATTTTCCCAATCCGAGGAAGTAAGGGCTGACTGTATTACAGACGGGAATTTTGTATCTATGCTACCTTTCTATAATACTGGAATACACCCGCTACATAACACACAGATATTACCTCACGCACATTATAACCTGGGGTCATATTCTGTGCTCCATCTGTTTAATAACTACCCCACTGTTATAAGCACTCTCCACATGCTGCCAATCAACACATGGCTATATATGGCCTGAACAAACAGTTATGATGTTCATACCTTGTGTACATATCTGAACGCTGCACTGTATATATCTGAAGCTACAATCTAGTACATTGTATTGGACTCCAGGGCTAACCTGCAGAAGGCGACTGTAAGCAGTTAATAAGTCTAAGTACTGGAGGAACTAAGGACAAATATATGGGATAATGACATCAGACTTCTGAATACAAGCCCCCATTAGTAGTAATGGCTATGATTGTATAGAACACATTCCACTCTCCCCTGTTACACATAGGTTACCACATATTCAACTGCACAATGATTATTGATACGGTCACATGTTTCAAATAAAGCTAGGTCTTTTTTCTCCCCTTTTTCGTTTGTACGATCACATATTTCTCTCTGGCAACATTCTAGCATGCTTATGAGTCTTCTGTTTTATATAGTCATATATCCCCCCCCCTTTGGGCATAGATAAAATTATATTCTCTGCTCTTTCCCTCGAGTATAACAGTAGGGGCGACTCGGGAATTTGAAAAGGGGATCTGCGAAACACCAAAGTACCGAAAAGCATCGTGTCTTGACTCACGGCGGATAAGAAAGCCATTAAAAAAACCAAATAAACCCAAACCCCCCAGGACCCCCTGGATCCGCCCCTGGTAATTTACAAATTAACTACCCCCTGGACACGTTTTATCTCAGTGTATCGAACTTCTACTTTACATACCGGTAATTATGTCGGAACATAGGTTAGTGTCGCAAAAGGTTTACACAGAACTAGGATTCTGTTTCGTGCACTGAAAATCCATAGCTTGAAACGGTTAGTCAGTACAGACTATCCTAGGTTGTTCATATGAGTGTTAGTCACAATGGCAAAGTTATATTCAAAAATGACCAAGGGGTCAGTCAGTAGTGGCTAACCTAGGTTCATCATTGGTGTGTTGTATTTGTTTACCACTAGTTTGTGCCACCTGTGATGACCACTCAGTGGCTCCCCCTGGAAATTAAAAGACTAAGGTGAGTTGGTCAGTACTGACCAACCTGACAATAATGACTTACCTAGGTTGGTCATATAGGGAGCCAAAAAATGACTAACTAGGTTAGGCACTAGTGACTTAGAGATTGGGTGTATAGGGAGCCTATGGAATATCAGTGCATGCCTCCCCTAGAATCTTCTTATATAGTGATTCATGATTTGCTCCATTCATGAACCCTTATAGTTTGTCCCTACCTTTGTTGGTACTTCCTGGACTGGTCCTGCTAGCTTCTATCCGACAACATTATCCAATATACCCATTTCCTTCTTGCCCTACTTGCTGGTCCTTCCTCTTCCCTCGAGGATCACTATCGAATGCCTCTACCTCCGACCAATCCGACCCGACCCTCCTAAAACATAATCGGCTAAATGTCCAGGGTCAATATGGATGTATAAGCCTCTTGAAATAAGCGATCCCCGATTTAATATAAGTAGGCCCACTACCAGGAATCCTAGAAGTCTGTAGATTAAGCGGACTACAGAGTACTCCAATTGAGGGAAGCACATCATAGCTCTCTCCTAGCAAGTCAACCAGGGATTAGTTTAAAAGATTAGCAGATTAGTGATGGGCTTGCTTCTGCCTTTGTTTCAACCACTATTAGGGTGCAGTAGGTAGGCTGGGAGATGGATTACGGTGGGCACACGTGTACACCATGGGTCCATCATAACCAATAGCAACATTGATATGTCATAAAGTACCGTTAACTTACGACTTTGCATAAGATATTATACTATAATAATTATGTACACTCTGAGATATTTCTGAAGAGAGGGCTTTTCCAACGGTATGTTCAGGTGTGTGCATTATGTTTTTAACCATTATAAAGGCATACTAATTATCCAATATAGGTACAGGTTGTAACCTGTGCTTTTTTAAATTATAGGTTCATCCTATATATTTAGCTGAAATAATTTCCATTTTACATCCATTTCCAGATTATTGTATTCATAATGGGATGCTCTTTTTCGTGTTTAAAAGAAAATTCTGAATGTATGATACATAGATCAGTAGTTAACTCCTTTGTTGTCAATTAGAGACAATTCATATAAATGGTGTATCATTATGATTTTATCACCCGATGAAAACAACACCTCGCCGAAACATTGTGATTAATATTATTGAACATGGTAAATAAAGCCAATTTGGAATAAATGTTATGTCATTCTAGTTTACTAGTTATGTCTATTATTATGATTAATTTATTCAAAAATCAAGCACCAATGCAGGGTGCACTAAGGTCCATTTTCCTAGTATATGTCACAATTGATAAAAAGATGGTTGATTGCTATGCAGGAAGTAGGAAAATGGGCTACTTACCCCCTGGTGTTTGTTGAAATCCTCAAAAATATGTCACATCATTCACTTATCGATTGATGTAACAAGTAATACTGATAATCCACTCTCCAGTGATGCGATATATCATTGCTATTTGTACTGAGTAGAATTGCGGCTCGTACCCATCTTCTTATATGTGACGAAACCTGGGAAATCGTAACATTAGGGGGAATAGTCATAAACGCTCTAAACATGATATTTCAGGAGATATAGCTAAAAATGTGAATACTTAGGAGAAAATGACCTTAGACTAACTTTTCCAAAGGAATCTTTTGATGCTATTATCATAATTCTATTTTCATTCTAAATTGGTCTTATTTGGAAGGTAAAAAGAACGTTTTTAGCCATTTTTAGCCCATTTGTTGACATTTGGTTGCCATGGCAACCATCAATTCATTCTTTTGGAATAAAAATCATCTCTATCCAATGGCCCCATCCATGAGGACTTCAGAACTGAAAACAGAATGCCAATATTCCTACCAGATCCAAATGTATGTACAATAATATGCATTTATTGGCTTAATTTCTAATAATTATGATTTATATGGATTATTTGAAAATAGATTGATATGTGATCGCATTGCAGTCTATTCTGAATTCCTACATGTCCCTACCATCCCATGTTTGAGATGTCATTTCTCAGCGACTATTTCACATATTTTGATGCTTGATGTATCAAATTGTAGCTGAAGACATGAACTTCAATATAGGTGTTTTTCCCTAATGTTACCTTTTCCCACGTTTTGTCACATATTAGTTGCAGCTGACGAAAATCCCATAAATAAATTATGGTTTACTTCAGTCCATATTCCTTGCTATTGAGAAATCTCCTCTCAGATATAATGGCCGACGGTCTGAGCAGACGACATTTCGGATCTCTCCCCGCACAGGCTCATTATGGCGGGAATCCTCTTACTAAAGCCATTTCCCAGTATTAGTGGAGACTAGATCCACCTAGACTTACACTTGAGCATGTTAAGCAGTGTTACTACCTGGAGTCGGAGTGTGGAGTGAGGCATAACTCCTTCCTGGAGGCCCGGGAGGGAGTGGGAGGTGGGAGGCCAGCGATCCGAGCCAGCCTTTGTGATCGAGCGCAGTACCTTTCAAAAGTTGAGCCATAGCATTGGCATCTGAATGCTAATTTGGTTGGGTGTAGTGTAAGACAAGCAGTAGCAATACATATAATCATCGAAATGGCAAGGAAAGTAAGTTGACAAGGCCAATTTGGTCATACAACATCAGGCTAGACCTCCAACGTCAGAATATCATTGTCTATTATTTCTGCTGAAATTATTGATCTGTTTGATTGTATTCCTCTCAAAAAAGCATGACCCTAGGTCCAGTCTCAAAAGTGTGCTTTACCTTTGAAGGGGACTGTACAGGTGGCAAGTAGGTGTGAACGCCGGACATTGCATACTCTCCTCACCTTTGAGCAAACTTCACATTTCCCGCCATAAACGATCACATTTCTGCGAAAAGCCATTTACTTCCCTCATAATCATTCAAACAAATTGAATCCTCAATAAAGATATGGCCCTAGACCCTTAAGTTCGACACAGCGGCATGGACCATTTTGGGGCTTAGTGACATGGGACAGGAGGGAAAATCTGATAGTGACATGGGACATTGGGAATTTCTTAAAAGCGATATCGCGATACGGGCATATCTTAAATCGATATGATGAAATAGGCATTTCTTAAGATCGACATGGGACATGGGGACACCTCTATCAAGGGCCCCAAAGAGCTATATGATAATTATTTTAAAACAACCCTTTTTCTAGATATCTGAAATAGCCAATGGCAAAAGGCCGGGTTAAGTGAACCTAGGGTCAGCATGCTTTACTGTAGCATTATAAGAGGTTTATATAAGAGGAATGCCAACAAACAGACCAATATTATCAGCAGTAAAGATATTCTGACGTTGGAGTCCCTGCATACAGTCAATAGGCACCAATTGCCACTGGGTCCCCAGTGTCAATACGCCGCGCTCCTCGGCTGCCTTCAGCAGACGAGAATTGGCAAAGAAAGCGCGCCAACTGCCAGCCAGCCCATTCAGGGATGTAGACAATAGAAAGACTGATCAAATATTTGTCCCCCTACAGCCTAGCGTCCTCTTCACGTGCTGGTCTTTATTTTCCTAGGACGATGCCGCGCTAGAGGTATATCCTGGGGTGTCTAGTGGCAGTGGTATAGTCTTCATGGGTAGGACACTTGAGAAATTCATGTTTCTTAGTGCGAGACTTTACATCCGGCTATACATTCCCCAATCCTGGACATCCTATAATCTATAATGTTGGCTGATTACGTGGATATCTTTGTAGACATCATTCAAACAAATTGATATTTGAAGCAGTATAATATGCTGCATACAAAAGTATATGTATCTTATTTTGCTAACATCTTTGAATATGGCTAACATTATTTTTTCTTGACATGTTTTTTTCCAGAGTAATGTCATGCTCTGAGAATCCTTTATAGGCCAAAAACGTTGCACATTGTTTCAAGTTACCCAACCATACATTAAAACGCAGGGCCAACCATAATTTTCTTTATCCAATATAGAAAATAAAACAGTTGACAGCAATTTCCTTTTCAGTGGCCAGAGGCAAGATGTTAGCTGGCCCAACTAACCCTGCCCTGAATACTACAATTAGCCATCAGCCAGAGGCATAATTATGATTATGTTGGTCAGCATTTTGTCCTCTTGGGTTATTAAGTTCTCAAGAGATTCGAAAAGATATTTTTTTCAATTCACCAAAATTCTGAGATTTGTAACCGATCGAAGTTATAAGGAAAAAAATCGGACATATACCTACCCTATATTTGTCAGACCTGATAGCTGATACAACACCCTTATATTAGCCTTGCCAGGCACTGCTGTATCGGGTGCTGTATGCATGGGAAGGGCTCCCCAACCAGGACCAGCCAACAGCTATGTTTTTATTTGATTAGAGATTAGGAGCCAAGCCGTTCAAGACCATTCCCATTCAGGTTGGAATGAGTTAGACTGCCCGGCAGTGCACCGCAGGCACCCACAGAAGGTATTTTCTTTGTCCTGTGTTTATTCAAGCGTGAACCGGAATTAGATACCTTCCTGAAGAATGAGAATTAGCGCTGGAGGAATGGGGGCCGCAGGCTGGTCATGATAGACATTGAACTCTGATCGACTCTGATCAATATTTACAGTAACTAGTCTGACTTTCTGTACTAGTTATTGTACTTATATTATAGAGATTACCATTAGCCCGCACTAAACACTATGATAACATATACCGTTATGTACCCAGTAGGAGGGTATTATACACTCTTGTATACGTCTTGATTTCATATGTGTATCAATACCTCACACAATGTAAAGACAATCATCGTTGAAATAGTATGTACAAGGAATTTATGATTAATAAAATATTACCCCTAGAAACACATATATAGGATCACTATTCAGCAATACGCGATTCTGGTCTCTTTATTAAAATGTTTTAATTACTATGTGAGAGCCTGTGCTTTTAATGATACAAGTATAGACCTAAGCCTATAGTATATTATTTGTGCCATATGTTTGAGGTCCAATTCCTCCGTCTTCGTTTTCTCCGATTGCAGGGTAGTCTTGAAGCCAATTGTTGTTCCTTTTAGTTGCCTAAACATTGTTAATTTGGAAACGCTTATTAATACTTTCTTAATCTCTTAAGGCTTAAAGACAGATGCGCTTTTGTGGGGTAACTAGCATTATCTCACTCTTTCATGCAACAAAAATCGGTTCTTAATTTACTCAAATGGGAGCTTACTAATCATGAGCTATTGTACAGTCACCCACAATTAGCAGTCAGCTTGGCAGTGAAATGTATATGTATATCTATACACAACAGGGCTTTTCTCATGTTCTAAAACCCACCTTAATTACATCAGCTTCTTGTGGTATGCAAACACCTGCCTGGAAGCAATTATGGCTTGCCAGTGTATATGGGTGGCGGGGATCTGCACATCTTCAGGTCGAGTGGGGCAATGAAGATAATTTCCTCAAACATGTAGACACATCTGAGGATGTGCCCCCGGCATGGAGAGAGAGATCATGGCCGTTGGCCATTTGTCCCCCGTTCCTTCCACTTCCCTCTCTCTCTCTCTAGGCTGCTTCCACCACTGCCCGACACCCATCGCCAGCTAATTATCTCTTTCCCACACATAACCAATTTGCCTCCTTCTACATAATTATTACTGCCATTGGTCCTAAGTTAAAGCCCCAACGCCCCTATTTATAGGGCTGAGTACCAGTCCCGACTCCACTATGACTGTTGCTGGAGGGGTACCGAGATTTGCGCCTTTAATCATTTCACCAGCTGCATGCCATTATGCCAAGCAGCCCAGCATTAACTTCCCCGTAGCAATGGCTGCCAACCTATATCACCTATCGGTCATAGGTGATGCTCATTATTATTCCCATAACCAAAATGGCTGCCACACTTGTTCAACATATTCAATAACTTTTGTTCACTTAATTCTCTGTTGTTACACTGAAAACTCTATGGGGCAAAAGGTAATCAAGAGTGATTACTTTTTGTCATCACAGTGATGACGACACCTTTCACCGTGATGACTTTCGGTCATCACCGTGATGACTTTACCCTAACTAATCAGCATGACTACCCTTACTAATCAGCAGTGATTAGTTTTAGAAATGCCTAAGTTTTCAGTGTACTCCTCCCATCAATGTTATAACGTCAGTAAAATGATTGATTCTACCCCATGTTCTGTCCTCACAGGAGGTCGCCAAAGGCCCTCCATGTGTTGTTTGTTCTCTCTGCTGTCAAGTATTTATGTCTTGGATCAATATATGATTACCCTGTGCTCTCACCCATATCTCTCATTGTGTATCTCCTGCCCAAGGGGGGGAAAACGCTGCGTAGTTGCCACGTAGTGACAGAATTATGAACTAGCCTGTCAAACCATGGATGTCAGCCCAGCTGCAGTGGAAAAATGGCTCAGAGGTGCCATCTAGTGAGTACTAGGGGAAGTGGTCAAATAAGAACAGTACTGATTGTACTTGTGAAATATGCCATTTAGTAGTTGATGAAAACCTTTTGTTCACCCACAAGAACAGGGTCTCTTGTGTTCTCTAGAGGATATATCATGTATCATGATCCATTATATTCATTAGTTATAACAGGTTAAATAGACTTCAACACAACAATGTGTATCAACTGCTCAAAGTTAGTTAATTACTGATCTCAGGAAAAACACAATGTCAACTGAACCGGTTGAATTCTCCTTTCTCATGCATATACATTCCTTTAGAATGTATCAGACACAAAGAGGAGAGTGTATTTTATGTTGGTGTAACATTGAATGATAGCCACATGCTGTAATATTACTGTAATTTGGATTTCCCAAGGGTATGCTGAGCTAGAGACCAAGACTTGTGCCCTTTAGTTCACAACTTCACCACCAGATGACCTTGTTGCGGCGTTCTCCCCCCCTTCTCCTGCCCTTACAATATTATAGTTAGGGAATAGGGCACGGTACATCGACATGTGTGCCATCTAGACTGGATAGAGACGTCGAGGAAGGCTCAGAGGATGGCGGAGCCATCTGCTGAGCCTTCCGAGATGTCTCTATCCAGTCTAGATGGCACACATGTCGATGTACAAGTGCCCTATTCACGTTATGACACAGTAGTATATTTTAAAGTAATTTAAGATTAAACACAAATGGACCTGGAGATTAGAAACGCAAGGTGATTTCCCCCCAAACGACTTCCATTCATAAGTAGGTCTACATGAAATGTACAACTGGCAATCACAAATTGGTGCCTCCCCAATCAATGCAGGACGGCACCCAATCAAGGCAGTGGAGTACCCACTCAAAGGGGGCAGACATAGAGGCGGCAGCAGACAATTAGATCCTTGCAAGTCGCACAAACATAGGAATTTGTTTACTGAATAAAGCGTGAACAAATGCAGACAAAAACGTAACTTAAACACTCCAAAAAAGCACATAAACACAAGGAATATAAGTAAACAGGGTAGAAACGTGAATAAACACACCAAAAACGTAAATAAACTGGCCCCAAAATGTGATTAAACAGTTAAATACATTTGAATCGATGCATGTCCGCCATTGAAAGTAAATCTTTCACTTCTACTAGTGGTATATCCATGTAGATATACCACAGTGTCTAGCCACTCACCCCACAGTAGCTAAGGACGTCTCTGATTGGTCAAAGCTGCCCATCACGGACTCTCAACCAATCAGGGAGGAGCTCTGTCTTTAATGTTTTGGCTAGATCGTAGCAAGTCGTGTTATAAACTAGGCTAAACGTGCCTACTACAATGCTTTAGACACCAACGTGTGTTATTTCCACTCGTCTTATTTAACGCAGTTCCCTGTACTGTACAATCTGTTCTTATGGTTATCACATGCTTTTTTATATGGTATACATGGTTGTCCTTTCAATATCTCTCTATGGGCTTTCTGATTCCACAACATAACTTATTAGATACCAATGCACATGTACACATAGTACACTATTATCTCTGAGAGAGGAAAGAGGCACTTATGATCCTAATATCAACCCATGAGAGTAATTATAGTACTGTTCATATGTTGTTAATAATGTACATATCAGTTTGTTCCCCAAATGTTTGACATACCACATGTACTCGAAGCCTAAGTAAACGTCCCTATACATAGATCTATTGCTAACAGTAGGGTGGCCGGAGGTTCCAGCTGGTCGCTCAGTCTATATCTGATCCTATGTTAAATGACCCTTTTATGATGGCCTCTCATTTTGGCTTGGGAGCAGATAGAGACCTTTAGTAAGTTGATATCATGAGATCTTGAATGGGTGCTTCATACACAAGCTGGGATAAGCACAATAAATTATATTACATGATGAAATTAAAGAGCAATGTTGACAGACCTTCGGGTTTTGAGTCTGTCTTGAGTTCTATAAGTAGGTGATCTCTTCAACCTGTCCTCTGGGAGAATTGAAACTGGTTGATGGCAAATCCATCTATCAACGAGATTCTTTTTTTGTTTAAAGCATCTATGATGCAGCTATCACATGGAGGGTCCTATAACTACTTAAGATGTTTATATCCTTTTGGTATAAGTCACCTAAATATGTGTATTTTCAGGGTTAATTTTTTTATAGAAATGTTTAATTGGTAATTTACGGTAGATTACTGGAGATAGAGCTAAACCAACTTAAAATGATGCATTTCGAAAGGGAGTGATACAACCTACCGACAGCCAGCGACAGGGTATCTCCTGGGGGGTGATGTGAGGTGTTCTTATCAGTTTTAACATGGTGCAATACCAGACGGCAGCACTGTATAGCACCAGCCTCTATGGGGTGCAATGGAGCATGAAGGCCATTGTTTCAGCAGGTCCACCCCAGGTGGCATAGTGGTACAATAAGAAGACTGCTATAAGTTCTAATGGTGGCATTGTCACCAGTTCAAAATCTGTCAGAAGGTTTATCAGGGTGAGGTAGATTCAAACAACTATAGCTTATTTCCTATTCACTGCATCACCCTAACAGAAGTACCGTAAAACCCCTCCTTTAAGACGACCTCACCTTTAAGACGACCCCCCTGTATGTGAAAAAACTTTACAATGGTTTCCTCTTTAATCCTATATAAGAAAACCCCACCTTTAAGACGACCCCCTAGTTGGGAAAAATAAATCCCAAAATCAGGCCGTCTTAAAGGCGGGGTTTTACGGTAGTTTTGGAAATGTGAATATTAGGGCTATTGGGAGATATGCATCATGTTTATGTCATATCGGTTTATAAAAATGGTCCGGCCACCCTACTAACAGCCGTGATGGATCCAGGATTTCATTTAGTAAATTTTGGTTCTTAGAATAAACAATAAGTGGCGCTTCTTCTCTGGATGCTCACCACTAGCGCGTAACTCTATATTTGATGCATGTGCTAGAAGTGAGGGTTTATACAAATGTATAGTGAAACCCATTCCCCGCAAACCATACTTTTGACCAACCCAAAAACATATCAACAGCAAAAAAGTCAAGATTAATTATCATTTTTTAAAGGGTAAAATAACTCCTACCCCCCCCCCCCCCCTTTACTTTGAAACTGATTGCCATGCTTATGCTGCTGTGAAATAGTGGGAATGTGTCTAGGACTACTAGGAGTACTAGGAGGTTGTGTAGGGCGGCTTTTTTATTTTCCCCTCTGGCTGCCCGAGAGAATTGCTGTAAAATCCCGTAATCCAAGTTATCAAAAGGAGGGGCTCACATTTATGCTAACGGCTGTGTCCCACGAACTTGGGCCAATGTCTTTATTACAAAAATGTGACTCAACTGGGTATGTATAGGCATGGCAGTGTAAAAATAGATATGGAAGAAAAAACATTAAAACGCACCAATGTGTTGGTTTTGTATCCATGAAGGATGATCCAGTATCAAAATTCCAAAATGAGTGTATTTTCTTTAGGTGCTGTAATGGTAAAGATATGTCAAAGGGAAGCTGCTTGTGTTAAAATGGCCCCAGCTGAATAGAACCACTATCTTTCACTAATGGGGCTCTCACTGCACAGCGGGGCCCCCTATGGCAGGGGCGTGGCAACCGGGGGGGACAGGGGGGACATGTCCCCCCCCACTTTTGACCAACCCCAAAAAAGGTCAAACAAAAAAGGTCAAGTAAAATAAGGGCAAAAAGTGTCAAAATACCCCTCAGTCCCCCCTACTTTGCAACTGATTGCCACGCCCCTGACTATGGACAAATGCTACATATTTTAACATTAGATCCAATGCAAACCTGCAGAACAATCATGCTGCCATCTGGTTTCTAATATACATTATGTGGGTGTCCAGGTAGGCAGTAGAAAGGGGAGTGACCACTGGAAGGAACAGCCATTACACTCACCAAGCACATGCAGGCACTAGTCTGCTACAACATGGAGACAGCAGGCTGCTTGGAGACTTGCAAGTCCAATGAGTGGCACACATCCTCTGATATATTTTTTGTTGGTATTTTGTCTGTCACACTTTATGCCATGTGCCAATGAACATAACTTCAATGCTGTATTTTACCTAAATGATAGCTGAGGGGATCCATTTGCATTTGCAAGTGGTATGCACAGTTTGGAATTTCTGGTGACTGATCATAAATTTAAGAAACTGATAACTAGTTTTTGAGTCCAGGTAGGAAAGTCATTTTACAACATACAAATTCAATATTTTTGGGAAAACTTCTCTTTTTTGACCCATCATGAATTTCAATAAATTGAATGAGTTAGGTCCCAGCCAAAGTCTGGTATCTTGTGGGGCCATAATAGGCCGTCAATGGTGGCGCTGCAGTCGGGTACCCTGCCATGCCTAGTATGTATGCCATGTATATCCATGTCTCTGTACGCCTGTATACACATGTATCTTTCTAGTACATTTCCATTTTTGTCTTGTATTGTAGCATAGCATTAATATTATTATTCTTATTATTCTTATTATTCTTATTATTCTTATTATTCTTATTATTCTTATTATTCTTATTATTCTTATTATTCTTATTATTCTTATTATTCTTATTATTCTTATTATTCTTATTATTCTTATTATTATTATCATCATATTTTTTTAAAACTTTAACGCCTGGCTCTTACATGTATAAAGTTAATGTAACAATTAATACAGCAAGGGTAAACTTCTCGATGAACTTGCCTGTTTTACTTAGTTACTAGAATTTACACCAGATGGCGCCAGGGATTGTGGCACATTGAGCATGTGAATGAAGTCGATTCAACTTACAGGCTTCACTGGTGTAGCCTGTAGGCCTACACTGCTACACCTACAGTGTGGAAAGTAATGGTATTAGGCATGTCAATGATTTTAACCATGTCTCGCTTTGTTCTATTCAATATAAACCGGTTTGTTCACGCAGTGTGATCGCAATGTATTAAACAGATACGTACCTTCTTGGTGAATATTGTGTGGTGATACAGATTATGAATTAAGCTATCCTTTGGCCTAGTAAATATTTCAGCGTGTGCCTATTTCTATAATACTTTCAGCGTATGCCTATTTCTATAATACTTTGCATTATTTGTGTTTTAGAAAATAATTTGAGTTGAGTAAAACGATATAAGAGAAATGGCCATTTACGTGGACGTCCCTACACCTATAGTCCCAACATGTAGGCCTATGTGCTGAATTATGGACTATGCACGCCAATGTGCCAATATGAAATGGGATCAGAAGAGATTTCTTCATTCTTAGGTATATCATGCCTCTAAAATTTATCAGACATACGAAGGAGGATGTATAGGAGGGAATGTGAATAGTCATTAGATGTGACATGCTCTCGTATTTCAGTATAAATGTGTCTTTTCTGACATGTCCTTTGTCCAGTGATCGTGATAATAGTTTTAGAGATGAGGGTCAGCACAGGTGAGCACATGCCCAATCACGGAGAAGACTGATTAAGCTTTATTAGGGACCTTTAGCAACCACGTAAAGGCTCATTAAACACAGACGTATCCTATTCCTATCCTTTCAGCACTGCTACGTCTGCGTTTTATAAGCTTTTACGTGGTTTGCTAAAGGTCCCTATTTATGACCAGGTAAAGTGTCCATGAGTCGACCACTTGGAGCTCTGTTGAACTTGTCTATCATTGTGGGAACTCTGGTGTATTAGGCTAACATGTAGGGGCTTCTGAAATTTGATGTGAAAGCTATCCTGACATATTTGACTTTCCAGCCAATAAAGGTACAACTTTCATATTTATGTCCATGAGGCCTCGTAGGCTTGCACTACCTAAGTAGTGTGAGTTTTCTTCATAAGTACCATGAGTCAACCACTGTGGTACCTTGAGTAATGTCAGACAGAGTGTGGATGTAATACATCAACCAATTTTAGATAAGTTTAACTATGTTCCTTGCTTAATATCACACTATCATAAATGTTTTTCATTACTCACACTTGATTTCACGGTGGCTGGCAAATCATCAGAAACACAGCTCCATATGCATAATATTACCAACAATGTGGTATTTTTGAGAGCCAGTGAAGGAGACTAGAGCTGAATTCCCCAAAATAGTAAAACAGCATGTGCTGCCTTTTCCCATATTGTTTCAATATAAATATAGTGAAAGCCACTAAAATAATGACTGATTATCTTAATTTGGTACCAAAAACCAAGCCAAATGGCCGACTCAAGGTACATGGTCGACTCAAAGACACTTTACCCCAAGTCATTTTAAGTTGTCAACCCAAACATAGGTGTCAGCTCGACGATTCACTTCTCCTTACCTAACAAGTCGGCTCGTTGGTCTAGGGGTATGATTCTCGCTTTGGGTGCGAGAGGTCCCGGGTTCAAATCCCGGACGAGCCCTAAATGTTTTATCTAGGTCTAGCTGTTTAATGGTGTACATGGTTATAACTTACATCAATGTAGGAACTGCTGAGGCAGCCTCGAGCCCTCCAGGCCCATTGCAGCCGTCAGGCTGTAATGGGCCTGGACAATTTTGTATCTTATAACTGTGACCTACTTAGAAAATGATCCAGGATCCTGGATCATTTCTTAATGAGATAGCTCAACCACTGATTGGTTAGCCATGGTCACATGACCATGAATGACATAGATGTGTTGTGTATGGCCTCATGGGTTCGAATCCCACCTTTGGCAAAACATAGGTTCGTTTTTTTACATTCTTTATTTGGCCTATTTGAAGCATAAATACCCCTATACTGGCATAGTACTATTACATATTACATATTTGGATATGGACAATAGTGTAATAGAGGTGCATTGTACAGATATAAAAATTACTACCCATTGTGCCAAGGTGGGACTCGAACCCATGATGTCCAGATTGCTGATATCCAGTACAGGTCAGTACAAAAGGACTCTCCCAGACTGTATATATACAGTCAGGGCCCGAGACTGCTGCTGAGGGCGCATGGGGTGTGCAACAGAGGCTGGGCATTGGATATATGATGAAAATTGTTTTACAAAAAAATAGATAACATAATCTAGGAATCTGGTGAAGGAGACTTCCATTGCCACAACAACACCTGTGTGGGAGAAAATACATTATCTCAGTAAAGAGCAGTTTGCAGATGCATTTTTAAGCACCGACTCAGGTAAATTGTAAGGCTACTCAGGTAGGGCAGTCAACAGTGGCGTGCACAGTGTTTCTTAACAACTCCTTTAATATGCATATGATTTCTCATGGAGGGGCTTTGATAACTACAAGCCTTTCATCACGACTCATAATGCTTGGGAATAGTCATTAGTGGAAATCCCCAGAGAGATCATATTGATCAGTGGGCGTTTACTTGTTATGAAACACTATGCACCCCCTGTCAAAAGGGTAGGCCTAGTTATTTTGATTTCCTTAGAAACTTAAATTTCTGTCTATGTCTGATATACTGAAGGGACATTTAGCAAACCCGACGTACCTCATTAAACGCAGACGTAGTAGTGCTAAAGGGAAAGGCTACGTCTGCGTTTATTGAGCTTTTACGTGGTTGCTAAAGGTCCCTACAAATGTAGGCCTATCTATATTTCACCTTGCACGTTGCAATTTATGAAAATCATGGGCTCTAATGCAATACTAACTTCTTTCTTGTATAACCAGACCACACTGAAAACCCTATGTTAAAAAAGGTCCTCACTAGTGAGGACTTTTGGGTGATTTTGATTGTGTCGAGGGGTAGTACCCTGGTGATCTTCAGAGTGATCATAAATGAGGACCCAAGTCAGCAATGTGATCACCCTTTTAACCCAATTATAGAGCATGCTAGGTTGTCAATAGGAAGACTGGGGGTACTTAATTTGATGACTGTCTTGAATTTTCTTGAAAGGTTTTCTTGTTATAAAATGATATTTACCAATATTATTATGATTAACCCCCTCCCGATCATCAACTTCAGACATCTGGCCTTTTTTAAGAGTAGGCCTATGTTTTAGTACTCATAATTAAGCCAAGTACAGCAGATATGTATAACAGATGACTGTCAATCCTCACACTTCTAATTTTGGTTTCTTTCTAATCAATTGGATATAAATTGTGGTAATTGTCCTCATACATTCTCCAACTTGTAAACATATTTGACCAATGTTGCTATGGGTTTTAATCAATAGATCACATGGAGCAAGGGAAATATGTTACATTGTTGTATAATAGATCCCCCTAGTGGCAGAATTATGTGATCAAAATGATCACCCTAAGGTCCTCTGTAGTGAGGACCTTCATATAAGCCTGGGTTTTCTGTGCACCAATGTTGGGTGTGTCGCCATTAAAGCCTTTATTATATCATTTGGCGAGGGAGCTGCATACTATGGTGATAAATATTCCTGGACCAACTAAAGGAGTGATCATTTGTGTGACTGCGAACTCTGCTGATAATATCACTACACCCTTCCTAAAGGAGTCTGGTAAAAATAGTTGTATTGGAGACTCGTATGTAAACTGGTGTATTTATTTTCTATTCATATGCATTCATATTGCAGCATGTTGATTATTAAAATGCATCCATTGACCCCGACGTGATTTGAACACGCAACCTTCTGATCTGGAGTCAGACGCGCTACCGTTGCGCCACGGAGTCCTCTGACAGAAAAACATCTGTGACCTGATTAACTGATCATGTGTTATCTCCATTTAATATGTATGGAAATAGAGACTTTTAGCAACTGCAGCATAGCCCATGAAAGGCAGATGTACACCTTTTGACCGAAATGCTAAAGAAGTGTGTCTCTATTCAGGTTAATTGGCTATGGCTTAAAGCTGGCCAGCAGGTATTGGGCAAACATCATTGCATCACCACCCTATCCTATTCCAAGCAGAAATAGACAGCTCTCACATCTGATGATGATAATAGCTTGGACTAGATTTAGTAGGGCTATTGAATAGTCTTCTGACTAAATATACAACCTCTTTTGCTTCATGTATCCTGGTCAAATGCAGATTTTTCGACAGGAGTGAGTTCAACAAAACTGCGTCGGCCGGGAATCGAACCCGGATCGACTGCTTGGAAGGCAACCATGCTAACCGTTACACCACCGACGCTCCTTGATATTTCCTTCATTACTTCATAAGCCTAGGTTGTCTAACAGGTTCATCTCTTGCCTCCTATGAAATTAAGTTCTTTAGAATCTCATCATTAGGGACCTTTAGCAACCACGTAAAAGCTCATTAAACGCAGACGTAGCCTATCCTTTCAGCACTGCTACGTCTGCGTTTAATGAGGTATGTCGGGTTTGGTAAAGGTCCCTAATAAAGATATCTGTGACCTAACTAGAAAGATAGCACATTATAATGTCCACATGTTTTCAGTGCATGTATGCTAAATACGGTGCTACTGTTGCGACATGGGATGATATTTGGCTGGATATTTTGCCTTTAGCCACGGACAAAAATTCCTTTATTAACTGTGCATATGCATTCATATTGCAGCATGTTGATTATTAAAATGCATCCTTTGACCCCGACGTGATTTGAACACACAACCTTCTGATCTGGAGTCAGACGTGCTACCGTTGCGCCACGGAGTCCTCTGACAGAAAAACATCTGTGATCTGATTAACTGATCATGTGTTATCTCCATTTATTATATATGGAAATAGAGACTTTTAGCAACTGCAGCATAGCCCATGAAAGGCAGATGTACACCTTTTGACCGAAATGCTAAAGAAAGTATGTCTCTATTCAGGTTAATTGGCTATGGCTTAAAGCTGGCAGGTATTGGGCAAACGTCATTGCATCACCACCCTATCCTATTCCAAGCAGAAATAGACAGCTCTGACCTCTGGTTCCACTACGTATTCAATGAATCTTCGCCAGGTCGGTAGGCCCTACTCATGGGGAAACACACAACGGGAGACTACTCCGAGACACAAGCAGTCTGCCTTATTTGGTCATATAGCTCAGGTCAGAGGGCATGTCACCCTATGTAGGTCACATGGTCAGTCTACTCATGTAGGTCAGGTCAGTGAAACCAGATACTAGGGACCTTTAGCAAACCCGGCGTAGCTCATTAAACGTAAACGTATCCTATGCCTTCAGCACTGCTACGTCTGTGTTTTATGAGCTTTTACGTGGTTGCTAAAGGTCCCTACTGTAGCGATGTGACTCGCCAGAGGCCGAAGGCCTCTGGTAATGATAATAGCTTGCACTAGATTTAGTAGGTCTATTGAATAGTCTTTTGACTAAATATATGACCTCTTTTGCTTCATGTATCCTCATCATATGGTGATTTTTCGATAGGAGTGAGTTCAGCAAAACTGCATCGGCCGGGAATCGAACCCGGATCGACTGCTTGGAAGGCAATCATGCTAACCGTTACACCACAGACGCCCCTTGAACTTTCGCCATTAGGCCTACTTGATAAGCCTAATTTGCAAGGTGCCTCTCTTGCCTCTCATAAAATCCATTCCTTTAGAATGTGACCTAACTAGACAGATAGCACACATTGGCTTGCAGAATCCAGCACAAACATGTGGACATGTTATGTGCTACGTTAGGTTTGCTAAAGGTCCCTAATGAACTATTTTGGGTTTGCTGGGGGTTTACTAGAGGTATCTCACTGTACCACTTTAAAGTACATGTGTATTAGGGACCTTTAGCAAACCCGACGTAGCTCATTTAACGCAGACGTATCCTATACCTTCAGCATTGCTACGTCTGCATTTAATGAGCTTTTACGTGGCTGCTAAGGGTCCCTATTGTTATTATGTCCAGCAGGTTACACCATATAGTACTGTAGCTGTGTGCCAATCCAATAAACCAGGGTTCAACCCCCAATCAGGGATTCAGGTTCGGTCCGTATGGGCCCTGTGGACCTAGCTGCTGACCAGCCTTTGCTTTTAAAATTATATCATCTTCATCAATCAGGCCACTAGTGTAACAATTATTATTCTTTTTTCTTTGCCTTTCTAACATATTTCAAACGTAAATCTACCTATATTCACATATATTATAGCATTACTAATCTTTCAATTTTTGAATAGGTTCACTAGTGGAATTCAGGTACATTTCAATAGTAATACCAATGAGTATATATACTCATTGGTAATACCTATAAGGGATCCACGGAAATGAATTGAACAGGAAATTCCCTTTTGTAAAATAATTCATTTGCCTCCCTCCAAAGCTATTCTTCCGTCTTAGATATCAACTCCAAAATGCCATCATCACCACTACAGTACCGGACGTGAAATAACCGCTGTTTTATACCTTATAAATTTGTTTGTTTTGAGAATCTCACGACCGGAAGTATAGCCTGAAGGGTATATACTGGAATGGTGGTCATCCCACGACTGGGACAACACGTGGTTATATGGTGGACAGGGCGTGGACAGGGTTACATCAATGTACGAGCCGCTGAGAGCACGTGAGGGTTTGAGCGGGAGGCTGGGTGGTTGGGTCAGAGCAGGATGGGCAGGGAGAAGAGTGGTTGTGGGCGTGCTCTGCCCACCCACTTTGAAGATGTCACCGCCTTCCACCCACACATCGGTATTTTAAAGGACCGAGCATCTCCCCACGAAACGGGATGTAACACTAGACTTGCTCAATTTGTTGATAACAATGCTGAGTGATTCTGAAATGTAATTGTAATTCATAACTATTATAATTATACATTTCGCTGTGAAATAATAAAGGAAACACGAATGTAAACATCATGCCCTGGCGATTATTGGATTATTCAAAATATTACACTACACTTGTAACATGTAAATAAAATAAATTTTAAAAAGAATTAAAAAAAACACCAAAACCCACATGCACACTGGGGGTCAAGATGGGGGGCCCCCTATGTCGCATGTCGAATTTAAGAAATGGCCATGTCATGTGTTTTAAAATTCCCATGTCCCATGTCGCCCCTAAGAACCTGCCATGTCTGATGTCGATTTTAAGAAATACCCTATGTCATGTCATTAAAAATTTCCCTCTTGTCACTAGGCTGCATGTCGCATGTCGATTTTAAGAAATGGCCATGTCGCCATGTCGAATTTAGGCATCTACCCCCATCACACTGTCTTCATGCACGCATAATATCCGTCCATTGAACATGTGCATACATGTACCTACTCATTGGCTGCATTCTCACGATTCTGTGGCGAGGGTTGCCATGATTTTCTAGATTCATGGAGTTGCAAACGGAGACTTGTAAAATGAAATGCACACTAACATTGAGTCTACATGTATGCTGCACAATAGTATGGGAGTAGGCCCCCTAGATGAGGGGTTATTTCTTACCGACGCCCCCCCCCCCATATGTCCCAAGTGCCTTTCTCATGTGAAAGTTTCTAGACAATGACACCCCCCCCCCCCTCTGGTTAAAATGACCATTCTCTCGGGCTGTGAGTCACAAACTTTACATAACCACCTGTATTCTTGGCTATAGCTACTCCTGTTCACAGTGGGAGCTCGTCCCGGCCATGGCCACCTGTTGAGAGATGGGGAATATGTATGGGTGGGGGAGTGGGGGTAGGGGCGGGTGTCGTGCCACATCTGACACAGGTGCACCCACTCACGGTGAGCTGCTCTCAGATATTACCGGTACCGTGTATGTGTCACGTATAGGTCATACTGCTAAGAGGAAGTTAACAAAGACACCATTCAGCTCACACATCGTTATATGTTACAGATCGACTGTGAGTGAATCAATGATATCAAGATTTTTATTTTTTTATTTTTTTATTTTGCAATGCGTATTTACTCATAGATGATTTTCAAAATAGATGGGAGCTATGTCAGCTATGTATCTAAGTGACAACAATTTACACGAAATAGGATTTATTGATGAGAAAGGTAGTCCCAATGGATAAAAATAAGCGACTCTTTCATCCTTAATTATTCTTGGCATCACAAAGATTATAAAAATGTGTCTTAGGTTCAGTGAAAAAGTTTATAATTAGAAATGCTACAAAATGTGTATATTGTATATCCACAACGTGTGGCTACCCTCTAGCCCGGATCCCGACCCCACTCCAATACCCCCCAGCCGGGCCCAGGCAGTGACACCAGGGCACCTGATCCCACGTGACACTGCTTTCCAATCAGGTACACAATGTACATGTCACCAATGGCTCGTTGCACTATGTATCCCATTTACTGCTTCCACCCTCACTATTCATACCAATATTATCAACCAAAACCTATAAGTTCTGCCTTCAAACATCACCCATACATTTCAACCCCAAACCAATGTTATGTTACACAGTAAAACAGGGAATCGTTCTCACTGTATGACACAATACACCATTTCTGTGGGATCCCCTGCCGGATACACTATAAGTACCTGTGGAGAGGTGATTACTGACGAAGAGGTCCGTTTCCCTGTACACTCATGGTCATTCACATTGGACTCTAAGATACAATGAGGTACTGGAGTGTGTGATGATTGGTGGAATTGTGGTACTGGTTAGACTGGGATAGTCAAGGTGTTCGTTCAGGGTTACAATTGACCTCTTTTGTAGTTTTGGTCACCTTAAATTACAAGTACTCTAGATGGACGTTCAAGGGGGAGGCACCTATCCCGTAAACTACATTTACACCACACTTGGCCAGCAGAACAAAAAAGAAATGACTCAAAAGGTGCGAAAATACGCACCACTGTTGTGGCCCTATATATAGGGCTGAGTACCTGTCCCGACTGCACTCTTAATTGTTACTGGACGTGTAGTAAGATCTGCGGGTTGAAACCACTACCGTCTCACTGTACTAAGGATATTGGGCATAATGATTCGGTCACAGCTGACCACACTCGTCTGCGACTCGTAATCAGCCTTGACTGCCTTGACTGTCGTCATTATCCTACGTACAGCGGTCTGGCAGTGGTATACTACGTATCCCATACAAGCCATTAGGGACCTTTAGCAACCACGTAAAAGCTCAATAAACGTAGACGTAGCCTATCCCTTTAGCACTACTACGTCTGCGTTTAATGAGCTACGTCAGGTTTGCTAAAGGTCCCTAATTCTTGCCACCGAGCACAGGCCTAAAAACCCAAGGCTTGCTGTCCCTACTACGAATCGGAGTGGAGCGAGGACCGGTGTTCTGGGCATTATATAGGGAGGTGGGGTTGAAGTACGGTAATTTTGAATAGAATCGGACAGGGGCGTGGCAAGCAGTTTCAAAGTAGGGGGGACTGAGGGGTATTTTGACCCTTTTTGACCCATTTTTACTTGACCTTTGGGGTTTGACCTTTTTCGGGGTTGGTCAAAAGTGGGGGGGACATGTCCCCCCCGTCCCCCCCAGTAGTATTGTATGTATCGGAACGGGACTATGGTTAACTACTGTTTATTACTCAATCGACATGCAGCCAATCAGAGGCCTCCATTTGGTCACGTGACCGGAAGTGACCTACTTAGGGGATTAGTGGTGACGTCACGTGACCTAGTTAGCCAATCAGAGGCCGCCATTTGGTCACGTGACCGGAAGTGACGTCATATGACCTACTTATGGACCGGAAGTGCCGTCATATGACCTACTTAGGGGACCGGAAGTGACGTCATATGACCTAATTTAGGATCACGTGACCGGAAGTGACCTGATGAGTCACGTGACCGGAAGTGACGTCACATGACCTAATGGCCAACCGGAAGTGAGTGACCTCATTGAGGATCACGTGACCGGAAGGGACCTGATTGATCACGTGACCGGAAGAAGAAGAAGAAGAAGAAGAAGAAGAAGAAGAAGAAGAAGAAGAAGAAGAAGAAGAAGAAGAAGTGACGTCACGCGACTTAATGAAGAGATGAGCGTCTTTAAGGGGTCACGCGCTTTAAAATGTGATATATTTTTTTTTTTTGGAGGAGGAGGAGGAGGAGGAGGAGGAGGAGGAGGATGAGGAGGAGGAGGAGGAGAAGGAGAGGAGGAGGAGAAGGAGGAGGAGGCGAGTCTCTTATTTTTTTCGGTAAACCAATAAAAAACACTACGATATAAGTTTTGTTTTTTTCATTTTTTATTGTTTTACGAGCGACTGGAAGTGACTTATTGAACTAGGTAGAAGCGTTCTTTAGAGTGTATAAGGGGGGGAGGGGAGGGGAGGGGAGGGGAGGGGAGGGGAGGGGAGGGGAGGGGAGGGGAGGGGAGGGGAGGGGGGGAGGGGGCCCCTTTAAGATGCATGGGGAGGGGGGCGCTTTTAGGATGCATGGGGCGGGTGGGGGGGGGAGGGGGGGAGGGGGGAGGGGGGCACTCTAGGGGGGTGGGGGGGCACTCTAAGGGGCGTTTGTCTCTTTTAAGAAAAAAAGAAAAGAAAAGATTTCAATCGAGAGACACGCTTCTTCCTCTCGAGAGGAAGAAGCGTGTCTCTTCATTTTTTTTTGTTTAGGAAGTGAGGGTCTTTAGGATCACATGACTGGAAGCGACTTGATGAAGCATGTGACTAGAAGTGACGACGTCACATGCTTTAATGAGGCGATCAGCTGTGACTGGCGGCGGCGGCGGTGGCGGCGGCGGTGGTGCTGGTGGTGGTGGTAGTAGACGTTACTGTGGTCAGAGTTGATATGGTTTTTTTCCAACAGAAATCAGAGCTTTTATACAGAGGGAGTTTAATCCTATTTCCAACAGCACCCCAGCTGTCTAGCAGCCGCTCCGCTCCTTAAGAGCTTCTTAAGAGCTTAGATGACGAGGGGTATGTCATCGCCATCTGTGGAAGCCAGCTGAAAATGGTGTTTTTTCCTTATCCATAGCTTTACCTCCTACCCCCTACCTGAGGACGACTCTCTCCCCCTTTGGCATTCATTGTAACAAACGTCAGAGGTCAGGTGAAAATCGGATTTTCATGCACAGCCTTAGTCAGCTGTCACCCCTATTGAACTAGCCGGCCGCCGCCGGCCAGTCTACTCACCACGGCAGGAGGCGGTGATTTTTTTTGTTTTACACTTAAGTCGCTCACCACATGCACGACTCTACTCACAGACAGACACACCCGTCTTAGGGGGTCCTGCTTCACACCACACGCCTCCTGTAGTTTTTTGTATACACACTCTAAGCTCATGACTGCTTAATCCTTTATACAGCTAATGCGCGTTGAATTAGCACAGTCGGTACACCGCCCGCTCATGGCAGTCGATCTCTCAAAAAAGGGGGGAAAGAGATCCAGCTGAAAACGTCATGACTTATGTCTTTTGTTTCTCTTTGTGAATGTCCGCCGGTCAGCCGGCGGCAGCAACTGCTTAATCCTTTATACAGCTAACGCACGTTGAATTGCTGAACAAGGCAGTAAGTAGCTTAGCTCATGTCAGTCGATCTCTCAAAGGGGAGGGGGAAAGGGATCCAGCTGAAAACGTCATGCCTTAAGTCTTTTTGTTTCTCTTTGTGAATGGCCGCTGGTCAGCCGGCGGCAGCTGAACAGAGCCGTAAGTAGCTTAGCTCTAGAAGCGAGAAGGAGTATATAAGGGGGCTGGAAACACCCATTCACTCACTCAGTCTTTTGCTGCTCTCTACAGTCACCACCATGAGCAAAACACAACAACTAGTGTCGTCCAAGGATCTAATCGAGTTCAAGAACAAGAAGAGTACGCAGAACGGTGATCGTTTAGCGTCAGCGTCTCCTCTTGCTACTGAAATTGAGACTACCGCCGCAACCGCTTGGTCTTATCACCCTCCCGCTGTAGCGAGCGCACGCAGCAGTAGTAGTGGTAGTAGTAGTCGTCGTGGTAGCGACGCTGTTACACTCGCGACGGTTGTTACTGCTAAGCACGCTGCTGCTGCTGCTACTGCTGCGCCTGCTGGGGCTGCTGGTGATCTTCGTGCTGCTAGTGCTGCTGCTGCTGCTGCTGCGCCTGCTACTGCTGCGCCTGCTACTGCTGCGCCTGCTGAGGCTGCTGCGCCTGCTGCTGCTGTGCCTGCTACTGCTGCGCCTGCTGCTGCTGCTGCTACACCTCTTGCTGCGACTGCCGCTACTAGTACTGACACGCAGCACGTTGCACAGAACCTCTCCACCGCTACATCAACCGACGCCATCAACGCCGCTCGCGCTGAGACTTACAGCTATTCGGACACTCAGCCCCAGCAGCGCGTAGTAGACATACATGCCCTAAAGCAACAGGGTGAGACAGAGAACGACGCTGACGACGAGGCGTACGAGGAACCCGAAGGGCTACGGGCGCACAGTCCGTTTTTCGACCTCATTTCCACTGGTAGCGCGTCCGGTCCGTGGCGACTGCCCTCACCACCACCTTACGAAGTCGTGTGGTTGCCCTGTTCCGACAACGAGTCGTCGGATACCAGCGCAGACGCTGCTCCTGTTATTGGTTCTGCTGCAGTAGTACCTGTATCATCATACTTCAAAGCAGAGCCGTTAGGATACTTGTCAGACGCTATGCTACTGAAAATAAGTAGTAAGTTGCCGACATCAGATTACATACGGTTAGGTTCATACCTTGAAGTGAACTTGAAGGATATGGGATATCTCAGTTGTGAGACAAGTGTAGGGGCTAGGGTTATACGGGGTTATTATATGACGAGTGCTGTTGGATGCTGTGTTGCGAGCTCAGTCCGAACCCTTCAGTCCGACGGTAGGTGGCGACACCTACTCCGGGCTTGGGGTATGGACAGAGGTCGCTATAGGCTTCCGGTCTGCGTGTGCGCACGCAGGCTGGCTGCCTATATATACCCGGCATCTGACGGTACTCGTCGGTTACTCTGAGCCACGCTGGTGAAGAGACCCCGTGATCATATCGGCTGCTTAGCCTACTGACCCGTTCCGAACTCTATAGGGAGTTCGCACACTTAGTGACTGCTTGTTTAGGTTTACCTGAATAAACCTGATATTGCAACCTGTAACACTTGATCCGAACTGTGTCGACTTTGTTCTTTAATTGATACTCTACCAATATCATAAAGATACGAAAGATCGTTTATTACACTGGTGCCGTGACCAGTTCTGAGTGAAACGCAGGTTAGCCTGTGCAGTAGCACAGACCTCGGGCTCTGGACGGAGCAGCGAGGTCCCCGGATGAGGCAGCAGCCTTGTCACCGGAAGGGTTAGATGCCAGTTATGAGGCAGATACCCACAGCAGGGCGAATGTTCCATCCGGAACAGACGCAGCACGAGGACCCAGGGGTCCTACCATAATGAGCCGCTCATTAGAAGAAGTGAACTTGTCCTTGTTCAATGTGGGTGGGTCAAGCTCAGCCGCGCCGACTCCGAGGAGGTTTACCCTCTTGCAGGAGCGTCGCTTTGACGACATGAGAGAGGCCCGAGTGCAGGAACGTGTACAGATGGCTCAAATGGAATTGTTAACCATTCAGAAGCAATCCAATGAATGGAAAAGCAGTCTGATTGCATTGGAAGGTGCAGTCACACACCGAGCTTCCAAAATCAAGGAAAAGGACGCAAGGCTGTCTACCTTGTTGGAGGAGAATGAGAAATTGGTACAATCTCTCAGCAGAGTCCGGTCGGAATACGATCAGAAAGAGGCGGACCTACGAGGGATCCGGTCCGAGTTTGTCCAGGCAAACACGGAGCTGAACCATATTTGCGCAGCCCGAGACGCTGTAATGCATGAGGCAGAAGGGGCCCGATCAGCCATTGTTCGGGACACAGAGGACTTACAGGAGGTCCGCCGAAGTCTAGTGACAGAGTGTGACATTCTGAAAGCGAAAAGAACTGCTTTACAGCAGTTTTTATCAGAAACGCGAGAGAGTATAAAGGACAACAGTACCTCTTTCGCATCTGCGAACAATGGTAGTCCGGAAGGCCTCCATTACATGAGTTTTACCGACACTCCCAATCAGCCTATGGGACGTGGGGTAACCATGGAACCTGCCTTGTCAACCTCAACACCAGGACGACCCTTCGGACGACCCCTCGGAGTGGGACGATCCAGGGGCAGAGGCAGGGCGAGTGATTACTCACCGAGGGTGGGGATCGGTGGTATCCGTCCGATACCAAAACAGGTATTCGCAGCCCCGACCGGTCTAGCCTCAGTCGGTAGGGGAAGACGATTGTCCGAGTTGGTTCGGAGTCCACGATCACAGTTGAAAGTGGACGAGCAAGAACTCGACGCGGAACGCTTGAAGAAAGCGGCCGAGCAGGATAAGGCGGCGAAAACCGATCTGACTCCTTCAAGTTTGTTGCAATGGCGAGAGTGCCAAGCAACCATATTGTTCCAGGAACAGAAAAACTTGGAAATAGAAAGGCGAGACGTGTATCGCAAACAGCAGGCTGCCTTGGAGCAGCAGCAGAAACGAATGAAGGAGAACGCGGCCCTCGCAGAGGAGTTAGCGGAGCAGGAAGCGGCGGTTCTGAGGGCTCGAAAGGAAGGGCTCCGAGCCGCCGGAGAAGCTGCTAAAGCTAAATTGGAGAAAGCTCAGCAAGAGGAGGAGGTTGAGAAGCAGGCCAAGGAATTGGCAAAGGAGAAGTCAGAGCATCAACGATCGCTTGCTCTGGCCCAGCAGTGTCAGTACATGACTGATCAGGAGAAGAACTGGTGGTTCGGACAAGGCGTGGACCCCACTACGGACTTAGTGTCGTATGGGACCTACCAGGCTTTTCTGGACAGACAGAGTAGCATACCAGCTATGGGCGCTACTCCAGGGGCGACTCCTGGTACGAAGAGCCCGAAGAAGGCTCCGAGACGAACAATGCTGAGTACAGAATTGCAAGAATTGTACGATACGAATCCCGCCATAGCGGGGATCGGATTGCACAATGTCGGTGCGGAAAAGGACGCGACAGCATCCATTTCTAAATGTCTGGCGATAACCTCTAAAATTAGAGGTTCGTCCAACGCTGCTAGACGCATAGCCAGCGAGCCATTTCCCTACTGGCAGAAGAATTCGTGGGAAGATTGGTTGGGAGCCACCGTTGAGGATATAAACCTCAGTGGGTGGGACCAACAGGATGCAATCCCGTACGTGTGTAAGGGATTACGCATGGGAGATGGTCTCATGGCCGTTGAGCAGTGGAAGGAGGATTGCGGACCTCGCGGTACTTTCAAACAGCTCGTAGAAATCGGAACCATCCTGTACGGAGATTCCGCTCGGATTGATCCGATGGTCGCTTTTAAGAAGCGCGTGCAAGGCAAGAACGAAGCTCCGAGGGTCTTCGGACTTGCATTGATGAGACTCCTGAAGAAGGTACACCCTGCTTCAGGAATCCACGATGCCTTATTTTCTAAGGAATTGTTCTCTCAGTTCGTTGCCGGACTGAGAGATCCTGACATACAACAAACGGTGTATGACACGTGGAGAGCAGATACGTCACTAGATGACCTTTTTAAGGCCATCGACATACATGCTCTCAAAAAGTCACTGTTAGGGGACCGGATGCCTACCCGGGCCTCGGCCATTATAGAATGTTCTCCGGAACAGTCTGATGGTTCGGGCAGTGATGAGGAGGGGGCTATAGCTTCAGCGGCTCAGTTCAAGAGGAATGGGAATTCCTCTAAACCGCCGTGGAAGAATAAGAAGCCGGAAGGGGGTGGGAACCCCCCTCCAAAAAGGGAGTCATCGGATCCGAAGGTTCCGATGATGGACGCAGCGTTTTTCACATCGCTGTTTGAGAAGATGACGACTTCCATTCAGGGGGCTACCCAGCCTAACAGAAGGAAGATCAATCGGAGGACCGCTAAGTGCTATAGGTGCTTAGAGATCGGTCACTTTGCTGCGGAGTGTACAGCTCCGAGTCCGAAAGTTCCCGGAAAGGAGGGAAACTAGAGGGGGTAGTCCGAAAAGGCGAGCGGACAACCCCTGCAGATGAAGTACGCCAACATACCAGAGAGGTAGAGCCTAGTGAAATTCAGAAGACAGGAAGGGAATCAGGGGTGGCTTCGAGCTTTAGGAGCTCGGATGCCGGCCTGATTAACATTCCAGTCCATCAGTTGCCCGGCAATGAGGCAGGGAGGCCCATTACGGATAGGAACGAGGAAGTTGCGGCTGTCACAGACACCGTGTGGGTAGGGAGTACCCAGCTTTCCCCGGATCATCCATGTTTCGACCATTTGAAGAAACATGGCCTTGATCTGGCTGCTCCGAAGGATTTCAAACGCTTCACTGTAAACCCGTCTCCGCTGGGGGGGAGGCGGTGGTATGTGTCTGTTACTGTGGCCGGTAGGGCGGGCGAATTTTTAGTAGATACGGGAGCTAGCCACTCCTTTATCTCCTCCAAATTCTATGCTCTTATGCCGGACAGTCGTGATAACTTCAAAACGAGGGTAAACGCCTGTTCGGCCGATGGGTCGAGTATGCAGACGTATGGGCGCGCGTTCATACCTGTCCGAATTGGAGGGAAGGAGTATGTGGCTTCTCCCACCATTGCGGATATTGCAGACGACGGTATACTGGGGTTGGATTTTTCGGCGTTGTATGACGCGGTCCTGAATCCTGGTACAGGGGTACTCCGAATAGAGCACCCGTACCGTGCGGTGGAGCAATGTGTGCTCCGACAAGTATCGACAGTGGCAACGGTGGTCCAAACTGTTAAGATTCCTCCCGGACAGACGTGTGACGTGCTGGTCCGAAGCAAGGGGCTTAGGAGAGAGGAAGAAGCAGTTGTGGAACCGGATGTGGCCATGTTGGGAAGCATCGGTTTGACAGGCATGGATACCCTCGTGGGGGATGGTGCTTGGACCGTGGTGCCGGTTTCTAACCCCGGGTTGGAACCACAGTATCTTAGGAAAGATACAGTGTTGGGGAAGGTGTTCACCAGTGAGGCCGTAGTGTCCGCTGGACAGGTGAGCATGAAGGGTGACCCTTCTCCGACCCCTTTGAGTGAGGGACTCGAGAAAATGATATCCGAAACGGATCTGACGGATCGGATGGATCTCGACTCTCTAAGGAGGCTGGTAGTGAAGTATCAGGATGCATGGCAGGTGGAGGGGGAGCCGTTAGGCCGAACCGACAAAGTGTTGCATTCTATCAATACTGGAGATGCACAGCCTTTCAAAATGCCTTACCGACGTTTGCCGTTGGGTAAGAAAGCTGTTGTTGAAGAACAAGTGAAAACCATGCTGGAACAGAAGGTGATAGTGCCTAGCACTAGTCCCTGGTCCAGTCCGGTTCAGATGGTTACTAAAAAGGATGGGTCTATCCGATTTTGTATCGATTATAGACGCCTGAATGGAGTAACCAAGAAAAATGCATATCCTCTCCCCCGAATTGATGAGACTCTGGACTCGCTGGGTGGGAACCAATGGTTCTGCACCCTTGATCTGCAGTCCGGGTATTGGCAGATCGGGATGAAGGAGGAGGATAAAGAGAAGACGGCTTTTACGAGTCACATTGGGCTGTATCAGTTTGAACTGATGCCTTTCGGGTTATGCAACGCCCCGGCCACATTTGAGGCTATGATGGAAACTCTGTTGAGTGATCTATTGTGGCGCAAGTGCTTGGTATACTTGGATGATGTCATTGTCTTCGGCAAGACGTTTGAGGAGTGTGCGTTGAACCTCGGAGAGGTGTTGGAACGAATTCGGTCCAATGGCTTGACATTAAAGCCAAAGAAGTGTGAACTTTTTCGGAAGTCCATGGTCTATTTGGGCCGGATCATCTCCACCGAGGGTGTGCAGGCTGATCCGGCTAAACTGGAGACTGTGGAGACTTGGGAAGTTCCAAAAGGACCAAAGGATATCAGATCCTTTTTAGGGTTCTGTTCCTATTACAGGGACTTCATCCCCGGGTTCTCGAGGGTGTCTCAGCCGCTTCAGCGGTTGAGCCATTGGACTCCGGGGAGGAAAAAAGAACCCTTCCCATGGGGGATGGAACAGAATGCAGCCTTCAAAGAGATTAAGGCGTTATTCCGGACCACCCCGGTGCTGAGATACCCTACGGAGAAGGGGCATTTCATCCTTGACACTGATGCGAGCAATGAGAGCATCGGGGCCGCATTGTCCCAAATCCAGGACGGAGTAGAGGTCCCGTTGGCGTTCGCTAGTAACAGTATGAACAAGGCACAGAGAAATTACTGTACTACCAAGCGAGAGTTGCTCGCGGTGGTGGTATACACGAAGAAGTTTCGGCACTTCTTATATGGAGGGAATTTCACACTTCGTACCGATCATTCGGCCCTCAGGTGGCTCCTTAATTTTAAGGATGCGGAGGGAATGATTGGTCGATGGTTGAATCACCTCAGCGAGTTCGGACTGGAGAACTCTCATATCCAGCACCGAGCGGGCACGAAGCATATTAATGCTGACTGCCTAAGTAGACGTCCGGTACGCCGTTGTGTGCGTCCGGAATGTGGGGATTGTGGTGCTCACAATGCTGTGGTAGCGAGTGTGCGTTTGCCTTATGATGGGTTGTTGCAAAACCTGTTGGATTGGTCCACCGACACTATAAGGACGTACCAGATGGCCGATCCTACCATAGCACGACTGAGGGAGCTTGTCCCTACTGGGGTCTGTCCAGTGAGACCCGAAATATCGCTGGAAAACCGTGAAATGCGACGTTTCTTGGCACAGTTCCATGAACTGGAGGTCCGAGACTCGTTGTTGTGCAGGTGGAAGACTTGTCCCGGAAAGCGGAGGGTATTACAAATGGTAATCCCTGCTGCCATGAGGAAAGACATCCTGTACTACTGCCACGGCCATTCCACTAGTGGGCATTTCGGAAAGAAACGCTCTTTGGAACGGCTGAGTCGGAGATATTACTGGCCCGGAATGTCTGGCGACCTTTTGAGGTGGATAGAGACATGTCCGGCATGTTGTTTAGGCAAGCCTGGTCCTGGACTAGGGAAATTGCCACTGCAGCAGGAGCTATTCGGGGTGAGATTTGCTCGAATAGCCGTGGATATTATCAGCGGAGTGAAACCCACTCCGAAGGGTAATACGTGTATGATGGTAGTCTCGGACTACTATACCAAATACACCCGAGTGTACCCACTAGAGGATCACACTGCTGCTACTTGTGCGGAAGCACTGGTGAAGGGGTGGATCCTCCATCTGGGGGCTCCCTTGATGTTACATAGCGATCAAGGGAGAGAATTTGAGTCCAAACTTTGGGCAGCTATGTGTCATCAGTTGGCTATATGCAAAACTCGGACCAATCCGTACCGACCACAGTCCGACGGGCAGGTGGAGCGGTTCAATCGGACCTTGATCCAGGTTTTGAAGCCATTAGTGAACTCCCATATGGATGATTGGGATGATCAGTGCGAATTTGTGGTACATGCGTATAACAATACGGTCCACACTTCGACTAATTGCACACCAAACCTCTTGGTGTTCGGAGAGGACTTGATCATGCCGGCGGATTTAGTATTCGGGGTGGTAGGGATCAGTCCAGAAGCACCATGTACGGTGCTATTTGTAGAATCTCTACGAGAGAGGTTCAAATTTGCCTACGAAACAGTTAGGGCTCATTTGCTCAAAGCTGCGAATTGGCAGAAGGTAGGTTATGACACCGGATTGAAGTTGCGACGTTTCGTGGTCGGGGATAGAGTAATCCGCCTACACGAACCGCTCTGCAACGTCAAGCTGGCGAATAACTGGGATGGACCACACACCGTGGTTAAATGTATCAGTCAGACGACTGTGTTGATTCAGTCCGAAGCAGGGCGCATCCGGACGAGCCATGTGGCTCGGTTGCGTGCTTGGGCTGGAAGGGAGCTCACCCCGGAAACGGAGGTGGAAGAGGGAACTTCGGAGGCGAAATTTGTACCTTTGGAAGGGGTGTCAGCGGATACCCCTAAGAGAGTGGTACGAAAGAAACCTCAGAAGACCGTGAAAAAGAAAGTCTCGGCAGGCGAAGGAAGAAGGGCCCGGAAAACTAAAATCAAGGCTGGAATTTTAGTTAAGAACGAGAGTCCTTCGGCCAGGTTACGAGAGGTGAACGGGAAACCCGTTCGGCGAAGCCCAAGGCTGGTGGCCAGAGGGGCGGTAACCTAGCTTGTTTACACAACGAGTGTGGTGTCCTGTGTTGTTTTATATGTTATATGTGTGCTACCAACAGGGGCGCTCAGAGTTGAATAGAAAAGAATATTGGAGTGCTCCCCGAGGGTGGTGGACGGATAATCCGGTGGGGTAATCTTCGATTTCCCATATTAATCCACTAATACTCCTGATGAACTCTTTATTCGAAGTATATTTTGACTTTTGCGAGCCGCCTACGTGGCAGTGTGATCCCCCGAGCCCGAGTTGCGGGCGGGAAAGGTCGTGACCTGATTAATCGATAATTGGGTCACACCGGGTAACGGGATCGCGTCCAATCACGCGAGACGCTGCGCATGCGCTTTGTTTTAAAAACAAAAGCGAGGGAACGCCATATTGATTTTGGGGCTCACCCGGATCAATCGTGCGTGCGGCAGCAGCGGAGAAGTCGGCGTTTTTGGGCAACTAGAAGAGTAGAAGAGTGATAAAAAGAGTAGGAACTGTGAGTACTCTTTCCTGGTCCGTCTAAGACAAAGAGGGAGACGGGGAACTAAGTGTTTCCCCGTCAAACTCCCGTCGTAAGACACTTGAAAGAAGTGAGGATGGCCGAGCAGCAGCTCCGCCAGTCCGAACTCTCCGGTCACTCCGAGGTGGCATCCGCCACCGAGGAGCACATGGACGCTCAGAGCCCCAGTGGTGACGAGCTCAGTCAGACTCTGTCGGAACTACGAGTGGATCCGGCCGTGTCACCGATTCGGAAGTCTCCGTCACCCGAGGGTAGCGAGGACTCCGGAATGTTGCGAGGGATCGCCTACAGCGCAGTAGAATCGAACCCCTCCGAGTCGACTGGACATCTCTCTCGGATGTGCAGTCTAAGTATTTCGCCGAGCCTCAAGAAGACAGTTACCAGGAAACTGTCTATGGGAGGCGACAGCGACTCCGACACTGCACGTCCGAGGACGCGCGGTGGCAAGGGTGCTACCCGAGATCGGTCCCGGTCGGCCGATGGCAAGGTTAGTACCAAGGCTCTCAAACACGCAGGTGTTGGAAAGAAGCCTCTGGGGAAGGACGAGCCTAAAAAGCCCGATCCGAAGAAGCCTAGTACCCAGGGTACTAAGAAAGCGGATCCGAAGGTTGCCACTGCCACAGTAACCAAAGATTCGAAGACGGTCACTCCCAAGGCTCCGACTCCAAAGGTGCCAAAGGAACAAAAGAAAGCTGATCCGAAGCCATCGGCTAAGGATCTGAAGAAGAAGGGACAGACGTCCGGCAGCAGTCAGGCTGTCAAGACTCCGGGCCCTCCTAAGTCAAACATCCCGATCCCTAGCAAGGAGAAGGATGCTGGAAAAGCAGTTGGAACGTCAGCTGCTCCGACTTCAGCCGTGGATGTGTTGTCCTTCTCGCGAGGGTTGGACAACAGCTCTGCAGTGGCCGCTACGGCCGCAGCCATGGCTGGTACGTCCGGGCACGGGGGAGCTCGTCCGAAAACGACAACTCACCCATCCGACACTAGGACTGAGGAGGCTATGGATGCATCATCCGCAGCTGAAACGGTCCGAGTTGTGCAGGAGGTGCTGTCCGGCATCACCTTCCAGCTACCTGCTCCAGTGGGGCAAAGAAAAGAAGTCCCCGTTCGGGTGGAGACGCCTCCTCAAGGAGCAGCCCCCGTCCGAGTGGAGACTCCTCAACAGCAAACCGAGCCCCGTCTGGAGCCATCCACTATGGATACTTCTGCTGAGGCCGGCAAGCTGGACCAAGCCGCAGGCGGTGGTCCAGGTGGATCGGGGGTACCAGTAATCCCCCCAGTCCAACATGAAGTATGGGATAAGGAGGACGCCGACGTCCCATCCCTGCTACGAGGAGCCATCATCGCACAGATGAGCAAGGATGAGATCAGGTCATTTGACTTGGTCCAGATGAGAACCTTCCGGGGGCTGGACATTCTGTCCGACCGGTTCCCGACCTGGTTCCCGGCCCACGTGACGGCTGCAATGGAAGGCTTCAAAGACCAAGCTGCTAACGCTCGCTTGGTTGCTGAGACTGAAGGGCGCCCCGAACTACTCGCGGCCCTTGAATACGACCTGCAAACCGCAGAAGAATTCAAGGTCGTGCATAATCGGAAGGAGAACAGGCGACATCTGACGCCAGCCATGAGGCTGGCCCGGAATATGGAGAAAAAGACTAACGAGTCTATTCTCAATGATACTCTGGAGGACGAGATTGTCCAACAGAGCACAGCTGCTACTAGAACTGCTGACACTAGTAAGATGGAGAAGGCCAGTCGTAGGCATCAATACCTACGAGAGACCATTCGGTTAACATCTCTGAACGCGGGTCAGTCCCCGGAAGAGGTGGATGTAGTTCTGAAGGGATTGGACAAGAACACAATCCCGGACAACGAACTGCAGCTATTGGTCCGGAATGCCCTCCGAGCCAATGCCGCTAGTGGGTTTCATTTCTTTAAACCCATGTGTATAAATGACTGTATTAAAGATAAGCGGTCATCAAAGCTTCCGGAGGAGGTGGGGCCCGACGGTCTCTCCGACGACGAAGAATGGATCAAACCTGATCCTTTAGACAAGTCGGTACAGCTGTACCACTTCGAATTGCTGGAGAAGGTCCGGACTGGTAGCACCAAATACCATTCGCTCCTTCAGAAGGCAAAGTTGGCGTGGGCAATGTCTAGATGGCATTCATTTAGTAAGTGCCCATTCAAAGCTTGTCAGGACATCGACGAGACCCTGGAGAAACCCCGAACTTGGCCTACCAAGGTTCGGTATGCCAGACATCTTACCCGCTTTCATGTACGTCATCTCATGCGATATGACTGCCTGAGTGTGGGTTCGAAGGGCAGCAAGGGTTGTCCGAATGGGGGTCTGTTCTACACCAGAGCAGATACCATTCGACACCTTGCCAAGTTCCATGGCTTGGCTCTGGAGACCGCAGCGGAACGCATTCAGGCCGCTCACGCAGAAGTCTACTCCCATTTCGGGACCACGGTAGACAAGAATGACAACCTCGAGGTGGATTTTGGCACCAACGAGAAAGGGAAGGTGCGGGTATTCTACAAGGTAAACCCGGACCGCACGTATCTCCATGTACCGGAGGGCGAACTCTACGATGAATTCGAAGAGTATCAGCAGCGTACCAGTACGCGGAAGCGGCGAGCTCCGAGAAAATCCGATGGATCCTCGGAGCCCACCGATCCGAAGAAACAGAAAACGGACGAAAGGCAGTCCGTTATGGAGAAGGCAGATCCGGGGTACAAAGGACCGGCATTTACCTCTCGCACGACTGACTGGAAGTCGGGCCCCCAGGGCAAGCCACCTCGGCCAAGTCCGGAGGATCCGAACTCCAGTACGGGAGGGGCGTTCGTTGACGAATTCCCCAATATAGATTTGGTTCCGGGAGCAGAGTCACAGACTCTCACCCAGACGGGGAAGACCAAGGCTTCGGTGAAGCAAAAGCCGAAGCCCACACAGACTCCGGATCCCCCTCAGGAGGCTCCGGAGGGGCACCATGTCTTACGACTAAGGGGCCCTCCCTCGTTTCCTCCCGCCGACTTCAAGTCCTACGAAGCCGGACAGGAGGCCTTGAATCGGTGGCAGGATAACTTCCACCGATTGCTTACTGGCTTAAGTCAGGAGGTGGCGATGTTGTCGCTGGACACAGTGCATCATCTCCACCGGAGTGAAGTCGCTACTCAGAAAGCAGCGGCCACGGAGTCGGTTCAGGAGGAGCGTGAGAATGCTCGGACTGAGCGAGTTGCTGCTAAATCCGAAAGGAAAAAGCAGAAGCTGGCAGTCAAGAACGCCGAGGAAAAACTGGACCACGAACGTCGGAGGTTCAGAGACTGTTTCGCGCACGAGATGCACGAATGGGATGGGACTCGTGCTCAAATCGAGCTCTGGCTCCAGGAGCTGACTCTGGCGGAAGCTGAGTCAGACTCTGATGATGAGGAGGCTGCGGCCCAGTCGAGTCCTAAAGACGACTCGGAGTCCGGATAGGATTATCCTATCTTAGGACCCGATCAAGAAGAAGGGGGGGTATTTTAAATATACCAACCCTACATGTGAAAAACACTCTATTATAGGGTGTTCAAGGATCCGGACGAGAAGAAGCGGCAGGCTGGCTACGCAAGGAGTCAGTCTGCCAGGCAGAACGGACGGAGGAGGACGAGGAGATCCGGAGAGAAACCCAAAGCTCGGGACAGGAGTACGCTACCACCATGGATCTGATACGAGATGTTTTTTTCTATACAAACTATATATATCAGGACCGAGTGCTCCTAATTATAAGTCCGAAGATCGCCTGGAGGCAGGACTTGGAATTTTTTTTTATATACTACTATAAGCTCCCGAGCATGAGCTATGAACTTTCTCGTTCCGGTTAGTAGGAGCTGAATGAAGTAGGTTCTGAAAGCCGGGCGGAATGCATCATCAACAACAGAGGATCCGGATCTTCGCTATAAAATCACGTATGATATCTTTTGTAATAATACTTTAATATGTTTCTAAAAACCTTAAGAGAAGTGATAGTGTTTATCACTTATAAAGTATTATTCATTACGAGTGTAATTAGCTCGGGGTCTTGAAGGGACGAAATTTTTTTACTGTGATATTGTACTTTTTCAAGTGTTGTGTATACTATATGTATAGATTAACTCCATCTATCCTAGGGAATGGGGCGTAATTTTAATTACGATCTATATGTGTAGATATGTGTGTAATTAATACCTTTTGTGTTCAACAGTAACGTCATATTGTTTGTAAGGTATAACTTTAATAAACCCCTAAGGTGGTATTTATAAGATAATGCCAGTCCGAAGTGTTTTCGGACTATAACCTTAATTATTTACCTCCCGGTTATTATCTGGTAGGGGGTAGTGTAGGGGCTAGGGTTATACGGGGTTATTATATGACGAGTGCTGTTGGATGCTGTGTTGCGAGCTCAGTCCGAACCCTTCAGTCCGACGGTAGGTGGCGACACCTACTCCGGGCTTGGGGTATGGACAGAGGTCGCTATAGGCTTCCGGTCTGCGTGTGCGCACGCAGGCTGGCTGCCTATATATACCCGGCATCTGACGGTACTCGTCGGTTACTCTGAGCCACGCTGGTGAAGAGACCCCGTGATCATATCGGCTGCTTAGCCTACTGACCCGTTCCGAACTCTATAGGGAGTTCGCACACTTAGTGACTGCTTGTTTAGGTTTACCTGAATAAACCTGATATTGCAACCTGTAACACTTGATCCGAACTGTGTCGACTTTGTTCTTTAATTGATACTCTACCAATATCATAAAGATACGAAAGATCGTTTATTACACAAGTGTCATAACTCAAGCTAGAGAAATGTTCACTACTTGGTACCAGAAAAGTTGTACTACTAGGTGGAAGGACCTAGCCGCCGCCTTGGAAGAATCTTACCGTATGGACCTCATCAAATTCTCACGTGAGTACATGGACAAGCATGACATGTGGGATGGCTTAGAGAGTGGAGACATGGAGTGGAAAGTGCAGAAATATTTCTCTCTTTTAGCTGAGCTCTGCCCTAGAGACTGGAAGACCATAGGGATCTACTTAGGGTTGACTTCTCATGAAGTAGCTTTCATCTCTCAACCTGTGCCTTCTGACAGGACTGTGAAGAACCCTGTCTATGAAGTGCTGAGAGCTTGGAAGTACAACGAGACGTCTGAGCCTATGGCTCTGATGAAAGTGTTGCAAGACGACATGGGTCGCAGCGACGTCGCAATGTATGTTCAAGGGTTGTATGCAGCTGTACCCAAAGACATAAAAGTGAGCTGTGACACTCCAGTGTTGACCACTCTTGTCTGATCCCTGCAGTAAGTCACCTTTCACTATGCTAATAGTATCGTGTGGTAAGAGGTGTCTAGTATTCGAAGTGATAAATAACGTTTTATTTTTTTTAATAATTGGTAAATAAGTGAAAAAACAAAAAAAAAGAAAAACATGACGCAGGACGTTTGCGAAAAGTGTTTCAAAATTTTTAAAAGACCGTACAATCACGAGTGACCCGTAGAAAAATGAAGAACAATACCTAAGTTTTGCCCTCTATGCGGCGATGTCGATTGCTGAAAAGATCACCTGTCGACGCGAATCTCTGGACGAGGTGACTATCCCTCCACGTACATGCGCTGTACCGAACGGTGAGGAAACGTTCACGGCGAATTGGCCTGCAATACGAACGAGTGTCAGGATGCACGGGACTCGCGTGAGTGTAACAAACGTCAAACTACCAACCGGCGACTTGAGTGACGCTGTAGATACTATGCGTCGCAATCCGCTTCACACAATGATAAAAAGTGGGTTTCTCGGTAGGCTTACTCTTACAACACAGAGAAGACAAGAACATACTGCGCTACTTTCACGTCTCCCAGAACAACGCAACTCTCATTACAACCGCTCCCTACTATAACTAATTCAGAAACTTTGGAAGAGCTCCTCTCAAAGATGGAAAACACCGTCGCTTGCGAGGAAGTACGGAAACTTTGCGACGCTGACACCAAGCGGTGCGCTCTTTTTCCTACTAATTTTGAACATTTGCGTTTACATGGGACCTGGGGGTTTTCCCATAGGCGGTAGGAACAGGCAGGACGGTCGAGTTGGAAAGAGAAGCCGTGTGTTAGATTTTCCCAACAAGGACAACCTCTGCGTCTTCCGCCACATTTCCTTTCACTTATACAACACCAGCAAGCGCGCTTCAAATTTGTTACGTCAGTTCTGTCCCGCTGCCACACGTGAAACTTTTCCTCCCGACGGACATTCCAGAATCTACCCTTACAACATTACCTTCGATTTCGAGGCTTTCTTCAGACCGTGCAGAGAACCGTCGACTGAACACGTGTCCCTGCTGTGGGATCACGTCCCTTTGTCGGCTAGCGTCGCATCCGACTTTCCGGGGTAGGAGGGGTCGGTGTACGTCAGAGAATTCGACGCAGATTCCGACCCCTTGTTAGACCGAGTTTAAAATCACATAAACGAGAACGCCAAAGTCATCGCGAAAGCTGTGCTAGAACTTTACCGACCAACGTTAGCGAAGTTACATGTGGCGATAGGTGAAGCTCTCCTGCTGGAGGAAGCGACATTCACCCCTTCTCCAGGCGGCTTCGCTGCAGCTCACACCAGACAACCGTTAGTTCAACTGAAGAAGCAGCTTCTGAGATACATCCGTCAAGCTCCAGTCGTGGGCTTCAACACGGAGCGTTACGACTTGAACCTGATCAAAAATACGCCTTCACTCGTTCTTTGCCTCCGGAGACCGAAGAAACCAACAATTCAGCGTCATAAAGAGAAGCAATCAATACTTGACGGTTTACACACAGTTTTCTTGGACATAGTAGTCAACTATTTGGCACTTGGTTACAGCTACGCGAATTATTTGCGAGCTTTCACCAGAAACGAAGAGAAAAGTCGCTTTCCTTACGAATGGATGACGTATACCAAGAAACTGGTAAACAGAACCCTGCCACCGAGATCGGCTTTTGACAGCGAACTGACGGGCGTCAAAATGGCCGAAATCCGACTACGCCACATGTCAGAAAGTTTAGTCCGACAAGAAGATGCAAACTATGAGAGATTACTTGATCCACTACAACAACGAAGACGTCAAACTTTTCATAGAAGCTTTTGAAAAAATCACGCTAATTTTTTCCAAGATCGCAGCATTGTCATGTTGAAGGACGAGATCTCTCTCGCCAGTTTGACTTTACAGGTCCTCTTCCAAAACCTATAAGCTGTGTTCACAACGTTCCCTCCCTTCGACGCCGTCCTCCACGCTCTGATCAAAGAAAATCTAGTCGGTGGTCCTTCCATCATCTTCCATAGATTTCACAAGAAGGAGTGTATAGGTGTCTTATAAGTCGGCAGAGGGTGAATACTAGTGAAAAGGGAAGGCAGGTGTGCAAGTAGCTTTTCTAACAGACACGTGTGTGAACTAAGCTGCTTAAGTCTAAACCCACCTGCGGTAGAAGCTCTGTACTGAGAGAGTCTTTTCAGCCGTTTAAGAAGCTTATCTAGGACAGGGTACATAAGGAGTGAAACGCCACTCTCACCCGTCACACTTTCTCCACCCGCCCTTCATCTTCGTAGCATCGTCCACTGTACGGTCGCTCAGCACGTTACGATGATTAGTTCTGCTATTTTCTTTATTTATGAAAGTGTTGACGCTACAGAGCATCGAAACCCTCTCGAAATGAGTCCAAGAAAGAAAAAGCAACTCCCACTTGAAGCAAGAAGAGAAACAGTGCCCTATGATGCATGTGAGGTAAAGAAACATTGGAAGGACGTCACCAAGGAGCAATGGATAGAAGCATGCTTCAACTTCATCGGAACAGTAGTTTCATTTGGACAGAGGGAGAAGATTTTGTTAGAGCTATTTTTCTTAGCTCCGTATACTTGGCCTGACTGTGGTGAAATTCCTTCAAGTTTGTCAGTCTTCGCCATACAAGTTATCAACTCCTTGAAGGAGCTTCGATATATGCAAGGCACTCAGGAGGAGATTGTCAAGAAAATGACGGAATTCGAAACAAGCGAAGACACAATATGGTGCGAGGAGACGACATATGCGGACGATGATCTGGAGTCCATCATTTGTAGCCCGTTGGAACATTATGTTAAAGACTTTGAGGACATGCTAGACAGCACTGAGATGAACCCGAAAGAGAGATCCCTTACTGCACAGAAAGAGGCCAAAGCTGTGTTGGAAAAGCACAAGTTTGGTCAAGGATTCACTCTTCAAAGCAGCTGTGTGAGTGTGATAAAAAGTCTTGTGTTGAAACATTCAGACATGAAGTTTTCGCGTGCTGTCGACACACTTCCTTTGCCTGAACTGATGATGAACATGATCGACCCCATCGTACCAACACGTTTCGACTCTGCCAATTGTCCCATGTATAAAATGGTTTCAAGTTTTGCCCGTGGCCGATGGCTAAACGATCCACTGAAGTCAGAAAACCTCCTTGATTTAATCAACTGACTAAATGTATTTTCTCATACTAGTATTAGTAGCATTAGTAATAGCGGCTACTCAGTCTCGTGCAGCACAAGCAGCAGCATCTGTCAGCAGCATCCGTGACATCGTCAGCAGCAGCAGCAGCTGCACAAGCAGCACAAGCAGCCACATCTGTCAACAGTATCCGTGACATCGTCAGCAGCTGCAGCAGCTGCACGAGCAGCGCAAGCAGCACAAGCAGTAGCATCTGTCAGCGGAATCCGTGACAACGTCAGCAGCAGCAGCAGCTGCACGAGCGGCACAAGCAGCAGCATCTGTCAACAGCATCCGTGACAGCGTCAGCAACTACAGCAGCTGCAGCTGTCAGCAGCTGCAGCAGCTGCACGAGCTGCACAAGCAGCAGCAGCAGCAGCAGCGGTAGTGTAGACCGCTAAATTCGAGATGACGTCATGTCTGTTTCTTAGCATCGACATTCGACATGAGACCTAGTGACATTTGACATGAAGCTTGAAAAACATAGTGACAGGTGACATGAGCAATTCTTAAAATTGCCATGAGATATGAGCATAATTAAGCGACATCGACATGTGCCATGGCTATTTTTTTTTAAGACAAACGCCGTAGTCTTCTCATCCAGACCTCCGCTAGTAGCGCTCTATAAGCGCAAGCTGTGGCTGTGAACCCCCTCCTCCCACCGTACACACGGGTAAATATCAGAGTCGGCCAATGTCGCCAATACTACTCTCATACAAGGGTCAGGCGCTGCTGGACTATAATAGATGGGTCAAGGACTATTCTACTGAGGGTCAGGCTACGCCGGACATTCAATAACAAGCTGGACTTTGGCCAGCAAGAGTCCAGCATACTCTCCCAAGAGTTCAGCATTGCCAGACTATGGCATGAGGATCCCGCATGGTCAGACTTTCAAGCAGGTTTGCCAAAGTCCAGCTTGTTATTGAATGTCAGGCGTAGCCTGACCCTCACTAGAATAGCCCTTGACCCATCTATTATAGTCCAGCAGTGCCTGACCCTTGTCTGAGAGTAGAATTAGCGCTATTGGGTGCCTCTGATATTTGCCTCTGTGTAGTCAAACCTCGCCTGAGAGAGACATACTTCAGAAAGAAACGAAAGCAGATTCCGACATCGGTGTGTGACGATCACTTAGAGCTTTTCGTGAAGATAAAACGGAAAAAAGTGCGAAAATGGTGTCCGCCGCCCGGCGGATGTTGTGAGAGACGTTACCTTCACGATCTGAGAACTTCGGGGCTTATGTAAACGGCGTGGGAAGGTGACGGGATCCTAAGTCTCAACCCTAAGACTTACATTTGCTACGATCGAGTCAGCAGCACCAGTGAAAGAAAATCCCAAAAAAAGAGATGGCGTGCAAAAAGTGTACAGAAGTAACAAAACCCTAAAGAACCAGTCGTCTTCTTAGATGTTTTCGCAAACGAAAAACTCTCCTTGCGGTAAATAGAAATTTCAAAGTGGTACGAACCAAAAATGGACACTTACACCATAGAGAAAGATGACGTGCGCTACTTGTATTATAAGCGTCGCGTGCATTCTAACGGTGTGACAACAAGTCCTTTAAAAATATGAAAAAAAGTGTGTTATTGATTGATTGAGCGCATCTTTTCAAAAATAGCGTGTCTATTAGAATTGAAAAAAAAAAAAAAAAAAAAAAAAAAAAATTATTGTTGTGTTTTATTTTCATACGTCTTCTTTTATTAGTAAGTAAAAAAAAATTATAACAATTAACTAGCGTGTCCTCTTAAAGTGACACTTCCTCCAGTCGCTGCTGATGGCCTAATTAAAGCATGTGTCGTCGTCACTTCTAGTCACGTGACTCATCAGGTCACTTCCGGTCACGTGATCCTAAAGTCGATCACTTCCTAAACAAAAAAAATTAAGAGACACATTTCTTCATGACCCAACCAATCAGGGGTCTCCATTTGACCGGAAGTAGTCCCCTCATTTGCATAATGGGTCACTTCCGGTGTACCAGCCAATCAGAAGCCTCTAACTAAGTCAAGGTCACGTGACGTCACTTCCGGTATGCCCTTATATGGACATGTGAAGGTCACATGACGTCACTTCCGGTATGCCCTTATATGGACGTGTGACGTCACTTCCGGTCAAATGGAAGCCTCTGATTGGCTGCGTCATGACCTTGACCTCTAACTAGGTCAAGGTCACATGACGTCACTTCCGGTATGCCCTTATATGGGCATGTGACGTCACTTCCGGTCAAATGGAGGCTTCTGATTGGCTGCAGGTCGATTGAGTAATAAACAGTAGTTAACTATAGTCCCGTTCCGATACATACTATACTACTCCCCCCGGTTGCCACGCCCCTGAATTTAATCGTACTACATGTGTTGAAGAACATAGGTTATTAGACATGTATGCCTCCAAGAATAATGTCCAATGATCGATACGGGCGTCCTGTAATTCCAATCTAGATACCCAGTAATAAACATGTGATACGCGTATGTCATAAAGGCCCCGAAAGTGGCCCCGAGTGCAGCAGATATGTAATACAAACATGTCAAACAATGGTTAATTTAGCTTCATGTTTCTGGTTATTTACCTCTATTGTCAGAAGCTTCCATCTGTTTGTGTGCCTTCTTACACACATGCATGAACTAACATGGACAATTATAATCTATAAAAGCACAATAATTAACGCAATATCATACCAGTGTATGAATTATACATATATAATTATACTAAGGGAGGGTTCATTATTTATGGCAGGGGGTGAGCGTTTGGCAAATCGAATACGTCAAAAATAATTGCCCCCCCCCTCGGAATAGGTTGAAAAAAAAAGGCCCCCCCCCTCGGAATAGGTTAAAAAAAAAGCGCCCCCCCCCTCACCCTGGATCGTTTTCAACTTTATTACAAAAAACGATAGTGGTGTCTACTAATTGTATGCATTTAATCATGGGCACTTTTTTACCTACAATTTAATACCTTGCAACAAATACATCCATTCGTAAGGTGTTTTAGTGTAAACGTCTCATGATACTCGCTGGTGAGCGATAATAGTCAAACCTCAGACACTCGACTTACATACCGTTGAGTTTAAGGGCCCCAGTGCTTATAAATTGGAAGCTCCCATACCCTCGGTGGGCTATTCTGAGTGTCAAAAGTGATGCAGTGAGAAATTTACTGGGAGTTTGAGGACAATTTTAGAAAATGTTGAAAATATTGACATAATTTGGTAAAATATAACACAGGCTGTTACCAAAATTCACGACATTTCAACGTATTAAATTCGCGACATTTTTAGGAATACCCCTAAAATAAAAGCCCCCCCCCTAAGAATAGGGTGAAAAAAAGGCCCCCCCTTTGAATACCCCTAAAAAAATTTGCCCCCCCCCTCAAATGCTCACCCCCCCCTGCCATAAATAATGAACCCTCCCTAAGTTGAAGGCATACATCATGCCCGGGTACACGCCCCTTGTCGTCATGATGCATGAATGCAGCAGGCCGACCCCTCGGGGTGTATCAACCCCATACGTAGGATAGCCAAGGCTATGATAAGCGTGATGCATTAAAGCACTTTTTGACCCATAACTGGTCAAGGAACGCAGACAAACCAATACCCTGTAGTATAAAACATGGGATCTATGATCCTGATAATGATAGATGGACGGGGGGTGGGGGGAGGGGGGTCAGAGGATGCCATATCCTCTAGTAATGGCAGTAATGGCTCACGTGTTTCATGTGATACCCACAAAATCGTTATGTTTCTCACCAGGTCGGCTGGAACGTCGGTAACCATGGACACTTTTCTTCTTAATTCAAAAACGTCGTTATGGCAATGTTTAACGTCGGGGCAGACGACAAAATATCGACTATCAATATGACACGTCACTTCCGGCAAGTTCACAAGTTGCAGTGGAACTATTGTTGGTTTAGTTCCATTCAGCGCCGGTAGGTAGTCCTGATCACTCCGAATGCCAATGAGGGTCCAAATGTCGTCTGCTTCAACAAACAGGTATGGAAGTCATCACACCCCATCACACTCATTCCACACCTGGACTGAGGATGACTGAGAAGGTGAGAGGTAGGTGTGAATCCTTTAATTTAAACATGTCTCTGCAATACTACCGGTAGTATCTGTCAGAAAAGGCCACTACATGCATAGGTGTGGAAAGGTCGTGCAATGTATGCTCTTAAAAAGACACACTACATGTTTACAGTTGAGATATCATGTATAGATTATAGATACACTTTGGTGTAGCGCTCAACTATACAATGTATCAGCGATCCAAACTACAGTGAGATAATTCGGCACCCTCGATTATCCACCTGCTTTGCCAGGGACCGTTCTATACATTTGCATAATTATAGATATGCTTCAATGATCCGGCAGATTCAATATTCGCCCATGTTGTTTTTTTCCAGAATCAGGGTGGTCGGATTTTGGATTATAAAGGTTTCAAAAAAACTGGGAATTTTACTATTTCAGGGGAATTTGAACCGCCGTATTATATAGAAAACCCATCTATATCGTTTCCCAATTGAAACGATTAGTCAAGGTCAGGTTAGTAACTTGGGAAGATGAAACATTGCACATGCATTCATCTGAACAAACACTTATGAAACACCTCATACAATAATGCCACCATAGGGTTCTAACATGGAGTGGTGCCGCCTGCTGGCACACAGGACATCTAAATGGTCAGACAAAATGGCACTTGGCCTCTTCTTATCGTCTACTTTGGCGACTTCTCACAGTGCATTTTTTGAGAAATTAATTTATGTTTTTTACATATTAAATCTGTATAAATTATCATATTCTATGTCCGGTAAATTCTCGCGTAGAAGCCATGGCTTTAGTACACGGCTTAAATAATCCGTCCAGAGTCTAGGTGCGGCTTATCCGCACATTTTTGCTTCTATAGTATTTAGAATTTCTTATCTAAAAAGAAAAGAAATAAATTAGAAATAAAGTGTGTCACTCTCCAAGCTGGAGAAAAAACTGTGTGGAGAGGGAGAGTCAATGAACCATGAATGTATGGAGCCTGTCTGGGAGCTAATTCACACCTGTGCGACCCTTATGTCCCCTAGACGAGTCCTTATCTCCCGGCCTTATCTTCATTGTCTACCCCAGAATAACACTGATAAGCTGCCTACAGACAATAGGAATCTCATAGAATCACGCTCATAGGTGGCCATAGGGGGGACGTGGTAGGGTAGTGTGGGTCCCATGCAAGGGACAAGTACAGTCCATGTTTCTGCTCACACTTAAATCGTTCTTTATCTTAGTTTAACCCTTTGGCTTGTGCGGCCCCCTGACTTTTGGGTAAAATTGAACATTACTCCCAAAAGTTGATAAGAAGAATTTTTCCATCAGCGCGTCAATTCCGATTGCTTGTGGCCATATTAGAAGAAAAAACATGGACTAACAACATATTCAGTTAGCCATATACATGTATTCCCAATAATAAAGCCTTGGAAATACCAATGGTAATTATTCCCTATTACCATGACCAAAGTACAATTGCAGCCTCAACACATGTTGCTGCATGTCACTGTGACGACAGGTATAAAGGGTGAGTGGGGGCGGGGGGGGGGGGGTCTTTACGTGTCTAATACATTCTTGTTTACAGATCTCCCCCAATAAGACACACAGGGGTCGGGGCTGGTTACAACAACACCCGTGTGTAACAGGTGTGGCGTTTATAACTAGTCAGGGTCATTGGGGCAACTATGTGATAAATATTATGGCTGCTGGGGGAAAACACTGCACAGGATTGCAACGTGCTCAATTGCATGTTTATTTTGGGGGGCAATGTGTTGAAGTGTCTGAGGTTTTAATAGGTCAGCCCCACAATTTTGTTATATGTGTCAACGTATTGCATTTATGGGGTTACCATTGGGCTGGGGTTTAGATTGTACTATACGTGGGACGAATGGACCACACGTTTTTTTTTACCCGGTGGTCTCCCGGCAACCCAATCGTGAAAATATAAAGAAATAATTAATCGCCTTTTCGAAATACCATGCAATTATATATTAAGATAAAAGGGCTTTTATTCAATTTGTCCGGATTAAGTGCCCTCCTCTAGACAGCCTGTTGAAAGTTGCACTGGAGACAATGCTTGCGATAAGATAATATGGAGATTTCTTTTTTTTCTAGACAATTTCCAAGCAATTCATTCAATGGGTCAAAGGACGCCCATATCTATACGGCCCAGACTTGGAGTCGAGTTGTATATTTGTGGAAGAGGTTTGACTCTAAATACCAACAACAAAAGCCATGCCTTGTTGGCAGTTGACAAAGTCATTTTATGTGGGTTTATGGCCTCCTTTGGTGGTCGGGCCCGTTTACTGGGGGTGGAGCGCGGCCGCCTTGACTACAGCCCCCAACAGGAGGACGCTTTGAACTATTAACCCTTTAAGGACCTTATAGCACTTTAATGCATACTACCGTTTTGATATCGATATGATGCATGAATGCAGCCCTGGCTATAAATGCATCATACCGACCCTATGGAATTGATACACCTCCGAAGGGTTGGCATGATGTATGAATGCAGCCCTGACAAGTATATACATTTCAGGGCTGCATTGAACTCGACAAAGAGCATTCAAATGACATTAAATCACTATGCGGTCCTTAAAGAATTAAAAGCGCACCCACCCCTTGTAATACCTCCTCTAAAGGTTATAAAACTCCCACCTCGTGGCGGTTTACAGAACTAATATGGGACGCCGGTCACTCTTCCGCTGGTGCGCGGAGAACAAGGCTGTGTGTGCAGCACTTGGGTCCGGTGACAGGCAGCCTGGTGACCAGCGGTCGGTGCCGCTGATGAGATAACAAGATCTGAAGACACAGGAGGATGGCAGGGCCGGCCACCCTGGAGGACGATCAAGGTGGCGGCTCACAGCAGGGGGCGGCGTGTGATGTGGACACACTGGAGGAACTCATTGTAAGGTGTGTGTGTGTGTGTGGGGGGGGGGGGGGGGTGACACAAGAGTGTTACTTGGGATGCGAGGATGTCTCAGCCTTGAGGATACACCGCTGGGTCGGGGCTGTGGTGTTACGTTCCAACTTGTCTGTACTCTACAAAATGTCCATGAGCATTTTCCTCGAGGTCGTCTGGCTCCCGAGGCCAGTTCACTTCTGAGGAGAAATCCCCCTTAAACTCACGTGTATCATGTCTTAATCAGGCCTCTTTCCCCACACCCTATGCTCTCCTCACCGTATTCCATGCCTTGTCAAATGTTACTTTTGATAGTTGTGCATTTCCATTGTTAATCCCATGCAGTCATGATTCAAATCTTTCCCCACTTCCATGACAACATCTACATCACACATCATACGGGTTCTAATAGCACTTCTACTACTTACAAATGCAATGCCCTGTGCCGCCCTGCCTGGCCCTGTGATAAGGAGCTATGGTACCCTGTTCTTTTCCACAGCGATGGCACAATTTTCTTGCACAACCATGGTCCTACATGCATCTCACATCCATGGTACCCTGTTAAACAGGCTGTTTTTCACAGCCATGGTAATAATCCCTTTTTATTCCAGCCATGGGATGCTTCTCTCATTTATCCAATGGTACGCGTTTCATTCTGCCATTCTTAATTTCTTTGGACATTTTGTAGTATCGAGACAAAATGGCACAGCACCCTTAATTAATGCCGCACCTGTAGCCCTGGAGGAGCCTCTGGTTCCGGCTACCTCCAGGAGGGGAATCCCGGGGTACATTAAACTACAGGGGCTCTGTAACCGGGCCTCGGGTAGACTGGCCAACGTCCCTTTCCAGCAAATAAGTGAATATATTGTCTAATGGTGTCCTGGCTGTCCATCAAGATTCAACTATAGAGCCCTTTGTCATAGTGTGTGCTGCTAGCGGCTATGCTACTCCTGGATGTGACTTCATAACTTCGAACATGAGCAGATAGGAGTTCATCACACACCATTACACTACATTATGGCTGAATAGGTCAGCCCTCACCACCCACCCCACCAATAACGTAATAACCATACACAATTCCTTTTGCGGAACTAAGGTGATCAACACTCTCAGTGAATCCTACGTTTCTATACAAATTCTAAATATGCATGTCAGTGTGTATATTTTGATACTTTATTGAGTAACCCCCCCCCCTAACGCCTCCTAATGGATAATTGGGTCCACATGCACTTCAATATATTCTTGTGCAAAATACAATGATTTAAGGCCTATTATTTTATCAGAACTTCTGACGGTTATCTCCTACACCAGCTGACTAGGGCTCTCATTGGTCATCACATCATATGATAATAATTACAGTAGTATATGGACTTGGGCAAGTCTATTATCAGTAGTGGTCGGCAAATGTCGTAAGTCCTGGCGGAAGCACCGATGAGGGATAGATCTGAGAGAAACAACCTGGAAGTGAAACAGTTGTGTGTGTGTGTGTGTAGGGGGGGGGAGTGGGAGGCTCTGTTAGTGGGGGTTGGGTGGACGCACATGGGGTCGGTAGGTAGGAGGGGAGGGGTGGAACTTCTGGAAGATGTGTGGTACGATACATTTGTATATATGTTTTACAAGATGCCCTGTATTTGTAAGAAAATGACAGTCATGTGAGAGGGGAGGGGGTGGGGTGGATTTGACATGTGCCATCTTGTTCTTTTCTTAGGTTTCTGGCATCACCTTTACCCCTTGGGACATTTTGGGATAAACAGCACGATCAGCGTAATTTGGTACACCGGGGAGCCTGTAGAGTGGGCGCTGTTGTGTTAGGGTGACAGGGCTGGTCAGTTTCAACAACACATTGCTGTCAGTGACTGGTCACTTGGCCATCTCGGGGGTTCCCCATGCTGCGACACAGGACGGGGTGGGGGTGGGGGGTTCAATGCTCCTCCAGTGTTTTGCCTCCTGTGGTGTAGAAATTACCTCCGGTGGTCTTTTTCCCCCACGAGTTTATACAAGAATCCCCCCAACCCTGCCACTGGATCCGGGCACCGGGTAGAGTAGGGGTAGAGTGCCATGACATAATTCTTTAGTGAATTAATATTGCCCTTCCATGTTTGCAGTGCTCAGGCAAATTTCTGAATTTTTATGCAGAATTGGGCTTTTATTATTTTATCAGGAACCTCACAGCAGCCTGAGCAGGAGGGCGGGTGGGTTTGGGAATGGGCCGGGGGAATGGGGCACCCTTGGCGAGGCCTCGGGGTCGGGGGGTTATTGAATAATAATGACTTCAAGACATACCTGGTACTCATGATTTCAATAATGCATTCCATTTCATTCTTGGTGGTTTTATTCCATTCCATCCTTGGTGGTTGTAATCACTTTGAGATAACAATGTATTTTAACTTGACCCAGATTGCCATATGGCATACTATGAAGATATGTAAAAGGCACGCAACTGGGACGAGGACATCTCAACTCACCAGAATACCAAGTGAGTCTCATTGTCACATGTGCAGGCGGCTGGATTTATCTCTCCATTGACATCAATGCTTCAGTGAAAGCTGTAAAAGTTGTCTGGTGAGGGGTAGATGCCCACAGGGTCGTCCTAGTGTGACCTCAGTGTTGTAGGGTCCTGAGTCAGTGAGTGAACTAACAGCAGGTGTATAGTTTATGGGTGGTTTTTTGTCGTGTTCTTAGTACATCTACTGAGAGGTACAACCACCATCACACTTCCTCCTTGGGGTTATCCTGGTACGTAAGTAGTGTAGTGTTACCAATAAAATATTTTGATTGAAAAAAAAGGGGGGGGGGCATTACTTTTTACATAATATATAGGGACAATATATAGGGCTTTACTTTGGTTTTTGAGAATCCCCCCCCCCCCCTGTTCTGCCATTCACTTGAGCTAGACAGTATTGTCAGGGCAACAGAGGTATACTTACGCTGCTTACTTTTGTAAATGGAATGGAGCATGGAACATGTACTTTTAAAACGACATGTACTTTGATTATAACAGTCCGTACCACCACAGTGAATCAACTATCCAAAATGTGGACAGTGAAACTCTACACCAGGGCGCCTGTGGTACCCAGGAGACTGAGAAAAGGAGAGGTACAGGGGCCCAGTGTAAGTTACATAACAGGCTGATGTAAGAGGTGGCCGTCGTGAGGTCCTATACTGATAACATGTTATCAATACAATCAATGGTAGAGGGAATAGAGGGTGGAATGCAGCCATTCTAGGCAAATTATATTAGGCTTCTGGGGTTTTCCCAAAGTTGCATGAGAAATCTACCAAAAATAAAAGGTAAACTATTATAATGTAATCCATTTTATGTCTGCTGATATAGGATTAGGAGTCTCCCCGTGGCCTGTGACCATTAGTGTGGGCAGGGTTGTACAGGGTTGGCGGCTCATGGAACCCTACATCAGTTCAATGGTTAGGTGTTTAAAGTAGCCTGCACTACACAGATACCGCTACACGACGTATTCAACCTTAATCCATATTTGGAAAGCTATCACAAGCCATAAACGTTTTTGTTGATACTTCATCATGGGTATATATGACCCCTCTAGATCCCTTCCTGTTCACATGGTCCAATTAGTCCATGCATGGTCATGAATTGTATGAGCATTGTATGATGTGTGATTATTAAGACTTCACTTAAATCCCAGCAATAACGTTTAATTCAATTACATTAGCCAAATGACAGGCCGAAACAAGGGGGAAATGCCTGATAAAATCAATATACATGCATGTGCACGGATCAGTAAAAGGTTCACAAAACTTATATATCCACATAGATTTCAAATTACAACATATTTATTCGATTAACATCAATGGTGGAAGAGCAACCTCTCATAAAGTGATCTGTGATATTAGAAGTGGTATTAACCATACACATTGTACACTAGACATCCATGTAAGTGATCTATCAGGGTGAGCTGGCAAAATGGTACTAATGCATAAACACCCTCCGACCAGGCGTCCCACACACGGATACACGGTGTCAGAGATCAAGATAACAATCTATCCACAAAGAATCAGGGAGTTACGACATGGATACACATGTTTGTCCTTTAGGGGACCTCCTTTATTGTATTATAGGTTAATGCCCACCCAACAAGCAACAAGAATAAAGGCAGTGTGACATAACATAACCCCCGGTCATACAACACTTTATATCGCTTGACCCCCTATACCCCCGCCCCTCCCCCACTCTAATACCCACACCTTTAATACAATCTCCCAATGCCCCGTACTGCCATAGACATGTCCAAGACGTGTTAATGAATTTACCAATTTACCCAAAAGGTAAGCCTCACATATGCTGGTGCCGCCGTCCCAATGCCTGCCGCACATTAGTCACAGGCCGCGGTACCAGCATAAGCCTCACACTGCCTGTGTATGGACAGCAGTGAACAATCAGATCCAGAGGGCATGTGGCCTCCATGGCCATTTTTGAAAGCGGGGGGGGGGGGGGGGTGTTGAAGGCACTACCATAATTTTTACGCTCGACTCCTCCACAGCAGGATCAAATGCGTGGTCGGTAACACCTGTGGACTTGGCTAGAGCAGTGAGGATATACTCTTTCTCAGTTTCTGTATTTATTTTAAATTTCATGAGGACTAGTCTCGCTGACTATATCATTGTGTTGTTAAATGTCGTGAAATGTATTTGGTTAGCCCCAAGCCCCTTTCTCAAGATTATTCAAATTATGTTTGATCCCCCCCCCCTCCGCCCCATATAAAATCCAGCTAGATCCCCCCCCCCTGGTAAAAATGGCCACTCCCTAATTTTGACTCCGTAAGCAATACCTTGATAGACTGTAGTTGTGTGGGAGTGGGCGGGGCTGTATGTGGGGGTGGGGGAAGGGTGGTGCAACTGCCCCCGAGCCCCTCCGGGCAGCGCGTCCTCCTGGGGTCATAAATCAACTCCAGTGTCCAGGCACACACCGCCGTAACATTACAGTAGCCACTCACTGATTGGCTTAAGGCGCCGATGCTTTTTGTAAGCGGCGCTGTGATTGGTGGAGCGTGAAGAGGGTGGGCTGTGACCGCCCCTGGGGTCAAGCCCTCAAAACGGGGCGCGGGGCTGGGGGAAGGCCAGTGCTGCTCGCCCCAGCCCTTGTGCTGCAAGCCATCTCACCTCACCTCGTGTGTCCCTGGTGACACATTTTCACCCCCTTGAGGAGCACGTGGATCGTGGGCCGCACGTGGGTGGCTTACCCTGCCTCCCCTGCCGTCTCCCCGCCCTGGAGGACCGGGCCGGCCGGGGTCCTGACGTTCCCCTTTGGGCGGTGTCCACAGCAGTGACTTTTCAATTTCAAGATCAGTCTTGGTTGGGAATACAGGTGAGGACTTGCATGTTTTGGTTATGGTTCAGGAATTTAGTTTCAGCTCCCCAGCTCCCAGCAAACGACCGTCGCCCTGGAGGATCTTTGTTATTAACAATTTTCGACAGGCCACTACGGAGCAGGACAAACGCCGGCATGATGCTCTTGTTTATCATTAAGGATTCTTATTCATCCCAGTAAGAGAAGTTCCAATTCATGTACCCAGGTCAGAAGGTGTTGCGTATCATGCATGTCTCTTGGGAAATTCACTTCCGAAGAACCCTCTCCCATCAGTGACCGCACCACCCTCCCTCCCACCTCTCATCTACTCCCCGCACATCTACCATTCAGGAATGTCGAGGAGGAACACGGAAGCGATCAGCCAGGATGCCATCAATCCTCCCCTGACCAATGTCCATTCTCACCCCCCTGGTACATTGGTGTTTTACTATCTGATTTCTTAATGCATGAGTCACCTTTCTGGTGTATCCTTGTCGCATTCCTTCAAGACGCTCCCTGTGTGTGACGTTAAGTGTCAACTGTGGTTTGCAAATTGTCAGTTGGTTCTATAGTCCATAGAAATAGGGTGAGGTATTTGGGTTAATGTTGGTGAAATCAGATATAATTAAGCATCAAGCGTTTTATTACAAAATGAGTATGCGTCAACATCCTGGTGATATGTTTGGGCTGCATCCAAAGCCCCCGAAGGAGGAAGTCAACATGGGGAGGCTATCCCAAAGAAGAAACCAAAGCTCTCAGACAATGATTGTCCAAACGCAATTCTTGCTGATTTAAAAATCAAGAACTGTGTTCGGACATCAGTGGTTGACGGCTGACCCTGCAATTCTCCTCTCACTCAACCCCGGCAAGACCACGGTCCGGGACTACACTGCAAAAAAGGTGCTTAGGTTTTAAACATGTTTAGGTCTAAACATGTTTAAAGTCTAAACATTTTACTAGGTTTGTGTCTTTGAATCCTTCTGTTTAGGAATGAAACACTTTTATTCCAAATGCCTAAACAGTTATGTTGAATCTGTTTAGATGTTTAGAATTTAAACAGTATGAAAAGTTGGTGTTTAGGATGTAAACATGTAGTGTTTAGATCATAGTATATCAAACACATACCAGATGGCAGCTCTGTGGTTGGCTGTAGTTTCTACAACCACTTTAATGATATTGTGGATCTAAAGGTGCTTAAATCTGAGTTAATTAATTTAAATTGCATGTTATACAAAAGGATGATAATACACATTGTAGGATTCAAGGGTTGAATGTGTTATCACTATGATCACCAGTGGCGGATTTAGAGGGGGGGGGCGCGGGGGCGCGCGCCCCCTCCTTTTGGCCTGTTGTTAAGAGTTTAACTGTCATTTTTACACCCCAATTTAGCCCAAAATTTGGGGCTGTGCCCCCTCCTTTTGTAAAGAAAGGGGGCGCGCCCCCTCCTTTTCCAAATCCTGGATCCGCCACTGATCACGATGCAATAAAGATAAATCAGCTACATAGACACCTCTTTTAAGAACTTTAAGAATGGATAAAGCATTATCTTCCCTGAAGGTCTGTTGTATTGACTCAAGGCTGTGTCTATGTTAAAATAGAGGCCTATGTGAAACAATGATGCACATATTGCCCTAAGGGGGGGGGGGCTGCTAGAAGTCTCTTCAAGACATTATATGGAAACAAAATTATTTATTTATTTATCTAAACATTATAATAATAGGTCTCTAGGCACACCACTTTTAGACTTAACAACTTGACAGATAAACACAATAATATGCTAAATTCTTGAATTCTAAACACTTCATTGTCCTAAACACATTGCTTTAAACACATAAATGTGGACAGTCGAGGGAAAAGGGTCCACCAAAGGTTAAACTCAATTATAAAATTGAGGTCATCTGCTTTCCAGTGATATATTTCATTAGCAGGTACCACTTCTAGTTTTTGAGAACTGGCTCCTTGGACATGTGTGGGCACTGTCCAATCTCAAATGCCAATAAGCTCTATCTTATTTTGTTTTAGAGATATCTCTATCTAATTAGCATAATTACGAAAATTCCCAAATATCCAAACTTTTTCAAACATTTGGTCACAGCTTTTAATCTTAAAATGGGATTTACATTCCGTTTTTAGCATAGAAATCTTTGTGGGGCCTGTAATCATTAATTTCTTGAAAAATTCAATTTAGAATGAAAATTATGTTTCCATGGCAACCAACAAGTGCAAAAACACCAATTTAGGCCCAAAAACGTTCTTTTTACATTCCAAATATGGAAGGTTTTCACTAAAGTTGGAATTTTCTAAAGTGGCCTATTGTATTCTCCATCAAAAAGTAGTATAGAACAATTTTTATGATATTTTGAACATTGTTGGCTATATGGAGCCCTCTGGTGGCCAAAGTTGGAACTAAAAATCCCCCGCGGAGGTCCCTTTTTCCTTGTTGATCCACAAATGTCTAAGCACTGAGCTAAACATATTATTTGTCTAAACATGTTTAGGATCATATTGTGTGGACAAAAACGGGGCAGGAATGTGTTTAGGATTGTGTTTAGGATCTAAACACCTTTTTTGCAGTGTACTGCGATATTCTCTTCATAAGTTGTAGCGATTTGTATTCATGATTGAAGCTAATTGTACCGACATGTTATCAATAGTGATACTTAGCTAGTAGCTGATACTGTCAATTATAATGCCATAATCTATCAACCACTACTGTCGAGACGAATCTAGCAACAATGCTTTTGAAATGTTGGGAATTCGTGTTTCATAAATGTACCGCCTGTGAACTAATCAGTGTACCGCTTGTGAACGAAAGAAGACAGGAATGGGAAATCTAACGCACTGTGCGGCCCCTAAAGGGCCGAGGCGGAATGGTCCTTTGGTGGTGAGAGGATGTGAGATGTAAAATGACGAAAAGATGAAAGCCTCAAGGTGCAAGTGCTTAACATGCACTGTTAGAAGTAGGTGTAGCTGCACAGCGAGATATACTGTGGCTGCACAGTATAAAAGGGGGTATTTTTGGTTTCCAGTATGAGATACTGTACAGCTACACTCACCTACTGTAGAATACCACACACAGGAGATCATGGGTTCGAGGCTAACCTTGGCACAATGAGAAATACGTTTTTCTTTTCACATTTCTTTAACCCATTTGACATGCATTTCCACATATATTGATATAGAAATGTTAGCTAGTGAACATTTGAACATGTACATGTATAATTTAGATATTCTATGGATACTGCCTATTGTGCCAATGTGGGACTCGAACCCATGATCTCCTGTGTCTAGTGTTATACAGTAGGTGAGTGTAGCTGTACAGTATGTGATACTGGAAACCAAAAATACCTCCTTTTATACTGTTCAGCTACAGTACTTACATCTAACAGTGTGGTTCTTTATTGTCGGGGTCATGTCGTGTGAAAAGTAACACTCTTTTATTGAACCCAATATTTGCGGGCACGAGAGCCATCATAAGTTAAGTGATAAAAGTTAACCTTTCCTTTCAAGGAGCGCCAATCTTGTCACAAACCCCTGCTCTTTGGTGAGGGGCGTGTGCGTGTGTGGAGGGGGGGGGGGGTTGTGTGGCGCTAACTAGAGTGGAGAAGTGTGGGGTCGGGGTGATGGGTTGGTGATGGGTTAACCACGGCCGTAATATCAGGTCAACTTCCCCTATTAGGGAAACCACATCAAGTCGGCCGAGCTACCTCTAGGTCTTCAATTGCTATTTACATATTTCGTAGCCAGGGCTGTGGTTTGTGTGTTCATTAAACGCCCATTGATGCACACAAATAAGAGCAATGAGTGCACTGAGATAGATGGGTGCGTTTACAAAGGCTCACTAGACAAAGGAAGCGTAACTGACAACATCACTTGTTTAAAAGCTTAAGAACGATTGTGTTGTTTATGGGAATCATGGGAGCTGAATGTGCAATCAAGTGGTCAAGTGGGATGGATTAAGCTTCTTGCATTCAAGGCTTTTGTAGCCAAATACAGCTCGTGAGGTAAAATGTCTGTTGTAGCCAAATATCAGCACGTGAGGTAAAATATTTATCAGCACATAACAAATTTCTTTTCTTTTGAGAGCAATGTTTGTTCTTGTCCATTGAGGAGTTTTCTTCATAAATGGGTGCTGAGGCCAGCATGCACGTATCATGACGACAAACTGTTTAATTCTCTAGACTAACGCATTGCGGGACTGAAAGGGTCAACAGGTGGGAGCCCTCGCCCCCAACCCCTTTATAAAATTATGGCAATTCCCCTCAATACTTAAAAAGTGGTATACATCCATGTAGCAGTTTCGGCCCGCAGTTTCCATGGAAAGTAAATCGGGTCATCATATTCAAAGACCGTCCTATGGTACTAGTAGTTCAATTCTGGCTTAATATGATGTATTTTACTGATGAAGTAAATGCACAGACTTAGTGTCCAGCAGTGGAAGTGCTTGTTTGTCGGCCATGTCTAGGCATAGACTCCTGCCATTAACAAGGGTCTGGTACTGGTCTAGGTAGGCTCACAGCTACTTTCCCTAGTGGGCGATAAATGAGGCAGATAGGGGGTTTATGGTGTCTACTGTGTGCTGATTACAGGTCCCGGTAACAGGGGGACGCTCCTTACCTTAATCAGGGCAGCCAGGGGGAACACCCCTCACCCCTTTCTCCTCCATTCCGTCCAACCATGCTACCAACTTGACCTTAGGGAATGTCCATTTATTAGTTGCAGGGGGGTGGTTGTAAATAACACTGCCCCTTTTTAGCAAAAAAAGCCACCGTTTTACTACAGTTCAAGAGGCGCGCTCTCGGGGGGGGGGGCATAAAAATGTTAAGCGTCTCTGCGTGATTTCTCACCATCCCCCTGTAATTACTAAATGCACACTCCCTAACTCATTTCACTTTCTATGCGACGATGCAGATCCATTGAAATAAGAATGTGCTTCCTTTAACCCTATTTAATATCTACAACTTCGGGATATTGCCCAAATGATGACTTGGGTCTAAACTTAAAAAATGAATCCCAACTCCCAGGACATGGCCAGGTACTGATAAACATGCGTCATCTCATTACGTTAAGTGGAATGTATGGTGTCCCATCATGACATCCGACACCTCACCAAGACAACAAGAACCTTTAGAGGAAGGAACTGACGCTAACAATACTTGTTTTCACAAAATATCAACCGGCTGCCCCCCTCCCCCCCGGTGTTGTAGGGAGTGTCAGGTCAGAGCGCGTCCCTGGGGAACCCCGCGTCATGGTTCCAGGCTGGACCACCAGGTGGTTTACGTCATGACGTGTTGACCCTCAGTGGCTGGGATGGTGCTAATTTAGGTCATCTTCTAGAGCCATGGGTTTCCCATCAGACTAGACTTTATCTGATGTCCCATACATGTACTATGTAATGTACAAAAGCGCTCATTTCCTGAACAATTATAGACCAAACAGTGCAGGATACTGTGATGACATTATGACAAAACAAAAGATGCACTCTTTCATAAACTTGTACATGTACCCTGGCGGATCAGAGATCCTTGGTTAGGGCTCCAGACGGGTAAATTCGACAAAGGGACAAGGGCACTTCTTAGGATCGACAAGGGGACAAATCCAATTCTTAGGATCGACAAGGGACATGGAAGTTCAGTGACAAGGGACAAATACCATTCCTTAGCTGCGACAAGGGACACAGGGCTTGTGAGACAACTGAGCGACAAGAAATGGGCTTTCCAGAGGTGTACAGAGGTGAAAGAATATTGCAAATATTCCTACTAGAACCAAAGTTATGCACCAAAATCCATGAGATCGCACCATTTCAAGTTTAGAATATCAGAATTTTCCAAAACGTTTTCCTTCAACTGGGTTGCCACCGACAAGGTAAGTTATAAATTCCCTGTCTTTTCCCTGAAATAACATCAAGTTTGCCTGACAATCGTTGCAAAAACCCAATGTTTTTAAATGCCCTCCAACTATAAATATGTACTTCTTTTAAAGTTATTTTCTACTTAGCGAGGGGTCCTTATTTAACAGCAGGGGTTTCAGAACATTCTTGCGTGCCCGCAAAGACTTATCCCCCCTCCCTCTTGAGTTTTTTGCTATTTATAAGATTTTCCCTGACAAAATATTTATTTCCATGCCATTTTTCAGAAAATTTCATCAATTTCTGAAATTCCCAGACATTTCCCTGACCTTGAGTGAAAAAGGGTTTCCTTGACATTTTTCCTGACAATGTAACCTACACTGGGCCCCTGTACCTCTCACTTTCTCAGTGTCCTGGGTACCTGGTGTAAGGTTTCACTGTCCCCATTTTAGACAGTAGATTCGCTGTGATGGTATACACTGAATCGGACAGGACAAATACAGAATTGTGCTAAAATGCACCAAAATTCACCATTTCTAGAGATCTCACATTTTCAAATCTCAATCCCCGCTACTGGTGCCCTTTATATAGGCCAAGTGTGTTCAACATAATTACATGTAGCACACAGAGTGGTTAGCAAAAAAAAAGTAATTACATACAATATTTTAATTGCCCTGAAATAATGGGCAATTTACGGTATATAAAACATGTCTAAAAAGGAATGTGCGCTAATTACGCCAAATACGGTAGTGACAAATGGACAAGTGATTTTTGTTTGAGACAAGTGACAAGTCCATTTCTTATGATGGACAAGGGACATGGGACCCCCCCGTCTGGGGCCCTTTGGTTAATGTGGTTAGACAATGACAGAATGACACAATGACAATGATTTAATTCTCGAAAACTCAAAAGAGATACATGAGATACATGAGATACATGAGATACATGAGATACATGAGAAGACGCTGCACAGAGAGAAGTGGAATCACTGTAACTCTCAGATGGGAGTTAAAACCCGATCACTGAGGTGAATCTCCCCCCTAGACTCTAAAGTGACGCCCAATCACAAGGGAGTCTTAGGATAGGAGTCATTATAGAGTTATTATTAATAATTATAGAGCCCTGCTAATGTTAGGGAGTCACTTCAGAGTCCTGGGGAGAGTTATCTCAATGATCATCTCGGGAGTCACAATGATTCTACTTCTACTGCTTTTTAGTTTTAGTACCTTACTTTATTACCGTTTAAGGATTAATGCAGACAAATTGCAGAAATAACTAATATTGTTGCCCTCATAATCATCACTCATTCAGTATCGCTCTCATCATAATTCATGTCAAAACGTATCCACCATATTAATGAGGTATCATATATATCTCTGAACGTTTGGTTTACTGAACGTTTGGTACTGGGTATATCAATATTTGACACAATTTCACACATGTGTATGAGCTTTGAGTTCTGTATACATGTACACAGATGAAAAAGCCCTACGTCTGGTCCTGTATCGTACCACCGAAAATCTGTATCTTAACATCTTAATCTTTGGAAATTCACAAAAAGAAGTTTTAAGAAAGCTAAATCAAGCGTATGACGTGATATCCATGCAGTCCATGGCCAACCAGGAATATATCTAATCATAGTAATACATCTCTTTCATCCACCTGTTATATAAGGGAGAAGCCATTTATTTTAAATAACAGGGTGGGAAGGGTGCGGTGGATTTTCGAGCGAGCGGGTCCAACTCTTTATTGGTCCATATCCCCAAGGGATCCCCAAGGCAGGTTGAAATTGAACGCTGCCGACCCTTTGTTCTGTTGTAAAGAGTGGGCTTTTTCGCTAAAAAGGTGTACTTTATCTCCCCTGAAGAGAAGTCAAAAATATTTTGGTCCCCTCAAATTCACCGCTCCCCTCTTGTTAAAAAAATTGACCACTCCCTAACCTACACCAATACACTGGGCCCCTGTATCTCTCCTTTTCTCAGCGTCCTGGTCAACTCAGACGCTCTCGGTGTCAGTTTCCATTGCCCAGCTGAAGTAAATTCTTTTTTCGACTGGCAGGGGACTGCATGGAAGCAGCATAATCTTGAAATACGACTTGTGACTTATTAAATGAAATCACAAAGATGCAATATTATAACTTTTCCATAGTGAATTCTCACCAAAAAAACATAGGCTACTGCGTGTGCTCATGTGCAGGGCCGGATGTAGGCTTAAGAGAAGGTTGGCAGGGGTTGGGGGTATCGACTATTGAAATATGAAGACATAAAATAAGATAATGCGATAAAATGTGGCCATCAATGATAAATATATAGGAAGGGGCGCTGGAGCAAACTCACCATTGAAATAAAATACCCGACGCAGAGACATCCTCCTGGCGTGCGGAATGCGCGCAGTGAACTGTGGTGCGTTCACCGGCGCGGCAGCTGGTGCCACCTGTGAGAAAATAATGGAACCACTGTAAACCATCATGCCTGCCATGCATTAGTCTCTCGCTGTCAGAACCGCCCTCCCGTGTCCCCACACCGATAGAGACGGGGGCCGAGTCTAGCCATGCATCACCCGGCTCTGGTGATGTGTAAATATTAATGTGTAGTGTGTAAAAAACAACAACACCAAAGTACATATGAAAATGAATTACAATTGAATCAAAGTACAATTATCATGAATTTTAGTTGATAATTTAGGATAGAAAAAAACAAATGTAAAGTCATCATAGAATTAGTGGCAAAACGTACAACAGACCCACGTATAAAACAGGACTGCAACAACCCATTCCGAGGCGGTTTTACTTATCTATCCATCTACATGATTGTACACACGTCACAGTTAAATCCAAATCCATCTCAGAGATTAATGGTTCAAACACCCATTTATTCTAAATTAGCATATCAACAATTAAGCGTATTCATTTTCACTTCAACCCATTTGTGGGAGTTGGCATTCGCTCCCTCTGCAATCTCCATGATAAATTGTACTTTCCATAATACATTGTGTCACCAATAATGGTAAATTGACGAAAATGGGTTGCATCCTCTTGTCTGTCAGAATAGAAAACGAATTTGTTATAATGGAAACGTTTACGTTAATATATATTTCCATTAATTAATCACTTATTAAGTTAACTAAGTGTTTGGCGTAGTTAAAAAGTAATATTCTAGAGGACCTTATTCTGATGACAATTCTTTCAGAATACATTTGGCAATGAAGTCGAAGAGACGCAAACGTTTTCGTTTTGTTCCTTATAGAAAATTGATTTCTGTTCTGCAAAGCACTCCTGGTAGTTGTGTCGCCGATCTCTCACCGCCTTCCATTATTAATTAAAACCCAGTCAATAGTACAGAAGAGGTTTGCTTACAAACACAAGAAAAACTACCTCTTTTGGAGTAACGGTTTTATTCTATATTCATAATATTACAACAAACCAACACAGATTTTACACTAAGCATGGCTTATATAACCTCAGTCGTAAAGATAGTCTACAAAGATCATCGTACACTAGTATAGCATTGTGAGGAGAAGCCTGGATTACATATAACAAAGGCCATATGTGACCTAACATAGGCCATGACTCGAACGTCTTTATTATTCCTATATAATTATATACTATTATCCTGAAAGCTGATTCAATGAGGAATATTTTTTTAAAGACATGGAAAATGCTCACTCTACACGTTGACCCTTAGGCCACACATTTTTTTATTCTTCGGATCTCTCAAATGCAAAGGACATAAAAAAGATAAATTTAGTCTTTTGCGTTTTGCTACCTGAAATCTTAATAATGGCCCAATTTATACTCCGCAAAACTGACATAGGCTATAGCAATTTAATTGGAGCTTCACAATTTTAATTTTAGTGCGGGGGTTTTCGTAGAAGTGCGGCGGGCCCGTGACCAAGAATTAAAAAAAGAATTAAAAAAGTGTGGCCTTACACTAGTTTGATAGTAACTATTTATGTATTATAGAATTCGGGACTGTAATCTATGCAAATATAAAACACGAATTTTCAAAGAAATCTAGTGGGTATTAAAAACAGTTTGGAAAGGGCGGTGCTAAGAGAGAAACCTGTAATAATATTAACATAACTACATGTAATTTGATTTCCACTAATACATGTACAATATGAATACATATCCCAGTGTTCTAAAAGTAACAATTAATGATACCAATCATCTATCAAGGTCGTATAATATAACATTCTGGAATTTAATTAAACAAGGGTTGAAGAACCTGCAACTGTCGAGGAAGAAAGTCAATGAATACACACATTTACCAGGCTAAGATGTATCCCCCTCACTGCCCTCTTTGAAAGTGATAAAAACATAATACGATACCAACATTAAACAACCTATATTTGAATCCATCATGTATGTTAATCCTATCTTTTCTGGCGTGTACATAAATGTATATATACATCATGTCACCCTAGCATTACCATTGATACCACACGCAGCAGGGAAATATGCTGTCCCTATGACAGCAGCACATTTATCCAATACATGTACACGTCCACACCTGTGCATCACTCATATAGCTCAGTCAGTCAGTCCAACTCATTCAATCTCACACATTGATTATTGCTTTCGTCGGGAGAATACTCACCCACGTTCACACCAGTTCGGGCGTCATCTAGACCAGTTAAATAGGCTTAAAATATATTCTTTATGGTTATTGGTATTATTTATACATCATCATTGAACCAACATAATCATAGTTGAGGGAAATATTCAGCAATGAATTGAATTAAACACTAGTCTAAGGTAGGTCCATATTAGCATGATATATCCCAGTAAACTGACATATGGTCAGTGTCTGACGATTGTGAAGAATTCACTCAAACACTTTACACAGAAACAATATGCTTTATAATCTAAAAGGGATATTATCATATTTTAGGGTTGGCTGACATAATCAAATATTAGTCTTCTCCAGACTAACTACCAACAGTCACTGGTTCAGCATGTGTAACTAATTTCCTTGTCATCTAGACCAGTTAAATAGGTTTCATATTTTTCATGGTTATTGGTGTTTTTAAACACCATCCTAGAATTAACATAATCATAGATGACAGAAATATTAAGCTCTCATAATAATTATTCCATGCTTCTCTCAGATTTCTCCCAGCCAAAAATCTCTTTATACAACACATGTATGTACCTGAACGGGCGCATATAAATAATTGTTCAGATAAAATCCTATAGGAAGGAAAAAAAGTTTTAAGATATTGCTCTCAAACCCCTCGGCGAGTCACTGAGCTCAGTCACTCAGTGTGCTTTCACATCCTCCCTCAAGGCTCAAACACACTCTCATCACTCCCCTTCATATAGCTTCGTCTTTGATTATTCCTCTGGACAGTTATATCCATCCTCTTGTAAACAGTGCTGCTTCCCGTTGATTCCCATACCATCCACATGTAATGTTCCATAGTTCATATATATGCTAATCATAGACACAGAAGGAAATGATCAGCTTGGGGTGAGATAACCTCAATATTCAACCTTAATCATTGAAGGTGATGAACATCGACTAGCTCTAACTCAAAAATGCAACAAGAGTAGATCTATATTCCACCATAATGTTTGAGAATGGAGGACATTCTCTACCTCTAACTCAAAATGCAACAAGGGTATAATGTGCAAAGGGGTAGGTAATTCAGTCCGGGAATTCAGTGCGCTGTAATACTGTTCTCTTAGGCAATGAATTGAATTAAACACTACTAAGTCTAGGGCAGGTCCATATCAACACAATGTATCCCAGTAAACTGCCATATGGTCAGTGTCTGACGGTTGTGGAGAATTCACTCAAACACTTCACATGGAAACGATATGCTTTATAATCTAAAAAGGGATATTATCATATTTAAGGTTTTCCGACATAATTTAAAGATTAGTCGACTCCAGACTAACAACCAACAGTCACTGGTTCGGTATGTGTAACTAATTTCCTGGTTTAACACTCCCTATAGGCTACCTACATTTACCTATAACGATAACCATGCTGTCGCACCCTCTGGCGGGCCTTTCTTGAACTGAACTCTACATCCGGGTACTGACCGCGGCACCAGGCAGCGGCGTCCCGTCCTGCAGTGCGTTCTGCGCCTGCGCGTCACTCTGAGCCCTCTAATCGATAGAGGTCGCCACTGAAGTAATCCTCGCCTTCGTCACGTGATTACCCACAGGGCCATGCGCGTAGGGCCCTTCCGGCTGGGCATGCGCACGCCGACACTATTAGAGGCGTCGACACAGACGCTCCTCCCTCCCCTCTACTCAGAGGCTTGCCGGGATGGGGAGGGGGTAAGCTGGGTGGGTGGGTAGTTGTCAGCAGTAGATGTATTGCTTTCCATGGAATGAATAGGTTTTGCACTCATAGCACCCACATGATATATTATACACGCTACCATAGCTGGGGGGAACTGAGCTAGTTGTAGTAGTAGAATGGGAATACTGATCTGCTTGTCAAGAACATGAGTCATGGGCAGGGCAATAGGAGGAAATGATTAGAAAGCTGAGTGTTTTGGTGATCTTCACACCCAGTGGGATAAGAAGGGCTTGGTGGGTGTGTATGGGAGGCTGCAACTATACCAAGGGCACGTGTCGATAACTAGGATTGGTCCTGCAAACACGCAGTGCATTCTAAAACGTCAAACTCAAATAGGTGTGCCTTAGTCGTGCTGCGTTGACTAATACGCAGTTCAACATAATCAACCACAATGTTAGAATGTATATGGTGTATTACAGGTCTACTCCATGTATAGGGAAAGCTGTATGAAACCATTTCAACATTGTCTTATCATTGTTGCGTTTATTTTTTTCAGCTAATGTTTTCAGTTCTTTATATTGGAGATCCAAGTTATAATATTGAGACCATCTAAAAATAAATGTTTACCCTTAAGGCAGTTTGGGGCCACTGCTATCTGCCTGTTATTCCCACTTGGCCGCTATCTAGTAGGCATTTAATTGCCACGTTCTTCAATACAGTTTTACCTTCATGCTAGTGGTCATATACTATTATGCAATATCAATCTGCCGATAAGAATATACTTCTTTGCAATTCCCTGTGAACGACGTTGTATTAACATGTATGTGCCATTCTCACGAGCTAGGCGGCGTCCAAGTGTGACATAAGGGTCATAATCCTACTAGCAGAATTTATAAGTAACTAAATCACTGATAAGTTTTATCTGTTGTATACTGGTAGGCAACTTTATAATCAAACACTAGTTTCTATCGTGAGGAGCCCAGCTCATCAGCATACCTTAAGACTATCATCGAAGTAAGGTATGGGAGGGGTGCACACCTTGGCCCAGGCTGGGTGCACGAGCACTGCAGGTTCCCCATATCTAGACCTGCCAAAGGACACCTTCAAATACAGCAGCTGCCAGTTGCCCCGCGTGCTCTTTCTGACTGGTGTACACTTCTTGCCGTCACTCACCGCCAACCCATAATGGATGCTCCCGAAGGGCTGAGTCGCTCTCGGAGAGAGGTACTTGAAGCTGAACTCAAGCCGGTCTCCCTGTTGGCATTCAGGGGGTGCCAGGGAGGTGTTAAAGGGTGGGCAGCGGTAAGTAACAGAGGTGTGGTTGTGGTGCCGAGCGATAATAGAGGTAATATCGCGCACCAGCCAGGGATGACGCAGCGAAATAGCGCCATGTTGCAGGGCGACGTTGACACTGTCGTTACCGAAGGGCTCATCGACGAGAATTGGCAGGAACATGATGGAGACTCCGTTGACCCAGGGTGGCACCGGCTGACCGGGCTTGACCTCACGATAGCTCACTTCCGGGGTCTGCCAAGTGAAACCAAGCGTAACCACCAAGACCGTGTAGAAGACCCCGACCGTGATGTAAATCGCAAGCTTGAGTGTTGTCTTGAAAGTGTTGATGGCCTTGACGAAGTACTCACACTCTCTAAACCATCCGTAAACACAAAGCCTCGTCGCCACATTCAACATTCCAAACACCCCGGCGGTGACCTGTTTTCCGGTCACATGATGCATGCGACAAGTGACGATATTCAGATTGATCGCCGCCATGGGGATTTCCTCCAACAACAAAACCAAACCTTGCTCGAAAGCCACTGGGAGCTTGGCAATACGAGCGTTAGTCAAAATGGTGGTGACATTCCACATCTCTATTACATAAAGGATGGTTCCAATGATGTTGAAGAAGATGAGACCAGTGAGGGCATCCTCACTAGCTGGTCCAATAACCAGGCCATACTGAAAACTGTCATAGTTGAGATAATGGTAGTTGACCCAGTCACAGATGACATCTGTGGTGGACATGACGATCATGAGTGTCATGATACTCAGGGTGAGATACTTGTCACGCTGACCCTTGAACTCCCACCACTCCATGGTTGTTTGTAGTTAGGGTCCCTCAGACCTGTAGGAGGAAGAGAAAGAATCGAATCAGAAATCTTGATACAAAATACACATTGGCTTGTAAATGAAAAGAAACATCATTGTATGAATGGCACAAGTGTCAACGGTATAACATGATATGAGTTTTCATAGAACAATGACAACATCTGCGACTCACAGTAGCAGAGAATGTACGGTACACCCGGCATGTAAGTAGTATATGGAAACATGCCGATTACACCCGGCACGTAAGTAGTATATGGAAACATGCCGATTACACCCGGCATGTAAGTAGTATATGGAAACATGCCGATTACACCCGGCATGTAAGTAGTATATGGAAACATGCCGATCACACCCAGCATGTAAGTAGTATATGGAAACATGCCGATTACACCCGGCATGTAAGTAGTATATGGAAACATGCCGATCACACCCGGCATGTAAGTAGTATATGGAAACATGCCGATTACACCCGGCATGTAAGTAGTATATGGAAACATGCCGATTACACCCGGCATGTAAGTAGTATATGGAAACATGCCGATTACACCCGCCATGTCAGTAGTATATGGAAACATGCCGATTACACCTGGCATGTAAGTAGTATATGGAATCATGCCGATTACACCCGGCATGTAAGTAGTATATGGAAACATGCCTATTACACCCGGCATGTAAGTAGTATATGGAAACATGCCGATTACACCCGGCATGTAAGTAGTATATGGAAACATGCCGATTACACCCGGCATGTAAGTAGTATATGGAAACATGCCTATTACACTTGGGATGTAAGTAGTATATGGAAACATGCCTATTACACTTGGGATGTAATTAGTATATGGAAACATGCCTATTACACTTGGGATGTAAGTAGTATATGGAAACATGCCTATCCCATTCGGCATGTAAGTCGTATACGGAAACATGCCTATTACACTCGGCATGTAAGTAGTACATGTATATGGAAACATGCCTATTACACTCGGGATGTAAGTTGTATATGGAAACATGCCTATTACACTGGCCACAAAGGCTTTAGTTTAGAGTTCATATCCCACAATACATAGGTTCCGGGTATGCCCTTATCCCTGAACAGGGAATCACAATCATGATCTGCTGTAAGATTTCTTGATAATGACTGAAAGGTACACTTCATCTAGGTATATGATGCAAAATCACACATCTACTCCAATACTGTATATAGACACCTCTAGAGTCAGTCCTGCTTTCTCACCATCCCATAGACCCAGTAACTGACCTACAAGCACGCCCTCCCACTCAGCCCTCCCATGTAGTCCCCAAACTACCCCCTTGGCCCCCTACTACAGGTCGCCCAGGGACATAGTTACCTGGGCCTCATTACCCCACCATGTAGTCTATTCCACGTGAATCCCCCTTTACCTCCACCTAATCCCAACACCCCTTATTATCGACCACTGCCTTCCCCTAGCGGCGACTTTGGGAACTGGTGTTCACACAGCAGGCGGCCAGGGGGCGACACCCACGCCTGCCCCCATGAAATCAGCGCCGCCTGGTGGAGGCTATAGGGGCGTAGTGAGTCGACTGCAGCGCCATGCTGGCAATAGCGACGGCAGAGAAGAGAACTACATTGTGCTTGTAGCATATATCTTCTATATCACCCCCACATGTATATGTGTTACTGTCGCGTCAACTGGCCTGGTACGAACACATTTGGAAACCCCACCGCCATCACAAGACTGATGATATTCATGCTATATAATGTCATAACGTAAAGCACTGGTATTGGTTTTGAAGGCCTTTAACTGTCAAGTTGACAGCAAAATATTGACTGTCGAAATGACTACGGAACGATGGAAAAAATATGCATAATTGGGTCAAAATGTAATTCTGATAGGGGGGTTGGGTATGTATCCCAACGGTCTGGGGATGTAGGAGTGTTACCAGTGCCCTTTACAAAATGGCGCCTCGCATTGTAGGACCCACTGCAGCACTATATGGGCGGGCATAATGAGGTTAGTGAGCTATAAATAGACCGGTGAGCTGCTCAATGCCCGTTATGATGTTATGATGCATGGAGGAGTTGCTGATTAGATTAGGGACGCCTCAGTACCGCCATCTTAACCTTTAAATGCCGCATAGTACTTCGATGCACTAGGGACGTTAGCGTCATGATGCATGAACCATGCAGCCTTGGTGGGTTGCATTCATGCATCATACCGACTCTACGAGGTGGATGCACTCATGAAGGGTCGGCATGGTACATGAATGCAGTCCTGGTGAATAGACTCCCCATGAAGGTATCAGGAATGCATTCACGCATCATGACAACTAAAGACATACTGTATACTAACACAGTATGTGGTGCTCAAAGGGTTAACTCCACACAAACAGGCGCGACCCCTGGTGAGGAAGGTGGGAATCATAGCAGCATGATATCCGGTGGTGCCAGGGGTAAAGTGTTCTTTACACACCTGATAAGCTGGGGGAAGGGAATAAGTGGCTCGTAATCCAAAATAAATTAACTTCAGACTTGCTTTAGGAAGAGCTCTCAACTATGCGTAGCAGTATATTTTGAGATATGTTTTCCCCTCAGGAACAGGTATTAAATGTAGCCTGAGGGGGGGGGGGGCAGGGACCTGCCTCTACAGCCCTCGGCAACCAAAACTATTCCACCCTATTTTGAACAAAGGTAGGACCGTCGGTCACAGGCCCGTTTTTACATTGGACAAACCAAGGTTTATAGAAAGTAAAAGAGAGAAACCTCATGCCATATGGCCCAGCAGAAAAATGATTTCATTTCCAAATTGGGTGGAAGTCATCACTACTACAAGGTCCACTATTCCAATGTACCATTCCTACCCCTCAGCATGACAACAACAGGAGCAGCTCAGCATGAAAGGTAACCCACCACTAGTTCACCAACCACCCCTATAATGACCCTCTCAATGCAGGTATCAGTACCAGCCATAAGGGCCGGAGACCCAGGGCATGAGCAGCTCAGGGTTAGCCTCAGCAATGGCATGAGCAACTCGGCAGTTGCTGGTAACTAACCTAATTTACGCTGGTTTATCTGAACTGCCCATCTGGGGCGGGCGGCCAGGCCCTCACGACCTGTCCCCAATACAAATAATGGGGTTCAGGGCCCTACGTCACAGACTTATGCCCAGAGGAGCCGTTAGTAGTAGAGCTGGTGGCTCCCTCTACTGGGGGATGATAGAGTGAGCAGCTCAGTGTGACTCTCCAGCCGAGACCTTGGACATGTGTTTAGCACAGTATAGTATATATGCTTGGTAGTATACGATTGGAGATTGCTACGGTGCAATGGTCAGGTACCCGGCAGGCGATCTGGGGTTTTGGCCCTTTCACTTAAATCCTATCACTGGGTTTACTGTCTAGATATTTGCTCGTTTGTACTATGTGTCAAATTCTACACTTTCTGGACCAAGGCCAAGAAAATCAGTTCCGACCCTCTTTTTCCCCTCTTCATTGTTACATGCCAATCGGACATTCAATAATGATTTAATACCAAAAGCCCTCAACTCGGGCCTTAAAACCGGGGAAAACAGGGGAAAAAATTATATGCAACTGCCCGGTCTGGTTTATATGACCGTTTTACTGGAAACCAACATTTCTTCATTGGCCTAACTGATCATTTTTATGTGTCAAATTCACGCATGTGGTTCTTCAAAATTGCACAAATATAACCCTGACTCTAACTGAACACCCAAGTATCCAAAGAAAGAATGGGAAAAGAAGGACCCCCCCTTGACACCCCCACCACTGATTGTGGATAGTTGGGCAATAATATCTCCAGCATTCCCTGAGTGTACTTAGTTCTGACCGCCAGGAGACAGACAAGAGCACAGGCTTAAACTAAGTAGATGACTATATATACTGATATAGGACAAGGTATGACAGAGCTAGACGCCCATCATCTTTCAACCCTAGATGGCCCTACTGTGTCATGTGTTTGGCCATAGAGGGTAGCACATCTAGTTAGCAGAATGTAAACTACTTTGTCCACCATCATCTTTAGCATCATCTTTAGACTTCAGATGGTGCCGCCTGTCTATGTCCAAACACATGGTAAGTAGGGCCATTCTAGGGTTAAAAGATGATGGGCGTCTAGCTCGGTCATACCTTGTGTTTTATTATAGTCATTTACCCCAAGCGTAAGTGTGCTACTCAGTTAAAGCCTGTGGACAAGAGGTATTTAACGCCTGGCGGCATGAGCTGTAGCCGTGTCAGGTGTTGGAGATAGGGGAGCAGCTCTCCTCCAGGGTGGGGTTATCACACATGGTGGTGAGTGATGGCTCCTGGGTGTCCTGACCCGCCAGCCTGGGGCCTGAGGGGAGGGAGCTGCGTGCTAAAAATCCAAATACACAAATCTCCACCCCAGCCGAGCTCTCTGCCGGGGGTCTGTAGGTAGAGTAGGCTATTTATAATGTGTGTGTGGCCAGTTCCAGTAGTACACCACAAAGTGTTAATCAGTAGAATTTCTAGAATCATTAAAGTGGCATAATCACCAAGCGTATTCCACTCACAATTCTAGTACTGTTCTAGTCTACTATTTGGTTAAGTGTGAATGGTGAGAATGCCCCTTTAATAGGAATGAGAGATTGTTAAGGAGTGTATAGGCTTCCATAAACGTCAACGTGGCTCGGCGTTCCAGCATAAAGGCACCGCAGAAAGATCGCTATTCTGAATCAACACAAATCCGTATGGTTTGTAAATTAGACTATACTATACAGTTTTATATTTACTCTCAATCAACTCTGAGGCCGCGGCAGTGAGGACAGTGCTGACAGTACAACTAAAATCATATTAGATACAAACACCCATTTCTATACACCAGTACAATGCATTACATTTTAGTAGGCATCCTTACTTGGAAGCACTTTCGATTAGAACGATATCCAAACAGGTTCCAAATACATTTATTTAGATCCATGGTGCGATATATCAGGCCTGAAAAGAATAGACAGGGCATATACTATTAGCGCAGCTCTAAAGCTCCTTAACATTAGAATTCCTAATGCTATGAGAGCTCTAAGAAATGGCGCCTTATTCAATGGTTGAAACCATGCAGAAAGGAATGTAGCAACCTCGGAGAAGAGAGTGTTATCTCTTTCATTCGACACTAATAAGATTAAAAAAGGTTCGAATTTAATTAAATTGAATAGTCTAATTTATCCCCCTCTAGTATTATTGGGAAGGCTATCTCTCCGACGCCATCTTGGTCTGCAGTCAGTTGCCATGGTGACCGATTAGTGCGCACAGGTGGCGCTGCTGTCGCCGATCCCATCTGATATGTCAGCTAGCCAATTGCTGCCGTCGTCTCTTTTATTGTAGCCAATCACCATGCGCGGCACAAAGCAGTGGCTGGCCGCCATTTGCATTGGAGGAAAAAAGGTCCATTTTGGACTAATGGTTTGTAGTGAAATATTACATTATGAATGTGGACTGAGAGAGAAATCAAATAACATAGAAATAAAAGCGACTTTGCTATAGATCTAATCTTCGTACATGTACCAGTTTATCCTGTACTATGAAGCCTGGGGAAAAGCGCCATTTCCATAAACTACTCACACACAACTTAAGACCGCTTTGGACACCTCGAAACGGGGAGGGGTGTGTCAAATGCCCCAGATTAATAACTGAATACCTGGCCCAGACTCATAGCTAGGATCCGTTGAGATTCAGCGAAATTTAAAAATGTTCCAATGTGACTGACCTCCTGCATGCAGGCACTATAGCACAACATAGTCGTATTTCAAAAAGGTTTGACGTTAGTGCGATCATGTTCTATTTCCTTAAACTTTGTTACATATGATTATTATGATATGCAATAAACTATAAGTGTAAAGCCTTTATCACACACACAGCTGTCATACAAACAATGGGCAAAAGCTGTAGACGTTTCCCTTTGACATTGTCGCGGAAGGAACATCCAGAAGGAGAATGCAATAGAATTACACAATTTGTAAGGAAGCCTAATTGTGTGGCTGTCTGATCTCTCCCCTGTCACCATGGTGTGACGGAGACAAGTAAAGCCACACCGTGTTAGCCAAGCTCTAATTACACTTTCTTCACCATAATTAAATTTACGCTTGGATGTCCACACCAGAAATTAGAGCCTTCCATTCATTAGCTCCATGATTATTACAATTCTGAATGCACCTCATCTCCCGAGTTAAAAATAAATGACACCTCAGCCCACCTTCACCACACCATGTAATGTATTTTCACAATGAATACCAGCTCTATTTTATGAGACCTGGTGGATGGTAATTTACACAGGCTAGAAGTGTAATGAGGGGAAAGTCAATAGCTGGGAAGAGGAGGGTATACTGAATCATTCGCCTGGCAGCCCATCATAGTCTAAAAGCAGGCGGGAGGCTTATTTAATAAATCAATTCTGGTGGCGCGAATGACAGTAATTAGCATATAGATCGTTCATTACGCCAGCACAATGCAGTGGGTGGTTCGAGATTATTTTTCTTCTATCGTTTTCTCATTGGACTAAGTGAGGCATATAGCAGTGTATTTTTAAACAGAACGTGTGGATATAATATATAGATGTTCCCAATGAGAAACGCATGGGTGAACTGTTATGTCGCATGACTGAAGTCTAGTATGGTACCGGCAATTTATAAGTTATGTTATCTTAGAAAAGAGATATCGGATAATAATATGCACTGATATTGGACTATTATGCATCTACGTCCATATAAATATGAGGGCGTTCACATTGCGCTTGGTAATTCTAAGTTTATCTATGCTAACACAATCTTGCAGAAGGCAAGGGAAATTTCCACCTTAATTCCCTCGTGTTGTGTTATTCTGTCTAACATTAAACGATGGGCATATTGTCAGGTCTTCCGAGGGATATTCGATGTAACCACTATTAAATCACATTAAGTCATTCCCACTGGGTTATGTGTTATGAACAAGCAATGTTTGAAGAAACTAAACGAAAATAAGAATGAGAAAAAATGAGGGAATGGGGGTCAGTGATTGGAGCCAGTGATTGAGACGTGCTGTAGCGAGCCCCCAGTACGACGCCCTCTACTGGGTGCTGGAACACCTTACAGACTAATTGCCTTAATTGGCTGTGATCCTTAATTAACTGATACAAGGACCACTAAACCCCCAGCCTCGAGTCCCCTTTTTGTCTTATTTCGTCGGAGCTCACCGTTGCTTCTGGCGTTGGTTGCTTCCTGGTTGTATTGTATCGGTAAGGTGACGTTAATATAACTCATAGCTTTATGATATAGAACGGCAAATATCATCGGACAGTATTGCCTTGTGACCCTTGTCTTTATGTCATATGGCCTAATCTAAAGTTTACTACTCGGGAAAAGATGGAGGTGAAGGGTTACTTATAGTGGGGTACCTTAGCCCCCAAAAGAGGTCTGATCATTCATTTTGTGATAGAAGCAACAGATTTGGTCCAGACATACTTTGTAGTGTACTTTTTCATTTCAGCAAGGGAGCCACGTCAATTTTTTATTTTTTAGGTCAGTTTTGGGTAGCGTAATTAGGTCAAATATAAAACCTGGAAATATACAATTAATATTTCACAAGCATTATCCTTTGTCACATTGCATTGTTTTTATGATCAAAGTCTGTCCCCATATGTGTTGTAACAATCCACATTTTTAGATTTCGAAGATTTTACCTACATTAGCCTAATTAGCATAATTTGCATATATATGCACCGAATTTAGGTCATACACAGATCTCTAAGGTAAAATCATGAAATCTGGTCCAGACATACTTTGTAACATACTTTTTCATTTCAGCATGGGAGCCACATCAGTCTTTTATTTTTAAAAGTCAACTTTGGGTAGCGTAATTAGGTCAAATACAGAAAATGGAAATATACAATTAATATCACAAAGGCATAATCCTTTGTTATACTGCATTGGTTCCATGATCTAGCTTTACCCCATATGTGCTGTACCAATCCCCATTTTTAGATATGGAGGATTTGACTTATATCAACCTAATTAGCATAATTTTAGTATATATGCAGCTAATATAGGTCATGTATATATCTCTGTGATAAAATCATGAAATTTGATCCCAAACATATTTTGTAATGTACCTTCCATTTTAGGCTGAGAACCATGTACATTTTTGATTTATAGGTCAAATTTACAGTTCTAATTCAAATAAAGAAAATAGGAAATTATGTGTTTAATTGTATGCAGTGGTCATTCTGAGTCTTATTACATTGATTACAGAACCTAACAATAGCCCCAGATATGCTCTAACAATCCATACCATAACATCTTATAATCTAACATGTGCTTGATCTCATTTGCATAATTTGCATATTAATTTCTATCTATGTCATCTAGGACCTATGTATCTAGGTCATACCATTGGTATATTTATAGAAATATCAAATATGGTGCAAATGTCAAAACAAACAGTATTGAGGGAAGAGGTTCTCAAATTAGGTTCAATTTGTTTAAGAGTACTGTGTTATATAATGAGTAGGGCAAAAGAGTCTGTTAACACCCTAAATGTAGATAATGTCAGCATTGATGCTATGGATATCAGTGTAAGACCAGGTGCATTATGCACGTTGGGTACCAGTTCATATACGGCATTTATATGGTTCAATTGAAATACACTCATCCAGAGCTCAATGAGCAATTCATGGAATGAAAGTAAGTCACTTAGAGGTCAAGCCATAGATGTTCATTCACAGTACGTGAGCAGTCCCATGAACAAACAAATAAAGAGATCAATTGAGAGGTGCTATAGGGTTAACAGAGAGTCATGCAGAATTGGAAAAAATGACTGAGTTGTATCTGAAATGGAAAACTTCATGGAAAACAGGAAACCTTCATTTAAGCATCACAAAGGAGCTCCAGGAATACAGGAAATATATACAAAACATCTTCGAGGATTTTGGAAATCCATTTCTGGAACAAGGCAATGTATTATAGAAAATGTAGCATATGGTATAAGATATACACTCTAAGAACAGTGTGTTGCGGGAACATGCATAAGGATTTCAACACACAAATTTGCAACACACATTTGAGTTCAACACACTTTTGGCAAAGGGTGTGTGGTGTGTAGTGTGTTACACCAAAATATGTGTTAAAAGTGGCTGGAGAAAAGCGTGTTGATAAGTGTGTAAACGTAACACACTGTTCTTAGACTGTATAATATCTCCTATTTCACACATTGTAGGTTCATCAATCAATACAAGATGATGGGTGATGCATAAATGAAAGCGCATCACACAATGACTGTACGCATTTATAATCATGTTGTCTAATGTATTACACAATGGAAGAATTATGTTGATGGATTATTTTCCTGGTTTCATACCATATACAGATCTTATTTCAAGTCTTATCATATTCCAAACATTAAGGGCAGCATCCTCCGCTTGGTCTTCCCTTAGAAGTTCTGTGATTCCGAATCAAAGGACCTTCACCATCCCTGGTATTTCTATATGCAGTCTCTAATGAAGTATACATTGCAGATATTCCCCAAAAAGAGCTTCAGGAGAAATGATGTTCTCAGATCTGCAAATTCTTTAAAACAATCTTCTAAAACCTAACAAATCAAACGGCTTTATCGAATATGGAAGGACATCATAAACTTTAAAAGGTTTTAAATTATTATCATATTGAAATGATTTACCATCCATACTCTTTTTAATACATCATTTGGCCAACATCTTTATCTAACTGATTCATACTACTTTCCAATATATTATGTTAACACACTTGTGCAACCTTTGATTGGGAACAAGTTCCTACATTTTAAGTTACCTCCCTACACAGAATTCTGATGATCTAAATGCCCCGGCCCTTAGTCTGTACAGTGGCTATCCCAAGTTGGTCATAGGGACATTGGTCAGGCATTACCAAGTGCTATTCAAGAATGACTGAGGCAAAACAGCATTATGAGCAATGCCTTACTCTATTGACTTAGCCTAAAATGGAAAGACTAAGGTGAGTTGGTCAGTAACAACCAACCTGGCAATACTAACTAACCTAGGTTGGTCGTATAGGGACCAAGTGCATATACAGACACCAAGTGCCGTCTAGCTCTAAGGGAGTGATCATTTTTTAACAATAGGGGGGGGGGGGGTCGGATGGAATGCACAAAATTTTACACCCCTCCAATGAGGAAAAATCTGTTACCCCCTCCTCAAGGGTCAAAAATCGGCGCGGGTGGGCCCTTTGAAGCAAAGTAACGCGGGCATTTTGGCTCAAAACAGGTAAAAAATTGTTGACCCCCCCCAAGAGGGATCCAAAGTGTTTACACCCCCCGTCAAGGGGTCCACATTTTTTTGATCACCCCCACAAACCCAGCAGCCCCCCCCCCTGTTGTTAAAAAATGATCACTCCCTAACCAATGGTTTGTGTACCGCCTGATTCACACTATTGTGAGGGCAGAGAATGCCCGCAGAATATCGATCATCCTAGGGGCTCCCACGTTGGGCTATTCACCAAGTGAATGGAGTCTAATCATTGAAACGATAAAGCCGAAAAGACGCATCAAAAATGTAAATATGATGCTGTGATGGGACTTAAGTATGAAGGACATTATAGAGAGGTATAACTTTAGAATATGCTATTTCAGAGTGTGAAATGTGAAATGGTTAAAATGTGATAACAATTATCTACAATGGAGTCGAACTGATTGTGAGGATAAAGTCACTATTTGTAACAGTGAAAGGGCAATTAAACCTTATACAAAATATATGCTAATGGTATCCTACTTGCACAATGATGTTACTCATTATCGGAATTTTCTAGACTTTAAACATAGCTACACCTTCCGTTAGATTAATAATAAAACGTTAATAACCATGCTATTTTCATTAGGCATTACAACCCAAGATATGGACTCACAACTCATTTTCTCACATGACTCAAATATATGAGTTGCTCATACAGAGTGCTGCCATATATCTGTGATATGCTAATCTAATGTGAGCTGCTCCAACCCTAGTTATGTCATTTAGAGGCATATCCCCATGAGTAAATGATAGCCAAGGACAGCCCTTTCTGTCAGCCCATCAGCGGCAGGCCATATAATATGAACATAGCAGAGTGACTGTAATGGGAAGGTGTACTGTCCAGCCATCATACAGACATGACAGAACCCAGCTACCCCATTAGTTCTGGCCACCCTGACCATTCCGGTATATATCATCTCATAGTAATAGGTCCTGTCTAACATATCCTCTGTTGCCAGATGGTCAGAACAGGTAATAACCTTTTTCATAGGGCCATCAAGTAGTGGTCCCTCTCCTTACTACCTCTGTGCTTTACTGTAGAGAGGTTAGGGTGCCCACCTGGGACTAGAAAGTCTTAGGTTGCCGGACTATTCCCATCATTCCTCAACAGCTGGTGCTTTCCCAATGGGGGTCCGTACTGATGTACTTTAGAGACATAGGGACCTATCTGCCCCCTGCCAGTTAAGTCCCCCTCTTGAATATTGAAAGATACTTACATATGCTATTTGTTTAGCATGCTACCATATGTTACTCAGTGCCTTATTTATAGATTGCCATTTATGTCCTTATTGCTTGATTTGCCAGATCTAAGAGAGAACAACAGCATTTTTGATTTCCAAATGGCAATTTGACCGTATTAGATAAAAACACTGCACACCAGGCTATTAATGCATCCTCACTATGTGGTTCTTTTGCACAGGAACTTCAGCAATTTCCACATGCCCATCAATATGCATGCTGTACAAAGCTGCAATGCCCATCTTCAGCAAGGCCTGTCACAAGCCGGAACCTGGTCAGCAAATTCCCACCAAATGCTGTGTGTATCCGGGAATAGCGGCAACGCTGAGCGGCTTCGGCCTGCATTATTGATGTGACATTGACAGTCCGCTTTGGGAGATGGGGTAGTGACGGTCACCTGGACAGATGTGTGCTTTTAGTCTGTTAGTAATATCATGGTCACCAGGACAGACACGTGATCTGTGGTCATAATATGGTGGGCCATAACAGTGACAGGTCACCAGGTTAAAATGTCCTGTCCCGATATCATGGTGGCCCATGGCAATGACAGGTCACCGGGACAGGCACTCACTGTTAGTCTGTCCCTGTATCATGGTGCCCCATGGCAGTGACAGGTCACCGGGACAGACACTTGCTGTTAGTCTGTCCCTGTATCATGGTGCCCCATGGCAGTGACAGGTCACCGGGACAGACACTTGCTGTTAGTCTGTCCCTGCATCATGATGCCCCATGGCAGTGAAAGGAGGACAGACACATGCTCTTTGCCCACATCATGATATTGGTCAGGCATGATCAAGTGCTATTCAAGAATGACTGAGGCAAAACAGCATATGACTAATGCTTTACTCTAAAGGTCTTAGCCTAAAATGGAAAGACTAAGGTGTGTTGGTCAGTTTACTTACCAAGCTAACAATAATAACTAACCTAGGTTGGTCGTATAAGAAGCCAAACGATTACTTACTTGGTTAGGCAATATGGTGACTAAGAGATTGGTCGTGTAGGAAGCCAAAGAATATCAGTGTATACATGCATTATTTACCTATATACATCGCTAACATGTTGAGTTTAATGATTGCTTTCGTTTGTTCCAACTGCATAAGACAATGTTCATATCCCCTCTGCTAGTATTCACATAATCTATAGTATGGCGAGATTGCTCCTGATTCCAGCCATGAAGATGAATCTGATGAGGTATCTATGCAGGGGAATGTCAGCCTTGAACAAGGACCCATCTAATGCTGATTATGGGGTTTGTTTAGTCTGCCTCCTCCCAGTCACAAGTAGCTGGTAGATTAACACTGTTCATGCTGAACAGACACCAAGTGCCGTCTAGCTCTGCCTGCTCTTAGGGAAGGATCAATTCATAACAATATGGGGGGGGGGGTTCGTGTGGAATGCGCAAATTCTTTTAGACCCTCCTCAAGGGTTGAAAATCGGCACGCGGGGGATGTTTAAAGCATAGTAACGAGCGGGCATTTTGGCTCAAAACAGGTCAAATTTCTTTTACCCCCCCACTAAGAGGGGTCCAAAATCTTTACATCCCCCATCAAGGCATCCAAATTCTTTTATTCCCCCCTGCAAACCCACCAGTCACACGCACCCCCCCTTGTTAAAAAATGATCACTCCCTAACCAATGGTTTGTGTACCGCCTGATTCACACTATTGTGAGGGCAGAGAATTCCCACAGAATATCGATCATCCTAGGGGCTTCCACGTTGGACTATTCACCAACTGAATGGAGTCTAATCATTGAAACGATATAGTCAAAAAGTCGCATCAAAAATGTAAATATGATGCTGTGATGGGACTTACTAAAGTATGATGGACATTATAGAGAGGCATAACTTTAGAATATGCTATTTCAGAGTGCGAAATGTGAAATGGTGAACATGTGATAACAATTATCTATAATGGAGCCAAACTGATTGTCAGGATAACGTCACTATTTGTAGCAGTGAAAGGGCAATTAGACCTTATACAAAAATATGCTTATGGTACCTTACTTGTACAAATTTTCAGACATTTCTAGACTTTAAACATAGATACACCTTCCGTTAAAATTAAAAATAAAACATTAACATTACAACCCAAGATATAGACTCAAAACTCATTTACTGACATCACCCAAATATATGAATTGCTCATAGAGAATGCTACCATATATCTGAGATATGCTAATCTAATGTGAGCTGCTCCAATCAGGTTATGTCATTTAGAGACATATCCCCACAAGTAAATGATAGCCAAGGACAGCCCTTTCTGTCATCCCATCAGCGACAGGCCATATAATATGAACATAGCAGAGTGACTGTAATGGGAAGGTGTACTGTCCAGCCATCATACAGACATGACAGAACCCAGCTACCCCATTAGCTTTGGCCACCCTGACCATTTTGGTATATATCATCTCATAGTAATAGGTCCTGTCTAACATATCCTCTGTTACCAGATGGCCAGAGCAGGTAATAACCTTTTTCATAGGGTCATAAAGTAGAGGCCCATCTCCTTACTTTCCTCTGTGCTTTACTGTAGAGAGGGTAGAATGCCCACCTGGGACTAGAAAGTCTTAGGTTGCTGGACTATTCCCATCATTCCTCAACAGCTGGTGCTTTCCCAATGGGGGTCCCTACTGATGTACTTTAGAGACATAGGGACCTATCTGCCCACTGCCAGTTTAGTCCCCCTCTTGAATATTGAAAGATACTTACATATGCCTATTTGTTTAGCATGCTACCATATGTTACTCAGTACCTTATTTATAGATTGCCATTTATGTCCTTATTGCCTGATTTGCCAGATCTATGAGAAAACAACAGGATTCTTTATTCCCAGATGGCAATTTCACCGTATTGGACAAAAGCACTGCATACCGGGCTATTAATGCATCCTCACTATGTGATTCTTTTGCACAGGAACTTCAGCAATTTCCACATGCCCATCAATATGCATGCTGTACAAAGCTGCAATGCCCATCTTCAGCAAGGCCTGTCACAAGCCGGAACCTGGTCAGCAAATTCCCACCAAATGCTGTGTGTATCCGGGAATGGCGGCAACGCTGAGCGGCTCTGGCCTGCATTATTGATGTGACATTGACAGTCCGCTTTGGGAGATGGGGTAGTGACGGTCACCTGGACAGATGTGTGCTTTTAGTCTGTTAGTAATATCATGGTCACCAGGACAGACACGTGATCTGTGGCCATAATATGGTGGGCCATAACTGTGACAGGTCACCAGGTCAACATGTCCTGTCCCCATATCGTGGTGCCCCATGGCAGTGACAGGTCACTGGGACAGACGCTAGCTGTTAGTGTGTCCCTGTATTATGGTGCCCCATGGCAGTGACAGATCACTGGGATAGATGCTTGCTGTGAGTGTCCCTGTATCATGGTGCCCCATGGCAGTGACAGGTCACCGGGACAGACACTCGCTGTTAGTGTGTCCCCGTATCATGGTGGCCCATGGCAGTGACAGGTCACCGGGACAGACACTCGCTGTTAGTGTGTCCCCGTATCATGGTGCCCCATGGCAGTGACAGGTCACCAGGTGGCTGATCCAAGGTGACTGTCTGACGAGGGATGTAGGGGCTACCCAGCAGGGCCCAATTCCTCCCTGGCCAACCCCTATTCTGCTTATTAACTGAAGGGCTTTTTCACTAAAAGGTCCACTTGATGAGAGGTTCAAATCTATTGGTTCCTCCTTTCCATAGCAACGGGTCTAAACCGCAATACAAGAAATTTAATCAATATCTGTGTTCCATCCGTCCAATCCTGTCGTTAACACAGTTGTAAGCCTAACTGAGAACAGCTCCCGGGAGCAGCTCACAGAGCTGGCCATGGAGCTGCTCACATGAAGCAGCCTGAGCTAGATCAGACTCTACTCCTCTTTCTCTCTGTGAAGGTGAAAGAGTGCCCCTACCCTGGGGTGATTGATTTAGCACGACTGTCTCCAGTGGCAGATTACTTAAAAGACATTGTGCTCGCTATGGATTATCCGCAGGGCTTAGAGGACGGCTTAACCCTTTACGGGCCGCCTGGTGCTTTCATGATGTGCTATGCTCCTTTTTTGTTGTCACCATGAAGCATCAATGCCATCGTTGCGAGTTTACCAACCATGGCTGCATTCATGCTGACCCATCTGGAATGAATCAACCCCGTGGGATCGGCATGATGCTTGAAAGCAGCACCGGTGAGTTATTCGCGATAGCCAGGGCTGCAATCATGCATTATCGCGATAAAATGCAGAAGGCATTAAAGCACTATGTGGTCCTTAAAGGGTTAAGAGGCAGCTTGCCCTAATTCCTCAACTGTAGCGGTGGGATAGGAGGCTGTAGGAGCAGCCTTATAGTATAGCAGGGGTGATCCTAAGCCCTCTTCTGATGCCTCTATCTAGTGTGTGACAGTCTTTTAAGCACGCTAGATATCAGTTTAGAGTCGCTTTTCTGTCTCTTAATTCAGAGCCTTTTTAAGTCTTCCCAATTTTTTAACTTTGACTACATACTTTTAACATATTAAACCGATTGTCAGAGAAAAAGAGGGACATCTGTTTTTCTTGCACTTATCATTGCTAAAAAATGGTTTTGCAATGATACACATGACAAAATGATATAATCTTGTACTGGGGCAAAACATAAATCGTCCTATGTGCATAGTGCATCATGTATACATTTGAACTAAATATCTAACGGTTCCCTCTTCTGAGACAAGCCTATCGTGACTTGTAAAATATGCCTCATCTAGATAGATAGGTAGCCTGATAATGTATAAACTGTAACTGACTACATATACCCTGTTATAAATCAATAGTTCAGACATAAATATCTCAATATAAAAGCAGTTAATTATTGAATAATTCCTTTTGTGAGCATGCTTAATAAATAACACCAAACACACCGGCAGCTGTGGTTGGGTGCTATATGGGCCAAGACAATGAATACTGATGGGGAACTGGTGTTTGTGTGAGCAAAAGCCCATTACATGTCTCTGCAGGCGTCACAGCCCCCCCCCCCACTCACCCACCTGCTCACATAGACCCCTCCCACACGGTGAGCTGCTCATTGACATGTCAGGAGCAGCTCAAACATAGCCCATTAAGGTGGGTCGCTACCCTTGGGTCAAAGTCACTGAAAGTTAACAGAATTGCCCAATTTTTTTTTCACAGGCAGTTTAAATCATATAGAATCGGAAAATGCAAAGAAAAATAGGGGGTCCCGAACTACTTTTTTAAATATAGAATTTTGACAAATTAAAGTATTTACATTTTTTCTGAAAATGAGAAAAAAATGTGGAAACTTCCATGATTTTTTTTCATATCAACCATTATGTGCAGAAACGTAAAACATCACATGTGAAACACCTATATGCTCCCCTTTGCTGCAAAAATACTTTTACAGTTTTACACCATGGCATTCTGGGTAAAAATATGATGTTTCGGGAATGAGTACAAAGAAATCATCATTATTTGTAGCCTTATTGGCTAAAAATAGTATTCAGTATTAACAGAATTCTTTTAAACTCACACAGAAAATAGTTCAGATCATTTGCTAACATATAAAAGTAATTTTGATAGGGGGTCCCGGGCATATTTTTAGGGTTTTGGGCCTTTGAAAATGAAAAATAATGCCAAAAAATGACTAATTTAAATATAAATGGCATTGCATGATGGGTAAAATGGCAAAAATCTATGTATAAAATGGTCATGATTTATACCCTTGGTTATTTTGAGTAATATTATAGCAACTATAGTGTTCTAGATAGTAAATATCTGCAATGTACTAGCTCATGTTTAAAAAAATGAAATATTTTCAGTTACCGATCTATCAAATATTCAAAGTATTACACAATGCACAATATTGCTTGAAATGATCTAAATTTTTAACACAGCTTAGTGAATGTATATATGTATCTGGCTATGCAATATTAGCCCATTCTGATATATTTAAGAATTTAGAGAAATCCAAGGGTAGCGATCCACCTTAAGGAAGAAGCTGCAGAAATTCTACAACGCCTATCTGTAGCGTCTTGTATAGGGAGCCCATAGTAGTGGCGCTCTTTGGAGATGGCACTGAAATACACATACTTATATTATACATACAGGTCAATATGGTACTGAGGCTGTGGACCTTTATAGTGTTACACAGTATAGTGTCTTTGGAATGAATAAGCTGAGAAATTAGTCAAATGAAATAATTTCCTCCATTCACTATGGAATTTTTATAGGGTACATTATGTAACAACATTTGAAGAGTTTGGATGCAAAACGACATAAGCGCCATTTATAAAATGAGGACAAAGATCTGACAAAAATTCAAATTAGGGATAGTGAAATATAATTCCCAATCTTTTTTTCAACGATTTATCATTTTTCATCTCATTAGGACCAACTTAGTATACATTATTTTACCAAAGTACAAGAATTGACCTCTGGGTGTTTTAACCCTTTCGTGCCCAGAACTTTGACAAAAGTGAGTTTTCACTATATCATTTGTGGATTGTGTAACAGTTCAATATTTTGTGCTGAGATATCTTTTATATTATATGTTCTGAAAGCCAATGGAACACACTTTTGTATAATGTATGGAAGAATGTCTACAAACGTTATAATTTGGGTTACCATGGCAACCAGAAAAGATATTTTCCTAATATTAAACAATATTGTAAATATGGTTAATATTTCCAAAAAAGGCCATTTTAGTTTGGAATAGAGTCATTTGACATGGTAAACATGCTTTTGCTATTCTGGATGAGGGCATGCATATTGGAAGTGAAAGAATACCACCAATTTAGTCGGAATCTCCAGAAAAAAACATTAAAAAAGGTTTTTTAGCACTTTTTTTTGCCATTTTTTCAATATTTTCTCTTATTTATCAATATTTCTTTTGCCCCCTTTGGCCAATGCGCGCATTTTAAATGATTTTTAGGCCATTTCTAACCCATTATATTTTATATTCATGCATACCATTGATATTCTATTCATGTCACCATAGAGTATTTGGTATCGTTACAAACCTTATGCAATTGCGCTTCATTTGCACCTAGAATCATCATAATTTGACCACTATAGCCCCTAGAGTGCTCTGTTGAAGATGTATAGGTGTAAAAGCGCGCACTTTTGGAGTTCTGGGCACGTAAGGGTTAACAAAAAGCACTATATGCTTCAAATCTGGGATGGAGATATGTCGTTTTGCATCCAAACTCTTCATTTACCTATATGACAGCTATTATCAGTGCTTTTCTCGCCAGTACCATCTCACGTAATGGCTGCACCCACTAGACAACCAGCTATAGTGTTAGCTATAGAGCAACCCCTGTCAGTGCCTGTTAGTATTGAGCAATCAGTATGGAAAGGCCAAGTGTTAACGTCACCTCGGGAACCAATAGTTTGTACATCAAGGTTGATAGGTCCATTTGCGGTGAACCTGCTGATGTCGGTGAGGGGCTGATTGGCTGGGTTAACCATATTGACCATGCAATCAAGTAGTGCCCTTGGCTACAGGGTTGGCCCCTCCTTCTGGCACTGGCTTGAGTGATGGAAATGTATGCTAGCATTGGTTAGCCTTATGTTAGCAGAAACAGACGAAACTTTCAATAATGATATTTCCTTTAATATGATCTTACTTTGAACTGGTATTCATAAGAAAACGGATTACAGATTTTTTACTTAGCACTTCCAGACATGGAGTATACCATAAGAAACTCTATTAAATGACACAGGAAATACTCATTTTCTATTAAGCTCTCTAAGGTCATAAAGGGACTGCCTCTGTGTCCCCCTTTTGATACAGGATATCCCTTACAGCATATACGTAGTCACTGTCCTGTGCTATCCTATAATGGGAATAACGAGGCATGGCTGTTCCTACAATGTTCCCTTCTTTACTTTGCTGCTGTCACCCTGTGTATGTACCTCAACCTGATCCTGCCTCCATGTACTCAGTTTACTTTGAACGTGGACCAAAGGTATGTGGCAGGAAGTAATGTAAGGCTGCTTTGAGACAAAACTACCCATGGGATGACATGCTAGTTACAAGGTAAATTATTAATTATCTAACTAGTGGTACTTATAGAAGACCATAATTATGTCACTGTCCCAGTTATTATTTGGCTTACATTATGCTACCTGTATTATTTTGTCAAATCTGTGAACATAAAGCAATGTGGTTGTAAGATTTCAATTCCAAAAATTAACTAAAATACACAATTTAACATCAGGGAGTCACAATTGTATGCAGTTACCATACGGCAATCCCTATGTTTAACCCATGGGAGCTCCGTATTCCATACCCCCCATGGAGAACGGTAGTGCCGTGCTCCCTGACCAATGACGTGATTATGCAAAAGTAGTTTAGATGTTTCTTTTTCTAATTTATAGCTGATAAAACATGCAACCAACACAAACCCCACTTTGACATACATTGACATACATGTACATCGTGTGTCACTCGTTTACACCATGACGTATCACATGAAGACTGCATAAACGAGTGACGTACGTACGTCAACACCTTGGAGTTTTGTCTATGTATGCAGAACTCTGTGTAGATACAGCTCTCTCCACTAGCCTCCTCGATTCCCCCTTATCTGTAAACCCTCTGATGAAACACTTCCATAAGCAAGTGACCTTCATTCTATGAAATCAGACCACAATTATGATATGTATCTAAAACCGTCTAGGGAAATATGAACAGTTGAACCTGCACATGATTATCCTTAATAAATATGTGAAGTTCTGTGCACATAGTGTCAATATCTTCCCCTTGAAGAAGCCAGCTATAGGCCCCTTGGGAAAGTCAGCTCTCTTGCACCAGAGGGTTAAGGCTTGGTTCGGGCAGACGTGGGATCTATACTTCATTTGCAGAATTGGACCCCGGACATTTGGGCGTGATAGGGCAGGTCTGCTTAAAGCCCCAGTATCCTCGTGTTTGGACATGCTCGGATAACACTAGAGGGCATTGCAGTGACACCCTTGGCCCCTCCCTCTTTGCCTACCTCCAATACTGTGTACCTTATAAGGGCATAAGGGCATATGGATTGCCCATTCAAACATGCAGGATGTAATAGGCCCTTGGTCAAGTGTGTAACTGATAGGTCACAGGGCCGGCTCTTGCAGGCAAGCAAAGCCTCCACATGATCAGGTAGCTGCACCATGGTATAGGGAGTGGAAATATAAATTATACATGTACATGTATACATATGTAGCTATACCTGACCCTTTAATGGCTCGGAATGCTTTAATGTGATATTCTGGTGGTCTTCATGATGCATGCCGCATTATGCGGCCCTTAAAGGGTTAATACAAGGCAGAGGCGTGAGAGAGATCACAGCCTGCACTGACAGTGTGTGAAGGGTTGGCAGGGGTAATAATTATTATCATGCAGCTTTCTGAGAGCCGTGTGGCCGAATCTGTGAGACGACATGTAAAACCTTGCGTATAAGCTGCACCCCGATTTTGGACCTATCCTATAAGTCGCAGAGACCCTCTGAACAACCCCTGGGAAAACTCGCGTATAGGTCGAGTTACATATACAGTCCTACTACGTCACAGCGACAGTGTGGGCAAACAAAGGCAACACATGCTTAGGTAACCTCACCATGATAGCCAAACACGAGGGTGTTTTAATACACTAAAATCTGTTTTTAATTATCCCTTGGTTAGGCACTTTAATAACGCTGCAGTGGGGTGTCAGATAGGCTGGCAGAGGTGTGATACGTTTTTGGTGGGAAGCGTGAGGGCTCCCGATTTTCGCTGATGCGGAAATCGGCCGTTTCAGTATATACAATATATTTTCATCATACAGTGGGGGTCAGTCTTAAAGTTGAGCCGGGCCTAGAAGTAACAGCTTTCTCTGAGTGATGGGAGGAGGGGGATGTCTGTTTGCGGTGGGCACGAGGGTGTTGCAGGGGGTGAGGGGAAGGTTTGCATAAGTCCTTGCCCACTCCGACTAAGAGAAAGCTGTTACTGCCTAGTTTTACGGATACGGTTGTACTGGCATGGCGGGGTGGGTAGTAGGCCCGGGGGGGGCACTGCCTATATGATCTATATTAACTATGTGCATACACAAAAACCCGGGAAAAGGGTCCTTTTTGGGTCCCACTGGCGGGTCCTTTTTGGGCCATTTTGGAGCAAAAGGGGTATGTTTTTAGATCAAGAATATCCAACCAAAAAGTCGAAAAGTTCCTGTAAAAAGGAGTATATTTCATGATAATTTGTGCCAAATATAGGGTGGTATATCCTACTAAAAGGGGGCCAATTTATGGGGGTAACCCGTTAAAAGGGGTCTAATTTTGGCCAATCAAGAGTATCCCGCCAAAAGGGGGTGCATTATGGCCAATTAGGGTGGTGTCCCACTAAAAGGGGGCTGATTTCTGCACATTTTAGGGGGGTTATCCCGCCAAAAGGGGGGTGTTTTTTGTGGATTTTATCCCGGGAAAAGGGGTCTAAATTCAAGGTGATGTACGCACATGGTATCCATAAATGTGAGAGTGCCCCCCCCCCGGGTGGTAGGGCACGGGGTAGGCATTCTCCTTTGCAGCGGGTAATCACAACAAACACTCAAAGGTATATAGGGAGTGCCTCCCCCAAGGTGTGCAGGCCTACAGTATTCGTACTACAGACCTACATAACTTGAACTGTAGTGACATGTAGGCGGGTCTTACAATGCAAATTAGCAAGCTATAGGAGCAAAAAGGTGGGGCTAAATGCGAGGATACTGAGGCTTTAAGGGTGTGTTTATTTGCTGTGAATGCCCACCTACAGCACATGATGGATGGGTGCAGCATCTCATGGGGGATTCAGAGCCAACTAGGGAGGGCTATATCTAGGTCTTTTTGACGAATGGCCTTTCTTCAGGCTGCTCTATATATCCAGCACTAAACATGTTTACTATGTAAGAAAAATGATATTATTTATAACATTACCATATTGGGCAACTGGATTAAATGGTAAATAATCAAGATTCATCAGTTCTTAATCGTATTGAAAAGAATATGTGTACAAAACCCTAATTCTTGATTTCATATCATAGTGAAATACTGGACAACAATAGGCAGATGATTCTAAAATATCAATTATACGAAAGTAAGCATATTCTCAATGCTAAATGTAATTACCCTGAAGGTTATCAGATTATGTACATTCCAACAACTTTAGCCCGCCTACTCTATATTTATATATGTGGCATACCCCGGCCAATGCTATGACAAAATTGAATTATCATTGACACCCCTAATCCAAGAACTGAGCACAATTTCAAAACAACATGCCTCTACTGATTCTATACAGCTGTTCTCTTCCCAAGGCTACATGACAAGCTTTATATCGAATAGCTTCACTATGGGTATTTTTACCCACAGGGCTTATATACCTAAAAAGACACTACATAGATTCTGGTTGTCTTTGTCTTCTGTAGGATGTTGTGTTAATGAATGTTGAGCTCATTAGTGAGTGGGTGACAGAGCACGCTAATGAAGCTCAGTCCTAATATGCATGCTGTACAGCTTTGTCAGAGCTAGATATTGCAGGATAGAGTCTATTATGTTATTGCTCGAAATATGTGCATCCTAAGTTATTTTACGACTCTCGAGTATAATCTATATAGGCCTAATGATATATTTATTCTCTATCTGATCAAAATCAGTTATGAGCATCCAAACCTTGGGGACAAACAGGGTCATTTTGTGTTAGAATATGGTTAATGAATGGATATGAAAAGGTGAACAGATCTGAATTCATCCGAGACCCAACATGACAAGACCATCAGAACTAATTACAATTTTCCCTCATTCTGGTAACCACAACACTCTTTTTCATCCTAAAGAAATAATATTTTAATACATGAAAAAGGTAACTGGTGCAGTTACTTGATGCCCTGCCTCACCTTTATTAGGGCTTCACGTTGCTGCTTAGTGACAGTTGAAACATGAGTTTTAATGCTGAGGAGTTGGGAAATATTTGATATAGATGTTAGGGCATTCATGAAACTCATAGATTTTTAAAAATAATGGCAATTGCATCATAATTGATACACACAACAACTATTTATTCACTGCCATCTGATTAGCCACACTCAACCTATTACATGTTATATGTGAAAATATCTCTCAGCACCTCACCAATTCTATAATAGTCAGACATGTAAACTTTACCACTAGACAATTGGAATATCGGAGATACGGAATATGACCTTCCAAGGTCCCCCTTTGGTACTTCCCTTTATAGTCACGCACCTAGTTAACCAAAAAGTTGACCAAGGCAAACCAGCCCCAGCACAATGGCTTTAGGCAGGACCAAATTAGCAAGCATTTCTCAAGAAGGTCTCTTTGTGAAAAGTGGAATCCACTTGCCCTGTCAGTGAGGGGTTCTCGCTGCATCAATCATAATCATTATCAACCAATCTATAGTATGCGTGTAATTTAAATGCAACGATTGTGGCTGTAATAGTCTCATGGTAGTGCATGTTGCTGTCAAGTACTTAAGATCCCTGTAAGTATTGAACAATCAGTGTGGAAAGACCAAGTGTCAACATCACCTTGGGAATTAACACTCTGTACTTCAAGGTTGATAGGTCCATTTGCAGGGATCCTGCTGATGTTGGGAAAGGACTGAATGGTTGGGTAAGCAATATTGACTAGGAAATCAGGTAGTGCCCTCAGTTAGAGGCTAGTCCATTCCAGTGCCTTGCTAGAATGCATGCTAACCCTCCATAGGCCTACAGTGAGCGGTATAGACCCATCAGGAAATGGTGATGTGCTTCTCTCTTAGCCTACGTTTGGACTGGTAACCATGATATCACGACAAGGGCAGGTTTCATGATCGATACCTCACGACATTTTCATTGTAATTGTATGTCATTCAGTAAATCTTTATTTGTTGTTCATTGTGTTTACTGATACATTTACTATATTTTGATAAATGTATCTCACTCATACTTTATGAAAATAATCATGGTGCAATGTCCACGGTATTTTTATTCAGTCTGTTGCAGGCAGACATAACCAGTGAGCTACATTACTATACATATAGGATGGGATACGCAATCATGAATATTATGTATAACTACACTGATAATAATACCTATAGTCAGTAGTGACTATACCACCATATTTTGACCCCCGTAGTCAGGGAACTATACAACTTAGTCACATATTAGTCATAAGATAGTCAGTAGTGACTATATGTGGATCACACATATTGATGATGTCACAGGAATGTGTGCACAGGAAACAGTTAGGATACACATTTGAATGGTCCATGGACTTCAGGTAGGCACATCCTCTTCTAAACCACTGTTCTATGGATATCCTTGCTTGTTACATGTTATGTTACAGTTGACTATGACATCTTAAGATGTTATAGGGTGCATGAGTTCTCATGTTTGATAGAGTAATCATGGTATTTTGTTCAAATGTTGATATTAAACATAGAAATACATGAACAGTGTATGTCTAGACTAACAGAGCATAATAGGTCTACACACCTGCCCTGCTCCTACCCTGTCACATGCCCTCCCTTATCCTAGCCTGTCCCTGCCCTGCCTGTTCCTAGTATGTTCATTGCCCTGTCTTATCCTAGCCTGTCTCCTGCCCTGCCTTATCCTAGCCTGTCCCCTGCCCTACCTATCCTAGCCTGTCCCCTGCCATGCCTTATCCTAGCCTGTCCCTTTCCCTACCCTATCCTAGCCTCTCCCTTGCCCTGCCTTATTCTATCCTAGAGCAGGACAAAGCTTGACCTGCCTTTCCCTTATTTCTCATGATTGACTATATCTTTTAGTCATAGTGACTACTTTAGACCATGAAACCATTAAATTCATAGTCATTTGACCATATAGCCCAAATCAGCTGATTTAATGGCTGACTATACATTGACTATATGACTAACTTACATTAGACATAGGTGACTAACTAGGTATAGCCGTTTTTTCTATGTTCACGTGACTATAGAAACGTAGTCCGTAGTGACTAACATTTCTAGGTCTATTATTATCAGTGTAGGTAAGCTGTGACATGATTTGGGCATTCTGTGTTAGAGGGAAGGAATAAAGTATTCATTCACCCTTAAAATTATATCATCCATTACATAGATCTTATTAGTATGACAACCATACAATTCATGCTAAGGTGTGAATGTGATACGCATTATCTTATTTATATTTCTTCATTTTTTATTACTCCAGTACTCATCATGATGAAATCATATAAGATTTTCTCTTTTAAAGCAGATTCATAGTGGTCTTTACTGTGCAAACTGCATGGATTCATTTCTCTTCCATTGCACATAGTATACTAGGTCTAGCTATTATCGTTGGCAATCTATAGTACTTAAGATAGCCTAGGCCCTTTCTGACTTAAATCCCATGCAATTATCTTAATGGTAAAGAGGGGATTACAACACATTGGCGCCTTTATATGGGGTAAATGTCTATGGTTTGACAGATGGCAGCGTCTCAGGCTTTTATACTAAGTCCTAAAGGGACCTATCATGATCTTCCGTAGAGTATACATAGACATTGTGATATGTGACAGAAATGGGGGGAAAATGTTTATGGATATTTTAACAGAATCTATTACAAACATCCCGGCATTTTTGTGTGCATAGCCCCCATTTCAGCCCTTTGAAACTTGCTGGTCAGACAGACAATTAAGCAATTCAGCTTGAGAACATCAATGTCACTCAAACAACGTTTCTCCCCACCAAGCATTGAGGAGATTTTTCTTTTTGATTTTTAATTACCAGGGGTCTAAAATATAGGCTTTTAGAGGACAAAGTCCACATATTCGTAGTTTAAGAATTTCTGTAAAAAAAACTACTTTAGCTCACTGCATCACTCGCACTTTACATTGATATATATGTCAATATATTAGCCAATTTCTATCATGTTTTCATTAAAAGAAAGCATGACTCTTATAATGATGACCAATGAATTGAAGGAACAGATTAATTTTGCTGATGAAGGAGAAGCCAAATGACATTGAAATGACATGGAAAATGGAGTATTTGGCAGGTCTGACTTCAGTCCTCTCAACACCCCACCCTAGGCTACCAACCACCAATCACCTCTGTCTGACAGAGAAATTCCTCTCCAACTCAATCAGCCCCGTGCCTTCTGACAAAAACAAATCAGACATGCAAATTTTATCCATTAACCAATCTGAATATGGGAGAAACCTTACAAGGAAGTCCATTGGCAATTTTTCATGGCCACTCATATTGCAGCAAATCGGCCAAATCAAATGAGCCTTAGTGTCATGGCTTCAAGCAAGACATAACAAGCCATAATTTCTCTAGAAAGCCATCATGTGAATGGTATCAAACAATATAAAGTGGAATTTACTTGCTGTGATAAGATGGACATTTCACTGCCTGGCATTTTAGACAGGTCTATCTCGGCAATCTGTGGAGATGCTATTGCTGATTGAAGAGCGCTAGCACAGCCTCTTTTCCCACATTCTTTTGTTGGATAGAAGCTTTATCGATCATCTGCTACTTCCCTCCTCAAACTCCCATATCTACATTTTTGGCTCTTTCTCCTGGTTCTCCCAGACGAATGAATTCAAGAAAGAAGTCTGGAGCAAACCAACCTTTGTTAAATTCACTGGGGTTGTGATGGAATGGTGGGTAGGACTGGAAGTGCATTCATACAACAGAAAAGGCTTGGCGGGAGGGGGTAGTGAATGGAGTTAAAGACTCTAACGACGCCCTGCCGACACTTCCACATTGCCAACACCGACATCAAAGCACATGACCGGAGGGCAGCCATCCATCCCATAATACCGATCCCTTCCTGGCATTCCCTGATGAGGCTACATCACGTGCCCTTAGAGCAGGTTCCCGGATGTGGGTCAAGTGGCCTCAATGGCATTTTCAGCCAATGGTGATTTCGCTCGTGTTCAGATCGGAAATGGCTGACTTGGAGGTACTTAATGAAAGAATCTGGCTATTGGGTATTCCCACAGTGGTTCAGTTATTTGGTCAGTTTCTTATACTCTTATTTACAGGGATGGAGTCTACAAAGACTATTGCTGCTCTGTGTCCAACATACGTCAAACATATTCTTTTGGTACTCTGGGCAAAATGAATTGTGATATTGGCCTACTGTAAACGTATATATTTACTTGTGTATAACTTTTCGCAAATTTGCTGAAAAGTACAAATTCATGTGTATCTAATTCGTAAATTTTGCAATATGGTAGTGGTATGACCAAAGAGGATAAATATTCACTCTGTAATTTATATTTTCGTGGCTTATAAATTCGTGAAATCCGCGAAATATGTACAGCCCAAAAATATCTAAGTTTACAGTACATAATGTATATGAACTAAACTGTCACCCTATACATGAGCATCATGGTTTCATCCCTGGTACCTCCTCGAAAGCATTTAAACCTAGCATGAAACAGGTAAACATTGATATTGACTGGATCCCTTTCTTTATAGTCCTAAGTATAACTCATAATTGATACTCATTGCTTCCCATTGCAGTTACAATTGGCTATTTAGCCCTACTTGTAATTTCCAGTCTGTCATTACTCGTTTCCAATGGCTTTTACTGACTTTCATCATGCAATCTATCCTTGAAGGCTGGGCTTGAAGGCCATCGGAGGCCGTTTTAGATGTTACCTTTGTAAGTGCTAGAAGACGAGAGGCTTCAAGTTGAAGCATGTGATGGAGAAGGAAGATGTGTGAAATAGAAGGAGGAGGTAGGGGATCCCCTGCATAGTCCACCAGGTGGAGGCACTTAGTCATTAATGTCTCAACTGTCAGAGATGTCTGTACAGGAGCAGTATGTGCCATGACAGCCACCAGGAGATACCACAGGTGGAGGGGCTCAGAGAAGGAAATCTAGTATGTATAATGTACACTAGTTTGGTACCAGTGGCAACCACAAGCTTGAGCCACTATCAATACTTCAGACATTTCTTACAAGCCATACAGTTTTCATTCTTGATAGAAGGGTCCACTATGTCTAAATATTGTGGTTAAGGGATGTCAATGGAAATGCAATTCCATTCAGCAATTCCATTTAGCTTACCTGAATTAAATGTGATGATAAACTATACAATACATTCCAAGAACATCAACAATACAGAGCTTAGTCACCATATTTGAGGGTAAAGGAAATAACCACAATCTCTGTAATGACCTAGCTTTTCATTAGTTCTACCCCATAGATACCAGCACCATGGGGCTTTACTGATATCAGCATACAAACGCAGTGCTGGTGGAGGTCAGATTTGGTCGTGAGGCTTTCATCTTTTGTCACTGTTTTCCTTCTCTCACATAGCTGTGCATAGTGAGATACATCTCTTGTGCTTCCTAGTTTACCCACCTTGGGAGGATGCGGAGCTGAGTCAACCAAGGATGGGCCTTGAACCCACGCACTTGCGTAGATGATAGCACTACCGACTGCGGCACCCCGTCATCTTCTGCAACACCTGTAAAATGATAGCCGTCTTAAATATAGGCCTGGTAGGGGGTAGAAGGCTATCAAGAATACTGTAAGCCCATTTTCCATTTTCCGATTTGGACGTGCAATCGGGAGGTACAGTGTCCAATCGGCAGGGAGAGCCACAACAAACAATTGGTAAGTACACTCTGGGCAGTGTGACTGTTTTGGGTTTACCTGTGGATTGAACGCTCTACCCACTGATTGGACGTCCAAATCGGCTAATGGGAAATACACCTTTACCTTGCGTATAGGCCGCTGCTATTACGCATTGCAAATTAGATCGCCAGTGCGGCTTATAGGATTGGCTAAGTCAGCGTTCGCCTTATACACGATCTTTTGTCGTGGTGCGGCTTATACATGAGTTAGGCTTATACGCGAGGTTTTACGGTAGTTACACACCTGACATGTACTGTAATGAGGAACAAGTAGAATCGTTTTCAGACAGATCTGTGACCGATAATTCAGATTTATATGAGTAAGTACAGCAGTCCCTTTATCAAACGAGAGATTGGCATGTGGATGCATCATCTATCACTGCAGGTGATGCTCTCTGTTCTACAATGGGTAAGTTGCAATGCATGATGTCAAAGGGAGAGCATGATTTATTCCAGTGCCAGATTAATATCAATGCTTTGACACCAGTTTGGAGCTATATATGAGACGTTTTGGATCAGATTGACCCATCTCAGCACTAGTGGCTATCTTTATACTCGGTCTAATATCCATAAATGATGTCATATTTAATGATAACAGGCCATTGGTGAGTATAGTCAATATAAACACAATATACATGTACAAATATATAAAAGACGTAGTAAGATTATGTAATGACAAATATCATTAACAGTTACGGTTAAACCTATGTATGGCTGAGAGAAAGATGATCTGAGCCAGATAGAAATGAGGCAAACACAGTCCTCCCCACGCCCTCGGATATCTGCAAACGTCCAAAGGGAGAAAACTGCTATCACGGCTAAGGCACCTTCATTTGAGACCGCTTGAAAGCATGATATGTATCTATAGCCCACTTGGGAAATAGAGAGGGTTCACACATGAATTCAGATCATATCACCAGTGAATATTATGTGTGGACATATTGTTAACATTCTACTCTTCCCATTAGAGGCCTCTCGGGAAGGTCGCATCAGTTCTCTTGCCCTTGAGCGTCAAGGCTTGGGGAGAGAAGACCCAGGATCCATACTTCATTTGTGGAATTGACCCTGGACATTTGGGTGAGACAGGATGGATGAGTGGGTCAGCTCACTGGTGAATTCATTCACCATGAATTCCCACCGACTCCATGTAATGAATAGGTGACGAGATCTAGCAGGGCAATTTTATTCCAACTGTAGAGAGTTATATCTGTGTCTTTCAGACGAATGACCCCTTTTAGCCTGTCCCTTCTACAGCCCTCCATATACAGTTTTTATAATTCTATTTGTTAGATTCTCATATTTAGAGTAGAATTTAAAGTCTGAAAGCATTACAAATACAAATATATATATATTATGTTCACATGACAGGGAATATTCACAAGGGAGTTTTTCATCACTGAACAACATGAAGCTCAACTATATAGAGTATTGAGAATATGATACTCCAATAACTGGGAATGATTTCGCAAAGCTTAAATGTTAATATTTTTACCTTCATGCCTTAACATAAAAATACACTATACAGATTCCGATTGTCATTGGCTTCTGTAGGATGTCGTGTTGATTAACGAATGCTACACTCATTAGTGACAAGCCACACTAATGAAGCTGAATCCTAATATCATCCTTTATCTTTGTTGGGGCTATTATAGAATACCTGGAATCTTGCATGTTTACCAATATGGATATGATATCCATGACCACAGATCTACTTCTCCCTATACCCAGAAGGGGCTCTGTATACTCACCAGAAAATAGACATCACCAGAATTGCATTACTATACCATTCAAACTTGCATTAGCAGATAGTTAATAAATAAGGACAAAAGGAGAGAACCCCATCTGTAATGATCCAAGAACTAACATGACAGGGCCATCAGCACAAATTACCCCTTTCCCTCATTCTGGTAACCACAACACGTTTTTCACCCATAAGAAATGATCTTTTGTCTCATTGAAAGGTCATCTGGTGCAATCACTTAGTGCCTACCCTAACAGATATTTCTATTTATTACTTTGGATGCTGAGAAGGATATTTGAAATCCGAGCCTTTATGGAAGTAACATATCATACTCAACTTGCTTATTTCTATGGAGTTCATGATTTAGTTTTAGGAAAAAACTTATTTGTCGACAGTCGAGGGAAAAGAGTCCTCCAAGGTAAAACTCAACAATAAAATTGATGCCATCAGCTTTCCAGTGATATCTTTTATTATCAGGTACCACTTCTAGTTTTTTAGTACTGGCTCTCTGAATATGTGTGGTCACTAGCCAATCTTAAATGCCAATAAGCTCTATCTTACTTTATTTTAGAGATATTCCTATCTAATTAGCATAATTATGCTAATTACCAAATATCCTAACTTTTTCAAACATTTGGTCACAGCTTTTGATTTAAAAATGGTATTTACATTCTGTTTTCAGCATAGAAATCGTTTTGGGGCCTTCTATCAATCAATCCTTTAAATTTTTAAATTTTGAATGAAAATCATGTTTCCATGGCAACCAACATATGCAAAAACACCAATTTAGGCCCAAAAACGTTCTTTTCCATTCCAAATATGGAATGTTTTCACCAAAAATGGAATCTTCTAATGTGGCCTATCATATTCTGCATAAAAAAAGTAGTAAAGATGAGTTTTTACCATATTTTGGTCCTTTTTGGACATGGGGCCCCCTGGTGGCCAAAGTTGCTATTAAAGATCCCGCACGGAGGTCGCTTTTCCCTTGTTAATCCACATTTCATCAATTCAATGCATACTTAGACATTGAATAAACCTAACCTTTGTCTTTACTATAGTCGAACGCAGAACATTTCAGTGAAAATCTGCATTCCTTGTAAGTGACGTAATGTTTTCTAATCTAGAAAATCCATGCTAGTATGATTTTTTTAAACATTCCAGTATAATATTCTGATCTTTTCCCAATGATATCGCCTTACATCTCAGGACTTTTGTCCTAACAGGCACATTATTTTGTTTTCTAATTGGTTAAACAAAATTTAATGCAAAAGAGAAGGAGATAAATTATCATGTTTAATGTAAGCAAATATGGTGTTGCATGCTTTCCTGGTCTATACTGATATCTTATCTAATGATGAGTTTTGTTCATGCCCCCTCTATCTAGGGATCTTCAAGTAAATAACCACACTTGTTTATGTTGTGTATAAAAACCATTCAATACTGTGACTAAAGCCATTCATGAGGATATAAGTTAGAGCTTGATTTAACAGTGGTAAGATGCGGATGGAGATAAGGGGATATTGTCATTGTTGTGTGACTGGCTGATGGTGGAAAAGATTGCATTAAATTCTGTTGGTGACGAAGCTGAAAGTAATCTGGCAGATTTAGCTGCATCCCCAGCTCCCCCCAATCCTACCAACTGCCTCTTCATCTCATTTCCATGACGGCATGGATGTTCGTCCCTAAACCAATCAGCCCTGTGCCTCCTGACAAAAACAAATCAGCGATGTAAATTTTATTCATTAGCCAATGGGAATATGGGAGAGACATTATACAAGGAAGTCCTTTGGCATTTCTATTGTAGTTGCGTGCTGAAATTGTCCCAATTGAATGAGCTGCAGCACTTACGCTTCAAACAAAAACCAACCAACCATGCCTTCTCCGATGAATCACTGCAATCTGTGTACAGTGTAGGCCATGAACGGGTTAGTGCTGGTTAAACAGTGTTAGCACAATCTCTTTTCACATATTGAAAAGTGCTATTTGACGCTCCCATCTTTACAGTTTTGCCCCTTTCTCCTGAAAGTTCCCCCCCTACTTCCTGACAAATAAATTCAAAACAGAAGCCTGATCCTGTCACCCATTCTTAAATTCAATCTGAGAGAATGGTTGGGAGGGGGAGGAATATTCATGCACTGGAAGAGGCTTTGGGGCAGTAAATGTGGAGTTAAAGACTCTAACAATGCTTCCTGCCCACCAATACTGACATCAAAGAACATGACTAGAGGGCAACCAATATTTCCTTTGATGAAGCTGCATAACAGTCAGCATTGGAGCAGGTTCCTGAATGTAGGTCAAGTGGCCCCTATTCCAAGGCAATGGCATTTTTACTCAATGGAGATTTTGCTCCTGAGCTGATTGAAAATGGCTGACTTTGAGTTGTTAACTAGAAGTAGAATCGAGAAAGTGTCTGCTTCTTACTTAGTAAGTCAGCTTCTTATCTTATGCCTCCCTTGCTAGTATTCCCGAATTAGCCTCATCTGGGATGCCAATTTGGACCCATTTGATCTGCCCTTTTGCTGGGATCTGTATGGTTGGGAGTGTGTAGGAACTTTGGATATAGACTAAATAAATATGGATCAACAAGGGAAAAGGGACCTCCGTGCGGGATTTTTAGTACCAACTTTGGCCACCAGGGGGCTCTATATAGCCAAAAAGGACCAAAATATAGTAAAAACTTATCTATACTAATTTTTTATGTAGAATATGATAGGCCACATTGGAAGATTCAATCTTTGTTGAAAACATTCCATATTTGGAAGGGAAAAGAACGTTTTTTGGGCCTAAATTGGTGTTTTTGCACATGTTGGTTGCCGTGGAAACATGATTTTCATTCTAAATTGAAAAATTGAAAAATTTGATTGATAGAAGGCTCCACAACGATTTCATTGCTGAAAACAGAATGTAAATACCATTTTTAGATCAAAAGCTGTGACCAAATGATTGAAAAGTTTGGATATTTGGTAATAAGCATAATTATGCAAATTAGATAGGAATATCTCTTAAACAAAGTAAGATAGAGCTTATTAGCATCTAAGATTGGACAGTGGCCATACATATTCAGACAGCCAGTACTCAAAAACTAGAAATGGTACCTGATAATAAAAGATATCACTGGAAAGCTGATGACATCAATTTTATTATTGAGTTTTTAGCCTGGAGGACCCTTTTCCCTCGACTGTCCACGGGTCTTAGTCAATGAGGTCCATTTGACCTGCCCACTTGGGACCAATTGTATTTTAACCGGGGTTATCAGTTGGACCCCAGATGCATATTTAAGGTTGATCGCTACTCATTGAATTTGGACTTCTGCGCAGCTCTCTGCGCATATAGCTCAAAACTGTCAGAATGTGCTAATATTTAAAAGATAGATGCATATATATGCACACTAAACCATTTCCAAAAATTGGACAATTCCAATCAAAATTGAGCATTTTATTGCACTTAAAATATTTGATATATTTTGAGCTAGTGATATTTGCTATTTTTAACATAAATCAAAATATTGGAATTATTTACCAATAAATCGTTATCGAGATTGATATAGATCTCATCACTGTGCTTGAGACAACCAAGGGTATAGGATACATACACTTTTTACCCCGATCCTTGGCATTTTACCCTTTGTTTTGGCCTTTAAATATGAGATTTAGACCTTTTTTGTCAGACTTTTTAACTTCAAAGGCCCAAAACCCTAAAATTATGCCCGGGACCCCCTATCAAAATTACTTTTTTATGTTAGCAAATAATCTAAACTATTTTTTGAGAAAATAAAAAAAAAAAGTCTATGGATTTTTTTTCTCTACTTTTAAGATATTGTTGACAAATTTTGCATCAAATTTAATTAATCGTCCTAAAACCACCACTTTTTTTCACAAAACGTTCGTTTTTGGACCATAATTTTATTTTTCCTATTTCAGGACACAATATAGGATTGTAACGGGTTGACTATAAAGTCTAACTGTTATTGTTGTATATCTATTGTATGTTGTATGATGTAAGACAACACGGTTCTATTGTGTTTAATAACTGTTTTATTCATCTAACTAGTGTCGTCGGTTCGTTACATACACCGACTCCTCTAGTTCGGTTATCTATACGGTAGTGTACCGGTACCACCTTCGGTTACCGTCGGTAGTTGTTACATAAGCATTTTACATAACTAAATCTAACAGGTGGCGCTGCTAGTACGGTCACGTGGCTATGCAGCGCTGTATATAAGACGGCTACTTCTCCATTGGAAGTCAGTCAGGTTTGGGACTGTCGTGACATGACCACCCTGTGCTCACGGGCTTAACTCTATGCTATAGGGTTGCCCACTGTATTATATATCCGTTCTGATCTTGTATATCCGCTGGTTATACTTGTACTATAATACCCAAGAGTTACCTTTACAATAAAGTCGCCGTATATTAAAGTCTAATTTACCTTGTCTGGTTTTTGTACTCAAGTGTTACATACGTAGTAAGAGACCAACTACATTGGTGCCGTGACCACTTGATCGAACCGACCATTGATAGGGTATTAAATAGACTTACAGTATATGGATTACCTATACGATTTTGTCAGCTCGTTCAGCGGCAGGACTAAAACCCCTGCTGAGGAACGTGAAGAAGCCGTACAGAATGTACGCTTCTTCACAGGCAAATCCAATAGGCGGGAGAGCCGGGCAGCCTTGGAGGTGCCCGGTGACGACCTCTCCCAAGAAGCAATAGGTGATCCTATTGTGGAAGCCTTTACCAAAGGAGAGGATGGGGAGCAATCTCCAATCCCGGGACCCTTTGATATAAGCTCCAGGAGATCGTTGGACTCCCTTTCCACGAATCTTTTCTGTCCTGAGGGTCAGAAAATACCGGGTAGAGAGCCTAAAACTCTCGGCCCAGCTGCCTTCGGTTCTACACCGACGGTAGCAGATCCTTCATTGGATCCAGACACGTCGGTTTTCACTGATGGTGCCACTCCTACACCGAACGGTATGGGGGGTGGCGGGCTATCAAAGAAGACTAATGTGGCAACAGAAGCTCCTGGTAAGGGGTACCCGCCAGCAGTAGATGAGCCATCCAGTTTACCACTGGATGGGGACCTACTAGCTGCCATGGGTATCCCCACCAGGAAAACTGAGTTGCATGAGCTCGCGGAAGCCCAGAGGGAACTTGCTTCCATCAATCAAACTAGGAAGTTATTCCTAAGGGAGGTTGATGAGAAGAAAAGGTTCCTACTGGAACTCCAGAACGAGATGGCTTCCCACAAGGTGGAGGTTGACAAACTTTTGCACCAGAGGGTGTCTGGCGAATGTGAGGTTGCAAGCTTAACTTCCTTGGGAAAGGATTTGAGCACGCAGCTCCACTTAGCCAGACAAGACCTCGCAAGCTTAAGGCAAGTCAATCAGGACCTGAAGACGAAGTCGGAGCAAGTACCACCACCTAGCACGGTGGTACCTCCAGTCATACCCGCACCCAGTGTGTACACGACAGTGACACCTTCAAGTGTCCCGCCGCTAGTACACACCACGGTAACAGGTATGACACCTCAGATGGGGGCTAGCTATCTACAGACTCCGGTCTGTGGGGGCGCCTTTGGAGGCACGGCAACACCTCCAGGGTACACCCACCCATCTACTGGTTCAACGATGTTGAACCAACAGCAGACCATGGTCTCAGTTCCAGTACCGAAACCCAGAGCTAGACAGGGCTTAACTCCTGTCCAGCGGGCTAAGTACGACCGGAACCCGGCTATTGAGAAGCTGGGGACAGACATCGTCCCGCGGGACATCGATGAACTGGATGAACGGTATGCTCCTTTCAACTTTGGGGAGATCAAACATCCTGATGCAGCCCGTCAAAAGGCCATCGATATTCCGCCTTTCACAGGGTCGCCACCCTGGAGAAAGTACAAAGTTCGGTTCAAGGCTATTGTGGAGAGCAATCGCTGGAACAATCAGCAAGCGCTGGTTGCTCTGAAGCAAGCACTCTGCAACGGGCCAGGTGAACCAGCCCTTTTGGCGTTCGAGAGAGTGAAGATCAAGACATTGAGCTCACTTGAAGAAACAGCTGAATGGGCGATTGGGAAGATTGGTGAGCATGACCCAAGGACTCAGCTGCTCAAATGTGTCCAACGCAAGGACGAGCATCTGAGATCCTACGGATTTGCTCTACAGGAACTGATATCCGAGTGTTATCAGGGATGTAGACCTGACACCCCCACTGTCATCCAGGAGTTAACCTCCAGGTTTGTCAATGGGGTCAGGGACACCAATCTCCAGGCATATCTGCGGGAGAAATGGCAGCCGGACTTATCTCTAGCTGACCTTTTTGACCATGCAGATGTGTATGACACCAAACAGGCTGTTTTTCCTAGTGGAGGAGTGTCGGCAGCTCCATCTGTGGCCCCGAAAGGAGCTCAGGTGGTAGAGGCCGCCACAAAACCACCTAAGAAGAAACAGCCCGCCTCCGAGGAGGTGGCGGCAGTAATGCCTGACAGGGACATGGAAAAGATGATTGAGGGTTTGTTGCGGAAGCACTTGGAAAAGAGCTCTGCGTCCACTTCTAATTCTGGATCCGGAAGGAGAAAGAAGAAGAAAAAGGACACGAAACCTCAGCCATGTAGACGCTGTCAGAAGATGGGTCATTGGGCTAGCGAATGCAAAGCCCCTGCACCCATCGCTGCTAAAACCGAAAAGGAGACGGAAAACTGAATGGGGCCCATCCTCTTGGCAAGGATGGCGCCCCCACAGTTAGCCATGCCTGTAAGGGATTAGTAGACGGTGTTAACTCTTCCATGAACCAAGGCCGCGCAGAGGCAGAAGGGTCTGTACAACCTGTAAGCGTCTGGCAAGGCGGGGCTGGCAAGGACGAACGGAATCCGGAGGATTCTGTAGTCGCTGGCTTAGAGGAGTCTTGGTTAGAATCAATTGCCCAGAGCAGTGTGATTCAAGACTCCCCGAGCGACTCATGTTGGGATTATCTCCTGACAAAAGGGGTTGCTATGGATGGAGGGGGAAGCCCGATGCTGACCTCTGAGTGTGTCCCTTTACGGGGACAGCGTTGGTACCTGAGTCTGGTTATTTCCGGGACGCGTGGTGAATTTTTGGTCGACACGGGTGCATCTCACACCTTGGTCGATCGTAAATTCATGGCCCGTCTTTGCAACCAGCCCGAAGCTCCGCTACTAGGAGTAAAGGCTCGGACTGCTACGGGAGATAGTATGCAGACTTATGGCAGAACTGTAAAACCTATGTTGGTTGATGGCAAGACATACTGGATATGTCCAACCATCACCGACATCACTGATGATGGCATACTGGGGATGGACTTTGCTGCTCTTTACGGGGTAACAATGAACACCGCAACGGGCCGACTTCAGATTAAACATCCTTATAAACAATCTGTACAGTGCGTTTTAAGGAATGGTTCTTCTGTGGCGTCAGTGGCACAAGACACAAAGTTGGCAGCAGGACATGTATCTGATGTCCTAGTCAGCTGCGTGGGAGTGCAGGCCAAACGGCCGGGAATGTTTGAACCAGAAGATCAAAAGCTCTCTGAGTTAGGTCTTGCTGGCTATCATACTTACCTGGCCAACGCTCGTTGGGGGGTGATACCGATTTGTAACTCGAGTAGTAGAGAAATCACTCTACGAAAGGGGACGCCTATTGGTAACACCACGCGAGCATATGGGGTAGACTCACTAACTACGGACTTTGTGGAAGTAGGTGTGGTGGCGGGAGACTCTTCCCACGAAGAGACTCTAGCTAAATCCAACCTACCGAAACATTTAAGGTCCCTGTTGTGTGAGTCACACCTCACAACCCTAGAGAGCGAAATGGTGGCAAATGAGCTGTCGGAGTTATCTGACGCCTTTGCGCAGCCAGGAGATCCTCTAGGGCGTACCAATACGGTACAACACCGGGTTGACACTGGGGACGCGCTTCCCAGTAGAATCCCCTACCGTCGGTTACCCATGGCTAAAAAAAGTGCTATGGAGGCTGAGGTAGAAAAGATGTTGGATGAAGATGTGATTCAACCTAGTGAGAGTCCATGGTCAAGTCCTGTGGTGATGGTCACCAAAAAGGATGGTTCCTGTCGATTTTGCATCGACTATAGGAAGTTGAACGGACTCACTAGGAAGAATGCATATCCTCTACCTCGGATAGATGAATGTGTGGAATCTCTGGGTGGGGCGAAATGGTTCTGTACACTAGATTTACAATCTGGTTATTGGCAGATCGGCATGGACCCCCGGGACCGAGAAAAAACTGCATTTTCTACCCATATGGGACTATTTGAGTTCAACGTCATGCCATTTGGGCTATGCAATGCCCCGGCAACCTTTGAGGCAATGATGGAGACCATGTTACGGGGTTTACTTTGGAAAAAGTGCCTAGTATACTTGGACGACATCATCGTCTTCGGTGGTTCTGTGGAGGAAACTCTACAGAACCTCCAAGCTGTGCTGAAACGCATCTTATCATATGGTCTGAAATTGAAACCTTCAAAGTGCAAGCTTTTTAGGAAGTCAGTTGAATACCTAGGTAGAATTGTTTCTGAACATGGCATCATGGCTGATCCTCATAAGATCGAAGTGGTACAGAACTGGCCTCGTCCGATGGACACGAAGGAGATACGCTCTTTCATCGGGTTTTGTTCATACTACAGAGATTTTATACCTGGATTCTCGAGAGTCGCAGCTCCCTTACAAGAGCTGATGATTGGAGAGAAGAAGGCTAAGGCTAAAATAGTCTGGTCTCCAGCCGCAGAACAGTCTTTCAGTGAGTTAAAGAGACTCTTCTTAGAAACACCTGTTTTGCACTACCCTGCACCTGTTGGTAAGTTCATCTTGGACACTGATGCTTCTAATACAAGTATTGGTGCTGCCTTGTCGCAGATCCAGGATGGGCGAGAAGTGCCGCTGGCATTTTCGTCCAACAGTCTAAGCAAAACACAACGTAACTACTGCACAACCAAGCGTGAACTCTTGGCAGTGGTGGTTTACACAAAAAAGTACAGACATTTCCTATATGGTGGGAATTATCTCGTACGGACGGATCATTCATCTCTGCAGTGGCTCCTTAACTTCAAGGACGCTGAGGGGATGATGGGTAGATGGTTGAACCACCTCTCTGAGTTTGGCATGACGAATGAGCATATCATACACAGGAGTGGAGTAGATCATGTGAATGCGGACAGCTTGTCCCGCTATCCTATCCGGAACTGTCACCGTGTAGACTGCCGAGACTGTGGGTCTCACAATGCAGTGATTGCGTCTGTGGGTGCGAAAGTTCCTAACTGGACGTTAAATCACTTGAAGGATGAGCAGCTTGCAGATCCAGCTATTTCGAGGGTGTACTCCTTGAAGTTGTTGGGCCTGTCCAAGCCTGTTCGCCCCGCACTTTCGCTGGAATGTAAAGAAGTTAGACAACTGTTAGCTCAGTGGGATAATCTTTTTATACGGAACAGTGTATTGTGCCGCTGGAGGGTGCAACCTGGCAGGAAGAGAACAGCTCAGTCTGTAGTGCCTTTGTCACTCAGACTACAGTTGCTCAATTACTGTCATGGCCACCGAACTTCAGCACACTTTGGCAGACAACGGACTGAGGCAAAGATTAAGAGTAGATATTACTGGCCTGGTATGACTTTGGACATACGGCGTTGGGTGAGACAATGTCCCCAATGCTGTTTATCAAAGCCTGGACCTGGTATTGGTAAACTACCTCTAAGTCAAGAGCTATTCGGTGTTCGATTTGCCCGGATCGCTGTTGATATCATTAGTGGTTTCAACACGACCCCCCGAGGGAATACCTGTATGATGGTGGTACAGGACTACTATACCAAGTATGTCCAAGTATATCCGTTGGTAAATCATACAGCTGTTACCTGCGCAGAAGCACTTTTCGAGAATTGGATCCTCACGTGGGGAGGTCCTTTAATGCTTCACTCCGACCAAGGTCGCGAGTTTGAATCTCGACTGTGGGCAGAACTGTGTAGTAAAATACACATCTGCAAGACGCATACGAACCCCTATCGACCCCAGTCGGACGGTATGGTGGAACGTTTCAATCGGACGTTGATCCAATGTCTCACGACAATGGTTAATGAGCACCGGGATGATTGGGATGAGCACGCTCGCTATATCTCCCATGCTTACAATGCTACCGAACATGCGTCGACGGGCTGTACGCCTAATATGCTCGTAATGGGTGAAGACATAGTCATGCCTAGTGACATGGTCTATGGAGTGCAGGGACACCAGCTCGAGCAACCCTGCACAGTGATGTTTGTTGAGTCACTTCGACAATCATTACGCGAGTCCTATGGAGTAGTAAGGGACAACTTGGAAAAATCTGCTAGTTTGCAGAAGGTGGGCTATGACACGGGCCTTAAACTCCGCCAATTCAAGGTGGGGGATAAGGTCGCGAGATTTAGCACACCAAATTCCAAAGTCAAGACCCTGTACTCCTGGGATGGTCCGCATACGGTTACTATGGTGGTTAGTGAAACTACTGTAGTAATACGGTTGCAAAAAGGGACTCTCACTAAATCACATGTGGCTAGACTCCGACCTTGGTATGGAGTTCCATATATAGATGACGGTGAAGATTCCCTCGGTGCTGGTCGAGTACCAGCACCAACCGACCCTGCGCTACCGAAGATACCGAAGGCAGGACCAACGGTCATACCGTCGGTACCGACGGTAGCGCGCCGAAGGGGTCGTCCTAGGAAATTACCGATTGAACCACAGTCGTGTGTTACCAAGCCCAAGCGCGGTAGGCCTCGTAAAAAAGGGTCAGCTGTGCGTAAAGGACTAACCGTAGGCACCGGTAAACAAAGCAAGGTGATACCTCCGGTGTCATCATTGCTGGACATACCGGTACAAGGTCTACGGAGGAGCACACGTGTCAGAGAGCGAGATAAAATTGTGTAAACATTTTTTTCTTACCTTGTTGACGACATTTTGCTGCTGGCTTGATTAAATTTCCATGGACAGTTCCGTACTGGGCCGGTGGTCATTGGCCCGGTACTCGATCACCAAAACACAACGAGAAGAGACGGGTTATCCGGTGTGGTTATCCGTTGGAGGTAGAAAAGCACGTGTCCAGGGCGGGTGGCTGGCTTTGCCGATTAATTCTAAGTATGGGATTAGTTTTGACCACATATTGCTTAGTGACACGCTGCTGTGTATATCCTCTAACGCCGGTATATCATTCCCGGGTTTTCCGGTGGCTACGCCACGAAAATGGTAAACAACAGTGAGAGTTCCCACCGTCGGATATGCCAGGCGTGGGAAGGGCGCTGCCCGCGTCACCTGATCGATTTCTCCCGCCAAATGAGCCGTGAGAAATTGGGTCACCTCGGCGCGTCTTCGAGACGCGACCCCTGATTGGCTGAGAAGCCGGTCAAGGGGCGGGGTCACGGGGGACGGGTGGGGTATATAAGCCCCACAGGCAGCCAGGCTTCTTCAGATCAGCACGTTTGCCCGTAGGGTAACGTGTTGATCAGTGGTGCCTAGGTCTGCCCGGCAGTACCTACACTGTTGTTTACTTGCTGTGCTACTAAAGGCTCGGGTGAGTGAACCGTGAGGTTCACCTACGCCTGAGCTAACAGTATGGCAGCCCGTGTAGATGGCACATGCACGGCCCCGGAGAAGGCTGAGGCCTCCGACGGGGATGACCGAGTTCTCGAGTCTGACACGGAAATGGACACTACCGGTGCTCCAACCGTCGGTCAAGGCTCGGCTTCGGTACCAGCTGAACCTAACCCTGAGGGGTCGGGTGATGTTGTTCCGAAAACAGAACCTGGTCTGGGTGGTAGTAATACCAACCAGGAGGAGAACCCTGCAGGGGGATCTTCTCCGAAACCCGCCGGTGTATTGGCACAAGAACCGACGGTCCCTGATGGTGATTCATCAGACGGGTCCACGGTTCGTGCTAAGACCAAACGGAAGCGGAAGCGTAAGAGGAGGATTGTATCTTCCCCTGAAACTCCTGCTACCGAAGAGGTCGCACCGACTGAGGCAGATAGGCTCAAAGCTGTTGCTGATAGAGTGTCCAAGGCGGAAGCCGAGGGATGGTCTGTTGCAGAGAGCAGAGCCAATCGCCGCCTCCGCGCCAAGGCAGCGCATGTTCGTCTAAACCTGTGTCTCCGTGATGATGACCGGAAGAACCTGAGCCTTTCTGACTTAGTTCAGGAAAATGGCAAAATGGCTCTTCCTGCACCTCACACGACCGAGGGTTCAGACGACGAAGACTGGTTGACAGGTGATTCCCACCCCATTGACTGGTACCTCGTGTACCTCAGGGCAGTGTTGGAAGGGAATAAACCTAACATCCACAGGTCATGCCGTCCCAAGCTGAAATATGCTTGGAAGAACTACGTGCCAGGGGATCCCTGCCCGTATGTTCGCTGTCAGCGCCTGAAGGGGGCTTCGACAGCTGCAAAACGGTGGCCGAACCTGTTCAAGTTCGCCCGTCATTTAGTGGAGAAGCACATGAATGTGCGTCCCTACTTGTACTGTGTGAGTGGGAGTACTAGTACTTCCTGCCCTGAGTACAGTGACGGGGAGCTATTCCGTTGCCAACGGAGGGCTGGTTTGGTAAGGCATCTTTGCGACAATAAGGGCGTTCACAAGCGCACTATTAGTCGTGGAGTTGAAGCTGCACTGAAGGTTTGGGGGTGCCACAAACGTGTAGGGAATCTACAGTATAAGTGGCGAACCAACAAACTTAAACAGTGGAATTACCTCACGGAGGCTGACTGGGAGAGATTGTGTAAGGGCGCCAAGTGCGAACAAACCGATCTCGGGCCAGATACAGAAACTCCGATGCCCACTGTCAGAAAGGATACCCCTCCTAAGAAGAAAGATCTGAAAAGGGGCCGCCAGTCATCCAAAGATGATACCAAAGGTGGACGTGACCGTTCCCGCAGTGAACCTGCGAAGAAACGTGTCGCCACCGCCACGGTAACATCTGAGGTCGACTGTAGCCAAACCGTCGGTACCGTCACGGTATCTTCGGTTGCATTGCCCCCGGTTGCTGATCAACTGCCCAGGCAGGAGAGACAGAAACTGGGTGATGCACTGGCTATTGTTCAGAACTCTTTGGGTGACGAGCAGGCGGGTCAGGTTGCTGCTGACTATGTCAAGCAGTACAAGTGGAGCCAGAAGCAAAAGAAAGCTTCAGCTCCACAGGAGAGTATCTCACCTATCAGTGACGCTGAACAGGTAGAGGTACAACAGCCGGATGGGGCATCAGCCCAGCCGACTGCTCCACCCCAGCACGGAGCAACCTCTGACCCCGCAAGGGATGACGAGGTGACTCCAGTACCTGAGCACAGGGCTGTTGACGAAGGGCTAGCAGGGTTACCTGTGTTGCCTGGAGACGGTCCTGCTTATGACACTGGATTCTCTGACACTCTAGTCCCCGGATTTGAGTGCTACAGAGCTAAGATGGCTGAAAACGCAAGTAAGCTACTCCAGTTTCAGGTTTCTTTCTTGGAGAAGTCCTACTTTGAGCAGTACAAGTTGCTCAGAGAACAGGCTATCCGGGAAGGGAAAGCTTGGGTTGCTGAACGCACCAGAGTCCTTGCCGAGCGTGAGGCGAGTCTGGAGCAAGATCATGCCCTCTGGAGGGCTACGATCGAACAGCTTGAATCAAGGTTGACAACTTGTGACGCCAAGTTCTTCCGGCAGTTCGGGCTAAAGCTGACAGAGTGGGAGAGAACTGGTTTTCCAGATCTCCAGTCCAGGTTGGGGCTTGCCGCAAGGCCTGCTCCTCCTGTGACCCCGGTACTGTCAGTACACCCACCTAGGTATGAGATGCCATTTTCTTTCATGGCACAATCTACCCGGGTGGTCAGTGGCGGGGAGCCTACTGCGGCGCCGAGTACCCTCTCGGTAGCCCCAGGTGGAGCCCTTCCTCTCCAGGTGGAGGCTGCTGTGGTTTACACCACGGAGGCCCCTCCTGGAGGAAGTCCTGATGGGGAAGGAAAGCCATCCGGCGGTGTCCCTATGGACACCTAAGGTTGGTCCCCCGTCAGGCCCTCTGGGGTGCACTGTTCCGCCCCTCGGAGGTAAAACTAAACCATCGACGCAGCTACACGCCCCTGGACAACCGAAAGCAGACCGACGGTGCTGTCGTGACTTAACCTAGTCACTACTGCCACCACACTGGAAGCAGCCTGATGTCTTCAAACCGTGGTTTACTACTAAGCCACAACCGTCGGTTCTCTACTACTGTCCAGGGCTCCTGATCCTGTGGTCGCATTCTACTATTGTGACCTATGAACTATTATGGATCATCCTCCTGTGATAATTATTTATAGGGAGGCACGGACCTACCTTTTTATATTTATATTTCACAAGAGATGGAAGTACTATACCGGTACTGGACTCTATCCATCTCTACCACCATAAACTGCTAGGTACTGGAGTACCGCCCCTAATAAGGATGACGATCTATCCCACCTTATTTAGGATACGCTAATATGGATTTTTATATATAAACTTTTCTACGTCAAAGGAAGTGGGAACTGCTATAGTTCCAATTATAAAACTTTTCTTCGCCAAAGGAAGTGAGAGCTATTATAGTTCTATTATTTATATATAAGGACACTAACTCCACACGGATTCGCACCATTGCTGAATGTAGTAGGTGATGTGTTGAGTTTCCAAGGTGGTTATTTGGTGCCTTTACTTTTAACTGATACTAGTCTAGGACTATCAGTTGGACAGTTTTTATATCATGTGCCTACGGGACTATGGTTTGATACCAAAGACTATATTGTTGATATAAACTGTTATATACATGTTAACCTGGTTGTGCATGTATGTATGCCTGTTGTTACTATGAGTAGAAATGTTACTTGTTGATAAATAGATATACGTGGTATATAATGTATCCAAGAGGTATTATTATTATAAAACCAACCCTTCCTACATTCTAAAGGGGGGTAGTGTAACGGGTTGACTATAAAGTCTAACTGTTATTGTTGTATATCTATTGTATGTTGTATGATGTAAGACAACACGGTTCTATTGTGTTTAATAACTGTTTTATTCATCTAACTAGTGTCGTCGGTTCGTTACATACACCGACTCCTCTAGTTCGGTTATCTATACGGTAGTGTACCGGTACCACCTTCGGTTACCGTCGGTAGTTGTTACATAAGCATTTTACATAACTAAATCTTACAGGTGGCGCTGCTAGTACGGTCACGTGGCTATGCAGCGCTGTATATAAGACGGCTACTTCTCCATTGGAAGTCAGTCAGGTTTGGGACTGTCGTGACATGACCACCCTGTGCTCACGGGCTTAACTCTATGCTATAGGGTTGCCCACTGTATTATATATCCGTTCTGATCTTGTATATCCGCTGGTTATACTTGTACTATAATACCCAAGAGTTACCTTTACAATAAAGTCGCCGTATATTAAAGTCTAATTTACCTTGTCTGGTTTTTGTACTCAAGTGTTACATACGTAGTAAGAGACCAACTACAGGATTATTCATTTAAAATATGACATTATTGTGGGTAGTGGTTCATTAAGAAAAAAATCGTGAAAATTTCCCAATTTCTGGTATTTTTTGCCAAAAATAGAAAATACTTATTTTTTTCAAAAATCTGTATTAAAAAAAGTAGCCCGGGACCCCCCTATTTTTTTTACATTTTCCATTTCTTAATGATCTAAACTAACCTGAGGCAAAAAATAGAAAATTCTATGCATGAAAAGTTAAGAGTAGCGATCAACCTTAATAGTTCATTTGGATAGATTGACCTGTGATAGACTGGCCTAGGAAGGCAGCACATATAATAATTTAGTAATGAATACATATACCATCATTTCCTCAGAAGTGTTATCTTATATCTGAAGCAGCTCAGTACTTCATAAACGATAACTTGTTCGATTTTCTTGCCTTCAAAGCTTGCAAGGAGCGGATAGTCCCTGCAGTTTACTGGGCCTATAATTGAGACATGCCATTGCAATGACAGAGAAAACATTGTCCCTCTTTCTCAAATGGAATGTATATAATTCCAACCTGTGTAAAGGGATCCAAGAAGCAGCTATCCACAATGGCTATATGCAGGAAGAGCCCTCTCTGGCATATAACTGGAACATGCCTCTATGGACGCCACTCTACCAACATAATCATCATAAGCTGGCTTAGGGAGCACCCTCCTCCCCCAAGATCTCTGTGTAATTTATAAACCGTCATTAGTTCTCTCCTATGGCTTTTACTGACTTTGAGCATGGAAGAATCATTACCCTGAAGGCCGAAGATGGCTGTTTCAGATTTTACCACAAGACGATGAAGTCGGAAGCCAAAACACGCAAGGGAGAAGGAAGATGTGCAAAATAGAAGGAGGAGGTAGGGGACCCCTGCATAGTCCACCAGGTGGAGGCACTTAGTCATTAATGTCTCAGCTGTCAGAGATGTCTGTACAGGAGCAGTATATGCCATGACAGCCACCAGCAGATACCACAGGAGGAGGGGCTCAGAGGAGTTTGCATCATCTAATATTATACATTATTTATGTATGTATACATACATATTACATGATCGCGATAAGACACCGTCTGTATAGATATGTCTATATATAATATGCCATCTAAGTGATCTATGTGGTGAATGTCAAAGGACTGTATTCACATATTATGAATATGCATAGGTATCCTTTTTTCACTGGTTGATACTTTCTTCTCACCATCAACTGAATGAATGAGACATCATAAGCTAAAATATTCCTGGTAGTGTTGTGGGAATCACATCTCGAATATGAGTTGTTACTCATAACTGAAAATGATAAATACACTCTCAACACACTGTGTCCCAAAAATAACCCAATAAACTGTCAAGTCGAAATATGGATTGGACAAGTGAGACAAGGGTAGTGTTCAGGTTGTGTACCGCATCATCTAGGTTGGCCTTCAGTTCTGGCATCTTCATTATGAATACTCCATTTGATGATGGATGAAAAGAATGGTGAGGACAGGACTACTCAGAAAGATACCTGATACCCATTCATGTCACTCATTGCTTAATGCATCCGTTAGACGAGTCCACTACAGATTGTCAATGGGGGTTAGGGGGAGGAGGTTGCAGGGGATCAATGGGGGCTCCCAGGGTTCATGTGGGGTCATCCAAGGTTTTTTGGGCCATGCACAAATCCGTGCAGGGATTAGGATCATCCTGTCTTCTTGGCTGCTCACTCTTAAAAAAGGTGCTCAGCCAATGAGAAAGGATTGTCCACATGCCCTCGCACGGAGCCTCGTTTCTACGTGGCTGCTCACATATTGGTGGATAAGAAGCATTTTTATCTGCCGTTTGTTCAATCAAAATGTAATTTCACAGATATTACCAGAAGGCCTAGTGGATTTTCAACGATAAAATATGGCCACTCTTGATTCAAAGTCACCAAGCCAGGCCATACAAGTGAGCACACAGGGCAAAAAATAAAAGAAATGAGCGGTCATGTTCAGGTTTGGGAAAACTAGTTTGGCGAGGGGGTATATATAACTAGGTAGTGGGTAAAAAGGATTAAATTATTTCGAGACCACCTAAAGAACACCGTATGAACCCATGGCAGGTGGGGTTACCAGGCTGGGCATTTCATGTAGAACTTGATCATCTTTGGGACTTCACGAATCTGGAATGTGATTGCTATCTAAGATGTTGACAAATAACTAAGACAAAACAGTCCTGCAACTTTTCAATCAAGTGAACGTCCTAATGGTCCACAGTGAATGAATTCGATCAAAAGTCTGTCCGTTAATGAGTGATGGTGTGGTCCTGTGAACTAAATCTTAATTACTGTCATTAAGAGACCATTTCCACTTGCAAATCCATCATCGCTCTGACATGACATTTCAAGGCAGTCCCACCCATTAACCCAGAATACATTTTTTTATCGTCTGAGGTAGTGAAAGATTTCCCTTTAACTCTGTACCGAGGCCTAAGGGCCGTATAGTTCTTTATGGTATTTTACATGTTGTCCTCATGATAAATGAATGTAGCCCTGGTGAGGGCTACGTACATACATTTTTTATTAAAACACTATGCATCACATATAGATTTCATACATAAGTGTTTTGGGTCATGTTTGTCGCTTGATTGTAAAAAGGGCCATGGAAACTGTAAAACATGGACAAATACGTGGGGAAGATTTCAGGGGTGCAATAACGATTGGGTGGGTTTGAACATCATTTATGTCAGAGGTTGGGCAGGAATAACTGGGAGATAAGCTTAGAGAAAGATTATCTTTCTTTCGATGGGTCCGATAAGGTAAGGAATATTACAACGTCTTTATGCACTATCACATCTTCAAGATCCATCAATAACGGAATATTCCACTGCCAACAAATCTTCTGTCGTTCATCTGACGAAATTCACTGCTATATAGAACCTTGATGGATCAGTGACTGCGTAGCGGGCGTCTGTGGATTTGTCAGCTGTAGAATTGAGGCCAACCAACGAGAATGATTAGTTTTGTGGAATCTACCCGTAATATCATGTCATCAGAATAATCTTGCTAGAAAACTAAATAAGATGCACTGGTTGGGGGTTGAGGGTGTGTGAAAGAAGATGTGTAGATGCGTGGTGGTGGGCTCCTGCCGCCTGGAGGAGGTGGCAGATGGGATTACCCAGATTAATGATCATGTCGGGAATGTGGGGGAGCAGTTGGTGAGTGATTGGGGAGCATCTGATTGATCTGCTCAATGCTAGTGCGCCCCCATAGAGTCCCCAGCCTTCACAGCTCTCTGTACTCCTCCCCCTCCAGTCTAGTGCTCATGTTTCATCCCCGACTGAAGCTCTCACAAGCATCTTTCAGCTCAGTTCTCTGCCCTGAGCAGTCACCATTAATTCACGTCCATTGTACTGATTAAACCCTTTAAGGGTTGCATAGTACTGTAACGGGTTGACTATAAAGTCTAACTGTTATTGTTGTATATCTATTGTATGTTGTATGATGTAAGACAACACGGTTCTATTGTGTTTAATAACTGTTTTATTCATCTAACTAGTGTCGTCGGTTCGTTACATACACCGACTCCTCTAGTTCGGTTATCTATACGGTAGTGTACCGGTACCACCTTCGGTTACCGTCGGTAGTTGTTACATAAGCATTTTACATAACTAAACCTAACAGGTGGCGCTGCTAGTACGGTCACGTGGCTATGCAGCGCTGTATATAAGACGGCTACTTCTCCATTGGAAGTCAGTCAGGTTTGGGACTGTCGTGACATGACCACCCTGTGCTCACGGGCTTAACTCTATGCTATAGGGTTGCCCCACTGTATTATATATCTGTTCTGATCTTGTATATCCGCTGGTTATACTTGTACTATAATACCCAAGAGTTACCTTTACAATAAAGTCGCCGTATATTAAAGTCTAATTTACCTTGTCTGGTTTTTGTACTCAAGTGTTACATACGTAGTAAGAGACCAACTACATTGGTGCCGTGACCACTTGATCGAACCGACCATTGATAGGGTATTAAATAGACTTACAGTATATGGATTACCTATACGATTTTGTCAGCTCGTTCAGCGGCAGGACTAAAACCCCTGCTGAGGAACGTGAAGAAGCCGTACAGAATGTACGCTTCTTCACAGGCAAATCCAATAGGGGGGAGAGCCGGGCAGCCTTGGAGGTGCCCGGTGACGACCTCTCCCAAGAAGCAATAGGTGATCCTATTGTGGAAGCCTTTACCAGAGGAGAGGATGGGGAGCAATCTCCAATCCCGGGACCCTTTGATATAAGCTCCAGGAGATCGTTGGACTCCCTTTCCACGAATCTTTTCTGTCCTGAGGGTCAGAAAATACCGGGTAGAGAGCCTAAAACTCTCGGCCCAGCTGCCTTCGGTTCTACACCGACGGTAGCAGATCCTTCATTGGATCCAGACACGTCGGTTTTCACTGATGGTGCCACTCCTACACCGAACGGTATGGGGGGTGGCGGGCTATCAAAGAAGACTAATGTGGCAACAGAAGCTCCTGGTAAGGGGTATCCGCCAGCAGTAGATGAGCCATCCAGTTTACCACTGGATGGGGACCTACTAGCTGCCATGGGTATCCCCACCAGGAAAACTGAGTTGCATGAGCTCGTGGAAGCCCGGAGGGAACTTGCTTCCATCAATCAAACTAGGAAGTTATTCCTAAGGGAGGTTGATGAGAAGAAAAAGTTCCTGCTGGAACTCCAGAACGAGATGGCTTCCCACAAGGTGGAGGTTGACAAACTTTTGCACCAGAGGGTGTCTGGCGAATGTGAGGTTGCAAGCTTAACTTCCTTGGGAAAGGATTTGAGCACGCAGCTCCACTTAGCTAGACAAGACCTCGCAAGCTTAAGGCAAGTCAATCAGGACCTGAAGACGAAGTCGGAGCAAGTACCACCACCTAGCACGGTGGTACCTCCAGTCATACCCGTACCCAGTGTGTACACGACAGTGACACCTTCAAGTGTCCCGCCGCTAGTACACACCACGGTAACAGGTATGACACCTCAGATGGGGGCTAGCTATCTACAAACTCCGGTCTGTGGTGGCGCCTTTGGAGGCACGGCAACACCTCCAGGGTACACCCACCCATCTACTGGTTCAACGATGTTGAACCAACAGCAGACCATGGTCTCAGTTCCAGTACCGAAACCCAGAGCTAGACAGGGCTTAACTCCTGTCCAGCGGGCTAAGTACGACCGGAACCCGGCTATTGAGAAGCTGGGGACAGACATCGTCCCGCGGGACATCGATGAACTGGATGAACGGTATGCTCCTTTCAACTTTGGGGAGATCAAACATCCTGATGCAGCCCGTCAAAAGGCCATCGATATTCCGCCTTTCACAGGGTCGCCACCCTGGAGAAAGTACAAAGTTCGGTTCAAGGCTATTGTGGAGAGCAATCGCTGGAACAATCAGCAAGCGCTGGTTGCTCTGAAGCAGGCACTCTGCAACGGGCCAGGTGAACCAGCCCTTTTGGCGTTCGAGAGAGTGAAGATCAAGACATTGAGCTCACTTGAAGAAACAGCTGAATGGGCGATTGGGAAGATTGGTGAGCATGACCCAAGGACTCAGCTGCTCAAACGTGTCCAACGCAAGGACGAGCATCTGAGATCCTACGGATTTGCTCTACAGGAACTGATATCCGAGTGTTATCAGGGATGTAGACCTGACACCCCCACTGTCATCCAGGAGTTAACCTCCAGGTTTGTCAATGGAGTCAGGGACACCAATCTCCAGGCATATCTGCGGGAGAAATGGCAGCCGGACTTATCTCTAGCTGACCTTTTTGACCATGCAGATGTGTATGACACCAAACAGGCTGTTTTTCCTAGTGGAGGAGTGTCGGCAGCTCCATCTGTGGCCCCGAAAGGAGCTCAGGTGGTAGAGGCCGCCACAAAACCACCTAAGAAAAAACAGCCCGCCTCCGAGGAGGTGGCGGCAGTAATGCCTGACAGGGACATGGAAAAGATGATTGAGGGTTTGTTGCGGAAGCACTTAGGAAAGAGCTCTGCGTCCACTTCTGATTCTGGATCTGGAAAGAGAAGGAAAAAGAAGAAAAAGGACACGAAACCTCAGCCATGTAGACGCTGTCAAAAGATGGGTCATTGGGCTAGCGAATGCAAAGCCCCTGCACCCGTCGCTGCTAAAACCGAAAAGGAGACGGAAAACTGAATGGGGCCCATCCTCTTGGCAAGGATGGCGCCCCCACAGTTAGCCATGCCTGTAAGGGATTAGTAGACGGTGTTAACTCTTCCATGAACCAAGGCCGCGCAGAGGCAGAAGGGTCTGTACAACCTGTAAGCGTCTGGCAAGGCGGGGCTGGCAAGGACGAACGGAATCCGGAGGATTCTGTAGTCGCTGGCTTAGAGGAGTCTTGGTTAGAATCAATTGCCCAGAGCAGTGTGATTCAAGACTCCCCGAGCGACCCGTGTTGGGATTATCTCCTGACAAAAGGGGTTGCTATGGATGGAGGGGGAAGCCCGATGCTGACCTCTGAGTGTGTCCCTTTACGGGGACAGCGTTGGTACCTGAGTCTGGTTATTTCCGGGACGCGTGTTGAATTTTTGGTCGACACGGGTGCATCCCACACCTTGGTCGATCGTAAATTCATGGCCCGTCTTTGCAACCAGCCCGAAGCTCCGCTACTAGGAGTAAAGGCTCGGACTGCTACAGGAGATAGTATGCAGACTTATGGCAGAACTGTAAAACCTATGTTGGTTGATGGCAAGACATACTGGATATGTCCAACCATCACCGACATCACTGATGATGGCATACTGGGGATGGACTTTGCTGCTCTTTACGGGGTAACAATGAACACCGCAACGGGCCGACTTCAGATTAAACATCCTTATAAACAATCTGTACAGTGCGTTTTAAGGAATGGTTCTTCTGTGGCGTCAGTGGCACAAGACACAAAGTTGGCAGCAGGACATGTATCCGATGTCCTAGTCAGCTGCGTGGGAGTGCAGGCCAAACGGCCGGGAATGTTTGAACCAGAAGATCAAAAGCTCTCTGAGTTAGGTCTTGCTGGCTATCATACTTACCTGGCCAACGCTCGTTGGGGGGTGATACCGATTTGTAACTCGAGTAGTAGAGAAATCACTCTACGAAAAGGGACGCCTATTGGTAACACCACGCGAGCATATGGGGTAGACTCACTAACTACGGACTTTGTGGAAGTAGGTGTGGTAGCGGGAGACTCTTCCCACGAAGAGGCTCTAGCTAAATCCAACCTACAGAAACATTTAAGGTCCCTGTTGTGTGAGTCACACCTCACAACCCTAGAGAGCGAAATGGTGGCAAATGAGCTGTCGGAGTTATCTGACGCCTTTGCGCAACCAGGAGATCCTCTAGGGCGTACCGATACGGTACAACACCGGGTTGACACTGGGGACGCGCTTCCCAGTAGAATCCCCTACCGTCGGTTACCCATGGCTAAAAAAAGTGCTATGGAGGCTGAGGTAGAAAAGATGTTGGATGAAGATGTGATTCAACCTAGTGAGAGTCCATGGTCAAGTCCTGTGGTGATGGTCACCAAGAAGGATGGTTCCTGTCGATTTTGCATCGACTATAGGAAGTTGAACGGACTCACTAGGAAGAATGCATATCCTCTACCTCGGATAGATGAATGTGTGGAATCTCTGGGTGGGGCGAAATGGTTCTGTACACTAGATTTACAATCTGGTTATTGGCAGATCGGCATGGACCCCCGGGACCGAGAAAAAACCGCATTTTCTACCCATATGGGACTATTTGAGTTCAACGTCATGCCATTTGGGCTATGCAATGCCCCGGCAACCTTCGAGGCAATGATGGAAACCATGTTACGGGGATTACTTTGGAAGAAGTGCCTAGTATACTTGGACGACATCATCGTCTTCGGTGGTTCTGTGGAGGAAACTCTACAGAACCTCCAAGCTGTGCTGAAACGCATCTTATCATATGGTCTGAAATTGAAACCTTCAAAGTGCAAGCTTTTTAGGAAGTCAGTTGAATACCTAGGTAGAATTGTTTCTGAACATGGCATCATGGCTGATCCTCATAAGATCGAAGTGGTACAGAACTGGCCTCGTCCGATGGACACGAAGGAGATACGCTCTTTCATCGGGTTTTGTTCATACTACAGAGATTTTATACCTGGATTCTCAAGAGTCGCAGCTCCCTTACAAGAGCTGATGATTGGAGAGAAGAAGGCTAAGGCTAAGATAGTCTGGTCTCCAGCCGCAGAACAGTCTTTCAGTGAGTTAAAGAGACTCTTCTTAGAAACACCTGTTTTGCACTACCCTGCACCTGTTGGTAAGTTCATCTTGGACACTGATGCTTCTAATACAAGTATTGGTGCTGCCTTGTCGCAGATCCAGGATGGGCGAGAAGTGCCGCTGGCATTTTCGTCCAACAGTCTAAGCAAAACACAACGTAACTACTGCACAACCAAGCGTGAACTCTTGGCAGTGGTGGTTTACACAAAAAAGTACAGACATTTCCTATATGGTGGGAATTATCTCGTACGGACGGATCATTCATCTCTGCAGTGGATCCTTAACTTCAAGGACGCTGAGGGGATGATGGGTAGATGGTTGAACCACCTCTCTGAGTTTGGCATGACGAATGAGCACATCATACACAGGAGTGGAGTAGATCATGTGAATGCGGACAGCCTGTCCCGCTATCCTATCCGGAACTGTCACCGTGTAGACTGCCGAGACTGTGGGTCTCACAATGCAGTGATTGCGTCTGTGGGTGCGAAAGTTCCTAACTGGACGTTAAATCACTTGAAGGATGAGCAGCTTGCAGATCCAGCTATTTCGAGGGTGTACTCCTTGAAGTTGTTGGGCCTGTCCAAGCCTGTTCGCCCCGCACTTTCGCTGGAATGTAAAGAAGTTAGACAACTGTTAGCTCAGTGGGATAATCTTTTTATACGGAACAGTGTATTGTGCCGCTGGAGGGTGCAACCTGGCAGGAAGAGAACAGCTCAGTCTGTAGTGCCTTTGTCACTCAGACTACAGTTGCTCAATTACTGTCATGGCCACCGAACTTCAGCACACTTTGGCAGACAACGGACTGAGGCAAAGATTAAGAGTAGATATTACTGGCCTGGTATGACTTTGGACATACGGCGTTGGGTGAAACAATGTCCCCAATGCTGTTTATCAAAGCCTGGACCTGGTATTGGTAAACTACCTCTAAGTCAAGAGCTATTCGGTGTTCGATTTGCCCGGATCGCTGTTGATATCATTAGTGGTTTCAACACGACCCCCCGTGGGAATACCTGTATGATGGTGGTACAGGACTACTATACCAAGTATGTCCAAGTATATCCGTTGGTAAATCATACAGCTGTTACCTGCGCAGAAGCACTTTTCGAGAATTGGATCCTCACGTGGGGAGGTCCTTTAATGCTTCACTCCGACCAGGGTCGTGAGTTTGAATCTTGACTGTGGGCAGAACTGTGTAGTAAAATACACATCTGCAAGACGCATACGAACCCCTACCGACCTCAATCGGATGGTATGGTGGAACGTTTCAATCAGACGTTGATCCAATGTCTCACGACAATGGTTAATGAGCACCGGGATGATTGGGATGAGCACGCTCGCTATATCTCCCATGCTTACAATGCTACCGAACATGCGTCGACGGGCTGTACGCCTAATATGCTCGTAATGGGTGAAGACATAGTCATGCCTAGTGACATGGTCTATGGAGTGCAGGGACACCAGCTCGAGCAACCCTGCACAGTGATGTTTGTTGAATCACTTCGACAATCATTACGCGAGTCCTATGGAGTAGTAAGGGACAACTTGGAAAAATCTGCTAGTTTGCAGAAGGTGGGCTATGACACGGGCCTTAAACTCCGCCAATTCAAGGTGGGGGATAAGGTCGCGAGATTTAGCACACCAAATTCCAAAGTCAAGACCCTGTACTCCTGGGATGGTCCGCATACGGTTACTATGGTGGTTAGTGAAACTACTGTAGTAATACGGTTGCAAAAAGGGACTCTCACTAAATCACATGTGGCTAGACTCCGACCTTGGTATGGAGTTCCATATATAGATGACGGTGAAGATTCCCTCGGTGCTGGTCGAGTACCAGCACCAACCGACCCTGCGCTACCGAAGATACCGAAGGCAGGACCAACGGTCATACCGTCGGTACCGACGGTAGCACGCCGAAGGGGTCGTCCTAGGAAATTACCGATTGAACCACAGTCGTGTGTTACCAAGCCCAAGCGCGGTAGGCCTCGTAAAAAAGGGTCAGCTGTGCGTAAAGGACTAACCGTAGACACCGGTAAACAAAGCAAGGTGATACCTCCGGTGTCATCATTGCTGGACATACCGGTACAAGGTCTACGGAGGAGCACACGTGTCAGAGAGCGAGATAAAATTGTGTTTTCTTACCTTGTTGACGACATTTAGCTGCTGGCTTGATTAAATTTCCATGGACAGTTCCGTACTGGGCCGGTGGTCATTGGCCCGGTGCTCGATCACCAAAACACAACGAGAAGAGACGGGTTATCCGGTGTGGTTATCCGTTGGAGGTAGAAAAGCACGTGTCCAGGGCGGGTGGCTGGCTTTGCCGATTAATTCTAAGTATGGGATTAGTTTTGACCACATATTGCTTAGTGACACGCTGCTGTGTATATCCTCTAACGCCGGTATATCATTCCCGGGTTTTCCGGTGGCTCCGCCACGAAAATTGTAAACAACAGTGAGAGTTCCCACCGTCGGATATGCCAGGCGTGGGAAGGGCGCTGCCCGCGTCACCTGATCGATTTCTCCCGCCAAATGAGCCGTGAGAAATTGGGTCACCTCGGCGCGTCTCGGAGACGCGACCCCTGATTGGCTGAGAAGCCGGTCAAGGGGCGGGGTCACGGGGGACGGGTGGGGTATATAAGCCCCACAGGCAGCCAGGCTTCTTCAGATCAGCACGTTTGCCCGTAGGGTAACGTGTTGATCAGTGGTGCCTAGGTCTGCCCGGCAGTACCTACACTATTGTTTACTTGCTGTGCTACTAAAGGCTCGGGTGAGTGAACCGTGAGGTTCACCTACGCCTGAGCTAACAGTATGGCAGCCCGTGTAGATGGCAAATGCACGGCCCCGGAGAAGGCTGAGGCCTCTGACGGGGAAGACCGAGTTCTCGAGTCTGACACGGAAATGGACACTACCGGTGCTCCAACCGTCGGTCAAGGCTCGGCTTCGGTACCAGCTGAACCTAACCCTGAGGGGTCGGGTGATGTTGTTCCGAAAACAGAACCTGGTCTGGGTGGTAGTAATACCAACCAGGAGGAGAACCCTGCAGGGGGATCTTCTCCGAAACCCGCCGGTGTAGTGGCACAAGAACCGACGGTCCCTGATGGTGATTCATCAGACGGGTCCACGGTTCGTGTCAAGACCAAACGGAAGCGGAAGCGTAAGAGGAGGATTGCATCTTCCCCTGAAACTCCTGCTACCGAAGAGGTCGCACCGACTGAGGCAGAAAGGCTCAAAGCTGTCGCTGATAGACTGTCCAAGGCGGAAGCCGAGGGATGGTCTGTCGCAGAGAGCAGGGCCAATCGCCGCCTCCGCGCCAAGGCAGCGCATGTTCGTCTGAACCTGTGTCTCCGTGATGATGACCGGAAGAACCTGAGCCTTTCTGACTTAGTTCAGGAAAATGGCAAAATGGCTCTTCCTGCACCTCACACGACCGAGGGTTCGGACGACGAAGACTGGTTGACAGGTGATTCCCACCCCATTGACTGGTACCTCGTGTACCTCAGGGCAGTGTTGGAAGGGAATAAACCTAACATCCATAGGTCATGCCGCCCCAAGCTGAAATATGCTTGGAAGAACTACGTGCCAGGGGATCCCTGCCCGTATGTTCGCTGTCAGCGCCTGAAAGGGGCTTCGACAGCCGCAAAACGGTGGCCGAACCTGTTCAAGTTCGCCCGTCATTTAGTAGAGAAGCACATGAATGTGCGTCCCTACTTGTACTGTGTGAGTGGGAGTACCTCAACTTCCTGCCCTGAGTACAGTGACGGGGAGCTATTCCGTTGCCAACGGAGGGCTGGTTTGGTAAGGCATCTTTGCGACAATAAGGGCGTTCACAAGCGCACTATTAGTCGTGGAGTTGAGGCTGCACTGAAGGTTTGGGGGTGCCACAAACGTGTAGGAAATCTACAGTATAAGTGGCGAACCAACAAACTTAAACAGTGGAATTACCTCACGGAGGCTGACTGGGAGAGATTGTGTAAGGGCGCCAAGTGCGAACAAACCGATCTCGGGCCAGATACAGAAACTCCGATGCGCACTGTCAGAAAGGATACCCCTCCTAAGAAGAAAGATCTGAAAAGGGGCCGCCAGTCATCCAAAGATGATACCAAAGGTGGACGTGACCGTTCCCGCAGTGAACCTGCGAAGAAACGTGTCGCCACCGCCACGGTAACATCTGAGGTCGACCGTAGCCAAACCGTCGGTACCGTCACGGTATCTTCGGTTGCATTGCCCCCGGTTGCTGATCAACTGCCCAGGCAGGAGAGACAGAAACTGGGTGATGCACTGGCTATTGTTCAGAACTCTTTGGGTGACGAGCAGGCGGGTCAGGTTGCTGCTGACTATGTCAAGCAGTACAAGTGGAGCCAGAAGCAAAAGAAAGCTTCAGCTCCACAGGAGAGTATCTCACCTGTCAGTGACGCTGAACAGGTAGAGGTACAACAGCCGGATGGGGCGTCAGCCCAGCCGACTGCTCCACCCCAGCACGGAGCAACCTCTGACCCCGCAAGGGATGACGAGGTGACTCCAGTACCTGAGCACAGGGCTGTTGACGAAGGGCTAGCAGGGTTACCTGTGTTGCCTGGAGACGGTCCTGCTTATGACACTGGATTCTCTGACACTCTAGTCCCCGGATTTGAGTGCTACAGAGCTAAGATGGCTGAAAACGCAAGTAAGCTACTCCAGTTTCAGGTTTCTTTCTTGGAGAAGTCCTACTTTGAGCAGTACAAGTTGCTCAGAGAACAGGCTATCCGGGAAGGGAAAGCTTGGGTTGCTGAACGCACCAGAGTCCTTGCCGAGCGTGAGGCGAATCTGGATCAAGATCATGCCCTCTGGAGGGCTACGATCGATCAGCTTGAATCAAGGTTGACAACTTGTGACGCCAAGTTCTTCCGACAGTTCGGGCTAAAGCTGACAGAGTGGGAGAGAACTGGTTTTCCAGATCTCCAGTCCAGGTTGGGGCTTGCCGCAAGGCCTGCTCCTCCTGTGACCCCGGTACTGTCAGTACACCCACCTAGGTATGAGATGCCATTCTCTTTCATGGCACACTCTACCCGGGTGGTCAGTGGCGGGGAGCCTACTGCGGCGCCGAGTACCCTCTCGGTAGCCCCAGGTGGAGCCCTTCCTCTCCAGGTGGAGGCTGCTGTGGTTTACACCACGGAGGCCCCTCCTGGAGGAAGTCCTGATGGGGAAGGAAAGCCATCCGGCGGTGTCCCTATGGACACCTAAGGATGGTCCCCTGTCAGGCCCTCTGGGGTGCACTGTTCCGCCCCTCGGAGGTAAAACTAAACCATCGACGCAGCTACACGCCCCTGGACAACCAAAGCAGACCGACGGTGCTGTCGTGACTTAACCTAGTCTCTACTGCCACCACACTGGAAGCAGCCTGATGTCTTCAACCGTGGTTTACTACTAAGCCACAACCGTCGGTTCTCTACTACTGTCCAGGGCTCCTGATCCTGTGGTCACATTCTACTATTGTGACCTATGAACTATTATATGGATCATCCTCCTGTGATAATTATTTATAGGGAGGCACGGACCTACCTTTTTATATTTATATTTCACAAGAGATGGAAGTACTATACCGGTACTGGACTCTATCCATCTCTACCACCATAAACTGCTAGGTACTGGAGTACCGCCCCTAATAAGGATGACGATCTATCCCACCTTATTTAGGATACGCTACTATGGATTTTTATATATAAACTTTTCTACGCCAAAGGAAGTGGGAACTGCTATAGTTCCAATTATAAAACTTTTCTTCGCCAAAGGAAGTGAGAGCTATTATAGTTCTATTATTTATATATAAGGACACTAACTCCACACGGATTCGCACCATTGCTGAATGTAGTAGGTGATGTGTTGAGTTTCCAAGGTGGTTATTTGGTGCCTTTACTTTTAACTGATACTAGTCTAGGACTATCAGTTGGACAGTTTTTATATCATGTGCCTACGGGACTATGGTTTGATACCAAAAGACTATATTGTTGATATAAACTGTTATATACATGTTAACCTGGTTGTTCATGTATGTATGCCTGTTGTTACTATGAGTAGAAATGTTACTTGTTGATAAATAGATATACGTGGTATATAATGTATCCAAGAGGTATTATTATTATAAAACCAACCCTTCCTACATTCTTAAGGGGGGTAGTGTAACGGGTTGACTATAAAGTCTAACTGTTATTGTTGTATATCTATTGTATGTTGTATGATGTAAGACAACACGGTTCTATTGTGTTTAATAACTGTTTTATTCATCTAACTAGTGTCGTCGGTTCGTTACATACACCGACTCCTCTAGTTCGGTTATCTATACGGTAGTGTACCGGTACCACCTTCGGTTACCGTCGGTAGTTGTTACATAAGCATTTTACATAACTAAACCTAACAGGTGGCGCTGCTAGTACGGTCACGTGGCTATGCAGCGCTGTATATAAGACGGCTACTTCTCCATTGGAAGTCAGTCAGGTTTGGGACTGTCGTGACATGACCACCCTGTGCTCACGGGCTTAACTCTATGCTATAGGGTTGCCCCACTGTATTATATATCTGTTCTGATCTTGTATATCCGCTGGTTATACTTGTACTATAATACCCAAGAGTTACCTTTACAATAAAGTCGCCGTATATTAAAGTCTAATTTACCTTGTCTGGTTTTTGTACTCAAGTGTTACATACGTAGTAAGAGACCAACTACAGTACTTTAGAGCACTATGCTCTTGTGGCCATGATGCATGAATGTGTCCCTCGTGAGTAACTTACCAGTGCTTCATTTATGCATAATGCTGACCCTATACGTGGTTAATTTATATTCTCAAATAGAGTCGCCAGGGCGGTATTCACACATTTTTCACACATTTATCCGTTAGTCTTTTAGAGGTTAAACTTCCCTCCTGTCCTCCTCATAATTTCTATGTCTTTTCACCCTTAAATCTTTTGTTTATTTCAATTGATTTCATAGAATGTGATTCCTGTCTTTACAATATGATTTCACAGTACAATATAATGGATCATCTGAGTACGGATCATCTATGCTGCTTGATACTGACATCATGTTATCTATCTGCAACAGCATTGGTTGCATGTCCCCCGTGGCGACCATTGTTCTGTACACAAACTCAGCGTTGCTCAAGCCTGCTCTGATTTGTTAATGTAGGTCACATGCCAGATACTATAAAAGAGCAAGTCACATTTGGAATTGCTCATTCCAGCGTTAACTGTCTATAAAACAGGATACCCCATCCCAACAACTGCTACAGCATTGGGTATATGATGCAGAATCCACGCTCATTCGCTGATTTCATTGCATCCAAATCTATATCGTAGAGATTAACTGGATGAGCATGGCGTCTGCAGAAAGCGACCTGCTGATACCATAAAATCCACATTCCTTATTAAGCCAGGTATTTTCAGTTCATGAAGGCATGCATGCCTCTCAAGCCAAGTACGATCTGTATTGGTCACCCTCGGACAATACTGGCCATACCTTGAATCCTGTAAGGGGATATTTGGAAAGTAAATTGGAGGAATTTAGACTTCCTCTTCATGCCTCTGATAACGAATATCAGTAGCCTGTCTGATGAGTGCTTCATAAACAGTATTCAGTGATTATTATTATAATGCTTTGTTGACCTAGCTCTATTACTCTCCTAATGATTTACCCTCAGTCAAAATGCATGCTGCAATTTCCTCCTGTCTCTCAGCATGCCTTCATATTATCTTCACATTTCTTCGCCCTATCAGAAATTCTTTGCCACTTGTTCCTCCCAATTTATTCAACCCAACAGCTAAGAAACATTTGGGTTTATTGTTCAGGATCCGGTGACTCGGCATTAGCAAAAGCACTAGAATGAGAATGCCATAATTGGCACATGTAATTGGATTGAAGCTGATGTAAGCAAAAAGCAAAACGCCAACATTTTAGTCCGCGCTGGCTTATATGAGGCACTCTCAGGCTTGTTACTTAAGTTTTACTATTAAAATTGTGCTGCAAATATAGCCAAACACCTAATATTGGCAGGACACCACTGATATCGTCCAGGTATACCCTTATCATCAAAGACCTCTTATGCGAGGGTCAGTTGTGACTGCATGTGTAAACTGATGTATTGCATGAGAACGTAGTAGCATGGTTCTGAGACAGGTGTGTGACTGCTAAATCAGGTCTATATGCACAGGTGTAACAGGTCCTTTATTAAAGGAGAGGCTGGCATGTGAATGCAGCATCTGTCACTGCGAGGTCAGTCCTTTCATCTACAGGGTTAACTCGCAATGCGTGATGTCAAAGGGAGAGCATGCCGTATACCACTTAATACCAAGGCTCTGACTTCACCTAGAGGTTACAGTCAGAAGTGATCAGAGGTTTGACATCAGCATAACTCATTAATTCTCATCACGAGCAGTCAATGGAGAATCTACATTTGGTTTACAGTTTATTTTGCAAATTGATTGAATGATATCAGATCAATGGGTAGTACAACTTATGATAATTGTAAACACCATTATAATATTATATGAAAATACCAAAAGATTTTACATAGCATAAAGTCATGTCATATCGCAACGGTGTCTACAACTACATTATACTTTTAAATGTATTATGGTGTCTTTAAAAGTACTCATATATCATAAATATCCCCCCATACAGACCTGACAATAATTATGTAAAGAGTGAACAAACATCTACTCTTCTACTATGGTCCTAAAGTGTGGATCAATCTCCTAGTCAGTATCATATCGACTATAATTATACCCATTTATAAACCATGATATATTTAACACTGAGTCTCTGAGTCCACCACCTCCTCTCATCATCCCACGAGAGAAGGACTCCATCCGAGGCTTCACCTCGATCGATGCCTGAATGGGTAATCTGGAATATATTTACCACCTCCTTTTAGTAATGGCTTCCTGTATTGATCCTTTCACAACATATGGAAGCATCTGTAGTTGGCACAGGCTGGTGAGTTTTGAAGAAAGCCTACCTTAGACTGGTCTATAGTTATTCCCGGTTTCATGCCTCAGAGGCTCTAAGTAATATCTGGTATTTACAATATTTTTCATGCCTATAACACAACTTAATGAATAGGACAACCTGAACCGTCCTGATCAGAGGCATAGGAAGCAAATCTTCAGTGGGGGACCGCGAGGGCCCACTCCAACCATCTTAAAAATATTGGCTTTTATGCATGATGTATCATATGCACGCTCATGTATTGGATTAGGTAGAAAAGAAGTGTTTAAGCCCCCTTTAGATCTGATTGGAAGTGCAGGCCCCTGTGCCCCCACTTTTTCCTGTGTGGGAGAGGTAAGGATTGGAAATTGTGTGTATTATATTATAGTCGCGACAATTTTTTGAGGGGCCTAAACATATTCTGTCCCCCCCCCCCCTCCTCAGTGATTTCGGGGGGGGGGGGGCGGGCCTCCCTGCCCCCACCTTTTCCTGCGCCACTGCTAATGCATGGTAGCTGTGCATGGATGCAGGATACTATGTTATACCAGCCTCCCATGCTTATATTCTCAAGTTCTAAGAATAATACCTCTCTGGTATCATATGTGTGTAGTCTAGTATTATACATACCAATATGTTAATCAAAGGAGTGACATGTCGTAAACAGATACAAAACATTCATCTCATCGTCACTTTCATGTATTCTGTTTATCCCTACCAGCAACATACATGCATAACCTATATATGCACACATACACATACATACGTGGCCACACCTTAAGCAGAAACAAATCGATCAGAGCCTACGTCACAGATCGCCTAGCTGTGTCACATCCCCATAGGAGGTATCATCGTTGTGGGTCGTCGCCCACAACTCTAGTAAATAATGCATGTAGCCTTAACTGCCTGTGTTGGCCGGCCAGTGACATGTTGTGTACTAATATTAATAGGCTTTGACAGAGCACCGACGGGGAACCTCTGAATAATTCCAGCAGTCCTTTGTGCCCTCCACAGGGGAGTTATCGATCAGGGGCATTCCGATGGTGACATTTTGCATATGTATGGGTCCCTATGCCTGAGAAGTACCAATAGAGAAGAGGGTGTGTGGGAGGGGGTTGTTTGTTGATGCGGACTTAGCTACATACAGCAGCACCAGACCTGAGGCATTTAGGCAGCATCTATTAGGCATTATAGGCATTTAGGCCGCATCTACAATGCTTTAGGCAGCATCTGCAAGGTTTTACATCAGGCAAGAGTGTTTCAGGTAACATGGTCGGAAAGCCGGACAAAGACAGGTTACATTTTCTGTTTGCACAGGAGGCATTTAGGAAGTATCATCTGGGTTCATTTGAATCACGACGACTATCACTTATAGGAACTTCTCTAAGTAAAAGCATTTCTAAATTATGAAAATGACCGAGGTTGGCCCTACTATTCTGTGCAAAGCAACACATTTTTGTATCATTATTATATAAAAGCTCTGGGTTTACGGACGTCCCCCCATACTACAGTTTCACAGGTCGCAGCTACATATCACTGCGCTGTCACTTTTGCCCTGTCCGCTGGGAGCCACTTTGTGCAACTCCACGCGAGCGGATGGCAGTGTTGGTCGCAAAAAGAAGGGTAAAGGCAAAATACCAAAAAGAGAAATACAGCCCACACTTCAAATGGAGCTAACCGGAATGGGCTTTTGACGCCTCTACGTGGTGCTTCGTGCAGGAAGCATCACCCATGCTGTCACCGGAAATGCAGACCATATGGCGGATAGCCCTGGGGAATTGCCACACGTTCTTCCAAATTTGTGTATTTTACTCTCCCAGCAGTTCTCCCAGTGAGAAGCGCAGACTACTGTCGGTTCTGGTTGATGTCAGCCGAAACACGGCAGGTCAGTTCCAAAACTTACCTGCGCCATGTGGTGTCAACAATCAGGCATTTCAGATTGCATGAATATTAAAAAAATTCCAAATCACAGTTGGCAATTGTATCAGCCATTCCTGGTAAAACTTGAAGAAAGTGGTAAAAAGCTACTTGTCATGTCTACATGCAGACTGGCTGTGTGTCATGCTGATCGGAGAGCAGAAAAGTAGCACGGCTTTCCCCACTTCTTCTAGAGAAGAGTTCCTGTAGTGTGTATACATAGATTTAGTTAGAGATCAGGAACCAGTATCAGCCAAGAAGTCTCGCGTGATTGGTGGTTCCTTTGTCACGTGGACGAGTCAGCTTGTCTGCACATGCGCCCCGAGCCTTAACTACATCTTTTACCCCATTGCTAAATATAGTAACATTATAAGCTCCCCCTCTCCTCTTACTGTTGAGGGGGCGGCGGGAAAGCCAGCACTGAGTTTTTGGCTTTTAATTTTGCTCAAATTTCTGGGGCATTGAGGCAAGGAGTGCAGGGGCCTCCTGCCATCGCCGGGAATAAGCCGTAATGGCAGGGGATGGGGAGTGCAGTCAGTTCCCTTATTAATCTGACAACAAAAGAACCCATGAATCAATTTGAGCTGATTTCCCCCCAAATCAGTGGATCATCCGCCTGGCTGGGTCGAAATTGAAAGACACTTTCTTGTTGAAACAAGAATAAATAAAAGGAAAACATAGCATAACTATGGGGCTGCTTGCTGAGGAAAAGCTCAGGTTATCATTTTCATCTTTAAATGGTATAATCTTCAATATATTCATTCTCACAATCATTAGAGATATATTATGACTCTGATATGACAAATGGCGAAAACACCGACATATCGGTGCAATGGAACTTAGCTACCAGCGAAAATAAGACACGGTATAATTTTACTGCAGTTGCCAAGAACAGATGGTTTCAGTGAAATTCGAGCTACACAAAAACAGTCGTCTTTAATAAGAATGGGTTGTCCATAATAAAAAAACACAACACCAACATAATAATGGCCAATGTGAGAAAAGGAAAAAAAAGGTTCGCATGGTAATCTTTCTTTCGCTGAAAATTGCCTGCCTTTATTGTGGGAGGTTTTGTCTCATCGGGGTCTCTTCCTTCAAATAATCTTCTCCAACAACAGAGGAGCACGGCGAAAGGATCCCAGCGCTTTTACAAAGCCCAGAATAAGTATTGGTTATTGGAATGAAATGAGTAACCACAGTAGTTTTATTAAGCACAACTCCAAGCCCCTTCATTTCTCAGAAAATACTTAATGGTGATTTTAATGGTGCTCCTCCAAATCAGGGTCACAGGAGTGATTGGGCACACCTCCCCGCAGATGTGATCAGAGGTAGAAATGAGAAATAATGTTTCTCATAACTGAAACTGGGTATCAGGAAGGGAATATATTGCCGTAAGCTATTATGGAGTGTCCTTATTAGATAAAGCATCTCATATAATAACCAAGGGCATCGCTAATGTAATAAACACCTCTTGACTATAATTCAATGCAAGTCAACCCCGACAACCTTGTAATATCCGTTCATACCTGCATAGAGTCATCCTTACATAGATTCATCGCTCACTAATAACACCCCATATCAGTATCCTTCATCTCCTGTACCTTCCTTGCCAAATGGGAGCTGTGAGCTATCCCACGAGGAACCTGACACCGGAGAAGCACAGCTCATAACGGCCATCTTCCCCCATTATCGCCCACCCCCTACGGCCTCTCACCATCCCAACCGCCGACTACCTCACAAAGAGCCCATACTCACGCCCGGGACTTGTCTCCCTCTCGCCCTCTGGATGTTTTATGGATGAAGGTGTCCGGCAGGGGTCGCTGCTGGGATCACATTGGGTCTTTGATGGCGATCTAGTGGTACACAAATGAATGCCAGGCTCAATGTAGCATATGAGGGGGACTTGTAGTGGGCGTGGGTGGGGAGGTGGCAAGGTGTTGATACCTTCTAAATAGCTCCATTTGTCATGCAATAAACATGTCATAATTCTGGGTGTTGGTGGTGGGGCTGCTGTTAGTGGTGGTGCTGTTAGTGGTGCTGGGGACCCTGGAGGAAATGCTGGGTGGTGCTGATGCTGATGGGTGATAAGAGAAGACTTACAGCTGATAGCCCCTACCCAATATGACAGATGCTTCTCTCCAATCCCACCCGAGGCAGATATATGATCATGATAATTTCTCAGGGTGCAATTTGCCTGATTGGGTCGCTGCTCCCTGCACACTAATATTTCACTTACAAACGTATATTGTTAACCATTTTAAGGGCCGCATAGTAGTTTAATGTGCTATGCCCTTATTCGTCAGGATGCATGATGCATAGATCGGGAGTGTATCAACCCCACTTGAATGCAGCATTGACGAGTTACTTTAGGCTTGCATTTATTATTGTGTAGCATGATTCATAGAGCGTGCAAAAGTAGAACAGCTTCATAACGGCAATCGTGGTAGAATGGTCAGAAAACAATTGACCTTCATATAGTCAAATATCGCCCAAATATACAATATACAGAAATGTGAGTCACATATAGACAGTACACATACTGATCTGCATGTTCGCTGTAAATACAGGAACTATAGTAATTTTTATTATCATTTGAAAAATCTTTCAAAATACAACAATCAGAAATACATGTGAACTTCATGGCGTCATATTATGGCCAGATCTGTCACAGAAACCAGGATTTCCTCTGCAAACTTACTGGCGCCAACCTCCTATTATAAACAGTTCGAAGAGAAACAACCACAATCTCACATGGAATATGCACGTTATATATGCAGATACAATAACATTCTGAAACAAAAGCTCCCAGAATAGATAGTTCAATTGTATGATATTATATGTTTCATGTCTGATTGAAAGTGCCCTGCTGTTTGTATGATGAACCATCACGCAATCTCAATTAATATTGATGGCACTGGCTATACACCCCCCGGTATATGAATTACGATCTATTCCTGGCACACTCAACTGATAGGAATCAAATAGATTGATTTTGCTAGCGTGAAAATGGCTAGGCAAATCCTATTGAAATGGGACATCAACACTTTTGTATATAATTTACAATTAGGAAAAAGTAAATAAACCTACCTGTATAAGAGACTTTGATATGAGGTGTAACTCTTAAGGTAATGAAAAAACTGCATGCTTGGCCTCGGAGAAAATGGCACAGGCTCAACGCTTTAAGAAACATATAGCTGTTTACATCTTTCAGGCTTAACATGGTGGTTGATTCACTGGCGCTGGTCATAATGCAAATGCCATATCCTCTCCTTGACTCTGACTCTGACTAAAACGCTTATTGCATAGTAACACTAGTAGGGTAGTTATATTATTTTATTCTCGACATATAGATTACATGCCTCAGGCATTGCTCCAAATATAGACCTTCATATACCTTCTGTCATGTACTCAGTTACTTCATGGCTGAGACATGAGCACGTGATGAGCTGCTCAACCTGCTCCACCACCGTAAATTATAACCCTTTAAAGAAGGCATGATACATCAAATAGCTGGATGTGCCGTCGCCATGATGCACAGTCACACAGTGCCGGCCAAGTATGAGAAATTACACATGGAGCCTGGATACATTATGTCGTCCTTAGAGGGTACCATGGGGTCAGCATGATGTATCAATACCAGACAAGCGAGCTACTCACCGATGAGCTCTGCTTTGTGCATCAAGCTGACAAAGGGGGATACTGTATTAAAGAACGTTGTTGCCCTCAATGTAAAATACATGCACAGGGACCAGTTTTACTCGACTTTGTGTAGCTACTGACGAGGAAAGGTAACAGTATGCCTGGTCTCAGAAATGAAGACCTGATCTCGCCCTGCCCCCCCCCCTCCCATCCACCCCCATCCCACTCAACTTGCCATGTCTATAATTGTCTGCTCTATTGAAATAGATATCCATAGGTAAAACATAACGGTGACACGGTCTGCAAAAAGGGATCCATTTACCATACATGTCACAGTTATCTGGAGATGTAATAAGGTAGACTGGGGGGTGATGTGGGAGGTGTGGGAGGAACAGAAAGTGGATGGGTTCATCTAGTTCATTTTGAGGTGGACTAGTGATCTTTAACCCTTTAAACATATCAATGGCGACGCTATTCTCCGTACCTAGTTAGAACTCAATATACATAATCAATAAGTAGATTCAGCACCTGAAACAGGTCGATAATGCATTAAATGCACGATATGCCACATGGTATGCATGATTTAATAGGTACTGTCTGGAATCGGGACCCTTACTCAACGTTACCTTCAGACGTTTTAATATAATTGAGTCCTGAATTAGGAATGTCTCCCAGACCTTTATTGTTTGTTTTCAGGATCATTTCTATCTCTAGCTGTGCCTTGAGGATATTCTATAGTAATAAAAGGACCCATACATATACAGGGAAATCAGTTCAGCACTGGTCAATAATCTGTGAGGGGGACTGAGTCTCTGAGTTTCACTATAGGAGTGCGATGGACCTGAGGCAACATTTATGTTCAGGGTTGACTGAGTATATTATAGAGGCAATGTTCAGGGCAGCATGCCAAACTGCATAACATATTGTAACTCAATCAGTGTTCGCCAGATGACGAGACATGGATCGACCCCATCTATAGTCCGTTCAGGATCAGAGATAAAAGGAACAGTCTTTATGCTGTTGTTTGTTCAAGTAATCTTAGTAATGAGGCTAAGATAAACGCGGATTAAAACAGGGGTATATGCTAATAGATGCTTCAATTACAGCTCGCCCTACTCTGCCTGTTTTTATTGTCTGATGGTCATGGCCAAAGCCATGCTACCCCACAGCAGTCTTATGTTAAGTAGCCGGTGCTCATGTTAAGTAGCCCATGCTACCCCACAGCAGTCTCATGTTAAGTAGCTGATGCTCATGTTAAGTAACCCATGCTACTCCACATCAGTCTTATGGTAAGTAGCCGATGCTCATGTAAGATAACCCACGGTACCCCACAGCAGCCCCATGTTAAGTAGCCGACGTAAGACCATTGTTCAGCTGGTGAATAATAGGCCTGAGGATGAGACTTAAACAGTTGAGTAGAGATGCAGCTACTAGTCAATTATACAGCCTGTGATCTATGATTGTTGGGATTAGACAGAGCTACTACCACTTGTTAAGGAATTCCCTATGGAGAGGACCTCATCACATTGCTAATTCTTACCATGATATAATATGCTGTTTCCCAACATCACAAGCGTTTAACCTTCAGACGACGTCACTCTCCAGCTTCCCAATATCCAACTCCAGTGTCTAGGTTCTAGACAACCCCACTGTTTAGGCTCACAGTGTTTAGGTTCTAATCGATACCCAATGTTTACCTTCTAAGACATCCCCATTATCCCCCAGATCAAACCCATGGTGTAGATACCCCTTATGGGATATACTGCTACATAAGCTGTACTACAGTGGCCAAAGAGGGCTAACCCAGTGGGCACAGAATTCAGTCCAATGTTGAATCAACATTAATTCCCCATTGAATCGACATTGACAACCGTTTATCAGTGTTGATTCAATGTTCTGTGCCCACTGGGAAGAAGTGATTTTGAAAAAAAAGATTTTGAAAAAAAAGAAGATTTTGAAAAAAAAGTGATTGAAAAGAAAACTCTTTTTCTAATCAGTTAATTTTTCAAAATCACAATTTCTTTCAAAATCAATTCTTGGTCCTTTTGGGCCACTGTACTGGGCTCCCTGGAGGAGACCCTCACCTAGTTGTGGGAGGAGGTAAGGGGTGGATGTACATGAGCTGGTCGCCTATACACAGTGTATGGTGAGGCTGGGGCGGCTGACGTAACCTGCCCCTACTGACTGCTGACTGGGTAATGAGGACGGACCACCCACACCCCATCCATAATACAGACCCAATCAGGGTCCATTATCTGCACCAAGGCAGCATTATCTGCACTCATACTGCATTATCTGCACTCATACTGCCACCCAGGGACGGGGCAGATGGTCGCCGTCTATGTAGGACCTGCTGCGACATCTTGGGGATGTAGTGTATCTTGTTGTTTTTGCTATGGTTATGCCTTTAAGGATTTAAAAGAGTCTCCATAGGGGAGGGATGGTTACAAGTTTCTGCACTTCTATCGTCATAAATGGAAAGTTATTTGATGCCATATAGTTCTTATGGGGGAGGGGAGGGGGGAGGTTGGTGTGTTTTTTATTATCTTTTATTGTTCCCAAGCCAAGGGTTGGGAGTTCTCGTGAAGATATTTTCCAGCATAGCATATCGCAAATAGTAGACCTACATTTATTTTGTAAGTAGTATATGGAAATTGACCTCCTGTACAGGAATTATGTATATGTATATTCCTCCTTCAACCACCATAACATATTATGTTCTCAGTAATCGGCGTTTGGCCTGTTCATTTTGCACGTTCGACTCCATAGTTATGACAATATGAAAAACGCTGAATATAATCAGAAAACAATGGGCTTTTAATCCCATATTACGATATTATACTTTGTAAGTAGTATAGTGATATTGCCCTATTGTTCAGGCTTTAACAGCAGACCCATTGGCGCTAAGAATATCAACACCGAAGGGGTATTTATAATTAATGAAGTGCTCGGTAATAAGCACAGTGTCATGGCCAATGGTATTTAGCTGGAATAGCCTCCTCTGAAACCTCCCGTCTGTTAAGGAAACCTTTTAGTGCCGACACATGGGACATAAAGTAGTGAGACTTCAACGCCTCATGCATTAGCAGAATGCTAAGAAAACCCCTGAGAAAATGTGCTGGGCAACCATTGTGATTTCTACATGAAATCATATGTTATCTAACCCTTTAAGGCCGACGCTGTGTTTTGATACACTATGTTGGTCTCTTGGGGTGATGCAGGAATGCAGCAGAGGTGAGCAATTTATGCGAAGAATAATGAGCGTCAGCAATGCATCACCAATGCATCACTGGTGTGTTGGTGCATCATGTTGACAAGAGCCTGGAGGCCTAATGTTGTACGGAAAAGTTAAGTCAGTGTTAAAGGAGCAGTCTCACCACTCGCACTTAACCACATAGTAGACTAGAACAGTACTAGAATTGTGAGTGGGATACTCTCGGTGATTATGCCGCTTTAAATAGTGTGCTCCTGGTTGTACCATGTACGCATGTAGACATGCTGTAGCCTGTAGTAGGTCCATACATGTCCTGGCTCTGGGACACTACTGACAGAGTAAACATCATCCCCAGACATAATACACAGACTGATTCCATTATACAGTGGGCATAGTATCTATTTCCACGAATAACTTCATTATGAATGCCATACATCATGGCAGGAGACAACTAAAATATTCATTGCAGTTTGTTTTGTTTTTCAGAGTGGCCTTTTATTTTACATTGTCATGAAATTTATCATGAATCTCATACTTTTTTTCTGTGTTTGGATTCATCCTTTTCTCTTAGAAATGAATAATCTGATTTTACAACACATGTTGCATTAAGTCTTATGATGTGTTCACGGGTCGAAATGATAATGCAGCCCAGGCGAGTAGATCTGCAAAGCCTGCATTTATGCATCATGATGGTAAATGGCAAAGTGAGTAAAAGCCTTATGCAGCTCTTGAGGGATAAATGTATATTGACATGACATATAGACGGTGGTAAGCAAAGAACACCTGTGCAGATGTGTAATCTACAGACTGTCACCTTGTATCTGCTGCACACCTACATGCTGCCAGGACTCATTTGTCTTTTTACAGAGAGCATTATGGAGGGATGGCTTGTAAATGGCTGTTGTTTTATCTTGACAGATACCACAGTACATGCATAGATATGGTCCATTGACAGCGGTGTCCATTTGAATCGTTCTTCAGAAGTTAAAACCTGGGCATAGAACATTGAAGCTCTGTGCCTCTGCTATGAACTACACTTTACTCAGTAGTAAATTTTCAAGGGACTGTGGCCCACTGTGTTAGGTATTAAAATCGCAGCCTCCAATCAATATACACCTCCAGTCTAGATGATGTGTTGCCTCAATATTTTAGTGATTCCCTTGAGTGACATATTAGTATCTCACATCCTCAAATATAACATTCAATACCTGCCCCCTTCAGATGTATCACTCACATCTATACTTTGAAGGCTGAAATGCAAAATCCTCTTCTGTCACTTTAGTTTTTGTAAACAGTGACTTAAAGCCTAGGTCTATCATCTACATCAATTCAAGCTCTCTACCATTGCAAATACCTACGCTAATCTCTTTCCTTCTAAGTGCTTAACCCTGCGTAAGAGCTTTGCCTATTTCCCAAACAACCTTCCAGACTTACTGCCTCTTTTACAGTACATCTCTAACCGGAAGTGCCAAAGTAGCGTCTCTACGAACGCCCACTTTGCAGACAACATTTTCCTACATACCACTCTCCAAGCAGTTTTTCCCCTCAGTAAACCAATCTAACGTGTAAACCTGTGCTGGGTGCCTCACTCCACTTTGCCACCTGCCCTTTCATGGGAAGGCCAGGGCTGCAGTGCTTCCCTAATCTGTCTGGTTTAGGTGCAAATCCGACATCCAGGTTGAGCAAGACAGACGCTGTGACTATTAGATTGATTGAATGTAAAACTTAGAATCCAAAAGGCCAATAAAAGCAGTAGCAATTCAATAACACTTATGCAGACTCTACTTCAACAATTGAGCATCTGTTGTTAGCTTTTATGTTTGTGTTGCAAGTAAAAATGACTACAGCCCTGCCAGTATTTGATTAAAAGGATTTCTCCTTGTGATACATTCTAGGCCTCATATGATAGTAATTATCTTTATATTGGCTAGTACATTATTTGACAGTGCACCCATGCTACTTGGTGACTAACTACAGTGAATGCCCATATTGGTAATTAAAGGAGTTTCTGGAGAAGCCTTGGAGATTGTGAACAACAAATAACAGTTTAGTAGCCTATAGTATGCAGGTGACTGTCAACAATCTCCAGACACAAGGCATGCGATGCTGAAAATCTACACTAGATACACATCCAATATCAGTTCCAGAAAAGAATATGGTGAGAAATAAACCATTCTACCTCTGTCAATAACAACTGTCAAGGTAGTTGCATTCGTTGAGCATCGAGTGCTCCAGGCTATGTAAACATGGCCATTATAACACCCTATTCACGGGTCGGCTGTTCATCGATCTCTTGCGGTTTGCTTTGTGAACATAGCTCAACATTACCAAACCACCCACCATGCATGAGTAAATGACTTGATTTTGGACAGTAGTGAGTCTATGTGTCATGTGACTGTATGGGATCTATACTATTTGTATAGATGCCCTGGGATTCCACATGGGTCATCTATGCTTGGTAGACTAGCACTTTAGAATGTAGTACATATATTTCCTGGTTCTGGGACACTACCGACAGAATAAACATCATACCTAACCATACATTATGTCAGACTAGCTGGCAGGCCCCTTGACCATGAGGACCTTATGACCCCCAATTCAATCAATTAGAATTTAGATAGCAGGCTCTGCAGTCTACTACATTGAACATTAAAATCAACCTCTATCAGACTTAATAACCTTCGGTATACAATGTTAATTATAACTTTACAACCTTTCATCACTCAGGTTGAAAGCCAAGAGTGGTAGGGGTGATATTTACCTGAGGCTCTAATGTCTCATAGTCTAAAGCTGCTGCGATCTCATTAAGGAATCCCTTTGTCTGCCAAGAAGTCTGACGTAAGTTATATACCCCTACTGATTCTATTATACATGTATTTATTTACACGAGTTACTCCGAGAAAGCCATAGTGAAGGCTTTGCATCACAGCATGAAATATTCATTGCAGTTTGCTTTGTTACCTGAGCAAGCCTTTTATATTTCAAGGACATTTAAATTTGGTGCATATCATGAATATTATGCTTTTTCCTGATTTTTATTTCATCACTTGCAGTTAGAGATAGATTATCTTACACTTTAGAATAATTTGTATTATGCTATTATATTGTAAAATGTCAACAGTTTTCTTATCTGTATTGGCCACATAAGAAGGTAGTGATGTATCTGTGCATGACAACAAAGGGCATAGCACATTGACGTACTCTGCAGCCCTTAAATGGTTACCTATGGGCTCATGTTGTGGCCTTCAGTAATCTGCTGTAAAATTCAAAGGGTTGTCTACACAGCAGTCAATAGTCAAGGGACTGTGGCTCACTATGTTAGGTATTGCAAGCACACCCTCGGATTAAGGCCCAGATCACACCTCTGGTCTAGATGATGTGTTGCCTCAATACTTTAGAGACCCTGGAGTGACATTTGAATACATCATCTCCTCAAGTATGGCACAAAATGCATGTACTCCGGATATATTACTGAGAATCATACTTTGTAAGCTGTATTGCAAAATCTTTTTCTGCTACTTTAGTTTTTATAAACTGTATTTTAAGGGCAAGGTCTATCATCTATGTCACTTCTAGCTCTCTACCTTTGCATGTACCTAAGCTAATCTCTTTCCTATTAAATGCTTAACCCTACATAAGTGCTTTGCCAATTTCACAAACAACCTCCTGCCCCTTTTACCGCACATCTCTAACAGGAATTGCCAAAATAGCATCCCTTCGGAGGCCCACTTTGCAGACAACATTTTCCTACATACCACTCTCCAAGCATTTCTTCCCCTCAGTAAACCAATCTAACATGTAAACCTGTGCTGGGTGCCTCACTCCACTTTGCCACCTGCCCTTTCCTGGGAAGGCCAGGGCTGCAGTGCTTCCCTAATCTGTCTGGTTTAGGTGCAATTCCGACATCCAGGTTGAGCAAGACAGACACTGTGACTAGTAGATTGATTGATTGTAAAACTTGAAATCAAATAGGCCAATAAAGGTATTGTACACACTCTTTAAGAGTAATGTCAACTTGACTATTTGGGCATCAGCTTTTATGCCTGTCAAACGTCAAAATGACTACAGCCATGACGGCACTTGGTTAAAAGGATTTATCCTTGAGTTGTATTCTAGGCATCATATTTTAGTCACCATTTTCTTATTACTGTCTACATCATTTAACAGTGACCTATGATGTTTTGTGAAAGTTCTTCTAACTATAATGAATACCTGTATTGCTAATTATAGGAGTTACTGGAGGCCTTGGAGACTGTGAACCAACAAATAACGATTTAGTAGTCTATAATATACAGGTTACTGTCAGCAGTATCTAAACACCAAGGTATACAATGCTGAAAACCTACACAATATACACACCCTATATCAGCCTCAGAAACCAAAATGGTGAGAAATAAACCATTCTAGCTCTGTCAACAACATTTGCCAAGTCAGTTGTATTCGATCAGCTCTAGACATGGCTGCAGTGCTTCCTTAATCTGCCTGGTTCACCATCAAGTCTGACATCTAGGCCATACATGACATTGGCGTGACCTTTAGGTCGATCGAACATAAAACTTGACATCACATGGGCCAATAAAAGTAGTTACAATCTAATTAACACTTTTGTAGAGTCAACTTCACTAATTGAGCATCGATGATCGGCTATTAGCTTTTATGTCAAATGTCAAAATAACTACAGCCATGACAGCACTTTATTAAAAGGTATTTTCCTAGTGATGTATTCTAGGCATCATAATTTAGTAATTATTTTGGCATTGCCCTCTTCATTATTTAACAGTGCACAAATGCTTTCTCACGAAGGTTCTACTCACTATAGTGAACGACCATTTACTAATTAAAGCGTTTCCTAGAAGCCTTGGGGACTGTGAACAAAGCATGGCAATTTTGCGAGACCCACCATATATATATATATATATATATATATATATATATATATATATATATATAATATATATATATATATATAGGATTCTCAGAAACCAAAACGGTGAGAAATAAACCATTCTAGCTCTGTCAATAACAACTGTCAAGGCAGTTGCATTTGACCAGCATTGAGCGGTCTCAGCTCTAGGCTGTGTAAACATGGCCGTTATAACACCCTATTCACGGGTTGGCTGTTCATCGATCTCTTGCAGTTTGCTTTGTGAACATAGCTCAACATTACCAAACTACTCACCATGCATGAGTAACTGACTTGATTTTGGACACAGTACTGAGTCTATGAGTCATGTGACTGTATGAGGTATTAGTAGTAGGTAGGGCAAGCGGAGACCGGGATCCCGGGGCTGTATGTGTCCCTATGCTAAACACCCTCAATGAAATGATCGTTTTCACTGTAATAATATAGCATAGTATCATAAAAACTGCTATAATCATGAAGAAGGGATAGACTATGTCTTTCACATCCTGTTTTATTTCTAGATTTTGCATTGTCAAATAAGGAGATATCAATTGGTAAAATAAACACAATGGCAGTGTTAATAAGTATATTGGAACGGTTTTTGTATGGCAGTCATTGGTGCTACCTGCCCAGAAAGGGGGGTCAATCACATGAAATTTCATCTGTATGTATGAGATCTCGTACATATGGACTCTCCTAACATAGAAGACTTTGTAGATATATTACTTAAATTTCTGTAGCAACAATTACTTTATAAAACCATGTGTTACTGAGTTACATCATTTATATAGGTAAGTTATATAGTCAAGGACCCCCTAAAACCACCCAAAACCCCCACGACTAGGTAAAATATAGATTTGTGAGTAATATTCTTTTAGTTTGGTGTAAAAATGTGCTGGCAAAAATTGGCTAAAGCTCTTTTCCTGGAGCATGCCCATTACCCCTCTTAGGCCCCTGTTTGTTCACATTTTCATAGGAAATTTAAAGTTTAGATATGGAAATTGAAATCATGTTCTGAGAGAGGGTATCATAGAATCTAATTTCGAAAACGGCTGGTTATTGAAGGAAATATTCTCCAAATGAGAGCAATATCCCTATAGCATGTGTTAGGGCAGCCCGACTCCCACATGCCCCAGTAGTGACTGCAGTGGTACACAGCACTGCCACGCAGGCTAGTAGAAACTGACAGGTCGAGTATGGCAACTTTTTATTTTTAGAAAATCGTAGAAAATAATCTATCAAAGGTAGCTATAGGTGAATAATGTTTGAAATTCCTTACTCCAATTGATCCCCTATATATATTGTATACTTCATGATGGAATCCAACAATTCCCTAGCAATCTGTTGTTCTACCTACTATTAGTAGGCCTTCAGATTCCATGTGTATCGCCAAAGGCAATGTTTTCTATTACTATTATATTTTGAAATATGTGTTGGTGGATCATTTGATTGAACATGCATCCCTATAGCCTTTTGCTATATCATCCAACTCCAATCTGGTGTTTTCTACATGAGTTAAGGGCCACTAGTGCGTTAATGTACTACCAGCGTAGCGCCAATGGTTTGAGGCCCAGCAACTCAAGGTTTTAATAAACATATTAAAACCTCAGGACTACTGTCGTTCATTATGTGGCATCGTTATCCTTACTCTATCTAGCGTACATAGATCATCATCCTGGCTACATATAAAGCAGGATCTGACTATATGCATTACCAGTCTAGATTTATAAGCAAAATAGAAAACAGATACATATATTTATTAATATAGGCAATGAATATAAAAGTTATGCCTACGGCTACCCGACCATACATAGCAATCAGGTCTGGAAATTTTACAAAATTAGGTTTAGAATAATATCTAACACACATCGCCTAGCTTTTCTAAGCAATTAACTTGCAACACACTTCTTTTAGTGCTATGAACAGTTTTGTGTTTAAAACAGCCAATGCAAGCATACGTAAATACATGTAGAACTATCATTTCATAGAGGGTCCGTTTATACATATATTCATATGATGCCAAATCCCTGTGTTGTAAATATTCCCAAAGCATACCCTGAGATCTAGACCTTCCATACGAAAGCATGGTTAGCACTCAAATCCAATTTATTGAGTCTTAGCTCAAGAGGATTTCTGACGGCAGCTTTGCGCTGACAGGGAGCGATACCTAAATCTCACCCCCAAAATGAACCGCCACAGATACTGCAGATTTAGGCCTATCCACTCCTTTCCCAATACCCCGAGTTGCCCCTCCCCAGCTCCCCCTCACCTGCCTCAAGACCTCCAGGCTAATAAGACCGACTTCAAGCCCCATGTAGGCTCCTAAAAGCAGAACATCTATGGAGCAAGCAACTGCTAAGCATTTATTTAGGAGCTTCCACCCTGGTAGCTCCCCATCAGTGTGATCCTTGCAGGGTGATGACGCTTCTATTTCTCATCCCATTTTCGCCCGTCGTCTAACAGTCAGTTTCAAGATGCGGCCAGGCTTCTCCAGTTTGTCTATAAAACCGTCTACTAGCCCTGTCAAATGGACCACCGGGTGCTTGATGCATTCCTCGAGGGATGAATGAATGATGCATGAATGCATCCCTGGGGGGTTACCCAACATGGCTGTATGCATGCATCATGACGACGAAGAGCATAGTATGTTAAAGCACAATGCGGCCTTTAAAGGGTTGACAGTCAGTTTCAGGATGCGGCCAAGCTTCTCTGATTTGTCTGAGGCTGTCTATACTAGACTCCCTCATAGCTTGCCGCCAGCCCTTCTGAAGTATGACACAAGGACCCTTACAAGACATGCGTATTCATCAAATATATTATAGACTGGGGGTTTAGAAGATGAGGTTAAGTCTCCGCCATGACACTCGGATCATCGCGCTGAAAAATGCGTTTAGAGATTTGCTTCACTTTAATGGATTATTAAAATAGATAAGAACATGCAGACTCTACTCGGAGTCGCGGGAAAAACTCAAGGTGTAGCACAATAAGAATTAGTACCCCCATCAGTGTCCAATAGTATTGAGAGATATGGCGGTAGTATTGGTAGTATTGGAGCAAGGAGTCTAGGAGTTGCAACGGCTGCGTAGTGCTTTAATGATTTGTCGTCATGATGCATGAATGTACCCCTGACGAATTCCCTGCTTCACGCACCGTGTTAACCATTCAGGGTTGATGTATACATTCCCGAAGGGTCGTCATGATGTATGAATTATTCGCTAGGGCTGCATAGCATCATGACCACAAAAGATATGCAGCTCTGAAAGAGTTCTATGTGTATTGACATGTTGTAAATCTGAGTAGACAGTGGTGAGCAAAGAACACCTGTGCAGATGTGTAATCCACAGACTGTCGCCTTGTATTTGCTGCACTGGTGGATGGTGTCAAGACTCATTTGTCTTTTGCAGACATCATTATGCACAAAAGCCTTGTGAATACCAAATGACTGTTGTTTTATGCGGTATACAAACATTGACAAGGTCCAATGACTGATGGCAGTCGGACACATCAGTATCGTTCTTCATAGCATGTGCATATCACACAAGGCCGAGGGTGTGATACACCGCCAGGCTTCAATGAGTGAAGAACATTGTATATGTCTATATGCTCAGTGGATTTTGTATTTATAACATGACTTATTAAAATCTGAAGAAAATCAACAATTTTAATATCATTCTTTGTCGACGCGCAATTGTCACACGCCATAGCATACAGACAGACCGTATGTCATCCCAGTGGGCACAAAATTCAATTAACTGTTGAATCAATGTTAAATCAACATTGAATCAACATTGACAACAATTTATCAATTGATGTTGATTCAATGTTCTGTGCCCACTTGGATGGGGGCATGACGCCTAATGCTTTAACACAGAGGTGGATGAATCAGCATTTAATTGAAGAATCGGTGTTGTAGTGTAGCTGAGTCGGAGGTTGAGCTACTCGTTCAGGTGATATTGTAGTTATGTCATTAATCAGTGGGGCAATTGTTTTATGAATACCTTTTCCCCCACGCCAACACATGTTGGTGATGAAAAAGTGAACAGATTTGTTTCCCCTGTGTGTATCAACCAAGAACAGGAAAAGGAACATCGATCATTAATACCTTGTTGAATTTAAAACTAGGGGGGGGGGGTATTCTTAGTGTACAGAACTGTTACTCAAAAAGTAAAACATTCGTACATCCTCTTCCCTCACAGTCAATCTAAAAAGATTTTGTTCAAAGATATCAAAGTTGGGTTAAAAGTGGGGATCTACCATAATCAGATTTCTAATATATTCTAAACCGTGGACGATAACAGTCAGAAAATATGAAATATTGGATATTGTATTTGCGGACTCATGAGAATCTCATCCAGTGGAAGAGCCATTCAATAATGTGACCCTTAAAGGACGGACTGTTTCATCAAAACACTGCATCGATGCATCATCATACCAAACCTTGATGCATTATGACGACTTGATGCATTATGCACTATACTGTCCTTAAAGGGCTAAAGGTCGATCCTAAAACCGAGAATCACCTCCCTTCAGATAACCTTTTCTATAAACCATCCTCTCCAGTTTCTGCTCCACCTCTATATCCTGATTACCATATCCCATTTAAGATAATAGGGGAATGGGGTTGAGTTAGCTGAAATGCATTCATGGCAGAGCTTATGTAATGGCAGCCATGAATCATACATCATGTTTAAATCCACTCCAATCACCTTGTCACCTCAGGCCAGGCCCCCATGGTAATTACGTCACTGAGCACACACCAATTTAAATGCATAGAATGTAGTATCTTGCCACTGGGCGGGGCCATTCTGCGCCAGAGAGAGTGATTGATCTGAAGGCCTCTCTGTGCAGTTCAAATCTGTAGCAGAGGAGTCACTCTCCAAGCAGATTTATAGTCCAGACTCAACCACAACTGCATGAATTGACATAATTATTTTTTAGTGGATAAAATGCGATTAAAATGGCGGTATCAGTAGATAGGTGTAATTTAGTATGATGGATGGCGCCATATCTCCTCTTGCGACAGAATGGATTGGAGCATCACAGGGGATCCATTCCATGACCCCTACTCTGACCAGGCAATGACCTCAGTGCTATCTCAATGCGTCAAGCTCACGTCACCTCCTGCATCACCCTCCACCATGGTGCTAAGCCCACAGCCCAGAGACACACCCACATAAAGAAGAGGCATGGGGGGAGGCAGAGGGAGATTAATGTTTGTGTAGGCACTGATTAATGGTGTGGAGCCCCATGAGGGAGTGCTGCTACCCTGATGACGCCTGACACCCCTCCTCTGTGTGCATTCCTGTGCGTGCTGTAATAGTGCTGTGTATGGGCATTGTGCTGCTGTGTTGCTGCTACATGCAGTATCCATTCAGCTAACTGCCAATGGGCATGTAATGAATCTTGTAAGATAATACACAGTACAGTGCGTGACTGTAGATGGTGTTGGGTATTTATGATCAACCTATGGTTAATGTTAGGTATGACTGTTTGTTAGTGTGACTGTGTATCCTATGGGTTGTGTTAGGTGTGACTGTGTTACATGTGGTGGTGCTAGGTGTGACTGTGTAACCTGTTAGTGGTGTTAGGTGTGACTGTGTAACCTGTTAGTGGTGCTAGGTGTGACTGTGTAACCTGTGGGTGGTGCTAGGTGTGACTGTGTAACCTGTGGGTGGTGCTAGATGTGACTGTGTAACCTGTAGTGGTGGTGCTATGTGTGACTGTGTAACCTGTGTGTGGTGCTAGGTGTGACTGTGTAACCTGTGGGTGGTGCTAGGTGTGACTGTGTAACCTGTGTGTGGTGCGAGTTGTGACTGTGTAACCTGTGTGTGGTGCTAGGTGTGACTGTGTAACCTGTGGGTGGTGCTAGGTGTGACTGTGTAACCTGTGGATGGTGCTAGGTGTGACTGTGTAACCTGTGGGTGGTGCTAGGTGTGACTGTGTAACCGGTGGGGTGCTAGGTGTGACTGTGTAACCTGTGGGTAGTGCTAGGTGTGACTGTGTAACCGGTGGGGTGCTAGGTGTGACTGTGTAACCTGTGGAAGGCGCTAAGTGTGTCTGTGTAACCTTTGGTTATTCCCAGGCGACGCTGTGGGAATTTATCCGCGACTACGCAGGTGATGTGATTCCTATAATAATTTAGCTCTTTGTCACAATGAGTGACATGGAGCACGTAGATAAGCATTGACATTAAACCCAGGTGAAATTATTTCCCTATAATAATGTATGCAATAAGTGTTGATGTTAAATCAGTGGGCACATGCTATCATATGAGGCTATATATAGCGGAAACCCTATACATGTATAGCATCATACACCATGCGCCCCATTGTGTCTGCTTTCATGCAATTCTATGCCCTGGGTAAATAGCCTGTGTACATTTAACCTGCAGAACGTGGCTATGGCTGCCTCCGTCGTTATACCTGCCTACATGCCATCACCAGGGAGGGCTGGCAGTGTGATGGTTTGTGTACCTAACAGTCTCACACAAGGGAGCTAGATTTACTGCTGCCCATACAACACTCCTTCATGGGCATAGGCTGGGCCTTGCATTTATAAAGGTCAAATATTCTGAATGTGGATATAAACCGTATATCTGCATCCCCACAGGGGTGAGCTGATCAGTGTATGCTGTGTAATGCCTCAGGGTGGGTATAAACCGTATACCCACACCCCATGCCCACAGTGGCTGCACCACAGGGCCTTATCTAGTCCCTAGACAGTACTTATAAGGTATGACAGTGATAAGGCCTACCTGTGAAGTCCTACCCCTGTGAGCTGCTCCTCTCCTGGCGCTGTTCCCTGAGCTGCTCCTGTAGGTAGCAGCTGACCGAGCCACTCCTCCTCCTGCCGCCTTACGCCCTGAGCTGCTCCCGCTCCTGGTAATGTACTCCTACATCATGTCTCCATGGACAGGGCTCGGCCCGGGCCCCAGCAGTAATACCAGCACCCAGTACTCGTGGTAATCACTCGGTCATGCTCTTCGTGCCGCCTGCGTCCTCCTCCTCCCCTTTCTCCAGCTCCTGAACGCCTCCGTCCTACTCCTCCTGTCCCTGCTACCCCTCCCTCTGAGCTGCTCTTCTGATGGGTTGAGCAACTCGCTCTACTGGCGGCCGCAGCGGACGCAACGCAGCGCGCCTCCTCTCCCTCCTCCTCCTCCTCCAGCAGAGAGGCAGGTGCGGCTGGCTGTGCTGCAGGCCGTGCTGGTGCAGTGTAATCGCAGCCTCCTCCTGTGCTGAACACTCCCTCCTCCAGGGTTGGACGGAATAGGGAACGGGGGGATGAGGGAGGGTATATAAGCGAGGCGATAGGCGAGTCAGCGCGCGTGCATGGCTCTGGTGCTAACGCGCGGTGGCGGCAGCGCACGGGGCATGCAGAGGACTACTGCAGGAGGGACTGCTCTGATGGCGCGCAGCAAGTCACGTGAGTCGTACTCCTACCCCCAGGGTGTTTCTCCAGCGTTTGCTTGCTCCAGCGCTCCTCCGGCTAGCCGCTCTAGCATTCCTTCCACCGGCTGCTATGGTGGCCGGCTCCGGTAGTGTTGGTGGTGGCTGCGGTATCGGCAGCGGTGGGCATCTGTCCATGCCCTTCCTCCTCCCACCCCAATCTCCCCACCCCTCCTCCTGCTCCTGCTACTCCTCCACGGCGGGCACCATTCATCCGTCCACCACCTGGTGGCAAATTAGGCCAATCCACGCATGCGCAGAACGTCGATAGCGTTCACTTCCGGCGGCGTCGTGTGGAGGAGGCGGGAGGCAGCAGCATCGGCGACGTTGACGTCGGTGGTGACGGCAGGCCTGGGTTGTGGTGGGGAGGAGACCCAGGAGGAAAGGAGAAGGGGGGCTGAGGAGGTGGCAGAGAGGGGTGTGGAGGAGGAGGGGTGGTAGAACTAGAAGGCTGGGGTCTTGGAAGCAGAGCTGGAATCAAATAAAGGAACTGGCGTTGGTGGTGATTTCATTACAGGATTGGGTTTCCAACGCTACACCCTCCACCCATGGCCCAGCAAAGACACCCTAAATACACCCAACACCAAATGTGGCATGGAGTCAATATTCGTGCAGCGGGAAGTGAAATTCTAATTATGTGGTGGACACCTGAAAATCCGGCCATTTTACACCTACTGCATGGGCAAGCATAACAATAACGCCAAATCAAGTTGATTAAACATTGAACATCGATTTTATGCGGTAAGATTTAATCAGGTGGGCAAATCTCTAATGATGAAGATCCACCCTCCTCCTTTGTGACATTGAGTTATATCCATCCCTATCCCTATCTATAGCACCCACTGGAGAGGGTAAATATTTGGGCGAATTTGTCCCCAGCTCTATCCCAACATGGTATTGTACAGATCGATTTCACGCTGATGTGTTGTTCCCCACAATAAACACTGACTTCTCATTCATTCATGCTAGAAAACGTACTGCATCCAAGCAAATATGCTATCATTTGAGGGTTAATGCACGGGAAAAGAATTGGTGAATTAATTTATTTTTCTAGCATCCATATATGAGCAAGGTGATCAGGTTCTGATGGTTAAAAGTAACGCATAGCTGTGCAACTGATCAGTGTATCAATAGTGCTAACCGCAGAGCCTACATCTAGCAGTCAACCTGCCAACTGCATGCAACTAAATACTGCATAAGTGTATTAAACGCATTAACTAGTTTCATTGAGCTTTCCAGTGGGTTCATTGATGAAATTAGCAGCTGGATCTCTCTATACAGGATATATAGCTACTAAAATAGGATGCATTACTGGACATACCGGATGGATGTTTGTCACACTTAGACATTATTTTGATACAATTGGCAGTTGGAGGATTGACTGCCTACACTGTCAGAAGTTAGTGTAGCTGCACAGCGAGATATACTGTAGCTGTATAGTATAAAAGGAGGTATTTTTGGTTTCCAGTATCACATACTGTACAGCCACACTCACCTACTGTAGAACACCACACACATGAGTTCATGGGTTCGAGTCTAACCTATTATACCTCCTTTTATACTGTACAGCTACAGTACTTACTTCTAACAGTGTAGTGTAGTCACTATACATGCAGTTAGCACTACTGATGCGCTTAGCAGTTGCACCATAGCTCCCCACGCAGGCCTACAGTGCAGCAGAGTACAGCCAGCAGAAGCTGCAGCAGGCCCGACCAGGTGGTGTCCGATTTCAGACGATGACAATATTGCGGAAGCTGTGTGAATCAAGCAGAAGGGCCGGCCAGGTGGCTGCTTCACTCCCGGCGGGCAGGCCGGATATTTATAGCTTTGCCAGCTAAAAGGGCCTTGATGCGTTGTATGCTTAAAGCCCTAGGGGCAAGGAAGCGAATCTCACAGGGGTCAAGGCAGGGTATAGTGGGAGGAGGTGGGAGTAGGGGGTAGGATGAGGGAGGGGAGGGATGAGGGGAGGGGAGTGGAGAAGAGAAGGGGGTTGTCAGTATATGTCTATCAGTCAGCACGCTATAGGTTATGGGTTATCAGAAATATGAGTAGACAAGCAGAACGGATGATCCGCATCGCCCTGTGCGGAACATCCCTTTTTTGTAGCAGGTACTCATGATTCCAGTAAGCATTCCTCTATTTCTCATTTTTTGGATGGGGACGTCTCAGTTGTAACCATCGCCCTAAACCTCAGACATCATAATTATGGGAATCCTACCCATTTATGATAGTCAGACATGGTTGTGGCATAGGGTATGGCCGACAATACTATGGGTGGGGTTGACATTAATCTATGGAGAAAGAATCAGCATCTGGATCATCCGCCATCCGCTTTCTACGGCTACAATCTCAGAGAGGAGTTGGATTAACCCTGTATCAAAAGATAAAGTGCACGGTTAATCTATCATTGTTGTAAGTAGAAAAGATGCGGGAAAATAAATGAAAAATAAATGACATCATTACACAGAGAGAAGAAGTAGAATCACTCTCAAATGGGAGTCCAGCCCCGATCACTGAGGTAACTCACCCCAGGACTCTAATGTGACTCCCAATCATGATGGAGTCTTAGAATAGGAGTCATTATAGAGTCCTGCTACTGTTAGGGAGTCACTTTAGAGTCCCGGGGAGAGTTACCTCAGCCTCAATGGTCAAGTCGGGAGTCACAGTGAATCTACTTCTTTTCTCTGTGTAAATATATCAGGAATTTTCAGATTCCTTAACAAATCCATCATGAACCAGTTTACAACTGGAACTAAGCACCTGTTGGTTTCATAATAAAATTGGTAAAAATAATGCTTAAAAATCAACGAAAATATTTTCAATTCTCATTTAGAGAAATAAGACAAGAGAGCAGGCTAGACACATTTTTTCTAGCTTTCTAGCCACCATCGTCATATGAATAAGAATAACATAGTGAAGAGTATAGGGCAGTAACAAGGACACACATTAATAAGCATTACCAATCACCACAAGAAGGGAATACCAATATCCAGGGATAATCACACGCATCATGGCAATGATAGAGGAGAAAAGGGATCGTCTCTCTCGTAGGTCGATTACCCAGACAAACAAACCCTTCCCCTATATGACAATAATATGTACACACACACTAGCCATCGGTCATGCGAGGAATCTCGCCCAATCCCGCTACAGTCACGTTCCACGACGAGACTTGGTTGGATAATTGCCAATCTCCATCCTCGTTAGCACATCACGCCCAGCTTACTGGACACTGTCGCCATTCAGCATCGTTACAACTTCCGGTAGGCACCAGGAACCGCCCGTGCGCATGCGTTCTGGCGTGCTTCCTGTAGAGGGCTGGGGGTTAGGATTAGGGTGTGTTGGGATGAGGAGTATGACTAAAAAGGGGGAGGCGGTGCCAAGAAGTGGGGGGGGTCATGGTCAAGTTTTGAGTAACGTATTGGAGCACTGGTCAGGCTATGTCTAGGTTACTGTATATAGACAGAGCTACACGCTAAAGTGACCGAGTCAGTGGTTATTTCACGAGGGGTGCTTGGGTCGTATTGCACGCTGGCTCTGTGTTTATTTCAGGGTATTTCAATCTAAAGCAGACATGCATTCCATGTTTGATTGCTTCCGCGGTGACCTTCGGCAGCCTTGAAACGGCATGGCGACCCCATGGCGTCCCTCAGGAGCGTGCAATACGACCTCAGCGTGCAATACGACCTATGGTTATTTCACGCTCCCCTGGGGAACGGCTCCCCCATTGCTTTAACATTGACAGTCCGTATTCACCATGAAATAAATAATCTTCCATGTAGTTATACCGAGGCAATAACTGTCTGTTATGTCCTGCTGTAAGAAGCATTCAAATAGATGCTGCTCATCTAAAAGAGGAATACTTCAACAGATTAGTTTTTATTGACATGGCTATTATTTTGATACCTCGAAATACTGATCCCCCGATCTCTGAATTTCTGACTGCATGCAAAATTCTGTGACCACCCCAGATAGACGTGCATGGACCTGAGTAAAGATGCTGGAGGTATATGGCATGAAATATAAAATACAATGTACAAAAAAAAACCATTGCTATTCTGACCACATTCGGCAACGCTCTTCTCTCATCATGTACACAAATAAGAGGAATATGCGATGGAAACCCTGCAGACGTTTGCCTTTGTCGATGTGGAATAATTACCTATAGAAGGTGGAGAAGGGAAATCAATGCAGTGCAGCACCCTGTATGTTTGCCATGCCTGGACGTCATGAGTGTGTCTATGAGTCGGGGTTCTGTGAGCACAAAAGGGGAATACCCCGACAGCTGATGGGAGCTGCCACCGGAGCAAGGGGCGGCAAATGTAGCTGAATGGACAGAAGGCTTCTCTGGTCCCCGCTGCAATCCCATGTCTTTTAATAGTGGTTCATGGTGGCCTTTCCAGAGGGGCACAATTAACAGAGGTCTTTCAGGATAGAAATGAATAAGAGGGAAAGACAAACTAGTAGTGGAGGCCATGGATTTTCATGAAGCCTTTTATTGTCATTTGAACCTCATATGCTTATTATTATTGGTGACTACTCTCTCTCTATAAAGTGAGTCTGAAAGTTATGGCTGTCTCTCCCTATCTGTCTTTATCATTCTCTCTTGTAATCTGTTATGCATCTCCCAGTATTTTTATCTATGTATCTTTCATTTTAAATATTATCCCTCGATTCTTGTCTCCATACCCTAACTCCTACCCCTAGGTCCCTTAACTTTCTCATCCCATACATACAGCTGACCCCACAGCGTCAACCATTTCCCTCCTTGTCCAAATTCAATACTTTTCATTTCCTCCCCCCCGGCCCATACCTAACCCCAGTTCTTATACTCCATTTGCACTACCTATACATATGAGACCAGGACTACACATGACTGGAGCCTCATATACACACCATCACCAACTCACTCCTGGGGGAGGTCATGGGAGATGAGGATATTGACAATCTTACATCCGGGTAGTCACGTGATGTGCCAGCTCTTACATCTCGTGTCACACGATCGACCACGAGAATCGCCGATAAAAAGTCCACCCAACAGAAGGATCCTCACTATAAGCACTTGCAAAATATGCCATTTTCAGAGTGATAATATTTAACACTCTATTCACTGGAGTTTTCATTATCGGTATAATTATCAGTTTTCTGACTTTACATAATACATACTCAAAATATCACTTTATTTATTGTAGGGCTGAGATATATTTATGTCTGTTTATATTGTTTTTGTGTATTCTTTTCACTGTATAATTCCTATGGGCACTGCTTCATCATAGGGTCTTTCGTTAAGCGTAAATAATGTTATACCACAAAACATTAGGATGATTTCGGTGTTAAGTCTGACACAAGCGGTTATAGGGGCGTCAGGTTAATAGGGGTCGTTCAGTGTCTATTGATGGCAGTGGGGAGGGCTAAAGTTGGAAGGGCCAACCTGCCTGCAGTTAGGACCAGAGAAGGTACTGTCATCCCCCTCTGATATCCCACCCATGCACCCCATGTCACCCACAAGGAAAGTCAATAGGCTGGGGCCAAAAAAAAGGTGTGTTTCAGGTTACATAGTCTGAAAATCTAGGGTAGGTAGGTCGGATTTTTTTTTTTTTTTTAATTTTTTTTTTTACTTTAGCCTGAAAAGTAGCCAGAAATCGACTAACGAACTACAATGCCGACTCGCCGACGACAGCCTCGACTCGTGAACTATCAGATCGACCCTTAAATAGCCCCAAAATGACCCAAAATATAAATATTTTTTCAAAATTGCATAAAAATTTCTAGGGTCGGCCCTGTTTTGCTAGGTAGGGTCGGGTAACCTGAAACACACCTTTTTTTTTATTTGGCCTGGGTGGGAACTCGTGAGAAGGGGCAAGGGAAGGTGAGGGAAACTGGACGATGACTGCCATCTGTACCCTTGTCCACACATCACTGACAGTGAGGCCTACGGCTATACAGGTATTGACAGTCCCAGTATATTTTATGGAATCTGTCACCATGGGGCATGGAATGTAAACGGGATCCACAGTATATCTGTATGCTGCTGATGCTCAGAGTGCACAGTCATGCGGTACGATCTACAGGGATGTTAGGCATTTGGGGGGTACAGGAGTATTTTCTTTTGTGTCGATGGGTGTTAACAGTGGTTAATAGGTGCATAGTTTACATATTATACATGTACTTCAATCATAAAGGCTTATGGTGTCCCATAGATAGTTGGATCACGAAACAAAAAAATCCAATGTCAAGGTATTGTTTTTTCTATAAAAATAAATTATCGATGGGTTTTGCTATAAAGATGTAAAATCTATTCGGCCAACACTCACCCAGAAAGGAAAACCCCATTATGACACAATGAAATGGCAAGGGAGTCAAGAAAGCAGAGCTAGCTGTTATTATCTTTTTATCCTCAGTGTAAAATGGACTGCCTATTCGTGGCAGGATAACCATCCAGGCTGGTTGCAGAGGGACACTGATGATAGAAGATAAAATGACTGGCAACGTTGTAAAAGGAGATGAGTGAAAATGAGGTGAGATGCGGCACTGGGGAGTTTTCATTACTGTGGAAGCTGAGACTGAGGTGATGAATCTGCTTCAATTCACCTGAGACATCAAGCCGGGATTTTGAACACCTTGCACTAGCATCCTCTTAGAGCCACTGATGAAAAGAGAGAAATGCATGTATATATTAACGGGAAGAGAAGGCAAAGATCTGATCTAATTCAGGTGTTTGTATACTAAACCCAGAATCAACCGCAGTTGAAATTAGGATTTTGATGATTACTTTATAGTGCTTAGGGTATTCAACAGTTGCTTGTGACTTATCATATTAGACCTCATCCATATATTAACCACATAAGAGCCCCTAGATTTAATAGGGATATTTGCAAATTGATCTCTATGTCAAATCTGTTATTGATAACTACGATTTAAATTTAACACTGACTTAACCAATATTGGTAAAAGTAAAATCATGTATGTCATCTTTTGAAAAAAAAATTATTCCATTGACCCTAACAAAGTTTGAACATGCCCTATGTGTAACAAGAACCAATGATAGAAGACTGACTGTATTCAAATGTTCCCAGAGGAATGCTTTAGCTAAAACAGATATAGCTATCTCCCAAATGTATAGAACCTGCGGTTCGCTGATCAATGAGCAGAATCGAGGTAGAGTGTTGTTGAGCTACCAGCCTTGTACCTTGATTTGATGAAAAAAGTGCAATCCGTGAAAAAAGAAAGTAAAGAAAGCGATTTAATCAACAGACCAACCTTGTTCTGCTACTGCCTAAAATCCCTACTACAGATTACAGCGCCCCCTGTGCACTGAGAGCCCCCACAGGGACAGCAGCAGGGGATTCTGGGTCCTGTTCACATTTCATGCCCCCTGGTGGCAGATTCTATAAATAGACCAGGACTGTCAATAACTGTAGAGGGAGCTGTCGGCGCTTTGTTGACAAGAGTAGAAATGGCAGTCGTCGTCCTGTTTCCCCCTGTTTTCTCCTGCCCCATCCCTAACTCCCATCGCAAGGTCCACCTGCCTCCCTCCCTTGTCTCTCTATTGCCCCTGGCCCCTGTCTCACCCATCAGACCCCCCTCCCCATACACCCCCCCCTCCCCACAGCCAACTGACAGCCCGGATGGATGGGACATGGGTAGCACCTCGGCGGGACATGTCAGTACTGCCTCCAGTCCAACCTCCAGGGTGGCCCCTACCTGCAGAATCCTCCCTCCCATTTAGAGGTACTGAACGACCCCTCTTAACCTGGTGCCCCCCTAACCCCTGATGTAACACTGCCTCCCTATATATACATCTTACCTTTATCCAGCAGTGGTTTGTTTTTGAGTGTGGTAAAACTTGATTTGATGAATTTAATGCTGGAACCTGGTGTATTTTTTTTGAACGATATAACTAGCATGTACATAAGCACCTTGGCGCTATTTGATTCTCAATCCACACCCTCAGAAAAGTCAGCGTCATTGTCGCTAAAACCATCCTCATCTGAAAGTGAGGCAGTGGCTGACTTTCAGGTGAGGGTGGTTTTAGCGACAATTATGCTAACTTTTCTGTGTGCACCCATACCTCCGGTGCTCATACAAGACCAGAGTCTCTTAGAAACAAGGCAGATTCTTATTTGACCTAGAGCTTATACAGACAAATAGTTTAGACACGATGTAGGGAAGGCCGAGGTTCTATCACACATTCCCTTTGCATATTAAGAAATTATGAAAGGTTTGTCTGTACAAAGACATGGATAAATATTTTGAGGTACAAGCTAGAATACTAATATCAGAACCACATTTAAATATAATATGAAACACAGCTTACGAATAAACAATCTTTAATTATAATATAACAGGCTCTAAGACCTACTTTGGTTTCTTGCTGTGCTTATGATAACAATGAATCCATTTAGAAACACAAATCCCAATCAATTCCCATCAGCAGCTGTCCCAGGCAATTCCTTTTAAGCCTCCTCTCGGCTAATCACAACTACAGTAGAAGTGAGGAAATTGGGGGTGCTCGCTGCTACAGTCTCGCTATAGTTCTCAGGACGTGAAAGAGAAAGATTTCCATGAAGGGACAACTTTCCCAAAGGGAATAGAATAAAGAAAGCAATAATCTTTAGATGGATATTCCGGCCAGCCAGAGGCTTTGAAGCAGGATAGATACGGGATCAACGTATGATGAAGCAGCATTGGATGCTGCATTGGATGCATAGGAAACAAAGCACAATAGCTGTAGGTAATGTTACTAGACTGCCACAGGAGACAGGAGAAAAGGAACGTTCTTTGGAAGGCACTTGTTTGCAGTGGCGGATCCAGGATTGTCTAGAGGGGGGGGCCCAAACCGGGCCAACCTGGAGTGACTGTCTGTTTCCCGCGAGCGAAGCGCAGCGGCCATATTAGGGGGCTTTGGGGGCATGCCCCCTAGACAATTTTGATGGTCTGGATGTGAAATGATCCATTCTCATTCATTATAGGATGCAATATTTTAAGAATCAGCCCCCTTCCCCCCCTCCAGGTCATGTTATATAATATTGTCTCCATCTCTCTCCCTTCTTTTTTTCTCTTTTCTTTTCTCTTGTTCCTATTTTTTCCCCATTTTTTCCCATTTTTTGGGAGGGGGGGGGGGGGCCAAGGCCCGTCGGGCCACCCCCCTGGATCCGCCAATGGTTTGATACAGAAACATGATCGTATAACAGGAGCCAATACACACACGTACACATTAATTTGAATAAAATGACAAAAGTTTGCAGACTAACCCTTCATTATCGACTATGACAATATGGCAACATCATATATGTTGTCCCTAAAATATTCACACAGTCACACACGCCCTCGACACACCCCTCATCCCCACACTACTCAAGTTCAAGTTTCAAGTTTTATAAATTTATTCACGTATTCACATATATTGTTATTACATTACAATGGTTTGTAATATCATACACTGTTATTACTAATGCATTTTGTATTTATACAATTTGTCAAATTTACTGCTATATGTAATATATTTACAGCATTTTTGACACACCCTTGACTCGTCATTTTTCCCTTTAACAATAAATGGAGTGAATAGGCTGCTGCTTGGTATTTTGCACCAGTTTACGTTAGCCACCTTCATTTGACACATTCAATTAAATGATTTAACAGTTGTAAAATAGTATGTTTTCACATATTTCATAATAATATAATATTATTTACAGTGTATTATACATGTTCATATTGAAATGAATCACATTGTATTTTATAACTTAAATTATACAGGACTATACATGGACTATCACAGAGAAGTAATTTATATAATGGCGCGTCAACAATTTTACAGAATTTGCAGTAGAATACTTGAAACATTACTATCATAAAATTTCAATGGTATTATTTATCAAGAATAAGGTAATTGAATCTTATATAATTTTATGGGAATTGAACATATTTAGACAAAGATGTATATATATTACTGAACAGTATATAAAGTTGTGATAGTTGTATAAAAATATTTATCACATGATCCCAACATTTTTAGGTATCAATCCCTTCATTTCCTTTTTTAATAGTAATTTGAAGGAATTTCTATCTTTGATGTTTCTTTTGCTGGGATCCAAACTGTTCCAGACTGTAGATACTGTATATTCCAGACTACGTTTATAAGCTTCACAATGTGGAATTTTATTTTTCAATAATATTCCTTCAGCACTTCTGAGATTGACTGTCATATGTCTTATGTACTTATTATTTGTGGCCCTTTTATGACCTTCTACATAGATGTGAGCCAACGCCTTTTTAAGGTCAAAGAACGTTGCTATTGTATCCATACCAATATTTCTCCCAGATAGGATTTTGTCAGTAATATTTCCCACTGAGGTAATAGTTGACATATTTTTTCTATATCCAAATTGATGCTCAGATAATAAATTGTTGTTTTCAAAGAAAGACATTAATTTTTTATGTACAATTTTTTCCAATACTTTTCCAGGAAGAGACAGAAGAGAAATGGGTCTAAGATTAGTAACCTGTCTACTGTCTCCTCCCTTGTGTATAGGGATAATTGTTGCACACTTCCAATCACTTGGGACAGCACCTTTACTCAACGATATATTAAATAGGTGAAGCAACTGTTTTTGTGATGACAAAAATACCATTTTCAGAATATTGGAATTAACACTTCTAATGGCAGATGACTTTGTTGTTGAAATATCTTTTAGAATCTCATTAAGCTCATCAATATCAGTTGATATTTCACTTAACTTAGATGTATTGTTAACCTTCCCATTATATGACCAGTCATCTGTAAATTTCTGTGCCAAATTAAATCCAATTTCTGAAAAGTAGTTATTGATGTAATCCGGTGTTTCATGTTCAGGAATATCAATACCATTCTCATCTTGAAGATGAATACCTTTGATGTCACCTTTTTTGTTAGGTAACAATTTAGCAATCTCTCTCCAAAATTGTGTGGGGTCGTTAGCATATTCATCTGTCAGATTATTAATAAAATTTTGTCTTGTTGTGAACACCTTTGGACCAATTGCTGATCTTGCATCATGAGCTATTTGCTTATCTAAAGGATTCTTTGTTTTGTATGACCTAGATAGTAGTCGGTCTTTTTCAGCAATTTGATCTAACAAAGCAGCATCTACCCATTCTTCTTTTGGTTTCAAAATATTGAAAGTTTTATATGGGCACATAACATTTAGAATATTCAACAAGTTATTCAAGTAATGATTCCACATCCAATTAGGATCCTCACTTTGGTAGTAAGAATCCCAATTAGAATTAGCAACGGAATTCAAAAGCTGTTAAAAGTAGTTTTTTGTTGTACCACAGTAGAATTATCTAATGATCCATAAACCATATGATGATCACTAAGATCAAAAGGAATTATGTCAGCATTTTCCATGTTTAAATTATTTGTAAAAATTAAATCTAAACAAGAATCCTTCTCAGCAGTTCTAGTTGGTTTTCTAATCCAATTGAGCATACCATACTGTAACATATTATTCAATAAACGTGTACTATTAGTCTTTTGTTGAGGGTCAAGTAGATCAATATTGAAATCTCCTAAAATATAAAGCCTTTTTCTACTTTGTGAAATCAATTTTTGAACTAAAGGTTCAAATTGATCAAAAAATTTCGCTGGATTTCCTTGAGGAGGCCTATAAACTGTACAAATTACACTTTTTTTCCTGTTCTCATCCATGACTCACACACAGTCACACACACCCTCTACACACCCCTCATCCCTACACTACTCACACAGTCACACACCCCCTGTACACATCCCTCATCCATACACTACTCACAGTTACTAACACCCTCTACACACCCCTCATCCATACACTACTCACACCCACCCTGTACACACCCCTCATCCCTACACTACTCACACAGTCACACACACTCTGTACACACCCCACATCCCTACACTACTCACACACAGTCACGCACCCCCTGTACACACCCCACATCCCTACACTACTCACACACACTCACAAACACCCTCTACACACCCCTCATCCCTACACTACTCACACACACTCACAAACACCCTCTACACACCCCTCATCCCTACACTACTCACACAGTCACACACACTCTGTACACACCCCACATCCCTACACTACTCACACACACTCACACACACCCTCTACACACCCCGCATCCCTACACTACTCACACACACTCACACACACACCCTGTACACAACCCTCACCCCTACACTACTCACACAGTTACACACACCTTCTACACATCCCTCATCCCTACACTACTCACACACTCACACACTCACACACACACCCTCTACACATCCCTCATCCCTACACTACTCACACACACTCACACACACACCCTCTACACATCCCTCATCCCTACACTACTCACACAGTTACACACACCCTCTACACATCCCTCATCCCTACACCACACACACACTCACAAACGCCCTCTACACATCCCTCATCCCTACACTACTCACACACAATCACACACTCCCTGTACACATCCCTCATCCCTACACTACTCACACAGTCACACCCACCCTGTACACACCCCTCATCCCTACACTACTCACACAGTCACACACCCCTTGTACATACCCCTCATCCCTAGACTACTCACACAGTCACACACTCCCTGTACATACCCCTCATCCCTACACTACTCACACACAGTCACCCCCCCCTCTGTACACACCCCTCATCCCTACACTACTCACACACAGTCACACACACCCTCTACACACCCCTCATCCCTACACTACTCACACACAGTCACACCCCCCCCTGTACATACCCCTCATCCCTACACTACTCACACACAATCACACACTCCCTCTACACACCCCTCATCCCTACACTACTCACACACAGTCACCCCCCCCCCCCCCCTCTACACATCCCTCATCCCTACACTACTCACATACAGTCACCCCCCCTGTACACACCCCTCATCCCTACACTACTCACACACAGTCATGCACGCCCTCTACACATCCCTCATCCCTACACTACTCACACAGTCACACCCCCCTGTACACATCCCTCATCCCTACACTACTCACACACAGTCACCCCCCCCCTGTACACACCCCTCATCCCTACACTACTCACACACCCTGTACACCCCTCATCCCTACACTACTCACACACAGTCACAAACACCCTGTACACATCTCTCATTCCTACACTACACAGTCGCACACACCTTCTACATAGTCGCACATACCTTTTACAAAGCCCTTATTCTTGATTCGATAGTGTATAAGCATACAAGTGCAGAGTTACTCCCTACATCAGATATATGGTCATTTAACCTCAGCCACATAGTACATGGGTAGCCTACGGGTTGCCATTTTGCCTCCATTGTACATGTACAATTGTGCTTACAATGTCCCATCCGGCTGTGAATCAACCCGTGCCTAAAGCTACCTCTACCCCCTACCACCCGCCTCCTGAACACCACGCTCACCCTGGAGGAGTCGTCTAGAAATAGCTGCACACCCACACGGGACCACCTGGGACAAAGGACCGTTTCTCTACTACTCACAATGAATGGCCGGTCCTCCTGGGTTGGCAGTTCTCTAACCCTTTAAGGACCGCATAGTACTTTATTGTACGCGCCAGGGCTACATCCAAGCACCACGCCGACCCTACGGTTCGATACGCTGCCATTCTAGTAGATAAAACAAATGTTATACAACGGTACAGAACGTTTCTCTATGGCGCCGTATAAATGACCAATCGTTGTAAAAACGTTATTTCGACGTAAAATAACGTAATTTTATTAGCTTGGATAGGGTTGGAATGATGCATGAATGTAGCGCAGGTGAGTTGGCTTCTAGGGCTTCATTCATACATCATGACCACCAATGGTACAGTGAAATCTCGCTATAAGGAGGGCCTTTGGGCAAGGCAAATTTGCTCCTTATAAGCAAATTAAAGTTCCTTATAACGACTACTAAACATAGAGAGAATGGGCAATTTTGGCACTGGAAATGTGTTCCTTATATACATGTAACAGGAACCTCCTTATATAAGTCCTCCTTATAACGAGTTTTCACTGTATAATCCATTAACGTATAGTACCCGGCCCTTAAAGTGCTAAGGAACTCGTACATGGAGAGGCGGCGACCAGCGTAACATGCTTGACATCCGGGTACTATAGGAGCTAATGGCGGCGTTTGTCACAGTGTTGGGGCTAGTGGGGCTGCTATTTGTGTGAGGTAATAGCTCACCTCTGCTATAATACCCCTTATTATACTCACAGTTTAGAGGCAGATCGGGAAGGGCACTGGGGATGAGGCAATTGGTTATAGACTATGCGCTCCATGTTGCCTTAGAAGTACTTCACTTACTGGTATATAATTCCGTCACTGAGGACTATAAATAATAGAACTCTGATTTTTCAAATGTAAAAGATATGCTTTTGAGTAAATCATATTTGAAGGGGCAAACTCGCACCATTTTGGCTACGGTATCCTGAGCATCATCAATGGTACTTAGGGCTCCTGGTTTAAAGTAGTCCCGTCGTGCTGGTAGCAGGAGTATCAGAAACGTAGGCAGGTAGTGGCGTATTAATCTCCTAAGGGGTAAACGCCCAATATGGCCTCTCAAATGCCAGCGATGACGCTCAGGTTGCCCGAGGTCGAAATGGACCGAGCTTATAATATGAGGGTTCAGAACCTGCTGAATGTGAACGGCATCAGTTTATATTTATATACATGTACCGAGGCTGTTCTCCCAACCTCAATTTGGCAAGAGTAATTGTCTGTTCTCTAATTAGGAAACTAATATCATACACGTTTTACAACTTTTCTCGAGATCACAGTCACAGTTCAAGTCCAGAACCTTTCAGGGCTCGCGTTTTACACATGACGTCATGGGACAACTCTTGGGGACCTTACCTGAGTAAGTTTTCATGTATAGCGTGAATACGTCCTAAACTCTTCCGTGATTAGGTGGTTAGTTCGGAACAGGGACTGGATGAAAACCGAAGCCAGAACACACAGAAGCCATTCTGGAACATCATGCAATATTGTTCATTACTGTCCGCCTACTTAAAAACATCGACTATATAGCTGGTATATAATCGTATCTATAGTCCTCTTTGTGCAATGTTGGGACGGGGTGAATTTAAGAATAGATATTAGTAATTAACCGTGAAGAAGAACCACAACATATTTCACAGTGCCTAATTGCTATTTTAGGTGCATGTTTTGTTTAGGTCGTATGACTCATAGGGCCATTTTCTCAGACATATTTGCATGTTGTGGTGGAATCCATCGCTATACAACTGTTTTTAATGTGTTGTACACGGGTGACACTTTATCATTGGAATTATAAACATTGCCTACTAAATCCTGCATACATATAATAATAGTATGATATATGTACTCCACTGCACAATAACACGAGTTTTAATCATGTTATATCATGATATGATAAGCCATTTTACATTGCATACCTCCCGGTCATACCTGACGTATCATGCCAAATGGCAATCTATTATTCGACATGAGTATTCCTCTAGCTCCCTAAAGCATGTTTTGGTTCAGGAAGGTATCATTTTACATACAGACTCCTCGGGAGATTCTCGGTCTGGTCTCGTCACATGTCACATGCTTCAAACGACATTCTGGCAGGAAGGAATACAGTAAATACAGTATCACAGTAAATGTTGAGGAGTTGGGGGTGGGGGTGGGGATGGGGGTGCAAAAAAAAAAAGAAATTGATAAAACTGTAGGGGATCATTAAGAGATTGTTACTCTCCCCAGAGGGGAGCATCGCTAAATCCTTATTGGTTGACTGTATCACCTCCAGGGTACTGTCTGGTATTAATGACACCATAAATGACTCCCATACCTTTTTTTAATGAGCCCCGATCCTCTGATCTGTGAAAATGTTAATGTCAGGGGAAGGTGCGATGTTCGTTAATGACGCGTTGAAGGAGTTATGTATGTGACATCATCTCCCCAGCTAACAAAAACCCCATTATTTTACATCAAAATAACGTCTTAAAACTTTAAATAACGTAACGCCATAGTAAGGAGCCATAGAGAAACGTTATATAACGTTATACAACTTTATAAAATGTTGTATAACGATTTTTTTGTTTACTGGAAAGAAATAACAGCTGTGCCTGGAGCATTGGAGTAAATGTAGTTAGCTTAGAGCTAGTTATAGGGTACGCTACAAAATTCAACAACATGGTACAAAACTTGGGCTATCCCTAACACCAATACAATGATACCTTTTAGCTAGTCAATAATTTTATTCATTTCTTCATGTGTGCCATGCTTCAGGCGTTGGGCTGTTCAGGAAGAATTACTGTTTCTGTATTTTTATCGCTTGCCAGATGAACGTGAATTTGGTGAGTCAGGGACGTCGATCGGCACATGGTTACGCCAAAGCTACATTCTGCAGGACTTAAGTTTAAATGATATGACTATGATTACAAACTGTAATACTGAATGTATATAGCCCAATATTCATGATTTGCCGCGCCTGGCCATGACACCAAAATTCAGCTCTCTTGTCATTGGTTGCCTGTGGGGAAATGAGTCACTTTTCCCTACTCTTCTCTCTAACCTGTTCAGCTTAAATTGGTTAAATCTTTGCCACTTTATATCTTTGGCTACAAGAAGAAATGGAATGTAGCAGATAATCAATATTGGTTTCCAGCATTTCAAGCGCACAGTTAAAACCCATTAGTTTAAATCCAAAGTGGTGCTTAACCAACTGTTAACACACAGCTCAATACCAACGCATCGGGCAGTGTTTTAAGCAAGAATCCTGACCATCCTAACCGGCTTTATCCATATAAGAGACCCAGTGGACTATAGTCTACTGAGGGGTCTGGGTCTTTGTCAGTGCTGTGAAATCGATTTCGTTGTGCGCCCTGAGCCTTCAGCCCCAGAGCGCCAGGTGGCGGCAGGGGTCACTAGTACCAGGACAGTCCGCTAGGAGGCTGCACCAATCTGTTTCCTGTCACGTGACAAAGCGGAAGCTCTCAGCCCCACAGACGGCTGGGTAGGAATGGCTCCCCTATACTCACTACGGGTCGGGTCCCTAAAGGCCGGGCCTACCGTAAGGCTCTCCCTTTCCATCCCTTTTTCTACTAGAGTGATCCGACAAATGGACAGAGAATAGCTGCCAGAGCTTTTTTCACCCAGAACGATCCGCTTTGATTCTCTATGCGGAACAAAAAGCCCCCATCCTATTTAAGGTAAAAAGCACGCAATCAATGCAATTTACCTCGGTCTTTTTATGTCAGATGTTTTCGACAGGCCACGGACTCTCTGGTGTTAAAGGGAAGAAAAAAACGTAAGAAATGGAAAAAAAGGAATGACAGAAATATAATCCAGTTTAGTTCTTCACTAGAGGCATGATGAGAAAGAAGTTGTTTTTGGCCTCGTTGTGAATATCACTTTTGACACGTACCGGAAGTCAGCCTCGCTCCGGAACAAACTAAGCCGGAACCGGAAACCGTAGAGCACGAGGTTTCAAATGAGGGGGGCCGTGAATGCCGTGAAAGACGATACCAAATGGAAGGCGAGCAAACTGAAAATCGAACCCAGTCTTGCCATCACCGACTACCCACGTGGAAAGTGGTAGGCAGAGTTTAAAAAAAAAGGACTCCTGTACCAAAGGTAATAAGGCGCATCTTTAGATTCAGTTATGCATTCTATTTGGCAGGTCCATTGCTCCTGCAGGGCTCTACCCTCAGCAATTTTTTTATCAATGTGCAGGAATTTTTTTACCACGATCTTTATTTGAAATAAAGCATTGCTATTAATATAAGGGTTTCAAATGAATTCTGAATGTAACATTATGCGTATACAGTTTGCGTCCCAAATAAGCGCCGGTCTTAATCAGATCAGTGTCATAGGTATATGGTACAGAAATGTATACAAAGAACTTAATGATATAGTTTTTCATAAATGTGGTCACCGGCAGAACAGTGATATTGAAGCCAATACGGGTAAATAAATCAGCTACTGCCGTAGTATTGATATAGATCTCATTATAAGGGTGTTTTACCTATATCATAATTATAGTCTCAGTCAGTGTGTGGAGGCCTGTCTCCTTATAGCCCAGAGGCTCAGCAGTCTTGCTGCACCTAATTATCTTGTGGCATCTATGGTACATTCTCTATACCTTACAAAGAGAACAGAAAAAGAGTCAAAAGGGAGTCCAGGCTTCCTCCAAAATGACTCCCCTCTCTAGGGGACCCCTGTTCCCAAAGTTAAAAGTAACTCCCGGGGGCCAGGGAGATATATCACTCCCCTTCGCAACCTAAAGGTGGGGGTCATTCTGGAGGCAGCCTGGACTCCCTTTTGACTCTGTTTCTTTTCTCTGTGCAGGTATATAGACGTTAAACTATACCATGCAGAAGTGAATTGCAGGTGGCAGGTTAGTGGGTCGTGTGTATGTATAATGGTGAGGCCCATTTCCCATCAGACGAGTTGTAAGTCGTATCTGCTGAGGGATCCACACCAACCCACTGGTTAGCCACCATGTGCAGTGCCGTTGTTGGCAGTCTAACGGCTGATAGGACACTCAGCTTTATATGATGGAAAATCAGCCAAAAACTAATTTGGTCCGTATAGAATGTAGGGAGCCAGGCACATAATTATAGAGAGTGACATCCACACAGAAAGGATACTTGCACATTGTCAGTCTAATAGTATAGACAAAATAGGAATTGTGTTTATTTACATTTTTTTAATATTCATACTGCAAAAGGGTTTCATGGACATAGCAACCGAAAGACCATCAATGACCTTTGATAAAAGAGACCAATCTTCTAACACCAAGTTCTTTCACTCTTATTCAGTACCCCCTTGAAAGCCCTCTACTAATCGTGCCTCTCTGGAAAGGCCACTGTGAAAGGATGTGGGATTGCAGTGGGGTCTAGCGAAGGCTTCTCTCCTTTCAGTTGCATTTACCAAACCTTCCTCCTATTGCAGCTCTCATCAGCTGTCAGGGTATTCCCCTTTTGTGCTCACAGAACCCCGACTCATAGACACACTCATGACGTCCAGGCATGGCAAACATACAGGGTGCTGCACTGCACTCATATTCCTAGGCTCCCTATACGCCCAACCTCTCAGTCACTAGTGCCCAACCTAGTTAGTCATTTTTTGGATCCCTATACCACCAACCTAGATTAGTTATTATTGCCAGGTTGGTCACTACTGACCAACCCACCTTAGTCTTTTTAGTTCCAGGGGGAGCCACTGAGTGGTCATCACAGGTGGCCCCAACTAGTGGCATACAAATACAACACAACAATGATGGACCTAGGTTAGCCACTACTGACTGACCCCTTGGTCATTTTTGAATATAACTTTGCCATTGTGACTAACAGTCATATGACCAACCTGGGTTAGTCTGTACTGACTAACCCTTTCAATCTATGGATTTTCAGTGTGCATTGATTTCCCTTCTCCGCCTTCTATAGGTAATTATTCTGAAACGACAAAGGCAAATGTCTGCAGGGTTTTGGTTGCATAATTTTCTCAGACTAATGTAGATGGCCAGAAAATTTATTTAATTTACATCTTAAATGAGTCTCCTCATTTCAAGTAATATTCCAGTTCAAGAAAACTTACAAACGAATTTCTCCAATTTTCAAATCTTAAGATAACATTTTGAATATTGTGGAACACCAGGAGACATGTTGCAGAGAGAGAGATAGGCTAAGAAGCTGACAATATAGAATAACCCATATTATACGGTCTTCCCAGAAATGTAGATCTAGTCTCTCCCTCTTCTGCCAAAGCAGCGTTCGAGGTGACATTGAAATGAGCGGGTGTGGGTTAGGGTGGGAAGGGGGTAGCTGGCTGCCGGTAGTCAATAAATTGCTCACTTATGTGAACCCAGTTTCTCAGTCAATACCTTCATACGTCCATAAGAACCTTTTGTGAATAATAGCAGCTATATTGCTTAAATATCCACATGAAATATGACTTATATTACTTGATATTATTGCATGTTAGTTAATTGTTAGGGATTTAATTAAACCTGTTCTTTGCTATGTAACAAAAAGAAGTTTACCATTTTGACATATCGATTTTGATGTGCTTTTGCAAGGAACCATTGGTGCGTTTGGTTAACAAACTTTCTCAAACGATTGTAAATGACACTATAAAACATGACAGTAGGGTACCCTTTAGCAGTTCTCCCTTAACCTTTTAAGACATTCAGTACAGCACTCATTATAAAATGACTCAACCCATTTGAAACAAGAAACTAATTTGGATGCCTTTAGATGTTATATATCTCAGTGTACTGAAGCAAAGTGGACGATATCAACGTCACACAAAGACACCCACGTATTCCTCACACACCCCACCAAATGGCATTAAGGCCTTTGATCATTGGACATGATCCCTGTATGGTCAGTCCCAGGGCAGCCCTTTGGTCAGGCAGTAGGGGTGGTGGTGTTGACTTGCTCCCTGCTGACTGGGCAGTGGACCACAGGATCTGACCATTGGGGCGTTGGACTACTGCCAGAGATAACTATAGGGACCTGTAGTGAGACAACACAAGCCCTCTCTGTAACAACAGAGGCGGGTAATCCGTGGGGGATATGGCATCTATATACACATAGGTCAAAGGCTAACTTAGGTAGTGAATGTGCATTATGTAAATGATGTTCCAACTGACCTGATGAATATCGGAATAATACTTTATATGCAGCTTTGTATTAATTATGTAAATTGAGTCTTAATATGAAAGCAGCCAACGTGCTGTGACACATGAAGCAGTTGTATGCGGTATGAATTTGCATGATAAAGACCCTTAGATATGACAACCTAACTCATTAAACACAGATGTTTTTAGCATTGCTACGTTTACATTTAATGAGCTCCAATGGGTTTGCTAGCAAATGTAATGTAGTGGATGGAAAGATGGATGTCTGGGTTCGATTCCCGGCCGACGCAGTTTTGCTGAACTCCCTCCTATCGAAAAGTCTGCATTTGAGCAGGATCCATGAAGCAAAAGAGGTCATATATTTAGTCAAAAGACTATTCAATAGACCTACTAAATCTAGTCCAAGCTATTATCATCATCAGAGGTCAGAGCTGTCTATTTCTGCTTGGAATAGGATAGGGTGGTGATGCAATGACGTTTGCCCAATACCTGCCAGCTTTAACCCATAGCCAATTAACCTGAATAGAGACACACTTTCTTTAGCATTTCGGTCAAAAGGTGTACATGTGCCTTTCATGGGCTATGCTGCAGTTGCTAAAAGTCTATATTTCCATACATATTAAATGGAGATAACACATGATCAGTTAATCAGGTCACAGATGTTTTTCTGTCAGAGGATTCCATGGCGCAACGGTAGCGCGTCTGACTCCAGATCAGAAGGTTGCGTGTTCAAATCACGTCGGGGTCAATGGATGGATTTTAATAATCAACATGCTGCAATATGAATGCATATGCACAGTAAATAAAGGAAGTTTTGTCTGTGGCTAAAGGCAAAATATCCAGCCAAATATCATCCCATGTAGCAACAGTACCACTGTTTTTAGCATACATGCACTGAAAACATGTGGACATTATAATGTGCTATCTTTCTAGTTAGGTCACAGATATCTTTATTGATAAGATTCTAAAGGAAAGAATTTCATAAGAGGCAAGAGATGAACCTGTTAGGCTTGTTAAGTGATGAAGGAATTTCAAGGGGCGTCGGTGGTGTAACGGTTAGCATGGTTGCCTTCCAAGCAGTCGATCCGGGTTCGATTCCCGGCCGACGCAGTTTTGCTGAACTCACTCCTATCGAAAAGTCTGCATTTGAGCAGGATCCATGAAGCAAAAGAGGTCATATATTTAGTCAAAAGACTATTCAATAGACCTACTAAATCTAGTCCAAGCTATTATCATCATCAGAGGTCAGAGCTGTCTATTTCTGCTTGGAATAGGATAGGGTGGTGATGCAATGACATTTGCCAAATACCTGCCAGCTTTAACCCATAGCCAATTAACCTGAATAGAGACACACTTTCTTTAGCATTTCGGTCAAAAGGTGTACATGTGCCTTTCATGGGCTATGCTGCAGTTGCTAAAAGTCTATATTTCCATACATATTAAATGGAGATAACACATGATCAGTTAATCAGGTCACAGATGTTTTTCTATTGATCAGAGGACTCCGTGGCGCAACGGTAGCGCGTCTGACTCCAGATCAGAAGGTTGCGTGTTCAAATCACGTCGGGGTCAATGGATGGATTTTAATAATCAACATGCTGCAATATGAATGCATATGCACAGTAAATAAAGGAAGTTTTGTCTGTGGCTAAAGGCAAAATATCCAGCCAAAGATCATCCCATGTAGCAACAGTACCACTGTTTTTAGCATACATGCACTGATAACATGTGGACATTATAATGTGCTATCTTTCTAGTTAGGTCACAGATATCTTTATTAATAAGATTCTAAAGGAAAGAATTTCATAAGAGGCAAGAGATGAACCTGTTAGGCTTGTTAAGTGATGAAGGAATTTCAAGGGGCGTCGGTGGTGTAACGGTTAGCATGGTTGCCTTCCAAGCAGTCGATCCGGGTTCGATTCCCGGCCGACGCAGTTTTGCTGAACTCCCTCCTATCGAAAAGTCTGCATTTGAGCAGGATCCATGAAGCAAAAGAGGTCATATATTTAGTCAAAAGACTATTCAATAGACCTACTAAATCTAGTCCAAGCTATTATCATCATCAGAGGTCAGAGCTGTCTATTTCTGCTTGGAATAGGATAGGGTGGTGATGCAATGACCTTTGCCCAATACCTGCTAGCTTTAACCCATAGCCAATTAACCTGAATAGAGACACACTTTCTTTAGCATTTCGGTCAAAAGGTGTACATGTGCCTTTCATGGGCTATGCTGCAGTTGCTAAAAGTCTATATTTCCATACATATTAAATGGAGATAACACATGATCAGTTAATCAGGTCACAGATGTTTTTCTGTCAGAGGACTCCATGGCGCAACGGTAGCGCGTCTGACTCCAGATCAGAAGGTTGCGTGTTCAAATCACGTCGGGGTCAATGGATGGATTTTAATAATCAACATGCTGCAATATGAATGCATATGCACAGTAAATAAAGGAAGTTTTGTCTGTGGCTAAAGGCAAAATATCCAGCCAAAGATCATCCCATGTAGCAACAGTACCACTGTTTTTAGCATACATGCACTGAAAACATGTGGACATTATAATGTGCTATCTTTCTAGTTAGGTCACAGATATCTTTATTGATAAGATTCTAAAGGAAAGAATTTCATAAGAGGCAAGAGATGAACCTGTTAGGCTTGTTAAGTGATGAAGGAATTTCAAGGGGCGTCGGTGGTGTAACGGTTAGCATGGTTGCCTTCCAAGCAGTCGATCCGGGTTCGATTCCCGGCCGACGCAGTTTTGCTGAACTCCCTCCTATCGAAAAGTCTGCATTTGAGCAGGATCCATGAAGCAAAAGAGGTCATATATTTAGTCAAAAGACTATTCAATAGACCGACTAAATCTAGTCCAAACTATTATCATCATCAGAGGTCAGAGCTGTCTATTTCTGCTTGGAATAGGATAGGGTGGTGATGCAATGACCTTTGCCCAATACCTGCCAGCTTTAACCCATAGCCAATTAACCTGAATAGAGACACACTTTCTTTAGCATTTCGGTCAAAAGGTGTACATGTGCCTTTCATGGGCTATGCTGCAGTTGCTAAAAGTCTATATTTCCATACATATTAAATGGAGATAACACATGATCAGTTAATCAGGTCACAGATGTTTTTCTGTCAGAGGACTCCATGGCGCAACGGTAGCGCGTCTGACTCCAGATCAGAAGGTTGCGTGTTCAAATCACGTCGGGGTCAATGGATGGATTTTAATAATCAACATGCTGCAATATGAATGCATATGCACAGTAAATAAAGGAAGTTTTGTCTGTGGCTAAAGGCAAAATATCCGGCCAAATATCATCCCATGTAGCAACAGTACCACTGTTTTTAGCATACATGCACTGAAAACATGTGGACATTATAATGTGCTATCTTTCTAGTTAGGTCACAGATATCTTTATTGATAAGATTCTAAAGGAAAGAATTTCATAAGAGGCAAGAGATGAACCTGTTAGGCTTGTTAAGTGATGAAGGAATTTCAAGGGGCGTCGGTGGTGTAACGGTTAGCATGGTTGCCTTCCAAGCAGTCGATCCGGGTTCGATTCCCGGCCGACGCAGTTTTGCTGAACTCCCTCCTATCGAAAAGTCTGCATTTGAGCAGGATCCATGAAGCAAAAGAGGTCATATATTTAGTCAAAAGACTATTCAATAGACCGACTAAATCTAGTCCAAGCTATTATCATCATCAGAGGTCAGAGCTGTCTATTTCTGCTTGGAATAGGATAGGGTGGTGATGCAATGACCTTTGCCCAATACCTGCCAGCTTTAACCCATTGCCAATTAACCTGAATAGAGACACACTTTCTTTAGCATTTCGGTCAAAAGGTGTACATGTGCCTTTCATGGGCTATGCTGCAGTTGCTAAAAGTCTATATTTCCATACATATTAAATGGAGATAACACATGATCAGTTAATCAGGTCACAGATGTTTTTCTGTCAGAGGACTCCGTGGCGCAACGGTAGCGCGTCTGACTCCAGATCAGAAGGTTGCGTGTTCAAATCACGTCGGGGTCAATGGATGGATTTTAATAATCAACATGCTGCAATATGAATGCATATGCACAGTAAATAAAGGAAGTTTTGTCTGTGGCTAAAGGCAAAATATCCAGCCAAATATCATCCCATGTAGCAACAGTACCACTGTTTTTAGCATACATGCACTGGAAACATGTGGACATTATAATGTGCTATCTTTCTAGTTAGGTCACAGATATCTTTATTGATAAGATTCTAAAGGAAAGAATTTCATAAGAGGCAAGAGATGAACCTGTTAGGCTTGTTAAGTGATGAAGGAATTTCAAGGGGCGTCGGTGGTGTAACGGTTAGCATGGTTGCCTTCCAAGCAGTCGATCCGGGTTCGATTCCCGGCCGACGCAGTTTTGCTGAACTCCCTCCTATCGAAAAGTCTGCATTTGAGCAGGATCCATGAAGCAAAAGAGGTCATATATTTAGTCAAAAGACTATTCAATAGACCTACTAAATCTAGTCCAAGCTATTATCATCATCAGAGGTCAGAGCTGTCTATTTCTGCTTGGAATAGGATAGGGTGGTGATGCAATGACGTTTGCCCAATACCTGCCAGCTTTAACCCATTGCCAATTAACCTGAATAGAGACACACTTTCTTTAGCATTTCGGTCAAAAGGTGTACATGTGCCTTTCATGGGCTATGCTGCAGTTGCTAAAAGTCTATATTTCCATACATATTAAATGGAGATAACACATGATCAGTTAATCAGGTCACAGATGTTTTTCTGTCAGAGGACTCCATGGCGCAACGGTAGCGCGTCTGACTCCAGATCAGAAGGTTGCGTGTTCAAATCACGTCGGGGTCAATGGATGGATTTTAATAATCAACATGCTGCAATATGAATGCATATGCACAGTAAATAAAGGAAGTTTTGTCTGTGGCTAAAGGCAAAATATCCAGCCAAATATCATCCCATGTAGCAACAGTACCACTGTTTTTAGCATACATGCACTGGAAACATGTGGACATTATAATGTGCTATCTTTCTAGTTAGGTCACAGATATCTTTATTGATAAGATTCTAAAGGAAAGAATTTCATAAGAGGCAAGAGATGAACCTGTTAGGCTTGTTAAGTGATGAAGGAATTTCAAGGGGCGTTGGTGGTGTAACGGTTAGCATGGTTGCCTTCCAAGCAGTCGATCCGGGTTCGATTCCCGGCCGACGCAGTTTTGCTGAACTCACTCCTATCGAAAAGTCTGCATTTAAGCAGGATCCATGAAGCAAAAGAGGTCATATATTTAGTCAAAAGACTATTCAATAGACCTACTAAATCTAGTCCAAGCTATTATCATCATCAGAGGTCAGAGCTGTCTATTTCTGCTTGGAATAGGATAGGGTGGTGATGCAATGACCTTTGCCCAATACCTGCCAGCTTTAACCCATAGCCAATTAACCTGAATAGAGACACACTTTCTTTAGCATTTCGGTCAAAAGGTGTACATGTGCCTTTCATGGGCTATGCTGCAGTTGCTAAAAGTCTATATTTCCATACATATTAAATGGAGATAACACATGATCAGTTAATGAGGTCACAGATGTTTTTCTATTGATCAGAGGACTCCGTGGCGCAACGGTAGCGCGTCTGACTCCAGATCAGAAGGTTGCGTGTTCAAATCACGTCGGGGTCAATGGATGGATTTTAATAATCAACATGCTGCAATATGAATGCATATGCACAGTAAATAAAGGAAGTTTTGTCTGTGGCTAAAGGCAAAATATCCAGCCAAAGATCATCCCATGTAGCAACAGTACCACTGTTTTTAGCATACATGCACTGATAACATGTGGACATTATAATGTGCTATCTTTCTAGTTAGGTCACAGATATCTTTATTGATAAGATTCTAAAGGAAAGAATTTCATAAGAGGCAAGAGATGAACCTGTTAGGCTTGTTAAGTGATGAAGGAATTTCAAGGGGCGTCGGTGGTGTAACGGTTAGCATGGTTGCCTTCCAAGCAGTCGATCCGGGTTCGATTCCCGGCCGACGCAGTTTTGCTGAACTCCCTCCTATCGAAAAGTCTGCATTTGAGCAGGATCCATGAAGCAAAAGAGGTCATATATTTAGTCAAAAGACTATTCAATAGACCTACTAAATCTAGTCCAAGCTATTATCATCATCAGAGGTCAGAGCTGTCTATTTCTGCTTGGAATAGGATAGGGTGGTGATGCAATGACCTTTGCCCAATACCTGCCAGCTTTAACCCATAGCCAATTAACCTGAATAGAGACACACTTTCTTTAGCATTTCGGTCAAAAGGTGTACATGTGCCTTTCATGGGCTATGCTGCAGTTGCTAAAAGTCTATATTTCCATACATATTAAATGGAGATAACACATGATCAGTTAATCAGGTCACAGATGTTTTTCTGACAGAGGATTATGTGCCGCAACGGTAGCGCGTCTGACTCCAGATCAGAAGGTTGCGTGTTCAAATCACGTTGGGGTCAATGGATGGATTTTAATAATCAACATGCTGCAATATGAATGCATATGCACAGTAAATAAAGGAAGTTTTGTCTGTGGCTAAAGGCAAAATATCCAGCCAAAGATCATCCCATGTAGCAACAGTACCACTGTTTTTAGCATACATGCACTGAAAACATGTGGACATTATAATGTGCTATCTTTCTAGTTAGGTCACAGATATCTTTATTGATAAGATTCTAAAGGAAAGAATTTCATAAGAGGCAAGAGATGAACCTGTTAGGCTTGTTAAGTGATGAAGGAATTTCAAGGGGCGTCGGTGGTGTAACGGTTAGCATGGTTGCCTTCCAAGCAGTCGATCCGGGTTCGATTCCCGGCCGACGCAGTTTTGCTGAACTCCCTCCTATCGAAAAGTCTGCATTTGAGCAGGATCCATGAAGCAAAAGAGGTCATATATTTAGTCAAAAGACTATTCAATAGACCTACTAAATCTAGTCCAAGCTATTATCATCATCAGAGGTCAGAGCTGTCTATTTCTGCTTGGAATAGGATAGGGTGGTGATGCAATGACCTTTGCCCAATACCTGCCAGCTTTAACCCATAGCCAATTAACCTGAATAGAGACACACTTTCTTTAGCATTTCGGTCAAAAGGTGTACATGTGCCTTTCATGGGCTATGCTGCAGTTGCTAAAAGTCTATATTTCCATACATATTAAATGGAGATAACACATGATCAGTTAATCAGGTCACAGATGTTTTTCTGACAGAGGACTATGTGGCGCAACAGTAGCGCGTCTGACTCCAGATCAGAAGGTTGCGTGTTCAAATCACGTCGGGGTCAATGGATGGATTTTAATAATCAACATGCTGCAATATGAATGCATATGCACAGTAAATAAAGGAAGTTTTGTCTGTGGCTAAAGGCAAAATATCCAGCCAAATATCATCCCATGTAGCAACAGTACCACTGTTTTTAGCATACATGCACTGAAAACATGTGGACATTATAATGTGCTATCTTTCTAGTTAGGTCACAGATATCTTTATTGATAAGATTCTAAAGGAAAGAATTTCATAAGAGGCAAGAGATGAACCTGTTAGGCTTGTTAAGTGATGAAGGAATTTCAAGGGGCGTCGGTGGTGTAACGGTTAGCATGGTTGCCTTCCAAGCAGTCGATCCGGGTTCGATTCCCGGCCGACGCAGTTTTGCTGAACTCCCTCCTATCGAAAAGTCTGCATTTGAGCAGGATCCATGAAGCAAAAGAGGTCATATATTTAGTCAAAAGACTATTCAATAGATCGACTAAATCTAGTCCAAGCTATTATCATCATCAGAGGTCAGAGCTGTCTATTTCTGCTTGGAATAGGATAGGGTGGTGATGCAATGACCTTTGCCCAATACCTGCCAGCTTTAACCCATAGCCAATTAACCTGAATAGAGACACACTTTCTTTAGCATTTCGGTCAAAAGGTGTACATGTGCCTTTCATGGGCTATGCTGCAGTTGCTAAAAGTCTATATTTCCATACATATTAAATGGAGATAACACATGATCAGTTAATCAGGTCACAGATGTTTTTCTGTCAGAGGACTCCGTGGCGCAACGGTAGCGAGTCTGACTCCAGATCAGAAGGTTGCGTGTTCAAATCACGTCGGGGTCAATGGATGGATTTTAATAATCAACATGCTGCAATATGAATGCCTATGCACAGTAAATAGGGACCTTTAGCAAACCCGACGTAGCTCATTAAACGCAGACGCATCCTATCCTTTCAGCACTGCTATGTCTGCGTTTAATGAGCTTTTACGTGGTTGCTAAAGGTCCCTAATAAAGGAAGTTTTGTCTGTGGCTAAAGGCAAAATATCCAGCCAAATATCATCCCATGTAGCAACAGTACCACTGTTTTTAGCATACATGCACTGAAAACATGTGGACATTATAATGTGCTATCTTTCTAGTTAGGTCACAGATATCTTTATTGATAAGATTCTAAAGGAAAGAATTTCATAAGAGGCAAGAGATGAACCTATTAGGCTTGTTAAGTGATGAAGGAATTTCAAGGGGCGTCGGTGGTGTAACGGTTAGCATGGTTGCCTTCCAAACAGTTGATCAGGGTTCGATTCCCGGCCGACGCAGTTTTGCTGAACTCCCTCCTATCGAAAAGTCTGCATTTGAGCAGGATCCATGAAGCAAAAGAGGTCATATATTTAGTCAAAAGACTATTCAATAGACCGACTAAATCTAGTCCAAGCTATTATCATCATCAGAGGTCAGAGCTGTCTATTTCTGCTTGGAATAGAATAGGGTGGTGATGCAATGACCTTTGCCCAATACCTGCCAGCTTTAACCCATAGCCAATTAACCTGAATAGAGACACACTTTCTTTAGCATTTCGGTCAAAAGGTGTACATGTGCCTTTCATGGGCTATGCTGCAGTTGCTAAAAGTCTATATTTCCATACATATTAAATGGAGATAACACATGATCAGTTAATCAGGTCACAGATGTTTTTCTGTCAGAGGACTCCGTGGCGCAACGGTAGCGCGTCTGACTCCAGATCAGAAGGTTGCGTGTTCAAATCACGTTGGGGTCAATGGATGGATTTTAATAATCAACATGCTGCAATATGAATGCATATGCACAGTAAATAGGGACCTTTAGCAAACCCGACGTAGCTCGTTAAACGCAGACGCATCCTATCCTTTCAGCACTGCTACGTCTGCGTTTAATGAGCTTTTACGTGGTTGCTAAAGGTCCCTAATAAAGGAAGTTTTGTCTGTGGCTAAAGGCAAAATATCCAGCCAAATATCATCCCATGTAGCAACAGTACCACTGTTTTTAGCATACATGCACTGAAAACATGTGGACATTATAATGTGCTATCTTTCTAGTTAGGTCACAGATATCTTTATTGATAAGATTCTAAAGGAAAGAATTTCATAAGAGGCAAGAGATGAACCTGTTAGGCTTGTTAATTGATGAAGGAATTTCAAGGGGCGTCGGTGGTGTAACCGTTAGCATGGTTGCCTTCCAAGCAGTCGATCCGGGTTCGATTCCCCGCCGACGCAGTTTTGCTGAACTCACTCCTATCGAAAAGTCTGCATTTGAGCAGGATCCATGAAGCAAAAGAGGTCATATATTTAGTCAAAAGACTATTCAATAGACCTACTAAATCTAGTCCAAGCTATTATCATCATCAGAGGTCAGAGCTGTCTATTTCTGCTTGGAATAGGATAGGATGGTGATGCAATGACGTTTGCCCAATACCTGCCAGCTTTAACCCATAGCCAATTAACCTGAATAGAGACACACTTTCTTTAGCATTTCGGTCAAAAGGTGTACATGTGCCTTTCATGGGCTATGCTGCAGTTGCTAAAAGTCTATATTTCCATACATATTAAATGGAGATAACACATGATCAGTTAATCAGGTCACAGATGTTTTTCTGTCAGAGGACTCCGTGGCGCAACGGTAGCGCGTCTGACTCCAGATCAGAAGGTTGCGTGTTCAAATCACGTCGGGGTCAATGGATGGATTTTAATAATCAACATGCTGCAATATGAATGCATATGCACAGTAAATAAAGGAAGTTTTGTCTGTGGCTAAAGGCAAAATATCCAGCCAAATATCATCCCATGTAGCAACAGTACCACTGTTTTTAGCATACATGCACTGAAAACATGTGGACATTATAATGTGCTATCTTTCTAGTTAGGTCACAGATATCTTTATTGATAAGATTCTAAAGGAAAGAATTTCATAAGAGGCAAGAGATGAACCTGTTAGGACTAAGTCTCATGAACGTGATGCAACTGGGGTGGTCGGGGGGGCCCAGAGTAAATCCCGAATATGGTCAAATCCTTTCATATTACTATAGTACAGGTGTGGGGGCACACTACTGTGTCAGTGGTTTTACTTAAATATGTCTGCGGTAGCCATGGCAACCATTTCAATACGATCGGTCAAAAGCATGTCACGATCTGACCGGTCATATCGTGAATATGTTATATATGGGTGTACAACTAGATAGGGATGCAGTAGCAAACTGCTGTTGATGCAAATTATATGTAATATTAATGCACTTTATAATGAATATAGCAGTTTACCCACAATGCATCACTTTATACCCTACCATGCACGTCAAAAAATGGTGTTTTTCGCATTTTTTCACATTTCCAAGCTCAGAAATTTACACTAACTTTGCACATTTCTCCTGCCTAACCTGTGATACATGTATACTCACTTTTTGCTTTATTCCACTACCTAATTACGTCATCTTTCAATCTGTATAGAGCATTATGCCATGTTTTTTCATTTTTTGCTAGTATTGTACACTTTGTATAATGTCATAAAGCGGTCAGATCGTGAAACTGAAACGGTCAGATCGTGAAAATTTATATATGGCTGTACTGACGTACCAGGCAAAGGCCCATATTTCTATCTCTCCTAATGTGATGTAAAATCTATGTATTTTTCATTTTAATAGCCATTAATGCCATACTCCATCACTGTCTACCCTACCATGCACGTCAAAGGATGATTTTTTTTGCGTTTTTTCTCATTTCCAAGTTCTGGAATTTCAAATGACTTTGCACATTTCTCCTGTCTAACCTGTGATACATGTATTCTCACTTTTTGCTTTATTCCACTACGCAATAACGCCATCTTTCAATCTGTATAGAGCATTATGCCATGTTTTTTCATTTTTTGCTAGTATTGTACACTTTGTATAATGTCATAAAGCGGTCAGATCGTGAAACTAAAACGGTCAGATCGTGAAAAGTTATATATGGCTGTACTGACGTAATGGAACATGCAGCATACTTAGATATATGTTAGTTACAGTGAGAAATGAATGTACTTCACAATAAAGAAAAGAAATAAGGCCACACTGCATCACTTTCTCCCATACAATGTACCTCAAATTACTGCATTTCTGCCTATTTTAGGGTGTGATCCCTGAGAAATACTAGTCAACTTCGCACGATGTATCAGCCTAGCCTCTGGTAAATGTATAGTTGTTTTTTCTTGTATTATACTGACACTTCACCTCTTCTTTCCCCCAGTATGCAGCATTAAGCCATTTCTTTTATTTTTCCCCACTACATTGCACCCTGCCCACAATATATCAAAGCGGTCAGACAGGTGAAATGCATTTATCCCAACATTGGATGATCTTACTTAAATAAAAACAACATGTATATGTTTTATGTGTACAGATATGTGATTTATTGTTGTTCTTCCATTACCTTAGTTACAAAGGCATGTAGTGTGACCTTTTTCTTATGTCATTTGTCAATACATTCAATTATAGGGGTCCTTATCAAGATGCAGTTCGATTTTTCAACGTAGATTTCCAGCCCCAGTGCAGTAATATAACTGCCATTGTCATGCATATCTCACGAAAAGGAAACAAAAAACTGTTTTATTGGTAAATTAGTCTATCCACTAAAATATTTGCATATTTTACCTCACTATGGCAACTATTGCTTAAACCGGTCAAATGGTGAATGAAACCGGTCAGATGGTGAACGACCCGGTCAGATGGTGAAATTTCACATACCCATCCAAAATTATGTCTGGCGAGTCCCCAAAAGCACCAGAACAACAATATTTCATTTTTTAGAGTTACCAGAGGGTGCTAGCTAGCGATTAAACCCAGTTTAGTCCACATTACAGTCAGTGTCCGGTCACGCGGGGCCAGAGAATGTCACAGTACCATTTCTCAACCCTAAAAAATCACATCTCCACACCCCATATCAACAAGTGTCACATTTTAACACCCAGTACACTTTCTGTTCATGCTAAACAATGTTTCACACAAGTTACAGGCAACATGAATGCCAAAAATTAGGCTAGCTACATTTCCATGGCAACTCTAACCATATCACCCTGACCGGTCAGATGGTGAACGACCCGGTCAGATAGTGAAATTTCACATACCCATCCAAAATTACGTCTGGCGAGTCCCCAAAAGCACCAGAACAACAATATTTCATTTTTTAGAGTTACCAGAGGGTGCTAGCTAGCGATTAAACCCAGTTTAGTCCACATTACAGTCAGCGTCCGGTCACGCGGGGCCAGAGAATGTCACAGTACCATTTCTCAACCCTAAAAAATCACATCTCCACACCCCATATCAACAAGTGTCACATTTTAACACCCAGTACACTTTCTGTTCATGCTAAACAATGTTTCACACAAGTTACAGGCAACATGAATGCCAAAAATTAGGCTAGCTACATTTCCATGGCAACTCTAACCATATCAACCTGACCGGTCAGATGGTGAACGACCCGGTCAGATGGTGAAATTTCACATACCCATCCAAAATTACGTCTGGCGAGTCCCCAAAAGCACCAGAACAACAATATTTCATTTTTTAGAGTTACCAGAGGGTGCTAGCTAGCGATTAAACCCAGTTTAGTCCACATTACAGTCAGCGTCCGGTCACGCGGGGCCAGAGAATGTCACAGTACCATTTCTCAACCCTAAAAAATCACATCTCCACACCCCATATCAACAAGTGTCACATTTTAACACCCAGTACACTTTCTGTTCATGCTAAACAATGTTTCACACAAGTTACAGGCAACATGAATGCCAAAAATTAGGCTAGCTACATTTCCATGGCAACTCTAACCATATCACCCTGACCGGTCAGATGGTGAACGACCCGGTCAGATGGTGAAATTTCACATACCCATCCAAAATTACGTCTGGCGAGTCCCCAAAAGCACCAGAACAACAATATTTCATTTTTTAGAGTTACCAGAGGGTGCTAGCTAGCGATTAAACCCAGTTTAGTCCACATTACAGTCAGCGTCCGGTCACGCGGGGCCAGAGAATGTCACAGTACCATTTCTCAACCCTAAAAAATCACATCTCCACACCCCATATCAACAAGTGTCACATTTTAACACCCAGTACACTTTCTGTTCATGCTAAACAATGTTTCACACAAGTTACAGGCAACATGAATGCCAAAAATTAGGCTAGCTACATTTCCATGGCAACTCTAACCATATCACCCTGACCGGTCAGATGGTGAACGACCCGGTCAGATGGTGAAATTTCACATACCCCTCAAAATAACAAGAGGGATGCTAGCCCATGTTCAGACCAATATACGAGATTTGGAGGAGACCACAGGGTGTGAAACGAAATTAAACAGTCATCTCGTCAAGAACATGGAACTTGCATCCAATGGTACATCTTTTGCCATCTGCTATATACCACATCATGCAGCTCAGTACACAGAAAAGGTGTGCTGTGCACATTGGGATCGAAAAGTACCTGTTCATTCCAATTTTTGGTTTCTTCCCTTTCTCCTAATGAAATTCCTTGGCAATATAACAACAAGTGAACATTTTGCTTATATCTATGCCATGTCACAAAGAGTGGTAAGGTCGTAATTACACATAGTATGGGGGCGGAGAAGATCAAATTAAACCGGTCAGATGGTGAATGACCCGGTCAGATTGTGAAATATTTCGAGGGACGGTTACAATTTCAGTGTTCATTTGATATGTGTTTACAGTTTAAGGTCTAGCATGGTGCGGATAGAGCACACGAAAGAAAGTGGCCACTCATCTCCTGACGAATCACCGTCATCGGGACCCGCCAGTTCATTGATGAGGTGACCGTTCCTCCTTCGCTGGGTTATCCGGGCATGTCGAGCTGCTTCCTCCGGTGTGGTTTCAGCAGTAGTATAGTCAGGGTCTTCTTCTTCGGAGCCAGAAAGCCCTTCTTCCTCTAATCCTTCTTCCTCCACGTCATGTGGGACTGGCCTCTCCACTGAATCAGCCGCACTGCGTGTCGTGGAACGGGTACACCGCACTTGCCGCCTTCGTTCCCTGTCAGCAGCTCGGACTGACGCGAGGTCCATCTCGTCGTCGTCACTGGAGAAGACTGGCTCCTCCACGTAGTGCTCGTTTACACCGATCTCAGCATGATGGTAGGCTGGATCAGGTTCTGATTCAGAGTCACTAGTTTCGGAGTCAGTCCCTTCGCTGCTGGTGTTCTCGAGAGCAGGAGCCACTGTCTCGGTTGCCGTGTTGGCGGTGGTGGACCGGACAGTTACTGCGCTGCTGGTGCGGGTAGCAGGTGCCGTCTCCTCGGGAGCAGGAGCCACTGTCTCGGTTGCCGTGTTGGCGGTGGTGGACCGGACAGTTACTGCGCTGCTGGTGCGGGTGGCAGGTGCCGTCTCCTCGGGAGCAGGAGCCACTGTCTCGGTTGCCGTGTTGGCAGTGGTGGACCGGACAGTTACTGCGCTGCTGGTGCGGGTGGCAGGTGCCGTCTCCTCGGGAGCAGGAGCCACTGTATCGGTTGCCGTGTTGGCGGTGGTGGACCGGACAGTTACTGCGCTGCTGGTGCGGGTGGCAGGTGCCGTCTCCTCGGGAGCAGGAGCAGGGTCGTGGTACTCGATGTGTGCTGCCAGATTCCAGACGACATCCTGGCAGTGGGGGCAGTGGTGTGGTACAGGTCGAGGTACAGCCTCTATCGGGGAAGGTGGAGGTGCATCGGCTTCCTTCGTGTTGGTGCTGGCCTCGTTTGCTGCCTTCTTTTCTGCCTGCTTTGCTGCCTTCTTTTCTGCCTGCTTTGCTGCCTTCTTTTCCGCCTTCTTGCGAGCTGTGTACTGCTTGGCGGTGCACCATGCAGCACACTCCGGAATGAGGTCGTCCGTCATGCAGCAATCCTGGTAGCAAGACGTTTCCCTCATGAGCACCTCACCCTTGAAGAACGTTGCCTGGTGGTGGGTAGTGATGCCAGGCATCTTACCACACTTCCAAGAGTCAACACACTCCTCGGTCGAAAGAACCTCGGCTTTGGTCGCATGGAGGAGTTTGATCTTCCGAGTCTGCGGAGCGACATGCTCCACAAACTCTTCAGCAGTCTGGATGGACCCTACGGTCTTAACGACCCGGTCAGCCAGACCCTTCAACGCTCCTCCTACGCCATCGCACGGTCCCTTCCCATGGCCGGCCTCCAACCAGTTCCACGTGATGCGAATCTGGAATATGTCACTGGCTCGCCTGAGTAACTCAGCGGTGAAGCGGTTCAGATACTGGGAACTCGGCGAGTCAGTGATAATGTGGAGGGCTAGGTCAGGGACGAGTTTCTTGACCTCGGGGATTAGCATCTTGAGGAACGCCATTGTAGTGGGGAAGGAGTGGCTAATCACCTCGCTGACACCAACGTAGCAAGACGTGTGCAGTTCCTCTTGAAGGTCGTCCTCACGCTCACGATGGTAGACACACATGGGGTGTAGCGTCAACTGGTCCTTTCCAAAGAACGCGGATTGGATTTCTTTCATGAAACCGCAGGACCAGTTCTCGGCATAGTCCATGTGCACCGCAGCATGATCGTGGGGCATGACCTCCTTGAGCTTCCGCACAGCGGCATACTGCTCGCTTACTCTCCGGTGGTGCTCAAGAAAGAGGGGCAAGTCTTCGCGGAACTGCTGCAGGAAGGAGGCCTTAGGTACAAGTAACTTGTACAGCACAGAGTGTGTAGAAGTGTATGTGACCTTCTTCTTGATACCATCCTCCTGCTTCACTTTCTTTGTGTATTCGCGCGATTCCTTACCCCACCGCTTGAACCTCACGGATTCGATGTCATCAAGGGAGGCAAGACCTGCCTCAACCTGCTCCTTATCCAACGTGGTGAGTTCGGTGGTGGAGTTAGGCAACCCAGGTATCGCCTCGAGCATGTAGCCCATGTTGGCGTGCGGTGTGCAGAGGCACACCGATCTCTTCAGGAAGACCGAGGTAAACACGGTCGACCTGTCTCGTGCCCTACAGAATGTGGGGAAGGACACAGCGAGATCGGTCTCTGCGACGAACTTGCGATGTAGGTTACGCATAGTGTCACAGAGAGCCACCACAAACCGCTGACCAGGCTCGCCCAACTCAGCCGCCCGCTTCTTACCCGCATAATGGCGCTTGTCTGGCAAAGTACAGGAGTTGTCTGCACGACGAAGGAACCCATTCACGGCTACTCTCTTCCACCGAGCGATGGTGCTGCGCTTTGTCCTCTTCACCTTGGCCTTGGTGGACAGAACACTATTTCTGCACATCCCGAGGGCACGGGCAAGGGACGACTTCTGCCCGTATCGAGGCACAGTCCCACCGCGGTGTTCGGCCACAAGGGCATCCTTAATTGGTTTGGGGGCATGTATGGCCAGCTCTGCTATCTCGTGCAGTGTCAGAACCTCCTGTTGAGATGCTCTTTGGTCGGGGGTCGGTCTATGGATTCCAAACCCGCCAAGAGTCCGTGCGGTCTTCTGGACGGCTGTCAGTTTGGGTACGTTGTCGGGGGTTGTCGGGGGAATCGGATTAACTGCCTGCTCAGCATGGTGGGAGTCAACACCTTCGTGGGGGTTGACCGACTGGGGGAGGTCAACAGCCACAGGGGGGTTAACAGCCACATGGGGGTTAACAGCCACAGGGAGCTCAAGAGGAGGCTTCCGCTTTGATACCTTCCTCACCTTTGTGTGGCGTGCATTCCTCCATATCAGCCTTTTCAACCTCGTCCACTTTTTCCGACGTTTCTTTTTCTCAGGCAGTGGGTTGTAGGGAACTACCTGAGCAGGTTTGGAGCGAAGTTGACGTTGATGGAGTGCAGGCTGTGTGGAGGTCTCGTCCGAGCAGGCTTGTGCGGCAGTGTGAGGCACCTCCTGCCCAACACTGTCAGACGAGTGCAGTCATGAGGACCCGTCCAGGGACTCCTCATTGTCCTCAGAGGAGGACGAGCTGTATTCGTCGGACTGCAGGGGGGAGGGGGAACGGCGCTCCTGCTTCGGGGTGCTGTGGGCCGTAGGGACCACCTGTAGCCCTGGTGCTGGACTGTCCACTATCAGCTCCGTGTTAAAGCAATTAGTGTCAATTTTGGCCATCCATTCGTCCACATCTCCGGCATACTCTGCCGCTGGGGCACCCCGAGAAGGGGTGGTCAGAGTGGAAGTCTGCAGACTGCCGTCAGATGGGGTGACATTTGCGGACTGCAGACTGTCGTCCTTCACAACTGATTCCCCGTGTGGTAGAAGTGTGTCGACCGTGTTTCTCTCCAGCTCAGAGGTGTCTGGGTCGGCTGATGCACAGCTTGGATCATGGACCTCAGATGGGTCTGCTGCAGAGGATGGTCTGTTACCCATCCGGAGTCTTCTTCCTCGCATCCCGAGGGAGCACCTGACGAGCTTTGACTCACTGTAATTTTCATAACAAGTGAAGAACTAAGTAAGAAGGAAATGAATAGAAGAGGAGGGAAGGATAGCCGGTCAGATTGTGACGTGTTTTTCTTATACCACCATACTATATTACACCAGCATGGATACTTCCCGTTTGTCCTCCTGCTTAAAATCTTTATTACTTTGTAACTTATCCGGTCAGATACATATTTAGAGTACTTCTGTTAAATTACTAGAAAAGTTGTTGCTGCATTACATGCCAGGAATCTCCAAAAAGAAAATGTTCTTTATTTATTTGTAGAAATGATGCACATAGAATGTTAATGTTTTAGTAAGTATTAACAAAACAAAATGGAACAACGTATACAAGGTACATCTTCATTCAACAGTAACTTTATTATACAAGAAAGTCCCCCCCCCCTTTTTAACGCCAACATTGGCTATGTGTACAGCTTAAGGAAAAATATAAACTAGGTGTGATGCACTGCATACACATACCTTATGAACTCTACATATTATATGCAACTTTTGCAATATATATTATTTATTTGTAAAAATAAAATAAACAGCAGGTACTGTGCTGCACTGCTAGCCGTTAAAAGGTCACAATATATCTTATTTAAAATACAATCTGGTATAAAGGTCACAATATATATTACTTGAGTAAGATATATATAATACTTGAGTAAGATATGGCGTTGGCCAGCAGTGTATATATATATATAAGTTTCAAATCCCTGTGCATATATATGTTAAAAGCTAGCATTGCTCATGGGGGAAAATAATTTTGAATTCCCGAGGGGGCGAGTCGGACCCTGGCAGACGCGCCTGTATGCGGTCTGCCTCATCCGAGTTGATGCTCGACAGACTGGGCACACTACTCTCTGCGAGAAGGCTGGGAGGGTAGCATAGTGCGTCTATCTCGGGCGAGTACCTGTTATAAACATGAACAAAAAAGAACAGGAACTGCCGTAAAAATGGAGTGAGCACGATTTGGCCATTACAAAACAGGTTAAAAACATGTTCATTTTGGCAACAGGAATTGGTTACATTGTGTGAATATGAAGTAGTGAGTATGAAATATTGAATGTAATGTAAATTAAAAACGGAGAAACTATATTGACACAATTGTATATATGTACACACCAGGGGTTTCCTGGATCAAAGAAGACGGGTGCAGGAAATTGCCCGGGGGGGGCACTGGAAAAGGCACCGGGATGTCCGGTAAGCCATGTGCCGTTGACGTGACAGACATGACGTCTGCTATGACATGTACAGGGTCCCCCGAGTGTAGTGGGCCCTCCGCCTGTTCTGTCTCGCTGTCAGAGGTCGACATCTCGCTGGACACTATGACTGCATCTGTATGTAAAGTAGAAGGTGTTAAATACCTTCTTGTTTTTAAAGCAAGGACAGCCGGTCAGATTGTGACGTGTTAAAGTGTGTAGGACTTTTACCACCATATTGCATAGCCTACTTTTGAAATGTTTTTTACTGTGTTACTGATCCGGTCAGATTGTGAAATTATCATAAGCACACTCAAAGAGAGTTCTGTCGGTATGTACTTTTTAGTGGTCCAAGCATGAACAGCGCAGTGGTGACCGGACAATGTCATGTGATAAATATAAGTTACATGTGATTTATCCTTTAATTATGTTCGTACACTTAAATAAGTGTTAACTTATAAGTTATATTTACATCCAACTTCTGTCCCTTCATCTGACTCCCCCGAGTTCGTTGGCGTCAGCTCGATCTTGTTGTAGGTCAGTGGTGACCGATCCCGGAGTGGCACTGCAGGTGGAGCTGAAAGAGCATGGTCGATATTCAATGCTGTGTGTTCATTTGTTCGGCGAAGAGACACGTTGGGATGGCAGTAGGACATGTGCCTCTCTAGAAGTACCGAGACTTTGTCGCATAGTGGGCAGTCACCTATCGCATTGTTTGCCCAGGGTGGAATAGGGTCTGAAGAGAAGCAAGAATATTCGGGCTTATAATATGTAAATTTATTCTACCTACAACGTCAAAGCATACGGAGGTTGTATATGTAAAGCACTGAACGTCATATGCCTGTTATCGGGGCGTACGACGGTGGTACGCCACGCTGACCAGTGTCAGCGGGGCATACCACAGTCATCATGTCCATGGCCCTCCTCAAAATCAGCTATAAAATCACGTGGTAGTATGTCAACTGATCCGGTCAGATGGTGAACATTGTGTAAGACTAGGATATAAAGACAGGTTTAATTCTTATTTGGAGTACCTATATTGAAAATTTGGTGAACAGATAACTCACCCTGCGCGGTTGTTCCTTCACTGTCCTGTGCCACTGGTGCTAGCTCGACCCGCAAAACATGGGGGGCGTGGACAATCTGAGGGGCATAGACGGGCTCAGGGGATGCGTCTTCTGTATCCTGGACCACTGCGCTGGTGTCTTTCTGCGGAGTGACGTGACCGTCTTCTCTATCCTGGACTACATGGGCACCGACGGTAGTTAGGTCATCTGCGCTGGTGTCTTTCTGCGGAGTGACGTGAGGCACTGAAAGAGGAGGAATGAATGTGAGTGTTTTTTTGTATTTATAAGATATGGTTTGTTTTTCTATACATACAAGTGTGTGAGGCGTATATCTGTACATGTCATGTATACTGAGGTAAGTTATGTGGTTAGATTGTGAAGGTCCTGTCAGCGTAGCGCATGCACAGGGGGTTGGTTCTTTCTTTTGTTCTGACCATATTGAATATTTAGAAAAAGTGTATTTCTGAGATAACTCACCTTCGTCTGACTGCTCTGTCTCCTGGACTACATGGGCACCGACGGTAGTTACGTCATCTGCTCTGGTGTCTTTCTGCGGAGTGACGTGACCGTCTTCTCTATCCTGGACTACATGGGCACCGACGGTAGTTACGTCATCTGCGCTGGTGTCTTTCTGCGGAGTGACGTGACCGTCTTCTCTATCCTGGACTACATGGGCACCGACGGTAGTTACGTCATCTGCGCTGGTGTCTTTCTGCGGAGTGACGTGACCGTCTTCTCTATCCTGGACTACATGGGCACCGACGGTAGTTACGTCATCTGCGCTGGTGTCTTTCTGCGGAGTGACGTGACCGTCTTCTCTATCCTGGACTACATGGGCACCGACGGTAGTTAGGTCATCTGCGCTGGTGTCTTTCTGCGGAGTGACGTGACCGTCTTCTCTATCCTGGACTACATGGGCACCGACGGTAGTTAGGTCATCTGCGCTGGTGTCTTTCTGCGGAGTGACGTGAGGCACTGAAAGAGGAGGAATGAATGTGAGTGTTTTTTTGTATTTATAAGATATGGTTTGTTTTTCTATACATACAAGTGTGTGAGGCTTATATCTGTACATGTCATGTATACTGAGGTAAGTTATGTGGTTAGATTGTGAAGGTCCTGTCAGCGTAGCGCATGCACAGGGGGTTGGTTCTTTCTTTTGTTCTGACCATATTGAATATTTAGAAAAAGTGTATTTCTGAGATAACTCACCTTCGTCTGACTGCTCTGTCTCCTGGACGACAGGGGCACCGACGGTAGTTACGTCATCTGCTCTGGTGTCTTTCTGCGGAGTGACGTGACCGTCTTCTCTATCCTGGACCGCAGGGGCACTGACGTCACTCGCGTCGGACGGAGTTACGGTGGAGGAGAGGTTGGAGGACTTCCCCTTACCTTTCGAAGACTTCCCCTTCCGTTCCCCTTCTTTCCTACTTTAAAGAGAAGTATAGACAAAAGTGTATCAGTAAGATTTGTCTAAATGAGATATTTAAAAATTTCAGAAATTCACTTAAAATTTGAAAGAACCATATATATATAAAAATATAAATATAGGATATTTAAGACTCTCCCTTTCTCTATATCATGTACACATTTTAAAATTCTGTTACACATTTCACAATATGACCGGATATTACACGGCCTGACCTTTCTTACTTATAAAATATATAAGGATAGGTATTGAACTCACCACTTTTAGCCGTCAACAGAGCCAGGCGCAGCTGCATCTCAACCATGGCCTTCTTCAGCTCCTCTGCCTCAGTCTTCCTTGCCCTGTCATCCGAATCGTCATCGGAGTCTTCAGTGGTGTCATTGGTCTGTACGAAACGATGTGAGTAGTATAGTATGTATCGGAACGGGACTATAGTTAAGTACTGTTTATTACTCAATCGACATGCAGCCAATCAGAGGCCTCCATTTGGTCACGTGACCGGAAGTGACCTACTTAGGGGATTAGTGGTGACGTCACGTGACCTAGTTAGCCAATCAGAGGCCTCCATTTGGTCACGTGACCGGAAGTGACCTACTTAGGGGATTAGCGGTGCATTCTGGGTAACCCTGAAGCCAATCAGAGGCCTCCATTGGGTGACCGGAAGTGACCTACTTAGGGGATGGTGCATTCTGGGTAACCTACTGACCTACTTAGGGGACCGGAAGTGACGTCACATGACCTAATGGCCAACCGGAAGTGACCTCATTGAGGATCACGTGACCGGAAGTGACCTGATTGATCACGTGACCGGAAGAAGAAGAAGAAGAAGAAGAAGAAGAAGAAGAAGAAGAAGAAGAAGAAGTGACGTCACGCGACTTAATGAAGAGATGAGCGTCTTTAAGGGGTCACGGGCTTTAAAATGTGATATCTTTTTTTTTTGGAGGAGGAGGCGAGTCTCTTATTTTTTTTCGGTAAACTAATAAAAAACACTACGATATAAGTTTTTTTTTCATTTTTTTTCATTTTTTATTGTTTTACGAGCGACTGGAAGTGACTTATTGAACTAGGTAGAAGCGTTCTTTAGAGTGTATAAGGGGGGGAGGGGAGGGGAGGGGGGGGAGGGGGGCCCTTTTAACATGCATGGGGAGGGGGGCGCTTTTAGGATGCATGGGGCGAGTGGGGGAGGGGGGGGAGGGGGGGGGAGGGGGGCACTCTAGGGGGGGGCACTCTAAGGGGCGCGTTTGTCTCTTTTAAGAAAGAAAAAGATTTTCAATCGAGAGACACGCTTCTTCCTCTCGAGAGGAAGAAGCGTGTCTCTTCGTTTTTTTTTTGTTTATCACGTGCTGCGATGAGGCGATCAGCTGCGACTGGAGGAAGTGACACTTTAAGAGATCGCGCGTCTTAATTGTTATGATATTTTTTTTTTTACTTACTAATAAAGAAGACGTATGAAAATAAAACACAACAATTCACATGTCCGTCGTTCTCGTTGTTTCTTGCTTGATAAAGTCAAGTAATATCGCGATGCCGAGGCCAAACTTTCCCATGTCCTCAGTCAACACTCGAAGGAGTTCAAAAGGCGTACCGCCGGCGCCGTCAGCTTCATCTTGCCACATTTTCAACACTCGGAAGGCCCACTCAGCGGGACTTCCTCCGTATTCGCATTCTTCAGCGATCTTATCTAACCTCTCAGGCGACAATTTTAAATGGTCCCCCACCTCTTTCCACCTGCTACCCAGACGTCTGCCGAGGGTGCCCAAGTGCTTATGCATCGCGCGCGAGTCGGGGTTTTCGAAATCCAACCCCTGTCTGTGGAGAAGGGCCATCCACTGAGCCAACAGTTCCATGCGTCTTATGCGGGTGAAGACGCGACCGAGCTCGCCCCATCTATGACGATGCGGGGTTTCACCCCACCACACTCGGAACATCGCCGTACACAGCTCCTCCGGTGTCTTGACACTGCGCTCTACTAGAGCATCCATACGGGCGGCGCTGACTTTTAAGCTACTGCCCAACTCTCTCCAACAGCCGCTCAACTCTTTACCTAGTTGACGAAGCAAGGCGTCGCTATAGGCTAACCGCCGCTGTCCTACCTGTCGGGTCTCCCCATCATCGGTCTGCTGCCTCGCGCCGCGTCTCACGTCGTCAAGCCGCATTAACTTTTTTTCAGGCGCACCGGGCGGTGAAGGCGAGCTTGAAAGTGGAATAGCTTGAGCCATCTCGTCTCGTCTTGGCGGCGGCGGCAGCGGCGGCGGCGGCGGCGGCGGCGGTGGCGGCGGTGGTGGTGGTGGCGGTGGTGGTGGTAGTAGCCGTTACTGGGGTCAGAGGTGATATGTTTTTTTTCCAACAGAAATGAGAGCTTTTTATACAGAGGGAGTTTAATCCCATTTCCAACAGCGCTCCAGCTGTCTAGCACCCTGTCCGCATGACGCTTTTTCAGCCGCTCCGCTCCTTAAGAGCTTAGATGACGAGGGGGTGTGGCATCGCTATCCGTGGAGACCAGCTGAAAACGGTGTTTTTTCCTCACTCATAGCCTTAATACCTCCTACCCCCTACCCGAGGACGTCTCCCTCCCTCTGACATTCATTGTAACAAACGTCAGAGGTCAGGTGAAAATCGGATTTTTTTTCATGCACAGCCTTAGGCAGCTGTCACCCCTCCCTATTGAACTAGCCGGCCGCCCGCCCGCCTGGCCGGCCCGGTCTACTCACCACGGCAGGAGGTGGCGATTTTTGTCTTACACTTAAGTCGCTCACCACATGCACACGCCTCTACTCACAGACAGACACGTTCGTCTTAGGGGGGTCCTGCTTCACGCCACACGCCTCCTGTAGTTTTTTTTTGTATACACACTGTAAGCTCATCACCGTTACCGTTAATCCTTTATACAGCTAACGCGCGCTGAATGGCTGAACAGGGTGGTAAGCGGCTTAGCTCACCACAGTGGATCCCTCAAAAAGGGATCCAGCTGAAAACGTCATACCTTATGTCTTTGTGAATGGCCGCCGCCGGTCAGTCGACGGCAGGCAGCAACCGCTTAACCCTTTATACAGCTAATGCGCGTTGAATTGCTGAACAGGGTGGTAAGCGGCTTAGCTCATCATCACAGTCGATCTCTCAAAAGAGGGGGGGGGGAAAGGGATCCAGCTGAAAACGTCATGCCTTATGTCTTTTTGTTTCTCTTTGTGAATGGCCGCCGGCCAGCCGGCGGCAGCTGAACAGGGTCGGTAAGTAGCTTAGCTCTAGAAGCGAGAAGGCGTATATAAGGGGCTTGGAAACCTCCATTCACTCACTCATTCTTTTTTTGCTGCTCTCTACAGTCACCACCATGAGCAAAAGACAACAGCTAGCGGCGTTCAAGAACAAGAAGACTACGCGGAACAGCGTTCGTTTAGCGTCAGTGCCTGCTCTTGCTACTGAACATGAGACTACCGCCGCAGCCGGTTGGTCTTATCACCCTCCTGCTGTAGCGAGCGCTCGCGGCAGTAGTAGTAGTAGTAGTAGTAGCAGTAGCACTAGTAGTAGCAGTAGTAGTAGTAGTGGTAGTAGTACTAGTAGTACTACTGGTAGCAGTCGTCGTGCTAGCGACGTTGTTACACTCGCGACGGTACACGTTGCTGCTAAGCGCGCTGCCGCTGCTACCGCCGTCCCGCCTGCCGCTGCTGCTGCTGCTGCTGCTGCTGCTGCGCCTGCTACTGCTGCGCTTGCTACGGCTGCGCCTGCTGAGGCTGCTGCTGCGCCTGCTACTGTTGCGTCTGCTGCGGCTGCGCCTGCTGCGGCTGCTTCTGCTGCACTTGCTGCTACTGCTACTACTACTGACGACAACGCTCCTGGCACAGCGCAGTACTGGCAACCGGGTTTTTACCTCCCCACTACTGTTGATGACTTTGATGACCTGCCGCACGTTGCACAGCCCCTCTCCTCCACCACTACATCGACGGACGCCCTCGACGCCGCTCGCGCTGAGAGTTACAGCTATTCGGACACTCAGCCCCTGAACCGAGAAGAAGAGGAGGAGGAGGAGCAGCAACAGGGTGAGACAGAGAACGACGCTGACGACGAGGCGTACGAAGAACCCGAAGGGCAAGGGGTGAGCGGTACGTTTTTCGGCTTCCCTCTTCGACCTTTCGACCTCACTTCCTCCACTGCTAGCGCCCCCCCGTCCGGTCCGTGGCGACTGCCCTCACCGCCACCTTACGAGGGCGGCGGCGGCGCTTCATCTTCTACCGCTACACACAGCACGGACGGCGTGTGGCTGCGCTGTTCCAACAACGAGACCTCCGATACCACCAGCGCTGACGCTGCTCCTGCTATCGGTTCTGCTGCTGATTCAGCTCACGCTGATGGTGTTACTCATCCTGCGGGTGTGAAACGTTCTAAGGTGAGTTCCAGAACAACAAGGCCCACTAAGAAGAGAAAAATACAAGAAAAAGAAGGAGATGGACGAGAAGAAGCAGAGAAAACACTCGGGTTAGAGTTCTGCTTAGACGGAGCTTTGACGCTGGAGATCTGGGAGGACGTGGCTAGACTGTCTAGGAGGCCGCGCTACACAAAAGACGGCCAGGTGAAAGAGGCGTCTCTGACCAGAAGCAAGCGAGTGCACTTCACGGCCGACGCGCTGCGCGAGCTCATAGCACGCATCGCCGATATCCGCGCAGTGGTGCGCATACGCGACACAGCGGCCGCGCAAGGAAAACCTAATCACACCCCCTGGTTCGCAGTGCTGGATGAGGCGGGCGAAGTGTACGCAGCTGTGAGCTACTACAGCGGTAAGAACCTCGTCCACGTGCGCAAGTACGAAGGTCCTGACAAAAAACCCACACAGCAGGGGGTGACGCTGTCCGCCAGAGCGCTCAAAGAGTTGGATGACAAAACAGAGATCATTCTGAAATATCTCGGCATAGATTCGGAATGAGAGACGCTCAACGCTCACGCGCGCGCACACACACACACAGCGTTTGACGTACGCTGTATGAGACAGACAGACAGACAGACAGACAGACGGATACACAGACAGCAGACAGAAAGATAGTTACATAGACGACAGATTGATAGATGGCTAGATAGATAGATAGATAGTTAGACGGCTAAGTAGTTGGTAACCGAGTGAAAAAAAACATGACACAGTACGTATGCGAAAAGTGTTTCAAAATGTTTAAAAGAGCGTACAACCACGAGAGACACGTAGAAAATTATAGAGTAGTAGCTAAGTTTTGCCCTCTATGCGGCGAAGGGGATTGCCGAAAGAGCGCTTGTCGACGCGAATCTCTGGACGGGGTGACCGTCCCTCCGCGCATATGTGCTGTACCGAACGGGGAGGAAACGTTCACGGCGAATTGGCCTGCGATACAAACGGGCGTCAGGATGCACGGGACTCGCGTGAGTGTAACAAACTTCAGGCTACCAACCGGCGAGTTGAGTGACGCTGTAGATACTATGCGTCGCATTCACTTGACACAAAGATTCAGATACAAAGTGGGTTTCTCGGTAGGCTTACTGTTACAACACAGAGAAGACAAGAGCAAACTGCGCTACTTCCACGCCTCCCAGAACAACGCAACTCTCATACAACCGCTCCCTACTGTAACTAATTCAGAAACTTTGGAAGAGCTCCTCTCAAAGATGCAAAACACCGTCGCTTGCGAGGAGGTACGGAAACTTTGCGACGCTGACACCAAGTGGCACGTTCTTTTTCCTACCAATTTGAACATCTGCGTTTACATGGGACCGGGGGAATTCCCCATAGGCGGTAGGATCACTCAGGCCGGTCGAGTTGGAAAGAGAAGCGGCGTGTTAGATTTTCCCAACAAGGACAACCTCTGCATCTTCCGCTGCATTTCCTTTCACTTATACAACACCAGCAAGCGCGCTTCAGATTTGTTACGTCAGTTCTGTCCCGCTGCCACACCTGAATCCTTTCCGGGTCTGAACATCCGCGACTTACCCGCGTTAGAGAACTTGTTTGACGTACAAATAGCGGTTTACACCGCGTCGCGTCAAGTGCCGGGGCGGAAGTTGAGAAGACGCGTTACTCTGATCAGACCGCCTTCCAGAACTGTGGCCGCCCGAGGTAAAGTCAACCTACACCTGACGGCGAAAGGCGGTTTGCACGTCTCTCTCGTCACGGACTTCAACGCGTACGCGGGCATATACGAATGTTGCAAGTGTAAGGCGGCGTTCACCACCGAGTTCTTGCTGAAGCGACACAGGAACCAGCTTTCCTCTTGCCGACAAGTCAAGTTGCGCTACGTAGGTGGCATCTACCAAAATTCGAGAACGATTTTCGAAGCGCTAGCAGACTTCTCCATTTTTCCCCCCGACGGACATTCCGGAATCTACCCTTACAAGATCGCCTTCGATTTCGAGGCTTTCTTCAGACCGTGCAAAGAACCGTCGACGGAGCACGTGTCCCTGCTGTGGGATCACGTCCCTTTGTCGGCTAGCGTCGCATCCGACTTTCCGGGGTGGGAGGGGCCCGTCTGCTTCGTCAGAGCGTCCGACGCAGATTCCGACCCCTTGTTGGACCGAGTTTTAAATCACATAAACGAGAACGCCAAAGCGATCGGGGAAGCTGTGCTAGAACTTTACCGACCGACGTTAGCGAAGTTAGATGCGGCGATAGGTGAAGCTCTCCTGCTGGAGGAGGCGACGTTCACCACCCCTTCTCCAGGCGGCTTCGCTGCGGCTCAGACCAGACACCCGTTAGTTCAACTGAAGAAGCGTCTTCTGAGATACATCCGTCAAGCTCCAGTGGTGGGCTTCAACTCGGGGCGTTACGACTTGAACCTGATCAAAATACGCCTTCACTCGTTCTTCGCCTCCGGAGACCGAAGAAACCAAGAATTCAGCGTCATAAAGAGAAGCAATCAATACTTGGCGGTTTACACACAGCACACGGTTTTCTTGGACGTAGTCAACTATTTGGCACCCGGTTACAACTACGCGACCTATTTGCGAGCTTTCACCAGGAACGAAGAGAAAGGTCACTTTCCTTACGAATGGATGACGTCTACCAGGAAACTGGCAAACAGAACGCTGCCGCCGAGATCGGCTTTCGACAGCGAGCTGACGGGCGTCAAAATGTCCGAATCCGACTACGCCGCATGTCAGAAAGTTTGGTCCGACGAGAAGATGCAAACTATGGAAGACTACTTGATCCACTACAACAACAAAGACGTGAAACCTTTCATAGAAGCTCTGAAAAATCACGCTAAATTTTTCCAAGATCGCGGCATCGACATGTTGAAAGACGGAGTTTCTCTCGCCGGTTTGACTTTACGCTTCCTCTTCCAAAACCTAGAAGACGCGTTCACAACGTTTCCCCAGTTCGACGCCGTCCTCCACGCTCTGATCAAAGAGAATCTAGTCGGCGGTCCTTCCATCATCTTCCATAGATTTCACGAGAAGGGCACCACGCGGATAAGGGAGCACAAGTACGGCGAAGAAGCGAGACCGTGCCAACACATCCTAGGACTAGACGCTAACTCTCTGTACTTGCGCTGCATGAGCGAAGCGCACTGCACGGGCTATTACGCGGTGAGACGGCCCGAGACCGAGTTCAAGCCCGAAATCAGGCAAAGAAACTCTCACAGCGCTTTGGAGTGGTTACGCTTCGTAGAGCACGACCGCGACGTGAAACTGCGCCACGCTCTGAACGGCGGCGAGATGGCGGTAGGCTGTCGGAGAATTCGCGTGGACGGATTTCACGCGGCCTCTAATACGGTTTTCCAGTTTCACGGGTGTTGGTTCCACGCTCACGAGTGCATACCGTCGCACCGATATCAGTGCGCTTCACTGAGAGAGGAGAGACGCGACAGAACGACCAGAGTAAGCGCTTACTTGAAAGCGTTAGGTTACAAGCTGGTCGTCGTGTGGGAGTGCGAATGGCGAGAGATGAAGCGTCGAGATGAGCGGGTCAAGGCCTCCCAACAACGCTGGAAGGTTGACGCTTTGAAAGTGTCTCGAAACGCGATGAGCGAGAGCGACATCCTTTCCGCTGTGAAAGAGGAGAAAATGTTCGGTTTAGTTCAAGTGGACATCACTACGCCGCCTCACCTACGAGAGTACTTCGAAGAAATGACCCCCGTTTTCAAGAACGCGACCGTTTCAAAATCGGACATAGGCCCTCACATGTCAGACTTTGCGCAGGAAGAAAAGCTGTTGAGCACGCCTCAGAGATGTCTGATAGGGAGTTACCACGGAAAAAATATTCTCTTGGGAACGCCGCTTCTCAAGTGGTATTTAGAGCACGGTTTGATAGTCACCAAAGTGCAGCTGGTGGTAGAATACCTACCTAAACGCTCCTTTGCCGGTTTCGCGGACGAAGTGACGGCGGCGCGAAGACGTGGCGACGTGAACGAGAACGAGAAAATTCTGTCAGACTGTTACAAGTTAATGGGAAACGCTACGTACGGTAAAACAATCTGCAACAAAGAAAAACACACGGCGGTGAGATACACTGACAGTCGGAAGTTCGAACTATTGGCCAATTCGTGGCGCTTCAAAAAGGCGTCCGAGTTGACTTCCGATCTGTTTGAAGTCGAACTACAACCGAAAACGGTCAAGAACAACCTCCCTATTCAGATAGGGTTCATGGTATACCAGTACGCGAAGTTGAAAATGTTAGAGTTCACATACGACTTCTTGGATAGATTCGTCGATCGGCGCGATTATGCCCTTTGTCAAATGGACACCGACAGTCTTTACATGGCTCTCAGCGGTGCCACGTTGGATGACCTAGTGAAACCTCGCCTGAGAGAGACGTACTTCAGAGAGAAACGAAAGTGGCTTCCGACAGCGGTGTGCGACGAGCACTTAGAGCTTTTCGTGAAGACAAAAACGGAAAGAGTGCGAGAATGGTGTGCGCCGCCCGGCGGATGTTGTGAGAGACGGTACCTTCACGATCTGAGAACTTCGGGGCTCATGAAAGCGGAGTGGGAAGGTGACGGGATCCTAAGTCTCAACCCTAAGACTTACATTTGCTACGATCGAGTCAGCGACACCGGTGAAAGAAAATCCAAAAAATGGAGTGCAAAAGGCGTACAGAAGAAACAAAACCCCCAGGAACCAGACGCCTTCTTGGATGTTCTTCGCCAACGAAAAACTCTCATTGCTGTAAATAGAAATTTCAAAGTGGTGCGAAACAAAATGGTCACCTACACCATAGAGAAAGACGGCGTGCGCTACTTGTATTATAAGCGTCGCGTGCATTCTGACGGTGTGACAACGAGTCCTTTAGAGATATGAAAAAAAAAAAAAAAAAAAATAAGCGTGTGCATCTTTTCAAAAATAGAGTGTTTATCAAGATTGAAAAAAAAATAAATAAAAAAAAATTAAAAGAAAATATTGTTGTGTTTTTATTATCATACGGCTTCTTTTACTAGTAAGTCGCGCAGTCTCTTAAAGCGTCACTCATGTGACGACGTCGCTTCCAGTCACGGGATCCTAAACAAAAAAAAAACTTCTTCTTCTTCCGGTCACGTGATCAATCAGGTCGCTTCCGGTTGGCCATTAAGTCGTGTGACGTCACTTCCGGTCACGTGACTCATCAGGTCACTTCCGATCACGTGATCCTAAATTAGGTCATATGACGTCACTTCCGGTCCCCTAAGTAGGTCAGTAGGTTACCCAGAATGCACCATCCCCTAAGTAGGTCACTTCCGGTCACCCAATGGAGGCCTCTGATTGGCTGCAGGGTTACCCAGAATGCACCGCTAATCCCCTAAGTAGGTCACTTCCGGTCACGTGACCAAATGGAGGCCTCTGATTGGCTAACTAGGTCACGTGACGTCACCACTAATCCCCTAAGTAGGTCACTTCCGGTCACGTGACCAAATGGAGGCCTCTGATTGGCTGCATGTCGATTGAGTAATAAACAGTACTTAACTATAGTCCCGTTCCGATACATACTATACTACTGATGTGGCAACATCACGTCGGGTGGTGGCACATCGTAGTCCGTCTTTATTTTGTTAACGGATGGGCCTGCTCCGTCTGTGCATAAAGAAAACTTTGGTTTAATGCTAGATTGGAAAACAATGTATGGTAATTTATATTTAAAGTGTATAAGAAAGGAACACCAGGAGGTCAATTTCGTTAAACATCTAGAGTTGAAGTCTGTTATTATTTTACATGTAACCTACAGCAATATCAAAAAAGGTATTTAAATGGAGAAATGTATTTATTTTAAAAAGTGCCCCGTACCCTGGTCCTGGCTAGGTGACGGTCGGTCAGTGCTTGGGGACGCTGTACGGGAGGGTGGACTGCCGCCAGGTGACGCTGTACGACAAGGTGGGGTGCGGGCAGGTGACGCTGTCCGGGAAGGTTGACTGCGGGCAGGTGACGGTGTCCGGGAGGGTGGGATCGGGGCAGGTGACTGACTGTGGCCCAGCTGCACAAATCATAAATTGAATTAGTTTATACACATACACAGTGAGATGCGTGTGGTGGTATGATTAATCCATGATTGAATACGCTGGGAAGGATACAGATAAATATATTTTTGCAAAGGCGAACTTGTAAGGCGAACTGAAAACATGGTCACAATCTGACTGGATAGCGGACACCGTTAACAAGCAATAAAAATCCTCTACCAGGGCACTGTCAGTCTATATACTAATAATTAGGGCGAAGAAAACATGTGGTACATGTACTCGATTTCACGATATGACCGGCTATGAGGGTGACATTTGTAAAAGTTGTGTTACTTAAGTATTGGAGAGAGTGTGGCGACTTGTCTGGGGTAGCCTGCTTTCTCTTATTTGTTCTCCTTTTTCTGTCCGGCAACATGTCAGATACCGGCTCGGACATGTCCTCCGCCCCCCTGGTGCTCCTCCTTGCCTTGGACTTTTCCCTTTCCTCTTTTTCTGAAGTTAAAAAAATGGATTTAGTGAGATTTTTTATTGTAGCTCTAGGAGGGGGAGTGCCATACTTTTTTTTTTAAATACAAGATGTATTATAAATGCTTGAAAGCACTGTCGAGGATGCAGTATACAATGCCCCCATTGAATACAATGTGGCCGAATTCAAGTTGCTGACTTCAAATCAATAAAGAAATAAACAGAAATCCAAACTGCATTTGTACCAGTCAGATGTATTTCACTTGGGGGGGCGCATATATTGTAGTGTTTATAAGCATGGATATGGAAGATTGTATCAAAGGCACAAAGAGAAAAAATTATATACACAAACCTTCCTGCAACTTTTGCCTCTTTAGGTCGGTGTTGCGCTTTCTCATTGCCGCATACTCCTTGGTACCTTTGACGGGGGTATTTTTCTGTAGGAAATATTTGATAAACAATGACCATATATATATATACCAAATTTCACAATCTGACCTGATTCTTTGGCGATTTTTGGCGACTGCCTAGATATATAGAGGCAGCTGTGCCTGTTATGTAACTGGTGCTTGATTTGTATAAGTATAGAGGGTAGCCTACGTCATATTTCACCATATGACCGGTTCATGTGACATATATAGAGTTGTGTTATAATGTTAGAAGGAGTTTACAACCACTTTATATTAAAATACATGTAACAAGAAATAGACTTAAAATATATAATAAAATTAAATACCTTGGCCATGTCTCGCCGATGTTTGACAAAGGCAGCCTCCTTCTTCTTCCTACCATACCAGGGCCGGTTCTTGTTGCAGTTGCGAACAGTTTGGTAGGCAGCCTTGTCCTTCCGGTTGAGTTCATTGTATATGGCTTTGTGTTCTTTCAGCCATCTTTCCACTTCCTCCTTAGGCGCCCCATACGGTGGTGTAACAACAGTCTGCTCACAATCGTCATCAGAAGCAGGCTTTTTCCTCCGGGTTGGTTTCTTCTTTTTTTGGGGGGGGGGGGGGGGTAGCCTGCTCCTCCTCCTCCCAATCGGAGTCACTGTCGGAGGCGGGGTGGGCCTTTCTCTTCTTCATTGTACTACGCTAACCTATGGAGTAGAAAAAAATAGGTCAAGTTTAGTCTGTAAAAGGGATTGTTTATTTATTTATTTATTTATTTCTGAAGGGGGGGGGGGAAACATTACAACCCCTCGCCGAAATACCGGGCCCGCTTTTTTAATAAGGACTAATTTATAAATTTATACCCCCCCCTCCTGGAGTAGCCATTTTCTTTCAGGGGGGTCCAAATCTTTTTGGCCCCCCCCTAATGTGGTCCAAATTCCCCTCCCCCCCCCGGCTTGGGGTTCAAATACCCCCCCCCCCCTGAAGACGTCCAATTTTTAGGGTAAGGGTGTATGTAAGTGAGACCAAGTGTACAGCCACACATACTCTATACCTTTAAATACTGTATTATACATCGAATTGACCGGTCAGATTGTGAGATTGCCGGTCAATGTGCATGCGTTTTGCTTGTTTACAAAGAAATTACGGCTTCTCCCACTATAAAATATGGCCTAAAAGATGGATGTAAGTGAGACCAAGTGTATACCCACGCATACTCTATATCTTTACTGTAGTATAGATCGATTTTGACCATCTGTGTTAAGACGGTCAGACGGTCAGATTGTGATATAGTGTTGTGGAGCGGGGGGAGGTCGCCGGTCAATGTTCGTGTGTTTTGCTTATTTACAACAAAATTACAGCTTCTCCCACTATAAAACATGGCCTAAAAGATGCAGCGCAATGGAACCAACAAAACATGACTGCTGTCACATGGTACAAGGTAATATAACAGCACTTTATGTTACTTTGACCGGGTAGAAGAAAATCATAACAAAACATACTTACTCGATGGAAGGTCATGCGCTGCAGCGTCCTACGTCGGGTACCAGCGGAGTAGACGCTAGTTGCACTGTCCTGAGTAGAGAGGGCGCCACAATGCGTTGCAGTACCGGCCAAATGTGGTAGGGGGCGTGTAGAAAACTACCGGTATGACCGGTCATATCGTGAATTAAACGGTCATATCGTGAATTAAACGGTCAGATGGTGAAAAGTTAAGACCGGAAGTGTACGTCTCGTGACCTCGCCGTGTAAACAAAAGCAGGAGTGAGCTGCTTTTCGCTGGATGTTATGGCACCATATAGGCCCTTTTTTTAACATTACCTGGATTTCTTATATAACAACAGTATGGATGGTACGAGCAGAGTAACGTAAAGCGGTCAGACAGGTGAATAACAGCACGTGGCAAATACAAGAGGATGAGATGGGAGTAGAAGAGGCAGATGTGAGTAGGCTACCCTTGGTACTTTGTAGTGTAAGACATTACCTATGGTATGCACGGAAAATTATATCTGTACCACACACTGTTTCTGGGTGAGAACTGCATTTGTTTTGTTTTTTATATACTAGCTGAAGCCGGTCAGATGGTGAAAAATCATTTTTTTCAGGAAAACCGCTGGGGTAGTCGCTGGGGGGGCAAATTTTATGGTAATTCGGCCAAACTTGATGGAAAACATCATCATGTAACTAATGAAGAAGATAAAAGGTACCATTTAGGTAAAGTTTTTTAAAAATAATATTCTTCAATAAAAAAATTAGAAAAACCGTGAAAGTTTAGGCTCTAAATGGCCAAATTTTCCTGCAAAATTCCTGAGATAAGGGGTAAACTATATATATTCCGGTAGAACTAAACAAATGCTAACATATAGGGCCAAAAATGTACCTGGGATAAGGATTGGGTGGAAAATATTGGGGAAAAACCCAAAAAAAAGAGTTGCATCACGTTGGTGAGAATCAGTCTTAGGCTTGTTAAGGGATGAATGAATTTCAAGGGGCGTTGGTGGTGTAACGGTTAGCATGGTTGCCTTCCAAGCAGTCGATCCTGGTTCGATTCCCGGCCGACGCAGTTTTGCTGAACTCACTCCTATCGAAAAGTCTGCATTTAAGCAGGATCCATGAAGCAAAAGAGGTCATATAATTAGTCAAAAGACTATTCAATAGACCTACTAAATCTAGTCCAAGCTATTATCATCATCAGAGGTCAGAGCTGTCTATTTCTGCTTGGAATAGGATAGGGTGGTGATGCAATGACGTTTGCCCAATACCTGCCAGCTTTAACCCATAGCCAATTAACCTGAATAGAGACACACTTTCTTTAGCATTTCGGTCAAAAGGTGTACATGTGCCTTTCATGGGTTATGCTGCAGTTGCTAAAAGTCTATATTTCCATACATATTAAATGGAGATAACACATGATCAGTTAATCAGGTCACAGATGTTTTTCTATTGATCAGAGGACTCCGTGGCGCAACGGTAGCGCGTCTGACTCCAGATCAGAAGGTTGCGTGTTCAAATCACGTCGGGGTCAATGGATGGATTTTAATAATCAACATGCTGCAATATGAATGCATATGCACAGTAAATAAAGGAAGTTTTGTCTGTGGCTAAAGGCAAAATATCCAGCCAAAGATCATCCCATGTAGCAACAGTACCACTGTTTTTAGCATACATGCACTGAAAACATGTGGACATTATAATGTGCTATCTTTCTAGTTAGGTCACAGATATCTTTATTGATAAGATTCTAAAGGAAAGAATTTCATAAGAGGCAAGAGATGAACCTGTTAGGCTTGTTAAGTGATGAAGGAATTTCAAGGGGCGTCGGTGGTGTAACGGTTAGCATGGTTGCCTTCCAAGCAGTCGATCCGGGTTCGATTCCCGGCCGACGCAGTTTTGCTGAACTCCCTCCTATCGAAAAGTCTGCATTTGAGCAGGATCCATGAAGCAAAAGAGGTCATATATTTAGTCAAAAGACTATTCAATAGACCTACTAAATCTAGTCCAAGCTATTATCATCATCAGAGGTCAGAGCTGTCTATTTCTGCTTGGAATAGGATAGGGTGGTGATGCAATGAACGTTTGCCCAATACCTGCCAGCTTTAACCCATAGCCAATTAACCTGAATAGAGACACACTTTCTTTAGCATTTCGGTCAAAAGGTGTACATGTGCCTTTCATGGGCTATGCTGCAGTTGCTAAAAGTCTATATTTCCATACATATTAAATGGAGATAACACATGATCAGTTAATCAGGTCACAGATGTTTTTCTGTCAGAGGACTCCATGGCGCAACGGTAGCGCGTCTGACTCCAGATCAGAAGGTTGCGTGTTCAAATCACGTCGGGGTCAATGGATGGATTTTAATAATCAACATGCTGCAATATGAATGCATATGCACAGTAAATAAAGGAAGTTTTGTCTGTGGCTAAAGGCAAAATATCCAGCCAAATATCATCCCATGTAGCAACAGTACCACTGTTTTTAGCATACATGCACTGAAAACATGTGGACATTATAATGTGCTATCTTTCTAGTTAGGTCACAGATATCTTTATTGATAAGATTCTAAAGGAAAGAATTTCATAAGAGGCAAGAGATGAACCTGTTAGGCTTGTTAAGTGATGAAGGAATTCAAGGGGCGTCGGTGGTGTAACGGTTAGCATGGTTGCCTTCCAAGCAGTCGATCCGGGTTCGATTCCCGGCCGACGCAGTTTTGCTGAACTCACTCCTATCGAAAAGTCTGCATTTAAGCAGGATCCATGAAGCAAAAGAGGTCATATATTTAGTCAAAAGACTATTCAATAGACCTACTAAATCTAGTCCAAGCTATTATCATCATCAGAGGTCAGAGCTGTCTATTTCTGCTTGGAATAGGATAGGGTGGTGATGCAATGACGTTTGCCCAATACCTGCCAGCTTTAACCCATAGCCAATTAACCTGAATAGAGACACACTTTCTTTAGCATTTCGGTCAAAAGGTGTACATGTGCCTTTCATGGGCTATGCTGCAGTTGCTAAAAGTCTATATTTCCATACATATTAAATGGAGATAACACATGATCAGTTAATCAGGTCACAGATGTTTTTCTGCCAGAGGACTCTGTGGCGCAACGGTAGCGCATCTGACTCCAGATCAGAAGGTTGAGTGTTCAAATCACGTCGGGGTCAATGGATGGATTTTAATAATCAACATGCTGCAATATGAATGCATATGCACAGTAAATAAAGGAAGTTTTGTCTGTGGCTAAAGGCAAAATATCCAGCCAAATATCATCCCATGTAGCAACAGTACCACTGTTTTTAGCATACATGCACTGAAAACATGTGGACATTATAATGTGCTATCTTTCTAGTTAGGTCACAGATATCTTTATTGATAAGATTCTAAAGGAAAGAATTTCATAAGAGGCAAGAGATGAACCTGTTAGGCTTGTTAAGTGATGAAGGAATTTCAAGGGGCGTCGGTGGTGTAACGGTTAGCATGGTTGCCTTCCAAGCAGTCGATCCGGGTTCGATTCCCGGCCGACGCAGTTTTGCTGAACTCACTCCTATCGAAAAGTCTGCATTTGAGCAGGATCCATGAAGCAAAAGAGGTCATATATTTAGTCAAAAGACTATTCAATAGACCTACTAAATCTAGTCCAAGCTATTATCATCATCAGAGGTCAGAGCTGTCTATTTCTGCTTGGAATAGGATAGGGTGGTGATGCAATGACCTTTGCCCAATACCTGCCAGCTTTAACCCATAGCCAATTAACCTGAATAGAGACACACTTTCTTTAGCATTTCGGTCAAAAGGTGTACATGTGCCTTTCATGGGCTATGCTGCAGTTGCTAAAAGTCTATATTTCCATACATATTAAATGGAGATAACACATGATCAGTTAATCAGGTCACAGATGTTTTTCTGTCAGAGGACTCCGTGGCGCAACGGTAGCGCGTCTGACTCCAGATCAGAAGGTTGCGTGTTCAAATCACGTCGGGGTCAATGGATGGATTTTAATAATCAACATGCTGCAATATGAATGCATATGCACAGTAAATAAAGGAAGTTTTGTCTGTGGCTAAAGGCAAAATATCCAGCCAAATATCATCCCATGTAGCAACAGTACCACTGTTTTTAGCATACATGCACTGAAAACATGTGGACATTATAATGTGCTATCTTTCTAGTTAGGTCACAGATATCTTTATTGATAAGATTCTAAAGGAAAGAATTTCATAAGAGGCAAGAGATGAACCTGTTAGGCTTGTTAAGTGATGAAGGAATTTCAAGGGGCGTCGGTGGTGTAACGGTTAGCATGGTTCCCTTCCAAGCAGTCGATCCGGGTTCGATTCCCGGCCGACGCAGTTTTGCTGAACTCACTCCTATCGAAAAGTCTGCATTTGAGCAGGATCCACGAAGCAAAAGAGGTCATATATTTAGTCAAAAGACTATTCAATATACCTACTAAATCTAGTCCAAGCTATTATCATCATCAGAGGTCAGAGCTGTCTATTTCTGCTTGGAATAGGATAGGGTGGTGATGCAATGACCTTTGCCCAATACCTGCCAGCTTTAACCCATAGCCAATTAACCTGAATAGAGACACACTTTCTTTAGCATTTCGGTCAAAAGGTGTACATGTGCCTTTCATGGGCTATGCTGCAGTTGCTAAAAGTCTATATTTCCATTCATATTAAATGGAGATAACACATGATCAGTTAATCAGGTCACAGATGTTTTTCTGTCAGAGGACTCTGTGGCGCAACGGTAGCGCGTCTGACTCTAGATCAGAAGGTTGCGTGTTCAAATCACGTCGGGGTCAATGGATGGATTTTAATAATCAACATGCTGCAATATGAATGCATATGCACAGTAAATAAAGGAAGTTTTGTCTGTGGCTAAAGGCAAAATATCCAGCCAAATATCATCCCATGTAGCAACAGTACCACTGTTTTTAGCATACATGCACTGAAAACATGTGGACATTATAATGTGCTATCTTTCTAGTTAGGTCACAGATATCTTTATTGATAAGATTCTAAAGGAAAGAATTTCATAAGAGGCAAGAGATGAACCTGTTAGGCTTGTTAAGTGATGAAGGAATTTCAAGGGGCGTCGGTGGTGTAACGGTTAGCATGGTTCCCTTCCAAGCAGTCGATCCGGGTTCGATTCCCGGCCGACGCAGTTTTGCTGAACTCACTCCTATCGAAAAGTCTGCATTTGAGCAGGATCCACGAAGCAAAAGAGGTCATATATTTAGTCAAAAGACTATTCAATATACCTACTAAATCTAGTCCAAGCTATTATCATCATCAGAGGTCAGAGCTGTCTATTTCTGCTTGGAATAGGATAGGGTGGTGATGCAATGACCTTTGCCCAATACCTGCCAGCTTTAACCCATAGCCAATTAACCTGAATAGAGACACACTTTCTTTAGCATTTCGGTCAAAAGGTGTACATGTGCCTTTCATGGGCTATGCTGCAGTTGCTAAAAGTCTATATTTCCATACATATTAAATGGAGATAACACATGATCAGTTAATCAGGTCACAGATGTTTTTCTGTCAGAGGACTCCGTGGCGCAACGGTAGCGCGTCTGACTCCAGATCAGAAGGTTGCGTGTTCAAATCACGTCGGGGTCAATGGATGGATTTTAATAATCAACATGCTGCAATATGAATGCATATGCACAGTAAATAAAGGAAGTTTTGTCTGTGGCTAAAGGCAAAATATCCAGCCAAATATCATCCCATGTAGCAACAGTACCACTGTTTTTAGCATACATGCACTGAAAACATGTGGACATTATAATGTGCTATCTTTCTAGTTAGGTCACAGATATCTTTATTGATAAGATTCTAAAGGAAAGAATTTCATAAGAGGCAAGAGATGAACCTGTTAGGCTTGTTAAGTGATGAAGGAATTTCAAGGGGCGTCGGTGGTGTAACGGTTAGCATGGTTGCCTTCCAAGCAGTCGATCCGGGTTCGATTCCCGGCCGACGCAGTTTTGCTGAACTCACTCCTATCGAAAAGTCTGCATTTGAGCAGGATCCATGAAGCAAAAGAGGTCATATATTTAGTCAAAAGACTATTCAATATACCTACTAAATCTAGTCCAAGCTATTATCATCATCAGAGGTCAGAGCTGTCTATTTCTGCTTGGAATAGGATAGGGTGGTGATGCAATGAACGTTTGCCCAATACCTGCCAGCTTTAACCCATAGCCAATTAACATGAATAGAGACACACTTTCTTTAGCATTTCGGTCAAAAGGTGTACATGTGCCTTTCATGGGCTATGCTGTAGTTGCTAAAAGTCTATATTTCCATACATATTAAATGGAGATAACACATGATCAGTTAATCAGGTCACAGATGTTTTTCTGTCAGAGGACTCCGTGGCGCAACGGTAGCACGTCTGACTCCAGATCAGAAGGTTGCGTGTTCAAATCACGTCGGGGTCAATGGATGGATTTTAATAATCAACATGCTGCAATATGAATGCATATGCACAGTAAATAAAGGAAGTTTTGTCTGTGGCTAAAGGCAAAATATCCAGCCAAATATCATCCCATGTAGCAACAGTACCACTGTTTTTAGCATACATGCACTGAAAACATGTGGACATTATAATGTGCTATCTTTCTAGTTAGGTCACAGATATCTTTATTGATAAGATTCTAAAGGAAAGAATTTCATAAGAGGCAAGAGATGAACCTGTTAGGCTTGTTAAGTGATGAAGGAATTTCAAGGGGCGTCGGTGGTGTAACGGTTAGCATGGTTGCCTTCCAAGCAGTCGATCCGGGTTCGATTCCCGGCCGACGCAGTTTTGCTGAACTCACTCCTATCGAAAAGTCTGCATTTGAGCAGGATCCATGAAGCAAAAGAGGTCATATATTTAGTCAAAAGACTATTCAATAGACCTACTAAATCTAGTCCAAGCTATTATCATCATCAGAGGTCAGAGCTGTCTATTTCTGCTTGGAATAGGATAGGGTGGTGATGCAATGAACGTTTGCCCAATACCTGCCAGCTTTAACCCATAGCCAATTAACCTGAATAGAGACACACTTTCTTTAGCATTTCGGTCAAAAGGTGTACATGTGCCTTTCATGGGCTATGCTGCAGTTGCTAAAAGTCTATATTTCCATACATATTAAATGGAGATAACACATGATCAGTTAATCAGGTCACAGATGTTTTTCTGTCAGAGGACTCCGTGGCGCAACGGTAGCGCGTCTGACTCCAGATCAGAAGGTTGCGTGTTCAAATCACGTCAGGGTCAATGGATGGATTTTAATAATCAACATGCTGCAATATGAATGCATATGCACAGTAAATAAAGGAAGTTTTGTCTGTGGCTAAAGGCAAAATATCCAGCCAAATATCATCCCATGTAGCAACAGTACCACTGTTTTTAGCATACATGCACTGAAAACATGTGGACATTATAATGTGCTATCTTTTTAGTTAGGTCACAGATATCTTTATTGATAAGATTCTAAAGGAAAGAATTTCATAAGAGGCAAGAGATGAACCTGTTAGGCTTGTTAAGTGATGAAGGAATTTCAAGGGGCGTCGGTGGTGTAACGGTTAGCATGGTTGCCTTCCAAGCAGTCGATCCGGGTTCGATTCCCGGCCGACGCAGGTTTGCTGAACTCACTCCTATCGAAAAGTCTGCATTTGAGCAGGATCCATGAAGCAAAAGAGGTCATATATTTAGTCAAAAGACTATTCAATAGACCTACTAAATCTAGTCCAAGCTATTATCATCATCAGAGGTCAGAGCTGTCTATTTCTGCTTGGAATAGGATAGGGTGGTGATGCAATGACCTTTGCCCAATACCTGCCAGCTTTAACCCATAGCCAATTAACCTGAATAGAGACACACTTTCTTTAGCATTTCGGTCAAAAGGTGTACATGTGCCTTTCATGGGCTATGCTGCAGTTGCTAAAAGTCTATATTTCCATACATATTAAATGGAGATAACACATGATCAGTTAATCAGGTCACAGATGTTTTTCTGTCAGAGGACTCCGTGGCGCAACGGTAGCGCGTCTGACTCCAGATCAGAAGGTTGCGTGTTCAAATCACGTCGGGGTCAATGGATGGATTTTAATAATCAACATGCTGCAATATGAATGCATATGCACAGTAAATAAAGGAAGTTTTGTCTGTGGCTAAAGGCAAAATATCCAGCCAAATATCATCCCATGTAGCAACAGTACCACTGTTTTTAGCATACATGCACTGAAAACATGTGGACATTATAATGTGCTATCTTTCTAGTTAGGTCACAGATATCTTTATTGATAAGATTCTAAAGGAAAGAATTTCATAAGAGGCAAGAGATGAACCTGTTAGGCTTGTTAAGTGATGAAGGAATTTCAAGGGGCGTCGGTGGTGTAACGGTTAGCATGGTTGCCTTCCAAGCAGTCGATCCTGGTTCGATTCCCGGCCGACGCAGTTTTGCTGAACTCACTCCTATCGAAAAGTCTGCATTTGAGCAGGATCCATGAAGCAAAAGAGGTCATATATTTAGTCAAAAGACTATTCAATAGACCTACTAAATCTAGTCCAAGCTATTATCATCATCAGAGGTCAGAGCTGTCTATTTCTGCTTGGAATAGGATAGGGTGGTGATGCAATGAACGTTTGCCCAATACCTGCCAGCTTTAACCCATAGCCAATTAACCTGAATAGAGACACACTTTCTTTAGCATTTCGGTCAAAAGGTGTACATGTGCCTTTCATGGGCTATGCTGCAGTTGCTAAAAGTCTATATTTCCATACATATTAAATGGAGATAACACATGATCAGTTAATCAGGTCACAGATGTTTTTCTGTCAGAGGACTCCGTGGCGCAACGGTAGCGCGTCTGACTCCAGATCAGAAGGTTGCATGTTCAAATCACGTCGGGGTCAATGGATGGATTTTAATAATCAACATGCTGCAATATGAATGCATATGCACAGTAAATAAAGGAAGTTTTGTCTGTGGCTAAAGGCAAAATATCCAGCCAAATATCATCCCATGTAGCAACAGTACCACTGTTTTTAGCATACATGCACTGAAAACATGTGGACATTATAATGTGCTATCTTTCTAGTTAGGTCACAGATATCTTTATTGATAAGATTCTAAAGGAAAGAATTTCATAAGAGGCAAGAGATGAACCTGTTAGGCTTGTTAAGTGATGAAGGAATTTCAAGGGGCGTCGGTGGTGTAACGGTTAGCATGGTTGCCTTCCAAGCAGTCGATCCTGGTTCGATTCCCGGCCGACGCAGTTTTGCTGAACTCACTCCTATTGAAAAGTCTGCATTTGAGCAGGATCCATGAAGCAAAAGAGGTCATATATTTAGTCAAAAGACTATTCAATAGACCTACTAAATCTAGTCCAAGCTATTATCATCATCAGAGGTCAGAGCTGTCTATTTCTGCTTGGAATAGGATAGGGTGGTGATGCAATGACCTTTGCCCAATACCTGCCAGCTTTAACCCATAGCCAATTAACCTGAATAGAGACACACTTTCTTTAGCATTTCGGTCAAAAGGTGTACATGTGCCTTTCATGGGCTATGCTGCAGTTGCTAAAAGTCTATATTTCCATACATATTAAATGGAGATAACACATGATCAGTTAATCAGGTCACAGATGTTTTTCTGTCAGAGGACTCCGTGGCGCAACGGTAGCACGTCTGACTCCAGATCAGAAGGTTGCGTGTTCAAATCACGTCTGGGTCAATGGATGGATTTTAATAATCAACATGCTGCAATATGAATGCATATGCACAGTAAATAAAGGAAGTTTTGTCTGTGGCTAAAGGCAAAATATCCAGCCAAATATCATCCCATGTAGCAACAGTACCACTGTTTTTAGCATACATGCACTGAAAACATGTGGACATTATAATGTGCTATCTTTCTAGTTAGGTCACAGATATCTTTATTGATAAGATTCTAAAGGAAAGAATTTCCTAAGAGGCAAGAGATGAACCTGTTAGGCTTGTTAAGTGATGAAGGAATTTCAAGGGGCGTCGGTGGTGTAACGGTTAGCATGGTTGCCTTCCAAGCAGTCGATCCGGGTTCGATTCCCGGCCGACGCAGTTTTGCTGAACTCACTGCTATCGAAAAGTCTGCATTTGAGCAGGATCCATGAAGCAAAAGAGGTCATATATTTAGTCAAAAGACTATTCAATAGACCTACTAAATCTAGTCCAAGCTATTATCATCATCAGAGGTCAGAGCTGTCTATTTCTGCTTGGAATAGGATAGGGTGGTGATGCAATGACCTTTGCCCAATACCTGCCAGCTTTAACCCATAGCCAATTAACCTGAATAGAGACACACTTTCTTTAGCATTTCGGTCAAAAGGTGTACATGTGCCTTTCATGGGCTATGCTGCAGTTGCTAAAAGTCTATATTTCCATACATATTAAATGGAGATAACACATGATCAGTTAATCAGGTCACAGATGTTTTTCTGTCAGAGGACTCCGTGGCGCAACGGTAGCGCGTCTGACTCCAGATCAGAAGGTTGCGTGTTCAAATCACGTCGGGGTCAATGGATGGATTTTAATAATCAACATGCTGCAATATGAATGCATATGCACAGTAAATAAAGGAAGTTTTGTCTGTGGCTAAAGGCAAAATATCCAGCCAAATATCATCCCATGTAGCAACAGTACCACTGTTTTTAGCATACATGCACTGAAAACATGTGGACATTATAATGTGCTATCTTTCTAGTTAGGTCACAGATATCTTTATTGATAAGATTCTAAAGGAAAGAATTTCATAAGAGGCAAGAGATGAACCTGTTAGGCTTGTTAAGTGATGAAGGAATTTCAAGGGGCGTCGGTGGTGTAACGGTTAGCATGGTTGCCTTCCAAGCAGTCGATCCGGGTTCGATTCCCGGCCGACGCAGTTTTGCTGAACTCACTCCTATTGAAAAGTCTGCATTTGAGCAGGATCCATGAAGCAAAAGAGGTCATATATTTAGTCAAAAGACTATTCAATAGACCTACTAAATCTAGTCCAAGCTATTATCATCATCAGAGGTCAGAGCTGTCTATTTCTGCTTGGAATAGGATAGGGTGGTGATGCAATGAACGTTTGCCCAATACCTGCCAGCTTTAACCCATAGCCAATTAACCTGAATAGAGACACACTTTCTTTAGCATTTCGGTCAAAAGGTGTACATGTGCCTTTCATGGGCTATGCTGCAGTTGCTAAAAGTCTATATTTCCATACATATTAAATGGAGATAACACATGATCAGTTAATCAGGTCACAGATGTTTTTCTGTCAGAGGACTCCGTGGCGCAACGGTAGCGCGTCTGACTCCAGATCAGAAGGTTGCGTGTTCAAATCACGTCGGGGTCAATGGATGGATTTTAATAATCAACATGCTGCAATATGAATGCATATGCACAGTAAATAAAGGAAGTTTTGTCTGTGGCTAAAGGCAAAATATCCAGCCAAATATCATCCCATGTAGCAACAGTACCACTGTTTTTAGCATACATGCACTGAAAACATGTGGACATTATAATGTGCTATCTTTCTAGTTAGGTCACAGATATCTTTATTGATAAGATTCTAAAGGAAAGAATTTCATAAGAGGCAAGAGATGAACCTGTTAGGCTTGTTAAGTGATGAAGGAATTTCAAGGGGCGTCGGTGGTGTAACGGTTAGCATGGTTGCCTTCCAAGCAGTCGATCCGGGTTCGATTCCCGGCCGACGCAGTTTTGCTGAACTCACTCCTATTGAAAAGTCTGCATTTGAGCAGGATCCATGAAGCAAAAGAGGTCATATATTTAGTCAAAAGACTATTCAATAGACCTACTAAATCTAGTCCAAGCTATTATCATCATCAGAGGTCAGAGCTGTCTATTTCTGCTTGGAATAGGATAGGGTGGTGATGCAATGAACGTTTGCCCAATACCTGCCAGCTCTAACCCATAGCCAATTAACCTGAATAGAGACACACTTTCTTTAGCATTTCGGTCAAAAGGTGTACATGTGCCTTTCATGGGCTATGCTGCAGTTGCTAAAAGTCTATATTTCCATACATATTAAATGGAGATAACACATGACCAGTTCATCAGGTCACAGATGTTTTTTTGTCAGAGGACTCCGTGGCGCAACGGTAGCGCGTCTGACTCCAGATCAGAAGGTTGCGTGTTCAAATCACGTCGGGGTCAATGGATGGATTTTAATAATCAACATGCTGCAATATGAATGCATATGCACAGTAAATAAAGGAAGTTTTGTCTGTGGCTAAAGGCAAAATATCCAGCCAAATATCATCCCATGTAGCAACAGTACCACTGTTTTTAGCATACATGCACTGAAAACATGTGGACATTATAATGTGCTATCTTTCTAGTTAGGTCACAGATATCTTTATTGATAAGATTCTAAAGGAAAGAATTTCATAAGAGGCAAGAGATGAACCTGTTAGGCTTGTTAAGTGATGAAGGAATTTCAAGGGGCGTCGGTGGTGTAACGGTTAGCATGGTTGCCTTCCAAGCAGTCGATCCGGGTTCGATTCCCGGCCGACGCAGTTTTGCTGAACTCACTCCTATCGAAAAGTCTGCATTTGAGCAGGATCCATGAAGCAAAAGAGGTCATATATTTAGTCAAAAGACTATTCAATAGACCTACTAAATCTAGTCCAAGCTATTATCATCATCAGAGGTCAGAGCTGTCTATTTCTGCTTGGAATAGGATAGGGTGGTGATGCAATGACCTTTGCCCAATACCTGCCAGCTTTAACCCATAGCCAATTAACCTGAATAGAGACACACTTTCTTTAGCATTTCGGTCAAAAGGTGTACATGTGCCTTTCATGGGCTATGCTGCAGTTGCTAAAAGTCTATATTTCCATACATATTAAATGGAGATAACACATGATCAGTTAATCAGGTCACAGATGTTTTTCTGTCAGAGGACTCCGTGGCGCAACGGTAGCGCGTCTGACTCCAGTCTCGGGCCCTGACTGTACGTTTACAGTCTGGGAGATTGATTGGGCATATGTATCTACACTGGACCACATACCCTGCTATACTGTATATGCCCACTAGTATCAGCAACCATGAAAGTGTGGGTTCGAACCCCACTCTGGCTCAATTAGTATTATTGTTAATATCTGCACAAAACACCTGAATTCAGCTAAATTACATGGTAACATATTTTCTATGTAATATAAATATGTCAGTATGGGTGATATTTATGCCTCAAATGGATTGAATACCGATTTGATAAAACGTAATGCCTATTGTGCCATGGTGGGATTCGAACCCACAGTCCTCATTAGAAAATGATCCAGGATTCCGGATCATTTTTATAAGATATAAATTTGTCCAGGCCCAGTAATGGGCCTGGAGTGTTCGAGGCTGGTCTGACTCCAGATCAGAAGGTTGCGTGTTCAAATCACGTCGGGGTCAATGGATGGATTTTAATAATCAACATGCTGCAATATGAATGCATATGCACAGTAAATAAAGGAAGTTTTGTCTGTGGCTAAAGGCAAAATATCCAGCCAAATATCATCCCATGTAGCAACAGTACCACTGTTTTTAGCATACATGCACTGAAAACATGTGGACATTATAATGTGCTATCTTTCTAGTTAGGTCACAGATATCTTTATTGATAAGATTCTAAAGGAAAGAATTTCATAAGAGGCAAGAGATGAACCTGTTAGGCTTGTTAAGTGATGAAGGAATTTCAAGGGGCGTCGGTGGTGTAACGGTTAGCATGGTTGCCTTCCAAGCAGTCGATCCGGGTTCGATTCCCGGCCGACGCAGTTTTGCTGAACTCACTCCTATCGAAAAGTCTGAATTTGAGCAGGATCCATGAAGCAAAAGAGGTCATATATTTAGTCAAAAGACTATTCAATAGACCTACTAAATCTAGTCCAAGCTATTATCATCATCAGAGGTCAGAGCTGTCTATTTCTGCTTGGAATAGGATAGGGTGGTGATGCAATGAACGTTTGCCCAATACCTGCCAGCTTTAACCCATAGCCAATTAACCTTTTTAAGAGACAATTTAAGAGACAATTTAACCTTTATTAGCCATTTTGAAGTATCACAGTTACATTTTTCTTCGGTTTGTCCATGTATAATAAATTCTGTATTTACATTTTTTTATTTATATGGATTTCAAAACCGGGTATCCTATCATATGTTGCATGTAATAATATCACAGTAGATGCTATCGTCACGCTACATTGTGTCTCGACATTAATATTGAAATAAGATACCGGTAGTAATTTTATATCGATGTATATTAAAAGTACCGTATGGATAACCATTAAACAATAAATACTGGGCTAAAAAAGTGAGGATGACCTTCAGCGTGGCTGATGTTATAGATCACCCTTATAATGATTCCCAGTCTTCTAGTTTTGTATGATAGTATACATATATTTATTGCACATAAAAGAGGGTGTAAAAACAACATTATTATATAAGTATACATATCTATTGTCTAAAATCAGACACTACTGTGATTAGAAATTTTCTATGAAGAAATTGGTTTGAACCTAAATAATTAAGAGGCTAGGGTTCACGTTAGAATGTCTAAGCGAAAATATTTTCCGTGTTTTTTGGAATCTTTTTTTCCAGCATTTCTTTTGCCAATTTTTTAAAATTCGAGATAGAATCAGCATTTCTCATGTCTGTTTTTAGAGCATTCCATTCTTGAGATACATATACCTCTAGTGACCTTTGGTAAGATGCAGTATAAACTCTGTTATATTTTAAAACTGGGGCATTAAAAGCTCTTGTGTTATACTTGCTTACAGCACAGTTTTTCTTATTTAAAGCTAGTTTAAAACCTTGAATCCAAGCATGATAAGTTCTTCTATCTTTTAGTTTTGGCAGGTTTGCCTCCTGATGTACATAGTCAGTCGATGATAACATAGGCAGTTTCAGACAATATTTTAAACATCTATTTTGTATTCTTTGCAAATCAGTCAATAAATCAACATTAGCACCATTATATAGTATATCAGAGAAGTCTATCACGGGTAACGCGTACGTTTTATAAATTCTCAGCATTATATCTGTGGGTACAAACATTTTTAGATTTCCCAATAAAAATGAGCGATAGCCCAAAGATTTCTTGAGATCTTTTACATAAGCATTGTACGTTAGTTCATAATCTAAAATGATACCTAGGTATTTATATGATGGTACAAAGTGTAGGTATTTGTCATTAACCTTAATATTTATTTCATTCAGACGTAAACTCTTATATCGTATTGACGATGTGAAGTATACAAGTTTTGTCTTTCCCTCGTTCATCGACAATTTATTTTTTGATGACCAGTTTGCGTACATAAATAAACCATTTTCAAGATACGGCTTTATCTGCGTTGGATTGGTTCCATGTGAGTATAAAACTGTATCATCAGCGTATAATAAAATTTTCACATTTTCCATATTTTGTACAACATCATTCACATATATTAAAAACAGTAAAGGGCCCAATATACTCCCCTGTGGAACACCACAGGTTAAGTTTAGTGGTGGGGATAAGACTCCGTTTGCTATAGTAACTTGTTGCCTATCAGTCAGGTAGTTTTTTAAACAAATTAAATTTTGATTTTTTATCCCATATTTTTCTAATTTTTTAAATAATATTGAGTAATTTACGCAATCAAAAGCTTTCATTGTATCGATGAAAGCCGCCATTGTAGCCCTCCCTTGATTTCTTTCTCTTAAAATGTCATTTGTTAATTTGGATATTGTGTCTAAAGTCGAACAGTTTTTACGGTATCCCCCTTGAATTTCAGTCAAAATATTATTTTTATTTATATGATCCATTATCGAGTTATGTATAATGCGTTCTAATATTTTTCCTGGAAGAGGTAACTGACTGATAGGCCTAAAGTTAGATACATTTGTTAAATCGCCAGATTTTGGTAAGGGGGTGACTGAGGCAATTTTCCACTTTTTTGGAAAAATTCCTTTATTGATCGACAAATGTAAAATTTTTGTAAAGCGAGTTGGCATGGATAAAACTGCATCTTTAAAAACCTTCGAGGATATATTTTTCAAAGAAGATGCTTTACTTATATTTATGTCTTTGACAACTTTAATTACTTCTTCTTCTGTTATTTCCATTAAAGGCATTTCATCTTGACATGATTGACCGGAGAAAGACCATTCACTGTCATGTTTCATAGCCAACTTCGGTCCTATACCTGTAAAGAACTCATTTATGTATTCTGAAACCTTGCTTTTCTCTATAGTCTTTTTTTCAGCATTTACAAGATTTATTAATCTTGATTTACCTTTTTTTGACGGCACTAGGGCTTTCATAGCAGCCCAAAATTTCTTTGCATCTTTTACATTTCTATTAATCTCATCAATTACAAATGTTTGTTTGGCTTTCTTGACGTTTGTACAACATAAATTTTTCAATCTATTTGAATTATTCCAATCTAAAATTCTATTTGTCTTCCTTGCTCTGGCCAGTGCTTGATTTTTTTCTATAATTTGGGCTGTGAGGTCTGGTGTTAGCCATGGCTCTTCTTTATATTTAATTCTAAAGTTTTTTATGGGGCACAGAACGTCAAGAACCTTGTTTATATTGTTCTCAAACAGATCCCATAAGTACTCAACATCTTCACAAGTATCAAACTCATCCCATAATAACTCATGTAATTTCTCTGTTAAACATTGTGTATTATATTTTTTATACGACCTTCCGACAAAATATCTAGTTTCATGTTTAAAGGTCGGACGTTTTATTTTTAGGTATACCGGTAAGTGATCACTAGTATTTAAGAGCGCTACTCCACTTGCGGATATATTTTTGATATTTGTAAATATCAAATCAATACATGTGGTGGAGTTCTTGTTCCTAGTAGGTTCATGTATTACCTGTCGGAGACCAAAGTCAGCCATGTCAGAGTACATTTTATCTTTAATGATGCTATCCGGTAATACATCGATGTTGAAGTCACCTGTCACTATTACATCTATATTTTGTAAGTTGTTAATTTTAGCTAACATCCCTTTTAATAAAGTCACAAAAATATTTCTATCACCGTTCGGTGGTCTATACACATTACCGATTATCATTTGTTTGTGCATACCGTTGCTTATTTTCAACCATTGAATTTCTATATTTATGTTACTCATATTCATATTAACAAGTTCAAGATCAGAGCATGACATTTGCTCATTGACATATGCACACAGACCACCAGCATTCATTTGTCTTTGTCTGTCCCATCTATATAGATTATAATGATCCATTTGATAATCTATGTCAGCATTCATTTCCGTCAACCACGTCTCAGAAAATAATAAAATATCAATCGATTGGTCAAGTAGCTCCTTTTTGAGCAAATCAAATTTGTTTCTGATGCTTTGAGCATTTAAATGCATAATGCATTGACCTTCCCCGTTTGTCAATTTCGGTGTGTCAACCATATTTTTTGTAACAGTTAATTTTCACAAAATTTGCATTCTTCAAATTCCAATCGTATGTTTTTTCTTTAATTTTAAAAATAAAAAACCCAGGTAGTGAGCTACGGCACGTTTGGCTGCTCATACCTTTTTTAGACAAGGGCTGGAATAGAGGGGATTTTTTGCTCCTTGATTACAGTGTCAACATTTTTCATATTCAACAGGTATACAGTCTTACATAAGATAATCTCACAAATATCATTCACACTTTGATTTATAAAATAATTATTTCACATATAAATCCAGGCTATACATTTGAATAGTTACAAAATATAATAAGAGAATGTTGTCAACTCAGATTTTCATAATACGGTATTTTTCAAACTTGATTTTTTTGGGTCTGAATTGACATCTATCGTGATTATTACTTTGACTGAAAGTTTATACATTTGTAGGTATTTCATTTATAATTTACTATTACATTAATGATCACATTCATACGTACATTTACACATACAAAACTTATACATGTGTTTTTTGATTTCAAAATGCTGGACTTATTTACATTGTATGTACACTTGGAGGATAGTCTGGACGCTCAGGGTGGGGTGGGAGGAGAACCTTCCTTTGTCGAGTTGTCATCTGGTGGTAGATTGTTTGCACGCACAGGTGAGTCTTTGTCTTTGTCTTTGTCTATGTCTATGTCCTCTTTGACATTGTCCTCTTGCATTTTTTCGATTTCTTCAATCAAGTTGAATGTAGGATCTTCCTGGCTTGGATTTGATACCCTGTCACTTTTGTCGTCTGGTGTTTCAGGTGCAGTGAGTTGTTCATCTTGGGCTGGATCTTCCACCTCAGCGGGTTTGTCCGGTACCGGTACGGATTGTTGATTTGGAGTCTGCTGCTTCTTGGAGCTTGCACTTTTCTCAAGTAGTTCTGCACGGATTTTCTCAAGTAGTTTCCCAAGTAAGTTACCTCCTTGGACTGTTTCTTGTGTCAACGAGTGCACATTTCCTGGGTGCCTGCCTGCCCCATAGACAGGGTGATAAGTGCATTCGTATAGGTGCCATTTAGCTGTTCGCTCTAGCGACCTTGCTCTCACTTGATCTTTGAACTTCTGCTGCAGTAGTTTGAAGAGTAGGACAGTGGCTCCCTTGTTCCATTCTGGCCCTGGTGTTACTTCTTTACCCAGCTTCATCAGTTGATACGGATCTGTTGTTCTGTAGATCTCATCAGATAGAGGGTGGTTACCAGACAAGGCTTTGTCATGTTGGAAGGCATGCTCGATTGATGTGTAATCTCTGTCCCTGTGGGAAATTTTACAAGGGTATAGATTGGACAATGGGTTGTGCTCTGATCGAAAAGCAAGTCCATCTACTGTCTTGTATGTAGTTGCTGCTCGGAGTGTCAATCCATTGGGTAGGACTGGTATGTCCTTGTGGGCGTAGGTCTTTGTACCTATGATGAGTGAGCGCTGTCTGAGTCTGACGTTTTCGTATTTGTACCTTTTCGCCAGAAAGTAAATAGACCGGAGCTCATTGAATTCTCTGTTTTCCTGTGGTGAGAGTTCATCTAGTAGCGATACGCCATGCCAATGAGTCTTTCCTTGAAGACCCTGGATGTTCCTATATATTTCTGCCTTAATTCCTCTGTTGGATAGCTTGACAATAAGTGACCGTGGGCGCTTTTGGTTCTCATCGTATTTACCAAGGCGAAAGACTTGATCCACTTTTTCGTTGCCGTAAGGAAGGTCAAGGTCGCGGAACAACACGTCAACATACCGGCGAAGATTTTCTCTGTTTTGTTCGGGAACGCCTGTCATAACAAGGGTCTTACGTCTGTCTTCTTCGTCAAACCTCTCCATTCTTTCTTTCATGTTACATGAGATGAGCCTGGTGGACTGTATTGAGTCTTCAAGCACTTTTAGATCACCGTCAAGGGTTGTGACAGCAGCGGCATTTTGCTCTGTCAATGCGGCGGTGATGTCATATTTTTTTGACAGCTTGCCGAGAATCCGGGCGGTATCATTCAAAAGTTTATCTGAAATTACCATTTTGTCTTCAATGGCTCCTACCTTTGTCCTAGTCTCCTGAATGTCAACTGTAGTGGTATCACTACATGCTTCAAGTTCACTGACGCGTTTCTCCAGTCGGTGAATGTAGTCACAAAGCTCGGGAGAGCCGGCCTTTTTTGACAATGGCTGTGGCCGTGTCCGCCTAAGGTTAGGTCGATTCATCTTGTATCCTCCACTGTTTCTAGATAAGGGCGATTCAGATTAAATCTGCCGTCTAGATACCTTCCTCGTGTTGTCAGATAGTTGTTTGCCGAAAATTAGGATCACAAATCTATTTTAACTCATGTAAAATCCCAACTTAGTCGGAGCTCCACCTCGCACGCGTCTACTCCGTGTCCGCCATCTTGCCACCTGAATAGAAACACACTTTCTTTAACATTTCGGTCAAAAGGTGTACATGTGCCTTTCATGGGCTATGCTGCAGCTGCTAAAAGTCTATATTTCCATACATATTAAATGGAGATAACACATGATCAGTTAATCGGGTCACAGATGTTTTTCTGTCAGAGGACTCCGTGGCGCAACGGTAGCGCGTCTGACTCCAGATCAGAAGGTTGCGTGTTCAAATCACGTCGGGGTCAATGGATGGATTTTAATAATCAACATGCTGCAATATGAATGCATATGCACAGTAAATAAAGGAAGTTCAACATACAAGTTCAACATACAAGTAAGTACAACATACAAGTAAGTTTCAAAATCAACTGTACTGGACGTTGGCGCGGCAATAGCGACCACACAGGGTACCCTGGTGAGGGATAGAGACACTATCATTATACAATACATGTACTGCGCCCTGGTAGCAGCAGCGGCCACTACAGAGCGTCTTACCTACTAATACAATATATACATGTTAACCCCGGTTAACATAGACCATATTGATGAACGTATACTAGATGAATATATATATAGCCATAATATATCAAAGACAACACGAGACATTATATAATAATGGTGCTTACGCATATGGCTGGATTAACCTGCCCAATACGAAGTTACAGCCAAGCAGAAGCACATAAGAATAAACACATAATCATCAAACATTCTTCATCAAACAAGCATCAATCACATAAACATCAATCACAAATCACCTGAGAAAGCAGGGACGCCACTCTTTCGTCCAATGCAACTCTATCACATACCGGTCTCCTCAGGTATTTTAAGACCTGATCGGACTTCCAGTCTCCCCGCTCCTTTATAATATCAAGTTCTACGCCAACTCTGGCCAGATAAGTTGCACCCCCCGCCCTGAACCCATGCGAAGATACTCTAGGAGACTCAATACCAGCTTTCTTACTGATCAAACCTAGTATAGAGGAAAATAATTCATAAGATAAAGGCTCACAATCATCTCCTGCCGGTACAAGGAATGCAGGATGTGATGGTCTACCTTTTACATTCTCAAAATGTCGTTCAATCCAATGGACAGCACATAAGGATAGATTAGAAACCCTACATACAGGAATTAACAAAGTTTTCTCTTTAAACTGAATGGTTTTTGTTTTAGACACGGTAACCATCATCCCCCACTGGAAGAATTGAAATGCACTCCTACATAACATGCTATCAGAAACAGTATAGTGGCATTTCCTTAATAAGGTGCGGAAGGCAAACAAGGCTGCGGCCCAGAAGCACTCGTGTCCTAATGATACAGGTAGTTGTTCAAACATAACAATTAGATGCTCCGGCATGAAAGCCAGCGATTGAGTGGGTGCGTCACCTAACACCCTCTTAGCGCCCCTTATGGCTCTGGCCACTAACGGGTCAGAATAATTAATCTCTGTGGCTCGGTGAGATTTCAAGTAGTAATTCACCCCTGACAAATACCCCGTAATGGAAGAATAAACATGAGAATTAGAAAGGTATGCTATATAAAAGCCAATACCCTCTACCCCTGGGTTAACAGGATCCACCCCATATAAGGCGCAAAAACTCAAATATTTCTTATTTTGAGAAGCTCTAGTCTTATTCGTATTATCCGAAATATCGTTCTCCAATAGAAACTTGAGCCTTTTAGCCAGCTTGGCACGTGGACCTGTAAACAAGATCAGAATGACAACATAAGGAAGAGTCTGAAGTAATATACAATAGCTTCTCTCTTGACTTATTGTCCGCCCACCTGCTCAAACAATCACAAATGGTATTATTTCTGGTACTAATATATACAGAATTAAAATAGAAATTATTTTGAACAGCAAGCCAAAATAATTCACGTATCCAGGTCATGCACTTGCCGTTGGAGCTGCGGCCCGTATTAAGCATATGCATGACCTGAGTATTATCAGTCACGAATGTTATTTCACTATCTTGCCATAAATGACCCCATCTTAAGGCAGATAATAAAACCGGATAAAATTCTAGCTCATTAATATTTTTCTGATATTCAGAGGGGGCTTCCACCCAATGATGAGCACATGTATGTGGGAGGGGTGAAATCCCCGGCTCCCATTCTCCCACCAACCAGTCACTTTGATGGTATGCCGCAAAACCACCAAACGAAGCATCACTATACACAGCTAGGTGAGAGCCGAAAGGTCTTAATATTTTTGCTGTTCCATTGAACGTCTCAGCAAACTTCAACCACCACTCTATGTCCGCTCTGGCCTCACCAGATAATCTGATTTTATAGTGTTGCTTTTTGACAGTATTACACAAGTTATATATACGTCTAGAGAAGCAGCGGCCACCTCTAACTACTTTGCTAGCATGTGCTAGACTGCCCGCAAGAGATTGTAAATCTCTCTTAGTCATCTTCATTTTCCCTTTTGCATTCTCCAATTTCTGTAGTAATTTACACATTTTATCATTGGGAAGGGTCAATGTCATCTCCACACTATTAACCTCAATGCCTAGAAACACTACACTAGTGGTAACAGGAGAAATTTTTTTGTATGAAACAAAAAATCCCAATTGACGAATAACCCTGAATAATACATGCTGAGCTATAATACACATTTCCCGAGAGGGGTAACACATAAAAAAATCGTCCAAGTAATTCACAATCTTGTCAACCCCCCTACGACGAGCACATCTCACCATGAAGTCAGATACAGAATTAAAAATGAACGGCCCACTTGCTAGACCAAAGCACAGACGCCCGTCTAACATAGTGATTTCACCCTTACCGTCGCCGAAGTCCCATTTCAAGCCTTGATATACCCTGTCACCATAATATATATGGAGCCCTCTATAGGCGTCAGAAATATCGGTACATGCCATGCTGGCACCTTCAGTCAATATATCACATACATTATCAAGTGAATTATATACAAATTTATCACAAATTTCATCAGTAAAAGCATTAACTGATGGAGACGTATTGCCTGACCTTGAACAATCCGTGATAGGGCGAATTTTTTCCCCTACATCCATAAATTCAGATTTTTTCACGACTGCCCCAAGTGCATGTACGCAGACAGGAATATTATTCTCATCTGCCAGCATGATTTTACCTTCAATCAATTCTTTACGTAGTTTATCATTCATAATATCTTTTCTGCCCTCTTGTAAAATGGAAGCATAATTGTCATTGACATACTCACAGGGACAGTTAGGGTTAATGACTCTAAACCCAAACACAGCCCCCTCTAGAATATACAACCAATTGGGGTCCACTTCTCCCCATAAGAAACATTCGGAAAAAACTCTACACGGTTTCATAGATACTAACAAGCCATCTAGGGAGTATCTACACGAACAACTCCCCAAAAAACACTCTCTGGTGACAATAATAGACTCTTCACGGACTCCAATGGATTCATGTATAGTAAACAATAATTTTACAAACTGGTCAGGCTGCGGCCAACCATTCGTATGAATACCATTTACATCTTCAACAAGCATATTACTGTGTACAGAAATCAGCTGATTATTAACCCCAATATCTACCCTGAAGGGAAACAGTGGGTCATTACTATTAGCGCGGGAGCACTCACCCATGTCTGGCTTTTCAGCAGCGGCTACCAGAGTATCACACGTATTAGAGATTGGTGTGACCACCTCATTAACTTTAATTAACGAGGCCACAGGTGGTTTTATCCCCTAGCTATTATACATACGGACATTCTTACAGTCCTGAGCGCGGTGGGTAGGATCGTTACATTTATTGCAAACATGAGAAAAAGCACATGCTTTTGAATCGCAACCCATGCGGTTGTAACGGTCACAGGCCATGACATGGCCAGACTCATCAACCCTTAACCCATGTTGGCTAGTACTAGGGCGACTTTGAGTATTGTGGGGCCTCCCTGAATTAGGCCTACCACCCCCCCCCGTCTTTTTAGAATTTTTTGACTCCTCTCTGACTTTTTTCAAGCCTTCAGTGCCGAAATGACGGGTGTTCAGTTGATCATTCCCAAACCCAAACTCTTCCATATCTTGACCATAAACACACTCTTGGCGCAAATCATGGTCATATTCAGCAAACACGCTTGTCTTTAGATGCATCAGGATCATGTATTAGAGGTTTCCTCCTGGACGGTAACCTTTTCCAATTTGCCACCGGGGGTTGCGTACAATTTTTTCCTCGGGGCACGGGGTGATCTCCCCCACATCCATAGCACCATGCCGACGCCATGATGACTCAGCAATATCCAAAAAGAAAAATAAATTCAAAAATTTTGACAGTTGAATCAGCTAGCCTGCCCTTGCAGAGCCGTTGGGGGAAGCGTCCGCCCTCACTGAAGTTTCAAAATCAACTGTACTGGACGTTGGCGCGGCAATAGCGACCACACAGGGTACCCTGGTGAGGGATAGAGACACTATCATTATACAATACATGTACTGCGCCCTGGTAGCAGCAGCGGCCACTACAGAGCGTCTTACCTACTAATACAATATATACATGTTAACCCCGGTTAACATAGACCGTATCCTCCACTGTTTCTAGATAAGGGCGATTCAGATTAAATCTGCCGTCTAGATACCTTCCTCGTGTTGTCAGATAGTTGTTTGCCGAAAATTAGGATCACAAATCTATTTTAACTCATGTAAAATCCCAACTTAGTCGGAGCTCCACCTCGCACGCGTCTACTCCGTGTCCGCCATCTTGCCACCTGAATAGAAACACACTTTCTTTAACATTTCGGTCAAAAGGTGTACATGTGCCTTTCATGGGCTATGCTGCAGCTGCTAAAAGTCTATATTTCCATACATATTAAATGGAGATAACACATGATCAGTTAATCAGGTCACAGATGTTTTTCTGTCAGAGGACTCCGTGGCGCAACGGTAGCGCGTCTGACTCCAGATCAGAAGGTTGCGTGTTCAAATCACGTCGGGGTCAATGGATGGATTTTAATAATCAACATGCTGCAATATGAATGCATATGCACAGTAAATAAAGGAAGTTTTGTCTGTGGCTAAAGGCAAAATATCCAGCCAAAGATCATCCCATGTAGCAACAGTACCACTGTTTTTAGCATACATGCACTGAAAACATGTGGACATTATAATGTGCTATCTTTCTAGTTAGGTCACAGATATCTTTATTGATAAGATTCTAAAGGAAAGAATTTCATAAGAGGCAAGAGATGAACCTGTTAGGCTTGTTAAGTGATGAAGGAATTTCAAGGGGCGTCGGTGGAGTAACGGTTAGCATGGTTGCCTTCCAAGCAGTCGATCCGGGTTCGATTCCCGGCCGACGCAGTTTTGCTGAACTCACTCCTATCGAAAAGTCTGCATTTGAGCAGGATCCATGAAGCAAAAGAGGTCATATATTTAGTCAAAAGACTATTCAATAGACCTACTAAATCTAGTCCAAGCTATTATCATCATCAGAGGTCAGAGCTGTCTATTTCTGCTTGGAATAGGATAGGGTGGTGATGCAATGAACGTTTGCCCAATACCTGCCAGCTTTAACCCATAGCCAATTAACCTGAATAGAGACACAATTTCTTTAGCATTTCGGTCAAAAGGTGTACATGTGCCTTTCATGGGCTATGCTGCAGTTGCTAAAAGTCTATATTTCCATACATATTAAATGGAGATAACACATGATCAGTTAATCAGGTCACAGATGTTTTTCTGTCAGAGGACTCCTTGGCGCAACGGTAGCGCGTCTGACTCCAGATCAGAAGGTTGCGTGTTCAAATCACGTCTGGGTCAATGGATGGATTTTAATAATCAACATGCTGCAATATGAATGCATATGCACAGTAAATAAAGGAAGTTTTGTCTGTGGCTAAAGGCAAAATATCCAGCCAAATATCATCCCATGTAGCAACAGTACCACTGTTTTTAGCATACATGCACTGAAAACATGTGGACATTATAATGTGCTATCTTTCTAGTTAGGTCACAGATATCTTTATTGATAAGATTCTAAAGGAAAGAATTTCATAAGAGGCAAGAGATGAACCTGTTAGGCTTGTTAAGTGATGAAGGAATTTCAAGGGGCGTCGGTGGAGTAACGGTTAGCATGGTTGCCTTCCAAGCAGTCGATCCGGGTTCGATTCCCGGCCGACGCAGTTTTGCTGAACTCACTCCTATCGAAAAGTCTGCATTTGAGCAGGATCCATGAAGCAAAAGAGGTCATATATTTAGTCAAAAGACTATTCAATAGACCTACTAAATCTAGTCCAAGCTATTATCATCATCAGAGGTCAGAGCTGTCTATTTCTGCTTGGAATAGGATAGGGTGGTGATGCAATGACCTTTGCCCAATACCTGCCAGCTTTAACCCATAGCCAATTAACCTGAATAGAGACACACTTTCTTTAGCATTTCGGTCAAAAGGTGTACATGTGCCTTTCATGGGCTATGCTGCAGTTGCTAAAAGTCTATATTTCCATACATATTAAATGGAGATAACACATGATCATTTAATCAGGTCACAGATGTTTTTCTGTCAGAGGACTCCGTGGCGCAACGGTAGCGCGTCTGACTCCAGATCAGAAGGTTGCGTGTTCAAATCACGTCGGGGTCAATGGATGGATTTTAATAATCAACATGCTGCAATATGAATGCATATGCACAGTAAATAAAGGAAGTTTTGTCTGTGGCTAAAGGCAAAATATCCAGCCAAATATCATCCCATGTAGCAACAGTACCACTGTTTTTAGCATACATGCACTGAAAACATGTGGACATTATAATGTGCTATCTTTCTAGTTAGGTCACAGATATCTTTATTGATAAGATTCTAAAGGAAAGAATTTCATAAGAGGCAAGAGATGAACCTGTTAGGCTTGTTAAGTGATGAAGGAATTTCAAGGGGCGTCGGTGGTGTAACGGTTAGCATGGTTGCCTTCCAAGCAGTCGATCCGGGTTCGATTCCCGGCCGACGCAGTTTTGCTGAACTCACTCCTATCGAAAAGTCTGCATTTGAGCAGGATCCATGAAGCAAAAGAGGTCATATATTTAGTCAAAAGACTATTCAATAGACCTACTAAATCTAGTCCAAGCTATTATCATCATCAGAGGTCAGAGCTGTCTATTTCTGCTTGGAATAAGATAGGGTGGTGATGCAATGAACGTTTGCCCAATACCTGCCAGCTTTAACCCATAGCCAATTAACCTGAATAGAGACACACTTTCTTTAGCATTTCGGTCAAAAGGTGTACATGTGCCTTTCATGGGCTATGCTGCAGTTGCTAAAAGTCTATATTTCCATACATATTAAATGGAGATAACACATGATCAGTTAATCAGGTCACAGATGTTTTTCTGTCAGAGGACTCCGTGGCGCAACGGTAGCGCGTCTGACTCCAGATCAGAAGGTTGCGTGTTCAAATCACGTCGGGGTCAATGGATGGATTTTAATAATCAACATGCTGCAATATGAATGCATATGCACAGTAAATAAAGGAAGTTTTGTCTGTGGCTAAAGGCAAAATATCCAGCCAAATATCATCCCATGTAGCAACAGTACCACTGTTTTTAGCATACATGCACTGAAAACATGTGGACATTATAATGTGCTATCTTTCTAGTTAGGTCACAGATATCTTTATTGATAAGATTCTAAAGGAAAGAATTTCATAAGAGGCAAGAGATGAACCTGTTAGGCTTGTTAAGTGATGAAGGAATTTCAAGGGGCGTCGGTGGTGTAACGGTTAGCATGGTTGCCTTCCAAGCAGTCGATCCGGGTTCGATTCCCGGCCGACGCAGTTTTGCTGAACTCACTCCTATCGAAAAGTCTGCATTTGAGCAGGATCCATGAAGCAAAAGAGGTCATATATTTAGTCAAAAGACTATTCAATAGACCTACTAAATCTAGTCCAAGCTATTATCATCATCAGAGGTCAGAGCTGTCTATTTCTGCTTGGAATAGGATAGGGTGGTGATGCAATGACCTTTGCCCAATACCTGCCAGCTTTAACCCATAGCCAATTAACCTGAATAGAGACACACTTTCTTTAGCATTTCGGTCAAAAGGTGTACATGTGCCTTTCATGGGCTATGCTGCAGTTGCTAAAAGTCTATATTTCCATACATATTAAATGGAGATAACACATGATCAGTTAATCAGGTCACAGATGTTTTTCTGTCAGAGGACTCCGTGGCGCAACGGTAGCACGTCTGACTCCAGATCAGAAGGTTGCGTGTTCAAATCACGTCGGGGTCAATGGATGGATTTTAATAATCAACATGCTGCAATATGAATGCATATGCACAGTAAATAAAGGAAGTTTTGTCTGTGGCTAAAGGCAAAATATCCAGCCAAATATCATCCCATGTAGCAACAGTACCACTGTTTTTAGCATACATGCACTGAAAACATGTGGACATTATAATGTGCTATCTTTCTAGTTAGGTCACAGATATCTTTATTGATAAGATTCTAAAGGAAAGAATTTCATAAGAGGCAAGAGATGAACCTGTTAGGCTTGTTAAGTGATGAAGGAATTTCAAGGGGCGTCGGTGGTGTAACGGTTAGCATGGTTGCCTTCCAAGCAGTCGATCCGGGTTCGATTCCCGGCCGACGCAGTTTTGCTGAACTCACTGCTATCGAAAAGTCTGAATTTCAGCAGGATCCATGAAGCAAAAGAGGTCATATATTTAGTCAAAAGACTATTCAATAGACCTACTAAATCTAGTCCAAGCTATTATCATCATCAGAGGTCAGAGCTGTCTATTTCTGCTTGGAATAGGATAGGGTGGTGATGCAATGAACGTTTGCCCATTACCTGCCAGCTTTAACCCATAGCCAATTAACCTGAATAGAGACACACTTTCTTTAACATTTCGGTCAAAAGGTGTACATGTGCCTTTCATGGGCTATGCTGCAGTTGCTAAAAGTCTATATGTCCATACATATTAAATGGAGATAACACATGATCAGTTAATCAGGTCACAGATGTTTTTCTGTCAGAGGACTCCGTGGCGCAACGGTAGCGCGTCTGACTCCAGATCAGAAGGTTGCGTGTTCAAATCACGTCGGGGTCAATGGATGGATTTTAATAATCAACATGCTGCAATATGAATGCATATGCACAGTAAATAAAGGAAGTTTTGTCTGTGGCTAAAGGCAAAATATCCAGCCAAATATCATCCCATGTAGCAACAGTACCACTGTTTTTAGCATACATGCACTGAAAACATGTGGACATTATAATGTGCTATCTTTCTAGTTAGGTCACAGATATCTTTATTGAAAAGATTCTAAAGGAAAGAATTTCATAAGAGGCAAGAGATGAACCTGTTAGGCTTGTTAAGTGATGAAGGAATTTCAAGGGGCGTCGGTGGTGTAACGGTTAGCATGGTTGCCTTCCAAGCAGTCGATCCGGGTTCGATTCCCGGCCGACGCAGTTTTGCTGAACTCACTCCTATCGAAAAGTCTGAATTTCAGCAGGATCCATGAAGCAAAAGAGGTCATATATTTAGTCAAAAGACTATTCAATAGACCTACTAAATCTAGTCCAAGCTATTATCATCATCAGAGGTCAGAGCTGTCTATTTCTGCTTGGAATAGGATAGGGTGGTGATGCAATGAACGTTTGCCCAATACCTGCCAGCTTTAACCCATAGCCAATTAACCTGAATAGAGACACACTTTCTTTAACATTTCGGTCAAAAGGTGTACATGTGCCTTTCATGGGCTATGCTGCAGTTGCTAAAAGTCTATATGTCCATACATATTAAATGGAGATAACACATGATCAGTTAATCAGGTCACAGATGTTTTTCTGTCAGAGGACTCCGTGGCGCAACGGTAGCGCGTCTGACTCCAGATCAGAAGGTTGCGTGTTCAAATCACGTCGGGGTCAATGGATGGATTTTAATAATCAACATGCTGCAATATGAATGCATATGCACAGTAAATAAAGGAAGTTTTGTCTGTGGCTAAAGGCAAAATATCCAGCCAAATATCATCCCATGTAGCAACAGTACCACTGTTTTTAGCATACATGCACTGAAAACATGTGGACATTATAATGTGCTATCTTTCTAGTTAGGTCACAGATATCTTTATTGAAAAGATTCTAAAGGAAAGAATTTCATAAGAGGCAAGAGATGAACCTGTTAGGCTTGTTAAGTGATGAAGGAATTTCAAGGGGCGTCGGTGGTGTAACGGTTAGCATGGTTGCCTTCCAAGCAGTCGATCCGGGTTCGATTCCCGGCCGACGCAGTTTTGCTGAACTCACTCCTATCGAAAAGTCTGAATTTCAGCAGGATCCATGAAGCAAAAGAGGTCATATATTTAGTCAAAAGACTATTCAATAGACCTACTAAATCTAGTCCAAGCTATTATCATCATCAGAGGTCAGAGCTGTCTATTTCTGCTTGGAATAGGATAGGGTGGTGATGCAATGAACGTTTGCCCATTACCTGCCAGCTTTAACCCATAGCCAATTAACCTGAATAGAGACACACTTTCTTTAACATTTCGGTCAAAAGGTGTACATGTGCCTTTCATGGGCTATGCTGCAGTTGCTAAAAGTCTATATGTCCATACATATTAAATGGAGATAACACATGATCAGTTAATCAGGTCACAGATGTTTTTCTGTCAGAGGACTCCGTGGCGCAACGGTAGTGCGTCTGACTCCAGATCAGAAGGTTGCGTGTTCAAATCACGTCGGGGTCAATGGATGGATTTTAATAATCAACATGCTGCAATATGAATGCATATGCACAGTAAATAAACGAAGTTTTGTCTGTGGCTAAAGGCAAAATATCCAGCCAAATATCATCCCATGTAGCAACAGTACCACTGTTTTTAGCATACATGCACTGAAAACATGTGGACATTATAATGTGCTATCTTTCTAGTTAGGTCACAGATATCTTTATTGAAAAGATTCTAAAGGAAAGAATTTCATAAGAGGCAAGAGATGAACCTGTTAGGCTTGTTAAGTGATGAAGGAATTTCAAGGGGCGTCGGTGGTGTAACGGTTAGCATGGTTGCCTTCCAAGCAGTCGATCCGGGTTCGATTCCCGGCCGACGCAGTTTTGCTGAACTCACTCCTATCGAAAAGTCTGAATTTCAGCAGGATCCATGAAGCAAAAGAGGTCATATATTTAGTCAAAAGACTATTCAATAGACCTACTAAATCTAGTCCAAGCTATTATCATCATCAGAGGTCAGAGCTGTCTATTTCTGCTTGGAATAGGATAGGGTGGTGATGCAATGAACGTTTGCCCAATACCTGCCAGCTTTAACCCATAGCCAATTAACCTGAATAGAGACACACTTTCTTTAACATTTCGGTCAAAAGGTGTACATGTGCCTTTCATGGGCTATGCTGCAGGCACGCACGGGATAGCTCTCCCACGTGAGAGGACAGACGTTCAGAGCGTTATCTTAATAAGACTATTAAGACAGTCTTAATAGTCTTAATCTTAGTCTGAAGTAGCCACCTTACCTTCTACATAATCCGACAGATGGAGCCACCCTTACTTCAAGTGCCACTATTTGTTAATATCATGGGGGGCTCTGCCCCCCAACCCCCGTTTTTATTTTATTTTCTTCCTTTTTTATTGATGGTGAGTACTATTAAGCCTTTAAGACTAAGACTTATTAAGACTTGATTAAGACCCGAGCCTGAAACAGTCACAGGACGATCCTAGTACACAAGTATAACTACAGGTGGCGCCCTAGCCCTGACAAGCCCTAGCCCTGACAAGCCCTGCCCCAACTTAAGACACTGAATTAAGACTTTAAGATGTCTTATTAAGATAACGCTCTGAACGTCTGTCCTCTCACTTGGGAGAGCTATCCAGTTTTTGCATGCTGCAGTTGCTAAAAGTCTATATGTCCATACATATTAAATGGAGATAACACATGATCAGTTAATCAGGTCACAGATGTTTTTCTGTCAGAGGACTCCGTGGCGCAACGGTAGCGCGTCTGACTCCAGATCAGAAGGTTGCGTGTTCAAATCACGTCGGGGTCAATGGATGGATTTTAATAATCAACATGCTGCAATATGAATGCATATGCACAGTAAATAAAGGAAGTTTTGTCTGTGGCTAAAGGCAAAATATCCAGCCAAATATCATCCCATGTAGCAACAGTACCACTGTTTTTAGCATACATGCACTGAAAACATGTGGACATTATAATGTGCTATCTTTCTAGTTAGGTCACAGATATCTTTATTGATAAGATTCTAAAGGAAAGAATTTCATAAGAGGCAAGAGATGAACCTGTTAGGCTTGTTAAGTGATGAAGAAATTTCAAGGGGCGTCGGTGGTGTAACGGTTAGCATGGTTGCCTTCCAAGCAGTCGATCCGGGTTCGATTCCCGGCCGACGCAGTTTTGCTGAACTCACTCCTATCGAAAAGTCTGAATTTGAGCAGGATCCATGAAGCAAAAGAGGTCATATATTTAGTCAAAAGACTATTCAATAGACCTACTAAATCTAGTCCAAGCTATTATCTTCATCAGAGGTCAGAGCTGTCTATTTCTGCTTGGAATAGGATAGGGTTGTGATGCAATGAACGTTTGCCCAATACCTGCCAGCTTTAACCCATAGCCAATTAACCTGAATAGAGACACACTTTCTTTAGCATTTCGGTCAAAAGGTGTACATGTGCCTTTCATGGGCTATGCTGCAGTTGCTAAAAGTCTATATTTCCATACATATTAAATGGAGATAACACATGATCAGTTAATCAGGTCACAGATGTTTTTCTGTCAGAGGACTCCGTGGCGCAACGGTAGCGCGTCTGACTCCAGATCAGAAGGTTGCGTGTTCAAATCACGTAGGGGTCAATGGATGGATTTTAATAATCAACATGCTGCAATATGAATGCATATGCACAGTAAATAAACGAAGTTTTGTCTGTGGCTAAAGGCAAAATATCCAGCCAAATATCATCCCATGTAGCAACAGTACCACTGTTTTTAGCATACATGCACTGAAAACATGTGGACATTATAATGTGCTATCTTTCTAGTTAGGTCACAGATATCTTTATTGAAAAGATTCTAAAGGAAAGAATTTCATAAGAGGCAAGAGATGAACCTGTTAGGCTTGTTAAGTGATGAAGGAATTTCAAGGGGCGTCGGTGGTGTAACGGTTAGCATGGTTGCCTTCCAAGCAGTCGATCCGGGTTCGATTCCCGGCCGACGCAGTTTTGCTGAACTCACTCCTATCGAAAAGTCTGAATTTCAGCAGGATCCATGAAGCAAAAGAGGTCATATATTTAGTCAAAAGACTATTCAATAGACCTACTAAATCTAGTCCAAGCTATTATCATCATCAGAGGTCAGAGCTGTCTATTTCTGCTTGGAATAGGATAGGGTGGTGATGCAATGAACGTTTGCCCAATACCTGCCAGCTTTAACCCATAGCCAATTAACCTGAATAGAGACACACTTTCTTTAACATTTCGGTCAAAAGGTGTACATGTGCCTTTCATGGGCTATGCTGCAGGCACGCACGGGATAGCTCTCCCACGTGAGAGGACAGACGTTCAGAGCGTTATCTTAATAAGACTATTAAGACAGTCTTAATAGTCTTAATCTTAGTCTGAAGTAGCCACCTTACCTTCTACATAATCCGACAGATGGAGCCACCCTTACTTCAAGTGCCACTATTTGTTAATATCATGGGGGGCTCTGCCCCCCAACCCCCGTTTTTATTTTATTTTCTTCCTTTTTTATTGATGGTGAGTACTATTAAGCCTTTAAGACTAAGACTTATTAAGACTTGATTAAGACCCGAGCCTGAAACAGTCACAGGACGATCCTAGTACACAAGTATAACTACAGGTGGCGCCCTAGCCCTGACAAGCCCTAGCCCTGACAAGCCCTGCCCCAACTTAAGACACTGAATTAAGACTTTAAGATGTCTTATTAAGATAACGCTCTGAACGTCTGTCCTCTCACTTGGGAGAGCTATCCAGTTTTTGCATGCTGCAGTTGCTAAAAGTCTATATGTCCATACATATTAAATGGAGATAACACATGATCAGTTAATCAGGTCACAGATGTTTTTCTGTCAGAGGACTCCGTGGCGCAACGGTAGCGCGTCTGACTCCAGATCAGAAGGTTGCGTGTTCAAATCACGTCGGGGTCAATGGATGGATTTTAATAATCAACATGCTGCAATATGAATGCATATGCACAGTAAATAAAGGAAGTTTTGTCTGTGGCTAAAGGCAAAATATCCAGCCAAATATCATCCCATGTAGCAACAGTACCACTGTTTTTAGCATACATGCACTGAAAACATGTGGACATTATAATGTGCTATCTTTCTAGTTAGGTCACAGATATCTTTATTGATAAGATTCTAAAGGAAAGAATTTCATAAGAGGCAAGAGATGAACCTGTTAGGCTTGTTAAGTGATGAAGAAATTTCAAGGGGCGTCGGTGGTGTAACGGTTAGCATGGTTGCCTTCCAAGCAGTCGATCCGGGTTCGATTCCCGGCCGACGCAGTTTTGCTGAACTCACTCCTATCGAAAAGTCTGAATTTGAGCAGGATCCATGAAGCAAAAGAGGTCATATATTTAGTCAAAAGACTATTCAATAGACCTACTAAATCTAGTCCAAGCTATTATCTTCATCAGAGGTCAGAGCTGTCTATTTCTGCTTGGAATAGGATAGGGTTGTGATGCAATGAACGTTTGCCCAATACCTGCCAGCTTTAACCCATAGCCAATTAACCTGAATAGAGACACACTTTCTTTAGCATTTCGGTCAAAAGGTGTACATGTGCCTTTCATGGGCTATGCTGCAGTTGCTAAAAGTCTATATTTCCATACATATTAAATGGAGATAACACATGATCAGTTAATCAGGTCACAGATGTTTTTCTGTCAGAGGACTCCGTGGCGCAACGGTAGCGCGTCTGACTCCAGATCAGAAGGTTGCGTGTTCAAATCACGTAGGGGTCAATGGATGGATTTTAATAATCAACATGCTGCAATATGAATGCATATGCACAGTAAATAAACGAAGTTTTGTCTGTGGCTAAAGGCAAAATATCCAGCCAAATATCATCCCATGTAGCAACAGTACCACTGTTTTTAGCATACATGCACTGAAAACATGTGGACATTATAATGTGCTATCTTTCTAGTTAGGTCACAGATATCTTTATTGATAAGATTCTAAAGGAAAGAATTTCATAAGAGGCAAGAGATGAACCTGTTAGGCTTGTTAAGTGATGAAGGAATTTCAAGGGGCGTCGGTGGTGTAACGGTTAGCATGGTTGCCTTCCAAGCAGTCGATCCGGGTTCGATTCCCGGCCGACGCAGTTTTGCTGAACTCACTCCTATCGAAAAGTCTGCATTTGAGCAGGATCCATGAAGCAAAAGAGGTCATATATTTAGTCAAAAGACTATTCAATAGACCTACTAAATCTAGTCCAAGCTATTATCATCATCAGAGGTCAGAGCTGTCTATTTCTGCTTGGAATAGGATAGGGTGGTGATGCAATGAACGTTTGCCCAATACCTGCCAGCTTTAACCCATAGCCAATTAACCTGAATAGAGACACACTTTCTTTAGCATTTCGGTCAAAAGGTGTACATGTGCCTTTCATGGGCTATGCTGCAGTTGCTAAAAGTCTATATTTCCATACATATTAAATGGAGATAACACATGATCAGTTAATCAGGTCACAGCTGTTTTTCTGTCAGAGGACTCCGTGGCGCAACGGTAGCGCGTCTGACTCCAGATCAGAAGGTTGCGTGTTCAAATCACGTCGGGGTCAATGGATGGATTTTAATAATCAACATGCTGCAATATGAATGCATATGCACAGTAAATAAAGGAAGTTTTGTCTGTGGCTAAAGGCAAAATATCCAGCCAAATATCATCCCATGTAGCAACAGTACCACTGTTTTTAGCATACATGCACTGAAAACATGTGGACATTATAATGTGCTATCTTTCTAGTTAGGTCACAGATATCTTTATTGATAAGATTCTAAAGGAAAGAATTTCATAAGAGGCAAGAGATGAACCTGTTAGGCTTGTTAAGTGATGAAGGAATTTCAAGGGGCGTCGGTGGTGTAACGGTTAGCATGGTTGCCTTCCAAGCAGTCGATCCGGGTTCGATTCCCGGCCGACGCAGTTTTGCTGAACTCACTCCTATCGAAAAGTCTGCATTTGAGCAGGATCCATGAAGCAAAAGAGGTCATATATTTAGCCAAAAGACTATTCAATAGACCTACTAAATCTAGTCCAAGCTATTATCATCATCAGAGGTCAGAGCTGTCTATTTCTGCTTGGAATAGGATAGGGTGGTGATGCAATGAACGTTTGCCCAATACCTGCCAGCTTTAACCCATAGGCAATTAACCTGAATAGAGACACACTTTCTTTAGCATTTCGGTCAAAAGGTGTACATGTGCCTTTCATGGGCTATGCTGCAGTTGCTAAAAGTCTATATTTCCATACATATTAAATGGAGATAACACATGATCAGTTAATCAGGTCACAGATGTTTTTCTGTCAGAGGACTCCGTGGCGCAACGGTAGCGCGTCTGACTCCAGATCAGAAGGTTGCGTGTTCAAATCACGTCGGGGTCAATGGATGGATTTTAATAATCAACATGCTGCAATATGAATGCATATGCACAGTAAATAAAGGAAGTTTTGTCTGTGGCTAAAGGCAAAATATCCAGCCAAATATCATCCCATGTAGCAACAGTACCATTGTTTTTAGCATACATGCACTGAAAACATGTGGACATTATAATGTGCTATCTTTCTAGTTAGGTCACAGATATCTTTATTGATAAGATTCTAAAGGAAAGAATTTCATAAGAGGCAAGAGATGAACCTGTTAGGCTTGTTAAGTGATGAAGGAATTTCAAGGGGCGTCGGTGGTGTAACGGTTAGCATGGTTGCCTTCCAAGCAGTCGATCCGGGTTCGATTCCCGGCCGACGCAGTTTTGCTGAACTCACTCCTATCGAAAAGTCTGCATTTGAGCAGGATCCATGAAGCAAAAGAGGTCATATATTAAGTCAAAAGACTATTCAATAGACCTACTAAATCTAGTCCAAGCTATTATCATCATCAGAGGTCAGAGCTGTCTATTTCTGCTTGGAATAGGATAGGGTGGTGATGCAATGAACGTTTGCCCAATACCTGCCAGCTTTAACCCATAGCCAATTAACCTGAATAGAGACACACTTTCTTTAGCATTTCGGTCAAAAGGTGTACATGTGCCTTTCATGGGCTATGCTGCAGTTGCTAAAAGTCTATATTTCCATACATATTAAATGGAGATAACACATGATCAGTTAATCAGGTCACAGATGTTTTTCTGTCAGAGGACTCCGTGGCGCAACGGTAGCGCGTCTGACTCCAGATCAGAAGGTTGCGTGTTCAAATCACGTCGGGGTCAATGGATGGATTTTAATAATCAACATGCTGCAATATGAATGCATATGCACAGTAAATAAAGGAAGTTTTGTCTGTGGCTAAAGGCAAAATATCCAGCCAAATATCATCCCATGTAGCAACAGTACCACTGTTTTTAGCATACATGCACTGAAAACATGTGGACATTATAATGTGCTATCTTTCTAGTTAGGTCACAGATATCTTTATTGATAAGATTCTAAAGGAAAGAATTTCATAAGAGGCAAGAGATGAACCTGTTAGGCTTGTTAAGTGATGAAGGAATTTCAAGGGGCGTCGGTGGTGTAACGGTTAGCATGGTTGCCTTCCAAGCAGTCGATCCGGGTTCGATTCCCGGCCGACGCAGTTTTGCTGAACTCACTCCTATCGAAAAGTCTGCATTTGAGCAGGATCCATGAAGCAAAAGAGGTCATATATTTAGTCAAAAGACTATTCAATAGACCTACTAAATCTAGTCCAAGCTATTATCATCATCAGAGGTCAGAGCTGTCTATTTCTGCTTGGAATGGGATAGGGTGGTGATGCAATGAACGTTTGCCCAATACCTGCCAGCTTTAACCCATAGCCAATTAACCTGAATAGAGACACACTTTCTTTAGCATTTCGGTCAAAAGGTGTACATGTGCCTTTCATGGGCTATGCTGCAGTTGCTAAAAGTCTATATTTCCATACATATTAAATGAAGATAACACATGATCATTTAATCAGGTCACAGATGTTTTTCTGTCAGAGGACTCCGTGGCGCAACGGTAGCGCGTCTGACTCCAGATCAGAAGGTTGCGTGTTCAAATCACGTCGGGGTCAATGGATGGATTTTAATAATCAACATTCTGCAATATGAATGCATATGCACAGTAAATAAAGGAAGTTTTGTCTGTGGCTAAAGGCAAAATATCCAGCCAAATATCATCCCATGTAGCAACAGTACCACTGTTTTTAGCATACATGCACTGAAAACATGTGGACATTATAATGTGCTATCTTTCTAGTTAGGTCACAGATATCTTTATTGAAAAGATTCTAAAGCAAAGAATTTCATAAGAGGCAAGAGATGAACCTGTTAGGCTTGTTAAGTGATGAAGGAATTTCAAGGGGCGTCAGTGGTGTAACGGTTAGCATGGTTGCCTTCCAAGCAGTCGATCCGGGTTCGATTCCCGGCCGACGCAGTTTTGCTGAACTCACTCCTATCGAAAAGTCTGCATTTGAGCAGGATCCATGAAGCAAAAGAGGTCATATATTAAGTCAAAAGACTATTCAATAGACCTACTAAATCTAGTCCAAGCTATTATCATCATCAGAGGTCAGAGCTGTCTATTTCTGCTTGGAATAGGATAGGGTGGTGATGCAATGAACGTTTGCCCAATACCTGCCAGCTTTAACCCATAGCCAATTAACCTGAATAGAGACACACTTTCTTTAGCATTTCGGTCAAAAGGTGTACATGTGCCTTTCATGGGCTATGCTGCAGTTGCTAAAAGTCTATATTTCCATACATATTAAATGGAGATAACACATGATCAGTTAATCAGGTCACAGATGTTTTTCTGTCAGAGGACTCCGTGGCGCAATGGTAGCGCGTCTGACTCCAGATCAGAAGGTTGCGTGTTCAAATCACGTCGGGGTCAATGGATGGATTTTAATAATCAACATGCTGCAATATGAATGCATATGCACAGTAAATAAACGAAGTTTTGTCTGTGGCTAAAGGCAAAATATCCAGCCAAATATCATCCCATGTAGCAACAGTACCACTGTTTTTAGCATACATGCACTGAAAACATGTGGACATTATAATGTGCTATCTTTCTAGTTAGGTCACAGATATCTTTATTGAAAAGATTCTAAAGGAAAGAATTTCATAAGAGGCAAGAGATGAACCTGTTAGGCTTGTTAAGTGATGAAGGAATTTCAAGGGGCGTCGGTGGTGTAACGGTTAGCATGGTTGCCTTCCAAGCAGTCGATCCGGGTTCGATTGCCGGCCGACGCAGTTTTGCTGAACTCACTCCTATCGAAAAGTCTGCATTTGAGCAGGATCCATGAAGCAAAAGAGGTCATATATTTAGTCAAAAGACTATTCAATAGACCTACTAAATCTAGTCCAAGCTATTATCATCATCAGAGGTCAGAGCTGTCTATTTCTGCTTGGAATAGGATAGGGTGGTGATGCAATGAACGTTTGCCCAATACCTGCCAGCTTTAACCCATAGCCAATTAACCTGAATAGAGACACACTTTCTTTAGCATTTCGGTCAAAAGGTGTACATGTGCCTTTCATGGGCTATGCTGCAGTTGCTAAAAGTCTATATTTCCATACATATTAAATGGAGATAACACATGATCAGTTAATCAGGTCACAGATGTTTTTCTGTCAGAGGACTCCGTGGCGCAACGGTAGCGCGTCTGACTCCAGATCAGAAGGTTGCGTGTTCAAATCACGACGGGGTCAATGGATGGATTTTAATAATCAACATGCTGCAATATGAATGCATATGCACAGTAAATAAAGGAAGTTTTGTCTGTGGCTAAAGGCAAAATATCCAGCCAAATATCATCCCATGTAGCAACAGTACCACTCTTTTTAGCATACATGCACTGAAAACATGTGGACATTATAATGTGCTATCTTTCTAGTTAGGTCACAGATATCTTTATTGATAAGATTCTAAAGGAAAGAATTTCATAAGAGGCAAGAGATGAACCTGTTAGGCTTGTTAAGTGATGAAGGAATTTCAAGGGGCGTCGGTGGTGTAACGGTTAGCATGGTTGCCTTCCAAGCAGTCGATCCGGGTTCGATTCCCGGCCGACACAGTTTTGCTGAACTCACTCCTATCAAAAAGTCTGCATTTGAGCAGGATTCATGAAGCAAAAGAGGTCATATATTTAGTCAAAAGACTATTCAATAGACCTACTAAATCTAGTCCAAGCTATTATCATCATCAGAGGTCAGAGCTGTCTATTTCTGCTTGGAATAGGATAGGGTGGTGATGCAATGAACGTTTGCCCAATACCTGCCAGCTTTAACCCATAGCCAATTAACCTGAATAGAGACACACTTTCTTTAGCATTTCGGTCAAAAGGTGTACATGTGCCTTTCATGGGCTATGCTGCAGTTGCTAAAAGTCTATATTTCCATACATATTAAATGGAGATAACACATGATCAGTTAATCAGGTCACAGATGTTTTTCTGTCAGAGGACTCCGTGGCGCAACGGTAGCACGTCTGACTCCAGATCAGAAGGTTGCGTGTTCAAATCACGTCGGGGTCAATGGATGTATTTTAATAATCAACATGCTGCAATATGAATGCATATGCACAGTAAATAAAGGAAGTTTTGTCTGTGGCTAAAGGCAAAATATCCAGCCAAATATCATCCCATGTAGCAACAGTACCCCTGTTTTTAGCATACATGCACTGAAAACATGTGGACATTATAATGTGCTATCTTTCTAGTTAGGTCACAGATATCTTTATTGATAAGATTCTAAAGGAAAGAATTTCATAAGAGGCAAGAGATGAACCTGTTAGGCTTGTTAAGTGATGAAGGAATTTCAAGGGGCTTCGGTGGTGTAACGGTTAGCATGGTTGCCTTCCAAGCAGTCGATCCGGGTTCGATTCCCGGCCGACGCAGTTTTGCTGAACTCACTCCTATCGAAAAGTCTGCATTTGAGCAGGATCCATGAAGCAAAAGAGGTCATATATTTAGTCAAAAGACTATTTAATAGACCTACTAAATCTAGTCCAAGCTATTATCATCATCAGAGGTCAGAGCTGTCTATTTCTGCTTGGAATAGGATAGGGTGGTGATGCAATGAACGTTTGCCCAATACCTGCCAGCTTTAACCCATAGCCAATTAACCTGAATAGAGACACACTTTCTTTAGCATTTCGGTCAAAAGGTGTACATGTGCCTTTCATGGGCTATGCTGCAGTTGCTAAAAGTCTATATTTCCATACATATTAAATGGAGATAACACATGATCAGTTAATCAGGTCACAGATGTTTTTCTGTCAGAGGACTCCGTGGCGCAACGGTAGCGCGTCTGACTCCAGATCAGAAGGTTGCGTGTTCAAATCACGACGGGGTCAATGGATGGATTTTAATAATCAACATGCTGCAATATGAATGCATATGCACAGTAAATAAAGGAAGTTTTGTCTGTGGCTAAAGGCAAAATATCCAGCCAAATATCATCCCATGTAGCAACAGTACCACTCTTTTTAGCATACATGCACTGAAAACATGTGGACATTATAATGTGCTATCTTTCTAGTTAGGTCACAGATATCTTTATTGATAAGATTCTAAAGGAAAGAATTTCATAAGAGGCAAGAGATGAACCTGTTAGGCTTGTTAAGTGATGAAGGAATTTCAAGGGGCGTCGGTGGTGTAACGGTTAGCATGGTTGCCTTCCAAGCAGTCGATCCGGGATCGATTCCCGGCCGACACAGTTTTGCTGAACTCACTCCTATCAAAAAGTCTGCATTTGAGCAGGATTCATGAAGCAAAAGAGGTCATATATTTAGTCAAAAGACTATTCAATAGACCTACTAAATCTAGTCCAAGCTATTATCATCATCAGAGGTCAGAGCTGTCTATTTCTGCTTGGAATAGGATAGGGTGGTGATGCAATGAACGTTTGCCCAATACCTGCCAGCTTTAACCCATAGCCAATTAACCTGAATAGAGACACACTTTCTTTAGCATTTCGGTCAAAAGGTGTACATGTGCCTTTCATGGGCTATGCTGCAGTTGCTAAAAGTCTATATTTCCATACATATTAAATGGAGATAACACATGATCAGTTAATCAGGTCACAGATGTTTTTCTGTCAGAGGACTCCGTGGCGCAACGGTAGCACGTCTGACTCCAGATCAGAAGGTTGCGTGTTCAAATCACGTCGGGGTCAATGGATGTATTTTAATAATCAACATGCTGCAATATGAATGCATATGCACAGTAAATAAAGGAAGTTTTGTCTGTGGCTAAAGGCAAAATATCCAGCCAAATATCATCCCATGTAGCAACAGTACCCCTGTTTTTAGCATACATGCACTGAAAACATGTGGACATTATAATGTGCTATCTTTCTAGTTAGGTCACAGATATCTTTATTGATAAGATTCTAAAGGAAAGAATTTCATAAGAGGCAAGAGATGAACCTGTTAGGCTTGTTAAGTGATGAAGGAATTTCAAGGGGCTTCGGTGGTGTAACGGTTAGCATGGTTGCCTTCCAAGCAGTCGATCCGGGTTCGATTCCCGGCCGACGCAGTTTTGCTGAACTCACTCCTGTCGAAAAGTCTGCATTTGAGCAGGATCCATGAAGCAAAAGAGGTCATATATTTAGTCAAAAGACTATTTAATAGACCTACTAAATCTAGTCCAAGCTATTATCATCATCAGAGGTCAGAGCTGTCTATTTCTGCTTGGAATAGGATAGGGTGGTGATGCAATGAACGTTTGCCCAATACCTGCCAGCTTTGATCCATAGCCAATTAACCTGAATAGAGACACACTTTCTTTAGCATTTCGGTCAAAAGGTGTACATGTGCCTTTCATGGGCTATGCTGCAGTTGCTAAAAGTCTATATTTCCATACATATTAAATGGAGATAACACATGATCAGTTAATCAGGTCACAGATGTTTTTCTGTCAGAGGACTCCGTGGCGCAACGGTAGCACGTCTGACTCCAGATCAGAAGGTTGCGTGTTCAAATCACGTCGGGGTCAATGGATGGATTTTAATAATCAACATGCTGCAATATGAATGCATATGCACAGTAAATAAAGGAAGTTTTGTCTGTGGCTAAAGGCAAAATATCCAGCCAAATATCATCCCATGTAGCAACAGTACCCCTGTTTTTAGCATACATGCACTGAAAACATGTGGACATTATAATGTGCTATCTTTCTAGTTAGGTCACAGATATCTTTATTGATAAGATTCTAAAGGAAAGGATTTCATAAGAGGCAAGAGATGAACCTGTTAGGCTTGTTAAGTGATGAAGGAATTTCAAGGGGCTTCGGTGGTGTAACGGTTAGCATGGTTGCCTTCCAAGCAGTCGATCCGGGTTCGATTCCCGGCCGACGCAGTTTTGCTGAACTCACTCCTATCGAAAAGTCTGCATTTGAGCAGGATCCATGAAGCAAAAGAGGTCATATATTTAGTCAAAAGACTATTTAATAGACCTACTAAATCTAGTCCAAGCTATTATCATCATCAGAGGTCAGAGCTGTCTATTTCTGCTTGGAATAGGATAGGGTGGTGATGCAATGAACGTTTGCCAAATACCTGCCAGCTTTAACCCATAGGCAATTAACCTGAATAGAGACACACTTTCTTTAGCATTTCGGTCAAAAGGTGTACATGTGCCTTTCATGGGCTATGCTGCAGTTGCTAAAAGTCTATATTTCCATACATATTAAATGGAGATAACACATGATCAGTTAATCAGGTCACAGATGTTTTTCTGTCAGAGGACTCCGTGGCGCAACGGTAGCGCGTCTGACTCCAGATCAGAAGGTTGCGTGTTCAAATCACGTCGGGGTCAATGGATGGATTTTAATAATCAACATGCTGCAATATGAATGCATATGCACAGTAAATAAAGGAAGTTTTGTCTGTGGCTAAAGGCAAAATATCCAGCCAAATATCATCCCATGTAGCAACAGTACCACTCTTTTTAGCATACATGCACTGAAAACATGTGGACATTATAATGTGCTATCTTTCTAGTTAGGTCACAGATATCTTTATTGATAAGATTCTAAAGGAAAGGATTTCATAAGAGGCAAGAGATGAACCTGTTAGGCTTGTTAAGTGATGAAGGAATTTCAAGGGGCGTCGGTGGTGTAACGGTTAGCATGGTTGCCTTCCAAGCAGTCGATCCGGGTTCGATTGCCGGCCGACGCAGTTTTGCTGAACTCACTCCTATCGAAAAGTCTGCATTTGAGCAGGATCCATGAAGCAAAAGAGGTCATATATTTAGTCAAAAGACTATTCAATAGACCTACTAAATCTAGTCCAAGCTATTATCATCATCAGAGGTCAGAGCTGTCTATTTCTGCTTGGAATAGGATAGGGTGGTGATGCAATGAACGTTTGCCCAATACCTGCCAGCTTTAACCCATAGGCAATTAACCTGAATAGAGACACACTTTCTTTAGCATTTCGGTCAAAAGGTGTACATGTGCCTTTCATGGGCTATGCTGCAGTTGCTAAAAGTCTATATTTCCATACATATTAGATGGAGATAACACATGATCAGTTAATCAGGTCACAGATGTTTTTCTGTCAGAGGACTCCGTGGCGCAACGGTAGCGCGTCTGACTCCAGATCAGAAGGTTGCGTGTTCAAATCACGTCGGGGTCAATGGATGGATTTTAATAATCAACATGCTGCAATATGAATGCATATGCACAGTAAATAAAGGAAGTTTTGTCTGTGGCTAAAGGCAAAATATCCAGCCAAATATCATCCCATGTAGCAACAGTACCACTGTTTTTAGCATACATGCACTGAAAACATGTGGACATTATAATGTGCTATCTTTCTAGTTAGGTCACAGATATCTTTATTGATAAGATTCTAAAGGAAAGGATTTCATAAGAGGCAAGAGATGAACCTGTTAGGCTTGTTAAGTGATGAAGGAATTTCAAGGGGCGTCGGTGGTGTAACGGTTAGCATGGTTGCCTTCCAAGCAGTCGATCCGGGTTCGATTGCCGGCCGACGCAGTTTTGCTGAACTCACTCCTATCGAAAAGTCTGCATTTGAGCAGGATCCATGAAGCAAAAGAGGTCATATATTTAGTCAAAAGACTATTCAATAGACCTACTAAATCTAGTCCAAGCTATTATCATCATCAGAGGTCAGAGCTGTCTATTTCTGCTTGGAATAGGATAGGGTGGTGATGCAATGAACGTTTGCCCAATACCTGCCAGCTTTAACCCATAGCCAATTAACCTGAATAGAGACACACTTTCTTTAGCATTTCGGTCAAAAGGTGTACATGTGCCTTTCATGGGCTATGCTGCAGTTGCTAAAAGTCTATATTTCCATACATATTAAATGGAGATAACACATGATCAGTTAATCAGGTCACAGATGTTTTTCTGTCAGAGGACTCCGTGGCGCAACGGTAGCGCGTCTGACTCCAGATCAGAAGGTTGCGTGTTCAAATCACGTCGGGGTCAATGGATGGATTTTAATAATCAACATGCTGCAATATGAATGCATATGCACAGTAAATAAAGGAAGTTTTGTCTGTGGCTAAAGGCAAAATATCCAGCCAAATATCATCCCATGTAGCAACAGTACCACTGTTTTTAGCATACATGCACTGAAAACATGTGGACATTATAATGTGCTATCTTTCTAGTTAGGTCACAGATATCTTTATTGATAAGATTCTAAAGGAAAGGATTTCATAAGAGGCAAGAGATGAACCTGTTAGGCTTGTTAAGTGATGAAGGAATTTCAAGGGGCGTCGGTGGTGTAACGGTTAGCATGGTTGCCTTCCAAGCAGTCGATCCGGGTTCGATTGCCGGCCGACGCAGTTTTGCTGAACTCACTCCTATCGAAAAGTCTGCATTTGAGCAGGATCCATGAAGCAAAAGAGGTCATATATTTAGTCAAAAGACTATTCAATAGACCTACTAAATCTAGTCCAAGCTATTATCATCATCAGAGGTCAGAGCTGTCTATTTCTGCTTGGAATAGGATAGGGTGGTGATGCAATGAACGTTTGCCCAATACCTGCCAGCTTTAACCCATAGCCAATTAACCTGAATAGAGACACACTTTCTTTAGCATTTCGGTCAAAAGGTGTACATGTGCCTTTCATGGGCTATGCTGCAGTTGCTAAAAGTCTATATTTTCATACATATTAGATGGAGATAACACATGAGCAGTTAATCAGGTCACAGATGTTTTTCTGTCAGAGGACTCCGTGGCGCAACGGTAGCGCGTCTGACTCCAGATCAGAAGGTTGCGTGTTCAAATCACGTCGGGGTCAATGGATGGATTTTAATAATCAACATGCTGCAATATGAATGCATATGCACAGTAAATAAAGGAAGTTTTGTCTGTGGCTAAAGGCAAAATATCCAGCCAAATATCATCCCATGTAGCAACAGTACCCCTGTTTTTAGCATACATGCACTGAAAACATGTGGACATTATAATGTGCTATCTTTCTAGTTAGGTCACAGATATCTTTATTGATAAGATTCTAAAGGAAAGGATTTCATAAGAGGCAAGAGATGAACCTGTTAGGCTTGTTAAGTGATGAAGGAATTTCAAGGGGCGTCGGTGGTGTAACGGTTAGCATGGTTGCCTTCCAAGCAGTCGATCCGGGTTCGATTCCCGGCCGACGCAGTTTTGCTGAACTCACTCCTATCGAAAAGTCTGCATTTGAGCAGGATCCATGAAGCAAAAGAGGTCATATATTTAGTCAAAAGACTATTCAATAGACCTACTAAATCTAGTCCAAGCTATTATCATCATCAGAGGTCAGAGCTGTCTATTTCTGCTTGGAATAGGATAGGGTGGTGATGCAATGAACGTTTGCCCAATACCTGCCAGCTTTAACCCATAGCCAATTAACCTGAATAGAGACACACTTTCTTTAGCATTTCGGTCAAAAGGTGTACATGTGCCTTTCATGGGCTATGCTGCAGTTGCTAAAAGTCTATATTTCCATACATATTAAATGGAGATAACACATGATCAGTTAATCAGGTCACAGATGTTTTTCTGTCAGAGGACTCCGTGGCGCAACGGTAGCGCGTCTGACTCCAGATCAGAAGGTTGCGTGTTCAAATCACGTCGGGGTCAATGGATGGATTTTAATAATCAACATGCTGCAATATGAATGCATATGCACAGTAAATAAAGGAAGTTTTGTCTGTGGCTAAAGGCAAAATATCCAGCCAAATATCATCCCATGTAGCAACAGTACCACTGTTTTTAGCATACATGCACTGAAAACATGTGGACATTATAATGTGCTATCTTTCTAGTTAGGTCACAGATATCTTTATTGATAAGATTCTAAAGGAAAGGATTTCATAAGAGGCAAGAGATGAACCTGTTAGGCTTGTTAAGTGATGAAGGAATTTCAAGGGGCGTCGGTGGTGTAACGGTTAGCATGGTTGCCTTCCAAGCAGTCGATCCGGGTTCGATTCCCGGCCGACGCAGTTTTGCTGAACTCACTCCTATCGAAAAGTCTGCATTTGAGCAGGATCCATGAAGCAAAAGAGGTCATATATTTAGTCAAAAGACTATTCAATAGACCTACTAAATCTAGTCCAAGCTATTATCATCATCAGAGGTCAGAGCTGTCTATTTCTGCTTGGAATAGGATAGGGTGGTGATGCAATGAACGTTTGCCCAATACCTGCCAGCTTTAACCCATAGCCAATTAACCTGAATAGAGACACACTTTCTTTAGCATTTCGGTCAAAAGGTGTACATGTGCCTTTCATGGGCTATGCTGCAGTTGCTAAAAGTCTATATTTCCATACATATTAGATGGAGATAACACATGAGCAGTTAATCAGGTCACAGATGTTTTTCTGTCAGAGGACTCCGTGGCGCAACGGTAGCGCGTCTGACTCCAGATCAGAAGGTTGCGTGTTCAAATCACGTCAGGGTCAATGGATGTATTTTAATAATCAACATGCTGCAATATGAATGCATATGCACAGTAAATAAAGGAAGTTTTGTCTGTGGCTAAAGGCAAAATATCCAGCCAAATATCATCCCATGTAGCAACAGTACCACTGTTTTTAGCATACATGCACTGAAAACATGTGGACATTATAATGTGCTATCTTTCTAGTTAGGTCACAGATATCTTTATTGATAAGATTCTAAAGGAAAGAATTTCATAAGAGGCAAGAGATGAACCTGTTAGGCTTGTTAAGTGATGAAGGAATTTCAAGGGGCGTCGGTGGTGTAACGGTTAGCATGGTTGCCTTCCAAGCAGTCGATCCGGGTTCGATTCCCGGCCGACGCAGTTTTGCTGAACTCACTCCTATCGAAAAGTCTGCATTTGAGCAGGATCCATGAAGCAAAAGAGGTCATATATTTAGTCAAAAGACTATTCAATAGACCTACTAAATCTAGTCCAAGCTATTATCATCATCAGAGGTCAGAGCTGTCTATTTCTGCTTGGAATAGGATAGGGTGGTGATGCAATGAACGTTTGCCCAATACCTGCCAGCTTTAAAGACCGCGCGCGTCATGGAGTAGACAAGTCGCTCACCGCTCCGGGACCGCTTTTTCGTTCAGAATGCTAGGGCAAAACTAGATTTAGACTCATAACAGTGTGATACCGGAAACATAATTGGCCCGTGCCCTGGCTGACCTCCTTTTTTCTCCCCGAAAGGCTACGATCTAGGAGATCTCGACAAAACTAGATCAACGCTCAACTCTGAACAGCTTTCCGCGACGCCATAGCCGGCTGACTCGAAGGTCAACATGGCGAAAGACCGTCCAACGCGGGAAAAAAGGAAACCGAAGTGTTGTGACATACCGGGATGTTCCCATGGCGACAAAGAATCAAACCTGGACCTTCCGGACTCAATAGGTACATGTGATGAATCTATTTGTGTAAAAAATGTGTCGGTAACCAAGGTCAACAACCTCGGGAGCAGCCATGTTACTAACCCACTCGGAGCTCGGGAGTCACCGAAACTTCCCGAAGCGGGTCCCGAAGTGCCTTCGGCTACTTCCGGCCACTTGCCGACTGCCGACGAGCTTGCTTCGCGGAGAGTCGGCCATCTTCGGGCAGAATCTACGGACGACCTTCAGCGGACACCACTTTACAAAACTCTTCCCGTTGAATCTAATGATGAAAAGGTAAAAACGTTGGATTGGGACAGAGACTGGGGTTTCATAGATATTGATGGCTCTTCAATTACGCTAGACTCACTATCTGACGATGAAATTTTGAAATCCGAAAATAATGCCCGGATGGAGGTGGTGGCTGCTACAGCCGCCATCTTGCCCCCGCCCGAGGTAAACAACAACAAGCTCCCTGACCGCATCAACGAAACCTCATCCCCTGCCGCCGCTACGTTAACGGTAAACACCATCTCAACTACGCCTGCTACTGCCTCTTCTCTCCCATGCTCACTAGAGCAAAACTCCAACTCAAGCATCCTCTTTGACTCATTTGAGTCTGAAAACGACGACGTTGTGCGGCCCACGTTGGCGCTGACTGGGGCAGACCAGCCACTTCCCCCTCCAGCGCTTGCTAAACCGCCACTACCAGTCATTTCACGCCAAGCCATATCTGAAGCAGAATCCAACCTTGCCGAGGCTACTGCTAATTCCTACATGGCAAGTCTAGCTCGCAGATCTACCACGACGCCATCACAGGTAAAAGCCAGTCAAATGGTGACGATGCCCCCATCGCTCACGGCGTCACCATTTTTGACTAAAAAAATCTGTGAAACAAATTCATTTGAATGTGCAACTCCGCTACCTCAGGTAAAGTCATGTAAATCTACAACTCCGCTACCACAGGTAAAAGTCAGTCAAAAAGTGACGATGCCCCCATCTACTATGGCGTCACTCATACCCACTGAACCTGCTCCATCTACGACCAAGCACTACATGACAAGATTGGCCTGTAAGCATACTCCAGTACCTCAGGTGGAACTTAAAGAAAAGGTGACGATGCCCTCGTCTATGGCGTCACCTGTTCTGAATACCGGTACAATCCTTGCACCGGGTGTACTCCAAGATACAAGCCTCGCGTCACAGCACACAGATGGAGCACCACCTGTCTCTTATACCAAAGGGACAAAAGATGCTACTTCTATCTGCATCTCTACTAATACTGCAGTTCTAGGAAAAGAGGCCGCTACAATTGCAATCCTTACCTCTACCCCTGCACATTCAAAGCTCAAACAAGCAAATGTTGATACAAATGTATACTCTGCCAGCTACATCCCCCTAATCTCAAATGACGCTGACGTATCCACCTCCCTGTCTCGCTCCCTCCTCTCACCCAGCCCACTGCTGAACAAAGAGTCTAGGAAACAATACGCAGGGAAGTCAGTCAAGCCTCAATCCACCACATTTTTCATTGATATGAGTCTGCCTACTGGATCAATGGATATGAGTGTGATACCTGATCTCAACTTAAATGATGATATTGATTCTGTAGGATCTATACCAGATGTAGCCCTACTCTCAGAACCCACAGAGCATAGAGGAGAGGCCCCACTCTCAACTCAACTAGAGAGTATCACAAGTGCACTAGCCCAATATCAATCAGCTACGAATACTACACTCACGTCCATCCAATCACAAATACAACAACTGGGTAACAAGTTTGATACTGAGAAAGTGCAGAAATCTATTCCAAACTCAGTGAAAGAAAAAATAGAAAAATTTGAAGAGTTCATAATGGATGCAAATTCAAAAAACTCTTCCCAAGCGGAGATACTGGAAAACAACAATGTCAAATTTGCGAGCCTGAAAAGTTCTATCAAAAACATGAGCGTCACAATCAATCATAACACTGACTCCATGAAACTAGAATTTGAAGAACTCACTGAAAAAATCCGAGTTTGTAACGCAAAAATAGCTAATATCCCTGAAGCCTCCTGTTTGAAAGCAGAGCAAAAAGAGCAAACAAAAATAAGAGATAAAATCACCGCCTTTGAAGCCAGAATTCTAGGGTGGAAAGGAAAGATTGACTCCTATAACAAAAACATGGAATTGTGCCTCGCATTAGAAAACAGAGTGGCTGCCCTGGAGGACCGACTTGTCCTACTACACTCGTCTCCAACTGCCATGAGAGAATTCTTTGACGCGACTGACAACTTGAAATCCAAGTCGAAGGAACTACAAAGCGAGATGACATACACAGCTAACCTAAAAAAGAAAATCTCAAATCTAGAAGCTAGACTAGATGAGTATGACTTTCTACAGACCAACCCCCCACTCATCTCCTCACAGATTACTACACTCCAAGCTGAAGTAACACAGCTAAACAGTACCGTAAGTCTGAAAGAAGTGGAAATTCTCAAAGAAAAAATGGAAGGCTTTGACATCGTCTTGGGTAAACTCACAGAAGACATAAAACAACTGTCTGTTGTCAAATCAAAGAAGACGCAAAGATTATTTGACGAAGATCCAGGCAGGAGTCTTGTACTATACAGATTCCCCGCCTCTGCGCCTGAAGATGGTGAATCTCTTAAGTCTCATATGATTAATCTGACAATAAAAGTGAAGGCACCTCTAGTTTATGCGGACATCATACGAGTGTCGCGCATGAAAAAGCACAATGCAAAGCCTGATCCCTCCAAGCCAGCGCCTCTCTATATAGCCTTCAGTAGTGAAGCTGCAAAGGAAAGATTCATTGAAGGTCATTCAAAAATGAAGCGTCTTCCAAACATGTCAAACTCCTCATATGAGCATGTAGCTGATAAAGACACAAGAACAAAGAAAAGCCAAATGCGTCAGATTGCCATGCATTTGAACAAAGATGAGCTACTAGCGCCCTGCACAGACTCAGAGATCATAATAGATGGTAAAACCTATACCTATCTTGAATTGAGCAAGATACCACAGGACTACCTACCTAGACATCTGAAGTATCCCAGCAACTTTGAAGACCCTATAGACCCAAACGAGCAGTATGATAGGCAAATCCCAACCATATCAAATGGTAGAAGAAACTCTATGGGTATGATACCCGACACGCTGCATACAGAAAACAAAAACGACAACACCTCAAATCAAAAAGGAAAAGGTGCACACTCTGAAATAGAAAAAGAAAAGGAAGATGAGTCCGCGTCAGGACTTCATCTACAACTGCATAATGTTGAGAAAACCAATGTCTCCTCCAATACAGACTCTATACAGCCTATCTCCGTTCTTTCTGTCAAGGTAAATGCTGCAGCCTCTACGCAACCCAACAAGACAGGGATTGAAACCCCAGGATCGACCTATCCCTCGCCGGCTGGTCCCCTGCAGTTCCAAAATCCACCTCCGCCCTTCACCCAAAGGGAAACACAAAAAGAAACAGCACAGCCAGGACCACAGAATCCACTGGTGGCGAAAAATGCATGTGGCATACCGTATCCACCACCAGTTATGCATTCAACTTCTACCTCAGATGAAGGCAGGCAAAATCAACGTGCACTACACCAAGACACGTCATATTATCACACTAGTGCCTTCACCCATAGACAACACACTACTGCTCCTGTCACCTCCTATCAAAGTGCTCCCAGGCTAGAGCAATCAAATCACCAGGTATTTCACCCACCCCCTAGAGTTAGGGGACAGGTGAAAAATCAAACCTACCAGGCCATACAACCTACACAGCCTAAAGAAAGACAAGATCTACAACTCAGGTATCAAGGCTATAACCCAACGGGCACATCATTGCAGCCTGATACGTCCCAGACTACCCACTATCGACAGGACTTCCAAAACACAGCCTACTCGAACCTGTCACAAAACACGGGTGTTGTAAATACAGCATATCCACATCCAACTCAAGTCAAGTACACTGCGTCGCCCCAGACTGCACAAGGACTACCTGTGGCAATTTCAGTGTTAAAACACAACTCTGCAACAGAAAACGCCAACTCTATCTACAGCTACACAGGAGATATGGGCGCGAGCTACATCAAACCGATGGCGCCACCTACCCTGAATCGGCTAAACCAAAACCTAGCCGAAGAGCAGAACAATATTTTCGCACTTGCACAAAGGTCTATTCATAATCAAAAAGCATCTGACTCAGTACACATAAGAAAAACTAAAGCAGGATTAATCTATGCTGGGCATACAGCATTTCTGTCAAACTTCTACGTTCAAGACTTCAAATACCAAACAGCGGACGGAACTGAACGCTGCTTCATATCGCTGGAACAAGCGTATCAGTATCTCAAATCAGAGTTCGCTGAGGACCAGCAGACAGGATCCGCCATCTTGAAACTCACGAGGTCATCCGACATCAAGAAGGAAGGTCGCAACGTGGTCTTCAGGAACAAGAACAAATCGGCCTGGGACGCCACCAAAGTTCAGTTGATGCTGAAACTATTACGACTAAAGTTTGCACCAGGGACTGAGAATGCCAAGAGACTGGAAGACACTTCGCCAGAACCCTTATGGGAATCCTCAGTAAACTTTCTCTGGGGATCCGGCGTCGGGTTCAGATTTGGTCCACATACCGCATTTGACAGAGGTGAAGAAATACCTGGTGCCAACATACATGGCCGCTTGCTACAACAAGTACGCTCAGAAAATAAGTCCAACTAGTTCTATGCACCATGGCAACATCTACAAGATACAGACCAACCTGTGCTTTGTTGGTAGGTGACTCGCGATCCAGAAGTCTTTACAAACAAATCAAACTAAACTACTCAGGGAGAATTGATGTACAGGCCACTGGTGGGGCGAAAATACAGGACTGTATTCCACAGCTGACAGCGTTATTGAAAAGAAAACATTATGACTTCGTTCTGCTCACAGTTGGAATTTGTGACATCACGAGTAGACATTGTGGTGTCATCTCCTTTGATAAAGCAGAATCAGCGTGTGTTCACTCGGTACTACAAAAATTTGAAACAGTTACCGGAGTTATAAGGAAAGTGTCTCCATGTACTAAGGTAATGATTGCCACTATATACAGTGTAGATTTGGCTGCTGCAAATCACACAAGGAAATCATCCCGTGATCAGCCCAGACTAGAACGAGCTCTAGTGCGTATCAACTATGATATCATGTCCATGAACCTGAAAGAAGAGGTGGCAACTCCCCACCTAGCCTCCCTCGTCAGGTACAATAACTCTACCACAGGGGAAGTTGTAAATAAGTTCGCTCGCCTGGGAGACGGAACCCATGCAAAACCTATACTAAAAGACAAGGTGGCCAGACTACTGGCAAAGTCACTAGAACAATCCATTCAGAAACTTGCCATCAAAATGAAATCTGGTGCCCAAATCCCCGCAGAAATATGTGAACATACAAAAGTCCACCGACTGCTTGGGAATTATCACCCTGACTGGTCATCAACGAAATCAAGTACTCCAACCTCTCGTGGAAGCAATCTCATCTGGTCCAGTAGACGCCACGCTACATGGTGAGACTCACTTGAGTCTGTTACCTGACTCATTTGAGTCTCGGTTCATCATGAAAAGGCACTACACCAGCTGAGTCCTCACATCTCTGAGCTGTATTCAGGCGCATTCTCCAGCGGTGACCTCCTCTCTACAAGGATGATGAAGTTATCCTGCTACCCGCACAGCCTACATCCAGACTTAAAACTAACTGACTTTGCTGTATTCGCCTCTATATGTGCTATAGTTCATGACTCAGTTGAGTCTTTTTTGAAACCCATTTGAGTTTCAACATCTATAATTCAGGCTAAGTCCGTACACAACGAGCTAAACTCCCTTGATGAGGTGTTAAAATAAATTAATATGCTGCAGTCTACACTTTGAGTAACTACTGAAGTACAAGCCTACAAACACCACGTCATCCTCGCCCATGTTGGACAAGCCTAAAATTTGACTTTGGATATTGCTAGTATGTGTTCCTGACCTTCCCTGCATGGACCCTCTTCTTGTTGTATACATTAACTCAGATCTTTGCTGATACTGGCTGGTCAGCACTGGCAATCAAGGACGGAGGGGTGGTCCATTCAGACTGGGGACGGAGATGCATCTTCATATCACTATGTACTTTGTACCTACTTAACTCCACTATGGGTAAACTTTTTACCAAAGGAATATCTTGTACCTATTACAAATGTAGAATCCTATTTTTATCCCTGCCATGCTCACTTTTGAATTTTAGCCTAAATATACTGACGTAGATCGTGCTTACACTGCACCACTTTAGACTACACAGTGTTTCAAAAGGATCCAAGTTAATCTCAACAACTTTAAATAGAATATTATATGTTTAGGACAACTGCATATCTGATGTACTACTCTCTATCACTGAAATTTGTTGTACTTGACAAGGAACTAATCATCTATTCTGTGTCGCCATAGAATACCCACTTTATTCTCTAAAAATTGTATACATATCTGGAATGAATGAATAATACAAAATAAGATGAATTAAGAATATCTGTTTATTGCATATAATGGAATGGGAACACACACCCAAATAATATTTTTTCCACATTGATGTATTTATATATTCTTTACATGTCCTGGAGTCTGCGTTTATATAAGTAGAACCAAGGAAAACACACTGTATAGAAAGGCCATTGTTACACTGCCAGTCTTTTAAAAGAGGGTTGCCTAATATTGGTTTCAGTTTCTGGTTTCAGAACATAAACACTGTACCAGAACAGACGTTCGTTAAAGTTTTATAGTACTAAGCACTTTACCACTGTATTAGTCTGCTTTATAGACTTAACTGTTGATCATACACACCATTGGAGTGTTGTTACATTTTATTGAATTAAACTTTACATTTTCCTTAACTTGTCTTTGTACATTGCTCAGAACTCAGAACTCAAAATGACTCAACTAAAACTAGCACCCGTCGCACATGCAAAAGGTATAAACTTTGTACATCTAAACTGCCGAAGCATGCATCCTAAGTTTAAGGAGATAAAACATACATTTAATGAATTTGAAATCATAACTTTCTCAGAAACCTGGCTCACAGACATGTACGACGCAGCTTTACTATCTTGGCCTCACAAAAACTTTCATAGAATTGATAGACCGGACAGAGCTGGAGGAGGTCTCATCTGTTACCTATCAAATAGATACTTCTCACATTCCTCAAAAATCTATGAGCATAGTGTCATAACTCCTGACATCGAATGCCTAGCAATCAGTATAACGGTACCAAATAACAAAGCTATGACTATTTTTACAGTGTATAAACCTCCTAAAGGTGATGTTACTAAGTTTGTAGAACACTTGACGAATGCTATAAAAAAGACTAAGGGGGAGAGCTGGATATTGGGTGATTTTAATGTAAATTTCCTGGACCATGATCACACTGATACTATTACTATAAAAGACTTCTGTCGTGATTACCATCTCATGTGGCTCTTACAGGAAGTAACTAGGCCAAACCCCAAAGGTGGCCCAGGTACTTGCATAGATAATATTTTAACAAACTCTAATTATGTAGCCTCCTCCTCTGTTGAAAATGCATTCATTAGTGATCACCTTCCGGTAACAGCTGTAAGAAAAAAAGGTAGAAATGGTTTTAAGAAAGTGGACATTACCGGTAGATCTTATACAAAATATAATATGGAAGATCTCTCCACACATTTAATGGACATTGATTGGTCAAGTTTTTATGAATCTAAAGATGTAAATGCAATGTGGGATCAGATTGAACAGGCTATTACTATGTACTTGGACAAAACTTGTCCTTTAAAAACCTTCTCAGTAAAGGACTATGGTAAGGTTTGGATGGACGCAGAAGTACTAGTAAGAATCAAAGAAAGAAACGAGTTAATGCATAAATTCAAGACTTACCATAGATTTGACGATTTCCTCAAGGCTCGCAAAGCAAGGCTGGACATAACTAAAATGACAAAAAAAGCTCATAAGAACTATATTACGGGTAAACTGGAACAATGCCAAGGAAACGCCAAGAAATTCTGGGCAGAAATAAACAAATTAATTAAAGGTCCAAAATGTGACATAACGCCAGTTCTACACGATCAACAAACTAAAGAATTAATTCCGGATGTTTCAAATTTCATAAATGATTTTTTCAGTACTATTGGAGAAACTCTATATTCCAAATTAAATCTCAAAACCCACCTCTTTAGTCAGCCAGATGAGGATTATGAGGAGATCCTGCCGCCCCCGCCTAAGTTCACAGTCGACCAGTTGAGTGAAATCTGTAAAGAGATAGACATTTGTAAACCTTCTGGGGTACAGGACATCTCTACTAAAGTGTTAAAAGATGCTTTTGTTACATTGTTACCGCAAATGACTTTTCTTTTCAACTTGTCGATAGAACTGGGTATCTTCCCGGTTGACTGGGCGGAGGCGGTTGTCACACCAATACCCAAATCTGGTGATCTCCACAATGTTACTAACTGGAGGCCTATATCTATCCTTCCACTACCCAGCAAATTGTTAGAAAAACTAGTGAAAACCTATTTTATGGAGGTAGTTGAAAAACATGAACTTTTATCACCCCTACAATATGGCTTCAGACAAAACTGTGGTACCATAGATGCGGTCCTCGATCTAGCTGAAGATCTATACAAAGCTAGAGATGACTCAAACTATGTAGCGGCATGCTATGTCGATATAGCCAAAGCTTTTGACTCAATAAGCCACCCTCAGCTACTAAATCTCATAAAAGACGCTGGTTTTCCTATGCATATGCTAAGCTGGTTTGAATCCTATCTAGAGCACAGAGCGCAGCGTACTAAGGTACAGGGTAAATTATCTGATATTAGAAGTGTGCCGTTTGGTGTACCCCAAGGCTCGGTTTTGGGTCCGGCACTTTTTATCTTTTTTGTAAATAGCTTAATTGAATCGCCTAAAAACTCAAAGATAAAAATGTACGCCGACGATATAGTTTTATACGCCTCCGACCGAAACCCAAATACTGCGCTTAGTGCTCTTCAAGGGGACCTGGATATTCTCTTCCAAGCATGTAAATCAAAAGGGCTCACAATCAATGCAAACAAAACCAAATTTGTATGGTACTGTGCTGAAAACATGTTTCACAGATGTCCAAAAATGCTACCCTGTATAGATGATAAGCCCATTGCATTAGTTAATGCCTATACCTATCTAGGCGCAACTATAGACAGAAGCCTATCCTTTGTAAGCCAAGCTAAATCAGTTAGAGACAGCACAAATTTCCTCAACTTTAAACTGGTGAAAGTTAGACCCAGCATCCCAACTGGAGCAGCAATTGATATATTTAAACAAACAATGCTACCTAAGTTTGACTATTGCTCGTTCTTATTGGATAGCTGTACTCAGGTATGGAAAGATAAAATTGGTGTCATACAAAACAGAGCTCTTAGATGTTGTCTGAGACTCAAAGTGAGGGGAAACTCTATTGTAAGCCTCCATGAAGCCTGTTCCACCCCTCTACCCCCCCTAAGACGGAAAGAAATGTTAATTTCTCATTTCTTCTCTCGCTCAAAGAAACTACCTGCAAAAAACTCTCCTAGAACAAGAAATGACCATTTGCCGGTCTTTGCTCTCTCTCGCCCAAATACAGAATTCTACAAAAAGAGTCCTTTCTATAGGGGAGCGAGGGAGTGGAACAAGCTGCCTTCACATCTCCAAACATGTACTGATAAACCTGCCTTTAAATTACAACTCAAGAAATATCTGGGAACATACCTGAAAAAACCGAAACCCAGAAAGAGAAAGAAAAAGAAAAAAGATACCAAAGACTAACATTATGATCCTGTAGACAAATGACTGTATAAGACTTGATGCACATAGAAAACCGGTGGTCTAACCCAGGTATATATTCCATATTAATCTGTACTAAATCTTGTTAGTATTAAGCTTTCATTCACCCATCTTGTACATTCACTATACCACCCTGTAAATACCCAACGAACTATGAAAATCACGGAACCCTTGCCTTGAGTGAGCGATACCAAGCAAGATGAATAATGTCCGGTAATGTACTGAAAATCATGGCAATAAACTTGTTATGAGTCATAACAAAAAAACAAAAAACCAAAAAAAAACCCATAGCCAATTAACCTGAATAGAGACACACTTTCTTTAGCATTTCGGTCAAAAGGTGTACATGTGCCTTTCATGGGCTATGCTGCAGTTGCTAAAAGTCTATATTTCCATACATATTAGATGGAGATAACACATGAGCAGTTAATCAGGTCACAGATGTTTTTCTGTCAGAGGACTCCGTGGCGCAACGGTAGCGCGTCTGACTCCAGATCAGAAGGTTGCGTGTTCAAATCACGTCGGGGTCAATGGATGTATTTTAATAATCAACATGCTGCAATATGAATGCATATGCACAGTAAATAAAGGAAGTTTTGTCTGTGGCTAAAGGCAAAATATCCAGCCAAATATCATCCCATGTAGCAACAGTACCACTGTTTTTAGCATACATGCACTGAAAACATGTGGACATTATAATGTGCTATCTTTCTAGTTAGGTCACAGATATCTTTATTGATAAGATTCTAAAGGAAAGAATTTCATAAGAGGCAAGAGATGAACCTGTTAGGCTTGTTAAGTGATGAAGGAATTTCAAGGGGCGTCGGTAGTGTAACGGTTAGCATGGTTGCCTTCCAAGCAGTCGATCCGGGTTAGATTGCCGGCCGACGCAGTTTTGCTGAACTCACTCCTATCGAAAAGTCTGCATTTGAGCAGGATCCATGAAGCAAAAGAGGTCATATATTTAGTCAAAAGACTATTCAATAGACCTACTAAATCTAGTCCAAGCTATTATCATCATCAGAGGTCAGAGCTGTCTATTTCTGCTTGGAATAGGATAGGGTGGTGATGCAATGAACGTTTGCCCAATACCTGCCAGCTTTAACCCATAGCCAATTAACCTGAATAGAGACACACTTTCTTTAGCATTTCGGTCAAAAGGTGTACATGTGCCTTTCATGGGCTATGCTGCAGTTGCTAAAAGTCTATATTTCCATACATATTAGATGGAGATAACACATGATCAGTTAATCAGGTCACAGATGTTTTTCTGTCAGAGGACTCCGTGGTGCAACGGTAGCGCGTCTGACTCCAGATCAGAAGGTTGCGTGTTCAAATCACGTCGGGGTCAATGGATGGATTTTAATAATCAACATGCTGCAATATGAATGCATATGCACAGTAAATAAAGGAAGTTTTGTCTGTGGCTAAAGGCAAAATAACCAGCCAAATATCATCCCATGTAGCAACAGTACCACTGTTTTTAGCATACATGCACTGAAAACATGTGGACATTATAATGTGCTATCTTTCTAGTTAGGTCACAGATATCTTTATTGATAAGATTCTAAAGGAAAGAATTTCATAAGAGGCAAGAGATGAACCTGTTAGGCTTGTTAAGTGATGAAGGAATTTCAAGGGGCGTCGGTGGTGTAACGGTTAGCATGGTTGCCTTCCAAGCAGTCGATCCGGGTTCGATTCCCGGCCGACGCAGTTTTGCTGAACTCACTCCTATCGAAAAGTCTGCATTAGAGCAGGATCCATGAAGCAAAAGAGGTCATATATTTAGTCAAAAGACTATTCAATAGACCTACTAAATCTAGTCCAAGCTATTATCATCATCAGAGGTCAGAGCTGTCTATTTTTTAATGCTTGGAATAGGATAGGGTGGTGATGCAATGAACGTTTGCCCATTAGGGACCTTTAGCAACCCACGTAAAAGCTCATTAAACGCAGACGTAGCAGTGCTGAAGGCATAGGATATGTCTGCGTTTATTGAGCTTTTATGTGGTTGCTAAAGGTCCCTAATACCTGCCAGCTTTAACCCATAGGCAATTAACCTGAATAGAGACACACTTTCTTTAGCATTTCGGTCAAAAGGTGTACATGTGCCTTTCATGGGCTATGCTGCAGTTGCTAAAAGTCTATATTTCCATACATATTAAATGGAGATAACACATGATCAGTTAATCAGGTCACAGATGTTTTTCGGTCAGAGGACTCCGTGGCGCAACGGTAGCGCGTCTGACTCCAGATCAGAAGGTTGCGTGTTCAAATCACGTCGGGGTCAATGGATGGATTTTAATAATCAACATGCTGCAATATGAATGCATATGCACAGTAAATAAAGGAAGTTTTGTCTGTGGCTAAAGGCAAAATATCCAGCCAAATATCATCCCATGTAGCAACAGTACCACTGTTTTTAGCATACATGCACTGAAAACATGTGGACATTATAATGTGCTATCTTTCTAGTTAGGTCACAGATATCTTTATTGATAAGATTCTAAAGGAAAGAATTTCATAAGAGGCAAGAGATGAACCTGTTAGGCTTGTTAAGTGATGAAGGAATTTCAAGGGGCGTCGGTGGTGTAACGGTTAGCATGGTTGCCTTCCAAGCAGTCGATCCGGGTTCGATTCCCGGCCGACGCAGTTTTGCTGAACTCACTCCTATCGAAAAGTCTGCATTTGAGCAGGATCCATGAAGCAAAAGAGGTCATATATTTAGTCAAAAGACTATTCAATAGACCTACTAAATCTAGTCCAAGCTATTATCATCATCAGAGGTCAGAGCTGTCTATTTCTGCTTGGAATAGGATAGGGTGGTGATGCAATGAACGTTTGCCCAATACCTGCCAGCTTTAACCCATAGCCAATTAACCTGAATAGAGACACACTTTCTTTAGCATTTCGGTCAAAAGGTGTACATGTGCCTTTCATGGGCTATGCTGCAGTTGCTAAAAGTCTATATTTCCATACATATTAAATGGAGATAACACATGATCAGTTAATCAGGTCACAGATGTTTTTCGGTCAGAGGACTCCGTGGCGCAACGGTAGCGCGTCTGACTCCAGATCAGAAGGTTGCGTGTTCAAATCACGTCGGGGTCAATGGATGGATTTTAATAATCAACATGCTGCAATATGAATGCATATGCACAGTAAATAAAGGAAGTTTTGTCTGTGGCTAAAGGCAAAATATCCAGCCAAATATCATCCCATGTAGCAACAGTACCACTGTTTTTAGCATACATGCACTGAAAACATGTGGACATTATAATGTGCTATCTTTCTAGTTAGGTCACAGATATCTTTATTGATAAGATTCTAAAGGAAAGAATTTCATAAGAGGCAAGAGATGAACCTGTTAGGCTTGTTAAGTGATGAAGGAATTTCAAGGGGCTTCGGTGGTGTAACGGTTAGCATGGTTGCCTTCCAAGCAGTCGATCCGGGTTCGATTCCCGGCCGACGCAGTTTTGCTGAACTCACTCCTATCGAAAAGTCTGCATTTAAGCAGGATCCATGAAGCAAAAGAGGTCATATATTTAGTCAAAAGACTATTCAATAGACCTACTAAATCTAGTCCAAGCTATTATCATCATCAGAGGTCAGAGCTGTCTATTTCTGCTTGGAATAGGATAGGGTGGTGATGCAATGAACGTTTGCCCAATACCTGCCAGCTTTAACCCATAGCCAATTAACCTGAATAGAGACACACTTTCTTTAGCATTTCGGTCAAAAGGTGTACATGTGCCTTTCATGGGCTATGCTGCAGTTGCTAAAAGTCTATATTTCCATACATATTAGATGGAGATAACACATGAGCAGTTAATCAGGTCACAGATGTTTTTCTGTCAGAGGACTCCGTGGCGCAACGGTAGCGCGTCTGACTCCAGATCAGAAGGTTGCGTGTTCAAATCACGTCGGGGTCAATGGATGTATTTTAATAATCAACATGCTGCAATATGAATGCATATGCACAGTAAATAAAGGAAGTTTTGTCTGTGGCTAAAGGCAAAATATCCAGCCAAATATCATCCCATGTAGCAACAGTACCACTGTTTTTAGCATACATGCACTGAAAACATGTGGACATTATAATGTGCTATCTTTCTAGTTAGGTCACAGATATCTTTATTGATAAGATTCTAAAGGAAAGAATTTCATAAGAGGCAAGAGATGAACCTGTTAGGCTTGTTAAGTGATGAAGGAATTTCAAGGGGCGTCGGTGGTGTAACGGTTAGCATGGTTGCCTTCCAAGCAGTCGATCCGGGTTAGATTGCCGGCCGACGCAGTTTTGCTGAACTCACTCCTATCGAAAAGTCTGCATTTGAGCAGGATCCATGAAGCAAAAGAGGTCATATATTTAGTCAAAAGACTATTCAATAGACCTACTAAATCTAGTCCAAGCTATTATCATCATCAGAGGTCAGAGCTGTCTATTTCTGCTTGGAATAGGATAGGGTGGTGATGCAATGAACGTTTGCCCAATACCTGCCAGCTTTAACCCATAGCCAATTAACCTGAATAGAGACACACTTTCTTTAGCATTTCGGTCAAAAGGTGTACATGTGCCTTTCATGGGCTATGCTGCAGTTGCTAAAAGTCTATATTTCCATACATATTAAATGGAGATAACACATGATCAGTTAATCAGGTCACAGATGTTTTTCTGTCAGAGGACTCCGTGGCGCAACGGTAGCGCGTCTGACTCCAGATCAGAAGGTTGCGTGTTCAAATCACGTCGGGGTCAATGGATGGATTTTAATAATCAACATGCTGCAATATGAATGCATATGCACAGTAAATAAAGGAAGTTTTGTCTGTGGCTAAAGGCAAAATATCCAGCCAAATATCATCCCATGTAGCAACAGTACCACTGTTTTTAGCATACATGCACTGAAAACATGTGGACATTATAATGTGCTATCTTTCTAGTTAGGTCACAGATATCTTTATTGATAAGATTCTAAAGGAAAGAATTTCATAAGAGGCAAGAGATGAACCTGTTAGGCTTGTTAAGTGATGAAGGAATTTCAAGGGGCTTCGGTGGTGTAACGGTTAGCATGGTTGCCTTCCAAGCAGTCGATCCGGGTTCGATTCCCGGCCGACGCAGTTTTGCTGAACTCACTCCTATCGAAAAGTCTGCATTTGAGCAGGATCCATGAAGCAAAAGAGGTCATATATTTAGTCAAAAGACTATTCAATAGACCTACTAAATCTAGTCCAAGCTATTATCATCATCAGAGGTCAGAGCTGTCTATTTCTGCTTGGAATAGGATAGGGTGGTGATGCAATGAACGTTTGCCCAATACCTGCCAGCTTTAACCCTTAGCCAATTAACCTGAATAGAGACACACTTTCTTTAGCATTTCGGTCAAAAGGTGTACATGTGCCTTTCATGGGCTATGCTGCAGTTGCTAAAAGTCTATATTTCCATACATATTAAATGGAGATAACACATGATCAGTTAATCAGGTCACAGATGTTTTTCGGTCAGAGGACTCCGTGGCGCAACGGTAGCGCGTCTGACTCCAGATCAGAAGGTTGCGTGTTCAAATCACGTCGGGGTCAATGGATGTATTTTAATAATCAACATGCTGCAATATCAATGCATATGCACAGTAAATAAAGGAAGTTTTGTCTGTGGCTAAAGGCAAAATATCCAGCCAAATATCATCCCATGTAGCAACAGTACCACTGTTTTTAGCATACATGCACTGAAAACATGTGGACATTATAATGTGCTATCTTTCTAGTTAGGTCACAGATATCTTTATTGATAAGATTCTAAAGGAAAGAATTTCATAAGAGGCAAGAGATGAACCTGTTAGGCTTGTTAAGTGATGAAGGAATTTCAAGGGGCGTCGGTGGTGTAACGGTTAGCATGGTTGCCTTCCAAGCAGTCGATCCGGGTTCGATTCCCGGCCGACGCAGTTTTGCTGAACTCACTCCTATCGAAAAGTCTGCATTTAAGCAGGATCCATGAAGCAAAAGAGGTCATATATTTAGTCAAAAGACTATTCAATAGACCTACTAAATCTAGTCCAAGCTATTATCATCATCAGAGGTCAGAGCTGTCTATTTCTGCTTGGAATAGGATAGGGTGGTGATGCAATGAACGTTTGCCCAATACCTGCCAGCTTTAACCCATAGCCAATTAACCTGAATAGAGACACACTTTCTTTAGCATTTCGGTCAAAAGGTGTACATGTGCCTTTCATGGGCTATGCTGCAGTTGCTAAAAGTCTATATTTCCATACATATTAAATGGAGATAACACATGATCAGTTAATCAGGTCACAGATGTTTTTCTGTCAGAGGACTCCGTGGCGCAACGGTAGCGCGTCTGACTCCAGATCAGAAGGTTGCGTGTTCAAATCACGTCGGGGTCAATGGATGGATTTTAATAATCAACATGCTGCAATATGAATGCATATGCACAGTAAATAAAGGAAGTTTTGTCTGTGGCTAAAGGCAAAATATCCAGCCAAATATCATCCCATGTAGCAACAGTACCACTGTTTTTAGCATACATGCACTGAAAACATGTGGACATTATAATGTGCTATCTTTCTAGTTAGGTCACAGATATCTTTATTGATAAGATTCTAAAGGAAAGAATTTCATAAGAGGCAAGAGATGAACCTGTTAGGCTTGTTAAGTGATGAAGGAATTTCAAGGGGCTTCGGTGGTGTAACGGTTAGCATGGTTGCCTTCCAAGCAGTCGATCCGGGTTCGATTCCCGGCCGACGCAGTTTTGCTGAACTCACTCCTATCGAAAAGTCTGCATTTGAGCAGGATCCATGAAGCAAAAGAGGTCATATATTTAGTCAAAAGACTATTCAATAGACCTACTAAATCTAGTCCAAGCTATTATCATCATCAGAGGTCAGAGCTGTCTATTTCTGCTTGGAATAGGATAGGGTGGTGATGCAATGAACGTTTGCCCAATACCTGCCAGCTTTAACCCATAGCCAATTAACCTGAATAGAGACACACTTTCTTTAGCATTTCGGTCAAAAGGTGTACATGTGCCTTTCATGGGCTATGCTGCAGTTGCTAAAAGTCTATATTTCCATACATATTAGATGGAGATAACACATGATCAGTTAATCAGGTCACAGATGTTTTTCTGTCAGAGGACTCCGTGGCGCAACGGTAGCGCGTCTGACTCCAGATCAGAAGGTTGCGTGTTCAAATCACGTCGGGGTCAATGGATGTATTTTAATAATCAACATGCTGCAATATGAATGCATATGCACAGTAAATAAAGGAAGTTTTGTCTGTGGCTAAAGGCAAAATAACCAGCCAAATATCATCCCATGTAGCAACAGTACCACTGTTTTTAGCATACATGCACTGAAAACATGTGGACATTATAATGTGCTATCTTTCTAGTTAGGTCACAGATATCTTTATTGATAAGATTCTAAAGGAAAGAATTTCATAAGAGGCAAGAGATGAACCTGTTAGGCTTGTTAAGTGATGAAGGAATTTCAAGGGGCGTCGGTGGTGTAACGGTTAGCATGGTTGCCTTCCAAGCAGTCGATCCGGGTTCGATTCCCGGCCGACGCAGTTTTGCTGAACTCACTCCTATCGAAAAGTCTGCATTTGAGCAGGATCCATGAAGCAAAAGAGGTCATATATTTAGTCAAAAGACTATTCAATAGACCTACTAAATCTAGTCCAAGCTATTATCATCATCAGAGGTCAGAGCTGTCTATTTCTGCTTGGAATAGGATAGGGTGGTGATGCAATGAACGTTTGCCCAATACCTGCCAGCTTTAACCCATAGCCAATTAACCTGAATAGAGACACACTTTCTTTAGCATTTCGGTCAAAAGGTGTACATGTGCCTTTCATGGGCTATGCTGCAGTTGCTAAAAGTCTATATTTCCATACATATTAGATGGAGATAACACATGAGCAGTTAATCAGGTCACAGATGTTTTTCTGTCAGAGGACTCCGTGGCGCAACGGTAGAGCGTCTGACTCCAGATCAGAAGGTTGCGTGTTCAAATCACGTCGGGGTCAATGGATGTATTTTAATAATCAACATGCTGCAATATGAATGCATATGCACAGTAAATAAAGGAAGTTTTGTCTGTGGCTAAAGGCAAAATATCCAGCCAAATATCATCCCATGTAGCAACAGTACCACTGTTTTTAGCATACATGCACTGAAAACATGTGGACATTATAATGTGCTATCTTTCTAGTTAGGTCACAGATATCTTTATTGATAAGATTCTAAAGGAAAGAATTTCATAAGAGGCAAGAGATGAACCTGTTAGGCTTGTTAAGTGATGAAGGAATTTCAAGGGGCGTCGGTGGTGTAACGGTTAGCATGGTTGCCTTCCAAGCAGTCGATCCGGGTTCGATTCCCGGCCGACGCAGTTTTGCTGAACTCACTCCTATCGAAAAGTCTGCATTTGAGCAGGATCCATGAAGCAAAAGAGGTCATATATTTAGTCAAAAGACTATTCAATAGACCTACTAAATCTAGTCCAAGCTATTATCATCATCAGAGGTCAGAGCTGTCTATTTCTGCTTGGAATAGGATAGGGTGGTGATGCAATGAACGTTTGCCCAATACCTGCCAGCTTTAACCCATAGCCAATTAACCTGAATAGAGACACACTTTCTTTAGCATTTCGGTCAAAAGGTGTACATGTGCCTTTCATGGGCTATGCTGCAGTTGCTAAAAGTCTATATTTCCATACATATTAGATGGAGATAACACATGAGCAGTTAATCAGGTCACAGATGTTTTTCTGTCAGAGGACTCCGTGGCGCAACGGTAGAGCGTCTGACTCCAGATCAGAAGGTTGCGTGTTCAAATCACGTCGGGGTCAATGGATGTATTTTAATAATCAACATGCTGCAATATGAATGCATATGCACAGTAAATAAAGGAAGTTTTGTCTGTGGCTAAAGGCAAAATATCCAGCCAAATATCATCCCATGTAGCAACAGTACCACTGTTTTTAGCATACATGCACTGAAAACATGTGGACATTATAATGTGCTATCTTTCTAGTTAGGTCACAGATATCTTTATTGATAAGATTCTAAAGGAAAGAATTTCATAAGAGGCAAGAGATGAACCTGTTAGGCTTGTTAAGTGATGAAGGAATTTCAAGGGGCTTCGGTGGTGTAACGGTTAGCATGGTTGCCTTCCAAGCAGTCGATCCGGGTTCGATTCCCGGCCGACGCAGTTTTGCTGAACTCACTCCTATCGAAAAGTCTGCATTTGAGCAGGATCCATGAAGCAAAAGAGGTCATATATTTAGTCAAAAGACTATTCAATAGACCTACTAAATCTAGTCCAAGCTATTATCATCATCAGAGGTCAGAGCTGTCTATTTCTGCTTGGAATAGGATAGGGTGGTGATGCAATGAACGTTTGCCCAATACCTGCCAGCTTTAACCCATAGCCAATTAACCTGAATAGAGACACACTTTCTTTAGCATTTCGGTCAAAAGGTGTACATGTGCCTTTCATGGGCTATGCTGCAGTTGCTAAAAGTCTATATTTCCATACATATTAGATGGAGATAACACATGATCAGTTAATCAGGTCACAGATGTTTTTCTGTCAGAGGACTCCGTGGCGCAACGGTAGCGCGTCTGACTCCAGATCAGAAGGTTGCGTGTTCAAATCACGTCGGGGTCAATGGATGTATTTTAATAATCAACATGCTGCAATATGAATGCATATGCACAGTAAATAAAGGAAGTTTTGTCTGTGGCTAAAGGCAAAATAACCAGCCAAATATCATCCCATGTAGCAACAGTACCACTGTTTTTAGCATACATGCACTGAAAACATGTGGACATTATAATGTGCTATCTTTCTAGTTAGGTCACAGATATCTTTATTGATAAGATTCTAAAGGAAAGAATTTCATAAGAGGCAAGAGATGAACCTGTTAGGCTTGTTAAGTGATGAAGGAATTTCAAGGGGCGTCGGTGGTGTAACGGTTAGCATGGTTGCCTTCCAAGCAGTCGATCCGGGTTCGATTCCCGGCCGACGCAGTTTTGCTGAACTCACTCCTATCGAAAAGTCTGCATTTGAGCAGGATCCATGAAGCAAAAGAGGTCATATATTTAGTCAAAAGACTATTCAATAGACCTACTAAATCTAGTCCAAGCTATTATCATCATCAGAGGTCAGAGCTGTCTATTTCTGCTTGGAATAGGATAGGGTGGTGATGCAATGAACGTTTGCCCAATACCTGCCAGCTTTAACCCATAGCCAATTAACCTGAATAGAGACACACTTTCTTTAGCATTTCGGTCAAAAGGTGTACATGTGCCTTTCATGGGCTATGCTGCAGTTGCTAAAAGTCTATATTTCCATACATATTAGATGGAGATAACACATGATCAGTTAATCAGGTCACAGATGTTTTTCTGTCAGAGGACTCCGTGGCGCAACGGTAGAGCGTCTGACTCCAGATCAGAAGGTTGCGTGTTCAAATCACGTCGGGGTCAATGGATGTATTTTAATAATCAACATGCTGCAATATGAATGCATATGCACAGTAAATAAAGGAAGTTTTGTCTGTGGCTAAAGGCAAAATATCCAGCCAAATATCATCCCATGTAGCAACAGTACCACTGTTTTTAGCATACATGCACTGAAAACATGTGGACATTATAATGTGCTATCTTTCTAGTTAGGTCACAGATATCTTTATTGATAAGATTCTAAAGGAAAGAATTTCATAAGAGGCAAGAGATGAACCTGTTAGGCTTGTTAAGTGATGAAGGAATTTCAAGGGGCGTCGGTGGTGTAACGGTTAGCATGGTTGCCTTCCAAGCAGTCGATCCGGGTTCGATTCCCGGCCGACGCAGTTTTGCTGAACTCACTCCTATCGAAAAGTCTGCATTTGAGCAGGATCCATGAAGCAAAAGAGGTCATATATTTAGTCAAAAGACTATTCAATAGACCTACTAAATCTAGTCCAAGCTATTATCATCATCAGAGGTCAGAGCTGTCTATTTCTGCTTGGAATAGGATAGGGTGGTGATGCAATGAACGTTTGCCCAATACCTGCCAGCTTTAACCCATAGCCAATTAACCTGAATAGAGACACACTTTCTTTAGCATTTCGGTCAAAAGGTGTACATGTGCCTTTCATGGGCTATGCTGCAGTTGCTAAAAGTCTATATTTCCATACATATTAGATGGAGATAACACATGAGCAGTTAATCAGGTCACAGATGTTTTTCTGTCAGAGGACTCCGTGGCGCAACGGTAGCGCGTCTGACTCCAGATCAGAAGGTTGCGTGTTCAAATCACGTCGGGGTCAATGGATGGATTTTAATAATCAACATGCTGCAATATGAATGCATATGCACAGTAAATAAAGGAAGTTTTGTCTGTGGCTAAAGGCAAAATATCCAGCCAAATATCATCCCTTATTATACGATATGGGCGCACACCGACCATTTTAGGTGATATTCGCGTTCTGATATTCCTGCATACCCCACACTTGAGGGGGTCAAATCGTTCTTATATTCTGGATATCAGAACGATTCTGAATGGGGAATTCAGAATCGTTCTGATATCCTGAATATCAGAACGATTCTGAATGGGAATCGGCAGCCATAAAATCCGAGGTTCTATGGAGACTCGAACACGCTACATCAAGACTTGAAGTCCGATGTGCTAACCACCACGCCGTGAAGGCGCTGGTAGAGGTAGGTGGCGAAACAAGGAGTCTACAGGCGGATTTCCAGCCCTGTAGGACCATTATTTACCGAGTTACAGAAGAAAAGGCATTTTTTGGTCTAGTTTCTTTGAAAATCCAAATTTTTTTCTAATTTCTTTTTTACTATAAAGGTAGAAGTTGGACTTTACTTAGCCTTTCGTTAAAATAATTCTAGGGACTTTTTTTCACATAGAAATAGGCATTTTGAAAAAGGTTCGTTTCCACCCAGGATCGATCCGGGTACCCTTGGTGTGTGAGGCGGCGACGGTAGCTGCCATGCCTATCCGGCTGTGGTGGTTGTGGAGGGAAACGCTGTGTATATTGCAGTGTATCAGGGAGCAGTTAGTTTTTAAAGCAGCAGGTCGCGCGGCGTAAGTACACTCCTATACGTTAGCACTGAGAGTATGTTGGATTTGAAATAATGACCGATCCCCTCACCTCCCCTACTGAAGAGTTCCACAACATGGCGCTACTGCTGTACGAGTGATATTCAGTCAATAATCTTTCAAAATGGCCAAATTAGGACGTTTTAAAGGTAAATAAGGACATATTAATCGAAATATCGTATAATAAACCTAATAATATATGAATATCACCGAACTTAGGGTGTGTATTCATGAATAACAAACCTCGGTGCTACGCACCTCGGTTCGTTATTCAAGTATACACACCCTGCGTTCGGTGATATTCATACATTATTGGTTAAATGTAGCAACAGTACCACTGTTTTTAGCATACATGCACTGAAAACATGTGGACATTATAATGTGCTATCTTTCTAGTTAGGTCACAGATATCTTTAATAGGGACCTTTAGCAACCACGTAAAAGCTCATAAAACGCAGACGTAGCAGTGCTGAAGGCATAGGATACGTTTACGTTTAATGAGCTACGCCGGGTTTGCTAAAGGTCCCTATTGATAAGATTCTAAAGGAAAGAATTTCATAAGAGGCAAGAGATGAACCTGTTAGGCTTGTTAAGTGATGAAGGAATTTCAAGGGGCGTCGGTGGTGTAACGGTTAGCATGGTTGCCTTCCAAGCAGTCGATCCGGGTTCGATTCCCGGCCGACGCAGTTTTGCTGAACTCACTCCTATCGAAAAGTCTGCATTTGAGCAGGATCCATGAAGCAAAAGAGGTCATATATTTAGTCAAAAGACTATTCAATAGACCTACTAAATCTAGTCCAAGCTATTATCATCATCAGAGGTCAGAGCTGTCTATTTCTGCTTGGAATAGGATAGGGTGGTGATGCAATGAACGTTTGCCCAATACCTGCCAGCTTTAACCCATAGCCAATTAACCTGAATAGAGACACACTTTCTTTAGCATTTCGGTCAAAAGGTGTACATGTGCCTTTCATGGGCTATGCTGCAGTTGCTAAAAGTCTATATTTCCATACATATTAGATGGAGATAACACATGATCAGTTAATCAGGTCACAGATGTTTTTCTGTCAGAGGACTCCGTGGCGCAACGGTAGCGCGTCTGACTCCAGATCAGAAGGTTGCGTGTTCAAATCACGTCGGGGTCAATGGATGTATTTTAATAATCAACATGCTGCAATATGAATGCATATGCACAGTAAATAAAGGAAGTTTTGTCTGTGGCTAAAGGCAAAATATCCAGCCAAATATCATCCCATGTAGCAACAGTACCACTGTTTTTAGCATACATGCACTGAAAACATGTGGACATTATAATGTGCTATCTTTCTAGTTAGGTCACAGATATCTTTAATAGGGACCTTTAGCAACCACGTAAAAGCTCATAAAACGCAGACGTAGCAGTGCTGAAGGCATAGGATACGTTTACGTTTAATGAGCTACGCCGGGTTTGCTAAAGGTCCCTATTGATAAGATTCTAAAGGAAAGAATTTCATAAGAGGCAAGAGATGAACCTGTTAGGCTTGTTAAGTGATGAAGGAATTTCAAGGGGCGTCGGTGGTGTAACGGTTAGCATGGTTGCCTTCCAAGCAGTCGATCCGGGTTCGATTCCCGGCCGACGCAGTTTTGCTGAACTCACTCCTATCGAAAAGTCTGCATTTGAGCAGGATCCATGAAGCAAAAGAGGTCATATATTTAGTCAAAAGACTATTCAATAGACCTACTAAATCTAGTCCAAGCTATTATCATCATCAGAGGTCAGAGCTGTCTATTTCTGCTTGGAATAGGATAGGGTGGTGATGCAATGAACGTTTGCCCAATACCTGCCAGCTTTAACCCATAGCCAATTAACCTGAATAGAGACACACTTTCTTTAGCATTTCGGTCAAAAGGTGTACATGTGCCTTTCATGGGCTATGCTGCAGTTGCTAAAAGTCTATATTTCCATACATATTAGATGGAGATAACACATGATCAGTTAATCAGGTCACAGATGTTTTTCTGTCAGAGGACTCCGTGGCGCAACGGTAGCGCGTCTGACTCCAGATCAGAAGGTTGCGTGTTCAAATCACGTCGGGGTCAATGGATGTATTTTAATAATCAACATGCTGCAATATGAATGCATATGCACAGTAAATAAAGGAAGTTTTGTCTGTGGCTAAAGGCAAAATATCCAGCCAAATATCATCCCATGTAGCAACAGTACCACTGTTTTTAGCATACATGCACTGAAAACATGTGGACATTATAATGTGCTATCTTTCTAGTTAGGTCACAGATATCTTTATTGATAAGATTCTAAAGGAAAGAATTTCATAAGAGGCAAGAGATGAACCTGTTAGGCTTGTTAAGTGATGAAGGAATTTCAAGGGGCGTCGGTGGTGTAACGGTTAGCATGGTTGCCTTCCAAGCAGTCGATCCGGGTTCGATTCCGGGCCGACGCAGTTTTGCTGAGCTCACTCCTATCGAAAAGTCTGCATTTGAGCAGGATCCATGAAGCAAAAGAGGTCATATATTTAGTCAAAAGACTATTCAATAGACCTACTAAATCTAGTCCAAGCTATTATCATCATCAGAGGTCAGAGCTGTCTATTTCTGCTTGGAATAGGATAGGGTGGTGATGCAATGAACGTTTGCCCAATACCTGCCAGCTTTAACCCATAGCCAATTAACCTGAATAGAGACACACTTTCTTTAGCATTTCGGTCAAAAGGTGTACATGTGCCTTTCATGGGCTATGCTGCAGTTGCTAAAAGTCTATATTTCCATACATATTAAATGGAGATAACACATGATCAGTTAATCAGGTCACAGATGTTTTTCTGTCAGAGGACTCCGTGGCGCAACGGTAGCGCGTCTGACTCCAGATCAGAAGGTTGCGTGTTCAAATCACGTCGGGGTCAATGGATGTATTTTAATAATCAACATGCTGCAATATGAATGCATATGCACAGTAAATAAAGGAAGTTTTGTCTGTGGCTAAAGGCAAAATATCCAGCCAAATATCATCCCATGTAGCAACAGTACCACTGTTTTTAGCATACATGCACTGAAAACATGTGGACATTATAATGTGCTATCTTTCTAGTTAGGTCACAGATATCTTTATTGATAAGATTCTAAAGGAAAGAATTTCATAAGAGGCAAGAGATGAACCTGTTAGGCTTGTTAAGTGATGAAGGAATTTCAAGGGGCGTCGGTGGTGTAACGGTTAGCATGGTTGCCTTCCAAGCAGTCGATCCGGGTTCGATTCCCGGCCGACGCAGTTTTGCTGAACTCACTCCTATCGAAAAGTCTGCATTTGAGCAGGATCCATGAAGCAAAAGAGGTCATATATTTAGTCAAAAGACTATTCAATAGACCTACTAAATCTAGTCCAAGCTATTATCATCATCAGAGGTCAGAGCTGTCTATTTCTGCTTGGAATAGGATAGGGTGGTGATGCAATGAACGTTTGCCCAATACCTGCCAGCTTTAACCCATAGCCAATTAACCTGAATAGAGACACACTTTCTTTAGCATTTCGGTCAAAAGGTGTACATGTGCCTTTCATGGGCTATGCTGCAGTTGCTAAAAGTCTATATTTCCATACATATTAAATGGAGATAACACATGATCAGTTAATCAGGTCACAGATGTTTTTCTGTCAGAGGACTCCGTGGCGCAACGGTAGTGCGTCTGACTCCAGATCAGAAGGTTGCGTGTTCAAATCACGTCGGGGTCAATGGATGGATTTTAATAATCAACATGCTGCAATATGAATGCATATGCACAGTAAATAAAGGAAGTTTTGTCTGTGGCTAAAGGCAAAATATCCAGCCAAATATCATCCCATGTAGCAACAGTACCACTGTTTTTAGCATACATGCACTGAAAACATGTGGACATTATAATGTGCTATCTTTCTAGTTAGGTCACAGATATCTTTATTGATAAGATTCTAAAGGAAAGAATTTCATAAGAGGCAAGAGATGAACCTGTTAGGCTTGTTAAGTGATGAAGGAATTTCAAGGGGCTTCGGTGGTGTAACGGTTAGCATGGTTGCCTTCCAAGCAGTCGATCCGGGTTCGATTCCCGGCCGACGCAGTTTTGCTGAACTCACTCCTATCGAAAAGTCTGCATTTGAGCAGGATCCATGAAGCAAAAGAGGTCATATATTTAGTCAAAAGACTATTCAATAGACCTACTAAATCTAGTCCAAGCTATTATCATCATCAGAGGTCAGAGGTGTCTATTTCTGCTTGGAATAGGATAGGGTGGTGATGCAATGAACGTTTGCCCAATACCTGCCAGCTTTAACCCATAGCCAATTAACCTGAATAGAGACACACTTTCTTTAGCATTTCGGTCAAAAGGTGTACATGTGCCTTTCATGGGCTATGCTGCAGTTGCTAAAAGTCTATATTTCCATACATATTAGATGGAGATAACACATGAGCAGTTAATCAGGTCACAGATGTTTTTCTGTCAGAGGACTCCGTGGCGCAACGGTAGCGCGTCTGACTCCAGATCAGAAGGTTGCGTGTTCAAATCACGTCGGGGTCAATGGATGGATTTTAATAATCAACATGCTGCAATATGAATGCATATGCACAGTAAATAAAGGAAGTTTTGTCTGTGGCTAAAGGCAAAATATCCAGCCAAATATCATCCCATGTAGCAACAGTACCACTGTTTTTAGCATACATGCACTGAAAACATGTGGACATTATAATGTGCTATCTTTCTAGTTAGGTCACAGATATCTTTATTGATAAGATTCTAAAGGAAAGAATTTCATAAGAGGCAAGAGATGAACCTGTTAGGCTTGTTAAGTGATGAAGGAATTTCAAGGGGCGTCGGTGGTGTAACGGTTAGCATGGTTGCCTTCCAAGCAGTCGATCCGGGTTCGATTCCCGGCCGACGCAGTTTTGCTGAACTCACTCCTATCGAAAAGTCTGCATTTGAGCAGGATCCATGAAGCAAAAGAGGTCATATATTTAGTCAAAAGACTATTCAATAGACCTACTAAATCTAGTCCAAGCTATTATCATCATCAGAGGTCAGAGCTGTCTATTTCTGCTTGGAATAGGATAGGGTGGTGATGCAATGAACGTTTGCCCAATACCTGCCAGCTTTAACCCATAGCCAATTAACCTGAATAGAGACACACTTTCTTTAGCATTTCGGTCAAAAGGTGTACATGTGCCTTTCATGGGCTATGCTGCAGTTGCTAAAAGTCTATATTTCCATACATATTTGATGGAGATAACACATGAGCAGTTAATCAGGTCACAGATGTTTTTCTGTCAGAGGACTCCGTGGCGCAACGGTAGCACGTCTGACTCCAGATCAGAAGGTTGCGTGTTCAAATCACGTCGGGGTCAATGGATGGATTTTAATAATCAACATGCTGCAATATGAATGCATATGCACAGTAAATAAAGGAAGTTTTGTCTGTGGCTAAAGGCAAAATATCCAGCCAAATATCATCCCATGTAGCAACAGTACCACTGTTTTTAGCATACATGCACTGAAAACATGTGGACATTATAATGTGCTATCTTTCTAGTTAGGTCACAGATATCTTTATTGATAAGATTCTAAAGGAAAGGATTTCATAAGAGGCAAGAGATGAACCTGTTAGGCTTGTTAAGTGATGAAGGAATTTCAAGGGGCGTCGGTGGTGTAACGGTTAGCATGGTTGCCTTCCAAGCAGTCGATCCGGGTTCGATTGCCGGCCGACGCAGTTTTGCTGAACTCACTCCTATCGAAAAGTCTGCATTTGAGCAGGATCCATGAAGCAAAAGAGGTCATATATTTAGTCAAAAGACTATTCAATAGACCTACTAAATCTAGTCCAAGCTATTATCATCATCAGAGGTCAGAGCTGTCTATTTCTGCTTGGAATAGGATAGGGTGGTGATGCAATGAACGTTTGCCCAATACCTGCCAGCTTTAACCCATAGCCAATTAACCTGAATAGAGACACACTTTCTTTAGCATTTCGGACAAAAGGTGTACATGTGCCTTTCATGGGCTATGCTGCAGTTGCTAAAAGTCTATATTTCCATACATATTAGATGGAGATAACACATGATCAGTTAATCAGGTCACAGATGTTTTTCTGTCAGAGGACTCCGTGGCGCAACGGTAGCGCGTCTGACTCCAAATCAGAAGGTTGCGTGTTCAAATCACGTCGGGGTCAATGGATGGATTTTAATAATCAACATGCTGCAATATGAATGCATATGCACAGTAAATAAAGGATGTTTTGTCTGTGGCTAAAGGCAAAATATCCAGCCAAATATCATCCCATGTAGCAACAGTACCACTGTTTTTAGCATACATGCACTGAAAACATGTGGACATTATAATGTGCTATCTTTCTAGTTAGGTCACAGATATCTTTATTGATAAGATTCTAAAGGAAAGAATTTCATAAGAGGCAAGAGATGAACCTGTTAGGCTTGTTAAGTGATGAAGGAATTTCAAGGGGTGTCGGTGGTGTAACGGTTAGCATGGTTGCCTTCCAAGCAGTCGATCCGGGTTCGATTCCCGGCCGACGCAGTTTTGCTGAACTCACTCCTATCGAAAAGTCTGCATTTGAGCAGGATCCATGAAGCAAAAGAGGTCATATATTTAGTCAAAAGACTATTCAATAGACCTACTAAATCTAGTCCAAGCTATTATCATCATCAGAGGTCAGAGCTGTCTATTTTTTAATGCTTGGAATAGGATAGGGTGGTGATGCAATGAACGTTTGCCCAATACCTGCCAGCTTTAACCCATAGGCAATTAACCTGAATAGAGACACACTTTCTTTAGCATTTCGGTCAAAAGGTGTACATGTGCCTTTCATGGGCTATGCTGCAGTTGCTAAAAGTCTATATTTCCATACATATTAGATGGAGATAACACATGATCACTTAATCAGGTCACAGATGTTTTTCTGTCAGAGGACTCCGTGGCGCAACGGTAGCGCGTCTGACTCCAGATCAGAAGGTTGCGTGTTCAAATCACGTCGGGGTCAATGGATGGATTTTAATAATCAACATGCTGCAATATGAATGCATATGCACAGTAAATAAAGGAAGTTTTGTCTGTGGCTAAAGGCAAAATATCCAGCCAAATATCATCCCATGTAGCAACAGTACCACTGTTTTTAGCATACATGCACTGAAAACATGTGGACATTATAATGTGCTATCTTTCTAGTTAGGTCACAGATATCTTTATTGATAAGATTCTAAAGGAAAGAATTTCATAAGAGGCAAGAGATGAACCTGTTAGGCTTGTTAAGTGATGAAGGAATTTCAAGGGGCGTCTGTGGTGTAATGGTTAGCATGGTTGCCTTCCAAGCAGTCGATCCGGGTTCGATTCCCGGCCGACGCAGTTTTGCTGAACTCACTCCTATCGAAAAGTCTGCATTTGAGCAGGATCCATGAAGCAAAAGAGGTCATATATTTAGTCAAAAGACTATTCAATAGACCTACTAAATCTAGTCCAAGCTATTATCATCATCAGAGGTCAGAGCTGTCTATTTCTGCTTGGAATAGGATAGGGTGGTGATGCAATGAACGTTTGCCCAATACCTGCCAGCTTTAACCCATAGCCAATTAACCTGAATAGAGACACACTTTCTTTAGCATTTCGGTCAAAAGGTGTACATGTGCCTTTCATGGGCTATGCTGCAGTTGCTAAAAGTCTATATTTCCATACATATTTGATGGAGATAACACATGAGCAGTTAATCAGGTCACAGATGTTTTTCTGTCAGAGGACTCCGTGGCGCAACGGTAGCGCGTCTGACTCCAGATCAGAAGGTTGCGTGTTCAAATCACGTCGGGGTCAATGGATGGATTTTAATAATCAACATGCTGCAATATGAATGCATATGCACAGTAAATAAAGGAAGTTTTGTCTGTGGCTAAAGGCAAAATATCCAGCCAAATATCATCCCATGTAGCAACAGTACCACTGTTTTTAGCATACATGCACTGAAAACATGTGGACATTATAATGTGCTATCTTTCTAGTTAGGTCACAGATATCTTTATTGATAAGATTCTAAAGGAAAGAATTTCATAAGAGGCAAGAGATGAACCTGTTAGGCTTGTTAAGTGATGAAGGAATTTCAAGGGGCGTCGGTGGTGTAACGGTTAGCATGGTTGCCTTCCAAGCAGTCGATCCGGGTTCGATTCCCGGCCGACGCAGTTTTGCTGAACTCACTCCTATCGAAAAGTCTGCATTTGAGCAGGATCCATGAAGCAAAAGAGGTCATATATTTAGTCAAAAGACTATTCAATAGACCTACTAAATCTAGTACAAGCTATTATCATCATCAGAGGTCAGAGCTGTCTATTTCTGCTTGGAATAGGATAGGGTGGTGATGCAATGAACGTTTGCCCAATACCTGCCAGCTTTAACCCATAGCCAATTAACCTGAATAGAGACACACTTTCTTTAGCATTTCGGACAAAAGGTGTACATGTGCCTTTCATGGGCTATGCTGCAGTTGCTAAAAGTCTATATTTCCATACATATTAGATGGAGATAACACATGATCAGTTAATCAGGTCACAGATGTTTTTCTGTCAGAGGACTCCGTGGCGCAACGGTAGCGCGTCTGACTCCAAATCAGAAGGTTGCGTGTTCAAATCACGTCGGGGTCAATGGATGGATTTTAATAATCAACATGCTGCAATATGAATGCATATGCACAGTAAATAAAGGATGTTTTGTCTGTGGCTAAAGGCAAAATATCCAGCCAAATATCATCCCATGTAGCAACAGTACCACTGTTTTTAGCATACATGCACTGAAAACATGTGGACATTATAATGTGCTATCTTTCTAGTTAGGTCACAGATATCTTTATTGATAAGATTCTAAAGGAAAGAATTTCATAAGAGGCAAGAGATGAACCTGTTAGGCTTGTTAAGTGATGAAGGAATTTCAAGGGGCGTCGGTGGTGTAACGGTTAGCATGGTTGCCTTCCAAGCAGTCGATCCGGGTTCGATTCCCGGCCGACGCAGTTTTGCTGAACTCACTCCTATCGAAAAGTCTGCATTTGAGCAGGATCCATGAAGCAAAAGAGGTCATATATTTAGTCAAAAGACTATTCAATAGACCTACTAAATCTAGTCCAAGCTATTATCATCATCAGAGGTCAGAGCTGTCTATTTTTTAATGCTTGGAATAGGATAGGGTGGTGATGCAATGAACGTTTGCCCAATACCTGCCAGCTTTAACCCATAGCCAATTAACCTGAATAGAGACACACTTTCTTTAGCATTTCGGTCAAAAGGTGTACATGTGCCTTTCATGGGCTATGCTGCAGTTGCTAAAAGTCTATATTTCCATACATATTAGATGGAGATAACACATGAGCAGTTAATCAGGTCACAGATGTTTTTCTGTCAGAGGACTCCGTGGCGCAACGGTAGCGCGTCTGACTCCAGATCAGAAGGTTGCGTGTTCAAATCACGTCGGGGTCAATGGATGGATTTTAATAATCAACATGCTGCAATATGAATGCATATGCACAGTAAATAAAGGAAGTTTTGTCTGTGGCTAAAGGCAAAATATCCAGCCAAATATCATCCCATGTAGCAACAGTACCACTGTTTTTAGCATACATGCACTGAAAACATGTGGACATTATAATGTGCTATCTTTCTAGTTAGGTCACAGATATCTTTATTGATAAGATTCTAAAGGAAAGAATTTCATAAGAGGCAAGAGATGAACCTGTTAGGCTTGTTAAGTGATGAAGGAATTTCAAGGGGCGTCGGTGGTGTAACGGTTAGCATGGTTGCCTTCCAAGCAGTCGATCCGGGTTCGATTCCCGGCCGACGCAGTTTTGCTGAACTCACTCCTATCGAAAAGTCTGCATTTGAGCAGGATCCATGAAGCAAAAGAGGTCATATATTTAGTCAAAAGACTATTCAATAGACCTACTAAATCTAGTCCAAGCTATTATCATCATCAGAGGTCAGAGCTGTCTATTTTTTAATGCTTGGAATAGGATAGGGTGGTGATGCAATGAACGTTTGCCCAATACCTGCCAGCTTTAACCCATAGGCAATTAACCTGAATAGAGACACACTTTCTTTAGCATTTCGGTCAAAAGGTGTACATGTGCCTTTCATGGGCTATGCTGCAGTTGCTAAAAGTCTATATTTCCATACATATTAGATGGAGATAACACATGATCAGTTAATCAGGTCACAGATGTTTTTCTGTCAGAGGACTCCGTGGCGCAACGGTAGCGCGTCTGACTCCAGATCAGAAGGTTGCGTGTTCAAATCACGTCGGGGTCAATGGATGGATTTTAATAATCAACATGCTGCAATATGAATGCATATGCACAGTAAATAAAGGAAGTTTTGTCTGTGGCTAAAGGCAAAATATCCAGCCAAATATCATCCCATGTAGCAACAGTACCACTGTTTTTAGCATACAAGCACTGAAAACATGTGGACATTATAATGTGCTATCTTTCTAGTTAGGTCACAGATATCTTTATTGATAAGATTCTAAAGGAAAGAATTTCATAAGAGGCAAGAGATGAACCTGTTAGGCTTGTTAAGTGATGAAGGAATTTCAAGGGGCGTCGGTGGTGTAACGGTTAGCATGGTTGCCTTCCAAGCAGTCGATCCGGGTTCGATTCCCGGCCGACGCAGTTTTGCTGAACTCACTCCTATCGAAAAGTCTGCATTTGAGCAGGATCCATGAAGCAAAAGAGGTCATATATTTAGTCAAAAGACTATTCAATAGACCTACTAAATCTAGTCCAAGCTATTATCATCATCAGAGGTCAGAGCTGTCTATTTCTGCTTGGAATAGGATAGGGTGGTGATGCAATGAACGTTTGCCCAATACCTGCCAGCTTTAACCCATAGCCAATTAACCTGAATAGAGACACACTTTCTTTAGCATTTCGGTCAAAAGGTGTACATGTGCCTTTCATGGGCTATGCTGCAGTTGCTAAAAGTCTATATTTCCATACATATTTGATGGAGATAACACATGAGCAGTTAATCAGGTCACAGATGTTTTTCTGTCAGAGGACTCCGTGGCACAACGGTAGCGCGTCTGACTCCAGATCAGAAGGTTGCGTGTTCAAATCACGTCGGGGTCAATGGATGGATTTTAATAATCAACATGCTGCAATATGAATGCATATGCACAGTAAATAAAGGAAGTTTTGTCTGTGGCTAAAGGCAAAATATCCAGCCAAATATCATCCCATGTAGCAACAGTACCACTGTTTTTAGCATACATGCACTGAAAACATGTGGACATTATAATGTGCTATCTTTCTAGTTAGGTCACAGATATCTTTATTGATAAGATTCTAAAGGAAAGAATTTCATAAGAGGCAAGAGATGAACCTGTTAGGCTTGTTAAGTGATGAAGGAATTTCAAGGGGCGTCGGTGGTGTAACGGTTAGCATGGTTGCCTTCCAAGCAGTCGATCCGGGTTCGATTCCCGGCCGACGCAGTTTTGCTGAACTCACTCCTATCGAAAAGTCTGCATTTGAGCAGGATCCATGAAGCAAAAGAGGTCATATATTTAGTCAAAAGACTATTCAATAGACCTACTAAATCTAGTCCAAGCTATTATCATCATCAGAGGTCAGAGCTGTCTATTTCTGCTTGGAATAGGATAGGGTGGTGATGCAATGAACGTTTGCCCAATACCTGCCAGCTTTAACCCATAGCCAATTAACCTGAATAGAGACACACTTTCTTTAGCATTTCGGACAAAAGGTGTACATGTGCCTTTCATGGGCTATGCTGCAGTTGCTAAAAGTCTATATTTCCATACATATTAGATGGAGATAACACATGATCAGTTAATCAGGTCACAGATGTTTTTCTGTCAGAGGACTCCGTGGCGCAACGGTAGCGCGTCTGACTCCAAATCAGAAGGTTGCGTGTTCAAATCACGTCGGGGTCAATGGATGGATTTTAATAATCAACATGCTGCAATATGAATGCATATGCACAGTAAATAAAGGATGTTTTGTCTGTGGCTAAAGGCAAAATATCCAGCCAAATATCATCCCATGTAGCAACAGTACCACTGTTTTTAGCATACATGCACTGAAAACATGTGGACATTATAATGTGCTATCTTTCTAGTTAGGTCACAGATATCTTTATTGATAAGATTCTAAAGGAAAGAATTTCATAAGAGGCAAGAGATGAACCTGTTAGGCTTGTTAAGTGATGAAGGAATTTCAAGGGGCGTCGGTGGTGTAACGGTTAGCATGGTTGCCTTCCAAGCAGTCGATCCGGGTTCGATTCCCGGCCGACGCAGTTTTGCTGAACTCACTCCTATCGAAAAGTCTGCATTTGAGCAGGATCCATGAAGCAAAAGAGGTCATATATTTAGTCAAAAGACTATTCAATAGACCTACTAAATCTAGTCCAAGCTATTATCATCATCAGAGGTCAGAGCTGTCTATTTTTTAATGCTTGGAATAGGATAGGGTGGTGATGCAATGAACGTTTGCCCAATACCTGCCAGCTTTAACCCATAGGCAATTAACCTGAATAGAGACACACTTTCTTTAGCATTTCGGTCAAAAGGTGTACATGTGCCTTTCATTGGCTATGCTGCAGTTGCTAAAAGTCTATATTTCCATACATATTAGATGGAGATAACACATGATCAGTTAATCAGGTCACAGATGTTTTTCTGTCAGAGGACTCCGTGGCGCAACGGTAGCGCGTCTGACTCCAGATCAGAAGGTTGCGTGTTCAAATCACGTCGGGGTCAATGGATGGATTTTAATAATCAACATGCTGCAATATGAATGCATATGCACAGTAAATAAAGGAAGTTTTGTCTGTGGCTAAAGGCAAAATATCCAGCCAAATATCATCCCATGTAGCAACAGTACCACTGTTTTTAGCATACATGCACTGAAAACATGTGGACATTATAATGTGCTATCTTTCTAGTTAGGTCACAGATATCTTTATTGATAAGATTCTAAAGGAAAGAATTTCATAAGAGGCAAGAGATGAACCTGTTAGGCTTGTTAAGTGATGAAGGAATTTCAAGGGGCGTCGGTGGTGTAACGGTTAGCATGGTTGCCTTCAAAGCAGTCGATCTGGGTTGGATTCCCGGCCGACGCAGTTTTGCTGAACTCACTCCTATCGAAAAGTCTGCATTTGAGCAGGATCCATGAAGCAAAAGAGGTCATATATTTAGTCAAAAGACTATTCAATAGACCTACTAAATCTAGTCCAAGCTATTATCATCATCAGAGGTCAGAGCTGTCTATTTTTTAATGCTTGGAATAGGATAGGGTGGTGATGCAATGAACGTTTGCCCAATACCTGCCAGCTTTAACCCATAGGCAATTAACCTGAATAGAGACACACTTTCTTTAGCATTTCGGTCAAAAGGTGTACATGTGCCTTTCATTGGCTATGCTGCAGTTGCTAAAAGTCTATATTTCCATACATATTAGATGGAGATAACACATGATCAGTTAATCAGGTCACAGATGTTTTTCTGTCAGAGGACTCCGTGGCGCAACGGTAGCGCGTCTGACTCCAGATCAGAAGGTTGGGTGTTCAAATCACGTCGGGGTCAATGGATGGATTTTAATAATCAACATGCTGCAATATGAATGCATATGCACAGTAAATAAAGGAAGTTTTGTCTGTGGCTAAAGGCAAAATATCCAGCCAAATATCATCCCATGTAGCAACAGTACCACTGTTTTTAGCATACATGCACTGAAAACATGTGGACATTATAATGTGCTATCTTTCTAGTTAGGTCACAGATATCTTTATTGATAAGATTCTAAAGGAAAGAATTTCATAAGAGGCAAGAGATGAACCTGTTAGGCTTGTTAAGTGATGAAGGAATTTCAAGGGGCGTCGGTGGTGTAACGGTTAGCATGGTTGCCTTCAAAGCAGTCGATCTGGGTTGGATTCCCGGCCGACGCAGTTTTGCTGAACTCACTCCTATCGAAAAGTCTGCATTTGAGCAGGATCCATGAAGCAAAAGAGGTCATATATTTAGTCAAAAGACTATTCAATAGACCTACTAAATCTAGTCCAAGCTATTATCATCATCAGAGGTCAGAGCTGTCTATTTCTGCTTGGAATAGGATAGGGTGGTGATGCAATGAACGTTTGCCCAATACCTGCCAGCTTTAACCCATAGCCAATTAACCTGAATAGAGACACACTTTCTTTAGCATTTCGGTCAAAAGGTGTACATGTGCCTTTCATGGGCTATGCTGCAGTTGCTAAAAGTCTATATTTCCATACATATTAGATGGAGATAACACATGAGCAGTTAATCAGGTCACAGATGTTTTTCTGTCAGAGGACTCCGTGGCGCAACGGTAGCGCGTCTGACTCCAGATCAGAAGGTTGCGTGTTCAAATCACGTCGGGGTCAATGGATGGATTTTAATAATCAACATGCTGCAATATGAATGCATATGCACAGTAAATAAAGGAAGTTTTGTCTGTGGCTAAAGGCAAAATATCCAGCCAAATATCATCCCATGTAGCAACAGTACCACTGTTTTTAGCATACATGCACTGAAAACATGTGGACATTATAATGTGCTATCTTTCTAGTTAGGTCACAGATATCTTTATTGATAAGATTCTAAAGGAAAGAATTTCATAAGAGGCAAGAGATGAACCTGTTAGGCTTGTTAAGTGATGAAGGAATTTCAAGGGGCGTCGGTGGTGTAACGGTTAGCATGGTTGCCTTCCAAGCAGTCGATCCGGGTTCGATTCCCGGCCGACGCAGTTTTGCTGAACTCACTCCTATCGAAAAGTCTGCATTTGAGCAGGATCCATGAAGCAAAAGAGGTCATATATTTAGTCAAAAGACTATTCAATAGACCTACTAAATCTAGTCCAAGCTATTATCATCATCAGAGGTCAGAGCTGTCTATTTCTGCTTGGAATAGGATAGGGTGGTGATGCAATGAACGTTTGCCCAATACCTGCCAGCTTTAACCCATAGCCAATTAACCTGAATAGAGACACACTTTCTTTAGCATTTCGGTCAAAAGGTGTACATGTGCCTTTCATGGGCTATGCTGCAGTTGCTAAAAGTCTATATTTCCATACATATTAGATGGAGATAACACATGATCAGTTAATCAGGTCACAGATGTTTTTCTGTCAGAGGACTCCGTGGCGCAACGGTAGCGCGTCTGACTCCAGATCAGAAGGTTGCGTGTTCAAATCACGTCGGGGTCAATGGATGGATTTTAATAATCAACATGCTGCAATATGAATGCATATGCACAGTAAATAAAGGAAGTTTTGTCTGTGGCTAAAGGCAAAATATCCAGCCAAATATCATCCCATGTAGCAACAGTACCACTGTTTTTAGCATACATGCACTGAAAACATGTGGACATTATAATGTGCTATCTTTCTAGTTAGGTCACAGATATCTTTATTGATAAGATTCTAAAGGAAAGAATTTCATAAGAGGCAAGAGATGAACCTGTTAGGCTTGTTAAGTGATGAAGGAATTTCAAGGGGCGTCGGTGGTGTAACGGTTAGCATGGTTGCCTTCCAAGCAGTCGATCCGGGTTCGATTCCCGGCCGACGCAGTTTTGCTGAACTCACTCCTATCGAAAAGTCTGCATTTGAGCAGGATCCATGAAGCAAAAGAGGTCATATATTTAGTCAAAAGACTATTCAATAGACCTACTAAATCTAGTCCAAGCTATTATCATCATCAGAGGTCAGAGCTGTCTATTTCTGCTTGGAATAGGATAGGGTGGTGATGCAATGAACGTTTGCCCAATACCTGCCAGCTTTAACCCATAGCCAATTAACCTGAATAGAGACACACTTTCTTTAGCATTTCGGTCAAAAGGTGTACATGTGCCTTTCATGGGCTATGCTGCAGTTGCTAAAAGTCTATATTTCCATACATATTAGATGGAGATAACACATGATCAGTTAATCAGGTCACAGATGTTTTTCTGTCAGAGGACTCCGTGGCGCAACGGTAGCGCGTCTGACTCCAGATCAGAAGGTTGCGTGTTCAAATCACGTCGGGGTCAATGGATGGATTTTAATAATCAACATGCTGCAATATGAATGCATATGCACAGTAAATAAAGGAAGTTTTGTCTGTGGCTAAAGGCAAAATATCCAGCCAAATATCATCCCATGTAGCAACAGTACCACTGTTTTTAGCATACATGCACTGAAAACATGTGGACATTATAATGTGCTATCTTTCTAGTTAGGTCACAGATATCTTTATTGATAAGATTCTAAAGGAAAGAATTTCATAAGAGGCAAGAGATGAACCTGTTAGGCTTGTTAAGTGATGAAGGAATTTCAAGGGGCGTCGGTGGTGTAACGGTTAGCATGGTTGCCTTCCAAGCAGTCGATCCGGGTTCGATTCCCGGCCGACGCAGTTTTGCTGAACTCACTCCTATCGAAAAGTCTGCATTTGAGCAGGATCCATGAAGCAAAAGAGGTCATATATTTAGTCAAAAGACTATTCAATAGACCTACTAAATCTAGTCCAAGCTATTATCATCATCAGAGGTCAGAGCTGTCTATTTCTGCTTGGAATAGGATAGGGTGGTGATGCAATGAACGTTTGCCCAATACCTGCCAGCTTTAACCCATAGCCAATTAACCTGAATAGAGACACACTTTCTTTAGCATTTCGGTCAAAAGGTGTACATGTGCCTTTCATGGGCTATGCTGCAGTTGCTAAAAGTCTATATTTCCATACATATTAGATGGAGATAACACATGAGCAGTTAATCAGGTCACAGATGTTTTTCTGTCAGAGGACTCCGTGGCGCAACGGTAGCGCGTCTGACTCCAGATCAGAAGGTTGCGTGTTCAAATCACGTCGGGGTCAATGGATGGATTTTAATAATCAACATGCTGCAATATGAATGCATATGCACAGTAAATAAAGGAAGTTTTGTCTGTGGCTAAAGGCAAAATATCCAGCCAAATATCATCCCATGTAGCAACAGTACCACTGTTTTTAGCATACATGCACTGAAAACATGTGGACATTATAATGTGCTATCTTTCTAGTTAGGTCACAGATATCTTTATTGATAAGATTCTAAAGGAAAGAATTTCATAAGAGGCAAGAGATGAACCTGTTAGGCTTGTTAAGTGATGAAGGAATTTCAAGGGGCGTCGGTGGTGTAACGGTTAGCATGGTTGCCTTCCAAGCAGTCGATCCGGGTTCGATTCCCGGCCGACGCAGTTTTGCTGAACTCACTCCTATCGAAAAGTCTGCATTTGAGCAGGATCCATGAAGAAAAAGAGGTCATATATTTAGTCAAAAGACTATTCAATAGACCTACTAAATCTAGTCCAAGCTATTATCATCATCAGAGGTCAGAGCTGTCTATTTCTGCTTGGAATAGGATAGGGTGGTGATGCAATGAACGTTTGCCCAATACCTGCCAGCTTTAACCCATAGCCAATTAACCTGAATAGAGACACACTTTCTTTAGCATTTCGGTCAAAAGGTGTACATGTGCCTTTCATGGGCTATGCTGCAGTTGCTAAAAGTCTATATTTCCATACATATTAGATGGAGATAACACATGATCAGTTAATCAGGTCACAGATGTTTTTCTGTCAGAGGACTCCGTGGAGCAACGGTAGCGCGTCTGACTCCAGATCAGAAGGTTGCGTGTTCAAATCACGTCGGGGTCAATGGATGGATTTTAATAATCAACATGCTGCAATATGAATGCATATGCACAGTAAATAAAGGAAGTTTTGTCTGTGGCTAAAGGCAAAATATCCAGCCAAATATCATCCCATGTAGCAACAGTACCACTGTTTTTAGCATACATGCACTGAAAACATGTGGACATTATAATGTGCTATCTTTCTAGTTAGGTCACAGATATCTTTATTGATAAGATTCTAAAGGAAAGAATTTCATAAGAGGCAAGAGATGAACCTGTTAGGCTTGTTAAGTGATGAAGGAATTTCAAGGGGCGTCGGTGGTGTAACGGTTAGCATGGTTGCTTTCCAAGCAGTCGATCCGGGTTCGATTCCCGGCCGACGCAGTTTTGCTGAACTCACTCCTATCGAAAAGTCTGCATTTGAGCAGGATCCATGAAGCAAAAGAGGTCATATATTTAGTCAAAAGACTATTCAATAGACCTACTAAATCTAGTCCAAGCTATTATCATCATCAGAGGTCAGAGCTGTCTATTTCTGCTTGGAATAGGATAGGGTGGTGATGCAATGAACGTTTGCCCAATACCTGCCAGCTTTAACCCATAGCCAATTAACCTGAATAGAGACACACTTTCTTTAGCATTTCGGTCAAAAGGTGTACATGTGCCTTTCATGGGCTATGCTGCAGTTGCTAAAAGTCTATATTTCCATACATATTAGATGGAGATAACACATGAGCAGTTAATCAGGTCACAGATGTTTTTCTGTCAGAGGACTCTGTGGCGCAACGGTAGCGCGTCTGACTCCAGATCAGAAGGTTGCGTGTTCAAATCACGTCGGGGTCAATGGATGGATTTTAATAATCAACATGCTGCAATATGAATGCATATGCACAGTAAATAAAGGAAGTTTTGTCTGTGGCTAAAGGCAAAATATCCAGCCAAATATCATCCCATGTAGCAACAGTACCAGTGTTTTTAGCATACATGCACTGAAAACATGTGGACATTATAATGTGCTATCTTTCTAGTTAGGTCACAGATATCTTTATTGATAAGATTCTAAAGGAAAGAATTTCATAAGAGGCAAGAGATGAACCTGTTAGGCTTGTTAAGTGATGAAGGAATTTCAAGGGGCGTCGGTGGTGTAACGGTTAGCATGGTTGCCTTCCAAGCAGTCGATCCGGGTTCGATTCCCGGCCGACGCAGTTTTGCTGAACTCACTCCTATCGAAAAGTCTGCATTTGAGCAGGATCCATGAAGCAAAAGAGGTCATATATTTAGTCAAAAGACTATTCAATAGACCTACTAAATCTAGTCCAAGCTATTATCATCATCAGAGGTCAGAGCTGTCTATTTCTGCTTGGAATAGGATAGGGTGGTGATGCAATGAACGTTTGCCCAATACCTGCCAGCTTTAACCCATAGCCAATTAACCTGAATAGAGACACACTTTCTTTAGCATTTCGGTCAAAAGGTGTACATGTGCCTTTCATGGGCTATGCTGCAGTTGCTAAAAGTCTATATTTCCATACATATTAAATGGAGATAACACATGATCAGTTAATCAGGTCACAGATGTTTTTCTGTCAGAGGACTCCGTGGCGCAACGGTAGCGCGTCTGACTCCAGATCAGAAGGTTGCGTGTTCAAATCACGTCGGGGTCAATGGATGGATTTTAATAATCAACATGCTGCAATATGAATGCATATGCACAGTAAATAAAGGAAGTTTTGTCTGTGGCTAAAGGCAAAATATCCAGCCAAATATCATCCCATGTAGCAACAGTACCAGTGTTTTTAGCATACATGCACTGAAAACATGTGGACATTATAATGTGCTATCTTTCTAGTTAGGTCACAGATATCTTTATTGATAAGATTCTAAAGGAAAGAATTTCATAAGAGGCAAGAGATGAACCTGTTAGGCTTGTTAAGTGATGAAGGAATTTCAAGGGGCGTCGGTGGTGTAACGGTTAGCATGGTTGCCTTCCAAGCAGTCGATCCGGGTTCGATTCCCGGCCGACGCAGTTTTGCTGAACTCACTCCTATCGAAAAGTCTGCATTTGAGCAGGATCCATGAAGCAAAAGAGGTCATATATTTAGTCAAAAGACTATTCAATAGACCTACTAAATCTAGTCCAAGCTATTATCATCATCAGAGGTCAGAGCTGTCTATTTCTGCTTGGAATAGGATAGGGTGGTGATGCAATGAACGTTTGCCCAATACCTGCCAGCTTTAACCCATAGCCAATTAACCTGAATAGAGACACACTTTCTTTAGCATTTCGGTCAAAAGGTGTACATGTGCCTTTCATGGGCTATGCTGCAGTTGCTAAAAGTCTATATTTCCATACATATTAAATGGAGATAACACATGATCAGTTAATCAGGTCACAGATGTTTTTCTGTCAGAGGACTCCGTGGCGCAACGGTAGCGCGTCTGACTCCAGATCAGAAGGTTGCGTGTTCAAATCACGTCGGGGTCAATGGATGTATTTTAATAATCAACATGCTGCAATATGAATGCATATGCACAGTAAATAAAGGAAGTTTTGTCTGTGGCTAAAGGCAAAATATCCAGCCAAATATCATCCCATGTAGCAACAGTACCACTGTTTTTAGCATACATGCACTGAAAACATGTGGACATTATAATGTGCTATCTTTCTAGTTAGGTCACAGATATCTTTATTGATAAGATTCTAAAGGAAAGAATTTCATAAGAGGCAAGAGATGAACCTGTTAGGCTTGTTAAGTGATGAAGGAATTTCAAGGGGCGTCGGTGGTGTAACGGTTAGCATGGTTGCCTTCCAAGCAGTCGATCCGGGTTCGATTCCCGGCCGACGCAGTTTTGCTGAACTCACTCCTATCGAAAAGTCTGCATTTGAGCAGGATCCATGAAGCAAAAGAGGTCATATATTTAGTCAAAAGACTATTCAATAGACCTACTAAATCTAGTCCAAGCTATTATCATCATCAGAGGTCAGAGCTGTCTATTTCTGCTTGGAATAGGATAGGGTGGTGATGCAATGAACGTTTGCCCAATACCTGCCAGCTTTAACCCATAGCCAATTAACCTGAATAGAGACACACTTTCTTTAGCATTTCGGTCAAAAGGTGTACATGTGCCTTTCATGGGCTATGCTGCAGTTGCTAAAAGTCTATATTTCCATACATATTAGATGGAGATAACACATGAGCAGTTAATCAGGTCACAGATGTTTTTCTGTCAGAGGACTCCGTGGCGCAACGGTAGCGCGTCTGACTCCAGATCAGAAGGTTGCGTGTTCAAATCACGTCGGGGTCAATGGATGGATTTTAATAATCAACATGCTGCAATATGAATGCATATGCACAGTAAATAAAGGAAGTTTTGTCTGTGGCTAAAGGCAAAATATCCAGCCAAATATCATCCCATGTAGCAACAGTACCACTGTTTTTAGCATACATGCACTGAAAACATGGGGACATTATAATGTGCTATCTTTCTAGTTAGGTCACAGATATCTTTATTGAAAAGATTCTAAAGGAAAGAATTTCATAAGAGGCAAGAGATGAACCTGTTAGGCTTGTTAAGTGATGAAGGAATTTCAAGGGGCGTCGGTGGTGTAACGGTTAGCATGGTTGCCTTCCAAGCAGTCGATCCGGGTTCGATTCCCGGCCGACGCAGTTTTGCTGAACTCACTCCTATCGAAAAGTCTGCATTTGAGCAGGATCCATGAAGCAAAAGAGGTCATATATTTAGTCAAAAGACTATTCAATAGACCTACTAAATCTAGTCCAAGCTATTATCATCATCAGAGGTCAGAGCTGTCTATTTCTGCTTGGAATAGGATAGGGTGGTGATGCAATGAACGTTTGCCCAATACCTGCCAGCTTTAACCCATAGCCAATTAACCTGAATAGAGACACACTTTCTTTAGCATTTCGGTCAAAAGGTGTACATGTGCCTTTCATGGGCTATGCTGCAGTTGCTAAAAGTCTATATTTCCATACATATTAAATGGAGATAACACATGATCAGTTAATCAGGTCACAGATGTTTTTCTGTCAGAGGACTCCGTGGCGCAACGGTAGCGCGTCTGACTCCAGATCAGAAGGTTGCGTGTTCAAATCACGTCGGGGTCAATGGATGGATTTTAATAATCAACATGCTGCAATATGAATGCATATGCACAGTAAATAAAGGAAGTTTTGTCTGTGGCTAAAGGCAAAATATCCAGCCAAATATCATCCCATGTAGCAACAGTACCACTGTTTTTAGCATACATGCACTGAAAACATGTGGACATTATAATGTGCTATCTTTCTAGTTAGGTCACAGATATCTTTATTAGGGACCTTTAGCAACTACGTTAAAGCTCATTAAACGCAGACGTAGCCTATCCCTTTAGCACTGCTACGTCTGCGTTTATTGGCCTACGTCGGGTTTGCTAAAGGTCCCTAGTGATAAGATTCTAAAGGAAAGAATTTCATAAGAGGCAAGAGATGAACCTGTTAGGCTTGTTAAGTGATGAAGGAATTTCAAGGGGCGTCGGTGGTGTAACGGTTAGCATGGTTGCCTTCCAAGCAGTCGATCCGGGTTCGATTCCCGGCCGACGCAGTTTTGCTGAACTCACTCCTATCGAAAAGTCTGCATTTGAGCAGGATCCATGAAGCAAAAGAGGTCATATATTTAGTCAAAAGACTATTCAATAGACCTACTAAATCTAGTCCAAGCTATTATCATCATCAGAGGTCAGAGCTGTCTATTTCTGCTTGGAATAGGATAGGGTGGTGATGCAATGACGTTTGCCCAATACCTGCCAGCTTTAACCCATAGCCAATTAACCTGAATAGAGACACACTTTCTTTAGCATTTCGGTCAAAAGGTGTACATGTGCCTTTCATGGGCTATGCTGCAGTTGCTAAAAGTCTATATTTCCATACATATTAAATGGAGATAACACATGATCAGTTAATCAGGTCACAGATGTTTTTCTGTCAGAGGACTCCGTGGCACAACGGTAGCGCGTCTGACTCCAGATCAGAAGGTTGCGTGTTCAAATCACGTCGGGGTCAATGGATGGATTTTAATAATCAACATGCTGCAATATGAATGCATATGCACAGTAAATAAAGGAAGTTTTGTCTGTGGCTAAAGGCAAAATATCCAGCCAAATATCATCCCATGTAGCAACAGTACCAGTGTTTTTAGCATACATGCACTGAAAACATGTGGACATTATAATGTGCTATCTTTCTAGTTAGGTCACAGATATCTTTATTGATAAGATTCTAAAGGAAAGAATTTCATAAGACCTACTAAATCTAGTCCAAGCTATTATCATCATCAGAGGTCAATGCCAGTTTTGTCTCTGGCTATTTCTATCTCAAAGCCGTACTTCATGTCCGCCTGTAAAAGAAAATCTAAGCAAAATCGTTCAGTCTTAAACCCGCAGGTCTCGGTACCCCTCCATGGACAGTCAGGGCGCACACAGATTGAAGAAACAGCGTCAAAAGGGAGTCCAGGTTGCCTCCAGAATGACTCCCCTCTTTAGGGGAGCCCAGGCTGCTCGTGACACTCCTAAGTGACTCCCTGGCCTACCTAAAGGAGCCACCTGGGGGAGTCACATAGTTCCCTGACTCACCTAAGGGAGTTACATGAGGACCTGGGCTCCCCTAAAGAGGGGAGTCATTCTGGAGGCAACCTGGACGCGGTTTCTTTTCTCTGTGCAGTCGGGACAGGTACTCAGCCCTATTTATAGGAGAGCTGGGGCTTTAACCCAGCGATTCATCTCACCTCATTTTCACCGACCTCCTTTTACAATGTTGGCAGCCATTTCATCCTTTTATCATCAGTGTCCCTTTTCCAGAGAGCCCCGATGGTTTTCCTGCCCCCAATAATCAGTCCATTTAGAATAAGGGAAAAAAGTTAATTGCAGCTAACTGCAGAAAACTCTGCCTCTCCTTGTCGATTTCATTTTCTCTGCTGATGGCTCTTTTCCTTGTTGGGAGTGAGAATGAGGAATCAAATCCGCATCCCTATAGGAAAAGCCACTCGAAACTAATTCAATGTAGACACAATGAAAAAAGCTCACTATACATAAAAATGTTGATGTTTGATTTCTCTATTAGTGCCTCTTATGTCAAATGACTCGGGCATAATTGAAATTTCGATGTCACATGATATGATATTTGTAATTATAATAATGTAATTATGATCTATGTGAAAATGGGAGAAATGTTTACCTTTCTTTTATTTTAGACATAATGTATACACAGCTTGTTTCCACATCAAAACTTGTTTTGATATCCCCATACCTAATACTTACATTATTATATATGTAGAGCGTTTGCTGAGAAATCACATTTTGAATATTTTATGGAAGAGGCCAGGTAAATGTTCTTCCCTATTCTGATTGGCTTAGAACACATTAAATTTACCCTTGAGCAACTTGAATAGTTGCTCAAGGGTGACATGTTCACATCCTTGGAAATTTACCTAGATCCTCATAATACAGGCTGGTAATTCTCGCAACTAGCTTCGATTTGCAAAAAAAGCTACGATTCGAGCCTCTCACAAGGTGGATCTGCCATTTGTACAAAGAAGAGTTAGCCTGCACTGCCATAAATAGGGTGATTAAGCAAATCCCTTTGCCACCAATGCATGTACTGTTGGTCAATGCACTCTTTTCAGTTAGACCCAGCATGCACTTGATGACAGTGCATGTTTATGGCACCAGAAGGTGCCAGCCACTCACAACCCACATGTCTCATCCTATAAAATGGCCGTCACAGGTAAAGGTCAGAGGGTCACCTTTGGACGATGGAGCCACATCAAGGGCAGGTGACAATTCAATTTGTTAGCCTACAAAGGAACAGATGGCAAGCCCCACCTCCCTAATGCACTAAAAAGCTTCCTTCGGCTTGACTTACCTCTGCTGGGCAGGGCAGGGAAATAGCCACATCAACAGCACCTGAAGGGCCACTGTGCGGGGTTTAGGGTTTCCTTTCATGTCATAAAACTTTGGAATGTTTCCAATTTTGGCTTGGGTTATCTGTGCATTTCCTCCGCTCAAAGATAGTATTGTTCTGCTAAAGGTGTATGCAGTCGTTTGTTTCTTTAAATTGGAATTAACATTAAAGCGACATTCTACGGAGCATTCTGACCAAGGGTCTACATGTGTATCGTAATTGTCTACACTGTAAAAGAAATAGTTAAAATAACGGAGATTCACTGGCACCACTGCGTGCCGGACTTTCACAGTAAAAATAACGGTCACTGTTGTTTCACGTTCTCCATAGTTTTAACAGTGAAAGTCCAGCACCCAGTGGTGCCAGTGCATCTCTGTTATTGGGAATATGGAACATCACTGTCATTTTAATACAGTGCCTAAACAATAATTATAATGGTATTTTGTGTAATTCAATTCATTTATCCCAGTTTTTTTCAGTTCATTTATCCCCCTATACCCAACTCGACGTTCAATATGGATGTATGCCGGATTCGGTACCATGTCCGTGCTTCATGACACTTTGTAATGCAAGACCATAAGTAGAAGACACTCTAGGATGGCTACACAGCAAACCTTACAGCTGTGTCTGTGTATATATTTCTTATCACCATAAAAATGGTGTTCATAGCATCCATGAAAATCTTCTTATGAACCAAACTACCACCTGGTATGATAACACTGAACACAAATTAAACATAGCTTCACCGTAAACTAAACTGTAAACTAAACTGTGTTTCACTGTAAAATAAACTGTGTTTCATCGTACTGGATTACAGATATTCAAAGTAAAAGTGATAGACTTTACACTGCCGCACCGTAATCCCATTTATGATGATCCACCACAACATTTTTTATTGATTCTTTGTGTATTTAACAGAATTTATTTTACAGTGTATTGAAGCGCAGGTGTCTGAATGCTCAATCTCGTTATCAAATTTAATGTCTCATAAGAGCACAGACCGAGGGTAACAATGACGTAAAATTATGGTAACCTATGTTTGTACTGAACTGACCCTTATTAGATTAACATGAAAATCTAATTAAAATACTGTGATGATTCAAAGTACCAATTATTGATTATATGTAATAAAAGCTGCGTCGGCCGGGAATCGAACCCGGATCGACTGCTTGGAAGGCAACCATGCTAACCGTTACACCACCGACGCCTTGTGGTGGTTACAGGAGACTGCTTGATCTAATCCCATCAAATCCATTCACCTCCAGGTATGTCTGTGGTTTGTGGTGCAAGAACCAAACTTCTGCAGCGTGATCCACAGGCTATCAGAGCTTTGGGAGACTTGCCAGTGGGTTGCAGAAGTGAATGCATTTATCTATGTACCAGTATGAATGAAGAGTATTTATGATCAAATATATATAAGCTGAGAGTTATAGCGGAGAATTAGGTTTCCAGGGCAAGCCTTTGGTCTGCCCCCCCCCCCCGCACACACACCTGACACACATACATAGACATTAGACATGGTCCCCATGCTGCTAGCGAGACCAAGAATAATCCTGATTTTCTAGAAATACCAAGTAGGGGAAAAAACGATAAATTACAGTTTTGTGAATTTATAAGTTTAGGTTATATCAAATAATTATAGAAGAACAATTGTGATAATCCTCTAAAACTGACATTGGTATTCTAAGTATCCAAGTGAGACGCTTGTCAAATTTACACAGATATACTGTAGGCATCATACGTGGCAGACTGTTTATATTAAATATTTACGACCTGCTTGGCTACTGGAGCAGTCGGGTTTACTGGAGCAGTGTAGCATTCATTGAAGCTGCTGTTGCTCCCTGGTGATATAAAATGGAGACATTATTGAGCAATGGCTACTGGACCAGCTGTATTCTAAAGAACATTCTGCTATTGAGATAGCCTAGCCCTCAATAATATTAAATGATCTCTTGATATTAGAAATCTTTTGAATATGATTATATGATAACCCATGCATGACAGCAATCAGTTTAACAAAACTGCGTCAGCCGGGAATCGAACCCGGATCGACTGCTTGGAAGGCAACCATGCTAACCGTTACACCACCGACGCTTCTTGAAAATTGATTGATTGTTTGATCATGTTATATAAACTTATCAATTCTAACCATGAACCAGTAAATGTCTATACACAGAGCCAGATGTTCGCATATAAGTTCATTGATATATCAAGGACCAAATATGAAGTAGAAATTAGACAAAACACAAAAGCCAGATTGGAAGAATACCATAAGGACTCAATGTATCAATTTGTACATCATATCATTATGTTGGTTAATTACTTTTGGATTAGTTTTAGCAAAATTGCGTCGGCCGGGAATCGAACCCGGATCGACTGCTTGGAAGGCAACCATGCTAACCGTTACACCACCGACGCCTTGTGGTGGTTACAGGGACTGCTTGATCTAATTCACCTATTTATAGGTATGTGGTTTGTGGTACAATAGGGACCTTTAGCAACCACGTAAAAGCTATATAAACAAGACGTAGCAGTGCTGAAAGGATATGTGGGAGACTTGACCCTGGTTTGCAGATTTATTCATTCACCTAAGGAAGAATATAGAGTATTTATCATCAATAGTATTAGCTTAGCTTCAGACGTTGAGAGTTAGGTTTCAAGAACAATCCTTTGGTCTGTACCCTCCTCCCTCACCTCTATCTCTCTCCCTCACACACACACCATACCGTAGGCCATCCGCTAAACAGAATCCCCATGCTACTGGCAAGACCAAGTACAGGATTCCTGATTTTCCAGAAATACCAAGCAAGGGAAAAGACGATTTATCGCAGCATGTAACTCACTATGTGATGCATTTTTGGGCACATTAATAATGGAACAACAATCGTGCTAATACTATAAAACTGACATTAGTATTCTAAGTATCCAAGTGAAAGGCTTGTCAAAGTCATACAGATATACTGTAGGCGTCACACGTGGCAGACTGTTTATATTAAGTATTTATTACCTGCTTGGCTACTGGAGCAGTCGGGTTTACTGGAGCAGTGTGGTACTCAGTGAAGACGCTGTTGCCCCCTGGTGTTAGAATCTGGAGACATTATTAGGCAATACAATAGGTGTTGCACCAGCTGTATCCCAAAGTATTGGCTCCCATACATTTAGACCTGGATAATATAGTTAGATGTACTGATATTGATAATCCTTTGAATCAATTTCATAGTATTCTCTCCCTGCGTTATATGAAGTATATAATCATTTCTGACAATGATTAACTGAGTAAAACTGCATCGACCGGGAATCGAACCCGGATCGACTGCTTGGAAGGCAACCATGCTAACCTTTACACCACCGACGCCTGTTGAAGATTCAATCATTGTTCGATTATCTTATTTAAACTATTCAATGCATACCATGAACCAGTACATGTTTATATGTAGAGCCAGGTTTTGTATGAAGTTTGAATTCATTGATATATCAAGTGGCAGCCTTGAGGTAGAGAATAACCAATGCTAAGGCCAAAAGAATAATGGTGTCTCACAAACATAGTCCAAAAATAGGGAAGATATGTTGGATTATTAGATATCTTTTCTTTCTTTAACCTTAGATGTACCAGTTTTTGGTTATAAATAGAAGTAGACAATGTTTAATGGGCTATGTCAGGTTTGCTACAGGTATCTTCTACTATATAGATTCAATGTATCAATTTGTACTTATACCACAGTTGGGTGAAAAGATAAAAGGACACAGCTGTTTGTTTAATACATAGAAAACGATCCCCACTGGTGTGGCAAACAATCAAGGAGCAACAAAGGAGTTTAGTAGTGGCATAAGTCAGGTATATAGTTAGGTATGACCAGCTGTATCTATAAATGTTATGAGCCTTGGACAATGGTAATTATCCACTGCCGGCGCCTCGCACAATCACCCTGTCCTTAGCTTATAACACTTATACAGCAAGTCACTTGTACCTTATCTATTATATAGACATTATCCAATAATCAATTAAGGATTAGTTGTAGCAAAATTGCGTCGGCCGGGAATCGAACCCGGATCGACTGCTTGGAAGGCAACCATGCTAACCGTTACACCACCGCCGCCTGCTGGTTGTTACTGGAGACGGCTTGATGTGTGCCACCAAATATATTCACCTCCTGATATGTTTCTGGTTTGTGATACCAGAATGCAACTTGTGCAGTGTGACATACAGGCATTGGAGTTTTGGGAGATCTAATCCCGAGTAACTGCCGAAGAAGTAAACACATTTCTCTCTTAATAGTTCATAACAAAGAGTATTTGTAACAAAATGTAACTGAACATTACATACCGTATTTCCCCTTTTATAAGCCTGGGCTTGTATTGATTTCAAATGGTAAATTGACCCGGCTTATAAATGGGGCAGGCTTATATTCGAGGCAGGCTTATATTCTTTTCATGTCCTATATATTTTCTTTAATTAAAAGAGCCACTATGTCTGAAATTCGCGTATATATTCATTATATTTACACATTTTTTCTGGTAACTGTTTATGATATCATGACAAATTAAAAAATTGTTAGAATCTGAAAACATTATTGGGCAATAGCTGTTGCACCAGCTGTATTCCAAAGTATTGGCTCCTATCCATTTAGACTTGGATAATATAATTACATGTACTGATATTAATAATCCTTTGAATCAATTTCATAGTATTCTCTCCCTGCGGTATACCCAGCATAGCACTATGCACGTATAAAACCCGGGAGGAGAGGACCGGTTTCCCAGGCGGGAGTTGCTCGCCGTCCCCTCTAGGAGGCGCCAGCGGCGCCCTGGGAGTAGTTCCCCGACCTGCCGCATGACATTAGCGCCACCGTGACGTCATGCGGTCATGTCGCCTAGCAACATTCCTTTTGATGACGGTGCACTATAATAACCCACCCTGGAGTAACGGTCATCAGTTGACCACAGCAGTTCCTCCAGTAGGGTCGTCACCCGAGTCTCCAAATATTTTAAATTTGTACGGGTCGTCAACGGAGTTTTTGTTCGATGTTAGGGTGGCCTGCCCACTCGGATGATTTCATATTAAAACAGACCTTGAACGGTATTGAAAGGTCTTATGATAAAACTAAGAAGTCTGTTCGTTACCCATTCTCTCCCTCAGATATTCTGGCTATTAGGGCCATGTTGGATTTAACCTCTCATACTGATATTATATTTTGGATTTCAGTTGTTCTTGGATACAGATGCCTTCTGCGGATCTGCCACATGACAGCTTCCCAGCACAATACTGGCGTTACAAGTTTGCTGCCATTGGAAGGGTCTATCCGTATTAATATTAAGTCTAGCAAGACTGATCAATTCTCTAGGGATAATTTCTTTGTTTTCTTGCAGGATGTACCTGGATCCCCTTGGTGTATAAGGGAATTTTTATTGGACATTATTAAGGTTTCTTCACCTGCTGACCCCCTTTTGTACGATAGGGTGGGTGGCTTGGTGTTCCCATTGACCTATGAGGAAGTTTATTCTAGGTTAAAGGCCTGTGCAGTTAGGTTGCAGCTTCCAGTCGACAGGGTGTCTACTCATTTGCTGAGGTATGGTGGTTCTACTCTGTTAAAGGATCTAGGCGTTCCAGTGGAGTCCATCATGCGTAGGGGCAATTGGCGCGCTTCGGCGGTGAGGAGGTATTTATTTGCACCAGTCTGTACCTGAAATGACAGCGCTGGAGCATGCCCCTTGTAAATTCTTTTCTTCTTTCTTGTAATGTTCCATTGTGTGTGTGGAGGTTTTGGCTGAGTTTAGTGCTATATATTTCCACCACACTAATGTCTCGTGTTTTATTATTATATTTGTATATATTAATTATATACTCTCAACTTACCGGTAGTAGCTATTAATTATATTATATTAATCTAGAGTACCGGTAAATCATCTAATGTAGATCTAATCCTCTCAGGGCCCGAGTGCCCATACTATAATAATTATTGTATTATAACATAATTGTTATCTCCCCCCTCTCAGACCTTTATACCCAGCATAGCACTATGCACGTATAAAACCCAGGAGGAGAGGAGCGGTTTCCCAGGCGGGAGTTGCTCGCCGTCCCCTCTAGGAGGCGCCAGCGGCGCCCTGGGAGTAGTTCCCCGACCCGCCGCATGACATCAGCGCCACCGTGACGTCATGCGGTCATGTCGCCTAGCAACATTCCTTTTGATAACGGTGCACTATAATAACCCACCCTGGAGTAACGGTCATCAGTTGACCACAGCAGTTCCTCCAGTAGGGTCGTCACCCGAGTCTCCAAATATTTTAAATAACCCCCCATGGCATGAACACACCTGGGTGGAGGGACTACTTTAGTAACATAACCATCCTCCAGCTCTTACTTAACGATATCACACATTTCAGAATAAAAAGGGTCTTCCAGAATGGTCTTATAATTTTCACACGTGTAAGAGGTATCACAACCCTCATCTACAATAGCAAAGCCCTGGAGGACCCCCTCCCAAATAAATTTAGCCTCTTCCTTCCTACCCACACACACATTGGCACTGCCAGAGATGTATGGGGCAAACCTGCAAGGCTTAAGTTGAGCTTTTTCAGAACCAATATAATGAATACAGTTGCAAGAGCCACTAAGGCAATCGTCATACACATGTACCGTAGGCATAGAACCTACACTATCAATGGAAAATAATACTGGAGGAATCCTCTGATGACGACCTTCCACGGGCATACGCTGGCGAAGGCTGTCTTGCCCGTCTCCGGCCTCTGCTCGTCGCCCCTGCACCGCTGCTACTCGGGAGACGACCCTCGGGACTTGCATGACGACCCTCGGATTCCTTGGCCTCTGTCAGCTTCTCGAGGTGGTCTTGTACGGTAGACACCATCCTCGCAAGGCAATCAAAACCTCCCTCGACCCTCGCCAGACGACCCTCCGATTCTGCTAGCGCTGCTTGAGTCCTTTGTAAAATAATTCCCGAGCTGACCACGCCCCCTTCTTCCACATCTGGACACGCCCCCGCCTTGCTGCCTTCTTACCGGCCTTCTTTGGCGACTTTCTAGGCGCCATGACTCACAAAAACTCCGTTGACGACCCGTACAAATTTAAAATATTTGGAGACTCGGGTGACGACCCTACTGGAGGATCTGCTGTGGTCAACTGATGACCGTTACTCCAGGGCGGGTTATTATAGTGCACCGTCATCAAAAGGAATGTTGCTAAAATATTTGACCCGGCTTATAAATGGGGCAGGCTTATATTCGAGGCAGGCTTATATTCTTTTCATGTCCTATATATTTTCTTTAATTAAAAGAGCCACTATGTCTAAAATTCGCGTATATATTCATTATATTTACACATTTTTTCTGGTAACTGTTTATGATATCATGACAAATTAAAAAATTGTTAGAATCTGAAAACATTATTGGGCAATAGCTGTTGCACCAACTGTATTCCAAAGTATTGGCTCCTATCCATTTAGACTTGGATAATATAATTACATGTACTGATATTAATAATCCTTTGAATCAATTTCATAGTATTCTCTCCCTGCGGTATATGAAGTATATAACTATTTTTGACAATGATTAATTGAGCAAAACTGCGTCAGCCGGGATTCTAACCCGGATCGACTGCTTGGAAGGCAACCATGCTAACCGTTACACCACCGACGCCTGCTGGCTGCTACAGGAGACTGCTTGATGTAATCCCATCAAATTCACCTTATGACATCTTTATACTTCATGATGCATAGATAGGGACCTTTTGTAAGCTTGATGCACCTAGATAAACACAGACTTAGCCATGCTAAGAGCATGTGCATGCTGAGATCCCGGTCAGTACACTCCACAAGCTGAGGTTTAGTAATACTACCTAGGGTAGATTCAACTCTAGTCAGATATATACCTTGAGACGGACACTTGATTTTGTGGTTATTCAAGCATTTTTAGCTCTTTGTTTGTGAACAATAGTAAAGTTTATGCATTTTTTTTTCCAAAATCCAAACACTAAAAGTTTTGTACATGAATAACATCAAATGTCACTGTCCATCACAGGGTATGTGTCAGACTCATGGTGAATCTACCCTATACAGTGTGGGTAACTCATGTCTACCATCTCCTGTTAACTTGGCCAATATTGACAATCTGAATGGAATTAGATGCTACAAACGTGCCAGGTCTCAATCATATCATAATTAAGTAATGCCCTGAGTATTCAGTTACTAGTTATATAGTTACAATGCAGAAAATTATCAGCTTTTGGCTTTGTCTACACTCTCCTATGCAGTGCCCCTGGATTGCCGAAATAAACATAATATTTCTCGCTAAATTAAGAACAAAGAGTATTCTTTTCAAAATATAACCTTAGATGCTGAGAATAACGTTTCAATGACTTAAATCCTTAAATGACGATAAAAGTCGGACTAGACTGATCTCTGTCCTTGTGAATAGCATATGAATGTAATTGACCCAGCCACCCATCAAATAAGCCTTAGTGCAACTGTATTATGCTCATGCATGCTCTCTGTCATCTCATCGGGTGGCTCAAACTAATGTATTATGTAGAAGGTTATAATCAAGATTGTATCATTCAAGATCCATTATAACTACAATATACAATATATAATTGATGTCCAGCTAAGGACATTATCATTAGTGGTGTTGTTTATTGTAATTATCATGGACCTTGATGGATACATAGTAATAGTATATATGGTATATATAGTTAGGCCCAAAAAAAAGGTTTGTTTCAGGTAACATGGGAGGAAAATGTAGGGTCGGTAGGTCGGATTTTTTCCTAATTTGTTTTTTAAACATGAAAGTACCAACCAACTTTTTGGAATACCCCAAAATAGACCAAAAAAGGGTAAAAATGCGAAAATTTCTCCAAAATTGCATTAAAAAACGTAGGGTCGGCCCTGTTTTGATAGGGTCGGTCGGGTGACCCGAAACAAACCTTTTATTTTTTTAGGCCTAGGGAATAAAAGTATAATATTAAACATACTTCCTGCATGCCATTTCTTGTGCTTTCTACCATTTTTATTGCTTTCTACCTTTTTTGACAACCAGTTATTAATGTAGATTCAATGTTCTGTGACCACCGGGTAAGGGCCCGGTTTTGGTTGTTTTACCCTGAATTCCTTAATAATTGTCCGATTTACAAACCGTAAAAACTGTCAAATAGCAATATTTTCCAGAAAAAAAGAAATAGAGGGACCCGGCACTGTTTTGCTAGACCCGGTCGGCTATACCGGAAACAAACGTGTTTTCTTTTTGCCTAGTGTGACGATGAGTGTTGACTAGTTTAGTGTATGATATGCAAGGAAACGATCCAACTCAGGTTTAGGTGAACTTTGACGATATTTAATTCAACTTTAGTATAATAAACATACATCAACTCCATTGTCTCCAGGGGTCTTGTCAATCATATGTTATTAGCTTCCCATTGGTTCCCTGTTAATCCCTCCCTCCCAGGAGGGGCTCTATCCTCTAAGAAATATGTGTTGCGGGAACATGCATAAAGAGTCACACACATGGATGTGCAACACACTTTGAGATCAACACACTTTTGGCAAAGAGCGTGCAGTGAGTAGTGTGTTACAAAGAAAAGTGTGTTAACGGTGGCTGCAGAAAAGCGTGTTAAAAACTGTGTAAACGTAACACACAGTTCTTAGAGTGATACTGTACTCCTCCAGTTGCTGTTATAATATAACCCCATAAGCCCCTCCTCCTGCCTAACCCAAGCAATGGGGGGGGGGGGGGCGTGATATAGGCGATGTGATGAGGATATTGACACAGGTTACATTAAGATATACCAGTACAGAACATCATTTTTCATATTATGTGCTTCATATACATATTCAGAAAAGTTAGTGTCATTGTCGCTAGAACCACTCTCACCTGAAAGTCAGGCGCATCATACATTCACCAGGAACCATCTCTGTGTTTTTCCTATCATTCTGTTGTCTAAACATTCATAACGTGTGCCTCATACGATTTTGAGTTTACAACTTTTTGGGGGGTCAAGGTACATAATACACATTAAAGATGGCATTTCAGATAATTTCGGGTACTTTTCTGCTACAATGATATGTACAATGTTAAGGTAATAGTCTATGTGCATGCCAACTTTTAAAGCAATGTGGTAGATCTAAAACAATTCAAATAAACAAAATCGGACATTCTGAGTAACTGTCCGGCGCACTTGAATGCCCCTGACCCAACTATATCACATACAGCAAGGGTACCAGCCCCCTCAAGTACCTTTAATTGATTATTATAGTCAAATCCACCCACCCAGAACCTGCACCCTTGACTGACTGAAGGGTGCAGGGTAGGTTTGACCTGCGTTGGTAAATTTGGCTTATAAAGTACATCATGGGACATTGGAATACTCCATAAATTGAAAGAAAGCTTGTATACATCTTATTTCCCTCCAATAATGTATATTATCTCACTGTATGTTGATGATAATATTATGTGTAAAACAATTCCATTCATGCAATATGGAATATAAATTTTGGTCCATGTTTAATTCTTTGCCATACTGTCCATTTTTAGATGAATTTACCCATACTTGTCTTAAAAGGGCTGGTCTCAACACTACACTGTACAGTTATATATTGCTGTAGCCAGGTAGCCTAGGCAGCTGGCAGATTTCCTTTCCTACCACAGTTAATTACAACCTTCTGCTCTTATCATCTAATTCTCTATAGATACAGCATTTTATATCTAATGAAGTATATTGAACAAAAGGAAATCAGGTAATAGTGCAGGGGCAATAATATATGTGTAACACGGGCTCGTGGCTTCGAGGCGGGAATTGCATAGCTTCACGTTAGGTGGCAACACCTGGCGTCCTATGCCATGTCCCCTGAATGGTTACCCTGTTGCGAGTTCAAGCGGGGCACTCCAGATGGAACGCCTGTGGAGTGCCACGTCGACACTGCTTGGTCCGCAACCCGGCTATATAAGAGGCCGTAGTTAGCCATATTGAGGAGTTCATCCACTGACGAGCTCAGACCCACACCCTTTGATACTTTTGGCACCGGGGCCCCTACACCCCTCCTGCCTCTGGCCCTTGCACCAGCCCTCGCTGGGACAAGACCAGTTCGACCAAAGGCCAATTAACAAATCAAGCAAAACGGTATGGATATATATTCATCACACCATACTATCTTCAATAGACTTTGTCCTGATAAACATACCGAATTACTTATACACATAGGCATTAATAAAATACAAATAGGCCCACTATCACATGAAATAACCAATATAGATAGAGCTTGCTTTATTAAGCTCTACACAGAAAATACGAGACATACACATATATAATAACATGGCAGTAAAGCGGGTGTTTAATAGCGAACATTCTGGGTGACACATTCGCTTATCACAGTTACATTCCCGTCCATATAATCTGTGGGTTCAACAATCCGCAGATCTGGTTCATATAAAGGTCCCGATTCATGTTCATTTTGAAGGATCCTAACATACTTATGCTACTTACATATATCAACTACTCTCTGTAAATCCAGATGATATAAACAGGGTGTACATATTCGGCATAATGACGATCATGATCACACTTATATACCAATATCATTACTTTTTAATTGTAGCCATGATTGTTTCCAAAGAACCGAGATGCTGCGTCTCAGAGGGGAGCTTATTCCACAGTGCATAGACTCTGTATAGAGGGCTACCCCTGTATTTTGCCCCTTTGGGTAGCTGTAACTTATATTTAATTTTGTTATTATTTCTCAAGGCTTTTGCTGGAACCATAATATTTTCTTCATGTCTACAGTGCTTATACATCAAATTAAACAGGTTTAGGCTCCGACGGTCTTCCCTCACTCAGCTCCTCCCTCTGTGCTCTCTCCAACTTCACACCCTCACCCATCATTACCACCTCATGTCACACCCTTACCCGTCACTACCACCTCATGTCACGCCCTCACCCATCACTACCGCCTCATGTCACGCCCTTACCCGTCACTACCACCTCATGTCACACCCTCACCCATCACTACCACCTCATGTCACGCCCTCACCCATCACTACCACCTCATGTCACACCCATACCCGTCACTACCACCTCATGTCACGCCCTCACCCATCACTACCACCTCATGTCACACCCTTACCCGTCACTACCACCTCATGTCACACCCTCACCCATCACTATCACCTCATGTCACACCCTCACCCATCACTACCACCTCATGTCACACCCTCACCCATCACTACCACCTCATGTCACGCCCTCACCCATCACTACCACCTCATGTCATACCCTTACCCGTCACTACCACTTCATGTCACACCCTTGCCCGTCACTACCACCTCATGCCATACCCTCACCTGTCACCACCAGTGTTGTGCTAACAAACCTGCACTCTAAATAATACACATTACCCCTTTGATATCATTTTTCTGTATATCGCCTGAGTGATACAACACTAACACAATTTCCTGAACTACTTATGACATATACACATGTACTACTCACATCTCTAATCCTATACATGTCAGGTTACAATAGGACTCTTTATAGGTGCATTATTGTACCTAGTTAATGTAGCTGAGCCGTAGAATCTACAGCAGTTTTACTGAATAATCTGGGACGAACTCTAGGCTTGTGTGTATCCCCTATAATCTTATTGTCTTTGTAGACTAGATGGCGCAACAGAAATAAGATACTCTATGGGTGCCCTTCACCTCCCATCTCTTTTATCAGCAACACCTTAAACTATATAGACTTGCAACTATTATGTCCCAACCTTTTTTTCCCCATTTACTTTTTCCTTCCTTTCCCATCTGGCAGTGACTACCTAATACAAATCTTGAGAGAGAACGGTGTCTCCAAAGTGTTTTGAAATAGTCCAACCATTTGCATTCCCATAGATTGGCATTCTCAATACCAAATGGTTGTGTTAAGTGTTTAGAGCAGCTCTACGGTACTACCATAGAATAGGTAACCCCAACTAGTGCTCCACTGATTATGTGCAAAGACAACCTAAATCAGTAAACTTGGTTATTTCATGAGTTAAAGTTATTTCACGAGCCGATAGAACAAGTGGAATACAGTCTAGGGTAGATTCACCTGGAGTCGGACACGTACCTGAAGACGGACACTCGATTTTGTGGCTATTCAAGCATTTTAAGCCCTTTATTTCTGTATATTATCAAAGTTTAGATATCAGTCCAAAAAACAAACATTTGGAGTAGTAGTGTACACAAATTTAGTAACCTAAAATGTCACAGTCCATCTCAGGGTAAGTGTCTAACTCATAGTGAATCTACCCTAATGTTAAACAAATGAAAAATACCAGTCAACGGATTCAATCCAACGTGATGAACCAACACAGTGTCGGTGAGTGATTCACTGGCAGTACGTTGATGTATCATGACAACCCTTCAGGAATGCATCAACCCCATATGAAGCACTAATGAGCTAAGCAGCAATTCCTGGCACTTCATTGAAGCTACCAGTCCCTGTAAAGATCTTTTTGAATGCAATCCTGAAGTCCCTGAGTCTCTGTCCATATATGAGGGGGTTGACCCATGTGTTGGTCCAGTAGATGAGGTTAGCGAATCTCATCAAGCTCGCTAAATTGTTGTTCACATTGCTACGAAAGTATACCGTGACTGCTATTATGACCTGTGGCATATGGCATAAGATATAAACCCCTAGCACAGTAGCTAAAGTGCGGCTTATCTTCCTAGTACTTCGGTTGATGGACACAGCTAAGGTATTGTATGGCTGCTGCTGAACATGAATCTGCCGCGCCTGCTTGTAGGCAATTCTTGCAATGGCAAGGTGGAATGCGATTGTTAAAATGATAACAAGGTAGAATTGTGGAGCAAAGTAGTATTTGCTGACCCAATCATTCATGAAGATACGGTGTTGGCAGAGCATCCCCTGTTGGAGGTGGTTTGCTTTGAACACGAGTGTAGGGGTGATGAGCAGGAAGGAGCTCCACGTGGCCAGTAGTATGATCCAGGTACGCTTCGGTGTGACAAGGAGCTGGTAGCGGAGCGGAAAGGCGATGTAGATGTAGCGGTCTATGGACAGGTACAGGATGTTCAGCAAGTTCCCAGATGAGGAAATTATGCTGAAAACCTGGAAGGGAAAAAGCACATCTATTTTGTCACAAATAGAAAACAATGAAAGTTTCTGTGTGTCATGGTCATGTATTAAGACCTGTATTAAGGCACAATGTTCAAGGTGCCATCTTGATATGCCTCAGATCATGATAGGCCTCAACTCATTGCTGCCACTTTGAACCAATTCCAATGGATGATGTCACCTAGTAAGGCCACTCAAAAAGTTGTCTCTCATTACAGCGCGCATCATAAAAATCGTGATTTGGGGAAAACTTTTTTTTAAAATGATTTTTCATGAAAAAATCATTAAAGAAAGTCGACAAATATTGGCACATTTGGTATCAAATTAAAGCTTATGCTGTTAGAAATACAGAGGGCTAGGAATAAATTGCTATAAAAAAAAACATGTCACATTTCTCACTGCTGGGTGATGAGAAACTTTTTTTGAGTGACCTAAATGGCCCATAAATGTTAAAATCAGCCGAGTTTGATGTTTCTGAGTGGATAAACTCGCTTCATAAAAACTTGCTCTCACTCAACACCTACCTTTTGACAGAGACAGACTTGAATGAAAAACCAGCTGTCTGGGTAGAGCTCATAGACCACTATGAGGGGTACGGACACAGCAGACAGCAGGTCGCTCACTGCCAGGCTGCAGATGAAGTAGTTGGTGCAGGTCTGTAGACGCTCAAATCTGGTCACTGCTAAGATGGTCAAGCTATTACCTGCAACAGATCAAGCCAATAACTGTTAATGTGCTGCAGGCAGTATGGGATATACCAGTGCTTTTTCTCCACCTCTGTAGTTGTACCCTACGCTAGCTTTTCCCCGCACATTTGCTACAAGCTGTATGTTTCAGATCCATATTTCACTCGTCATTAACTCATTTATCACCCTCTCATCCAAATGGAACAATGATACTAGGTGACATAACACTAGCCTCCTGACAAGAAGCTGTGTTAGGACATTAAGGCCTAATTAATAATACTTGCTATCTTCCAAAAGCTGACAGCAGCCTACTTTGTGTAATTAATAACATTGATTATATCTATTTATCACTTACTTCCAGTTTATGTTCAAGGAATTAGCTGTACTCACAGTAGCGACTTTATCGAATATCATGAAAATGAATAAAGCGTATTCAAACTAAAATGTGATTGCTAGGTTCAGGGGCGGGAATTTTTGACAGCATTTTCCCAAATCCCAAATTATAGTCAGGATCTGTTTTGCAAATTTGTAAAGGGTCAAAGCGTTTTTGAGTAGATTTTTTAAAATTATTTTATTGAGGTAATTTTGGTATGTGGAATCTAAATCTGTAAATAATATCATTCAAATGTCTTGCTCTAAAATCACTATTTCACATTATAATGCTAATGTAACACACCAAAATGGATCCCCTTAGTAAATGCAAGTGGATGGGACACAGTGGTATGAAATCGAAATAAAAGATTGATGATAAGTCAGTAACATACAAAAGGATTAGAACATCTATGGCTAATTGCATAGCAACCCATCAAGATAATCGTCTGCCTTATGGGGTCTATAATTATCTGTTATTTACTACAGATATGATCAATGCTATAATTGATTTATTACAGTCAGTAACAAACCCTGATCAATGTAGACCCTGTTCACCTTTGGGATCAGTGGTGTGAAAATGGAATGATTATTTTGCACATAATTATATCCTACATGGTTATATTACATTATTGTTGAGTGTATATGACTGTGAAATATAAACTCTCCAGGGTGACCTCAGCTTTGCATACATGGGCTTGCATTTGTTATCACATAGACAGACAGACATGAAGAGGGATAGGTAGATGGATAAGGGTGATGGGGAGGGAGGGATAGTAGGGGGTTAAAAGAGCAGGAGCTGAATATAGTTATAGGGACATGGGTATGTAGTGAAGTATTAGGCAGATATAACTTAGCCCTCTCACATAAGGAGAATTGGTGGCCATGACAGCATGTCTTTTTATTGACCTAGGCAGATATAGCTTAGCCCTCTCACATAAGGAGAAGTGATGGACATGACAACATGTCTTGTTATTGCTATCTCTTGGGCAATAACTTCATCTAATCACTTCTCTTACAGGCCTCACCTGGCCTGTCCATTAATTGTATACACCTGTTGCCCCCAGCCTAGCCTGAAATAATCACACAATCCACCTGACCTGCATGCCCTCATGTTTCAAGTATCAATTTTGACTTTCATTGGTCAACTGTGGTTGACTTTTCAGGAATGAAGAGTCAAACTCATTTGATTCTCTTCTACAGGTGTCATGTGGGAGACAAACTGTGACTCTGGCTCTCAGAGTCCCAGCGACTCTTTTACTACTCTCTGTGTAGACATGACAGAGCCCCCCATTTCACCTTTATTTATATAGTAAGGCTGACTTGAAGCAGCTATAGGAACTGTAAGGCGATTTCCACTATATATTCATATTGGTATCTGGAGATGGTGGCCCCAAAGAGAAATCGGCCCCAGTGAAATCGGCCCCAGAGTAAAGTCGGCCCCAGAGTGAAGTCGGCCCCAGAGTGAGGTTAGCCTCAGAATAAAGCAGGTGTGATGAGATGATCAACACAGATTATGGAAGTCTGAAAGTCTTAATAGTACTCACTATTATTTAAGAGGGGGAAAAAGGAAAGAAAAAGGGGGTTGGGGGCAGAGCCTCCAATGATATCAACATATGGCGCTATCTTTATTTGATGGGTATCATTGAGACTTTAAGATTAAGATTTATTAAGATTTGATTAAGACTCACTCTAGACGTTTGTCCGTGCACTGGTGAGCTTTGGATGATTTCTCACTGGGGCCAATTTCTCCTTGGGGCCGACCTCTCTTGTCTTTATATCAAGATACCTTCCTGAGTACTTATCTTTCTGTATTAGCCAAACTTCCCCAGGATCATTGCTAATTTGGACTCACAGGGCTCACATACGAGAGTCACATAGCTTTCTTGCTAAAGGGAGTCAGTGGGAGTCAGGCACTGACTCCATTTAGAAAGAGAGTCATTGCTAATTTCGACTCTATATGATTAGCATAAGTGGATAGCAATACTTCTGGAATTAGAACCAGGACACACATAAGAGAGTCATATAGCTCACTTTCTAAAGGGAGCCAAGCACTGACTCTATTCAGAGAGAGAGTCATTGCTAATAATTATGGACTCTGTATGATTAACATAGGTGGGTAGCAGTAATTGTGGAGGCATATTGGACGCATAACCAGGGCTCGCGATAGGGAGTCATGTAGCTCCCTTTCTAAAGGGAGTCAGGCACGGACTCCATTCAGGAAGAGAATTGGAATGAGTGTCATTGCTACTTTGTATTATATGATTAACATGGATGGGTAGCAGTGATTGTGGAGGCATGTTGGAGGGAAAACCAGGGCTCACATATGGGAGTCACGTAGCTCCCTTTATAAAGGGAGTCAGGCACTGACTCCGTTCAGGAAGAGAGTCAGAAAGAGAGTCATTGCTAATTTGGATTCTATATAATTCACATGGGTGGATAGCAGTAATTGTATGTGTGTGTACCCCTTTTTCCTTTTCTGTCAGAATCAAATAAAATTTAATGTGATAAAAAAGAATTATTTTCTACCTTTTTATTTCAAATCAATAACACTTTAAAAAAAAAAGTTTCCACTTAGAAAGGGATTCAGCACATTGAGAAGGCTCTACAGGCCAATTTTCATGCTTGCCGTTGGAAGTGCCAATCTTTATGCACTATCTACTGCACTACCCCGTACATGGGGTCTGAAGATCGGCCAAATAGTGAGAAAACAGCCAAAATTCACGCTTTCAGATTCCTACTCAAACCTCACCATGCCTTCATGAAAATGGTCAAAAACCTTCATTTGGGACCCGAAAAAAGCATTTTAAGTCATATTGTTGTGATTACAGGGGTGTTTCCCCCTTTGGGGAGGGGGGTGCAACCATGGTAAAATACCGATAAATCATTTTTTTTGAAGGCATTTGCTCCTAAACAAACAGGTTCCTATACTGCCATAAAACATTGTCATGAACCGTTCTGGAGGGCCCCCTGTTTCTGTTAACTACTCCCTATGATCCCTAACCCCCCCTCAGAATACACCAATAGCCATCAGATAACCCCCCCCCCCCCCTAACCTCTATTTTACACTGTACTCAGAATGTCAGGATCGTTGAACATCAATAGTCATTCACAGATACCTTAGCCTGTCTTTTGAGTCAGACAGTGGTGTGTTTAAAAGAGGGGTGGGGGATATGGAGGGGGTCCAGACCTCCTCCTTTACCCTATACAGACATGAGAGTTGAGTTTGAGTTTGGACGTTTTTATTGGCCATAAATTCCTGTCAAGAATCTTTTCAATTTACAGCCATCAACGAACAATCGGATGGGACACTGATGAACAATAAACAGTGTACCATTCCAAACTTAATTAACAGGAAGAAAAATGTCCACTGCTTTGTAAGCCATCCTTCATTAACATAGTAATAAATAAATTCACGGCTGAGGCCTCTCACGAAGAGTACAGAGTGTTTCTAAGCGTTTTCCACGAGTATTATGATCATAACAACAATAATTCCGGGGATTAGGTACAATAGCAATAACAGTCTGAATATTATAATAATCGGTCAGACAAAAGTTTGCAGCAACAGATTCAAGGCTAATATCACTGTCAGTGCCATTAATGGCACTGGCAGTAGTAGGAATAGTAACAGCACGGGCGGTATTGAAAAAACAATATTTGTATACATGATTCTAGCTAAACAATTATGGTTTTAAAGATTGTGACATTAGCCACATGATGCACTTTAGCTTCCAGATCAGACCATAGTAGCATACCCCGGTAAAGGGGGCTCCCTCGGAAGGATTCCATAATAGGCCTTTTGACTTTCAGTTTAACCTTGGAGTTACCTCGTAATACTCTCACGGGGATCACGGTGTTATCAATGTCTCTAGACAGTCTGTAAATCAAGGACAATAAGTGTACCCTTCTCCTCTCAGTTAGCCTAACAATGTTACATAATACATGCAGATCGTCGGTACTGATATCACGTGGGTCGCGTATACCCAGACATAGCCTTAAGCATTTATTTTGAATAGTTTGAATTTTCCCCACTCTTAATACTGGACCGGAGTCAATCACATAATCACAGTAATCACTCACAGGCAGTATCATTTTCTGGGTAATAACCTTCTTAATGTCACATAATTGTAGAAAACGTGAATTTGCCATAGAAATTACCGTATTACATTGATTTCTGAATGACAGGTCTGTATCAATTATGACACCTAGGTAATTAAAAATAGCAACCCTCTTCAGTACACAACCAGACAGTAGCACATCGCAATTGTCCAAATCAGGTGGGTGTCCAATGGGATAGCAACACAAGATCTGCGTCTTTTTCACATTCACAGTCAACTTGTTTACATAACACCAGCGCCCAATACTATCTAGGTCCTCCTGGATCAAGGCAGTTATAATGTTTGGCGATTTGCCACTCACTACAATAGCCAAATCGTCAGCATATAGAAAAAAAACGAGAGCTTTTAATCACAGAGACCACATCGTTGATATATATTATAAACTAGAGTGGCCCAAGGACCGAGCCTTGGGGAACTCCACAGGTTATCGGTTTAGTGTCTGAGTAGGAGTTATTAGCTAAAGTTTTCTGAAGACGTCCCCCCAAGTAGTCCCTGAACCATGAGATACAATTCTGGCTGCAGTTAATATATTCCAATTTCTCAAAAAGTCTAATGTGGTTAACCGTGTCGAATGCATTTTTGAGGTCTAAAAACGACAGCTGAATACTCACTTCTATTTCTAGATTCAAACAGACTTTGTGGCATCAGTAGTTGACCTCCCAGGCATAAAACCGAACTGCATGTTGCTAATTATTTTGTTAGTTATTAAGAAAGTTATTAAGTGCTTATGCACAGTTTTCTCTATTAATTTACTAATTACGTGAAGTAGACAAATGAGCCGCCAGTCATCATTACGGTCATCACAATCACCTTGCTAATGACGTCTGTTGTTGTGTTGATGTTGCATATTGTCCTGATGCCTGTGTCTGATGGTTGCAGCGGGTCGTCTGTTGCCCTCTGCCCTCTGATCTCTGTAGTCACGGCATTGGTGATCGTGGCGATCCTCCTGTCCCAAGGCCCAGCGGTAGCGCCGGGCAGCGGGACTTTTTCACGAGACACATCGTTAGGATGGTAGTATCCTGGTGGTTTAAATCTGTTAGGAACAGCATCAGGTTGGTTGCCATCATATGACTCACCATTAATAATGATGTAGCCGGTGAGCAGGCAAGCAGAGAGGGGTATCCCCGCGGGATTAGTACCAATTTTAGCCACCAGGGGGGCTCCACCATGGTCTAAAATGGAAGAAATAGGCTAATATTTGCTTTTTGGTACTTTTTTCTGGCGAATTCAGTAGTTTTATCCAAAACATTCCATTTTTGGTGGAAAGCCGCCTTATTTGGAATGTGAAAAGAATGTTTTAGAGCCTAAATGGGCGTCTTTGTTGATATGTGTTGCCATGGAAACATGATTTTCATTCCAAATAAAGAATATAAAGAATCCCATTGATAGAATGATTCATGACGATTACAATGGTGAAAACAAAATAAAATTATCATTCTAGATCAAAATCTATGGCCTATAGAATGAAAATGTATGATCATTTTCTAATTATTTTAATTATGCTAATTAGATAGAGATATCTTGGAAACTATGAGACTTAGAGCTAATTTGGGTTTTGGATAGGACAATGCCCACCCATTTTCAAATAGCCATTTTTCAAGAACTAGAAATGATATCTTCTTGTCTAATATATCATTGGAAAGCTTATTATGTCAATTTTAAAGTTGACATTTTCGTTCGATAGCCTTTTTCCCTTGCCTGTACACAAAGTACCTTTCCAGATTGCGTTGGCGGCAGTACCTGGCAATGCCCCTAAGAAGAGGGGAGAGCTACCTCAGTGTATCCAAGAACTCCTAAATGAATGGCTTTAGCACCTCAACAGAAAACTGGTAAGGGACCCAAAGAGACTATTACAGGTTTTATTTTTGTGATTGCACGAATATAACCCACATTTTGGAGGGCCTTTGCTTCAAGATATTTGAATTGTCTGAATTGTCAACATATTAACATGAGTTCAGATCAGATAGATAATACCCTTTTCAAAGGTCTCTATATTCATTTAGAGTTACCCTACCAATGGTCACAATCAGCCCCCCCCCCCTCTTCCCTCCATTCTATGCCTGGTACAACACCCCATGTGTATTCAGAGTCAAGATGACTGCTTCATGTTGTTACACTTATTATACCTAGTAATTCTTGTAGACTTGTACTACCGGTATACACGCCAGAATGGCTCACACCATTAATTATCAAAGCTATGCAGGAAAGAGATGCCTTATATGTAGTTGCTCAGCATTCTATGAGTGAGGATGACTGGAACATAGCTGATTTCAACAGAAATAGGGTAGAATCTATGATACATTATAGTAGGAAGGAGAAGCTAGATGAGCTATTGGTAGAAAGAAAAAATAACCCTGTACAGTTCTGGTCTGGGGTCAGAAAATTATTACCTAATAAGACTGGCTCAACCTTTATTAAACTTAAGAACTCCCTTAGTGGAGAGATGATACCTCCCGACAAGTGTTCAAAATTTATAAAAGACTATTTCTCTACCATTGGCTCCGAGCTTGCAGAGGTGCTGCCACCTATCGATCCAAATGCTCAGTATGCCTCCCCTGCCACGGCTCCTGTACAGAAGGCTGATCTGATGTATTAACTTAGCTATCTCGACATTATTAAAGTAATTAGATCCATAAACTTGGCCAAATCCTCCAGTATTAAACATGTTGAGGCATACGTATTAAAAGATGCCTTATTTAGCATACCTGAAGCACTGTTATGTCTTTTTAACCTATGTTTACACAGGAATTATTTTCCTCGTTCTTGGAAATCTGCCACGGTTGTTCCACTACCCAAGAAGGCAAATTCTTTAAGTGTAAATGACCTAAGGCCTATTAGCCTACTGCCACTACCTGGTAAATCATTTGAGCGTATTATGTGTAAAAGGCTTCAAAATCATATGAATACTTATGACTTGTTGACTCCGGCGCAACATGGCTGCCGACCAGGTCACTCAACCATCTCTGCTACTACCTCACATAATATATTAAATATATATTAAACAATATTATGAATGACATGCCTACATACTGTCTATATCTCGATTACAAGAAGGCATTCGATACGATATCCCATTCTATTCTATTAAAGAAGCTGGATGGTTTTGGACTTAGTCGTAGCACTTGTGCTTGGTTTGAAAGCTACTTAACTGACAGTGTGCAACGCACCATAGCCAATAACACAGTCTGATGCTAAGCCTGTTGTTTATGGAGTACCACAAGGGTCTGTACTTGGCCCGATTCTATTTTCTATTTATATAAATTCCTTGCCTTTAATAGATAATTTTCATATTGTACTTTACGCTGATGACGCAGTTATTTCTCTAACAAGTCCAGCTCGTATGCAAGCTGTTCTGGATAATTTAGCATCATGGTGTAAAGAGAACAGTCTAACTGTTAATGAGAAAAAGACCCAATGGATGGTTTACAATAATATACATAAAACTAACCCTGTTTTTACTATGAACAATATTATATTGCATAGATGTTATACTTTCCAATATCTAGGGATCACTATGGACCCTGATCTTTCCTTTGTCCCGCACAGGAAGCAGGCCACAGCCAATATTAGGTATAGGGTAAATGAGCTGGGTAAAGTCAGGACACATGTTGACAACGACACTGCTCTCACTATCTATAAGTCGATGGTTGTACCCTCGTTTGATTATGCGGATTTTATCTGGGATAGGGAAAAAATTGGGGAAAATAGGGAACTACAATTGCTACAGAACAAAGGTCTTAGAACTGTTTATGAAGTAAAACTTGAAGAAAATCCAGTTTATAACACAGATGAGTTGCATACCAAAAGTGGCTGTTTGTATCTTGACCACAGACGTGATATACATTAAATTTTATTGACCTATGCCTATTCTTTATTGATTAAGAGATCAAGACATGGTAGATAATCGTACAATACCTACACATAGACACGTAGGAAAAAGGCTAAAGGTCATCGGTAGCCTTAAGTCAATTATTATTTAAAGCTGTTTGGATAGGGCCATTGAGAGATGGATTAATCTCAAACCATCATATAAAGTACTTGAGACCCTACGGGATTTCAAGAAAGCAATCAAACGCGATTACCCAAACTGCTTCATGGTATGATAATGTCATAATGCCTTACTGACTCATCAATCTCATCTCATCTCATCTCATCATTATTATTATTACTATTATTATCATTAGTATTGTTGTATTACTAAGCATTTACAGAATGACTATGTGATTACTATAAAACATGAATACCTGGTATCATACTATTATGTCTCCATAGCAAGACATCATATTTCAAGTCCATCAAACACTTACTGTAAAATAGTTAGGGGTCCTGACGGAAGAAAGGCAATGCGCCTAAGGCTAGGTTTGGCTATATGCCATTAGATCCACTAAATACTTTAAAAAAAAAAGAAAAAAAAAAGGTTATAGCATAGATCTAATATTAACATCACTAATAACCTGATACAACAATAAATAAAAACCCTGACTCTCCTCCTTAACCATGTGGTTAAATGCATAGAATGATGGATGATAGAGGGATAAGGGGGGGGGGGGGCTGCAAATGACTCCAAATAAGGACTGGGGTCCATATCTCTCAGTCTACACCTAGCATGGTTAGTATCCTAGACTTAAGACAAGAGGCAATTATCTAATTCAGTTCTCTGAGATACTCTGAACCCTAAATATTATTGAAGCCAATAATATGGGGAGGGGTAGGTAACCCTGATACCTCATTTGCAATGCTAAAGATCAGATTTTGTTGAAGACGGGCATACATGTAACATCTGAGGGTGCTGCTATACTATTCAGATATATGAACATTATAACATAGGCCTGGTGCATGGTAGACCTATGCCATCCCCTATATAGGGTAAAGGGTAAGTTGGTAGAACCTAATATCAAACTTTGAGGACAGATGAATACATATCTTGATATTAGACCAAATATTGAACCCAGATTTGACTTGAAGTACAGTATCCCTCTACCAGCTGTAGTAGATACACCTACCAGGGTGATCTCCAGGACACAGCTCACTCTTTTCTTTTAACCACACCACTGTCCTACTCCCAGGCATGATAATTATATATACCATGAGAGGCAATGCTGTGCACTGTGGCACATGGAGGGAGAGTTGGGCTGATGGTTTTACTGTATAATATGGAGGCGAGGAGGGGGGGGGGGTTATTTCATGGCTATTAGTTCAGGGTGAGGGTGGGGATGGGGTGGAGGGGGGTCATAGGGGGTGGTTAACCGGAATAGGGAGCCCTCAAGAAAGGTTCAAACTATCAGACCAGCCTGGAACCAGTGGACAGGAACCAGAATGTATCATGGTAGTTTTACCATCAGACTTTCTGGTTCCATTTCCTGTTCCTGTTCGCTGGTTCCAAGATACTAGGACGGGTTGCCCAGACCCAGCAAAATCACAAGTTCAAGGTCATTTGGCTGTTATCAGAGCCTTCCTTTGGAAGGATTCGGGAACGAGAGGACAGATCAACGCGGTTGAATCCAAGTATAAATAAGCGAGTGGCCGTGGCCGTGGTTCCTGAGCAGCTCACCAGAGGGCGCCCCAGACTGACCTGATTTATGAGCAGCTCTCTGATTGGCTGTGAGTGGCTCAATAACAATGCGTCTGATTGGCTGCAGCTCGGGAACCATGGTCACTTCTTCTTGTTGGGCCCATACTATAAATGGGCAGTTTCATGGTTTAATGGCCAGTGGCCTTTGAATCTCCAGACCGTTCACACCTGTTCACTAATTTTAAATTTTTGGCAGTTGAATTTTGAATTTTTCAAAATTATCTCGAGATGGTACGAGGAAGGAGAGGCAGAAGGAGTCTAACTCCAGATGTCTCGGCCGCTACATCGGAAGATAACAATACTGAGGGAGCAGTTGGTGGGCAGCAGCCTACCATGCCACCTGCTGTGGTGATCTCTCCTCAGGTTGTTGAGAAGACCGTGGAGGAACGTTTGGCGACCCAGGACAAACTCCTAGCGACCCAGGACGAGAGACTCGTCAGGATGGAGGCGATCCTGGTGAAGTTGAGTGAAACCAAGAGCGGTAGTTCCAGGAAGAGGCACCAGTCGTCGCCCCGGCGCCATGCAAGAAGTGGGTCACGACGACCTAGATCTACTCGTCGTTCTAGGTCACACCGACGGTCACCTTCGAGAGAGTCAGTTTCCTCGCTGTCAGATGCCTCTAGATCACCCTCACCTAAACGCAGTAAGCCTTATTCTCAAGAGAACTTTATAGCTAGGCATGAGAAAGTTAACACCTTTGACAAACTAATGTTGGTCAACATTAGAACGGTCAACATTTGTATAGAGCAAGGTACCGACGCACAGGCAGTGCTGGATCATATGGAACGTCTTTGTGTGAAAGCAGCGAATAAGGTGTATCAAGTTGAAGCCCTTATCTCATATGATAAGGCTGTAAGAGCTAGAGCAAATTTAAAGGGTCTGTCAGCTTTCAAGAATGTAGAAACCGCTGACATTTTGACTTATTCCTGCTATGACAACACTGAGGTAGCTAAACAGGCGACCAAGGTCAAAAAATCGGTATCTAAATCAGAGGGACCTAGGTCCTGTTTTGCTTTCAACAAGGTATCAGGTTGCAGCTCGCAGGGGTGTAGATATAAACACCAATGTATGTTCTGCAAATCCTCCTCACATGGGGCCTTTGATTGTAAGAATGAGTCTAAGTCGGTCTCTAAGTAGGATGTTGAGGATGTGCTACTTAAGGAGTCTATAATTCAGATTGCCCTAGACCCTGATGTAGTTACCTCCAAAGCCCAAACTCAGGCTATCAAAAATGAGTCAGGTATTTTTGGGAGTCCTAAAACTTTTTTGGGCGACCCAGAATGTTCAAAAAACCTCGAGAACTTTGAAAATAATTTTTCTTCTCGAGATAGTTCAAAAAGTTTTGAAAATTTTGAGGATATTTCAAATTGTTCAAAAAATGTAAAATTCTCTCCAGGCAGTAATTTACCTGGAGAATTAGGCAATCTACTTGATACACCTAATAATTTGTTATTTTAAATTGAAGGTGATAGTGATACACCTGTAATTAAGGTGTATGAAAACTGTTTGGCTGGTACATGTAAATGCATGCATTTGATTGGGGGCAGAAGTACAAACCTTATGCCCTGCAGATTTGCCCATTTCTTGTTTGGCCAGGGCAATGTTCTGCCCCATGACCCTGAAATGGCCAATTTTATTTGGCAGGGAGTTGTAAACGGTTTCAAAATTGTTGACAATAATTGTGAAACCGAGTATTTTTGTAAAAATTATAGCTCTATTCTCGAGGAAAATTTTTACTCAGAAATGTGTGACTTAGTTCAGCAAGAGACCCAGGCAGGGTTAGTGACTCAGACAAAAATGAGACCTAGATGTGTCCATGCTTTAGGTGGGATTTCTAAATCGAATGGTAAACTTAGGCCTATTACAGATTGTAGCATGCCAGAAAAGAAGGCTATAAATAATTTTATGCAACAAACTTATAAGCCATTTACTTATAATTCAGTTAGCACTGCAGTGAAACTTTTGGATCAAGGTGATCACATGGCTGTTATAGATTTGAAATCAGCCTATAGAACAGTGAATGTGTATGCCCCTCACTGTACCTTTCAGGGTTTCAGGTGGAATTTTGGTTCGGGTTATGAAAATTATGAGAACAACAGGCTTTCATTCGGTCTGAGGTGTGCGCCTTATATTTTCAACCAGATATCTGAATTTATAGTGTTGGTGGGTAGAGCATATGGAGTTGGTAAGGTGGTGAATTACCTTGACGATTTCTTAATAATTTGTGACTCTGAGCTGGAGTGTCTTCGCCAGCGAGACCTTTTAATAGAGGTAATGGAATTTTTGGGGTTTAATGTTGCTTTTAATAAAGTCACTTCTCCATGTACTACTACCACTTTTTTAGGGATTACAATAGATTCGGTTAATATGGAACTAACCCTGCCAGAGGAAAAGCTGTTTAAGCTTAATAACGCCTTAGAAGAGTGTATTGGTCAGTCTCATGCTACCAAGAAACAATTGCAAAGCATTGGTGGGTTAATGAGTTTCTGCTCGTCGGTGGTCAGGGGTGGAAGAACTTTTAGTAGGCGCCTCTTTGACTTGTGTGCCAGAGCAAAAGATAAAGGTTCAATCTTTTTATGTGAAGAAACTAGGAAAGACCTACAGTGGTGGAAACGCTTCTGCAGGTATTTTAATTGTAATTCTTTAATTCCGAAAGATATGACAGAATGTCCAATTGTCTCTGATGCTTCAACCAAGGGCTTTGGAGCCTGGTCGGGTACAGATTTCATATATGGTGTGTGGGAAAAAGAATTTTTTCCTACTACTAATTGCAATCATAGAGTTCTTCCACCCTTGTTAGACAGACTTGACGTTCATGAAGGCAATATAAATGTGTATGAGTTGTGGCCGGTAGTGCTTGGTTTGAAGCGCTGGGCCGAAAAGTATGCAAACTCTAGAATTCATTTCATTACCGACAACATGCAGGTCTTAGCTAACCTTAATTCTGGGAGAAGCAAAAATCATCTCAGTATGGAATGGCTTAGAGAAATATTCTGGATATGTTTCATATATAATATAGACATTTTCGCTACTTATATTAAATCTGAGGATAATATATTAGCTGATCAATTATCTAGGCTACCGTATAAGGGTTATATTAATTTGTGTAATAAATCCTTAGCCTTGAATAACATGTGCTGTGTGTCTTTACAGGAAACCTTTTGTCCCAGCTGATGAATGAACAGCAGAAACTTTTGGATGCTAGTCTGGCAGATACAACCAAACTGACACGAGCAGCTCAATTAAGGAGGTATAATAATTTTTGTAAATTATTTCATTTGAAGGAGTTTCCTTGCTCTTCAATTCAAGCTCGGATGTATGCTACTTATTTATCCTCCAGAGTAAAACCCGTGTCAGTACGTAATTATCTCTCTGCTGTTTGGTATCAGTGTAAAATATTAGGTTTCTCAGATTTTTCTATGTGTTTTTTGCTGAAACAACTTTTAAATGGGATTGATAGGACTTATGCTTGCTTTAATAGTCCTTCAAGGTATCCTTTATCAGTCATTGAGTTATTGGCTATGTTTAAATTTCTAAACATGCAAAATTCTGAACACAAGTCGTTTTGGCTTGCAGTGTTGCTGTGCTTCAGGGGCCTTCTGCGGAAATGTCACGTGACCAATACCAGACATTCCTTGACATGTGGGGACATAGATGTATCTTCGTCCCATGTCACCCTAAAAATTAGGTCTTCTAAAACAGACCAATTAGGTAAATCTCCTTTTAAAATTTTTCTCCACAACATCCCGGGTTCTCCCCTTTGTGTGAGAAAATTGCTAATTGATTCTATTCGAAATTCTCATAGAAGCTCAGACTTAGTGCATTTGCACTACAATGCCTTTAACTCAAGACTGAAGGATTTGTCTAAAAGATTGGGCTTGCCTGTCGACAGGATAAGTACCCATTCTTTGAGACATGGGGGGGCTTCTCTTTTGAGGTCCTTGAATGTACCACTGGATTCTATCAGGGTACTAGGCAACTGGAAATCCAGTGCTATTTACCGGTACTTGCATGATTCTGATTCAGAATTGTTGTTGATTGATTATGTACCTGTGAAGTATTTTTCATCTTTAATGTAATTATTGCATTATTACATTGTGGTTGGTGTGTTGTTGGCCTGGTAATATCTGATACTTGACACCAAACTCACTGACTTCTCAATTTGTTCACATGTATATACTCATAGTAATTATATACTCAGAATAATTATATTAATATATAATATATTGTTACTATTACTCAGAATTAATTATATTAATATATAATATATTGTTATTATAATATCAACAGATTATTATATTGTTGTAAACTATATACCTCCGCTTGGGTAGAAACAAGAATCCTTTATAGGCTGATTAATATATTCGTCAAGTTAACGTACATGTATGACATTTTTTAGTTACCGGTAGTAACTATGGTAACTCGTTTATATTTGTCTAATATAATCCAAAGCCCACAGCAACTATTTATAGGACAGATCAACGCGGTTGAATCCAAGTATAAATAAGCGAGTGGGCGTGGCCGTGGTTCCTGAGCAGCTCACCAGAGGGCGCCCCAGACTGACCTGATTTATGAGCAGCTCTCTGATTGGCTGTGAGTGGCTCAATAACAATGCGTCTGATTGGCTGCAGCTCGGGAACCATGGTCACTTCTTCTTGTTGGGCCCATACTATAAATGGGCAGTTTCATGGTTTCATGGCCAGTGGCCTTTGAATCTCCAGACCGTTCACACCTGTTCACTAATTTTAAATTTTATTTTTAATCTTAAGATTAGAATACAGGTGCTGTTGTAAACGCTATTATTATATAAAAATAGGTTTTTGTGGGAATTTTTTACCCAATGGTATCGTTATTGCGTAATAAAGTAGGCTATATTGGCCTGGTAATATCTGATACTTGACACCAAACTCACTGACTTCTCAATTTGTTCACATGTATATACTCATAGTAATTATATACTCAGAATAATTATATTAATATATAATATATTGTTACTATTACTCAGAATTAATTATATTAATATATAATATATTGTTATTATAATATCAACAGATTATTATATTGTTGTAAACTATATACCTCCGCTTGGGTAGAAACAAGAATCCTTTATAGGCTGATTAATATATTCGTCAAGTTAACATACATGTATGACATTTTTTAGTTACCGGTAGTAACTATGGTAACTCGTTTATATTTGTCTAATATAATCCAAAGCCCACAGCAACTATTTATAGTATGATAATTATTATGAAGGCGCGACACCATTGTGCGTAAAACCTACAGTCAGAACAATAGGTGCAACACGTGAGCGAAGTATAAATATACAGCATCCTGTGAGGCCAAAAAACACACCCACATTTAATTAGCTATCAGTCTGCAGTATACTGGGCACCGTTGACTAAAGAGATACAAAGAGTCAAAGAATCAATGTCCAGTAATTCGCTGCTTTGGCTTGTCATGAATGGGGGCTATGTTATGAACAGGTGACAAAGAGGTGTCACAGATAAGGTAGTAAATGTAGACTACAATGTTAAAACTAGCTATCCTGTATTACAGTTGCGTGTGGATACTAATGTTAATTACTAAGATACAGTTACTGCTTCGACATGAATATTTGTATGCCGGGGCACATGACGTCATTGCACTGGGTGTAGAGTTTCAGCTGTAATTGGCCCGTTATGGGTATTGGTGTGTTACATGTTCAACCATTAGCCTACTGAGCTACCCACCGTCTAACAAAGTTATGCTATCTGCAGTTGATGCATGCCCAGTCATTGCATCAAATATAGTTAATGTTTATACATAAATGGTTAATACATTTCGCGTTGAGCTAAAGCTTTCCGTTTCAACATAAAGCCAACTTGCAAAGTGGGTATAAAACCCTTACAACATATACATGTGGTTTGTGGATTTATTCCCTGTGCTTTGTTCGGGGTTTTGTTAAATAAATCTACCTTTCGGTGTAAAGTGTGCTTTACTTGTACAATAATTATACAGTGAAATCTCGTTATAAGGAGTAGCCTACTGGTATAAGTAACTCCTGTTATAAGGGCCAACATTTTTATAAAGAACTTTACTTACAAGGAGCAAATTTGGGTGCCTTCCTTATAACAAGATTTTACTGTAGATAGAAAAGTAATAAATTGCCACCCGAATTCAAAACGTGTTACTTACCGAATATAGCAAAGGCTGCCCAGAGGATGCGTCCTGCCAGATACAGCCACAAGGCTGATAGTAGGAGTGCACCACCTGTAGCAGTCAGGTCTGTCTGGGTGGGGGAGGGCGGGGCTGTCATGTTCCAGACACTTATGTTGGTAGTTGTTGGAGTTCCTGTGCCAACTTCTGTATCTAACGGGTCCAAGGATGTCATGTTGTCCATATTGCCTGCAAACCTACTGAAAATATATTTGCCAACTGCATAATCTTTGTCTTGGAAAAAAGGTAAAAGATAATCTAAACTCCAAAATATTGTGAATATCTTCTTCTTGATTTTCCCTAGAAAGTATTCTAATTGTACTTTTGGGGTCGATTACATATAATACATTTCCTTTATTATAATGCCCAGGAGTAAACACTAACACTGGCCCGGGAGCCAATGGCCCGTAGTTTTGGGTCCGGGCCCGTAGTTTTCTGCAAAATAGCATTCCTATGGGCCCGGGTGGCCCACAGAAGTATTTGGAAGACATTTAAAGAAAGTTTGCCTGACAACTATAGTCATGCAATATATCGTTGGAAAGAGGGAAATGTGGCCGAATTAATCATATTGATTACAGTCTTTCATAGACCAATCAGAAATATACATGATTTTTTTTTCTTAAAGAAAATAATTTTGACCATTTGCCCACAGATCTTGGTCCGGGCCCTTAGTTTTCTAGGGCTACGGGCCGGTGGCGCACAGCTGAAAAAGTTAGTGTCTACCCCTGAATGCTTATAGGAACGGATGATAATGACCAGATATTTTGAAAATATCACCATGTATAAAGAATAAATATAGATGTACATTATTTGAGTTCAAAATCAATTATCAACTTCAAGAGCCTAAACATGATATGACAAGCTGTGAAGCATTTTGTGTGAAAAGGATGAGTAAACCTACCTGCAACAGGGAGCTGTGTGTGAGAGGTGCTGTGGCTGGGGTGGATGGATGCCGACTGCCTCATAGTACTCCGGCCTCATACTCATGTCTGAGATGCTGCTAATTAACCTACAGCCTCACATTATCATAATGTATTAGGAAAGAAATTGACACATACTGCAAGGCACATCCTCGGTTATGAAATGCATGCATGTAATATACATGCTTTCACTCCTTTAGCGGAGGCTATGTGACACCGCTTCCTAATTTACTAAGCTGAATCTGGCTTTAACCATGAGGGGCTGGTTCATAAAATGATGCATATTACACAAACAGAAGCTATTCGGTATGTCTGGCTGTCCAAAGTGTTGCCAAATATATATAAGCTTCATCGTCACCTCCAATATAACACAGATCAGAACAATCTGCTGTTCAATGTCTGCTGACACTCCTCTAAATCTACACCAGGGATACACAATTTGTCATATCAGGCCGTGCCCCGTTGGGGTGGCTTCTGGCCTTGTCCAAATCGATTAAGTTGAAAGTCTATGACCAGCTGCAATCTATGACCGGCATGAAAGAAATCGGCTTACCTCAAATTTCAGAACCCAGAGGGTATAGCAAGAATAGTTTAACACGTCCAGCCTATCTAGGCTCGTAGGGTATAGTTTAACCTAAACGCCCCCCCCCCCCCAAAAAAAAGCACACGATGTCGCTATTTATTCACTCCCCTTATATATGGCATAATTTTATATATTTTTTGAATTGCTTTATTTGACATTCACAGGGTGATATACAAGTCAAATCCTCTCCTCACTTCATCATTTAACGTAACATTCCATGAATAGCATAAAGATCTTTGGAAGGACATATTGCAAGCTATGCCAATCAGTATACTAAATAATCCTTAAATACTAGAACAATTGTCAATAATTTAATGTTCGGCGGGTCAGACCTTAAAGAAAAATATTTACAATGTAATATGCAGCAATTTACGAAATGCACGAGCACAGATTAACTAATAAGTACTCGTTGTTGTGACTATGTGAGGGCAGTATTAATAACATGGAGTATGCATATATATTACCATAGAAGCAGCACCTAGGCATAATAATAAAATGACAAAAGTGTCGATGTAACTAATTCAATTAAGAAATTATCTTGGTGATAAGATTTAACAGTGAAAAAATAGTTTGATATATTGGTGGAACATTGTGATTGTATAAATGATATAGCCAGAAGTCCACTGAACTTACTAGCATCCATTATATTACAAGTAGTAAATAAATTAGCATAGTATTACATATTTACTAGTACATCATTCCTCGCTATAATTCTCCTCTGCCTATTAATGTATTCTCTGCTATTCAAATACTGTTTTCTTTTACCTTTCATATATGTGTTAAAGTGCACTTTGACTTTTCTTTTAAACACATCTTTTTTAATCAAGTATTGTGTCTCTCCACTTAATTTATTCCATAGACCTACCCCTCTATAGTAAGGAGATTTAGCGTAAAAACCAGAACGTGGTCTTTTTAAAGGAAAATTGAATTTGTCAGCACTCCTAGTTTGAACATCTGAATGCGTATTCGCCATTTTTTTGGATTTTCTAAACATAAGTGATGTTAGCAATTCTTTTCTACGATTCACCAATTTTGGAGTCTCACATCGATAATGCAACCCATCAACAGTCTCATTCCTCATTTTGCATCTTAAACAAATTCTTAATGCCTGATTTTGTAAAACCTGTACTCTATTGATAGTATCTTTCCTACTAGCCGAGTCTAAGATGAACGAACAGTAGTCCGCCAGAGGGAGAATTGTTTGTTTGTAAATGGTAATAGCTGTACATTCATCCATCATAAACCTTAAATTTGCAAATTTAAAAATACCATTTGTAATTTTCCTGTTAATGTCATCTGCAAATTTGGACAGAGTTAGCTCAGTATCTAGAGTGGCACCCAAGTATTTATAAGACTTCACTTCCTGCAGTTGTTGGGTCCCAATTCTTAAATTTAAACCTGGCGCTAGATTTATCTTCTGAGATGAACCAAACCACATACATTGTGTTTTCGTAACATTAATTGTCATACTATTGTTATCACACCAAGTAGAAATACAATCTAAATCCATTTGTACAGCTCTCTCAGCTAATCTGTAATTACTGTTATTGTTATATAATACTATATCATCTGCATACATTAGAATTTTAGAGTTTGTCACACAGTCAGGTAGATCATTTATGAATAAAATGAAAAGCAGCGGCCCTAATACAGATCCTTGAGGGACACCAAAATTAACTGGTAAATTTTCAGATGCAATGTTATCAATTTTTGTTTTTTGTACCCTGTTACCTAAGTAGGACTCCATCCATATAAGAAAATTATAGTTTAAACCTATTTTTGACAATTTAGTTAATAGAATACCATGATGTATATTATCAAATGCCTTGCGCATATCTATGTAAGTGGCAGCCGTATAATGACCATTATCCCTGCTCCTAAACAAATCATTGACAAGTTCAAAAACTGCCTCCCCTGTACTTCTATTTTTCCTGTAACCATATTGACAATTATTTAAAATATTATTAGTTTCTAAATGATTCATGAAGTAGGCATGAGCTAATTTCTCTTGTAGTTTTCCTATTAAAGGTAAAATACTACTTGGACGCAAATTAGACACTGAAGAAGAGTCCCCTGGTTTTGGCAAAGGAGTTATACAGGCAGTGGACCATTCATTTGGAAAATCACAGGTGTCAAAGGAGTGTTGAAACATATGAGTCAGCTGAGGAATTATTAGTTTGAAAGCATCTTTCAAAATCTTAGATGTAACATAGTCAACACCTGAAGGTTTGCTAATATCTATATCCCTAACTATTTCTTTTACATTATTAAATTCAATTAATACATTAGGCTCTTGGTTATTATATGTAAGTTGAACTGGTCTATTATAAATAGTTTGATTTACATTGATTGATTGATTGATTTTCTTTTATTTAGACTGAACATGAGCAGGCATTAAGTTTGCCTATGAATTAATTCATCTCCAGTTGATGGTTTAAATGCTACAGTGTTCCATATAACAATCTGTTTGTGTACTTCTTGTACATCATATATAAAGAAAATAGAGAGGCGGCTTATGGCCATGACTTAAGTGTAATAGTGCTTATTCATAAGATGTTAGTTCCTTTTTGGTTAGGACTGATGGTTGTAGTCCAGGGTTTCATTGGGTGGTGTCTTAGTTGGCACCATCCATTGAATCCTTGTTGGAGTGATGGTATTTTCCAACATAGTATTTCTCTATATACTCCGCTGTTATAATACAGTATGGACGATGTTGGTGTCCATGGACGATCTTAATGTCCATTTCTCCTCCGAGATGTGGGGGGAGGGGGGGGGGGTGGGGGAAGGCTGGTCAGGCCCGTCCCCATGGTCATGTAAGTGCTAGGGTGCACATATATGTGTGTCAACACACATACAGGTGCATCAAGTCCAGGTCTGGTGATTATAATTATCAATTAATGCTTCATGGTACTCTTTGTTCCACCGGCAAACCAGCCTCAACTTTCTCTTCAAACAGTTTCTCTCCCACCGACGCAAAATATTTGTTAATATAGTCTGGTGTTTTTTCATATTCTACAAAATCATTTGACATCTCATCTTTCAACCTTGGCATTTGAATTTCTTCCTTTGGTTTCAAAAGACTGTTTATATTTTGCCAAAACTTTTTTGCATTTCCCCTTGACTGTTCTAATTTGTCAATCATTAAGTTGGATTTTGCCTTCTTAATTGTAACAGTTATTAGTTGTCTTAAAGTTTTTGCTTCCTCAAGATACTTTGGGTCTTCAGTGTATCTGTAGTGGACTAAATTATCCCTCCTAAGATTTATAAGATCCAGAATTTTATTGTTAAACCACTCATTCTGATAATCCTTAAACTTTATCTCTCTCAAAGGACACATTTCATCTAAATAGTCAGTAATTATATCTATAATAAATTCCCATTTTTTCCCTGTTTCCCTAATGTTATAGAAATAATCCCAATCTGAGAAAAGTAGACGCTCCGCTAAGTCATTGAAATTGTAATCTTTGTACGTCCTCCCTATAGTTTGCCTAACAATGAAATGTAACTTTTCCTTCTTCTTAACTGCAAACACTGGCAAATGATCCGATATTAATACATCTAGTACCCCTGAATCACTCATATGTTTACAATTCGTTATAATGTTATCCATAGAAGAGCCAGCTCCCCTTTTACCATTCTTCTTCTTTTTGTACCTGGTAATCTGTGAAATCAAAGGTAATGCTCCAAAAGCTTTGCTTTTACCAACAATATTTTTGTAACATTCTGAATCTGTTTTCCTAAAGTCTATATTGTAATCACCACAAATCCAGATTTCTTGCTCAGCATTTTCACCAATTAACCGTATGTGCTCAGTTAGAATATTAATATCTTTTCCTGGAGGCCTATATATGGTTGACACAATCATTTTTTTCCAGTTTGGATAAGTTATATTAGTTGTTAGACATTCCAGATTTGCATTAGATACAGTTAAATTCTTATTAATTGTACAATATGGTGCTAAGATATTCGGTACCAAACACATGACTCCACCAGCTTTTGTTAATTTCCTATCCAGCCTGAATAAAGTTTTCCCTGGCCATTGAATCATATTTTTTACATGTTTGTCCTTTAACCAGGTTTCTGAAAAAGTTATTATATCAAAATTGTCAAATAATTTTCTAATCTCATCCTTTTAGCCATAGTAACTCCTACAGTTCATATGCAATACACCTAAACCTTTAAAAGTTTTAGCGTGCGAATCCATACTTCCAAATATAGATCCTCTCCGGTTTCAAAAGCTGCATGACCACAAAGAAAAGTAATTTGATTATTTATCTTAAAAAATGCCAATTTGACAACATTTACATTATATATGTACAAAGTAGTACCACCACTAAACTTCATAGTGAATAATACCGGGCACAAAAATATTGAATATATTCGCCAAACTAGTTGACAAAATCTCTAATCTATTGTACCGTAATAAATATTTACAAGGATTTACATTTTATCTTAAAGAAGATAAGAGGTTAATAGTACAATATCTTTAAAAATATTGTAGTATTGGTATGAATTTAATATCAAATAGATATTATGGAAAAAGGACTAGTCTTAAGTGCATGTCACTAGTAGTTAGGTCATATTTGTAGTACATTTTTAGTAATAATTGTAAGTACATTTTTATGTTCACAAGCTACTATAATATAGAATTCACATATTGATTGTATACTAAGCATACAAAGAAAAAGTTTCACGTCCTTGTGGGGATAATAAACCGGCCAACCAACCGTTGGTCCAATCTGTTTGAGTCCTGCTTCATTAGGATGACCTCCAATGCCAATATAGGACCACTCTTTCCGGGCGGCATCTAAACCCCCCCCCCTGCATAGTGTCTCAAATGATGGGGTACTTATACGTATTAGGCCCTCATGTCCTCCTCACAGGCCCTCATACATTCATATTATTTCAAAAGTGCTGCTATATATATTGAATATAATAGTTGTCACTTTTTTGGGTGCAAGTTACAACGCCTAGCCCATTTGGCCCTTAAACCGGAAACCATAAATATTGTTGACCATGACGCATTCAAGTCAAAGATGTCAGAAAAATTGTATAAAACAGTGCCAATAATTAATTAATTAATTAATACTGTATCCGAGTAAGTTAATTACTCGAGATATAATGGGTAATTTTAAAAGGGTTTTGTATAAATGTACTTAATATTAATATGTGATGCCGCGGCAAGTTTTCTATGAAATACCTGTTATAATCATATATATCATGTATAGCTGCATCTTATCTTATGGACAACCTATAATAACTGCTTGCAGATGGGCTGTCCATGTTCTTTATTTGGTCGTACCGTATAGTATACTTACATAATCATTGAAAATTGTACCTGAATATTAGACCAAATAAAAGTTCGAATTTGTTCAATTTCCCCTATATCCCTCCCTTAAATTAAGGAAATTAACCCAACTACTCCCTTTATCTCCATCCAGCATGGTGGCGTGATGGGGGTGCAGAGGGGTCCCCCCTGAGGTCGGAAAGTCACCGAAATTAAGGGGTCCAGGTCACAAAGTCGCTTTTTTGGACCCCTTATACTATAGACATTTTTGACCAAAAGTCGCTAAGTCGTTTTTATTATTGACTTAGGTCGAAAGTCGCCTACAAGACGACCCAGGTCGCCAGGTCACCTTTGACCCATAGATCTGCAGTTGCCGCGATGTTTGACCATTTGGTACAGTATATGTTAGAAATGTGTGTGGGATCGCCATGTATAGGCCTTAGATGGGCCGTTGCTTTATCACTTTTCAATCTTAACAAAATGCCCCTGTCAAGCTTTGAAGACCACCTCCGGAGGTTTTCAAGTGGTTGTTTCGCTATTATAAACGGATACTTTTACGGATATATTTACTGATTGTTTCATATGAAAATCAACTCCTGGGGGGTATATTTCTTTCTTTATTATTTGATTAAACTAAGACCACTGTCAGTGACTCTCCTGCATGAAATACCAGTGATTGTGCTGTCCCCAGTGAGAACCACATGAGCTACAGTACCAAATACCAAATGTGACACCACATTGGGTGACAACCAACCCAACCGGGGGGGGGGGGGGGACTCTCCATATTTCCGCCACAACACAACCCAGGAGAACCCTGATTTGTATGTAGTGTGTAATGCAGGTACGTGAACATATCTATCAAATATATAATTGCTTATTTTTAGGGATATAATAAACTTTTTGCGATTTAGAGCCAACAGTTTAGACCCACTATAAATTGTATTATGTCTGGGTGTTTTGTCTAGTATAACTGATAGAACATTACACAAGGTGGGTCTGGAAACATGGGTGTGGCCTCTGACTCACAGTGGCAGTCATGGCTGGGTTGATATAATTATGCATCTTCTCTCAATGCGCTATATTTCCCTACGACAATGTCTGCAATGTATAGGCCACTAAATCATCATGCAGTTAGCTTAATTACCATAATTATTCAACAAGACATTGATTTTAGCATAATGCTATATATGTATGTATATACATGCTGATGATTGACCCAAAGTACAGATAACTTGATTATAGTAGTGTGATTGTGAATTTGCTGGTCGTCAAACAAAGCGAGGAACTGATAATTCAAACACGTGGACACCACTGTCAACTCATGGTAGCCTACATTTATTATTACTTGTAGTAAACATGATTCATGGCATAGATACTTTTTTGCCGATACGCGATCCTTGTTGTCACTGTGTGTGTGGGACATTAAGCAGGTTCCAACTGAAGATCAGATTAGTATCAACTCTTAACCGAACACATTATTCACGAGGAGGGGGGGGGCAGACCTTGCATGCGCCCCCTATTTTTCTGTACATTTTAATGTAAAAAATTTCAATACCCCAAGTACATTGTTTATATCACGCCCCCCTTTCCGAAAATGGTGGATCCGCCCCTGTTCACATACTTAGAAACTATTTCATCTACAGATTTGAACCGTGACCTCGTGGAGTGTTAGATGATCAAGGTTTATCCTATATCAGTCAACGCCTGCATGGTATACTGGTGTCTGAGGGCCAGCAACATTGTCCTGGGCTCCCTGGATTCTGGGCCACCTGACTCGGGGCCACCTGACCAGGGGCCCCTGGGTGGGGGGCCCCCAAGGACCCCACTTCTATTTTCACTTTTCTATACGTTTAACACCATTTCCTTCAATTAAAAAAAATAATTATCAAAAACAATCGTCATTGCTGCATCATCAGCCGTCATCGGTCATCATCAAAAAAATGAAATAAAAACAAAGTCATCCAAAAACACCCAAAATGTACTCTCGTTTGAAACTTTTTGAAAAACTAAAAATATTTTGCATCATCATACCATTATCGGTCCATCACCGGTCCTGATGACGACGGCCTGATGATGGCCAATGGGGAACGGTGATGATGTGATGATGGATTGGGTCATTTTTCAATTTTTTTATTTTGCATCATCATACTAGTTAGTATCATTGGATAGTCACTTCTGCGTCATTGCTGCATCATTGAATCGTCATTGACAGCAAATTGTTTTATTTTGAAGATATTATTATTTACTGTACAACACACCCCACAGGGCCCATAGAGATATAAAGAGTGGTCCCAGGGAGGTATCTTAAATTATTTTTACCCGGATGTGTGGTCATGGGCCTGGACATCTGACCCATATGGGAGCATGCCGATTTCTTAAAAATTGACCCATGTCGGTGTAAAATATTAAAAAGTATACCCATATTGGTGCATTCCATAACAATTCAAAACACTATTTTATGTCTATGGAGGCCTAGGTTGAGGCAGTAGGTACCTCTATCTAGGCAGCAGTAGAATAAATACCACTAAATGTATAGATTATTCTAAGCAAAGGATGTGGGAAAGGGGCTCAGTTAATACCTCTGTCTTCATTATCATCAACTCACCTACCGAGGGCCATAACAGAGGTGATTCTGAAAAGAATGTACCCCTATAGGTGTACACCACTCCCCTCTTAAGGGGCTGAAAAAAGACCCATATCCCTCCAAATCTTGACCACACCTCCGGGTATACTTGGAACTGAGATACCTCCCCGGGAGAGTGGTACAACAAGTTATTGGTATTGCCGCATCATCAGTCATCATCGGAAAAGTGAAAAAAACAAAAGTGATTGCAAACAGATTGTCTCAGCCATCATCACAGCGTCATGGGCCATCATCACATCGTCATTGGCTGTCATCACAATCATCGTCATTGGCCGTCATTAGGCCATCATTGGCCATTAATAGCCGTCATGGTGCACCCCATTAGCACATGATCTCCTTTTCCAAGAACAAAAAATGTGGACAGTCGAGGGAAAAGGGTCCTCCAAAGGTTAAACTCAATTATAAAATTGAGGTCATCAGCTTTCCAGTGATATATTTCATTAGCAGGTACCACTTCTAGTTTTTGAGAACTGCCTCCTTGAATATGTGTGGGCACTGTCCAATCTCAGATGCCAATAAGCTCTATCTTACTTTGTTTTAGAGATATCTCTATCTAATTAGCATAATTATGAAAATTCCCAAATATCCAAACTTTTTCAAACATTTTGTCACAGCTTTTGATCTTAAAATGGGATTTACATTCCGTTTTCAGCATGGAAATCTTTGTGGGGCCTGTAATCATTTATTGATTGAAAAATTCAATTTAGAATGAAAATTATGTTTCCATGGCAACCAAAAAGTGCAAAAACACCAATTTAGGCCCAAAAACGTTCTTTTTACATTCCAAATATGGAAGGTTTTCACTAAAGCTGGAATATTCTAAAGTGGCTTATTGTATTCTCCATCAAAAAGTAGTATAGAACAATTTTTATGATATTTTGAACATTGTTGGCTACATGGAGCCCCCTGGTGGCTAAAGTTGGTACTAAAAATCCCCCGCGGAGGTCCCTTTTCCCTTGTTGATCCACAAATTTTCAGCTGAAAACACCTTCTATTAAAAGCCCAGAGACATGTCTTTTGTCTCCAATGACATATTCATTTCTCTTATAACAAGGATTTATCACCCCTGGAATTGTAGTCAGAACCTGGAGACACACAAATCCTGCCACATGACCACTATTTTTGGCCACAAATTACAATAGACTGAGACATACCTTTTCGTAAGAGACTATAGTTAGGGTTGGGGTTAGGGTAAGGGTTAGGGTTTGTCTCTCTCCAAATTCTGAGAAACAATCATAATTGTTTTGTTTATGATGCCTTCTTAAAAGAGGAGGCTAGTGTCCCTGGAGACCTGAGACATGTCTCTGGCCTTCTAAAACAAGGATTTTTCACCTCAAAATTTCTTCTTATAAAAGAAGATCATGTGCTAATAGCCTGCATAAGGCCATTATGAGTGAGAGGGTCCGACCTGGAATGTTCGAGATCGGACCTGTCGTATGTTGCACAAGAAATAACATTATAATTATCATTTAGATTTGTGTATTTCTGACTAAAATACATATCCATCCAAGGGAAAGCAATTGATTTTAAAGATAGAATGATGATGATTATCTTCAGATTTGTAACTTTTTAATCTGAAGATAATATTATTTGCTGTGCGACACCCCACAGAGCCCATAGAGGTATAGAGTGGCATAACAAATTATTGGTATTGCCGCGTCATCAGTCATCATCGGTCATCATCGGAAAAGTGGAAAAAATAAAAATCATCCCAAACACATCATCTCAGCCATCATCACATCGTCATTGGCCGTCATCACATTATCATTAGCAGTCATCACATCGCCATTGGCCACCCAGCAAATTAGTTCCAGATTGTTTCACCCTGTTTTACCCCTGGAACTGTGTGCTCATTTCGTGCATTTTGTGTGACATGTATACCATGTAACAGACTCACACACACTTACACAGTGTTCCATGGAACAGATTCACACAGTTCTGACAGATTTTTAAAAAGCTTATTCACACCAAATGACAAAATATATAATGCCCTAAACCAAAATGTTTAGTCATATATTTTTAGTTTCATTATGAATTACTAAAAGATAGGAATTACTTTAATACTTTTTACAACCAGCAGTATTTGACATAGATAGTCATAGCACACTATTGGTGTGTGTGCTGCTGGTTTGTACAAACTCATTCGATCAGGTTCCTAGCATTTCAACATAGGGCTGATGAATATATGTACCATTATAACCATCAACATTAGAGTTCACATGAGCAGCAGGAGATAGCCAGGTTTTTATCCAAACATGATGACCAGAGGAAAGGTGTCTAGCATCTGGACCTCTTAATGCTGCTTTCATTAAAATGATATGGCATCTATTTATATACATAATGAATGTTAATAGAAGGACAGGTGCATTGTCTGATTCACAATACATTGGGACCCTGTTTAGAAACTTATAGCTAAAGAAAATCATTCTCTTTAATCAGGAAAAGGGGTACAATCAACTTTGATGACACCTGGTGTCACACATAACAGGTATTTGTGTGATGCAGTGTCACCTAGTTTCCCTTCTGGCACACACTCACACATCTTCAAACATAACCATTATCACTTTGTCAGGTTGGAATGGTGCATGGTTTTGACACCAGGTGTCATCTCTGTTGTTCCTTGTTATTCTCATGGGTGAAATGGAATCATTTTCATTGTTTACAACCATAATAACATGTTGTCAATGCAACTTAGACCTAGCTATACACCTCTAATTCTATCAAGTTCCATTAGTGATTGAAAAACACACCATATGATTTGATTAAAGCGGCATTAAGAGGGACAGACCACAGACACCTTTCCTCTGGTAATCTTGTTTGGATAAAGGTCTGACCTTTTGTTACATGTGTAGACAGCTGATAATTGGCATGAATTGTACACAACTTCATCAGGCCTACACTACCATGGTAGGAATCTTGTTGAATGAGATAGTATGCCCATATACAGCAGGGAGTGCACTAACAGATTTCTGCCATGGTGCCCTATGCCAACTACTAAATATAATGAGTATTACAAACTAAACAGACTTTCCTTTCTTTTTCAAAAAAAAGAAAAAGTCAAACAATATGGTTGGAAACATTTTTGTGCCATGGTACATGATGCTGTGTGAATATGTGTGAATTTGTGTGAATATGTGTGAGTATGTGTGTACAGGCAAGGGGAAAGGGATATCTAACGAAAATGTCAACTTTAGAATTGATATCATAAGCTTTCCAGTGATATATTACACAAGAAAATATCATTTCTAGTTTTTGAGAACTGGCTATATGAATATGGGTGGGCATTGCCCTATCCAAAATCCCAATAAGCTCTAAGGCCCATTGTTTCCTAGATATCTCTATCTAATTAGCAGAATTAGAATAATTAGAAAATGATCATACATTTTTATCCTATAGGCCATAGCTTTTGATCTAGAAATGATAATTCTATTCTGTTTTGACCATAGTAATCCTCGTGAATCATTCTATCAATGAGCTACTTTATTCTTTTTATTTGGAATGAAAATCACATTTCCATGGCAACGCATATCAACAAAGACACACATTAAGGCTTTAAAACGTTCTTTTTACATTCAAAATATGGAAGCTTTTCACCAAAAATGGAATGTTTCATGTGGAACTATTGAATTCTCCAGAAAAAGTACCAAAAAGGAATTATTAGCCTGTTTTTTCCATTTTAGGCCATAGTGGAGCCCCCTGGTGGCTAAAAATGGTACTAATCCCGCGGGGATACCCCTTTCTGCTTGCCTGCTCACATGTGCCACTTCTTGTCCTATGGGGTATGGTGTCATATTGTGCCAATTAGTTCCATAGGACAACAGTCACACAAAGTGCACGTTCCAGAAACTTAGTCAAACTAATTTGCTGGGCATCATTGGACGTCAACACACTGTCATTGGCCGTCATCACATCGTCATTGGCCATCATTGGCGATCATCAGGTCGTCATTGGCCATCATCAGGCTGTAAAACAGGAGTGACAGCTTCCCATGAATTCTAAAATTTGCCTTTCCTTTTGTGGGTAACTCATAACCCGACAATGCTCTCAATCTTAATCCTTTCCTTGCAAGGGCAGGCTGTCCTCTTACATTACATAGTGCCCGCCACACACCCGTCTTCATCATCGATCTAGCTGCCCCAGTATCAATGAGGGATAGAATGTGGATCCCGTCCAGTTGTAAATCCACACTCACCCTGTGATCTGGGGCTTTTACTTTTAGTTTCCCCCGTTGAACTTTGTGAAAGCTGTGTCCACTGCACCTTGTATCTGCTCCATTTTCTTGGGACACGACCTAGCAAAGTGGCCTTGTTAACCACACTCATAACATGTGCGAGGGCGTCTCTGTGGTGGCCCCCAGTTTGCTTGTGATTGGGAGGCCCAATTCTGTGGTGGCAGGGGGCCCCACTGTTGCTGTTGTTGTGGTTGTTGTTGCAATACTGCTGTTGCCACGGGGGAGGTTTAACCATTAGGCTTGCCATTGTGGTGTTGGCCAAACTGTATTGGTCTCCAATACAGTGCGACAGTGGATATGTAAACAACACATCAAATAATCCTTGAAGTGTATATTTCAGGCGCAGAATCAGAGTCTGTACAATTCCTGAATTGCCCCTGTACAATTCCGGAACTGCGCAGGGCAAGTCCGGAATTGCACCATAGTTAAATTGCACAGTTTCAGAATTTCTACCTGTTTTTATTATAGCTACAGATATAGAATATAAATATATATTTTAGTGATGTTTGAGGATGCTGTACTGCATCTTGGAGGTGTGAAAACAGTCAGGGAGAACCCACATGCATCTCACACCTGTATGTAGCTGTGAATAAGGTGTGGCAGAAATGCCTCTGCTGTGATAAAACACTGGGGGTTTGGCTGCCTGGGCCCCAAATGATACAAAATAATTTCCTTGCAGGTGCATTTCTTGCCATACATTTCTGTTTGAGGGGTACACTGATATATTTTATAATATATTATGTTATAATCATGTAGGAGTTCCGATATTGCGCAAATTCCTATATTGCGCTTGACATATACACTACATGCCACTGGTGGTTTTTAAGGTGGAATTTGATGTTAGATTGGTCTGTTAGGGCGAAAATAAATAAGGGAAATATCCCAAATCTGTCACTGCAGAACTAGGGAAATTGAGTATGGCCACGGATAAAAGGCCTGTACGATAACGTAGCCTACTTCTATAAATGTATATCTATAAGAAATTAGCAATTGCTAAGCCGTAAAAAAAAAATATATGTATAAATCGATATCGTTACAATACATAATTGACACAGGTTAACAACGTGTATTTTGAATGGATTTTGATTTATTGTTGGTACAAAAATAAAACATTGCTTCAGATTTCTGATATGTTTGTATATAATGTATAACGGCTGCTGTCACACCCCATCTCGAATAAGATTACTTATCTATGTGTAGAATTAAAGTAAGACACCCTCAACCATGATATAATTGTAAATGTATATATACTATATTACAAGAACTCGATTATTCCCTATTTTCATGCTCCATGATCAGGGTCCATTTGATGTGCGTCTCTGAAATACTAACTATGCTACAACCTAATATAGTTTGAAAATAAATTATATTTATATTTTGGAAGTTCTAATTAACTAAACCCAATGGACTAGTTATTGATTAATATCCGAAAGATTTTCACTAGAACTTAGGAAAATCAGTTGTACTTAAATGAAGATTCCCAAATAACAAACTTTCCTGTGTATCATCTCTAGAATTTTATCAAATGAATTAAAATTCCCATAGAAATATAAATAATGAACATTATTATTTGCTGTTAAGCTTCAGTCTTACTTTAACACGTAGACTTTCTAAGGAAATCCTCTCTTACTCACACAGAACGGGATATCACATCATTTTGCACCCACCATAACAGTCACTAAAATTACCTAAACCGCCTGTATATTCTTTTAGAGAGAGTTAAAACAGAGCTTCAATAGAGAGTTGAGTTTAGGAGTTGTCTTCTATTATCATCCGGATCCATGACACAAATCGTGCGACGATGGTATAAACGCCAGGTTTCCGGCTGAGACCACATCCCCTGCCGAATGACGTCACACCTTGTTGAACCCAGCGTCCGTCGTTGTCCTGACATACCAGAGGTCCACCAGAATCACCCTAAGAATTAAAAGAAGAGGTGCCAATTAGGGACGTTTTAGTTGAAAGTTGACATTTGACAACTATTCGAATTTGGAACATGGTTGTTTAGCTTCGTAGGGGAATTTTTTCTGATTTGTGAATGAAGGTTTTGAATCACTAGCCAGATTGGATATAATATGGCACACTTCACATATTGAGGTTAATTCAATGGTATCGGGTAAGGAAGAAAAATGAAAAAAATGTGGGCAGGTTCCGCCGAGATTTGAACTCGGATCGCAGGATTCAGAGTCCTGAGTGCTAACCGTTACACCACGGAACCAGTTACCTTCAATAATATCACAGTCATTTTATTAACATTTTGTGAATTTTTCCTGAGAACCAAAAGTTGAATTTCAACGCACTGGTCTAAAATAATAGGGACCTTTAATAGGCTCAGGCTTTAGCAACCACGTCAAAGCTCAATAAACGCAGACGCATCCTATGCTTTCACTTTCAGCACTGCTACGTCTGCGTTTAATGAGCTTTTACGTGGTTGCTAAAGCTCCCTACTAGGGAGCATTCATAAATGATTTCTCCTTATCCGGCCCCTTTTTCAAGACCTATCCATCTATTTCGTCACGTAACGCAGCCCCCCCCCCCCCCAAGCCCCTTAACTCCCTGACCGGTGTCATAATTTGTGAACGTTCCCTTCTATAGTGAGATACAACACCAACCTGGCAGGAGTCGGTGCCTCCCTGAGGGTACCCGGCACACATCATTCTGTCGGTTATCTTGTAGTCGGAGCCCAGCCAGGAGCGCAGTCTGCACGTCTTACGGGGTATGATGGGGAGCAGGGCCTGCTTCAGGGGCCGCGTCTCACGGGCTGCAACACAACATGCGGTATAGTATAGGTGGGTCAAGAGTTACCTAGAGATCTTTGGACATATAGTACATGGTTCTCATTATAACAATTATATGTAATACTAGTAACTTATGACATTGTTTAAATCATTTTCCATATACATGTAGCAGTTATATCATATCTCATCCATAACACAGCTTAGAAAGATGAGGGAAAGAGATGGTCGCCTGACCTATTCTGACCGTGGGTTTCTCTATCATTTACATGTATGCATTAGTAACAGAAGTATTTACAAAATTGCACACACACATCAATATAGGCCTAGATATGGCCTAACCCCAGATCAGGGAATGGCCCCTATTAGGGGTGGACTCGATCTAAATATGCCTAGTATCGATTTTAAAACAGGGGTTGGAATTCAATTTAAAACTGACCTCGTACAATAGAGTATTAAGGATCGATTGACAATATTTTACAGTATGTATGGCAAATTAATAATGTGTAATCAAATGAAATGCAGGAGTAAAACGAGGAATGAGCCTCCTTCATCATGGTTGCCATCTTGACGTGACGGCAGGGCTACTTCCGGTTTCTGGGACTTCTTTTGTGTAGAAAAAAAACGGGGGTGCAGGGGCAGAGCCCCCGATTTATGATAGACCAACTTCAAATAACCGTTTTAATGACAGTTTTAATTCTAATTGGGGGGATGTGCCCCCAAATTCCTATTAAAAAGATGTAAACATTGGAACTATATTCGAGTATGAATACACATCACTTTGTAAGAAGCGATTTCATTGGTCAATAGTTCCCAGCATAACAACAGACAATGGCGTCGAGAGGGCTTTCTGCTACGATCATTAGCTTATATTTATGGATATTTCAATGGTTTAATGGCCATTTTACACTAAATTCACGTGTGTAATGGATAAAGGTAGGCCTGCGGCGCTGGATTGAATTAAGATTGGTCTAAACAGAGGTTGTAGACAAACGATTCCAACCTAAGTAGGGATCGTCATTTCCGAAAGACAACAAAAACATGCCAACTTGTTGATTTCAGAGGAATTTCGGTACAATTCTTGGTTTAGTTTCATGGTTATCTTAATGGTTTAATGGGCCTGCGGCGCTAAATTGTTGATTGCCTTAGTTGCATATAGGCCTGCGGCGCTAGATTGAGTTGAGATTGCATTGATTGGGGCTACTCAAAAAAAATCCCAGCCCTATTAGGGATCATTCCCTGAAATGGTGTTAGGCCCTAGATATTATGAACAGAAATACATTGTATAACTAAAAATCGATCCCAAGGTGGTCTCTCTAAAGCCCAAAGGGCATAAATCAGTAACAGTGACGATTTCTAATTTGTCAACATTTGTATGCAGTGAATATTTGTAGAGAGTCAATCTAAAAAGTCTGCATGCAGGTTCCGCCGAGATTTGAACTCGGATCGCAGGATTCAGAGTCCTGAGTGCTAACCGTTACACCACGGAACCTGTTATGATTGATTGCACTGCAATGACAATAACAAGCGTTGGGGCAGTAAACAATATTACTTCAAAGCAGCTCTGCTTACAACTAAAGTAAGCTTGCCTGCAACCTCGGCCAACACCCCCCTCCCCGAGCTAACAAAATATATATATATATATATATATATTATATAACGTTTTTCCATAGTGAGGAGCATTAGAGAAACATTATATAACGTTATGAAATGCTGTATAACATTTTTTTGTTCACTGGGCCATGGCTACTTGCCACAGGTTAAGAATCCATGAAGTAAAAAATATACATCTAAACAGAATAACATTGGTTTATTAGCTTGAATATGGTATGATCTGCTACCTTTCAATATAAGAATAACGTATCCCTCCTTAACAACTTATTATCAGTATTAGGGACCCAAGAGCCAAACATAATGCATTAGGGACCTTTAGCAAACCCGACGTTGCTCATTAAACGCAGACGTAGTAGGATATGCTATGTCTTCGTTTATTGAGCTTTTACGTGGTTGCTAAAGGTCCCTATTATACATAAGCTTAACGGTCCCCAAAACATACAGGACTGCGTTTCATGAGCTACAATGCTCTTGAAAAATGTCCCTAATGTGTGTGAAATGGCTTGGGCAAGGGGATCTTAGTCTTAGTGTATCCGCAGTAACGTATTTTCTCTTAGATCGTGCCACATACTAGTATATTTCTTCCTGGACCAGAAAGATTTTTGGTTATTTTTCGCCTTGTAGAGACTGGCATAAAATTTCCAAAACTGTATCAATCATGTCAATATTTCATGTACACACACAGAAAAGTGAGAGTCATTGTCGCTAAAACTACCCTCACCTGAGGGTCAAGCACTGCCTGACTCTCAGGTGAGGGTAGTTTTAGCGACAATGACTCTCACTTTTCTGAGGGTGTAGAATAGAAGCAGTGATGGTTTCCGTTCTGGTTGTTAATGAAATAGACGGAACCTTAAGTTCTTGTATCTATTCTCAGGCCACTCAAAAAAAAATTGTTTCTCATCACCCGGCAGTGAAAAATGTGACGAGGGAGTTTTTTGTTTAATTTTTTTTTACTGGGAGGGAAATTAAGAGTTTTGCAAGCGATTTTCACATAATGGTAGTTAAGAGTTTAGTGATTCACAAAAAAGTTGTTATAATGCAAGTTATTCCTAGCTGTATGCATTGCTGACAGTATAAACTTTAATTTGATACCAAACATGCCTATATTTGTCCACTTTTCAACAGATTTTTTATCAAATGCGTGCAGTAATGAGAAACAACTTTTTTTTGAGTGGCCTAATAAGGGAGATACAAGGAAATGCATGTAACCAAACTTTAAACTGTAATATATCAGGATTCCTTTAATCAAATAAATCTTAAATTATAGATGGGCTTAAATACTTTTAGAATTTTTGTATATGTTCCATTTGGTTACCCATGGTCAGTTTTAGCATATCTGTTGCTATGACAGCTAATATTTTAGTCAATTTTACACCAAAGTCCATCAAATGTTTTGGGACCTTTTTTTTCTAACATGGAAAATGCCCAAAGTAAGTTTTCACCCTAAAAAGAATTTCAAATGACATTTATTATGATTTTTACACATGGCACACATGGTTCTAGTATCATGTCTAACTCACCTGATTTGCCCCAGCCCAGAATGGCACACATGGTGCAAGTGCAAAGAGAAAAGAAACAGCATCAAAAGAGAGTCCAGGTTTCCTCCAGAATGACTACCCTTTCTAGGGGATCCCAGGTCGCCTAAGGGCGCCTAGATGGCTGACCTAAAGGAGTCACCTGGGGCATATGGCCCTTTTGACGCTGTTTCTTCCTTAACTTTCTGGTCTGCCCCAGCCGGTGATGGCACACATTGTATAACAGGTTCTAGTGTCATGTCTAACTCACCTGGTATGCCCCAGCCGGTGATGGCACACATTGTATAACAGGTTCTAGTGTCATGTCTAACTCACCTGGTCTGCCCCAGCCGGTGATGGCACACGTGGTTCTAGTGTCATGTCTAACTCACCTGGTCTGCCCCAGCCGGTGATGGCACACATGGTTCTGGTATCATGTCTAACTCACCTGGTCTGCCCCAGCCGGTGATGGCACACATGGTACCATCCAGGTTCTGCTCATGGTTAGGTAAACACACAGGTGATACAGCATAGGACCGGGGACAGTCACCCTGTAAATGAAAGTATATGTGGATCAACAAGGGAAAAGGGACCTCCGCGGGGGATTTTTAGTTCCAACTTTGGCCACCAGGGGAGTCCATATAGCCAACTATGTTCAAAATATCATAAAATATGTTCTATACTACTTTTTGATGGAGAATACAATAAGCCACTTTAGAAAATTCCTACTTTAGTGCAAACCTTCCATATTTGGAATGTAAAAAGAACGTTTTTGGGCCTAAATTGGTGATTTTGCACTTGTTGGTTGCCATGGAAACATAATTTTTATTCTAAATTGATTTTTTTTAGAAATTAATGATTATAGGCCCCCCAACGATTTCTATGCTGAAAACGGAATATAAATCCCATTTTAAGTTTAAAAGCTGTGGCCTAATGTTTGTAAAAGCTTGGATATTTGGGAATTTTCGTAATTATGCTAATTAGATAGAGATATCTGTAAAACAAAGTAAGATAGAGCTTATTGGCATTTGAGATTGGACAGTGCCCACATATATTCAACGAGCCAGTTCTCAAAAACTAGAAGTGGTACCTGCTAACGAAATATATCACTGGAAAGCTGATGACCTCAATTTTATAATTGAGTTTAACCTTTGGAGGACCCTTTTCCCTCGACTGTCCACATATATGCAGTACTTATGCAAATTACTGTAATAATACATAGTGTCTAACATGCAGTGTATGGTGTGGTCTACAGTCTATCCTCCAACGTACAGAATTAACACCATTATATGTTGTGCTTTGTGACTGTTTGTGCTTTGTGACTTTAGGCAAACATCATCATGATGTTAGTGTAAAATTATAGAAATGGACAATCAATTGGACTTCAACATCCTCAGTTTAAATAAAATAAATGATAATATATATACTACGACATAAATGGTTTTGTGCGAGAAGAGTGCATATGATACAGCTTGGCTCTACACTGAGGTTTATCTCATGGAATGGTATATTATGTGACAAGGCTACAGACGATGGAATGAACTACAATGGGGATTTACAAATATACTATCATACAAAATGAAAAATTGACCAACCTTAAGGCGAATTAGAGCTATATCATTGTCAAACGTAGAAACTTCGAAATCCGGATGAAGGAATATCTTATCCACTGCTCTAATGATTCTTGTCTGTTCATTACTCCGTAAAAGATCGTGGGCCCCAATCAAGACAAGCCAGTTAGCTGGTGTTGGATCTCTGTGAAATGGGAAATGAAAAGGCTCAATATCAGTCTTTTGCTATGCTTTTCTCCGCTGGTCATACATTGTGTGAAACTCTGCTTAGCATAATAGATATAATAACAACTCAAATGTAAGTTATTCATAAAAGTTGATTTTGAAGTCGGCATTAATGTACTGTTACGGATATGATGTTAATTGTCAACAGTCTATCTAGTTTACAATGCAGTGTATATCATATTCCTCGATGGGAGGCATCCGTTGTGTATTACCCCAGATTCTTGCTTTAACTTTAGGGATAGAACCAAAATTAAGTAACATTTGAAAGATAAATAGAAAGTGGCATTTTGTGACAATATGGTCTGAGATATCCTGTTATCTATGTTATATTCTATCTGTATTAAAATCACAACTAATAACCCATAAAAGGCTGGCATGTTGTACAACCGTGATGTGTACTAATGACGTGATGTGTATCGACATGCCATCTCAATATTCATGTTCATTTGGCATTATAATGAATGCTCATTGGGACGACATCGAGTCGTGCCTTGACATTTACAAGCCATGCATGGTCTTCATGTTAAGTTAAATGTCATGAGATGCTCTGCCCCCAAAACCTGCTTTTTCTTCCTTTTTTTTCCTTTTTCTATTCTTTCTTCTAAAGGTCAGTGAAGATGGAAAGTTGTTAGTGTAGTTAAAGTGGCCATCTACAGACATACTATTTGTAAGACTACACACCATTTGCATGTTTAGACTATGCATGTTTTTAGACTATGAACCAAAAATACGTCCCTTTATACAGTAAGTCTATAGTACATGATTGTATGACTCATTGTGTAGCTACACTAACTTCTAACAGCGCACCATGTCAACCTTTCAGGAGTGTATTGATCCCACAGAGTCGCCATGCATGATTCATGAATACAACTACTTTCCAGGGCTCATTTATGCATCACAATGGCAAAAGGGCATAGTGCATTAAATCAGTATACTGCCCCTAAAGAGTCAAAGATCAAAGGGCATTCATACTCATCAAGACAGTGAGTGGTGGTGAGAATCCAGCAGGTACCGGTTCCCATGGATACAATACTTCCGGCACAACGCGACACTGCTTCCTTCCGGTGCCGCAGCGCCACCTGCCAGGGATAAGAGTGCGGCCTCGCTTTGACACCGCCCACGATGCGCGCGCCGATCGGAGTCACTTCCGGATCTCCACATCCCACTGGAAAATTGTTGTAGCCATTGTGACTTCGCGAGCCATACCCGCTATTTCCACTGCCATACCCGCCCCGGCCATTTCCACCCGAGTTATAGAAATTTCCATACTTGGCGGACGGCTGCTGGTAAGTCGGGTAACTTGAGGGATAGTCATAGTCATAGTCCGTCGGGGCATAGTTTGAAGAGGAATAGGAAGACTGGTCGTATTGTCGACCATTGCCACCATAGCTGGGAAAGAATGAACTCGCGAAGAAAGGATAGACTGAAATTGCAGATGTATAATTGTAAGCGCGATCAAAATTATCATTCCTGGCAGTTTGCAATGCAATGCATGTGAGTAAGAAAGTGTAGAGTTGATATTGGTTCTCAAAGATGACAATTGGAAAAGAATATCAAAACAAAAATAGCCACATCACTTTGAGGGTGATGTTATAGGTAATAGTATGAAGCAATTTAGGAAATTAAAGTTTGGATACGTGTTGGGCTTTTCTTTTTGGAATTGAGTTAGAGTGGACTTTAATTGTAAGGACTCAAATTGAATTCAGAAATTTCATTCAGGTCTATGGTAGCAACAGACTCCAATTTTCGGATTGACTTAATCGGAATTTCACCCATGGACTTTGAACTGACTATTGTTCAATTTTCGATGGTTGCAGCCGTCCAAAGTGTTGGTCATTTCAATTACGCGTAAACAGTTGATTGGTCCTAGATATTCAAAATTGCTTCCAACATTGAAATTCAGACTTTCTCCTTAACACGTATCCTTACTTCAACCATCACCAATGAAATCAAAGCGTCATAAGAATACTGACTTTGAATGAAATATGTAATACTAATAGAGAGTTCTACTATGCAAACTATGCCCTAGCGGACATACTCTCTGGGGAACGTGGACAAACAAATCTCTCCAATCCTAAAAATGGTAACCTTAAGAACGTTTCCCTCCGCATTTTAAGATGTTTTTAAGATAATAACATTTATTTCAGATTGTCCTAGCATGACAATCTTAAATTGATGATTCTAAACACCAGATGTCCGTATTTGTGTTTGATATCAGTTTTGAAGAAGAAAGAAAAAAAAGAAAAGGAGGTTCGGGGGCAGCAATATACAATAAACTACTAACAATAATAAATAAGGGTCAGAAAAGAAAACGGTAAGCATAAGTGGCGCCATCTAGAGCGGATTTACCGAGGCAATAATCTCAAAATCGAGCAATGTTTTTAAGATAAGCGACTTTAAGATTATCACTTTTAAGATTGATAAGATTTTATTGTCCATGTTCCCATGAGAGTCTGTCCCAACGAGCGCAAACTACATGGTTTGCATTTCTGCCTTGCGACCCCCTTTTAGTTCTGTATAATTCAATAATTCAGCATGCATCTCCTATAGAATCTATTGTTTGTTTGGAATATATGGACCCGTTAGAGAGTATTCATAGTCAGTATGTCCAAGTCTTGTCTTAACTGTTAACATAGTCATAATCATATATTATCTCTAGCCTACAGCGTCATAAAATATCAACAAAATTAATGTAAAGCAATGCAAATAAGCTAAACACAAGCGAAATGAACCAGGTGAAATACAGGATAAATTGAGTGATAACACCAGAAAGCAACTATTCCAGAATTACTCTCTGTGAAGCATGCACGTTCAAAGCTAGCATACCGTCCAACTGAACACAATTATTATCATCATTTATCACATAATTATCACAACAAACGAACCCCCATTTTTTTAAACCTCGCAGATATTATCATCTGACATTTATACTCAATTCAATTGTAAACTAAATATGTACCAAAATGTGGGTCACTTACATGACTTTGAACCAACGAGAGCCTTGGTCTTGTTGACAGTGACAATGTTGACAGCAGGCTTATCCCCAGTGTCTAATCCATACTTGACAGTGTCATCCTCAGTGTCATCTGCCTTGGAGCAGTCCACGATCCTGGCATGGTTGACACCAAGCATGTACCTGAGTAATCCACAGCCGGTCTGCCTTGTGTGTAACCAGCAGGCCCTTCCGGGACCATAATCCACTGCGGCACATGCTGTGATGTCTGCGCATGTGCGAGCGCATGCCTCGATGGAATCAAATTGTTGGGGGTGTTTCTCCCCACCCTGTGCATGGTAGTTCTTGTAAACGGCTGTAAATATATGTCAACAGATAAATGATCAGTGTGTTATTATGTATTGTAGGGATTTATAGGATGATCTGTGCATAACTGTCTTTGGCAGGCTATAATCATGGCACGAGTGGATATGCTCACGTGGTAGCGTCAACAAGAACATCTGTCCAATCTTAAACTGGCCAATCTTAAAAACGTTATAATCTTAAATTTAAGATCATAACATTGATTTAAGATTCAAGTCCACTTGAATATTCTGACACACCTTACCCTAATGTAATGTAATAATCTATATCAGGCAGATGGCACCTAGCAGGTATTTAATTGGGGCTCCACCAGTACTAAAGAAGGGGTAAAACGGGCAGAAAAACGGGGGTTGGATACGCTATAGTAAGATACGCTAGGCCTTCACGTGCGGAGAGGGCAAGAAACGATAATCTTAAATAATTGTCAACTTTAAGATTGTCACTAGGATTTTAAGATTGGACAGATTTTCTTGTTGACGCTCCCACGTGAGTGTGTCCCGACAAGCTCTACGTGACTTATTATGACTGAAAAAGCTATGACTGTAGGGACTAAGAAGGCAATACCTCTGTATGCCAGTATGATATATATATATGTTAGAACAATTTACATAACACCCTTTCCATAGCTACTGGGTCTATCAACTATGCAGGATCATTCATTATACTGAAGATATCATGATGACACTTGCACAATAATCTTACAGGGATGCTATTTATGAGCAGCAATAAAGAGGCTATTACCCTGATTAATTGGGTCTTGCCGAAACAGGTGATGTTGAGTAAAACTCTTAAAAAAGGTTGTTACATCTGACTGAGGATTATGGCCTTCTCTCATTTCCTGCACGTGCATGATGGACATAGGAAGCAATAACACCTTTGTTCTGTATGGTACTCTTCATTCTATAAATTATCTATTTAATATGAAGGTCCACTTGTGTCTCAAAGTGTCCGCAAGGCAGCTTTACTAGACAACTAGGTTATCGGTGGTTGGGATGGAAATGACAAGTGGGGGACAAGGTATTTCCCACAGAGTAGCTCATATACAAGTATGTATGTTACATTATAACATGGCGGACAAAGGGTGCCCAGGTAGTCAGTGGTATAGTAGGCCCCCTGGCCATGTCTGGACGAACTAGCCCTGGCCAAACGCCACGTCATACACACTGCACATGTCATACATTTTAATAATGGCGGGGCTGGTGGTGGTGGTCGGGGATGGTGGGGGTACCGGGAACCCATTAGACCTGTATACTAGTAGTGGGTATGCTAATCCCTATATACCATAACGGGTGCAACATACTAATGTGACATTCTGATAATTTTTTGATGTAGGAAATGGGGAGGAGGTATGGATAAGAATGTATTTTTAAGGGATGTGTATATTGCAGGATTGCTGATGTGTAAATGGTGGTACCAGGCTATCCGTCAAGGCTCAAACTATGCATAATATGTGGTATGCCTACTGAGACCTAAGATATGATCTGCAAACACAAATATCATTTATGCTTATCGCAAAACCAAAACTCTATAGCAAAGTATGATAATTATAAATGCCTTTATGCATCAGGATCTTGCAATCTGGGGGAGGGAGTCGAATTGGGCCAGTAGAATAAAAATAATCGCTAGCATTAAGAATACTTTCTCAATTGTCCAGGTGGCCCTCTGTATATAGAACACTGGTGTGCTTCTTTGATTAAAGTGCAATCCTTTAAAAGGGCATTCTCACCACTCGCACTTACAAAATAGCAGACTAGAACAGTACTGTGAATGGGATACGCTCGGCGAGTATGCCGCTTGATAATGCATCAACGCAGTATGGGCGAGTACCGGTACTCACTGGCACTGCATTGGTGCATCATGACAGCCCCTCAGGATAACAATAATAAAAATGTTGTTGACCCGAAACAACACTGGTTCACTTGATCACCAGTTCAAAAAGGGGTACAGTGCATTAAGACACTATTATACCTGTAAAGTTATTATAATACATCTATGTGAGTATGCATAATGCTGGATGTAAAAACATACGTACAGTTGGTAATGTCGACAGCTGATGTGTGGGTAGGTGTTTGGGGCTTCGCGGCTACTTCTGTTTGGGCACCTGGAATGGGAAAAAGGTCATGATCATATGTATGAATACACAGCTACTCAACATGTATAGAACCCAGCATGATGCAGATCCTCTGTTTACATCCTCATTGTGTAAGGCATCTTTACTGTAATTGTAAAATGCTTATTACTGGCTGAAAGGAATCTATTGCAATCATTCTGTCCTCTGTTTTATAAAATATGATCACACACTGAAAACCCAGGCCTGTCTAAAGCTCGTCACTTTAGAGTCAACATTATTTTAATGACGAGCTAAAGTAAACATATTAACCATATATGCATTTATGCATTTTCACCATCCAGTATCAATCACGCATTTATGTAAATTCCTCGTCGAATGTTGGCCGATTTTATCGGATTTCTGACCCTCAGTGGTTTGCCTAAAAGTTGGTGAAATCCCATGAATTCTTGTGATGGTGATATAGCAAGAATAGGCTTCTTGCATGTATGGCATATTGTCTCGGCATATATGAATCTGTGTGTCCCTGAATTCATTATGATAGAAATGCTGGGTATCTCGACTTAGATGAGATTTAACTTATTTTCAATGTGAATTGAGCAATATACTAAGCAGAAATCATTAAAAATGCCAAATAACTTTTCGCATGAAAAATGGTTTTATCAATTTTTCATGCTGAAAAGGGTGGTGTTGTCAAGATCGGAGAATTTGATGAGACCTCCTACAGAAAAGAACAAACTCTGGTTCATCTTTGATGAGCCAAAATATGAGATTCATTCCTACTTCATAATGTGAAGTAAAAATAAGTTATTATTTTGGAGTTAGAGAGAATTCTTTTTTCAATTAAAACATCTGGATGCTAAATTAGATAGGCCTAGGCTTTATCTCCCTAATCAGTACAAATAGGGAGATTTCTACTTTCTAGTTTATTCAATATCATTCATTTTTACATAAATGCACTTCTACTTTGAATATGTACGAAATTCGTTAAGTCTCTAAAAGATGAGGACTGGTCATCCCCTATATCCCACGATTCCATTTGGTATACTACATTATTCATATTTAGTCCACAATCCAGCCAGTATGGCGAATTACTATGCAATACATGATGTAAATGTGTTTACTCTAGGCAATAAATCTATGAATATCTGTTATAATTATTGTAATCAGCATGGTCCACCTTTATGTATGGAATGGAAATAATATTATCCTCATCTAAAACCCAGTGTTAGCTTTGGCTAGAACTAAGAACAGATCAAATGGTATGCAGATATAAGACACCTGTTCTGTATCTCAAATCATAGCCATGAGAAGCAGCATTGACTTTCAAAAATGTCATTAGGTAATACACACATCGACTTATTATAGGGGCTATACTGAAGGATAGCAATGTCCCAAATAAAGGGATAATTATGAACAATACGGTCTTTTTGTAGAGCAAACATAACTAGAGAATTAAACTACAAAAGAAGTCATTTTGACTGTTAATGTTATCATACCGATTTTCCAACCTCTCGAAAACGTGATCATTTGATTACACTCGGTCATAACGCTAACTGTTATAGTTATAACTGACTATATATTGACGAGGGGTAAGTGCCCTCGACAACATCACAATGATTGTCCTAAAGTCGGCTTCAGTGCATAAAGCTTTTCTAGTATATGCAATGCATTCTTGGGGTTTGTTCGTATGGTTACGCACCGTAATTCAACAATGTTTCAAAACAATCCATTGAACATAACAATCTTGTTTTCCTTACTGAAGACATTAGAGGTCGAGCCATATTTCAACCTCGTCGCAGATTGTTTCCCTTTTTCCTCATCTTAGACCGAAAATGGAATGTTGTCTAGTTTTTGGGTCTATGTAAATAACACCTTGACCCCTTTACTCTGTACAACTCTGGCAAGTCTAAAGGTCATTAATATTTTTATTGGACTGTGATTTCAGTCTTGGCATTCTACCTTGTACGGCGCGTGGAGTGGCATCCACCCAAATGTTTTCAGTCAAGTCATGTTTGTCCTATTTAGAATGATATAAAGGTGATATGTTATCTTGGATAAGGCCACCGTTATGAATAAAATCCATATATTATATGACAAGACCGTTATGGTTCTCAAGGTATAAAAATCACCGCACCAAGCGTAGTATTTATCTCTGCAGATTGAAAAAATGGAGGTTTTCAATGTTGAGATGACATGTTTAAGTCCTTCAAGTTTGATTGTTCTTTTTGGAGTTGGGGCCAAATAGTTCGCATATCTTCCGTTTGTTTAATCAGATGAATTGAATGACAGCCAGTCTGTGCCGAAACAAAAGTAGCCAAACAAATGTGAACAATCATGTGAGATGACCAAAAGCTAGATCACATGATATACAAGTATAGGAAGCGCCGTATCCAATGCCCCCCCCCCCATTAATAAACATTAATAAACATATTTCACTCATGGGGGCTTGGGCATATCTCGTCAATTTTGATTTTCTTCTTCATCCTTTAATGTTTTAGCACCCTAAGACTAATCGACCCAAGTTGAGCATTACTCATTTAAACTACACTCGGAAGGAAGTATTTATGCATCCCAACATGTATCTACATATTGTAAAACTATTTGAGAATTTATTTTTTAATATTGGCGTACAATATTTGTGTAACTATTAAAACTATTAAGATGTCATGCAAAATAAAAATTTCCAAAACTCAAACTCAAACTCATATCCCACTCAGCAGCTTCGTGGGGGTAAATGTGGGTAATATCGCGCACCTAGTGACAATATTACCCAAATCTTCCTCATAACTCTAGCCCACCGTCATTAAGAACCATTTTTATATGCAATTAAAAAAAATATGTTGAAAATTGAAAAAATGGAGAAAAAATAAATCGTTATTGCAACCACCTATATGGAAAGCAGGGGCCTAAAAGTATGACTAAATATTTGGGTTATATCGTTACAATTGTTGTTATATCGCTCACACCATTGTGTTATATCGCTCACCCATTGAAATACAGTGTATTTCACCATATGGGTAAATCCGCTCACCTGTTTTCACACCCAAAAGTGTGAAAACAGGGTGCTTTAGCCCAAATGCTCTCACACCTGGATGGTGAGAAGCACTTTACCCAAATGTACACCAGTGTTAGACCTTTCACAACGTATACGTGAATTACAGTCCTTCTAATTAAATTTAGGATAATCTGTATGAAATGGCCGCCCGCATTTGATTTGAACCGATTTCATACTTAATGCACGGTTATTAATGGTCAATTTTGCCGCAAATATACAACATACGCAGGACATGATATATGTCCAGAGGTTCACCCAGCAGTTCAATACAATCTATTCCCAACTCATTGACCCAGCTTCGGTATTAGCTGTACACACAGAGCCATTTTCTATGCTTCCACACATGTCTCTGCTCTTACATGTGTTTGTATAATCATTCATAATTAAATTGATATCGAGCTCCATATGGAGTTGCTGTATTTAATCAGTCTTCAAGCTCCACATAGAGAAAGCAAACAGTGACTCCCTAAAGGGTCCGGGTGACTCCCTAAGGGAGCCAGGCCTCACCTAAAGGAGTCGCATAACCCCAATATGATAGTCAGAAAAGGGAGTCATTCCGGAGGCAGTCAGGGTTCCCTTATGATTCAGTTTCTTTTCTCTGTGCATATTTCCATTATTACGTATTAGTGGAACGCCCCTATGCACATGCGAACTATCGAGTCCGTCTTTAAGAGTTCTATGAAATCTATGTTAAAGTTTGAGATTTCTATGAATATAATTTACAATTAGCATTAATCTATGACTCGTGTGGACCAGTGCATACAGTTCATGGACCCCACCTGCTCAGAGCCCCTATATTCATCCCCTTGTTGTATCAGCCTGTACCATGAGTTATACATGGGCCTTAAATATTGATGACTATTATACTGAGGTGGTTAATGACATATGTATTTAAAAATAACTGATTTACTTTCATAACCAGTTCAGAATTTTCTTATGAAATGGCTTTGCACAGAGGGCCATGAGCCTTAATAATGGACATATCTAAAGACGTAATGCAAAGTGCAAGCACTGAACCATACGGAGTATAAATAGACAACTTAGATGCCGAGTAGAGTGTCTGGTACAGTGATATGAGATTGGCTTGAGATCAAAAGCCTCAAGGCACCCTAACACTTACTGTGAACTGCTGATGGCCAGGATCCAACACCTTGGCGTTAGAACACCGAACAAGACATTGCTTGGGATGACCTAGACTTGAAAAATATTCCTGTCATGTGAACGGATATGACCTCCTCTCTATTGGTTTAAGTAAACCTTTAATGGCCTTTAAGGGTCGCAAAATGCTCTAAGTTGTTATACCCTTTCTCTTCCTTCATGATGCATTCATGCATCATGCCGCTTCTTCAGGAGGGTATGCACCCCGTAGCAGCATGGTACATGCAGCACTGGCGGGTTATTTACAACGTTGCACTCATGCAGCATAACGGCGAAGAGCACGCTGCATTAAATAATTATATTTGCGGCCCTTAAAGAGTTAGACCTTCAACTCTGGTCATCCTCCCCTTTCCTATACCCTCATGCAGCTACTACTTGGTCTGTCCCTGTGCCCTGACCTATATACACGTATTGCTAACCTATTGATCCATTGTCTCACCTGTGGTCCATTGTCTATATGTAGAAGGTGATTATTCTTTACCGTAACCATTGTCATAAATGGTAGTGAGAACTTGTCTAAGCCTAACGCTCACAGTAATATTGGAATTCTAGAACTGAGCTGTTGGATTCCTGTATTGTCTGGTATTTAAAGTAAATTAAATCTGAATATTTTATCAATATTTCAAGAAGATTCAATATACAACTACATAAGTCATAGATCATGATATGTAGCTCTAAGTCCATAAATATGTAGCTGTATAATATATGCTCTATGACTTATACGTCTTATAAGGGATATGGCTTAAGTGAGTCAACTTGGCAGACCGTGACCCAAACAAAGGTCCCTTTAAGGGCAGCGTTATACCTCAAGGCTCCATACATCCTCATGTCCTCACGTGTATATGATGCTCCAGCGCAGTGTCATGTGTAACTCATAGGGGCTGCATTATGCCGACAAAATGTATTAAAGGACCATATTGTAAAATGGCCTGGCGACCTTTTAATGCTTTTTTTTCAGATATATTCACCGCCCCATATCCACCCAACAGGAGGTACTATATTCATTTTTGTATGGCGACATGTTACATCCTACACAGAGAAAAGAAACGGTGTCAAAAAAGAATCCAGGTTGCCTCCAGAATGACTCCCCCATCTAGGGGAGCTCAGGTTCTTATATGACTCCCTTAGGTAAGTCAGGGAGTTATGTGACTCTCCTAGGTGACTCAATTAATTCAGTTGGGGAGTCACCTGCACTCCCTTAGGCAACCTGGGTTCCCCTAAAGAGGGGAGTCATTCTGGAGGCAACCTGGACTCCCTTGTGACTCTGTTTCTTTTCTCTGTGTATCCTCCCAGATTTAACATGGAAAATAAATAACAAAAGCCTGCACCACTTACATCCTCTTTAGTTCATTCGGCTTTGATTCGTCAGAAAGTTTAATTACCAGCCCTCAGCCGTTACAATGAAAACATAATCCACCACAACAGATAAAGTACTCACATGCTGCTAGTTGGAAGTGGGTAGTTCCTAGAAGGTGGACCTTGTGTAGGCAGGCTGTGGCCGGGGTGTGGAACCAGCAGGATTTGGTGATGGAGTTAAAGTCTACGGCCGTACACAGAGGATCCTTCCTACAGCCCGTTATACAGGACTTGAGGTCAGTGAAGTCATCACGTTCTACACCACCTACGGAGTGCTTGTCAGGCTCTGAAATAATATGGGTTTTATGGTATTAAATGTAGGTTTTGTATACTCAAACATTAGAATCATAATAAAATAATTCAGATAATTCACAACAATAATAAATGAGTCTGATACTTATTTGGAATAAGTATTGTTGTCAGGGGATAGCTGTAATGTTATTTTATTTCAGTGGGACATACTAGTACACTACTATTTAATCTCCACTTTGAACAGTTTTCTCTTTGTTAAATGTATTACGTGAACTATTTTATGTTGCTAAGGTAGCATAAGGAGTAAAGAACTGAGGACATGCAGCTAAAGCCTGCACCAAAATAAGGTATAATGCTGCCATCCGTAACAAAACAAAAGCCTTCCCAGTAAACAAAAAACGTTATTCAAAATTGTACAACGTTTCTCTAAGGCTTATTACTATGGCATAACGTTGTAAAAAGTTTTAAAACGTTATTTTGATGTAAAATAACGTCTTTATGTTAGCTGGGTTGACCTAACAGGTGTAGTACTCACCGCAGCTCGTTAGCTTCATGTGTTTAGTGAAGGCATTTGGCCTCAGGATTTCGTTACAGGTGGCAGCACTGTGGAACCAGCACTCATGGCGTTGTAATTGGTAGTCCACCGCAATGCATCCTGGGTCCTCCCAGCATGCCCTGAGGCAGGCCTCTTCTGAGTAACGCCCCGGATGTAACCTGCCCCCGATTACATTCCGATGGAGGTACTTTCCTGTAAGTAAAGACATCAATAATTATTGGGTGTGATGACTGCAAAGAAACAAATCTATAAGCTGCTCAATGCGATAAAGATGTGGGCTCTTATCAAATGGCCCAATAATAAACATCAAACTTGCAATAGTTATTCCAAATGTCCTGCATAGTACGAGTATGAAAAAAAAAGTTTGGTGAGAAATGCTATGGGCAGAAATATATATGGAGGAGTAGTCAGGGTGGGACGGATCTATTGTGTGTTTGTCGTTGTATGTGTTTTATTTTGTTTTTGTTTTCGTTTTTGGTAGGGGGGGATGTCCAAACCTTATGGATATTTTCTCTGCTGAGAATACTAACTTGGTGTTTGACATGCTTATCGCCCTGCTGATTGGTTGTGTTTGTTGTATGTTTCTTATGAATAAATATGTCCACAAGCGTCTCTCAGACCACCTTGAAAATGGGGCGCTACTCTGCAAAACACAATTTGGCTTAGAAAAATATGACAGGAATATCACTGCAAAATGCTTCATAGATTTTTGTAAAGCGTTCAATAGTGTACAGCACCCAACCGTAATCAAAGTGATCTGTGCTCTAAACATCCACCCGAAGCTGACAAAATGGCTGATGGAATATCTAGCCCATCGCTCACATTATACTATAGCCAATGGGGAAAAATCACTGAGCCCGCCGGTGCATTTTGGGGGTACCCCATGGCTCAATCTTGGTTCCCCTCCTCTTCATATTATTCATAGGGGCCGTCCATAAAGTATGTCACACCCGAGGGGGTGGGGGGGTCTTTTTTGTGTGTGACGAAGTGTGACATGGGGGTGGGGGGGTCTATGGACTTGTGTGACGTCACACTTTCAAAATTTTGTAAAATATATAATAAATGCTGTATAAATTAGGGACATCTCCAAGTTAAATACATGCTGGTGGTTGTAGCAGATCTACAACTCCACCTTTCACTTCACACAAGTCAAAACCCCAGGTATGACAAAAATTGTAAACCTGACTGCACATTTGATAGTTAACAGGGGCGAGCTGCGGATGCCTTCTTAAAAGCGCACTCAACCCAGGACCTAACCCTGCCGAGTTTTGTACGCAAATGACGTCGTGGGTTCAGTGCGCCTTTAAGGAAGGGCCATGGATCCAGAGCTAGGAAAGAAAAACTTTGCACATACTGGAAAGGTTTTGACCAAAGCTTTGTCACAGACCATGATAGATAAACACCAAGTGGTTGCTGAGTGTAAAGAAGATGTAGAAGAAATACCAATGTTATCTACAAAGTCTGAGAAATGGCAAGCAACACAGATGAGTGAAAGCCATTATTTCCTGCAGATTGTAAACTGTCCAGACAAAAATGTTGCTCGAATCCAAGGAGCTCTTATATGGACAGGGACAGGTTCTTACCGGTACATGTACCATTGGCTTCGGTCCACACAGCCAACGATGGCCTGCCAGTGAAACTAGATGGGTCAGGGAACTACCTCTCAGCATTTGTTTGCCTTGCACCCAAGATCTCCAGACATTACCCAAAAGGTCTGCCCCATTACTTTGCATATCCTAGTTTACAGGATGCGGCATCTAAATCAATTAAGGAATGTGGATTATACATAATATCCATTAAGTCAGTCACTTGACATCCGAAGACATCTGCCAAAGGAAGAATAAAGGAGAGAAATCAAAACAAGGTTCTTCCAGCATTACCTACAGTTTGCTTCTAGTATGTATCCGTCCAGTACGTATTGCAGCTAAGCAACAATGTAAACTCATGTATGCTATCCAGAACATGAACCATGAAGATCTGGTGCCGATAGAGCATGAGATGAGTATTTGGATACCACACAAGGTAGGATCCAGGAGGGAGGGGGGGCATCCCCCCTTTTTGCTTTAGATTTTAATGTAAATGGGTCCAATGCCATCAGTACATTGCCTATATCATGCTCAATACATTGCCTATATTACGCCCCCTTCTTCTCAAATTCCTGAATCCAGCCCTGCTATAGGTCTTCCAACACAAGCGGTATCACAGGATAGCAGTGGCACACTTGTTATTCCTGTGAATACTGTCAAGAATCCATAGATCGGGGATACCTCAGGCACAAAGATCTAGGGTGCCATGGCTATCGGTGTGAACATGATACTGCCAATATGAACAGTTGTAATTAAAGGGTTCTAGTCAAAAGAATCCACTAACGTTAGCTCTAAAGATTTGACTGATGTCATAGCATAACACGTTTTAATAACAACTAACTATAATGCCATTGGTTTAACCAACGAACGCTGTATTTCACTCCCCCATGAAATAACCCATGCTCGTATTTTTTCGACCCTATGACGTCATCAAAATGGTGTTTGTTTACATTTGAACAGCATAGAAACAAGCTATTTTTGCCAATTTAGGCCTTTCCCCTCTATAATAATTCAATTTGAATCAAAAAAGGTAAAAGATAAATACAAGGAACACTCGTTTAAGTCTGTAGTTGGGTTATTTCACTTGTTGAAGGTAGGGCTGCATTTCACTCAGCCTGCGGCCTCGTGAAATACGGCCCTACCTTCAACTCATGAAATAACCCAGACTACAGAGCTAACTATCTGCAGAGGGGGGGGGGGGTGTCAGCAGAGTTGTGACATACTTTTCTGGGGGGTGTCGGAAAAAGTGTGACAAAGTGTGACATGGGGGTGGGGGGGTGTTCAAAATGGCCCAAAAAAGCGTGACATACTTTATGGACGGCCCCATAAATGACAATTCTGAATGTTTCAAATATTGCAATTTGACTATGTATGCAGATGACGTGGTTCTATGCATTAGCTCTAAGAACCATCTAGAAGCAAACCAGTTGTTACAGGAAGATATTGATAGGGTAGGGTGTGATGCCTAGTATCTAACGGGATGACAGCGAATGCATAAAAGAGCATGTGCACGTCGTTTTTTGGTTCTGACAGTATGTGGGACTGTGGTGGACCAGAGATACTAGTTTTCGAACACGGGGGAGATTTAAAGATAAAATTCAGAAAAAGGATAACAAAATCATGCTTTTATCAAAAGTCCCCCTATTATCATGGAGTGAGTTTCTGGGACACGTTAGACAAAGATGTACAGAAAATAACATCCAAAGACAAAATTGACTCACTTCCGCTAGAACTGTTGCCTATCACATAATTCTCCGCACCTCAAAGCTGGCTATCTTCTTTATAAAGGCACATCATATATATGTATAAACATTATGTTCAACTAAAAAAAACTCTTTCATTGGCACGTGAATGTTAAGCAATGTAAGATGACCCCTAGATGTATGTGAGGAATCTACGTGTGTGCAGAAAAACTGTCCACCTAGGAACGATTCGTGCTAATAAGAAAATCAATCAATCTGTCAATTTTCTAACCTATTAACAACATCAAGGACATAGTAGCACCCTCATATACTGATACCAAAATCGGGAGTTTTCCATGAGCACTAGCCTCAGTTCATACACATAACTGTCACTTTGGAAATGATTAGAAAGCCATATTACATTGATGTATTATTGTGGGTCACCCCAGCAGAGGTGATACCCACACAGATCAGGCCACTCCTCTAATGATCTCTGACAAATGCCATTTAAATTTTACCTACTAATATTTCATCAACTCTGGGCTTCTGATCGTGACCTTTGTTAGGGTTTGTAGGTCAACAGCACATCCATCAGAGTATCAAGTTGCAGATATAGGTGAGGAGCAGGGAATATTATAATACATAGATAAACACTGAAGCATAAAGGATGCTCGGTACAAATGACATGAACTATCTGATTGAACTGTGACATTATAGAACACACTTCTACCCAGTATATCTCTCTCCCGACTCCTGTTATTTATATAATGGTTATACCTATATCTATATTAGTATCTGCTATGTCGGGGAATTATGAGAGTCGGCTTTTGATTTGTATTGGCCATGTTTTTCACTTTCTACATGCAGCTTCATTTGCTAAAGTACAACATCAGATCAGGAACGATTTAGAGATAAAAGCACTCTTTGGATGAACATGCCTTTCCTTTATACATAATTAGATCATATAATCATCAGGCCTCCATATGGGAGAATCAAAAAGCCACACAAACTACAATCCTCCATTTGTAACAATCGCCAATCGTGATGTGCCCATTGTGGCGTTTGACAGCATTGTCCTACAGCCTGTAGGCCTGTATTGTTGACTCATTGTTTATCCTGTTTTACGACATCAAAGGTAAAACCTAACGGTCACCCCTGACATCAACGCGTTCGGACTAAATGCCTATAATTATTATTGCACTAAGGAAATTCCTCGGGGCCCTCCTAGCTAGGGTAGTCTATGTAGAACTCAATCAGTCACAATTGATCCCATAGACCGTTATGGGGGAGTCCTCAAATGACATTTACACCGTAGTGAAATGTATATTTATCTGAATAGTGAGTCTTGTCACATAAAAGTTCACATTCTCCTCTCTATTCTAACGACTGTGCATGCATTATGTCTAGCATTATTTAGGGTAGATTGACCTAAAGTCAACCACGTACCTTGATATGTTCACCCCTATTTTAAAGTCATTCATCCAGGATCATCCCTAGTTTCGCTTGTCACAGTACACTTTAAGTGTTACTCTTCCCAGCAAAGGACAAATAGAGGCAATACCATACAAGAATGACTACATAATAAAGGTGGTCATCCCAGGGTACGTGGTTGAATCTAGGTCGATCTACCCTACACCAAGATCAGGTATATGGTGAGGGTTAGAAGAGAGTTAAGAGAGGACTAGCCAGAAATTAGTGGTCTAGAACATAAAAGACATAGCGAGGCTATGAGGCACGATCTGTAAAACATGGATCTTATTTTATGTTGGATTAAGGTCCCTTTTCCCAGGCCACCTCTCATAAAGTAATACAGCCCGAGGGATGTCTTTGTGTTGATAGCAAGATCAGCTGATTACACAGTTAGAACATGAACTAGATGAATTGGGGAGGGGGGGATCAAATTTTAAGCTATTGCAAGTGCAACTCTGTCCAGTAACTCGGTGTCATGTAGATCAACAAATGGGAACATTTCTCATGTTGTTAGGAATTTTGGAAGGATGCTTAGGAATCATGAATATAGAATCATAATCATATTCAATTGAAAGTATATTGGAAATAAAGTAGGACATGAGCGGAATCTAAGATGGGTCCTATGACCATGTACGTGCTGTGCTGCAACACAGAGAAAAGAAGTAGAATCACAGTGACTCCTGAATGGGAGTCTGGACTCGATCACTCAGGTAACTCTCCCCATGACTCTAAAGTGAGTCCCTAACATTAGGGAGTCTTAGAATAGGAGTCATTATAGAGTTCTGCTAATGTTAGGGAGGCACTTTAGAGTCATGGGGGGAGTTACCTCAGTGATCAAGTCGGGAGTGACAGTGATTCTACTACTTTTCTCTGTGAACGTTCTCACATTACCTGTGGGATTGACTCTTGGTATTTAGTGACACATACATGTTGGCAGGTACACTACTCAGTGTGAGAACTGATGTACCCAATGCCTTTCGAGTTATTGATACGAATCAAGGTTGTACTGTGGTGTTGATGCACACGTTATGTGTAAGGGAAATGATAAATTATATATATAATATAATTATGCACTGTACCGTAATAAATGCTGCGATATAGGGAGTCAGATAGTAGATAGGAAATCGTATTCTTCACCACAGGGCTCGATAGAACAGAATAGAGTATACTAATTGGTGATACGAATACTCTGCCTTATCGCTCTAATAATGGCAACTACATACCTAACAATGGATAATATCAAAATTGCTCATCCAAAGTGCAGCGAATTTAAGGCAGTTCGTCATACCTAAAATGTATAGTGCACGAAACATCTATGGTACCCTTACCATGGATCATATTCCTATCACAGCTCCCATGACAATATTTGAGTCATCAAATGTTTATAATAGGGAATTAATAGCCCGGAGAGTGACCTCTCCTGGCTAGGGTATCCAATAGCCAACTGGTAGCAATTCCAGAGAATACCTCTTGTTCACCTGTATCATTCCCTATATTGTGCATGTCACAGCTCCTTTGGCTTGGGATGTAAAAGACAGTAGCATGTAAGAATCGATAATATTGTATAGGGGTGGTTAGAACATTACTAGGGCTCATGCCCTTTGGCAGAGGGACACTACACCCTCTAGGTGCTTTGTGACCTTGCCCTGTTGTAGTATGGGTATAGGGTCAGTGGCCATCCTAAGGTTATGGCACTGCCCATGTTGCTAGTAACCATTACAGCACGAATACAATAAAAGCCTCCACCCTGCCTATCCCTCCCCACACATCCACACCTATACTACCTGCAGTCCAAGTCTACCTGGGTGCAGACACATATTACAATGTCCACTCAGACCAATGCAGGCTGTATAAGTTATTCCTACTATAAGATGGTTGTGTATCCATTATATACATATCACTAGTGGCCATGTGTCTCCTGATGGTAGGGATGACTCTAAGGTCAGATACTGTAACTTGAAATGATGGAGTAATTTCTGACGTGATATGATACAGTTTAATGAAACATGATTAAATATAGTATAAAAAAGGTAGCCATACGGTGGAGTTAGCGAATCGTGATAATCCTTTGGCGATATTGACATTTATAAAGAAAATATCAAAAGTATTTATCATATATAATGCCTTTAACAGTATAGTGTCCAAGACAACAGCAGTGATGACTATTAAAGTAACACATTGCTAGAAACAAACCATTTCTCTTGGCTCAATATAATTTATATAGACCCACATGACAATGATCAACCAATAAAGTTTAATGGAGGTAGGACAAATCGACCTGATCTGGTGGTGGCTCATTGTTACATCTGGTTAATATAGCCAAGGGCCATCCAATTGTTTGATTTTCTCGTGACTGCATGCATGTACATGTTGTCTATATGTAAAGCCTAGTAAACATTAAGGCCACAAAACATGGAGTCATGGAGTAAGTAGCACTATATCACAGCATATGATGATCATGGTATGCCCATTTGGCGCTATTAAATCCTATCTGTAACATGGGTTTAACGTGGTATTGTTTGAATGATGGAACAGATCATAATGTAGTGACTACCTGCACTAGTTTGATTGAATCTATTTAACTGTGGTAACTCCCTACTAGCCAGAGGCTAAATGGTAGACATTACTATAGGACCTTACTATGTATGTAGATGGTCAATGACATAGGATGGATGATAGGATGGTACATCCTGACTAGGTTTGCATATGTATGATATACAGTATGATATGTATGCATATGTAAAAGTACACCTCGTCAGTCATATCTCATTATGGTCCATTATAGTACCATGCTAACTAATGATACATCCATAACCTACAAGCAGGGTACCATAGACCTCTGAATAATCGCTATGGACAGTGCTTGTCATAATATTATGATGCTGTTATTTATTATTGTTTAATTGGATCACAGCTTTAAAGTTTCAAGGAGGTTGGATCGTAAACAATGCAATAATATTCTTATACTATGTTTAAAAGAGCACAATGCATCTAGCACTTAGTTCTGGGAGATAACCTTCATCTTATTCCAAACTACACTATGCCCTACACTAGGTTACACTGAGCTCTACACTAAGCCCTACCCTAGGCCCTACACTAGGCCCTAGGGAATAACGGTACACCTCGACAGGTTACCTTTATAGATTCGGCTGCTGGTGGAGGCCGAATGAATGAAGCTAGCATAAAGTGTGTACACCGGAAGTAGTATTGTCTAATTAAAACAATGGCTTGACGTTAATGGTGGACGTGTGTGGACGGTGACGTGATGCCGTATTGTCCCAAACTATGTCCACCTCTACTGAATTATGAATAATGTTAAGTAGATACCGTAGCATAGTCCCTAAGGCCCTATGGTCTCATTACAACAATGGTTAAGTGTAATCTTAGAATCTTTTCACTTATGCTTCATTTATCAGTATTTTCCTCTGTATGTGGTTTTATTATGTGCGGTATATGTGTCAGTAAGGTTAGGGTCGGGGAGGGTTATGGTTGGGGCCGTAGTCGTTAACAAGGCCTTCACCATGGGAGTCAATGGGCGGTGATTAATTTTGATTTAAGCAGTCGTGAAATTCACTGTGTGCACCTCCTCCAGTGCATGGCCGCAGAGGTCAGCCACTGGAGATCTGAATGTTAAGGAGGCCGGTGGTGTCCTTACACCGACATCTCTGCACGTCCTCCAGGAGCTAACCCTTTAAGGGCTGCACCATGCTTTAATGTACCATACCCTTTGTGGTCATGATGCATGGATGCACCCCTGGAGAGTATACTCACCAGGGTTGCATTCATGCATCATGACCCACTATGGAAGTATCTCAGCCCTGGATATTGTTCGGTATGATGCATACTTGAAGATGCCCTGGTGAGTAGGGTGCATTCATGCATCATGGTTGCATAGGGCATGCTGCATTAAAGTGCTATGTAGGCCTTGAAGGGTTACTAGTAGCCCTAAGGGTGGGCCTTACCTAGAAGAAAGCCATCAAGAATTCCTCTGATCATAATCATATTTAAGCTTAAGCTGTTAAACTGAAATTCCTTCTCTGTTAGGAATGTGCAAGTTATAACATGGCTGTTTGGGGCGGCCTCTAATTCTGCTTGATACTGAGTTAAACATTACATGGTAAATGGTATTGTGAACTGTATCTGTGAGGAACTGTGGGAGGTATTCAATGGAAGTCTATCATTGGGTGGGAGGGGGCATTGGGGTATTGTTATTATAAAGATAAGATAAAGTCCACTTACCATAGTGACTGGCGTCTGTGTGAGGAGTGACAGCAAGAAGTGATAGAACACAGAGGAGAATGGCTGATAATGATGAAAATAATAACACAAATGCGTTGTCATGGCAACGCCCGCACCTCATTTCCCCACCCTCTGACCGCCTCCCCCGCCCTGGAGGAAGCTCCACGACTGTCCACCTATAAGGGTGGACTGACGGTGTGTGGGGGAATCAACCTCCGTAAGCCTGTAGTGCTCCTAGTAGGGTAGAGGCATCCTGGAGCAGTTCCTTGTAGGTTGTGGAGGAGGAGTTAGCCACCTGTGGGTAAAGGGTGGCCCGCCGTGGAGCTATGGTGGCACAGAGTGAGGGGATGTCACTCAATACAGGCCGCTCCTATTATAGTTTGGTTACCTTCGGCTGACCGGGATGGCCCTGCTGGTCATTGCGCATGCGTGGAAGGTGGGGACCTGCCGGCCAGTCAGTCAGTCAGTCAGCTCGGAGGCTGGAGAGATGGATGGTGTGAGGCAGAGGGAGGAGGGATGGGGGGTATCGGTGAATCCATGTTAATAGTGACGTCATAACCTAAATGCACTAGAAATGTCACTAGTTATGATCGATAGGTTATTAAAGCTCATTTGATGGCATATCGACTTCTCATTGAGGTGTACAACCAAAACATGACATGGAGGGTTGACTGATTCATGTTACCGTTATACTCAATACTTATAGATTATTGAATTATCTTCAATTTAGATTGATAGCATTTGATAACTTAAATGTAATTGATCTATCTGTGGAAATAGAAACGCACCTTACGCCTGCCCTTATGTGAACATCATATGTCAGAGTATTCTCTAATTACATGGCAATTTGTACATCTTTTCGTATGCTGAAGCACATTACCGTTTATTACACTGTATGTATTATATATATATAGCGAAGAAAGAGCATGACAGGGTGCACAAACAAATAACATAATGATGAAAGAATAATGGTGCTTTATTAGTTAAGTTAACTTCCCTTGATATCTACTAATAATAATCTTTTAAAATACACTAAAATATGCAAAATCTATCGCTCTGAGGATTTGGATAGTGCATACCAAGACAGGATTTTCCCATGATGAATTACTGTAGTGACAGTTACGTACTTTCGAATATGTGTATTATGTGACGATAGGCCAGAGGGTAATTACCAGTGAGAGGGCCTGGGCTTGATGCGTGCATACGAAGTACACACAGGCATGTCCTACTCAGGTGAGCAATTTCAACATGTGTTCCCTGTGCATTTTATGAAGGCCTCCGAGTACAGGTGGGTTAAAATAGCATTAAGCCCTTTTAGCACAGCATGGTGCCTTTGCATACCGGGGCCACAATGCACTCTAAAAACAGTGTGTTACGTTTACACACTTTTCAACACACTTTTCTGAAGCCACTTTTAACACACTTTTTTTTGGTAACACACGACACACTTTTGGCAAAAGTGTGTTGAATCTAAAAAGTGTGTTGGTGTACAAAGCCATGGTATTGAGGAGGTGGAGATTAAAATAGCTGTTCTACACCTCACAGAGTATGTCAGGTGCCATGGCTGAGTTGTCTAGGTGCTGGCACATGAGTCCTGTCCATGCAGGTTCGAATCCCTTGACAAATATTTTTTTCTCAATATTAAGTATGATTACTTTTTACATGGGTTAAGAGTTAAATTAGTATAGATTTATTTGATTTCTTGTTAGGGCTATTCATGTTCATACTGTGCATATACTGTGTGTATCACTTTTAAAGGCTTCTTATATCTAGGAAAAGTGCTTATTGAACCGCTCACAATAAAAGTGGGAATAGAAGATTTTATTATACGATCGGGCGACTCATCGTGCTTTTTAGGTGATATCCCCGTGCTGATATCTAGTGATATCGGCACTCTTCCGGTGGATATCGGCACTCTTCCGGTTGACGGGAGTCATTCTGAAATTTCGTCACCCATAAAATCCGAGGTTTGATGGTGATTCGAACAACCAACCCCAAGACTTGGAGTCGGACACTCTACGTATCACGCCGTGGGGGCGGTGGTATAAACAGGTGATGAAAGAGGGAGTCTATAGCCAGATTTTCAGCCCCATAGGTTCATTATTTACCGAGTTACAGAAGAAACGACATTTTTTGGTATACATTCTTTGAAATTCAATATTTTGTTATAATTTTTTTTTGTTATAAAGGTAGAAGTTGGACTTGACTTATCTATTCGTTAAAAAAATTCTAGGGCAATTTTTTTTTATATATATAAGCAATTTAAAAAAGGGGCGTTTTTCGTCCCAGGATCGAACCCGGGTCCAGAGGTGTGTGAATCTGACGCGCTAGCTGCCTGGCCACAGCGGGGTTGGTACAGTGGGAGGGAAACGCTGCCTATCTTCAAGTTTGTAGGGGGGCTGGGGGGGGGGGGGGGTGAGAGTGGGACTGCGGCAGGGTGCTGCCTACACTGGCGCCCTGCTGCTTACTCCAAGCACTGTGAGCCTATAGCAGGGAAACCACAGACTCGAGAGACAGCTCTAGAGGTGCGGGGTGGGAGTGGGATATACTGGTGCCGCCGTCCCAATGCCTGCCGCGTATATTAGTCACAGACCGGCACAAGTATAGGAGTGGGATTGCCTGCCTGCTGCATTAAGGCATGATGCATTAATGCATTAAGGAGTTAATGTAACCGTATAATAAACCTAATAATGTATGGCTAACAGGTCACTCGGGGTGTATCGTATGGATATCGGGCACTCGGCGCTACGCGCCTCTTGCCCGATATCCTACGATACACCCTCTCGTGAGCCTGTTAGCCATACGTTATTGGTTAAATATCAAAACTGAGTTTGTATTGACAGTAAACAAGTCTTAGTCAACCACTGCGAACACATCCTAGCTTCTGACCCTGGCGAAACTGACACACCTGATATCCAACTGGTGACTGTGGCGCAATGTGCCATGACCGTACCACCTTCAGATAGCGTGGGATGGCTGCTCTCACAACCTTTTCTCAGTGTCTCCAGTGGTCCATTGCAGCCTTTTCCCCTCCCGGCTAGGACCACCTTCGTCAACACTGATATCTGCTATCTCTTTACCAGTCGCAAGTGTATTATGCTTCTACGGGTTGAAGCGGATCGGTGCAAGTCTCATGGGAGACCAGGACACTGAAGGTTCACCGCAGTCTGTCTACGGACACTTACAGACGCGACTCTTGTCAGGACAACTTGTTTCACTTGGGAAGATTTGGTGCCAGGTCTTCTCTGGGGATCGAACCCAGGACCTCTCACACACTTGTCCAGTGACTTGCTCACTAGGCCACCAAATCTCCTTGTACAATCATGGTGTATTCCCCCCTCAAATAGGTACCAGAACACACAACAGTGAGGAGACACAAAGTATTCTCAAAGATCACACAACTTCTTACCAGTTACCAGTAAGCTATATAACTTACCTTGGGGATTGATATGTTATGACATGAAGTGGTTCTTAGACAATACAAAGACCGCCCTTATTGACGGATGCCAATGCACTGACTAATAATAACATAATTTGCAGGGCTTGATATCTATTATAAAGACAATAATTAATCAGCTATTAATAAGCTTTTACAGCCTTGCAGAACCTCTAATAAGATCTTACATGTGATGGTTATTTGGTTTACGCAAAGAACATGTGTGTATAGTTGAAGAGAAAAAACTTCCCATCTATTTCCAATTTCGATTGAGTGAGTTTGCTCATTCAATGAGATTCAAATAATACAGTTTTTGTATGTATCTCATTGCAAACTAACCCCTATTAAATAGGTGTTATATCTTTAATTGTAGTAGAGGGGATTGGTTGGGGAGGGGGTTGTAAAACAGTTCAACCTCTCCTGAGGTGGAAAAGAAATTTGACCCTTCTTGAGGGGGGATGGGCTAAAATATTATGGTCCTTCTTAGAAAATAAACATTTCCATTTGACAGTGAGCCCCATTGGGAATCGAGCCAGGGATCTTTAAGTTCTCAGTCCAAAGACTTGCCGACTGAGCCACTGCGACAGCTACTATATGGCTGTAAGAATGTAGCATAGGTGCATGATAGACATTTACTGCTGCTGCCCCCCTTTGTATATGATACACACCTCTCTGACCACAAGTGTGTAAGCAGGTAAGTGAGTTGACAAAAAGTGTGTTACAATTCATAAGTGTGTTAAATCTCAAAGTGTGTTGCAAATTTATGTGTGTTACTCTTTAAGCATGTTCCCACAACACACTGTTCTTAGAGTGTGCATTGATGCACTGCTGCCCTTAGCGGCTTTATGGCTTTTATGCTACATGTATGATGTACCCTTGTCAGTGTATATATATCCACCCAAGCAACTCCTAAAAAATTTCCAGAAATGTTCTTTACCACACTTCTCCCTCCCATGTGTGGATCGAACTGCACATCGAGTCGCTCTGGGATCTGGACAGACATTAATGTAATCATTAAAGGCCAGAACCATTCTTCAGTGACGCCTGTGAAGGAGGATCGTCAGTTCTACGTTCAGTAAAACATGTTCATTTTTAAAAGTAAGTTTATAGACATATCTCATGTAACACAAACAAGTTCTACCGAAATTATATCCAGCTTTAGATTCACAAAGGGTTTGGTTCACACAATCTTACGATTTTTGTACACTTTCAGTGAGTACCCGACCTTTTTGTCCTTAAACAGGTTCACACAGCATGTCCAACCCTAAGGCAATCACTTTATGCCTTCTTATTCTCCTAAATATAATCTTTGCATATCAATCAGTACAATCTCCAACGATTTAGGAGTACAAAGAAATGCCCTCGGACAGAGGTGTGACTAGAAGTTCCCGCATGGCAGGACTACAAAACGTCACCGTTTAATTGCGGTCAGTCGGCCCTTAGGGTGATTACTCCGCTGCTGCGAGGACTATTTCTTTTGCCAACCAGAGAACAGTTACTATGAGGTTCACCCCCCAGCGCTATCTAAAGACGGACCCATAAGGTGCCATGACATCAATAAGGACACAATGAAATGTTATAAAATGAAGCTGCTGTACACACAGAAAAGTAAAGGTGTCAACTGTGTCTCCCACGTGGCTCTGGTAAAATACAGAGTCAAACTGCTAATGACTCTGTTTATATGAAGGGTCAACTTTGGTTGACTCCGTACGATCAGTGTCAACTCAAATTGACTCTGTACTATCAGTGTCAACTCAAGTTGACTCTTCATATAAGCAGAGTCGTTAGCAGTTTGAGTCTCCATTTTGCCAGACCCACGTGTGAGACACAGTTGACACCTTTACTTTTCTGTGTGTACTTCCATAAGCTGAGCTATATCAAGGCTTCTCTTTATATTGGATATACAAGTTAGGATGCTGAACTATAATATATTATCGCCACACCCTGTTACAATGTTTCAATTGTAACATTTTGGCTATTGGGTTCGGGAAATGGCATATGCCGAATCCCATGGTAGCAAGGGGACATGCACCTCTTAACTGCATCATATGGATGGGATTCAAATTAGGCACGTTGATACATACAGGTGACCACATGACTTCAAAGCCCGGGTAGGGCCAAAGGTGACTGAGGACTAGACTGGGATCACACGGTACTCCCAGTACAAGTGGGCATTGTCTGTATCTAGATGTCATATTATATTATAGCTTATTAAGTCCCTCTTTTATCTGACATCAATAGGGTTCTGGGTTCTGATCCTCAAACATGTCACTTTTAATGAGGCCGTGCGGGCAATAAGCGCTTTTGATGCTGAAAAAGATGGCTATCACCTCTTTATTGTATATAAATGTATCGGTATCAGTGAATAGTCTGAGAACGTTAACACTATATTAATGTATGTTCTTGTTTCTTAGAAAAGGTGATGTCACTATCAGCACATGTATTTACAGCATAGCACTCGATCACAGCCGCTGAGAAAGATATCTGATCACAAAGTGCTGATGAGCTAAGTTGTGAAGGCCAGTGTGTCCTTTCCTTGACCAATTCACATTTTAGTAGTCAGGGGTTTATCGGTCTCCGAAAGTTATTCAAGTTATTCCTCGACCGCTGCATGCCCACGTGACATCAGTGACAGAACAAGCTTTAGTTTGAAACCAAATATGGCGATTTTGTATAAAAGCATCCCTAACCAATGTCCTTTTCTTTAAAAAAATGGCATTTTCCCTCGAAACACTTCATTTGTCAATTTTCGATAAGGTTTTTCATTTAAGATTTGCTCAAAATCGTATTTCTATGACGCGCATGGTGATGAAAACCCCTTTTTTTAATGGCCTTATGATACTGTATTTGCCTAGCATTAGATATTTGTTAAGTATGGTACTAGGACAAGTACGATCATAACAACATGATAAAATTATAGACCCATTTGACTAAGCCTAGGACCATATTAATAAAGAATTCTTGATTATGAAAGGGTCATTTGGCCCTAGACCTTTCTTCGCAACACAGAGAAAATTATCAGAGTCAACTTAACTCTTTTAGCAGAGTTGAAACTATATCGCCAGAATAACTCTCTTTTTGACTCTCTTTAATAGGTAAGAGAGTATATTTGACTCTCTTCTGGAATGGACTTAAGCATATTCGACCCTGCTGTACAAGGAGTCAAAACCTGTTTGACACCCTTTAAATCAGAGTCAAAGTAGGGTCGACTCCTTAAAAGTGGAGAGTTAAACCATCATTGACTCTCCCCTCTGGAAGAGTAGGCTAGAAGTAAGGATTCTGTTGGGATACCCAGGGAACCTCTCAAGTTATGAATAATGAAAGGTAGAAAACAATATACATCAAGTTAGACTCAGCCAAGATAAGACTGGTGCAAGTGGCCATTTTAGGTCTGTCATCTTTGCAATGTTTAGTTGATACCTTCAGGAACTGTTGTTTCATGCTTATAAAATTGCAAAAAATCGCAAGTAATGTGTCTCCAGTTAAATATTTCATTTTCTATCTTAATTTTACACATCCAAAGGGAAACCTCTACACATTAGGAAACTGTATTGAAATAGCTTCCTTCTTTTACATTCATCAACTTATTGACACATTTGCTTTGATTGCAGTTGAGAAAAGTGTATCCTACATTGGAGGGAATTCTCTCTATAATATATACTGCTGCCATCTAGTGTCAACACCCAGCTATTTCCCAGGTGGCACCACCTGGTGGTAATCACAAAATAAACACATAAGAGTCAAACTCACTTTGACTCTTGTGAAGAGTCTATGTGAGTTTGACTCTGCTACTGACAGAGTTGAACCCAACTTAACTCTGCAGTTCAAGGGAGTCGGAAAAGGGATTGACACCTTACATTAGTAGAGTCAAATGAGCTTGTAAAAGAGTTTTAACCCAATTTAACCCTGACAAGGGAGTTATCATGACTCTGATAATTTTCTCTGTGTTAACATACTAATAGTATGAGGTAGCTGTCCATATAAATCAGTAAAGAGAAATGAGAAAATGTTAGAGGAATGGATTTCTAGATATGCGACTAATTCTAGAAATCTAGTCTATATTTTTATGCTTTCCCTTTTATACTGATATACAGAAGAAGCCCAAGACCACTTTGTAATGTAGATGAAGGTTCAGCTGTATGCTGATGAGTTGCTGTAGGCTGTTGTATGACTGGTATATGATTACAACCAGACCATGGAGGTGACAAAGCCCATTATGTACATTGGGAGAGCTCCCTATACACTTCTAGTTTCCGTTACACTGACCTAAGGTTAGAGGCACACGGTGGTACACCTTTCATAACGGAACCTACTCTTGTTTCCCAAATTAAAAAGAAATGAAAAGAGAGATGCACCTAAAGCATCTAAAAGCATCTAAGGCCAGAGGAGAAGGAAGGTATTTGCCCTGATAAAAGGATATGAGCAAGGCTAGACCTTTGCTGGGCACTGCATCCAGCTAATTATTGAATAGAAACGACAAAATTATTGAACTAGAAATTGGACAAAAGAAAACCTAGTATATTGTAAAGGTAAGGCAAATATTATTATATATGGAATAACTAATGACCCTAATCGCTCTGAGAATGTATGTGCGGCGACAAAATATGATGGCCTTGAGCCTTACAACATACAGGGCGTGTAGAAGCATAATTGAGTAACCTTGATTCAAACGTGAATTATTCATTTTTTAAACAGAATAATGAGACCGTTTAACTTTGATAGGGGTCAGACTTGGATGCCAGCCTTGGAATTTTCTGAGGAATCAGCTTTCTTAGAAGCATAGACGCTTCCTATATATTAATATTCAAGTCATTCTATGAGCATCAAACAGGTTGATTGGTGAATGAGACCATGATTAATAATTCAGTCCCTGTACACTACCTTTTTGCATTTTCTTGGCATTAGAACAATACAGACCTCCCTATATACTGTAGACTGTAGTCTCACAGAGGTTAACACTTAACCTTAGGCACCTGTATAAGATGACAGTAACATCTTTCATCAACCTCGGAGCTACAGTATTTATGAGTTTCCATGGCAGAAATGAATATTATGACAATATAGGCTGATCTAAAAACACAATACACACGATATTCAAGTGTTCAATGATAGGTTATTTATATGAATATCTGCCCTGGGCAAGACAATTATTCAGCTTGTGCTTTGCTTCCATTATCTTTGAGTTGATATGTCTGTGTGCCTTCATTGTTCTATGTGTACATATGACAATGTGAGGAACATGGTTGTAAAACAACTACATGACCTTTCAGTACTACAATGAAGGAAACTTCTTGCTTTATCTCGTTAAGGAGTGCTATGCCCTTTGTCTACTCACCAGGGACATTTTACATGCATCATACCCACCCTTTGAGGGTGTAACAAGCCCATGGGGATCAGTGTTATGCTTGAATGCAATACTGTCGTGTTAATTATCAGGGCTCCATTTATGAAGTATCATGACAGACCAAAGGCATAGCACCACATTAAATCGTCATGTGCAACATAAAGGGTTAGGAACTGGCATGTTGTGACGATTCCACCAATACACTGACATAAATGGACACTGACAGGAAGGCAATCACCATAATTAGGTCCATTTCTGTAGCAATTAAGGCAAATGATGTACAATTTGTTAATTGGCAAACGAAGCATCCGGACTGCTATCTTTGATCATGTATTACAATGAGTAACGCAAAGGAACCAGTGCCAGTGGTAAGAAGTGACACGCGGTGGCACCGTGGCAGTTTGGTGGAGGCTGCTTTCTGACTGAACGTCATTAAAACCGTTACTGATTCATAATAAGTCAGTCCAAAGAGTACACCCTGACAATCTTAAAGTTCTGTGTTTTCATGTCCTACACTAGGCCAGGTGCCAAAGGCTTCTATATTCCATGTCCACCAACTGGTTAACCATGATTATAGTTGCCCATTTCACAGAAAAGGGGAGTACAGACAGTTAGCCTTTTATCATTGTCAATAAACATCTAAATCAATTTATATATGTGGACAGCCTCCAAGGTAAAACTCAATTATAAAATTGATGTCATCAGCTATCCAGTGACATATTTCAGTAGCAGGTACCACTTCTTTGAAGACTGGCTCCTTGAATATGACATGATTGTATGGGCACTGTCCAATCTGAAAGGCCAATCAGCTCTAGCTTACTTTGTGTTAGAGATCTCTATCTTGTTAGTATAATTATGCTAATTACCACATATCCAAACATTTTCAAACACTTGGTCACAACTTCTGATCTAAAAATGGTACTTACATTATGTTTTCAAAATAGAAGTTGTGGGCCTTATCTGCTTATATCAATTGAATTTTAGAGTTTTCAATTTCGAATGAGAATATTGTTTCCATGGCAACCAACATATGCAACAAAACCAGTTTATGCCCAAAAATGTTCTTTTTACATTCCAAACATGGAAAGTTTTATGGAGAAGTGGCCCTTTGTATTATACATTAAAATGTAGTATAAATCGAACTTTGCATCAGTTGGGCACCTGTAGATGGAGCCCTCCGGTGGCCACAGCTGAAACTAAAAGTCGATATCCACAAATGGATTTACCAGGATATTTTTCAGCTTAGGGTATCGCATTTCAAAGATCATGAGACCAACGGTAATCACCAATTTCCCGGTGGATATCTCTTTTTGCCTGTCTGGTCATTTTACACCATACACACTTCCTGTGTATTTAGATGATTAAGAAAATATGTACTGATTTTCCCCAAGAGGTAGGGGTAATACTCTTATCATCAGCTAAACAAATCTGTGGGTATATAATAATATTGCACATAATTATAAAGTATTCTATAATGGTCTAGTCAGTCCTCCAGTTGGTCAGTATTTTGTCTAACAAACAACTGGTTTACTGCTCTTCCAAGTAATAACCTTCTGTAGAGACATTTGCTGTACAGGTGTTTATCCTGTAGAGGTGCTGCCATCTCGGTTTACACAATGTAGTAGAGGCACCTGCCCTCTTGAATATATTGAACTTATTAGATGGGCATCAAGCGTTAAGGTTTACGTCATGCATATCTCCCAAAGACAAACTGTGAAGAGGCCGATGTCTGGGCAACATTCACGGTATGTGGCTCACTCTCACCAAATCGATGCAACTATTATTTGGCCGTACATGATCGGTGGACGTACATGATCGGCGGCCGTACATGATCGGCAGAGTACAAAATCCATCTTTTACCCCCTGCACTACGATGTTTAACTCTCCCAACCATACCTACAGGCTGTAATGTATCTTTGGGGAGTTTATTAGAAAAAAAAAACTCCCAAAATATTTATAGGGGCCGGAGGGGGGGGGGGGCTCAATGTGTAACCGATCATGTACGTCACATGACGTACATGATCGGCTTGGAATGTCATGTAAAATTTCCTATTTACCCACTGCTTGACCTGTCTATGATTACACATATTTAGACCTACATCATATGTACACCTCACTATGATTGATTTATGTTTTAAATATGGTTAGAAAGGGTAATTAAGTCAGTCAATAAATAATGGCCGATCATGTACGTCACATGACGTACATGATCAGTATTTTAAATGTCAATAAAAATAATCTTAATAATTGCATCTAGACATTTCTGACATATTACATTTCAAGACCCACATCATATGTACATCTTGGTAAAATTTATTTATGTTTTAACATGGTCAGAAATGGTAGAGCAGTCAATATTCACCGATCATGTACGTCACCAATCATGTACGTCACATGACGTACATGATCGGTATTAAAATGTCAATAAAAATTATCTTAATAGTTGCATCTAGACATTTCTGACATATTACATGTCAAGACACACATCATATGTACATCTTGGTAAGATTTATTTATGTTTTAACATGGTCAGAAAGGGTAGGGCAGTCAATAATTCCCGATCATGTACGTCACCGATCATGTACGTCACCGATCATGTACGTCACCGATCATGTACGCCACCGATCATGTACGTCCACGAATCATGTACGTCCACCGATCATGTACGTCCACTTTTTAGTTGCACTGATTTGGTGAGAGTGAGCCATGTTATTTTTCCTGTGAGGGGGGTGGATTGGATCTGTGAAGCTGGGACTCCACTAGCCGATTTTTTGGGTAATTCTCACAAACTGATCATATAGGTCTTAACAGTCTGATCAGGTCGAAACAAAAGCATATTTCCCTTCTGTTATTGTGCATAAATTGGCTGATTAGAGCCCTGCAATAGGGTGACCATCAGATAAATGAAAATGAAACCTCTTTGATATGAGATCTGCCTGTCAGATCTGCCTGAGATGCAAAATCAGGGCATAAATCGGAATGTAAATCGTGTTGTATAGCCTTGGCAATTCCATTTTCCACTTGTTTATAAACATAAACATTATTTACAAACATATTCCTATGGCAGGGTATACAGTACCTCCCTGCTTCAGGTATGTAATTGTTATGGTATATAACTGAGTCAGATTCGTGAGAATTGCACCCATTTGTGAATAAAATCGGTTAGTGGAGCCTCACCTTGAGGCTGTTTCCGACAACTGACCCTGGAGAGGTAATGTGGAACTAGTGAAGTCACACAGTCTGAGTCTCCATCTGGAGAGTTCATGTGATCAAGATCATATAATGATGAATCATGCATCAGCTGTATATATTCCAGATTCAATCAATCAGAAATGAAATGTGACCAATTGTCATGGATCCTAGACAGAACAATATCGTCTATGAGTACACATGCAATCCTAAATGCATATCACTGTAATGCACGTTTAGCCTTAATTCGATGATGCTGTTCACTGTTATAAAACTATTGAATATGCACCTGGGCCCGGCTCCAAAATGTTTTTCACTTGTCTTATCATTTATATTTTTTCTGCATTCAAGCTGTTTCTATTACATCGTCTGCTAGGAGCAGACTCTGTTTAGACGATTATTGTAATGACTTATGATATTGGGACATTCTATATTATGAAGATACATATATGTTTCCTTCTGCTTTTGTCAGGGGGAGACACGTTTATTCTGAATACATAAGAAAGTACACGCTTCACGGACGTCACCTGCATTCATGTCCCAGATATTGAATATAGGCACAGTGGGATATACTGTAGATTTACAGTATAAAAGGACATTTTTGGCTTCTAGTATTACATGCTGTTCAGCTGCACTCACCTACTGTAAACCCACCCACAGGAGGTTGTTGGTTCGAATCTCCACTGGACACAATCAGTATTAATATTGGAATGCAGCTGAATCAGACTAATGAACCTACTCAAAAGTTGAAAGCTTAGTATTGGTATGTAAATATAGGTAGATTTACATTTCAAATAAAATAGAAAGACAAAGAAAAAAGAGAAAATTAGTTGTTGCCCTGCTAGCCTGACTGGGGTCAAAGGTTTAAGCCCTGGATCTTTGGATTGACCTACCGCTACACCACAATGTGGTGTAACCTACAGTATAAACTACTGGAAACCAAAAAAGCCCTCGTTTATACTGTGTAGCTATACTATACTTACTTCTAACAGTGTATGGTCTCACACTGAGTTGTGAGCCATTTATACATAACTGTTATCAAATTATTAAATCTCTGATCCACCAACAATCCGGCAAGTAGTGAGAGACAGTGTCTCAAACAACATCGCATGTCTATTTGTTGTATTCTTATGGCAATTAGATACAGATTTTTGAGGGGAACAGTATCCTAATTAACAACACACATTTAGATATACCGATAGTTTACTTATTTGAAATTCCGAGAAGCATTGCAAATGTTGTCATAAGGGTTCTATGTAGCATAAAAAGGGTATAACAGAGTGAATATCTTTTAAATATTCCTAGAGGGAGTTCTCGTATGCAATAGTCTTACTATTGGTTATATCATTGACCCCAACTTGAATTACATAACGTAGGGGTGTTCACAGCTTCTCTGTTGAGCAGAGGAGGAAGTAAGCGCCCTGACGGCTGGAGGGAAAACGATGCATAATTTGTTCTCTGTGCTGTGTGTGACAGGGCACAGGGAACCAAATGAAGCCTTCAGCAGCACACTACTGGGATCTGTTACATAATGAATTAACGGGTACGAATAATTACATAAATGCAGTTCAGTGTTGCAAGGCTGTAAATGATGTTACCCGTTAATTAATGGTACCCTTTAGGGGAAAAGGGTATGATTTGTCTTTTCTATATAAATTTGTGTAGTGTTACCATCCCCGCAAGAAGGTGGTCTTTAATAAATATTTGTACCCTTTAATATAAGATATATGATGTTTCATGAGTCAAAGTTATACGTCTGTCAAGCACATGTTTAACTTTAAAAAATACATATACCACCATTTTTTTAAACTAAATTTTGATAATTATATATAAATAAAGGTTTGCATATAAGTATTTAGTGAAATTTATAAACATATAACGTTTTTTTTATAGGAAAAATATGAACGAAAATTGGTGCCCGTACAGCCATGCCCACTATTTAAATGGTAGGGCACTGCTAGTGATCATAGATATCTTATTATATTTGTTATGTGTGGCCCTATATTATTTTCATTGACAAATTGTTGCCCGTTAATTATTCAATAATATAATGTTTTCTTTGTTGTATGCAACCTTTCCTATTTTCATTGATATATGGTTCTTGACAAGTTGTGACGTAGTACCCAAAAATGTGTACTTTACCATGTACCCTGCCCATTTTGGACATATTCTGGGCATAATAAACGGGCACAAATTAACGGGCACCAATATTAACGGGCACAAGATATTGTATTGCCCTTTAATATTTTTATTCACCCTGCAACACTGCAATTTCTTACCCGTTACTGTACCCGCTAAAACATACCCGCTATTATTTATAGCACCCTACTAACGGGTACACATTATGTAACAGACCCCAGACCCCTTTTGATAGTCAGAGGAACTAAATTTCTTTACAAGTTCTATGGGGCAGGGCTAGCAGATACTTCATATGTGTAGTTGGATGTATATATGATTTTTATTTAAATGCAGTGTGTCTCCTCTGAGTCTCCGGTCTGCTTATTGGACATTACACATCTGGCTATTCATTTTCAGCAACATGTTGAATATACTGCCACTAATAAGTGTGTAGGACATGTTCAAAGTTAGCTAACCTTAGGATTTCAGAAGAGCAAATGTTATGTGAGATTTCTGCATCTGTATAAGCTTACACATCTTCAAAACCATACCAAAAAGATGGAAGAGTTGCTAAATAGTGTGACTGTACCAATACAATAACTGCCATATGTAGTACTGCTGCATTATGAGGTAATTATTCATGACCTGTTTTGGTTAGGTCCATGGGACCTAGATGCTTTAGCTACCCTTCTCTCCACCCCTTGTCAGGTCGCTTCCCACCTCCTCTGTCTGTTGAGTTAGAAATGATAGATAAACCAGCACTGTGCCTCCCTCTGGTGTGTATCCGTGTAACTATTGTAGAAATCCACCAGAGGGAACTACTGTGATGAACCCAGTGCTTTCTGTTATTGTTAGAAGTGCTGACATTGAGTGGACAGTGACCATACTGAAGTGAGTCAGGCAAATACAGAGGATGCTAGAGGAGGTACCCGGTGTGAGGACATCTTTTGAGGAGAAATGCAAGCGCAATTGGTTCTCTGCAGTATTTGTGACACGGCACAGGGCACCAAGAGAGCAGTCTGTAATGGCCCCATGTGAGAGTTAGAGACACTACATCCAACATCTATGGGATGAACATGATTTTCACTTATCAACATAGGTGTTCCTTCTAGTCCACATCATGTTTACTTTACATTATAATATCGACCTTCATTACTAATAATTATGTTTGACATTCACTGATTACTGTGCAGGATCTTCTTGAAGTTCACTAACTGTTGGCTTTCAGATGGCCAACTGCCATGTGAGATTTCTGTAATTTACTGCATTTTGCATATCTTAAAATCGTATCAGGTACATAAGAGGTCAATTTAATGTCTCTTTATGGGCCAGTTGATTTCAGGATTTGAATGTTGCATGTGGTAGAATTGCAGTATGGTGGAATATAATATTGTGAAATACAAATTTGTAGGGCCGCAAGAACTATACTATTTTATTTCACTTATTCCTCTCCAGATGCCCTCGCCCTTGGGCCCTCCTCTGAGATGATATCATCATCTGTGAACTATATTATGCCTCAGAGTATCATAATGTCTAGTCAGAGAGAAAAGGGGATTCTAAACTATTTTGTCACTTGTGATGAACAGTTCAGTGGTTGCCCTAAGAAATTGGAAACAGCATTAAATACAGGTCTATCAAATTATCAACATTGTTATTTTCTCTATGCAAGAAAGTATACTATATGCACAATTCAATACCCTAGAATTGCTAAAGCTGCCATATTAGTGCTAGATTCCCAAGCTATTTTGTGAATTTATCCATGCTAAATCCAAAGAAACCAACATGGGAAAATGGATTGCTGGAAGCATTCTGTTCATGTGAACCAGCAACAGTAACGCGATATGTAGATTTAGCTCCCCTTCAGTGCATAAGGAATGTAAAGACAGAGGAGTCGGTTACAGCCATAGGTTTTTGTATTTAGGGGATGCTTAGTTCTAAAATTACAGGAGGGGCTACTGAGCTGTTGAGCTGATCTAAACAGATAGAATGCTTCCCGCAATCTGTTTCTACCTACATATGTTTCCTTGGATTAAGCATGGTTAAAGCTCGCAAAGTAGGTTGAGATGTTACCAGTAGATTCAAACGGGGAGACTATTCATATGTAAAAAGTGAAAACTCAATATTCTAGGTGTTATAGCAGGTACTATAGCCTCCACGGGCCACCACTGAGCTAAACCTCGGGGGGGAGGTCAGGTGTTTCTGTTCACAGAAACAGGGTAGTCAACTCTATGTTCCCCCTCTGCTTTGAGCATAGCATTCTGGTGAAAATGCATGCATTTGGATGCATTAAAATCCCATAATCTAATGGATTTGCATAATAAATAATATTACTGGGATGTAGAACACACAATTTTGCATTAAACTGGAGATATACCCACATTTAGCAAAGTCCCCCCTCTGCTTTGTGTCAACATTTCTGCGGTCCTCAAAGCACATGGCCTGCATTCCTACAACACTGTGGGGAGCAAGGAAGGGACAGGGGTCTGTACACAGATAGCACAGGTAGCCAAGTGTAGCAGTCATAGTGGCCCACACTGTCCTACCTGACGGTAGGACTAGGACTCTGCTTGGAGACAAAGGTCAGTTGGTGTGCGTGATAGCCTCTTCTACAGGCGTCTTTATAAAGACTATTTTATATTTTCAGGAACTATTGTACCATAGCATTTAACACAAATTTGGTGTCTGTGCGCTACGCATGTTCATTTCTGATTGAATTATGTAAAAACTTTGATTCTATTACATTATCTACTATTCTCAATAGATATTTCTCAAGAATCTCCATGATATGAATGTATATTATTCCATAGCTCTGATAAATAACAACATAGCAATAAATCAATTCATTCCCACATTTAATATAGACTGCATGCTATAATGGTGAATCAGTAACTGTTCTTGATTGGCAGGTTTAGGGTTGGTGCAAGGACTGGCCTACCACTGGTATTGGGTTGACATATGCCGAGTGTGTCTTCTGACAACAGGGTCTTCACTTTCTAAATTAGAAGAGCCTGGGGACAGGACTACCTTTTCATATCAGCGTGCCTAATTGATGTTATTTCATGGTGAATACGGACCGTCAATGTTAAAGCAGTGGGAGTGCCGTTCCCCAGGGCAGTGTGAAATAACCTAGGCCGTATTGCACGCTGTGGCTGTATTGCACGCTTCCGAGGGTCACAATCATGACCAGCGCGAAATTTGAAATGGCGATCTCGCAGATGTAAACAACATGGTGCATTCCGTAATTGCTGTAAAATCATGAAATAACAAGGAAAACCATGAGATAAATACAGAGCGTCACTTAAAAAGTGACCTCGCCAGTGGGGCTTGTATGGGGTTGGCCCGTATTGCACTAGGGCTGCGGCCAGCGTGCAATATGGGCCAAGCCCCACTCGTGCAATAACCACTGACTCGGTCACTTTAGCGTGCAGCTCTGTGTATTTATTTCATGGTGAATACGGACCGTCAATATTAAAGCAGTGGGAGTGCCGTTCCCCAGGACATTGTGAAATAACCTTAGGCCGTATTGCACGCTGTGGCTGTATTGCACGCTTCCGAGGGTCACATGACCTGCGCGAAATTTAAAATGGCGATCTCGCAGATGTAAACAACATGGTGCATTCCGTAATTGCTGTAAAATCATGAAATAACAAGGAAAACCATGAGATAAATACAGAGCGTCACTTAAAAAGTGACCTCGCCAGTGGGGCTTGTATACGGGCTTGGCCCGTATTGCACTAGGGCTGCGGCCAGCGTGCAATACGGGCCAAGCCCCACTCGTGCAATAACCACTGACTCGGTCACTTTAGCGTGCAGCTATGTGTATATATTCTGCGTATATGGGATGATGACACTGTATGTGAAGTGTACCATTGTAATCATTTCATGCACAAGTTTAAGGTGAAGCATCGTTACCTCACTGTGCCTCAAGGCTGCTGTCATTTTAATGTTAATAAAAAACCTGCACATGTGTTAATGGCGACTTCAGGATGTACTTGCTTTCACACACTGTACGCCATTGTACGATATTTGCTCATTAGTGGCCTCAATAAATCACATTGTACCACAGAGCTTTTTATGTTTGTCTTTTCTGAACTTTATTGGAATTAAACAATGAAAAAGAAGTTAATAGGAGAAAAAACTAGAATATTACCAATATTGAAATTATCTAATGAAGGTTGCAGCGATAAAATATCATAACACCTGTAGTACATGCTGTAGTAAAATATGATTATCATGGTGAGACCCCCCCCCCCCCTTACAACAGTGAACTTCACTCAGTTCAAGTATCAGTGTCACATCACTGAGATGACCCCATAAAAATGGTCATAACTGGGCTACTGCTGACCCCTTAAGCTACCCACTGAGAACCATGGGTATATCTACCACCTACATCCACAGAACTGTTATACCTAACAATACCTTATCAACTCTACACCCTGCAGGGATGCTACCCTGGGGGCTGGCTGCCTATCTGTACCCCCAGTGTATGGAGGGTAAGGTTGGCAGTGCTTGTATGCCCTGGAGATACATATTCTCCACTTACCATGTACTTACATAGAATAGAGCCAACTTCTGAGGGTCTCAGGTTGGAGACTTAAATGTCACCACTCTAGAGGGATTCTGCCTCTTAGGTTGATTTAGGTGTATGGCTGTCTGGACGAACACAAGTCAGAGCTAATGTGCCAAGGGCATTATGGAGGTGCAGGGGGGAGCGGAGGAGGCATGTGTGATGGGAATAGCCAATGAGTAAGCCTGGACCTTAGAGACATGTCTTGGAGACATTTTAATAGTCATTACAGTCGCCCTTGGGAACAGTATCGTACTCAAGCTACGAGGAGATCTAGTTGCGCTGACCAACCCAGAGGTAAGGGTTGTGGTGAGGTGTTGAGGACGTGTGGAAACTATCACTGAAGGAAGCTGCCGACATTTCAGCATTTTGGACAGTAGACGACTTTTCTGTTGGCGCCAAAACTTTGTTAATCATGGGGACTTTGGGGATACTACTTTTATGTGTGTTGTCTATGTGCGGAGTGAACTGCTTGCAATTTGACGGGACGTTTACACGTAAGTATAACGCTGTTCTATATTACTTGTTTATCATTTGTATAATGGATCTACATAAACAAAGTTGATTATCAATTATGAGTAGATCGACTAATGTAAAATCCAACTGGCTGTGGTTACTCTCGAAAATATGATCTACTTGCAAACATGGAGTTTATGTTATACATGGTGTAAGTTGTGTGGTACAAGTTTATAACACTCTTCTCTAATTCGGATCACGACGATATAAGAAGTTGTTGCATTCCATTCACAAGGTATATCATAGTTTGTACTGTGGTGTGCATACTAAGGCGAAGTCCTGAACTAAAAATCAGGTCAGATAATTAGTAGCGTGGCAAAGGCCATGCTACTGAGGCAAACGTTCATAGCTTAGTAGCATCCAAATGTTATATTATGTAGGTGCTCCGACAGTTTCCCTGATCCAGAAGTTTGAAAACTAGAGTGGGCGCTAAATTTGCGCGCCCCCTCTAGATCACCGCTGTAGATTAACTATATGCTGTATCGATATGGATAGGTGACTTCTGAAATGTAAAATGTAATTATTCTTAATGTCACATTCCTGGCAACAGTTGATAGTCCAAGACACCTAAAACATGAATGACCACATCCAAAAGGTTTAAGGCCCGTCCCTTCAATTCAAATAGTATAAAAAGACAAAACATTTTGTGCAGAGAACACAGCAATGTAAATACATGTGGATATTTGAATAGTTAACGATGAGGTTATCCAGCTTGGTCCGTCAATTAAAATTTGACGAGCTGACGTTTTTTCACAAAAAGATATAGTTCTTTGAGTGGTTTCTTGGCAAATCAGAAAGTTTTTTTGAGGTATGTAGTCGAACTCTTTAATTTAGTCAATGTATTGTGTATGATCTGCAGACGATGATAAAAGACAAAGATCCATCACGAAATAGTTTTATTCAGAATCGAACTAATTAATTCAAACGTTTTCTCTAGCCTTCTACAGTCATTAAATTTAAGATTTGCCCATCGCTCATTCTACTTCCGGAACGCTTTAGTTGCTATTGCCTTATCATGAAAATGATCTGAATATTGAATCATGAATATCTTAAAAGATAATTATGCCATTGACCCATTACATTCTACAGGGATATTACAACAAATAGATTCAACATTCTGAATCTTATCCCATCTTTAAGTTAGATATTTCTTTTGTCATCATTCGTTCTTTCATGTGTGTGGCTTTAGATCATTACACCATGGGTAAACTTGTTATCCTCTGTAAAGCATGACTACGGCAGGCCCGCCTCTACATTAATAACTGCTCTTGATACATACATATCACTGGTCCACAGGAATGTACACCACGTGCCATCATGGGGTGTGTGTGCCAAACAGCTTGGGGGTAACACTAATAATATATAGCCCCCGGTAGTGTATCAGTCATTATAAATACCTGCCACAAAGATCTGCCGACCTTTGATGCAAATCATCATAAGATAACATCAGCATTGATACTTTTGTATTGTAGTTGAACATGTGATTATACGCTGGGGTCCTTTTCAAAGGGGTTTGGTGGTACTATTGGAGAAAGTTCTACACCATTGGGTTGGCCAGCTCCATTCAGGTATGCTGCTAGTGCTCTGTTGACATAGTGACACTGGCCACCTGGACCAACCATCAGTGCCTGGGGCTAGGTGGCCGCAGGCAATGTCCTGGATATGCATACAAGTGTTCAGATGACGTGTGACGTCATCGTCAGCCATTGTGCATACTCTCAGGTGCACCAATGGTGATCTGGTGAATCCTAGTACTCAAGTATAGTGAATGAGGAATAACTCCTCTGCTAACTGCCTGTCTTGTTTCTTTTTGTATTTTAAATGGTTTGTTATCTTTTGCAGCTGATCTCCTTAGAGGCGTTGTTGGTAAGTTATTTGAAGTAGTTCAAATGATAATAATCAGTTGATATTATGATGATATCATACTGCATACATTTAAGGTCCAAGCAAATAAAAGGCGCAGGTTTAAGGTCAAACATGCATAGACATTCTATGGTAGGTAGGTTGAATCAGATTTTTCTTTTACATTATCTACAACTTAACTTATATAGGCCTGACAATAAGGACCAAGACGTTTACCTGCGAACTACCCCATACAGTGGTGATTAGCGGTTCTAACACGCACGGCAGTGACTCTCCCATAGGCGTAGTGGACCAAGCGCCGTGACTTGGTCAGGGGACCAAGTCACGGCAGCCACAATTCATGACGCACATCTTGGTGATGGTACCATCTCCACAGTTACAGCCAATGGCCTACGGTGCCACTGGGCCACTTCCCTCGACCTCGGGACTTGGTCAGAGGCCCCTCTAGCCGCGCCGTGGTTAAACGCGCAGACCATACACTCGACTAATATACCATCAAATTGACTCAGAAATAGCCCCAGAATGACCTTTATTAATAGAAAATTCATGACAATTTCAGACATCATGTCAGATCAGCACAAGATAGGAGGACTGTACCGTGATGAGTACCTGACCTACCTGGAATGCCTCCAGGGCTGTAGAAGTGACGATAACTGCCTGGCTGTGGACTACAGTGCTGAACTACAGGCCTGCTGGTTCCACGACACCAGGACTGCCTGTACAGCCCCCATACCTGAGAAAGGGGTCAAACATGTCCAGCTCTCCAGTTGTAGTAAGTTAAAAACATTATTTACATGACTTGTCTATTTCAAATCAAGTATGGTGCTGATGATTGTAGTTTAACTCTAGCTTAACTCTAGGGCATACTCTATTATCCTATACTCAAATAAAGCATACGTTTTTCAATCAATCAATCAATCACGGTATTTAACTGGACTCTGTGGCTGTAGTGAGGTGAGTCATGTTCCTCAACTGTTCTTTGACTAGATCAGCTTTGTAGTTTTAGTGAGTCAGTGAGTTTTGTCCTTTATGTACAACAGCTCCAGTTCATTAAAAACACTTGCTGCAATACATGATTTTTCTTTCAGTTACTGGAGTGAGTGTTGGAGGAGGGGAGCTGGTGGCCAGGTATGTGACAGAGAAGGAGTGTGTGGGCTCCTGTATGAGACAGATGCACTGTTATGGAGTAGACTACAACATTAAGGCCCAGAGCTGTTACCAACACTACATGGGCACTGCCTGCTCTGCCAAGAAGCCCAACCCTGACACAGTCCACTACTCCAGGGTCAACTGTAGGAGTAAGCATTGCTGTTTATTTATTCAGTATTTTGCTCTTGTTAAATTTAAAATTCATATACAGGAATTAAGGTTAAAATATCATGCATTTGTATAAAACTTTGCAGTATCATGCACTCTCTAGAAAGTGCACCTCAGGATTACACTTGACAACTCCATCAGGCTGAATGAGAGGGAATGAAATTGATATCAAAGAATGTATGATGTGTTCTTTGTAATCTTCCCCATTGTGTATGAAAGGATGTAATCAAGTACATTAGTGCCATTGATAAGAGATTTCCAAGCCATTTTTCCTATCATATTCCAGGTTCGCCCAATGCTGTGTACGTCTCAGTGGGTCACTATGTGGTAGGCGGTACAGTCAGCGACAAAGCCTTCACAGTCGAGGACTGCACAACAAACTGTATTCAGAGTGGTGACTGTTCAGCGGTGGATTACAACTATAACAACAACACCTGTGTCATCCACAGCAGTAACACAGTCTGTGGTCCACGCTTCCCACAAGTTGGAACCACACACTTCCAATACGAGTCATGCGAATCAGGTGGCGCAACTGTAACAAGTAAGTGCTGATATCATTTAGGGAGTGGTCATTTTTTACCAACAGGGGGGGTGGTGGATTTGGGGGGGGGGGGACCAGACAGTGGACTGCTACCAACACTCAGACCCCCTTGAGGGGGGGGGGCAAAAAAATGACATCCCTTTTTAGCGAAAAAGCCTGCTCTTTACTATAGCTCAAAGGGGTCGGCCGCACTCAATTTCAACTTGCCTGAGGGGGAGACCAAAATGTTTTTGAGCCCTCCCGTAGGGGGACCAAACATTTTTTGACGCGCAAAAATCCACTGACCCCCCCCTGTTGTTAAAGAATGACCACTCCCTTAGAGCCAGGCGATTAATTACTGTCAACTTTTCCTGGAAGGCCATGTATTATAGAATCCCCTGTACAAATGCATCTAAGTTATAATTAAATTGCTACAGATTCACAAAACTTAACTTATTGTCATTTTCAGATATTCTCTAGTAGGACATCTAGTGTTACCACATAGTATCAACATTGCTAATGCTGTAGTGCAACATGTGGATGTAGAGTCTACCAGGAATTATTTCATCTCTACCGACAGCATATGAGACAAGAAGAATAGCCATGGGTTAAGGCAAACAGGCTTTAACCTTCTTGCTCTAGCATCTCTTTATTATCTGGTAACTGAGAAGTTATTGTGCATTACTCTAACCATAATCTAACTTTTTTCCAAATCCTCCTCAGATGTGTTCCCAGGTCAGGTTCAGTATGATGATGGTACACCAGTAGGTACCCTGATGACATTAGCAACCAACCTTTTCGACTGTATTAACATATGTGAGATGACCACCGACTGTGCTGCCGTAGACTGGAATGAGCTAAACAGTACCTGCCTCTTCCTGAGTACTGAAAATGGATGTAACAGTATCACCCCTACACCAGAGTTCACACATTATGAGCTGATAGACTGTAGTGAGTAATAAGAGGTTACTTTTACAAGTTCGATATTTCAAAGGCTTTATTGATTCATAAGAGTTAATATATAGACAAAGGTTCACGAGTTTCAGTCTGTTGGCTGGGTTATTTCACGAGTTGAACTTGGGCCGTATTTCACGAGGCCGTAGGCCGAGTGAAATGCGGCCCAAGGGTCAACAAGTGAAATAACCCAGTCAACATACTGAAATAAGTGTACCTTTGTGTTTATTTTTTATGGTTTTCGATTGAATCTCTGAAAATTATGATAGGGGGAGCCTAAAATAGCTTATTTTCATCCCATTTCTACCTCGTTCAAATGTAAACAAACCGCCATTTTGATGACGTCACAGGTCGTGAAATACGGCCATAGGTTATTTCACGGGGGGTGTGCAATACGGCGTCCTTTGGTTATATCAATGGAGTGACTGTATTCCATGAAAAATAAAAACCAATCTTTCGCTGCATATTTTTGTGTATAAGACACTAGTGCAACAAAATTTGACTATGAGGTCATGAACTGTAGTCAGAAGAGAGCAAGTTGACCCTTCAAATGTTAAGAGTAGTATATGTGTGTATGTTGAACTTATCAAAGGATTTATAGATACACAATAAGCAAGTAAACACTATAATGTGGGCATATAGTGGATATAGTATGCTCTTATATTGAAGAACAAGCACATGATTTCTTTTAAATGTTGTTATTTCTTCCTTTTTAGAAATGGCAGGAGATGTTCGAGGTAGGTACCTGGAAATCGTGCATTAAATTACTTAAGATATACAATTTTAATAAAAGCCCTCAACTCATCCCTGTATCCCGTTATTCTCCCTTGACACTTTATATATACCACTGTCAAGTATGCTGTAAATGAATGAATCATTTAAGTCCTAGGTCTTTAAATTGGATTCCTGTAAATACCTGTTTTGAATAAGCGCCCAGGCTGCAGTTGTCTTGAAATGATTACACATTAAAACTTATTTAAATAAGCACAGGTCTTATAAGCGCTTATGAATCTCTCCTCTCAGTTCTCAATGAAGGATTCCATGCACTGGGTGGGCAGGAGATGCCCCAGTTTAAGACCAGAGACCGGTGTGTGGACAAGTGTAAGCAGCCTGGCTGTCAGGCGGTGGACTGGGACGATGCTAGAATGGCCTGCTACCACCACTCAGAGCTCACTAACTGTAACACCCTCATTGTCAAGCAGGCCTGCACTCATTACAAGTTTGTAGATTGTGCAGGTGAGTTAGTGAAATATTAACAAATGAATAATTATAAGTATCCCCTATTGGCAATTTGATTGATAAGTATATATAGAATATGGTAAATCTTGGGTATATAAAGCATACAGTAATGTCCAAATGATGCAATCCTTCAAATATATGCAAATAAAAAGAAACTTGCTAGGGACTGAGTATATTAGTTTCAGGGTCTGCCAGGCTCCTTTATCTTAAGTTTAAATCACTAAAATGTGAAATGATATCACACACATTTGCCTTTAACTTCTCACATGAGTAATGTCTATTTTCATTTTGTTTACAGAACCTACACGTTCAGTCTTAGGTGAGTCAATCAATAATGAAAATCATAAGTTCAACAAAGCATATTCATGCAGTACACATTGGAATAATAATAATAGCTTTTAGGTGAGTAAAAATTCTTGGAACTTAAATTTGACATTAACATATCGAGGGGCACATCATGTCTTTTCTAGAACTGAGGAACTCCAGTCGTCTTCCTGGTGAGTTGAGCAGCTCCATGTCGCCCGATGCCATGACATGTATAGAGAGGTGTGCTGGGACGGCTAGCTGCTCTTCTGTGGACTACAACCCTGGCAGCTTTGAGTGTGTGCTGCATGGCCTGGATGACAGCTGCAGGGCCTCTGTACTTGTAGCAGGCTGGTACAGCTATCTCTTTACAAACTGCAGTAAGTATAATATATGATGTATACTGAATTTGGGACCTGTTGTTAACCCCCTGACGGTGAAGTGATATGTTAGTTGTATCAGGCCGATGCTATCCGCACGCCACAGGCGTGCGAATAGCGGCCGCTATTCGCACGCCCACAGGGTGCGAATAAGAGCCCTTATTCCCACACTAGGTAGGGTCTGCATAATACTTCTTATTCCCACACCATAATAGGGTGTGCAATACAGGTCTTATTGGCACCCTATACTATACTTGTAGCCTTATGGGGTGGCGATTGGGGTGTGAATTAGGGCCATTATTCACACCCTATGTAGTGTGCAAATTATTCTCCTTATTCCCACACTGTGCCGGGTGTGAATAAGAGTACTTATTCACACACCATACAGGTTTGGTTTGGTGTGTGACTAAGAACTCGTATTTACACCCTACACAGAGTTTGGATAAGGGTTCTTATTCACACACTGGGTAGGGTCTGAATAATAGTTCTTATTCCCACACCATATAGGGTGTGTAGTACAGGTCCTATTGGCACCCTATGCTAGACTCATAGGCCGATAGGGTGGTGATTTGAGTGTGAATTAGGGCTGTTATTCCCACACTGTGTGGGGTGTGAATTAAAGGGGTTATTAGCACCCTATGTAGGGAATGTGCAAATAAGAATGCTTATTTGCACACTGGGGAGGGTGTGGGTTAGAACTCTTATTCCCACACTGTATGGGGTGTGTATAGAAGCTGTTATTGCCACACTAAGTTGTAGGACTACAGGGATTCCAGGGAAAACTTTCTAATCCTAAAAAGTTGTGATAATCTTAAAGATTAATTATCTTAAAATTAATTATCTTAAAATTGATAATCTTAACATCAGGCCTAGACTCCCCTACACATTTATGTTTTTAGCAGAGATTTTTTACATGTAGTCGTTCCTGCACCCTACTGGGTGTGGGAATAAGGATCATTATTCACACCCCATGGGTGTGGGAATAACAATGCCTATTTGCACCCTCTACAGGGTGTGAATAACAACTCTATTCCACACACCAATCCACACCTTATAGTGCCAATAAGACATGTAATGCAACCCTATATGGTGTGGAAATAAGAACTGTTATTCAGACCCTACCCAGTGTGTGAATAAGAGTTCTTATTCGCACCCTGTGGGCGTGCGAATAGCGCTTCCCGTTGTATCACTCCCATCACTCACATGCCCAATTTATGAGTTGGTTTACTACAGCAATTAGAGCAGCTCACAGCATAATATACATTAGATTGACATAATATAATATGACATATTCTTGTAGTCACCCCGGTACACCTTCTTCTGTAGTTGCCATTGCATCTCCAATAATTATAATCACAGGTAGCATTTGCTTTAGCAGAGGGCCACCTATAGTGAAATCATTAGGCACGTAACCCTATGTTTGTAGCATTACTATGCCTGTATACGGCTAGCTAACAGCAGCAAAAAGTGCATGTACAGTGGTTACAACTATCTCTCGGCTACAATTGATTTTGAAACAATAAAGATCCCAGCCAACATTGTCTGACTACATGATTCATTTTTCTCATTTCTCTTTCTTCTAGGTGGGGTTATTCCAGGTGCCAGTAAGTACTTGATCCTCATGCACATATCACTGACTTAATCCTCTCAACCTCTTAATGTAACTTTAATCAAACAGACGATCCAATGTTTTCCCATTTTAATCTGATTCATATGGTTATTTGTAATTAATCTAAAACATTTATATTTGGCAAGATTTAACAATGACACCAGATATGACTGGTGGGTCCATGGGTAGGTATCACAAATTTCAATGATGATATCATGGTGTGCTACACCCCATAACACACAACTTAACCAGTACTTACATCGGTACTTATAAGGGCCTCTATTCAGAAAAGTTTTTAAGCTACCCTATTATACTGATAGGATTATACCATGTTATGCCTCAGAAAACATCACAGGAGCCCATGTACCAGGGGCTGGCATACAGCGGATGAGTAACTCTGGAGATGAGTGTCTGACCGTGTGCCGCAACCTGGAGTCGTGCGTGGCTGCTGACTTTGACTCCGTAACCTCTCAGTGTTTCCTCCATGATGCTCGTACTGCATGTGGAGCCCCCATCACCAAGGAGGGATGCACACATTACAGACTCACTGATTGCCGTGAGTGTAACCATGATGTTAAAATGGAGAGTCTCTGCTCTGAGATTGTGTCTGATAGATCCCTGTCAGACAGTATATTTAGTAGATCTGAAGAAAATATTTTCAGGAAATAGCAGGTGGTATGATGTGATATCACTAAAAAAACATTTCAGATAAAAATAAAATCTACAAAGATCGCACCTGGCTCTGTACATAACTAGACTATTTAACCAGTTATACTTCCTAGATTCTGTCACACCTTGTGAATTGCCTGATTGAATTACTGATGGAACATTGCTAACCATTTACAATTTTTCTTTCTTACAGTTCCTAAGGTCCAGTGTAAGTATTGACGTTTGAAAGACGAAATCTACTGCTAATCAGTATACATAAATGATGGAACTACCTTGTAGTCTATTCAAATATACATGTAAAACATGACGTATAATAATTATTACTCAATAAAGTCGTTATTATCGTTGCTGGACTAGTCACAATTATAATTAATCTACTGGCTGCAATAACAAGCTATTGCATATAGAGTTAATATTTATTGATTAAAACATTATGTTATCATTAAATATCCACTTTTGACCCCTTTTCCACCAGTCACAATGCCCAATGCCCGTGTGATGGGCGGCAAGGTGGAGCAGGGGGCGACCACAGAGGTGGCTTGTTTCAGGGCCTGTGTTGATTCTCCATTCTGCATAGCCTTTGACTTCAACCCCCAAAACCCCCCAAAATGTCGACACCATGCCATGTCCTCAGCCTGCAAGGCACCAAGGTATGCCATAGGCTGGGCACACCACAAACTACAGCCATGCCGTATGTATCTCTTTGGTATCATTTTCGTTAAAGTAAAATGCCTTCTTAAAATTGGCACCGTTTTTACCATTATGGAGTGGTGATATCTCATTACAGACCCCTAAAAAGCGGCAATGGTCCAAATATGGCCACCAAGTCCACTAGCTCCCTGTAATCAAAAACCTGAATGCTCCCTTAACTGTCTTGTACCCTAGAGTCGCTTAATTCGATATGACTTTGACTTATGTTTTCATTCAACCTCACCAGTGGAACAATGTTAAAATGCTTGCTTAATTGAATCTCATCAGGCATCAATTGGTTGTAAAACCTTTTTAAACTTTGCTGAATATGATCTGTTGAAAAATATGTTAACTAGTATGGTGGCTAACCTTTTGTACATCTTTCTTCTCTCAGATAATCTCCCAACAACGCCAGTAACTGGTAAGTTGACACCATTAAAGGCAGGGAAATCGTTCTGCTTGTGTATCTAAATTCAAGTTTTTATCAACTCTCCATATCAGGTATAAAGTAGAATGTATGTATACCATCAATTCCTATGCTTTAACCCAGTAAAAACTGACAACTATTTTTGAAATAATATTACTTAGATAAGTTTCAATTGTCATGATGAATAGTGGACGCTCACAGTAATTGATACATGTGTTTCTACCCCTCCCCCTACCCTTCCCCACATCAGAAACAGCCTATGACCAGTATGCCCCAGGAGGTCTCTTGGTTTCCAATGCTCTGCAAGGCCCATCAGAGTGTGTTGACAAATGTCTCCTGGCCAGGATGACGGGAGCTGAATGCTTAGCTGTCAACTTTGACTTCACTACAAATGAATGCTTCTTTCACAACACGACTAGTGTCTGCGATATCCTGGTACCCAGGTTCAACGTCAGTCACTACAAGCTCTATGACTGTGGTAAGTGATCTCTGAGTACATCAGGGTCTATGTATGACACTAAGAGACGGAATTCAAAGATTTAAAAGGAAGCAAAGAGTTATTCTATATTGCCACGTAGCAGATCTATAAGTGTCCAGCTTTTCCCCATTATCTATGGAGTCTGGCTCTTTACTTGATTAATAGACACGCCTTTAAAGATATCTGTGAGTTACATATTTGAGTTTGTACATTTTTGTTGAACTCTTTATTAACTTGTTTGCCACAACAGAGGCGGAGAGAATTCCATTTGGAGATAGAGTATATGGTAAGATATGTATAGTTACTTATTTATTTAATTACTACGAATAACAACAAGAAAAAAACTCATGAATAAATAACAGTTTCATAATACGTGAGAAAAAGTTGATAAACCTGAATTGGGGCATTACTTGTGCTACCCTAACAACTGTCGACATCGATAGATGAATGCATCTATGGTTAGTTATCGGGCAGTGCTGCATTCATGTCAAACCCTACATAATTGATACACTTCCAGTAAACCTGCTATAGCTGACAAATGAACATAAAGCTTTGAGGTATCATAGCTTCCTTAAAGAGTTAAGATTATTCATTAACTCATTTTCTAATGCTCAGAGTACGCTGGCTACCGTCGTATGGTGGAGAGTAACAACCCTAATGCTCAGATGCTGTCTAAGGATGAGTGCATAGCGGCCTGTCACGTGCAGGCACTTTGTCAGGGGGTGGACTTCCAGACCATGGCTGACTCCAAATTTGGTACCTGCTACTTCCACTACAACAGTACTGCTTGTGGCGTACTGATGCCTGGCACCAACGTCACCCACATCTCCTTCAATGACTGTACCAGTGAGTCTTACATCCTACCATGCTATACCAGATTAATACAAGATCAGACCAGGATTCAAGTTAAACGAGATATTTTCGGATTTTGCCACATGTACACTTAGTATAAAGGTTTGCTATAATTATATTTATCTGGATATTTCTTTTTAAAGGTTTAGGTATGTTATATTCATACCAAGTGACATATATGATGTGGTGCTCCTATTGTTTTGTGCAATGCCTAAAATAAATAGATCACATGAATTCTGTTTCAGAGGGTAATGCTCCACAGGTGATTGCTGAAGGTACATATTTATATTATCACAATCTTGAATCGAAAGAAATAACAGAAAACCGATGATGAATTATGAGTAAAATAATCAGATTTCCCCCCTCTCATCAAAGAAGATTCCTTTCTATCTATGATGTAAGTAATACTATTAATTCTAGGTGAACTCGTGTAGTTTACAAAGAAAACTACTAAGAAAACATGTGCACACGCCCAGTAGTATACAAAGTGTAGTCTAACAAGTATTGTCTAAAATCTTTCAGTGGTGACTGACAGTACAACTCTGCCAGGGGGGACAGCCATCGCGGCAGAGTCAGAGCTGGAGTGTGTGACAGCCTGTATTGGGACGTGTTTTGCCGTCTCCTACAATGAGGGCTCAGGGAGCTGTGTCCACTACTCCCTGACTGAGGCATGTGGTACCAGAGCTGGCAGCAGTGGCACCAAACTCTACCAACTCACAACATGTGGATGTAAGTAATTATTTTGCACAACTATAATGTATAAATATGATTTATTATTGAAAAAAAGATTTAACATTAAAGATGCTATTTTTGCAATTAGGATGAGAAAATGATTATGTTTTGGAAATCTTTGTCTTGCCTTGAAAAGGGTTTAGAAAAAAACAACAACAAAAACATTGCTGTCTCATGGTGGAGATCTGATAGTATTCATGCTTATTTGTATAACTGTCCATTTTCAGCCGACCTGTTCAACAGCCATTTGAAAGGTCAGTGCGTATTGATTCTCTACACGACTGGCTTCGTAATGATACTAATGACCTTTCCTAGACACAAAATATCATTATGGTGGAATACCATTCATCTACAGGAGCTGTTAAAGTGATTTTGGTCATCAAAATTAAAATTAATATTAAAAGGTATTTTAGGAAATCGATTTGTGAAATAAATATGATTAAACTGCTATTAATCAATTATCGATGTATCATAACTATAACAATCTATCTCCAGCTAAGTATTCAGCATCAAAATGGAGTGGGGGTCAGCTTGACTCTATGGCTAAGACTTCCCTGGACTGCCTGGGTGTGTGTGTGGACAATGCTGACTGTACAGCCTTCTCCTTTAACCGCCTGGAGGAGGCCTGTTACCTCCATACTGAGATGGACTGTGCACCTGTCCTTCAGGGTCAGGACTGTCAGGACTTCACCCTCTACATCACCTCCAGGTCACAATGTGGTGCGTTAAAGTTGCTTTAATTATTCTTTTTCCTCCTCAAATTCTGAACTTTACTGTGTTCTACACTCTATAACAGAATAACATTCAGTGGTGGTGGGTCAATCAAATACAATCAAAAATGACTACAGTATTGAGCATCAAAATCTAATTTTAGCAAAATGGTAGGGGATATGTGGAAATGAACTGTATATGAAGGAAAGAAAATCCTGTGTATATCCTGACTCTTTCTTTTTTTGAAAATTCATATTTCAGCCCCAATCATCAGAATAATGAACTACTCTAACTTTAATTTGAATAACCATTGGGGACGTTTAATAAAGCCATCAGCCTTCATATCAACCCAGTCATACGAAATGGAAAATTGAAAACGAATATTGAAAATCGAAATGTGAAACTGAAACCTATAGCTATCATTTTATTTACAGTACTTCATGATTAATTTTCTTCGTGCGTAAATAGAGATGGGATACATGTGGAATAGGATACTTCTAGACAAAATATTGTTTGTGTGTTCACATCAAATGCAGTCATATCACATCAAATGCAGATACATTATTCATTGACATGTCTCATGAGAATTAAGATACAATGACATCAATTGCTTTCAGCTGTCTCTACCATTTACTTCGCTCAAGGTAAGAAGCTTCCATCTTGAATATAGCAACACTCCCTTTGGATGTATAGCAATGAATTCCGTGAATTACACACAAGCACACATAAATCAAAACACGTGTATTCCTTTTGTACGTAACACTTTAGATGACAAAGTGATTTCAACAAGGGGACGGGGGTGTTAAGAAGTGTTTCCATAATAGCAGTAGCTTTGGCAATTACTACTATTAAATGAAGTCATACACACAGAAAAGTAAAGGTGCCAACTGTGTCTCCCACGTGGCTCTGATAAAATAGAGAGTCAAACTGCTAATGACTCTGCTTATATGCACTTATTGTACAGAGTCAACTAAATTGACCCATCATATAAGCAGAGCCATTAGCAGTTTGGCTCTTTATTTTACGACAGCCACGCAGGAGACACAGTTGACAACTTTGCTTTTCTGTGTGTAGTCTTCTGATACCGTAGATCATTCAGTACAATAGTCTATTTATTAAATTGCCATGGAGTATTATTCTTTAACCTCTCCTCTCAAATCGCAGTCTATGGGAAGTTCCACATGGCTGGTGCCATGCTGGTTGGGCAGTTTAACCAGAGCAGGTGCTTGGAGAAATGTCAGGAGGATGCCCTGTGCTACCAGGTGGACTACAACCCAGCTAACCTGGCCTGCTGGCTGCACTCCAGCGCCTCTTGCGGCAACACCCTGGTCAGTGACCCCCGCATCACCCACTTCGCCCTCAGGGACTGCCCTGCCGAGGACACCATCTGAGGATATCATCCTGGTACAGTCGCTGAATGGTACCCTTTTACATACCCCTTTATCTCTAGTTAAATAGACCATGGTGGTTTTTATTTCTATTGATCAGATGTATGCATGTATACATGGTCTTCTTTAATATTCTGAACGTTTTAAAAACAGTTTGTTAGCAGTCTATTGCGTTTAAATTTAGTAGGATATCCCTGATGTGTAGCAATGTTTATGTCAACAGTAGTCTGCGTCAAATTCAAAAAAGCTAAATATGACGTGTAATGTCCGTTTATATAACATGCATTGACTCCTGGTTTCAAGTATTCTTTAAGCCCACCCTGATCGATGCAAATCACCGATGATTGTATTCGACTACCTGCCAAAGTGGTCAAAGGTTTCTATGGCAGGTCATGTTTTGTACCATTTATTGATAAAGGGTTACTCCAGTAGCCTTAACGATTAAAGTCAGTGCATTGATTTTGTGGGGTTTAACTTGTGATCGTAATGCCTCACATCACTGGGTATTTTATTCCCACTTGATGACTGTTTTGGACTGGAGCATTTTGACTAGTGTATACTTCATGACCTGTACAGAATACCCTTGAATGCAACATTGTAAACATGTTGGAGTAGAGCTCTACTTGCATGATAATAATATTATATGTCATATCCTCATAGGACTTCTTGTCCATCGAATTGTACCGTATTTTGAATATCACCATGTGAATAAAATACGTTTTAAACTCAAATTTAAAACATCAACAACAACAACAACAACTTTTGTATTATACATAAATGTTAGTCTTAAAATGTAATATCTTACCTTAAATTATCAATTAAATTCATTCTGCCTTTCAGGTGTGCAGTCCTGAGACAAAGCGCCAACTCAGCATAAAGTATACCTTCGTCCTAAAGTCTGAAGGGCATTTTACCATTTTAATGATACCCGTCAACATCTGGCACACTATACTCAATTTGTACTTTTATAACTTCTACCGTGGCATCACTGTCAACTATGTATAATAAAGTTCTCATGCAGATCTCAAATTGATGGATGTTTGTATAATTATGTCTGTCATAGTCTCAACGTTAGGTAGAGTACATATACCTAATTATAGAGCACTCGCAGAAGGAGGCGCCATGGCAAAGGTTCTCAATTCTCTCACTAGGTGGCATTACCGTTGGGTAGTGAGGATAGGGAACCAATATGTAATACACACTGGGACAGGGAAAATCCCTACATTCATGGACATTATAGACCCACGTGACAGGTAAATATGACACCCCCAAATAATATTGTCTTTACGTTAGTGCATTCATAGGAAAAACATCGTTTTTAGGAGATTCACAAAACAGTTGTAGGGGTTTACTACGGTAATCATTTATATCCAGGTGACCGAGGAGGATTAAGTTCGGGTTGTTCCCGCCTGGCGTTAGTGTGGGCGGTATCCCAGAGGGGGCGACTGTCCTCTCTCGGGTACTGCGCACCACGTTTCAGGCGGGAGCCAACCGACACGTGACCATGTTCATTTCACACCCAAAGGGGGTATATAAACCTCCCCTCCTCGTATAGTCGCCAGTCAGTGCAGGCCCGGCTGACTCCCCGCATTACCCTACCCCAATCGCTAGATTGAACCAGGACTGCTTCGTCTTACCCTTCGGGTTAAGACTAGATTCAATTGTCATAGGGATACGTTGAATAAAACACGCTTTCTACTTCGCACTTGGAAACTGACGTTCTTGTTCTCTTTCTGAGATTCCGAACCACTACACTGGTGCCGTGACCAGGATCAGTTTCGAAGTAGCAGTCAGGTGAACCTGGCCGGAGTAGGAGAGTATGGGGACGGTAACGTCCCGGAGCGGAACAACCCAGTTGTTCCGACCAGCTTCGAGGGTTTCATGCGTGAAACCGAAGGAGCTTTAAATCCAGGAGCGACTTTGGAAGAAGGAGAACTGGAATCCACCCGAGTGGACCAGATGGAACCGGAGGAAGCGAGGGGGTTCACACCGAACTTCATTGCCACTCAGGGCCAAATCATGTTGAACACTGGGCGTTCTTTGTTCAACACGACGGACTCCGTTTTCTTTCCCGGAGGAAAGAAAAGGGCGAACCAGAAAGGCTCATTTCTGGACCCGACGGTATTAGAAATACCGCCACAACCCCTTCGGGTCGTACCCGAAGGAGGTCCCATCGTCGGGACCCAACCTGATCTTGATCAGGACGACACCTTGGACCGGGACAACGATTACCGGAACAAGGAAGAAATGAACAAGCAGTACGATGCTCTGCACGACGAATTGGTTTCGTTGATCTCTGAAAGGAATAGGTACATCCTAGAGAGTAGACAGGTCCATCAGGATATGGAGTGGAGAACGGATCAGTTGACCCGTGACAACCAACTGGTGCAAGACCAGATGGAGAAAAATCAGGAAACCCTGAAAGCGGAAAAGAAAAGATTATCCGAGTTAGGTCAAGCTAACCGGAAGTCTTATGCCTGTCAACAACAGTATCAGGCGGACCTAGAAAGATACTCTAGGGAATGGCACGCCGCCAAGGACGCTCGCAACCAGCAGGTGGAAGACAATGAGGCAGTAACACTGCACGAGATTTGGGTTTTACAACATGTAAAGTCCAAGTAAATAAGTGTAAATCTCCTCGAGATTTTGTGCAAAGATGGTGATTGAGATTTACACTAATTTACCTTGCATTTACATTGATTGATATTTACATGGATTTTCCATTCATGTAAAATTTATGTAAATCTTTGTAATTTTCACTGTAAATAGATGTACAGATTGGGCTCAAAATTTACACCAATTTACCTGGCACTTACATTCATTGATATTTACATGGATTTACCAATCTGTAATTTCGAAGTAAAATTTGATGTAAACATGGTCAAATATCATTGTAAATCTGTGCAAAGAAAAAGCTTAAGATTTACACCAATTTACCTAGCATTTACATCAGTTGATATTTACATGCATTTACCCCTTTTGTAATGTGTACCCCTATCACAATAGGCGCCATACAGGCTAGGCTAGGGCTCTAACCAGACAACCCTGACGCCACAAGGGGATAGAGGGAGCACTATGAGAAGGGAGACATGCATGATTTCCTTTCAGACCAGATGCATTAAAAAATGTACAATAATGGGGTGAGGGTCCCATGGTTAGTACCACGGGTTGTACAAATGCAGAGGCCTTTAAAATAATGCATAATAACGGGGTGAGCGTCCCATAGCTCCCCTGGTTAGTATCACGGGGTTTACCCATCCAGAGGCCTTTAAAATAATGTATAATACCGGGGTGAGGGTCCCATAGCTCCCCTGGTTAGTATCACGGGTTGTACCCATCCAGAGGCCTTTAAAATAATGTATAATAACGGGGTGAGGGTCCCATAGCTCCCCTGGTTAGTATCACGGGTTGTACCCATCCAGAGGCCTTTAAAATAATGTAAAAATAACGGGGTGAGGGTCCCATAGCTCCCCTGGTTAGTATCACGGGTTGTACCCATCCAGAGGCCTTTAAAATAATGTATAATAACGGGGTGAGGGCCCCATAGCTCCCCCGGTTAGTATCACGGGTTGTACCCACCCAGAGGCCTTTAAAATAATGTATAATAACGGGGTGAGGGTCCCATAGCTGCGGCTCTTGAAATGGCCATGTTGCCATATCAATTTTAAGAAATATGTTCAATGTCACTATCTATTTATTAATCGTATCCCATGTCACTAAGCCCCAAAAAGGCCATATGTCGCCATGTCGAATTTAGGGGTCTAGGACCATATAGCTCCCCTGTTTAGTATCACAGGTTGTAGCCCCCGCCCCCCCCCCCCCCCCCCCCCCCACCGAGGAGTACCGCTACAACCTAGCCACGTGTATATAAACGTGACTGTGAGCCACCACCCACTGGTCACCATGCCAACCGCCGCGGCCTGCCCACCCCACTGCGGGTAGAACAATGCACCCCTACCTGAGTGAGGCTCAGCACGGCCTGTGGCATGACCTACATAGCTAACTTTAGGCTCTCCCTGCTACAAGTGCATGTAGTGGTCAGCAGCCACACAGGAGCTGCCCACAGTAAGGACAGGTTGTGTGTTACACAGAGGGAGATGCAGATGTACATACCTTTAAGCATGTTGATGTAAGTATAGTACACAGTTTATGTACAATAATATGGTAACATACATTGTATAGTGATATATTTATAAGTTATCATACATATCTATAAACGTTTATTTACATATAAAAGATTATTCAGTGTTTCCCATACTGTAATAAGGCACTATTGTCTCGGGATAATGACCATATTTCTCGGGAAATCTACTGTATTTTATACATGTGTGTATATATGTTTTGCAATTCATTAATTTTATTTTTATTTTCAGTGCTTCCTAAGCCTAAGCCATACTGCTGCTTGACTAACTGCAATCCACATACGTGTCCCCCACTCTTTAAACGTCTACCTCACTCTACACTCGAGTCTCTCACTCTACACACGTGTCTCTCACTCTACACACGTGTCTCTCACTCTACACACATGTCTCTCACTCTACACACGTGTCTCTCACTCTACACACATGTCTCTCACTCTACACACATGTCTCTCACTCTACACACGTGTCTCTCACTCTACACACGTGTCTCTCACTCTACACACGTGTCTCTCACTCTACACACATGTCTCTCACTCTACACACGTGTCTCTCACTCTACACACGTGTCTCTCACTCTACACACGTCTACCTCACTCTATACACGTCTACCTCACGCTATACACGTCTACCTCACTATATGAATACACAACTCATTTGTAAACACTACTTTCTGCACTTTGCCCCTTATGCTACATCTTCTCCCTTTGGGCGAATCCATGCCCCTGGAGGCGAATCTATGCCCCTGGGACCGAGTGCCTATCCCTAAAGGCGGACCCCTGCCCCTGGGAGCAGACCATTTTGAAAAAAATGATGCTTCAATTTATGAGAAATAAATAAATATGAGTATTCCCAACTCCCCAAATCGATGATCCCACCAAAAATGTTTTCGCTATTTCGAAAGCTGTAACTGTGTACACTACAATGATTTACAGCCATTTACACCGATGTAATGGTCAAATTTACAAAGATTTACGCTGATGTAATGGTCAAATTTACAAAGATTTACACTGATGTAATGATCAAATTTACAAAGATTTACAGCCATTTACACTGTCCTACTGGTCAAATTACAAAAAATTACAGCCATTTACACTGTTGTAATGGTCGATTTTACAATGATTTACAGATATTTACAATGCTGTAATGGTCGATTTTACAATGATTTACAGATATTTACAATGTCGTAATGGTCGATTTTACAACAATTTACAGATATTTACAATTTCGTCAAGATGATAATTACAGAGAATTACTAGCATTTCCTCAGTGCGCAAATACAGCCATTACGAGCTTTGATCAGGGTGTAAATTCTATGCAAAGATCGATTTTGATCACCTTTACATTTGGGGGAAATTCCATTGTAAATGTCTGTAATGGTCTGTAATTGCCTGTAAAATCGGCCTTTACACGAAATGTAAATCCTATGTAAATCCCAAAGCTCGTGCAGTGTAAGAACCGCTATCCTAGAAGCAAACGAAGAGTTAGATCAGAAGAAACTAGAGGGCATGAAGGCGGTATCTATACTGGAAGCTAGACGAGTAGAGTTGGAACTCTACCTAAGTAACCAGAAGGTAGCTGACCCAGAGGTGACCCTCACCCCTGGGGAAGGAGTGGAGAACCCTCCACTCCAAGGAGTTCTAAAGCCCACCACCCGATACCCTTCCGGAGGACAGGTAGAGAAAGATGTCTACTATACATCTGCTCCCCCTGCTCCGACGGGACCTTCGGTAACCATCGATCCGACGGCATATTCCGCGGGAAGTGCGCCGGGGGTCGATAGTTATGACACCTTGAACCCCTTCGCTGGGGATAGTCCATCTCAGTATGGAGCTGTTCCACCCCCTTCGGGTACGAGCAAGAACACCACCACCCATGAGGATCAACAAGGGGGGTGGTATGGTTATGATAATTGGGGTGACCTGATTTTTCATCATAACCAGGAGGCAGAGACCCGAGAAGGGAGAACTCCGGGAAATCAAACCCGGGGGCATGCAACCCGAGGCAAGAGAGCAGGGGAAGGACCTTCTGCTGGATGGTCTAGGGATCAGAACCGACAGTACCCCCGTACTGATAGTCCTGATAGACCCACAACTGGTCAGGGAAGTCGGCCTAGACCCCAAACCCATGACCAAACAACCACCGGGAGTGTTCCCCCTTATCCGGGTACCACTTCTCGCCCTCGACCCACCCGGTTTCCCGGGTGCGAACCAGTCTCTCCAGTCCGACCATTGACCCGAAGAACCTCAATGGCTCCCGGATTGAGACAGGTTTATGATACTGATCCTTGTATCAAGAGCCTTGGCCTAGATAGCTATAGCCGGGGACAAGATGCCACTGAAATAATGGACTGGAGCCGGAATCTATCAGATCAGCTGATAGAAGGGGTCACCAGGGGTGCCCGACGGACCGCCAGGATCACCAAACCCTACAAAGGGAAAGGACCCTGGAAAGATGAATACCAAATATTTGTGGATGACTGCAAATACAATGGGTGGTCTAAAGAAGACTCATTAGGAGCCTTCGTGATCTGGCTAAATGATGGGCCAGGTAAATCAGCAGTCTCCCAATGGAGAAGTACATATGGCCCTTCGGGTACATATGATCAGCTCGAAAGTACTGCTGTATATATCTTTGGGAACCTGGTGACCTTGGATCACTGGTTGGTCTTCAAGGGACGAACCCAGAAACCAAAAGAGTCCCCAAAGATATATGGTCTAGAGCTTCAACGGATTCTGCATCAGGCAAGACCCGAATGGGCTAGAGACGCCGATTACTATATCGAGACTCTCTTTGTCCGGTTTATAAGCGGACTGAGCGACCCTGATCATCAGGAACTAACCAGAAAAGCTTGGAAAAGCGATTCCTCCCTAGCCGATCTATTTTTAGCCATAGATGGTTATGAGAAGAAGAAAGTTCTTCTTGCCGGATTGGTGCCCAACCAATCCCGAACGTCAGCGGTAGTTGACTATAGTAGCAGCGGGGGATCCTCGGGTGAGGATTCCGAAGGAGAGGAGACCATTGGGGCGGTAGCCTTCAGTGGGAAGCGCCGGGACAAAAAGTCCGGTGATAACAAAAGGCGGAAACCTTTTGACAAATCATCCTCTAGCAAAAAGCCAGAGAAACCTCCAGGGGACAATTCAAAGATCCCTTCCAAACCTCCCTCGGGTCCACCAGAACCCAATGTTCCGAAGAAATCGGAACCCGACCAGTCCCTCGGATTGGTAGAAGCCATGATGCAGCGTATGATGGCGATGTTTGATAAGAAAGAGGAAAGGAGGGTTAAACCCGAACTGAGTACTGTAACATGCTACAGATGTCAGGAGAAGGGGCATTATGCCTCCTCATGCACAGCTGAGAAACCTGTGATGCGATTCTCCGGAAAGAACTCGGAAAATTAAAGGGGATCCCTGAGGAAGGCGACTCAGAGATCCCGAAGGAAATATGCCATGATACTCCTGACGGAACGGGAGTAAGTTCACACTCAGTAGTGACGCCCGGACATATGGGGGACAAGCAGGCGCAGCTTGGGAACCCTTGGGCCGGGGCCATCAGCATTCCAGTCATACATTCGGGAAGTGAGTCGGGGAAACCCGGTGCTGATGCGGAGGAGTATAGTGCAATGGTTTGTGGAACCAGGCTCCCCCTAGATCACCCTTGCCTGGAATACATAAGAGGGCGTGGATTGGATCTAGGTACTGAGAGTGACTTACAGAAGTTCACTAGTAACCCTTCATTGAATGGAGGAAAAAGGTGGTATTTAGCCGCTTCTGTGAAGGGTAGAGTCGGGGAATTTCTGATAGATACTGGAGCCAGCCACTCCATCATCTCTCGGAAGTTCTACACTCTTCTGCTGGGCACAAATGATGACCTTAAAATGAGGGTAAATGCGTGCACAGCCGACGGTAGCAGATTGCGGACGTTTGGACGTACTTTCCTGTGTATCTCGGTGGTGGGGAAGGAGTTTGTATTCTCCCCAACCATTGCTGAGATCGAGGATGATGGTATTATAGGGATGGACTTTGCCGACCTGTTCGGGATGATGTTGAACCCGAAGACAGGTGAATTGTCCATACAGAGTCCCTATAATATCAAAGCACAATGTGTGCTGAGAGTTATCAGTAGTGTAGCAAGTGTCGCACAGACGGTGAAACTTCCACCGGGAACCACATGTGATGTGTTAATAAGCGCTTCCTCTGAACTAAGAGGAAGGGCCGGGGTCATGGAACCCGACGTAGCTTATCTCCAATCCCTCGGGTTGGAATCTGCTGATACGTTGGTGGGAAATGCCCAATGGACCCTTGTCCCCATTTCCAATCCTGGTGTTCATATGGTATATCTCCAGAAAGGCGCTAAAGTAGGCAGTGTGGTACTCGCGGAGGCGGTCACCAGCAGCCTTCTGGGGTTGCCATCCGAAGAGCCGCCGGGTACGGCCGTAATTGAAGAGGAATTAGAAAAGCTAATTCTAGATGCTTCGGAACTAGATCCGAAGGAGCAGAAGGACCTTCGGGTAATGTTAAAACGTTGCCGGAGGGCCTTCGCGTTCCCAGGAGAACCCTTAGGACGAACTGATAAAGTCCTACACGGAATTGACGTGGGGGAAAGTTCCCCCTTTAAAATTCCTTACCGTCGGCTACCTCTGAAGAAGAAGGAGGTAGCAGAAACTGAGATCAATAAGATGATTAAGGATCATGTTATTGTACCCAGTTCCAGCCCCTGGAGCAGTCCAGTCTGTATGGTCACCAAAAAAGATGGGACCATACGGTTCTGTATTGACTACAGGAAACTGAATGGGATGACGAAGAAGAACTCATATCCTCTGCCGAGGATTGATGAAACCATTGACTCACTAGGAGGAAATGAATGGTACTGTACCATAGACTTACAGTCTGGGTACTGGCAGGTCGGAATGAAGCCTGCCGACATGGAGAAGACGGCCTTCTCTAGCCATGTAGGATTGTTCCAGTACAACGTCATGCCCTTCGGGTTGTGCAATGCGCCAGCCACCTTCGAGGCCATGATGGAGACATTACTGAGCGATCTACTATGGAAGAAATGTCTAGTTTACCTAGATGACGTCATTATCTTCGGAAAAACATTCCAAGGTTGTCTAGACAACCTGGAAGAAGTCCTCCAGAGGATAATGAGTAATGGGTTGAAATTAAAACCTAAGAAATGTCAGTTGTTTAAGAAAGATATTAATTATCTGGGGAGAATCATTTCCACACAGGGTGTGAAAGCAGACCCGGAGAAGATCCGAAGTGTGACGGAGTGGGAAAAACCCAGGTGTCCCAAGGATGTCCGTTCATTCCTCGGGTTCTGCTCGTATTATCGAGATTTCTTACCAGGCTATGCCCAGGTGAGCTATCCTATCCAGTCACTGTCTCATTGGACACCTGGTAGGCGTAAGGAAGTTTTTCCATGGGGAAAAGAGCAAGACGAGTCTTTTGAATCCATCAAAAGACTCTTTGTTGAAACACCAGTGTTGAAATATCCGACGGCCGCCGGTCATTTCATCCTGGATACTGATGCCAGCAATGAGAGCATTGGAGCTGCTTTGAGTCAGGTCCAAGACGGAAAGGAAGTTCCCATTGCTTTTGCTAGCAACACCATGAACAAGTCACAGAGGAATTTCTGTACCACCAAGAGGGAACTCTTGGCAGTGATTGTTTACACCAAGAAATATAAACATTTTTTGTGGGGCTCAGATTTCACGCTGAGGACTGACCATTCCTCCTTGAGGTGGTTACTTAATTTTAAGGATGCTGAAGGTATGATAGGTCGGTGGTTAGCACACTTATCGGAGTTCGGGTTGGAACAGAAGCAGATCCAACACCGACCCGGTGTGAAGCATGTAAATGCTGATGCACTGTCCCGCAGACCCATCAGGAGTTGTGGAAATGAGAAATGTGATGATTGTGGAGCCCACGGGGCGGTCCTAGCTGGAGTCCGGTTGCCACTGGAATCCAGGGGAACTGGTATCCTTCAATGGTCTATGGAGACTATCCGAAGGTTCCAGGAGAAGGACCCGAACGTGGGGAGGTTGCTCGGGTTGATTCCTAAGGGGATCAAACCTGTTCGACCTGAAATCTCGCTAGAAAATAGAGAGATGAGGAGATTTTTAGCTCAATGGACAGAGCTGGAAGTATCCGAAGGTGTTCTATATAGATGGAAGATCAATCCTTCGGGAAGAAGGATCAGACAGGTAGTGATCCCCTCCGGTATGAGGAGGGATTTGATGTATTATTGTCACGGTCATATGACCAGTGGTCACTTTGGGAAGAAACGTTCATTAGAGCGACTGTCCCGAAGATACTACTGGCCAGGAATGAGCACTGACTTATTACGTTGGATCGCCACGTGTCCCGATTGCTGTAAAAATAAACCCGGCCCTGGGATGGGTAAAATGCCCTTGTCCCAGGAAGTGTTCGGAGTTAGGTTTGCGAGGATAGCAATCGACATCATCAGTGGTTTTAAAACAACCCCTGATGGTAACACGTGTATGATGGTAGTCACTGACTACTATACTAAGTATACGCGGGTGTTTCCCTTACCCGATCACAAAGCAGCGACCTGTGCGAAGGCCTTTGTGAAAGGTTGGGTATTACACCTAGGAGTGCCTCTGATGATGCATAGTGACCAAGGCCGGGAATTTGAGTCGGATCTATGGCAGGAAATGTGCCATGGGTTAGCCATCTGTAAGACCCGAACCAATCCTTACCGACCCCAGAGTGATGGGATGGTGGAAAGGTTCAACAGAACGCTGATTCAGGTTCTGAAACCCTTGGTGAATGAAAGTATGACTGATTGGGATGAACAATGTGAATATGTATGCCATGCATACAACAGCACTGTTCATAAAAGCACCAATTGCACCCCAAACTTATTAGTGTTTGGGGAGGACATGATCATGCCAGCCGATCTTGTTTTTGGAGTGGTCGGGTTGAATCCCGACGCACCCTGTCACGTGATGTTTGTGGAATCACTAAGAGACCAGTTCAAATTCGCATACGAACTTGTTAGAACTGAGTTACAAAAGAACGCGAAGTGGCAGAAGACTGGTTATGACCATGGACTAAAAGTCCGTCGGTTCAAGGTAGGGGATCAAGTAGTAAGACTACACGAACCTCTATCCAATTTAAAATTGGCAAGCAACTGGGATGGTCCATTTGTAGTGACTAGAGTAGTAAGTGACTGTACTGTCATGATTAGATCCTTAATTGGGCGGATCTATAAATCCAACGTGGCTCGGCTCCGTCCCTGGAAGGGGAGGGATCTGACCACAGAAACGTATGGATTAGGAGTAGATGAATTACTCCAAGAAGTAAAAAGCAGGAAAATGGATCAAATAACCCCGAAACGTGGCCGAGGAAGGCCTAGGAAGTTGGGGGGCAGTGATCCGAAGGTGCAGAAGAAGGAAAAAGTCTCGCTAGCTGTAAGCAAACCTAGGCGGAAGAGAAAGGGGACGGCTAACCCTGCCTCTGAAAAGGCGCCTTCGGGAGCTAGGTCAAAGAAAATACCCATGGGAGGTACCCGACGCAGTCCCCGCCTGTTAGAAAGGGCTGCGGTAACCTAAGCTAGTACACAACGAGTGTGTTGTCCTGTACTATGTTAGGAGAGGGAGGGAAGAAATTCCTGGCGGGAAAAATTATAAATTTATTTCCTCTTTTTCCGAGAAATTGTTTTGTGTTGTCATCTGTTAAATGTTGGAATATACACGAGTAACCGGGTATGGAGCGTGTAAACCCCCCAGCAGGGTACCAGTGGGTGGTGAGCGGATAATCCGGTGGGTTTGCGGGCATGCTTCCCATAAAAACCTCACTAATACTCCAGCAGAGCTGCTGGTTGCGAATGGTTCGGCTACTACCCGAAGCACCTGTTTATAATAAAAAGCACCGGCGCCCTACGGGCGCGGGAAAAGAACTGGGTCAATGAGTGACCTAGTTAGGGCAGTCTCGCGGAGGGCCCGAGACGCGCGTGGATGCGCGTGACCTCTGCGCAAAGAGGTCGTTTTGGTTCATTAGATTTCGAATCTTCGCCGGCACAGGGTGCTGGCCAACGAGGAGGATCTAATAAGAACCGAATTCAAGCGTCAAAAGTAGGTGAATACGTTTCAAAAGGAGAACAGGTCCTCCACAAAGACCTGTAGTAATAGTTAGGACTCTTATTTAGTATAAATAAGAGCGCCCAACCCAGCATGGCCTCACGGCAGCTCGAGTTGGGCGGAGGGGAACGGCCACGCAACATGGCCGATTTGCCCCACGAAGACAGTGCTGGTGCCGCCAGCCCTGTTACTCTCTCCGAGGAGCAGCTCCTCGGAGAGGAAGACATGGATGTATCCACGTCTGAATCAGCACTCACCGAGGCTGAACGAAGGAGTCTTCATGAAAAAGATCGTCTTCTTGCTCTAAAAATAGAGCAGGAGGAGGCCCAACATCTGAAGGATACGTGGGATAGGTGTGGTAATCCGAACATCAACCCGGATAACCACCCGAAGGATGAGAAGCCAGCTAGCCTGGTGAAGTCAACTGATAAAAGTTGCTACGATGGAAGGGAGATGAATCTCCATCCAGACGTGATGTGCGCCACGGAGATAGGCCTAGCCAGACCTATCCCTAACGACATAGTGGATATGTTGCAAGAATTTATTGATGCGGGAGCTCTCCGCATCATGCCCCCAGAGTGGTTTGCCACCTGGGAAAATCTACAGCAAGGCCTCCGGGTGTGTAAAGCACTTCGGAAGGGCTTGTTTGACGCCGAGATGGCTGACGTCGGGATGTGTGTGCCTGGGATGACACCCATCTCGGATGACACTTCGTGTGGGGCATTCGGCGCCACTACCCTCGCGGTAGGGTGCTACCGCAGATACAACCCGGTAGGGATGTTGGAACCGAGATCGGTTGAAGGATATAGGGACTTAATACGGTCCAACTTATCCTACGAGGTCTATCAGATAGACTATAACCGCATGAAAACAATCATGGCGGAGAAGGACCTCAGCCGTCACGAAGCCATCATCGAGACGGTGGAGGAAATGGTCAAGACTCGGACTAAGAGTTTGACTCAGGCAGAGGAGAAGGCTGCAGCTAAAGCCAGCAGGGACATCCGAAGGGGTGACCCTGCAACCCGCACTAGCAGTCCCCACGGTCAGGATATCCGGACTGTGGTAGTTACAAAAGGTGAATCCCCTTTTGTCCAGCCTCGGGGTCGCCAAGCCTTGAGGAATGAGGCAGCCCGGTTAAAGAGAGTACCAGACGCCCAGCGGATTGTGACCGATGGGTCAGTATCGGATAAATCTGATACGAGCAGTACTTCCCAAGGGAAGTCTGCTACAGGGGAGGACGATATGGACATTGCGGCTCCAAAATCTCCTTCCCAGACGAAGGACCCAGTGACCACAGTCACCCAAACCGACCCGACGCCCGACCCGAAGGTGGCTGCTGGACATCAGTCCGACGCCAGCTCGGGGAGCGAGTCGGGTACTGCCCTGGAAAAACACATCTGGAATAACGCCAGAGGTGGATTTCAGGGATTCATTCCCTCTTACTGGGCGGAATGCGCAAAAGGATCGGGGCGTTTCTCCATCCCGCCCGTAATCAATTTGAATGGGAGATCCGACGATGAGGATTGGTGCAGAGCCACCCAAAGGGATCCTCTCGTGAGCGAGTTCTACGAGGACTGGCTTAAGAAAATAGATTTCTTCCCGGAAACCTATTATACCAGGGATCAGAAGGCAAAGATCCGCTGGGCTGTCCGACATTGGGACCGGGACCACCTTGAGTGTCCATTCCAGAAATGCCAGTCATCTCTGGAATTACAGGTATCCTTCACCACTAGGGCGAGGTACCTGCGCCACTTAGTGGAAAACCACACCCACCACTATATGGTGTACCAGTGCGATCCGGAGGGGGCAGGTACCACTACCTGTTCGGGTCACCTGCATCCTAGGCGTGGACGCTTGATCAAGCACATGACCATGCTCCATAATATTGGAGGTGGTGAGGCCAGAGCCAAGGTAATGGCCCTGCATGAACGCGTAATAGACGCGTTCAGAGATGTCCTGAAGAAGGATCCGAAGAGCCTTAATTCTTCTAAGGCGTATTTCTGCGAGGTAGCAGAAAGCAAATCGAAGCTGACAGTAGCGAGGTTTGCGAAGGTCCCGGGTTCACGGAAGTTTGACTTGGATCCGGACCAATACCCACCCGAGATGTTCCGTCGGTCTGCTAATCGAGGCCGGGGGAGAGGTGGGAGAGAACCCGACCCAAGGGACTACTACCGGGGTCGGGGGGAGCAGCCGAAAGGTGATCGGGGACGGTCTCGGTCCACCAGCCCGGCTACTCACGTGAGAAGAGGGGGGACCCTCAGCCTGGAGGAGATTGACTCCCGTTATTACACGGAGTCCTCTCATAGTGGTCGTAGCTATGAGGCATCTGCGGATAGACATACTGACTATCCGGAGATGGACTTGGCGCCTGGACAGGAGTCTCAGACGCTCGGCCAGACCCCCCAAGACACCCGAAGGCGCGAGAATGAACTCGCTCGCCAGAGGGAGGTTGATAGGGAGCTGGCCCGACGGGGACGCAGGAGTCCTGGGGAGGAACCCTCCCGGTCCTGGCACGACTTGGTGCGACATGTGGCGTCCACCTCGTCTGCCCAGGGAGGTGTCCTACCCGACGCCGGTTACCGAGGAGGCCCGACAAGCAGACCTTCATCTGCTTCGGGACGGACGGAACCATCCGCTCCTACAGGAATACACCAGCAGGTGTTAAAGCATGCCAGTAGGGATGCTTCGCGGCACCAACAACAGCCGCCATCACACAAGGCATTCAAGCCTGCTCACCGGATCACTGGGCCGGATGGGGAGACTATGAGACCTCCTCCTCCGCCACCGAAAGGTCCAGTACCAGCTCCGGCGATACCACCCCAGAAGCCGGCTCCACCACCAGGGAAGCCGACTGAGGTTGGGAAACCAACCATGGATCCTCCTGTTAAAACACAGGAGGTCAAACCCAAGAAGGAGAAGCCTGCGGCCACTCTTAATGTAACACCGATAGCATCCTACTTTCCTAAGGATGCTCCGCTGTCCAATCAGATAGGACAGGAGATTCTGGATGACTTCCAGAAGGAACAGCGGGTGATGGCTGAGGATTACCACAAGAGGGTGGTACAACACTTCATAGAGGGGGTGAGGAAGTGTCACCGGAAGGAAAAGGAGAGCCTTCAGAAGGACACTGCCGATGAGGTAGTTACCAAGACCAGGTTCTTGGAGGCACAGCGCGACAAAGCCGCTGTGCTGGAAGCTACAGTCCGAGAGGAGTGTAAAGAGCTCCAGGAAGAAATCCGGGAGATGAAGGCCAAATTTAAAATTTGCCTCGGGATGAAATTCTCGGACTGGGATGGGAGCATGGATCAGCTGAAAGATGCCATCCAAAAGAAGGAGGTACCCGAAGGCTGAAACAAAGCTCCTTCGGGATAACTGAATACAGCTGTAGTTGTTTCAGGAACTCTTCGGCTACGGAAGCCGAAGGTAAATATGAAGGGACTATCCCTTCATATTAAAAGAACCTTTAGGTTCTGAGGTAATGATATCCATACCAAGTGTTAATAATATTTCCACATATGTAAACGTTTTAACATACATCGCACCTACAGGAGTCTACCATTTGCTGGTAGACCCGAAGAGGAGAGCACCTCACTCAGTCGTCCAAGATGAAGAGGAGAGCACCTCACTCAGTCGTCCAAGATGAAGAGGAGAGCAACTCACTCAGTCGTCCAAGATGAAGAGGAGAGCACCTCGCGTACTCGTCCCGAAGCAGATCCGGAGATCAGCCCAGTATCCGACTTCTTATAAAGTCAACATAGCACTTTTTGTGAGGTTCTGCAGTATACCGCTGCAGTTCCAGATTATTTATTAAAACGTACATTCTCGTCCATGTTACTAATATATATTTATGGTGCTGATACACTACGATAGTTTATGATACTCAGGATAATACCAAAGATCTGTATAAACCATGACTGTGTTCAAACGTTAACCACTTCAGGTGGGTGTAAATAAGAGTATGTATATCTAGTTGTATATATATTTTGTTATGAAAAACGGAGGTGATGAAAATTTTGATTCTGGTGCGGAGAAAAGTTATCATGTATCCCTATGTAATTTTTTTTTAGGCTTGTGAGTCCTTTTTAGGACTGGTAATAATTCTTCGGAATTGGTACACTTGCCGATTATATCTTTAAAGGTCCTTATCAGGACTATATATGTATTTCCTATCAGAAGATAGTTACAAACTGGTAGTAACTACTTCGGGTACTACTTAAACGTAAAGGTCATATCATAAGGTTTCTATGACAGTGTAATGCCTTAATTCCATTAATATTGTTCATCATATATTACATATGACTAATGGTAGTAAAACCCTTTGTGTATAGTGTGTAGACAAACTACTTCTGGTTGTCAAACTATTTTTATTATGAGTCTACTACTCAGGTTTTTACCACACCTAGTGTTGTCTAGGGGGGGTAGTGTAGGGGTTTACTACGGTAATCATTTATATCCAGGTGACCGAGGAGGATTAAGTTCGGGTTGTTCCCGCCTGGCGTTAGTGTGGGCGGTATCCCAGAGGGGGCGACTGTCCTCTCTCGGGTACTGCGCACCACGTTTCAGGCGGGAGCCAACCGACACGTGACCATGTTCATTTCACACCCAAAGGGGGTATATAAACCTCCCCTCCTCGTATAGTCGCCAGTCAGTGCAGGCCCGGCTGACTCCCCGCATTACCCTACCCCAATCGCTAGATTGAACCAGGACTGCTTCGTCTTACCCTTCGGGTTAAGACTAGATTCAATTGTCATAGGGATACGTTGAATAAAACACGCTTTCTACTTCGCACTTGGAAACTGACGTTCTTGTTCTCTTTCTGAGATTCCGAACCACTACACAGTCATCGCTTAGAAAAAGTATACATAATGAATTACAGAATGTTATGTCACATTAGAAATAGAAAGCTAGGATCTGAGGAGAAAAATATCGAAATGCAAAAACATTATTGTTAGAACTGTTGCACGCCAGAAAAGCGCAAAAGCGTTATCAAAAACTTCTCTGAAAGTCACCATGTGATTGCTGCAATGCATTGGCAATGTATGGCTGAGGTTATAAGGTTCAGAGTTCCGTAGAAAATGTTTCCTCCTAACTAAAAATTGAATTGAAATGTGCAGTTTTTTTATGGGCATTTTACCCAAAGAACCTGATCCCACTACTATAAGCAGAATGATCCTCCTGATATAATCAGAACTAGTGTGCGGCTATGGTCCCTCCATAAGTTTCTCGCATTCTGCTTCTGCCGACTCTGCCTATTGTAAAAATTCTGTAATACCAGAAGGTGTCTGAAATCTTTACTTATTCATATTGAAAGTACCAAGAAGGAGTCGTGAAGTGTGACATTGAGTCACGGCTTATCAGAATGACAAACTGATTTTTCCATTAAGATTGTGGAATATTCCTTTAGAAAGTCATTTTCCAAAGTCAGACAACTGTTTAGCTCACTGAAGTCAGTGGGAGTGCGTTCTTCCTAAAAAGAAACTTGCTAAGATCTGAAGAAAAAATAATTCAAAATACACATAATATTGGTAAAAAAAAAAGAGAAAGAAAGAGCTGGGTTCCGCCATGGTTTGAAGTTAAGGTCTGTCTGAAACACACATTTTCTTTAGATTTGGCCTAGTTCGTCAGCCACTTGATTGCGGCTACGGAGCTACTGTTTCAAATCCATAAATTGATGTCGTAAAGCATTATTACATCTTTAGTATAAGCATTCAGAAACTACACCACCACGTGTGTAAAAGACTGAACCAATGTTGCAGCACAGAACACAGAAGGGAGGAAGAATGGTTTGACTCGAACCTTTCACTTCCACCACTCAAACTTTGAATGGAGAAAGTAAAAGGTGAGACATTTACTTAACACATAATAGGACCTACAGCTTTTAAAGAAGGGCTATTTACTGGAACAGCCTACTGCTGCATACCAGCGGAAATTAGCCCTCTATAGGGCCTCATAGTGCTTCAGTGCATTCTGCCCTATGTCGCCATGATGCATGCATGTGGATCTCCTATCGACCCATTGGGAGTGTTTCAATCCCGTAGGGTCGTTTTGATGCATGGATGCACCAATAAAGGAGTTTCTTGCCAGGGTTGCATGCATGCATTAAGGCAGTAAAATGGTACAATGCATTGAAGCACTAACGGCCCTTAACGGGCTAACAGGGCTGGAGAATTAGAATCTTCACCATGGGTGTAAAGTAGGGGATGTCAGAGGATAGTTATACCTGGAACCTGTTTCCTGGATGAATAGTCCCGTTCAAGCCCAGGAACCCCTGAAATAGTCTTCTGTTTCAATCATGTTCCCATTATCACTCACTGTAGAGCAAATTCACCTGGGGTCAGCAATATATTACTTTAATTGGACACCAGGCCTATGCGGGAAGCGCTATCCGCACGCCACAGGCGTGCGAATAGGCATCGTTATTCGCACCCCCATGGCGTGTGAAAAGCGCTTCTTATACCAACAGCCAATGGTGTGTGAATAGCAGTTCTTATTCCCAAACCCAGTGGTGTGTGAATAGCAGTTCTTATTACCACACCCAGTGGTGTGTGAATAGCAGTTTTTATTCCCACACCCAGTGGTGTGTGAATAGCGGTTCCTATTCCCACACCCAGTGTTGTGTGAGTAGCGGACCTTATTCCCACACCCACTAGGGTGCAGGAAAGACTACATGTATAAATCTATGGTTGTGTCTCTACATGGGTCCCCGAATTTTTGACCATGTCGCCGTGTTCATTTTTAGCAAAAGGGCCATGTCGGTGTGTCGATTTATATATATATATATATATATATATATATATATATATATATATATATATATATATATATATATATACTTATAGAGAGATAACTGAAGGTCGATTTTTATCCTCTATTTTTCTGTGACGGTTGATTTTTAAAACGGCCTTAACCCAGTAGACACAGAAATCAGTTCAACGTTGATTCAACATTGAATCAATGCTGAATCAATGTTGACAACCAGTTTTTAATGTTGATTCAATGTTATGTGCCCACTGGGAAACGGCTGTGTCGCTGTGTCTCCGTGTCGAATTTTACCCATGCAGAGGCACATGGTTGCTATCAGTAGCTCCTGTGGAGCAGTAGGTACAATACTTGCTTCTTTGTGTGGGCGGCCTGGGTTCGATTCCACATAGGGCCATTATCTTTTTCTTTTATTTATGGGGGGGGGGGGTTGTTTGAATTTTTTTTCCATTAGTGTATATGTAAAGGGTTTTTGGAAAACGTTTTTTTTTTTTTTAGCGTGGCGTGCCAATAATAGCTTCTATACACACCCTACACAGTGTGGGAATAAGAATGCTCATTCACACACTCTCAAGTGTCTGGATAAGGATTTTTATTCGCACCCTTAGGGGGTGCAAACTCCTTATTCACACCCCAATTGCCACACTATAGGCCTATAAGTATAGTATAGGGTGCCAATAAGACCTGTACTGCACACCTTATATATTGTGTGGGAATAAGAACTATTATTCAAACACTACCCGGTGTGGGAGCTCTTATTCGCACCCAGTGGCGTGCGGATAGCATCGCCCAAGATATGATGTTAGGCCAAATAAAAAAAAAGGTTTGTTTCAGGTGACATGGGAAGAAAGTCTAGGGTAGGTAGTTTTTTTAAAGTTTTTTTTATAGCCCTCGACGATACCTTTTAATTGAACAAAAAAGTGTAAATATGGGAAGGTTTTTGAAAAACTTTGTCAACCTAAACTTGACCCCAAAAAAGTGTAAAAATATAAAAATGTCTTCAAAATTGCATAAAATAAACAGGGTCGGCCCTATTTTGATAGGGTCATTCGGGTGATCTGAAACAACCCTTTTTCTTTTGGCCTTATCTATGCATGATGAGCTGTCTGTTTGGCATTTGTTGAAGAGTAACTATACTGTTGAAAACAAAGAGAAGACTAAGTATGCTTAAATAAATACAAATGCAAGTGTCCGACTCAATATGATACGGTCGGATCTAGATGAAACTACCTTATATGACTAACTAATGATCTAACATAAAGTACTGCAGAAACCTTGTATACCAGGGGATGCCACATCGATGGCATTGATAAGATTGCCAATCATGCCATTATAGGGTATATACCTTTTATCAAACTAGCTAAGATAAAAATGCCCGATCGCCAAAGATACTGCTTTATCCAAGGGCAACATTATAAGGTAACAATATGCAGTGAAACCATGTAAATACAGTGCATTTGAGTCAAATTAGGATGTTCCAATGGTCTCTCATAAATTAGAGTTCACCGCTATTGCGGGTGTTGTTTCAATGCATTTACCTGGTAAACCGCCAGCTGGATTTATTGATACAGTAGCGTCATACCTCTTGTGTCTGTGTACATAGCTTATATCTGCTTAGGCCAACAACAGAAAGGTGTGTTTCAAGTTGCCTGCCACAGTGTAACAATACTGGTTGTACCTAACCTATAGAAAAAAGAATAATTATATGAATGAGTTTCAATAGTAAGACCCACAAAGTGATTTTCTAATCAAAGCAACAATTCGATTAGCAGATTCTCGCACCATGCAGTCTGAGACACCTTCTTTAGCCCTAGGGTCAGCTCCTATCAGATGAATTCACCTCGAATAGTATTTTATTCATAAGGCAGTATATGAGCAGACCTGAGCTTCTTTGAGCTGCTCTCCGAGTACAAAGGCCTGCACCAACTGACCGAGCTGGTATCTGAGAAACTTCTCAGCCCAGCACTACACAGGGAGTATAGGTATTCCACAGTGGGTATAGGGTGAATGGCATCTGATGGTAGGAGATTGTGTTCTAGACTTATTGGGATAGGAGCTGTCTCATAGGGGATTTCAACTGTCAGTAGTATACAACTCTGTATACCACATGGACTATTACAATGGTGTTATCCAAACTGTATGCTGTCAATATATGATGTCAGCACTATTTCAGATAATGATGAGTCTGAGTTATGTTTCTTTTATTCACGCAGCTTCACTCTAGTTTGCTTGGTAGCTGAATCAGTGGAAAGACATAAAGTAGAATTTAATACCATAGACCATAAATAATACTATTGACATTTACCGGAATGGACATTACAGTGCTACTATATACAATGGACTATATAGTATTCAAATGTATCTGGGAGGTGTTTACAAAGGACTATTTCAAATCTTGCAGTTGATTTGTGCTACAAATGTATTCATGATTGGCACATTGCATATATACTTTTAGGCGGTTTTAGCAACGAAATAACGATTATAAAAAGCAAACACATGTTACTTATTTGAAACATTGACAGTTGGCAAGGTGATCTTCTACTCGAAGCAAAAAGTATTACATACAAAAGTGGACGTTATCGATATATCTCCTGTACTTGACCCGCATGTAAAACACTCCCCAGACAAGATAAGTACCACTAACCTTCTGACTGTCATTTAGCTGGGACGGCGTTTGGTAAATCTCCAAGTAGAGTAGGCTGTCAGCCAAGGATATCGATTCTGTTACAAACAAAATGGCGAGAGCGGTGTACAACATCAAATAGTAGATATACAATGGTTATATATTCATTCAAATATATAACCGCCTTTGGGACTAGCACTTGCATGGAAAGGTATGCTGCATTTTTCAACTCATGGATTGCAGTAAAAGTCTGTAGTAAAAGTCTTGTTAAGGGTGTTTTCGATCCAAACGAGACTGGCTTTGCACCAACAATGTCACATCGCTTCGGGAAGAAAGAAAATAAGTACCTTAGTAACTTTATGGTTGTGTTTATCTTCTGCCATGTTGGTGCATCCTGGTCGCTAAAACTGGTAGTAAAAGCCCTCGTTAATGTATCTTTTACCTTGTTGATCCATACTTGGTTTGTGATGGACAAACAACTTCACATTGACACAAAGCTTCACATTGCCGATGAAAAGGTATTATTTTGTATCTTATTGTTTGTACTCGATCATCAAGAACAGCATCGAATTCATCCCTCACCCACAAACAACTTGCCATTAATGGAGATATTATTCTGTCCCTGACTATGAACGTAGCTTGTTTAACATTGAAAGATATTATAGGCTATCCCTGACCTTGAAGTAAGGTTACCTCCAATCAACCTGTCTAGACACTGCCTCCCTCCTATCCATGTTTAGCTGGTGCCAAGGGTCCATACACTTATTACCCAGGGGGCAATTAAACCTTTAAGGACGGCATCGTGATGAACCAATGCAGAATATGTGTCTAACTTACCAGTATTGTTACATAATCGATAATGGCGAACTACTCACTAGGGCAGCATGCATTAATCATGACCACAATTCAGACATCATGCTGTCCTTAAAGGATTAAGCAGTTCATATGATGAGAAGGTGTCCGGTAATTGGGACCCTGGGCACCTCCAGGCTCCTGGAGCAGCTCAGGGGAGCAGCTCAGCAGCAGGCCATAGCCAGGCCGAGCACCTCATTTAGTGATGGCAGCCACGGAATTCATTTCCCTGGTTATCCTCCAGGGATGTACAAGGGCCGTGCTCACCATCAAAGGTGTAAGGAGGTGTTTCCAGGGCTGAGGCTGGGGTGGTTGGGGGACAGTGGGGTGGGTGGGGATTACAGGGCATGGCACATTACATGTGTGATCACGCATGCATCGGTGACATAACATTCTTTCGGGATTAATTTGTGCTGGGGCGGAGAGAAATTATAGAGAGAAGACTATCGCAGACGATTTACACTTTGAGGTAAATTGTTGCTGTAACTTAACATATACCTTTAATGGAGCCCAATATCGGAATGTGGAGAAACCAGTAATATTGACGTTATTGCCTGATTATAGGTTTCACTGGGACCCTTCATACTATGTTACTTGTGTGTCCCTTCCACCTTTCGATATGTTCTATCCTATCACATCCTGCTATACTTGATGTGGCATTTATCCTACATGACATTGTGTTGTTGATATTAACTTATTATATTGGTTGAGGTGGGGACCATCTCTCTCTATTCTGGAAAAATGGTGCAGAGCAATCATTTGACAGTTGAAATGCGAATGTTATTTTGTTTATCATCAGGAACATTGATTTTTATTCGCTATAAGTGGTTATCAATAAAGTGAACCCAGCTTCAATTTACATTGAAAAACATTCAACGCTAAAGTCACTCATGTAACCTATTTCAATCAAATGACTCTCCTGATATATATTTATACGCTGTTGCATCTAATAGTTGAGAAGCATTTAGAAACTGTTTTGTTATTCATGTTATTCCATATTGATAAGCTTCTCTTAATAAGCAATCACCTCAGACCTCATCTACGCTAGCGGAGGTGCCATTACATATATATGTATCAGACTGATTGGGATGGACCCAGTGCCATATCCATGATTAAGCTCGTCTGTCGTGGATGCTAATTATCGTCAGGTCCCATCCTTACTGGACTATGATTGGAATGTCTACTGGTAAAGTCATTTGGTATTCTTACTAGTGCGTGTTCTGTAAACACAGACAGGGCCCTTATGGTTAAAACATACTTTAGCTGCAAATGTAGTAGCCATTAAAAGGCTGTGTCTCACGAGATTGGGCCAATTTAATTGTCTTTGACCGGGTGCCATCTTTGACCAGGTGCCATCTTTGACAGGGTGCCATCTTTGACCGGCCACCATGAAAATAAAGATTTAAGAAAAAAAAAAATTATTCTTTGGTATGTGAGAGATAGAATAAAGAAAATGGCGATGGTAATATCTCCATATATAGTTTCACCATCCGTAAATAATCCATTTTCTGTCAGGAGGTCAAAGATGGCAACCAGTCAAAGATGACACCCGGTCAAAGATGGCACCCAGTCAAAGGCGTTCAAATTGACCTGATCTCTTGAGACACAGCCAAAATCATTTAGATGTTTATAACTGTGTCCAAACAAAAATCTGGAGCCGTATATCCAAAGGTTGTTCGATATTATTCATTCAAGAAAATTAGTCCATCCCTAAGGTGATTTATCACAAGAAACCAAACAATATTAAGAGACCCCAATAAGACCGGTTTTTTATATAGCATGCTAAGTGGTATAAAAAGTCCGATTTTGCACAGGGACCAGCGCAATGGGTTCATTTTCAACACGTGGCGACCAACCTTAAGGGGCAGATCCTTGAATAAGCAACACATGCTAATCAGAGTAATAAGCACAACCATCCCATAACAGGGTGACCCTTGCATGATCACCCAATAAACTGTTTTGGCGGAGGTCTTCGTAATTTAGTGTGGCCTTCACCGCAGATTGGATGAGGGTAAAAAGGTTATGATGGTTGTGTATAACAAGGTCATTAATAGTAATTGGCACATGCTATTTCCGGACGCGTAGGGATCTGCAGAGATGATAATCGTGTTCATCAGCAGGAGTTATAGTATACCATGATACTTAATTTATACTAATGCGTTTCCTTGCGTTATGATATCATTATAAGACATGCTATTCATTGCATATCATTATACAACCATTATAAATCTTCCGGCCGTCCGTATTTCATGCCCATGGAATACGAGGTGGCCATATGAAATTGCCCGTGGCGTCATTCATATGATACTGAGAAAGAAAGCTTTGCTTATTTCTTTTCTTCATACTGTCATATTTGCATGATTATCTAGCCAACTGCCGCGAGACGTTGCACGGCCAAAAATTATTTTCTTACCCCAAGAAAATACTAGAATCAAGATTAAGTTTTCTTGATTCAAGGAATAAACTCATTCTGAGTTTTTACATTTATGTTGTTTTCAGAAAGGGGAAGCTAAAAAAAAAATCTTATATTTTTCTAGTATTCTTCTAGAAACAAGTTTTCAAGATTATTTTTCTTTAGGAATTTTCTTAAAACTGGTCACTTGTGCACCCAACAAGATTATATCTTATATTCCTGAAATAAGAAAGTTCTATTTCTAGATTTAAGACTGCCATGTCTTGAAAATCTGCTCGGTTAAGAATTAATCTGAAACCATGTGTCTAAAGTGTCAATTAGGGCAAAAAATATGCAAGACTATTATGTGATGGTTATGACCATGCTTAAAGCCTTCATCAAATTTTTTCCATTATTTGGGAATTTTATAGGTGTGGAATGTGAGTTCAGTTAGGTTCCATAGGGATCAGACTACTAAATAAGAATTATTTTCTTAAATTAAGAACATTAGTTACATCTTGTGCCACAAGAGGCCACCACTATGCAATACAACAACTTTCCAATCAAACAGGGTATACATTTTTGCCTTAAATTAAGTCCCAAAGATACAGAAGAGGGTAAAAATATGTGGGAAAAGGGGAAATTTGCTAGGGATTAATTTGATGTAAGAATCCTTGTTCCAGTGAATGAATTATAATAACTATAGGGAGAAATGATAAGAGACACCATTTGCTTGATAATAGCATTTAGATAAAGGGAAGGATTACCTGTCCAATTACATGAAGTGAAATGACTTTGAATAAAGGTCTGTTTGCTTAAACTTCTAGTGTAGCTACAAAAAGCTGCATTTGATCTGATGAACCTCTTTCTGATGCTCTGGCATCAATCCGTTCTCTCTAAGTCTAAAATTAAAAATAATCATACCCCTCTCCCAGGCAAGAACATCAATCTTATTTATTTACTCGAATATGAAATTAAAACTTACTTAAGAAAAAGGTTTTCTAGAAAAAACGGTCCATTCCGTAAGAAATATTTTCTTATTTTGAGAAATATGTCAGGAAATATCATCTTGATTCCAGTATAAAATACTTAATTTAAGAATTTCTTTCTTGTTTGTTTTTCTTGTTTGTTTTTCTTACTCTAAGTTTATTAAACTCAACCATGCTTTCAAGTAAAATTTTGTTATCCTACGGACAAACTTGTTTTAAGTTTATTTTACTTAAAACAAGAAATATTTTCTGAAAATGAGAAAATTATTTTTGGCTGTGTGTTTTCGTAGCACACAGAGAAATTCTGTGACATTTCATCTATTTGCAGTAAAATAAAGCAATATCAATTCATAAAAACCTAGAGAAATTTATAGAATAGGGAATAAATCTCACATGCACACGAACTGCCAAGAATGATTAAACATTGCGCAATAGCTTCAGATTACACTTAACCATCTAAGATGACCTAATGTCAGGCATGACCCAAGGGGTAACTGCCACAAATGCCTTTATTACATTTAATGACCTCTCCCACGCTATTTCACCAAGCATTGGCAATAATGGGACGTTGCCTAAGCTAAAGTAAGCTTACGACATGCCACTCCCTTATCAATAATGGAACCAGCCTTGGAGGTATGTTAGGGCAGGCAGTATACATCCTGGGTGGGTTGGTATTCTGTCATTGCTGCAACATTATTGGTGTCTATTGAATAGGCCCACTTGGCACAGACCACACCCTGTGGTCTGACAAAATATTTTCTACCCAGCGCAACAATTTTGACAGCTTTGTAGGGGGCAGGGGTGGGCATAGAACGACTTGTGTTGAAGATGGGATCGATAATACTCCCACACGTAGTATACACTCCCTGCCTTAAGGTTGTGGGGTGGGGGATGGTGGGCGGGCAGGGCACGGGGATGCTTAAGAACACAGGAGGTGAGTAATTAGTACAGCAATGAGGGGCTTTGTCTGGAGTGAGCTGCCCCCGAACAGATGTTATGGGTATAGGGTGCACTTGCATAGCGCTGAGTTGGCAAAATACGAGGACTGTACAAGAATAAGCATGCTGATGCAGTTACCCCACGCTACCTGCACTGTGGCTCTGGAGCCTTTAGGCTCTATGCAGGACTATTGGCATAGGCAATCAGGGGGGACTGTTGTTGCAGAATTGTTTTGTCCTTTTCCAATATCCTGGAGCTCACAAACCAAATCGTATAACTGAATTTAGGCAAGTCGCTTTGTACAAGGATGATTTTGGTATAGATTTTGCCTAGAAGTCTCTGAGATGATAAACAACATTGCTCGGAGGTAATGGAAGCAGTGATGGGTGGAGGTGGTAGTCTCTGGTACAATGTATATGGGAGAGAAAAAGATCCACCAAGAAAAGCATCCACTATTTATTATCCCACTATGTAGGCCTGCCAGCACCCGCTAAAACTTCCTTTATGTCACTGAATGCACATTTCAGTGATACACATTCAGGAAAGTGTTTCCATGCATGAATGGTCTATATGTAGGATGCCATAATACCACACACAAACCCTGCCCATTTACACTACTTAGGAAGCTTTCCCGTACCTCTGTCCTGTCCATTGATTCTTTGGTCATATGTTAAACCCTAGCTACATCATTGCTCTACTTTAATAACCAACTCTTTTCACCTCCTTTCCCGTTCTGCTCCTTTTAAGATTCAGGCATATTATTTGATTAATTATACCTAGAGAACTGTTTCTTTTTAGATTATATTTTCCATTTTGCCAACTGCATTAATTTTATCATTAATCCCATAAGGACTCTATCATTCTAAGAGTTGCTTCCACAGTAGTTTCTTTGGCAATCCCACTTGTAGACATAGCTGGAGGGAGACAAAAGATAGGCGGACAGTATGGAGGGAGTATCGACTGGGTAGACCTCTTCACAGAGCAACAGGGAAATGAGCAGGGACAGGCTTCAATTTGAGGAAGTCTCAATATTGACAATCCCAGCTAGAGGCCTCAAATGTAGGTTTTCCGTCAGTGTCAGCAAAGTGAACAGGCGACTGTGGGTGCTGCTGGTATATACGTGATATTTTATGGGATTCACAAAACCTAGGCCAAGAAAATAAAATTGTCCATTTGGCCTGGCAAAAAGGTAGGCACCTGTGTTATTATACTACAACTCTCATTTTCTTAACAGCAGGCGGGTGCATTGATAAAGGGTTGTCAATGTTGATCCAATGTTGATTCAGCGTTGATTCAACATTGAACAATATTTTGTGCCCACTGGGCAGGGCGGAAAATAAATTCGACCCCTCTTTGCAGGGGGTGAAAAAAATTATGTGCACCCCCAAATTTCACCAGCACCCCTGTTGTTAGAAGATGAGCATTCCCTATGTCCAGGGCTATTTTGTCCATGATTCTCCCTTTCATTTGATTCTGGCGTCTACACATCTCCAAGTTTCTCTTGATTTATTAGCAGATTATAGGTCATTAACTGGCATCAGCCTTTGAACCACTGGATGGGTATGATACCTGTTTAACACAATGTATAATGCACAATAGTTGTAACATTATTTGGTGTGAACTTTACCGATGTCCATGCCTGTAAAACAACACAAAGGTGACCAGAGTGTGCAGACTGGGAAGGATCGGTTTTGAGTATGATCAGTGCAGTAATTAGGAGTGCTGTATTCAATTGCACAACCACACCACTTGGATGTGAACAGCTGAGTCCTGCAGTTTCTTAACTCAAAAAGCTTGACAATTGGACAGTTGCACAGGTTTTGTTTCGTAAGAAGTAACATATCGAATTGGATACTTTTCATTGTTATCATTATTTCATAACGTCTTTGCTGAATCACACCATACATTTATGGTCTCCCCATACACTGTAAAAAATAGATGTACTTTTTACAGATTCACTCTGTAAAATTTAACTCTGATTCACTGTTATTTGGAATACAGTGAAGCATCGTAAATATCAGCCATTTCACAGTGGATCCTTGTTTAATGCTAACCTGGTTTGGATTACAATGATTCAACGTAAATTCATCTTCTAATGTCAAACCCCAGAGGGAGCCACATATTATGGATCTTGCCATAGATAGGTGGCCTGGTTTGTAAGAAGATTTTTCTGAAGAATGTGAGCCCTTGAAGTGGAGTATACATGTTGAAATAATGGTAATTTTCAATTAATCTATATATTTGACAATTTAACAATTCAATCTTGTGATAGGTTTGACAAAATACCATGATCATTTGATAATATCCAGAAGAAAGTAGCTGTCTGGATCAATACACCCATTTTGTGGTAACATACTATGCATATATCCTCACCTCTGGAAACTCTGCCTTGTATCAATCCTATAGAGTAAAACCTCTTGTATAGGCTAGTATGCAAGTCAGATCGCCAGTGTGGCGTATATGATGAGGACAAAGTCAAAGTATGGCTTATCCGTAAGTTTTTAGATGTGTACTACAGTAACTAAAGTCACCATAATCAGACTCCCTGTGAGGCTTATCGAATATTCTCTGTATTCAAAGTAAAATTAACGGTGATTCAACGTAAAATGAACGGTGATTCTACGTAAAATGAACAGTGATTCAACGTAAAATTAACGGTGACCGTCACCATTAAAAAAACGGTGAAAGTTATGTCCCAAAAGTTGCCAGTGATTCAACGTCATTTTGAGGACATTTTTTTTACAGTGTAGTTACTGGTTTCGAATAAAGCATGGTCCTCAATATACACAAATAAACAAATACATGTCCCATTAACTCTTCCTTTACCGATAGCGCCTTTTGGCGAATTTACCCCTCAAGACCGATCGCGCCTTTAGGCACAAAATCTGCCGTTTTTTGGCCGATTTTTGGCCCTCTGTACTTTGCTTAAAAATTGGTAGAATCCCATGATTTTTTCTGACAGTGGTCTATGGCATACTGTCTCTGCATATCTTAATCGGTTTGTACATACATTAACTATTCTAAAAATGCTAGGCACCTCAACTTGCATGATATTTATCTCATTTTCAATATAATTTGAGCAATACTTAAGGCAAAAATCATGAAAAATGTCAAACAATATTGTTTTTTGGGTGAAAAATGATTTTGCTCAATTTTTCATGCTGAAAACGATAGTACCAAAGGTTTATGTCTATTTTGATGCATTATGGCCTAAATATAAGTTGCCATGGCAACATATACACTAAAATAAGCTAAAATAAATTTCAAATAGGGCTTTATCTCCCTAATTTGAACACATAGAGCGATTTAGCGTATCTCACTTTCTGGTCATTCGATACTGTTCATTTTGTCATAGATTTACTTTTAATTAGAATATTTACAAAATTCTTTCAGTTTCTGAAAGGTTAGGCCATCCCCTACATCTTAATATTCCATTTAAATCTCATCTGAAACAATCTGGTTTTGGGAGAGGTGCCTTTATTTGGGACGTGGTAAAGGAAGAGTTAATGTATAAATAAATCCAATACATATCCAAAACTGTACGTTAAATGAAATGCACATTGTGTTTACCCCATGGCATGCTGGGACCCAGATGTACAGGAGGCCTCTGAGCTCTTACTGAAATAACCCACAGGAACCAGAAGCCTGTCCTAACGGTCACTGCTGCCCGTCATAAGTAGTATTCTGCACTATAAGTATACTAATCAGCCATCCCTACTTGGTCGTCTTACAGCAGGAATTCATATCATCCTGCAACATGTTGGTAACAGGCATCAATGTTCCTGCTTAATGACCAACCATTAAGGGCTAAAGGCTAATCAAAAGACCGTTACCCAAAGGAAGACTGCTTTTGGGTTCATGTTTTTATCTGGGAATGCTGTGAGGTAGGCTGGGTTATAAGGCTGGCTGTAATGTTTATATGAGGTGGGGTCAATTTTTGCCACAGCTATATAATCCCAGTTACCACCTGCCGCTTCTTTGTCCCTCGTTGACTGCCCAGAGTGTTGCATCGCGGTAAATATTAGTACAGTTGTCAAGGTGCAATCAAGGTTTAAGTCCAACCCAAGTACCATTTATAGTCTCATTCAAAATGATAGGAATAAAAGGAAAAAATGCCATCCTAGTCACTATCATACTTACAGTATGCATTGAGTAAGATTTGCATTCACTTAGATACGATACAAAACAGTATATGTAGAATACCATCATTGTCTCTCTTCATCATATCAGATGAAACAAAAGACCAATGTGGAATTGTTATGGAAGTCAATGTATGTCTACAAATCAATGAGCAATATGGGCCTTACTTTGTTTCAAATCAATCATAGCCAACGCTTGATGTCAGGAGAGACAAACATTAAATTGTGTATACCTAACCTGCTAACACCATGAAGTAAGTAGACAGACTCTGATATACTGACTTTAAAATTGATAACATATTACTATAGTGTTATGTATACGCGGAAACTACTGACAATTTTATTTTCTAAACCGTATCAAACAATGGTCTGTATAGAAAGCGCTTTACTTCTGGTAGTACATACTACTGTATTTTTATTTACAGCAAACAAAAATTCGTATTGTATTATTTTGTTTGCCATTAATTAGTCGAGCTAACAACTAAAGTGCTGTAGACGGCACAGATTCCATTCATGAGGATAACTCCACTCCTCGTAAGATATTAACAGTCACTTGTCTTCATGTGTCAGGTAATATGCTTCAAATAATAATGAATTCACATTTTGATTTACCAAAATTAGTTATTGTCATTAGGATCATTACATTTGCCACGTCAAATGACACTAGTGATACATGCAATACACATACTTTCATAAATGCTATGCTTAGTTAAGATCTATATCTATAGGTTTGAATCACAGAGAAGGCTATGACATTTTCTTTTCGCAGAGTAATCAAGTAAGCTGTTACTCCTGCCTTATCTGTTAGACATTAAGTCGGTATCATGTCTTTTCTGGGCTGTTCTCATGAACTTGGAGCTGGGTGCTAATTCCCCTTTATAAACCCCTAGCTTTCAGGAGGTGTAACTCTGAGATCCTAGTACCATAGGGCTATACTAGGTCTACGGGATACATACACAGTGCCCACGGGAGTCACTTGTGGTCGCTACAGGTTGTGGCTGTCACCAACCCCTGTTTTGTCAGTGCCTCTTGCCTACTTTTGCACAGTGAGATAAGTCTCTGGTACTCCTCATTTTATCGACCTCAGAAGGATGGAGAGCTGAGTCAACTCAGGGAGGGGCTCGAACCCACGACCTTCGTGTCCGTGAGCGAGCGCGCTGCCGACTGCGCCACGCCTAGAGCAATCAGATGAAACTCTGAAGGTGGTGTCAGAATGCCAAATGGATTATTTCTTTGCATCTTGAAAAATATCAGAATTCGATATAATATTTTTTTTAAATATATGTTTATTTACCCTTGTATTCATAGGTTTATTCCTGGAATTCTTCCTGTATAAGGTGACACCAGCCTAGTCGATCCTTAATATGTAATACATCATTATTTGTCTTGTTGGTTAATGTAGTGCACCCTGTATGCAGCGTGCATATTTCTAAAATGAAAATGGTACTCAGAGTATTGAGAGAGTTTCCTTAGTATATCATATCCCTTGAGCTACTCACTCTAAGTGCGAGCAGCTCAGCAACCAGGGCAGTATCATGTTACTACATATTCCACATCAAAGGGAGGATCTGGAGATCCCATCTAGTAATGTGTCTTTAAGGTGCAAAATCTCACATCCTAAACCTGATATCACCATGTCCGAAGGACCTTTGTCTGGTGCAGGGCAGGGAGTTATGTGCTTTTACTAAACCCACATCAACTGGCCTATAGTGACGCGTCTCTTCTTTACAAGATATCGGATACTTGGCAAACAATGGGGGGAGATGAAAGTCTATATTCAACACAGATAAGAGCCTATAATTATTGCTTCGTACACCACTCAGATAAATGATTATAATAGACTTCAAGAGGTGACCAAGCCTTCTATAAATCACCCAAATACTTTTTTTTAAATTCTTCATTTCACTTACAATGAATAACACCCTTCGCCACGAGGAATATAATCTTTTGCATGGATAAGCGGTTGGCAGCTGTGCAACTGTGGGATTTCTAAGTTGTATTTAGCTAAATGCTACTAGACACGTGACTTGCAGTTTTTCATTGGCGCCAGTACAGGCATAGCATGATATTAACTGTCACAGCTTTCTTTCTAAACATAAGAACATAATTATTGAGTTGACAGTTAAGCCGGTTTTAGTATAGATAAATTTGATCACTCAAAATGTAGTTATATCCGGAATAAAAGAACTGTACCAAAATGAAGCTATAATGTTAAATAGCTAGTCATTTGCTGGATGCAGTAATTCATGAGGCAGGTGAAAATTGGATGTCACAAAACCTTCGAGTGGGGTTGTCCTTGTAATAACCATGTAACTAGGTTTTGTTCTATCCTCTCATTTAATATTAATGTTACAGCAGGTGTGGACCAGCTAAAAAAAGTTTTGTAGGCAATCCACCAGAGCCATGTCATCTATCAAGTAAGGACCAATACTCATTGTCTAACAGAGAAGCCTGCATTGTATTTATTGTACCAGTGTTGACAATGCATATGATAGGTGACTGAAATTATAATATTACAAGCTGATGTTTTATATCAGGATAAAACAACATAATGTTATAAAAGAAAAGGACAAATAATTGCCTTCATGAGGCACCAACTGATGTACATGACTTCTGTTTGACATGCAATGCTACATCTGCAACCTTGGAAGGAAGAGGAAATTAGAACAATATGTCATGATCTGTTTGTTAAGCAATATAATTATATCAGACAGTAGGAAGGTACATGTGATAATGGTACTCAGTAAAACAGTGACCCACATTGACAAGCAACATCCTTGATTATAACAATGTAGATACTTTAGCTTACATGGTATTTCGAAGCAGCAGAAAGAATATTTTAAGAATTGTCCTTCACAATATCAATATCATATTTGCCTTTATCACTGTTCATATAGCATATGATAAGGCAGGAAACTTGGTAATCAAATTGTGTAGCACATTGTACCTGGTTGATTTTTGTGTAAGTAGCATTAGCTATTACGTTGCATTAACACGGAACAAAACACAGCTTGCAAATTGGTGTCACAAATGATCGAAGCACCAAAGTGTATAAATACAATTCTATCTATACAGTTCTTTTTGGTGTATTGGTAACAGTAGAGCTATGTTCAGAATATGAAGGAGTCAGAAGAAAGATATGAAATATAAAGATGCTTGGAAGGGAATTTGTACAGGCAATCGACATTTCTTTATGGAATCCTCCAGCAAAACCAAACTCATACCATTTAATGGTGGACATGAATGTTAACAGAATCGCTCTTTTTATCATCACTATACTCTTTTGGAGCAGTATATAGCTGATGAAGGAATGTAGTAACCCAATAATCGTGCCGACCATGCCTTGTTGGCACAAGTGTTAGCAGCATTAGAGGGGGTTAATTAGGTTTAAACATGGGTTACTGATTCGGGCTAAGCCTCTGATGACTACCACCTCTCCATAGCTAATCATGCCTAATTATCCCCTTACTGCCTTATCGTCAGGAGAAGATCTAATCAGGGACTATAGCATACACCTGCCAAGGCACCATGTCTGTCACAAAACAACCTGCCTTTAATCAAATCATGGCACGGTTTTCTATAATATTAAGCTAATTACCTGGAAGAAGCCTCCTCTCCACAGTCTACACCTGAGCTAAAGAGGTCAGTAAATGGAAGCACTGACAACACTGCTTCTGCTCATAATTGGCACAACACTTAGTGTTATACCTTATTATTACATGGTCCATCTATTTACTAAAGAAGACGTACCTTTGTATGGCAATTGATTTTTTGCCCTCCTCCATAATGCGGGCTGCATAGATATTTTAGGGGTCAAACTGTCCAAGAGAGCAACTCTTGGAACAAACCTGATGTATCAGGGAAAGAAGAGTCAGACCTAATTAGGTGAGATGTATGAGGGAAATCATTCTACCCCCATATGGTGTGCAGCCCACAGACAACAATTAGTTATTTTTCAAAGAGGCATTACTATGCATGATTATGACTCTGGAAATGCAACTCTTACCTTAACACTCAGACTTCTGTAATCACCGCTAGAGTTTTGAACAGAGGATATTATTTTTCATAACATGGCTGATACCGCAATCTGTATATATTATTCCATTTCTATCATTCTAATTGAGTAGTTAAGACGACAAGCTAGAAGGTACCTTAGCATCATGCAAAGAGCCATGTCCTTATAGATATTCTTTCAAGTTGTATTCCTTAGAATTGTTCGGAGAAGATTGGGGTCAGACAGCTTGGCAGCCTTCCTTGCTCCCATCCTAGATAATCGTAGCCATACCTAATTTGTCCTAAATGACCAGTGACAGAAGAGAGAGAGAAAGAAAGAGGAGGGATATTCAACTTGAATCACACTTCTGATCATGAAAGATCCCAATGAGTGCAGAACTTGAAGGATCCTCCTTGAAGGCAGTCAGCGTAGTAATCAGATGTGGTGGTGCTGTGTTGAATTGCAGTCAAATCACATTCAGAATGCAAACAGCTGGCAGAGTCCTCACAGTTGTTGGACACAAGAGGGACGTTTTTGTGGCTACAGAAAGAGCAAAAAACAAAAAGAAAAGATCCTCAATACGTTGGACAATAATTATGCTGTGCAGGCAATGCAGCATTGATTCAAAGTTTTATCCAGAATGCTTTGATTATGTGGTTGAATAGCCATATTTCTGCTATATAATGAAATGCTTATCAGAGTATATAATTATATTCCCCCTTGGATTAGGATTAAATTGTAATGGATGATACATAATTCGCAGAAACATGTCTACTTGTCATTTCAGCCTTACCATATAACATTGTTAGACTATAGAACAATTATACAAATATGGTACTAAAAATTCACCATTGTAATTTCAATGGTAAAATACATCCAAATCTGCGACAGGAAATTTACATTTAGTTACGCTAAGCTAAATATAGGGTGATGTATAGTTATTGACCAGTTGTGATTGTTGTATGATATCTATTGACTTGAAATGAAAAACGTCCCATAAAGCTGTGATCAGCATTTCTTTGTTTACTGGGATGCTGGGACCCAGATGCCCCAGTAAGACTCTGAGCTGTTTCGGACACACAAGAATCACTGGCCTGTCCTAGCATAAGGTCACCACTACTATCAATACACTAATGAGGCATTATTATAATTCATGCCCTCTTCTCTACTAAGTACTCATCTGTTAGACATTTACATCATTCTATCCGCTTCACTGGAAGATTGACCATTTATAAGCTGTAACCTTATGCTCCGGTCAAGTACTAAATAATAGGCACTGTAGGCTATTTCGGAATATGGTGTAGACGATTTCATATGACATGAACTAACTCTGAAAACTGTTTTATCATTCTCAATGGTCATATCCAATTGTGATAAAAGCAAGAAAATGTCGATATCAATATAAAATCTCGGAATTTTTATTGAAGACATCTAGTGGTTAGTTCAGGAACAATACTAGCCCGCTTAGTCCAGGGCTATCTCAGATGAAACTTATTTGTAAAGTTACCAAGAAAATTGTGTTGGTGGAAACGAGATATGAAAATCATGAATACAAACTATATAACTATAATGTGTCCTTTTAAAAGCGTTATGGCAGCATCTATGTGGAACCTTTAAAGGTTAGAAGGGGTGCAAGCATCAGTAATGCAATGCGCATGTGCTGGGTCTTGTTTCCCTTATTTTGTGTTATATTAACACTTCAAAAAATGAACTCTTGGTGACTATACAAATAGTTGTTGGTGATTGTAAAAATAACTCTTGGTGACTATACATATGACCACGATGGTGCTATAGACCTGTGTTGTGATCTGCATGTGCTATGAGATGAGATGTACACATTGAGCTGTGTGTTTTACTGATGTAAATCCTAGCATCGAACATCCTCTAAACCTGTCACACTCCTACAACCGAATAAGAGTCAATATAATTCTATTAGTATTAGCTGAGCTTCAACCAAATGGTTTGGAGAATCCATCCACAGATATATAAACGTATTGGTAGAACAAAGTTTGATGTAAACAGGCACATGCAGAATGAGAGATCAATTTGAAATAAAAGTATTTCCTGCCAGCATTATATAATAAGTTAACTTCAGCTTATTAGTGCAACTATTAAAGCAAAGCAAATTTTCTCCATTATCATTAGGAACTCGCTAACCAAATATTGGTTGTTTGTGTTCGCTGTCTAGGTAATCTCTGGCCTCATAATCTGATAATTAGTCCCTACATTATTGCATAGCCTACGCATCATCATTTCACAAGCTCAGCTTTTGTTTCTTTGGAACTCATTAAATATTGTCTGTGGTGGCTTGAGAAATGAACCCCTGATGAGTCCTGATAGTCTGTTTGGCTGATAGTCTGTTCACCCGAAAACAGCATTGGAGGCTGTGTCTCACAAGATGGGCCAATGTGAAAGTCTTGACCATGTTCAATCTGTTACTGGGTGCAATCTTTGACCGGGTAACATCTTTGACAGGCTTTATAGAAAATAAATTATTTAGAGCAGATAGATGATTACGTCGAATAAAATTACTAAGTTAAAGTGTTATAACATATCCATTAACATTTCAGCTCATTTGTTTTTCATCTGCCCTAAATACGTTTTTTTATCAAGTCAGTGAAAGGTTGCACCCGGTCAAAGATTGCACCCGGTCAAAGACTTTCACATTGGCCCGATCTCGTGAGACATAGCCAGTACCTGTTGTACCAATTTTTATACCCAGTCTCAGACCTCGAATACGGCACTCCCATTGACTTAAACCTACAATCAGGATGCAATTCAAACAAGCTACTATTTGAAATATCATTCAAAATGACAGGAATCAATAAAAACAGTCCATTAAGTCACCATCTAGCTGTCGGTGTGTATTAAGTGAGAGTTGTCTTCACTTCAATCTGACTTAGGTGAGATATCCTTGTAGGTCCTTCTTTTATATCAGATGAAACAAGGACCAAAATGAAATTGCAGTGTAAGTCAATGTGAGTCTTCAAATCAATAGACAATGCAACAGAGGCTTTGTTTAAATCAATTGTCAAAGGTTGGTGTAAGAAGGGAGACTCATCAGATCATGCCTGGCCTTTAGTTACCATTATGGGCAGCGGCCAATTCAATGTTTACCCATGACCATCCTGTATTTATAAACAACTTATTGTTACAAAACAAAACATCTTCACTTGACAGGGCCAGAATATGAATTACAATTCACAGACTACACTACAGTTTCTGCAACGATAAAATGTATACAATAAAGAACAACATAGCATATAGAAGTTACTCATAGTGTATTTACTGTGGCTCTTGGACCCAGCTGTACCAGCCAGTCTATAAGCTCTTACAGAGATAACCCAAGGCCTGTCCTAAGGTCACTGCTCCCCTGTCATAAGTATACTCATGAGTCATCCTCATTTACAATTCTGCGACATAAGTATACCAATCAGGCAGCTGCTCCGAGTGGTTTCTACCCCAGAAATTTACATAATTTTTCAACACCTTTGTGAAAGGATCGACCGCCTTCACTTGAAGATTGACCATTTTGGAACTATTGCCTAATCAAACAGCCATTACCCAATCTTAGCCACTTCCTGGGGTAATTTCGGTATCTTGGAATGTTGTACTGGTGCAGCCAATGGGGCGGATGGTTTATGAACAGTCCAGTGGATCTAGCTCCAGAGCTAACCTCATCTTAGACTTGTGTTAGAACTAGAGAGGGGCCTGCATCTTTCAATACTGTCCAAGGCCAAGATTGTAAAAAAAATGCTATGTTGATCCGAATCATAAGGGTAGGTATGTCAGATTCTTTTTTCATGATAAAAGTGCCTGGAATGAGTCGTGAATCGGCATGTCGACTTGTGGGTCATCAGGATGACTCACTGATTTTTACAGTAAAGTAGGTATAATCATAGAATTGTTGGATATTCTTACTGAAAAGACATTTTTGAAGGTCAGGCAATTAATTAGGTGTTGGAGCTTGTTTTTCCTGACCAAAAATTTGAATCTAGGGTCAGGTTGCCTGAAACACCTTTTATTGCCTAATATAGCAACTATTCAAAACCCCATTTAACTAAAATGATACCTAAGACTGAGCTCTCATCAGACTTGATTTATTCTTTAGGGCTCAAGTAACTAGTTTGGACGGATCTATTCACAAATATCCAATTGCATTAGGCATCATATGAAATGATTGATAAAGTGAAAGTTAGGTATTGCCTTTCAACACCATATATTTATTTATTTACTGCTTATCAATTAAACATTTTAAGGAAATTTCATTTTGGTAATTAGGATCTCACAGTAATATAGGTATCCATGATCTTAGAAAATATTGACCGCATAAACACCCTGCTTTTGTTCAATGGTTGGAGAATATCCCATAGATCTGCAAAGAAGGTTGTTGTTCAAGGTGTTTCCCATAAGACATCCATTCAAGGCACTTCCATCTGTGAATAATTCTCACTTCAGGTACTTGGTCTGTGGCATTATAGGGGTTCATTGGTCTGTACTGGCTGACTCGACTGCTTTAGCGAATGAGCATGGGGCTGCAGTTCAGCACCTGGACTCCAGTAGAACCTTAAAGTTACCTCTTGCACAGCCAACTACGCAGGGGCTATTGTACATCTGCATAGACTTTGATCTATGTACTCTTGAAAAGTATTCCTCTGATCATGTTTAGCCATGCTCATAGATGCCCCATGTTATGTGACCTTCTGCTAACTAACATAATCAAATAACTACTTGCATCAGACATTTGGATCAACAGGCCTATTCTTAAAAAGCTGAGACCTGACTCTAAAGCATGAGTATGTTGAAGGTCTTTTAATTGGAGTGCTGCTTTTCAATCTAATGTAAAATTATTTGTTAATCACAAGCAAAATTAAATAGATGCAGTGTGATGCACAGACGGTTTTATTTTTTGTTCTGAAGATCAAAACTTATCTTCTGGTGGAACTGAAACAGGTTTCCACACATCGAAGGTCAAGGATGCACCAGATGCTTGCACAAACCCGAGTGTATAGGGCCTACCAATACAGATCTAGACATTTCATACACACTCTTTAACTATTATAAAACAGCACTCAGAAATTCCAAGACCCAATATCACATCTTTCTACAACACCATACATTAATGGGTCATCCAATGGCATTAGAACAGTTAGATATCCTTCGGTTACAATAGTTCACCTTACATTTACATGCACAATGAGCACCTACTCATTTTAACAATATCTGAAAGCAAGGAAAATTTATACCATGATGTCTCAAATAATCATCGGAGAACCCAAAGCCCACATAGCCCCTGCAAAATACCAGTATATAAGCGAACTGTACAGCGATACTATTTCATATAATAAATACTAAAGATCATCAGCAGCCCAACATATATTTCTCATTTGAGAATACTGGCATGATAATATGAAGGATGAGACTACAATGGTTCTACTGGTTTCTGTTCGGGGGGGATTGAGAAAGCATTACAAATGATATAACCTGCCTATTGTTAACAAGGCCCATTGTCCTATATGAGATTTGGTTCTACATTACAGACTGAAAACAACAGCCAATTTTCTGACAATGGGTATTGTATTCTCATCGGGTTGGATATTACTGTCATTTTATTAGAATTCTTTTAACCTATGAAAACAATTACACATATAAAGTATCATGAAAACTAATATGGACACTTCCAGCAGATGTCAATAGAATTAATTCAATGTAATTATGATCGGGAAATGATGAGAAACTAATTGAATTAGAGTATAAGGAACACATTGCAATGCTACAACTTACTTATACCATCATCGAACATTATTGTGTATATATACTAATGCAAATAATTTGGCAAACATCAACCATGTATCACAGAAAATACCTTAAATTACCTTGCCAGTCTAATAAAAGCAGACCGACTCATTGATACATTGATAACGGCAGACTAGCATTCAATAATACTAAATATGAAATTGCGATGTGGTACCGTTAAAATTATGATCACAATGATATAGCAGTATAGAGCTGCTCTAGTACTTAACCAGGATCAGAATTATCATCCTTATTCATACCTGCAGAACTGCTGTCTGAGTAGGAGACCCTCTACTCAAAAGGTTAGGTCATCATGGTGACATTATCATATTGTGCTATTTACACTACCTGGATGTAGCCTCAGGCAGAGGAAGAGCTGGCTGAGGTTATTTATCCACATGAGCATACAGCCCAGTCCCCTTGTCGGATACTCTAATCACATTATGACCATACTGATGTGCAATCTACCGGTGGGTTCAATGGTAAATGTGCTTATAATAATTGTAGTTGCATCCAATTGACAATACTGTCATAATAATGATAATATAATATTTCATTTCAGGCCCTGTACCTAAGATATTGAATTTGATTGCAATTGCAATGCACAACAGACCCTGAGGAGGTAAAACAAATGATGCCCAGTACCGGTAACAAAAGTCTAGATCTAGAGTTACTTGTCATATATATTTTTTAAATCGGTCTATGGTTTCCCCTATACACGTTCTAGTTGTCAGTTATTAATTTTGTGATGGGTCTCCATATAACCCGAAGTCCTCCACTACTTGACACCTCACATCATCGGTTTACTTCTGTCAGTCTATACAGTCGACTCTGCTATGTCGGACACTCACCACCTCAGATCCCTCACTAACCCATACAGATAGTATGTGTAATAATGCTCATGATGGTAAGAATTACCACTCCCGATAATTTACTTCTATGCACACTTCCTCTTCAATTGTTTCTTGCATGCTTCCTGTGTTTCATATCCCTTGAGCTACTAACTTTTTACGTGAGTAGCTCAGTAACTGGTTCAGTACTATGTTACTACAATATCCCACATCAAAGAGGTATCTGGGGCTCCGTATAGTTCTAGCCAGTAATGCACATAAATGAGGTGCCATATATGCCTTCCAAGTGCATTCTCAACATGACACCAAGGCTAATGGAATTACGTCTGATGAGAGTTTGGCAGGGAGCCATATCCTTAAGGAACCAAAGTCAAGAGAAAGATAGCTCCTTCACCACATGCTTTCTATTTCTTTTTTAGTTCCACTATAATCGTCTAGCACTATCTTGCTTGATGTGGACATTTAAATTCATTTTAGACTATGCATGCCCCTTAACATATACACTGTAAACTTAGGCATATCAGAAACTAATCACCACTGATTAGTTAGTGTAATCATAGGCACTTGATTAGTTAAGGTCATCACTGTGGTGACCCCAAGTCTACACCGTGCCCTACAGCGTCAAACTTGTTCCTCGTCGTTATATGACACTGTGCTCTCATTTTCGATTTTATGACGTCACCTTGCGCTCGTCCGTATGGGACAAATCTTTTGTTTACATCTTGGTTGGGATGTTCCCAGATATTCCAAGAACAACTGAAGTTGACGAGCCTATTTGCATAACCCACCCCTATCTTTGTTAAAAAAATAATAGTGTAATTCCACCAAGTATTCGTGCTACAAGTGCTGAAACTCAGCCCAGAACGTCCTTGGGAAACTGTTGGTCGCCATTTTGATTTTGGGTTGTTTTGATTTGGCCATTATAGCCTCGACCCTAGTTTCCTCAAAATCTTATAGAAATGTATCATTTCAATATATTAAGTTATAATCTACATCCCTTAACAAGTTACCATCGAGAGTCATAACAAAGCAGAAATATCTAGGAATTAAAGAAACCACATGCAATCTCGAGGCTTCAGCCATCCTCAGCCATGTTTCCTGTTTATCATTACACTCACTGAGTATTATCTTGAATATGTATACTTTTCACATCATATAATGTTTTACATGTCAACAGATCCATCTTCTCATTGCAATAGTGTAAAACAGGCCTTAAAAAGCATATAAAACTGTCAAACCTTACAGTATTGGTGTCATTTTCAACACTGTGATCCATATTTATATCATATTGGCAAAATTACTAGTTGGGGTGTTAAGAGTACCATAGGGGTATGTTGTGTTAAGATTTGGAGATGCTGAATTTAGTAGAAGTACTACCTAGAAAACTGTTGGACCTTACCAATAATGATGTACGGTCGGACAGTTTAATGATTGTTCCAAAATCACTCTTTTGGGTGTAGGCATAAGTCAATCCTCACAATTTTTCCCCCACTTGTACTACACATATGTCTCCCAGGATTACATGTGAAATTGATATTGGTTGGCTGTTAGTAGTTGGTTATTTGAGGCTGCAAAAATTAAAACTGTCGGGCCTTACACGAGTGCATTTTAGATATGAACAGTTAAAAAATATTTGAACAGTTAAAAAATTCTGAAAAATATCTGAGTAAAACCTTTCGATTTGCTGAGGTAACACCTATATCTAATGAAATATGCTGATTAAGAAGGGTTATGAGTGTCTTAAAACATAGTGGGGACATATGAAAAATGTCAAATAAGGCGGGAATCAGTTTTTAGGGGTATTTTAGCCCTTTGAGGGGTCAGAAATCAAAAAGTATCCATCGGATAGATACAAATTTACAATTTTTAAAAACAATTATATTCATATATATAAGGATTTGTGAAAACGTTATGGCAGTTGTTATATATTTTTATAAAACGGTTGGCCGTGCATTATAGCCTCAGAGAAGTCACGTGACCGTTCGTTATAGGGTAACAGTGCACGCTGAGCACAGGGTCACAGCAGTGAACAGTAAATAAACCCACAGGAAATCTTTAAAAACCCATGGAAAACTTTAAAAAAAGAGAGATATTGAGAAATACATTTTATAAAGACAATAGAACACTCTTTCTTCATATCTCGACTCCCTGTGACTCTATAATGCACTCTGGTCACAAGCCTTATAAAGGCTTGACACCATCATGCATTATAGAGCAACAGAGAGTCTCGACTCGAAGAACATCGTTTTCTATTCTCTAAATAATTATAATTATAATTAGCCTCCTGTGTTAGTATTTTGACCTTTTCAAGCCAAGCCGGTCAGAGATGGCACCTGGTCAGAGACGGCACTTGGTCAGAGACGGCGGCCAGTCAGAGACAAAAACATTGGCCCAAGGTCGTGAGACACAGCCATAAGATAAAGTTACTCCTTCAATAGGATAAAAGAAAAGAAGCCTCAGGCATATAGAAGACCAGCCTACCATGACAAGTAATCAAAGCATGTAATGTAAAAATGTGAATGATGTAGCTCTGACAATGCAGGAATTACAATATTAAAGGGAATTGCAGGAAGAGTTATTTTTAAAGCCAACTATGTACCAATCTTAATCAGAATACTTCAGTAAAGCCACATTTAAACTGCAGTATGCAGTAATTGTAAGTCAATTGCCTTATTTAACATCCATAATATTTGCCCTAGTCGGAAGTAGGTAAGGGAACCTGGTAACACAATAATAAAGCCCACTGTGGCTTGTTGGCCTAGGTGTGAGTAGCATTAGGGGGAGATAATAAGGTTTAAACAAGGGTTACAGATTCAGGTTAAGCCACCGGAGAGGACCACATTTCTACAGCTAATTACACCTAATTATCCCCTTAATACCTGATTGTCAGGAGAATATCTAATCAGTACCTAATGTGAGACTACCCAAGCACCGGGTCTGATGCGGAACAACCTACCTTTAATCATATTAGGGCACACTGTTCGGGGTATTAAGCCAATTACCTGGCGAAAGACTGCTGCTGTGGCTGTGGTCTACACCTGAGATAAAGAAGTCAGTTAAGGTTTAAAAGCAGTTTCTCTCCACTGCTCTTGCAGGAGATCAATTTAAACAAGCTGCATCATATCTAATACTTGGATTCTCAGTCATATATGCGGTCCTCATTCTAACTGTATTACTATAATGTTATAATGGAAGGAAATGGCGCAGCACTATTATAGAAACCTATTTTGTAAGGAGTAATGGGGATGGATCCTGCATAATGCTTGGATGTGCTGTCCCAAAACAGAAACAGTAGGCTAACAGAAAATTTGCCTTCTCCAGTCCACAACAATAGTGTTATTTAAACAGTTCAATAGTTCAATGCACTGCCTGGATTCTAAAGTCATAAGGTGGAAAGCGATAGTACACTTTACAGCGCTTACTGGGAGAGCAGCTCATATATTAAGGTTGAGGTATGAAGTATGATCCAACATCTGACCTAGATGTGCAAGGACGCATGAGGGCTATGGTTGTATCTCCATATGGTTAGCAGCTCATTGGGCTTTTGGAATTCATGGAGTAACTCAGATCAATACACTTTGAGGTGATGTAAGTGTACAGCTGGTTCAACAGAGAACCCCAAGGGGGTTGGGCTCGGGTGTAAATAGTGAGCCATAACCCCCATGCCTAGCACTGTTATACAATTATTCACCTCTCATACTACCAGCCTAAAGTTGTCGAGAGAACTTGGGTCAGCACCAGAATAGGTGAACCGTATCCACCACACCTACACCTGCTATTGTATGTGTAGTATTGGTACTTGATTAAGTCTGCTGCCATTTTACAGCTACACCACAAGCATAGAGCAAATAATACTTTGTTGCTTGGTTCATGAGTATAAGATAATCAAGCATCCAAATATCAACCCACGGCACCAGTTTAGATAAATAGTTAATGTTGTAGAAGTAGGTATTGAATAAACCAATTACTTTCTTTTTCTACATTTACAAATTCAAAAGCAAGCTGAGCTCAATCATTCTCATTTAAGCATACCTACCATTCAGATTACATCAATAGACCACCCAGCCAACACAACCAAATGGGCCCCGTACAATATTTGCCAGGGCACCCTAGGGTAACCCATACATGGGCTTTCACTGCTAGATATCAGGGCTGCCAAGTGGGGCCCATGTGGGCTTGGCCCATCATTTTAGATATCACGTTTGCTCTGCAAATCCTTCAATGCATGCTAATTTCTGAAAATGCTTTGCTAATTCACATTTCAGGTTGACATCTGTGATCCATCTGGGGCCCAGGTGTGACCCAACTGAGGCCCATCTGTGACCCACTTGGAGTTGGAGCTGGGCCCATCTGGCCCTGTTGGCTAGGCAGTCATTATTACAGACAATGAAAGAGGTTTTGCACAGTTCTATATATGATCAACATTTAACCTTGGTGGAATTGGGTGCCTTTCATTGGTCAAACACATCCCAACCTACACAAGCCCTCTTACCCATGTCCCACACAGATAGCCTACTAACAGCATGCCTCTGCCCAAACCTTGAAATTGTCATTGAGCTGAGAGGAACTGCCTCAGGGGGATGCGTTTTTACTTGATAATCACACATGCTAATTAGTCTCTTTGTCTACCTCATAATCGAAGCTGATGCTTCTGTAAACCATAACAATCATTAGCTACTCGCATTCACAGTCAACAACATGCCAGTGAGACTTTTATGAACACTTTCCAAAAGGGAAGTAATGTGATGTTAAGTAATGTTACTCATCAACATAATTCATGCTAGAAACCCTAACGGTTTGGCGCAGATAAAACTGTTTTGTCAGCCCAAAAATATGTTTTCCGGTGTAAAAACAGTCTTATAAATCCTGGTGGACACAGGCCTATTGGGACTGGGGTGAGAAACAGTAGCAGAACTGCTTGTAGAATGTGCTGTTCCAGTGTCACTACGTAATTAGCAAAATTATAAGTACAATTTAATGAAAAAGCTTGTCTGAGAATTGTATTTATGACAGGGGAAGTTTGATGGCGATATAAGGACTCTCATGTAAAATAGTGGTGCGATGACCTTTGCTGCAAAGGGTAATCTATTGCTATAACAATGGTAATGAGTATAGGTTACAGGTGGTAAACCAATGGGTTGTTATTAGAGTACATAGCACTAGATCAATATTATGTTATTACCTAAGGTGTATGACTGAGTTAGTCAGCTTATTGATGTTCTGTCTTCAAGGCTTTAAGACGCTACTGTTCATGAGTAAGCTTTTTCTACCAAGGTTTGTAGAAGCACCTTCATACAAATTAAATTGCGTTAATTGTTAATTGAATAATTAAATGAAAAAGAAAACGCCCATCTATATCCTAGTTGTTTCCATCCCAACAGGCCTCCTGCTCTACTTTTAGAGGGGGTTGCGTGGTTGTCATTGGGTTCTACATCAAATGGAGGATGATTAAGCCAATTGGTGTCTCCACTAGTATAATTGGCATTATTTTTGTTAAAACAAGGGTCAAAGCAGAAGTGTGTACTGGCTTGTACATCATGGCTATTCTTGTTCCAACCCTTTATAAGTTAATGTATTGTGCATACATGCTGTATCGATACTGTCAAGAGTTTAATACATCACACATGTCCCAGGCATATGCCGCAGCTGATTTTGACAGAAGATGGTATCAGTGTAACGAGGCCTGGACGGTCACAATTTTCTATGTGCATAATACTCTGCAATTGTTATGGACTTAATGCCTAGATTATGGTAGGAATGATATATCAAATAATGTCCTAAAGGGTCATATTAAGGTCAATAAAGCAGCTGGCTTAGACGTATCTACACATTACACACCAATCAGCAAGGCAGATAAGACTCTAATTAGCGTCACCAATAGGCGGCCTTTATCAGTTGGATGGCTGCATGTAGTGTTATGACTACTAGGCACGGGCCACATTGTCAGTCACCACTGGGAATCTCCTTCTTTATTCATGTGGAAACGATTATTCCATGACATGATTAAACCATGAAAACCATTAGGGTCTATTAGCTTATGTATTTAGCTATCGTTTGGTGTATTCCACTTTAAAATCGCATGATGCAGACCAGTAATATTAAAAGGGGAAAATAACCTTCTCGGAATTTCATGAGCTATTGAAAATATCTACTCCGCGCTCATTATTTTTCTGTAAAGTACATCATATAGAGGAGAAATGTGGCATGCATTAATACATACATGGTCAACCTAAGTTGGTGTTAAGGGCCGCGGATTTGCAATACTGTATGGATTTATAATGTGTATTATGTGTACTTGAGGGGGGTGGCCGGGGGAGGGGGGACACTGCCCACACACCCGTGGACAAGGCCCGTGGACAAGGCCCGTGGAGAAGCTGTGAAAGCTGTGCCGGGCCCAGTCTCAGTAACACCCATTGTGTACTAGGGGGTCCATGTAATAGCTATTTTTCTATGGTAAACTCTTCCAATAAAAGACTCCTTTTTCCGATGAAAAATCGATGATTCTGATGGCTAGAGACAAGCTAGAGACAAAATAAAAACAGTTTTGTGATCCTAATGGCATGGGGCGTCAATGCTAATAAGAGTTATAACGATATCATATATTCTTAATTTCTCTGTGGTAATGCTACTCTAATGTATTCCTCAGGAACTCTCTCACATGATGACCCCAAATGCCTTCAGCACAAGATATATCATGAAGTATCTCTACAGTTTGGCAGGCGTGCCAGGGAGGGCCTTCATGAGCTGAAACAGAAAGATTTCTTTCTTAGGACTGATTCTGAGGGCATCAAATATGCTACATTAGCCTTCAATCCAGCTGAGAAGAATTATACAGGCCTGTCACAAGATTGAACACCAGCAAAGCATGCATGGTACAGTGAAGGGTGATTGCCCCCTCACTTCCCTGAAATTCTATTTGTACAAATCGACCCCTTCTAACCCTTCTTTCTTCCGACGAGATGTGGGCCTAAACACAATTGGGAAATTTATGCCTACAATTTTCAAAATTACGGAACTCAGTCCGATATACTAACCACTGTGTGAGGGCCACCTGTGTGACTACATTGAGGGAGTCTGTCTGTCACTCAAGTGACATAAAGTTTGTCACAGGTCATAAGAGTGAGGCCAGCATAGAATAGTATTCCAAAACTCCTGATACGATCAGAAAGACCATGAGTCATACTCTGGCCGCTATTACTCAAGAGTCACCTCATCATTAGTCTACTGTTTCTGTGGTTAATGTGCAGAAAAATCCCAATACTCCTGGGCTTTTCTGTAATGCGACATTCACTAACTGTAACATGACTGTTAACTACAAATAATCACTTTCTGTGAAAAATGCATAATATGAAGCCAGTTGGCTCTGAAATTATGTCATATTATGTTATGTCATGTTCCTTACAAAGAATAAAATATATTTTGTTGAGTTTCTGATAGCGTGTCAATATTTTATTTCCTGGGCGGGAAAGTAGATCAGTCCCTTTTAAATAATGAATGCTCTCAAAACCAACATGGCGCCGCCCATGTCCGCCGCTTCTCTTCATGTAAATCAATCGAAATGGCCAAATTTGAATGGATTTAAGGTAAATGTTTACATTTGGATCACATAATCGTATAATAAACCTAATATTGAACGGATATCAAGGCACTTGTGAGGTGTATCGTATGGATACCCTACACAGTGGTGTTGATGTATCCCTACTCTTGAGGATTTTAAGAAGATTCCTAGGTCTACATTACAATTTCCATATTGTTAGGTATTAATACCTCTTTCTCTCTGTCTATCCCATTGTGAAACTTGGAAAACGTACTACCTTTTCTTACGTCATTATCTGAACTCTGAATACTTTTTATATTGAAATGTTATCTGAGATTTGAGACTCTTTATACGCCAATTGTCTGTTTCATTTTAATGATTAAGCCCTCAGCAGCGGCAGCCAGAGTATATGAGCAACACCTATGTATTAGGAGCCTAATTTGATACCTCCAGAATAAATATTATACTAATAAAAAGAAAGTGCCACTTCAGAAAATATCAATACAAAACAGACAAACATTTACACTAGTAGCATAAACAACCTCACCTGTATAACGATGGACCTACACTAGCGAGAAGGTGACTACTTCATGGCGTTGGAAAGGGTTGAAGGGCATCAGGTGAATACTGTCAATTCCAATAACTGTAGGTGTGCCGGATGCCATCAGGGAATCATTGGATTTCTATATGAGAATTGAAATATTGTATTATTTAATAACACTGAGACAGATTCAAGATGAACTGATGAGCACCACCTTCCTAACAGTAGGCATTGTTTTCCAATCCGATTAGATAACTATAGAAGCAACATCCCAGGGTTGTGGCAAAACGTTATATAACATTGAAAAAAGTTTTTTTGACGTAAAATAATGTATACTAGTTACCTGGGATCGGGTTCTAATAACGGCCCAGGCAAATGGTCAACCCCAGCAGAGGAGATATCACAAGATTGGACGTACTCATTTTTCTAGCGGCCTTTCCACTGCATATGGAATAACAGTGACATTTATTTCAATATCATATTGGGGAAACACGATATTAAACATCTTAAGGTAGGTCGATCATAGACTTAAAGCTTCAATATCTCAGAAAATAGCGCGGGACCCCCCCTATTTTCCTGGCTTCTTTGGAGAGTATATGCTATCATGCTCTCATGGTGAAAACCTAGTGAAAATCTAGCTACTCTCAGACCAAATGATCGACCCACCTTAAGAACCAGTCAGAAGTTGCATGTCTGAGAATGTCAATAGAATATGTCATACCAATCCTTGTTTAGAAGTGTGGAATAAGCTGGGTAAATGCATCCAAAGGTCTGCTACAGAAATCATAGCCATAAAGGTTTATCCTGTTTAGGCATAAAGGGTGATCCTCCTATGTTTTCATAGGTTTTCCTCCCTTTTATTTATGTGAGACATGTAACCTTCCAAATTACCGCACCCCTTCTTTTCACCATTTTATCCCTTTGTGTTGCAATAATGTCCTTTGTTTTGTTGCTTGTTATGGTGAGTAACCATGATACAAATCCCTAATAAATATAGCTATCATCATTATCCACACAATCATGTCATCCACATTATGATTGGCAGGGTCATGTTCAGTAAAATATCATACCACTTTGGGCTGTGTCTCAGCAGGTCAATACAAGTTGATAGTCTTCTACAGATTGACCTCTTTGACCGGATGACCCCTTTGACCGAGTGACCTCTTTGACTGGAAGCATCAAAACAGCTGAAATAGGGGCTATATACACAGAAATGTCAGGAAAAAATCGATGGATATTTAAACACTGTGTACTACAAATCTCCCAAAGCTTCTGTGTACTTAGCCCCCGTTTCAGTCGTTTTGATACTTGCCAGTCAAAGAGGTCAACTGGTCAAAGAGGTCACCTGGTCAAAGAGGCCACCCATTCAAAGACTATCAACTTGTAGTGATCTGGTGCGACACAGCCTTAGGCAGATACGATAATACATTTCAGATATTTCAAGGTTACAGTGTATCATCAAGGTAACATTGCATATGGAACAATACACTCATCACTAAAATGGGACCTGTTTGTGGAATGGTAAATTCCCAATCCAGTTCAGTGTATTGAGCTCAGCAACTGGTGCAGCATCATGTTACTACACATTCTACATCAAAGGGGTAACTGGCGGTCTCCTCAATCGTATCCAGTAATGTGCTTTCCAAAAGTGCCATACTTCACTACATTTTTGTGGTAAAGCGGTGCTATCAAACTGACACCACTGTGCTAGAGTGAATTATGGCAGAGGAGGGTCAAAGAGTCAAGAAACATCAAGAGTCTAATAGCATCAATTACTTCCTCCTGTGCTTTCTCAATTACCAAAGATACAGATGTACAGTTCTTATTTCCTTTCTTTAACTGTAAATGTTATTGTTTATCTCAATTTAAGGGAAGAAGGAGATTACATGTCTACTTTTGATACGAATAGTCAAATACATATGACAGTCCTACAATCACTTGAAAATTAAACAATCTTTATAATTATCACTTTGATACTTGTTTACAAAAAATGTCATGTCATGGGTTAGCTGTAACAACAATCCCTCACATACACATTCACATATCCGTTGACTGTACATTCACGAAGCTTGGTGCAGCTCAATACAGCCTATGTCATCTTTCTGACATTCATATAGACAGTCTGACACTTTCAAGCTTTACTTGCCATTATATATTGGCACCTTGATGTGTATGGGGTGACATTAACATGTCCTTTCTAGACTAGAAACTGTTTAGTGGAATGATACAAACTTCATCATATATCCTCTGACTGAAGGTGCTATAAACGAAGATTCTAGCTAATTAATAACTCACTTTAGGTATCAACTATAATTAAATGGAATCAAATGGAATTGTATTTGTAATGTAATAATTATTTTATTTTTTAATTGAAAAATACCAAAAAGAAGGCCTATTAAATCCTAAATTATATGAGTGTACGGAGGGTTATTCTCAGTTAGTATCATTTCTGCTTGCAAATGAATGATTTAGAGAGAAATATAGATGCCACTGAGCTATCAATGTTATCGGCATGTAAAACAGTTTTTATGTATGTTCCTCAAATGATAATGGAAATTGTGAAGGACCACATTATACTTATGCTAGCTATAATAACCCTCGAGTATTACAATGTCTGTACATGCGGTGGAATAAAAGATAAACTACAGTGGTGTGAATCGTTTTGAATGATGCACATAATGATTCCCTGCATTCTCTGCACAAGACGAGGGGCTCGTAAAGTGGTACACATGAAAGCTGCATTAGATGTGTGAGGAGGGAATGTGGTCGTCGGATGTATAATTATGAAGCCGCACACAAGGGTAGGGGGGAACAATAACCATAAAGAGAAGCCAGAAGTTGTAAGGATGTTGCATTAGGATTCATTGTAATAACAACAGTGGAGTTTAACTTCCTGCAAGATACTAAATGAGAAGGAATTCTTTTTTTCCTTTTTTACGCTACTAATGGTATATGTTTTTGCTTTCCTGACTGTGCATAAGTTTTTCTATTCTTGCAATTTTACATCTGCCCCATACTAGGTGAGAAGTGCAAATTAGGAGGGATAACAATGTTCAGAATATCAAGGTAAGGCAATTGGATCTCGTAAACAAGAATGTCAGATTTTATGAATCCAATTCTACAACTGTTATGTGCTGGGTAAATTAGGAGAAATGACAATGTTCAGAAAACGAAGGAATAAGTGGGTGGTTGGACCTTGTAAATGGGTGTACAAAAATGAGCTAGTACAGCCTATACCAGGTTGGGAAAACCCTGCCTTTCATACCTTGAAGGGAGAAAATAGGGTGAGGGGGTTTCTTCCCTTGATTTTCGGTTGTTATACATTGATTTTCGGTACAATTAGAAAATCCAATTTGCTGATATCTTACCATAATTTGCTGAAAATGATTAACCTATCTATAGGTACACAATATAGTTAGCTAGTTGTATGTGAATGGGCTTGTATAACATTCTTGTATTTCTCGAGATATAATGATTTAAATGTCAAAATATAGCCTAAATAAGGTACATTTATATGTGGACTCCCTTCCCCCCTTACCCCTCCCTTACTATCACACCTGTATAAGATACTGCACTGGGAGATTCCCCCTTGGTGGGGCGGACCGGCGGCAGCCCTTATCTCTCCCAGCGGCCCTTATCTCTACAGAGATAAGGGCAGGAGGCCGACCTGGGGGCTGCACTAAGTAAGGGGAGATTTCCCCTTGCTGGAAGAAACTCCCCCGTAGGCTAATATACCTGTAATGGAAAATGTCCCGGATTGTCCAGGCCTGTTTACTATTATAGCAAATAAGCCAAAATTGTACAAAGGAGAAAATAAACATTTATAAATTGCCCTTTTTTAACATCAACATATTTGCGACAACATACAACAGTTGAGGAAGTGGGGTAATGCAATATTCATGCCACCATTCCTTATAGCTAGGATACATGAGTAGCATAAGAGGTGGGGGATAGGGTTTAAACATGGGTTGCGGATCTAGGCTAAGTCACTAGAGAATATGACCTCCCCAGAGCTAATTAACCTCATTATTCAATTACTACTACAGCCACCATGTTCGACACAGAACTATGTACCTTTTTCAAATCAAGTTAGGCCAGTGGTCTGCAGTATTCAATCCTCCTCTAGGTTTAGGATGTAAGGTTGTCTGCGCTCAATAGACTTATATTAGTCAGTTATCGGTTATAAGCTTTGGTGACATAGTTCCGATTTACAACCGTAATAATTATACAAAACCTTTCTCAGGGTGTCTTTGTTAAAAAGTCCAGGTCGCTAGAACCCCTGTGAAAAAGTGGGCTAACTGTGGGTTTTTTAAACATATACTTGTGTTTCCTTGATGAAAAACACATACAATGGTGAACGTATGACAGCTTCTGATATTAGACCATTTTTTGATTTGTTTGACAGATCTATGTTTACTCGCAAAAAGAGCAATAGTTCTTTGTACACCTTCATCGTTCTTTGCCCTTTACACCTTTGCCCACAGGTTGCTCTGACTTGTGACTTCTGGAAAGCCTCTGATGACTGCTGCTGCTACTTGAATTCAGTTATATCTGGATTATTAGCTTCTAGGGGCAATGGACGGATGCATTGGGAAGAGGGTGAGGTCACACAGCATTAAGGTAGTCAAAAGTGGCCCTAGGTAGAATATACCTCTTCTGTTGTTACTTTCCACTGCCACTTTGAGTTAGGTGCAATTAGTTGATGGCTGTGTCTCACAAACTTGGGCAAATGTCAACATCTCTGACCGTGTGCCATCTCTGACTGGGTGCCATCTCTGACTGGGTGCCATCTCTGACCGGCCTAAATAAAAACGGTTTATTTAGGGCAGATGATGATAAAAATGGGCAACTAATGACTACTTTAAAGAGTTATGATTTCCATGAACCTATTCAGCCTAATTCTATCTGTATCTGCCCTAAATAAGCAGTTTCAATTCAGGCCGGTCAGACATGGCACCCCGTCAGAGATGCACCCCGTCAGAGACGAAAACATTGGCCCAAGTTCGTGAGACACAGCCTGACGCATTAATGTCTCAGGAAAATACATCTAATTTACACATTTCATGTCATCATTCTCAATTTTTAACAGGCTCCTGTAATGGTGAATGATCGGTATGTTAGAAACAGACACTTTGTAGCACATTATATGCATTCTTGATTCACTGAAACTAATGTTTAAACAAAGAGATAGATTGTATCTCATGCTACCTGACTCACTCTTTGATAGTATGGATCACAGACCTGTTCAAATAAAGCATGGATCTAAATGAGGGAATATAATTATCCAAACTAAGAAACAAGTTACATTAAAGTATTGAAACCGGTTTATATTAGCTCTATAATATCAGGTTTAACTGGGTTTTTTTAAAATAAAAGATGCTTTTTCTCAAATCCCTTTTTTTCTAGAAAAGTTGATGTCAACTTTCAACTTAACAGTTGACACCAAATTATTGAAAAATGATGTTTTTTCAAATCACTTTTTTTCCAGAAAAGCTGCTGTCAACTGTCAAGTTGTTTTTTGACCCTCCTGGGCCACTGTACATGCCAAAGACCTACCACTATACCCCATATGATGAGCTGCTAATTTTTTTTATAAAAGGCGGGGAGCCATACAGATCAATACATCCTAGGGTAACCTAAGTGTAAAGCTAGGTTAGAGGTGGGTCCCTGAAGGCCTGAGTTTAGCACTAGTGACAAGTGAACCATAAACCTCTGCACCCATCATTGCATAAATTATACAAACCCAATAGCACAAACCATAGTCAGCATAGTAAGGGCTATACTGTTGTGGAGGGCAGTAGCAAGTGTTGCTAGTGCAGTAAATACGTTAATCAGCATGCACTAACTAGATCATATAGAAACTCATTCTGCAATTGACATGTCTCGATTTCTGAACGATAATGTCTGTGTCATGTTAACTGATGGCTAGAAATGTACTGAATCAATTTTAGACTATTCATGATGGCTTTGAAAGTCATCGTGATAGGCTATTCCAGAAAAGGCAAACCGTATGTATTTGGTGTTGAAACAGTTTATGCTAAATTTGAAATAAGCTGTCATATTGATATATCACGGAGGATATATTGTTTGGCGTAAATGTCCATAACAATGCTTACTTCTGGGTCCAAGGTGGGCTCCCATATGTGACCCACACTGTTTATACCCTGGGCCACCCAAGTGGGCCCACATGGGGTTGTCCAGATTTGAAGTGTAGATGTTCATCTCAGATCGGAGCCATTTTTACGCAAAACCATACTAATACCACACTAATGGTAATTTCTGATGATAATTACAGATGAGTATTTTCAATGCATTTTAAAAGGTTAAGCTGGTGGGCTGAGCAACCGGCAGACCTGAACAATAATTTCCAACAAAAGCAGAACTGGATGAGGCAATCTTGCCCAGATAAACCACATATGGGGTCCATTAGTTAAAGTTAAGCAAGGCTGTCTGTAATTTCCCTAAATAATGAGAAAACAAAATAATGTTTTAGGCACACATTTAATCGAGATTGCATTCTTGGACTCAAATACTGAAAATCCCTTATCACTCTACCACTCCAACCTATAAACGTTTTTATCATTGCCAGGATGCCATTGCCCATAACAAAGCAGTGGTGCAACTTTCATGGGTTGATGAGAGAACAAAGATGAAAACACATAATTATGACTCTGGAAATGCAAGGCTTACCTTACCTATCAGACTCCTGTAATCAAAGCTAGCGTCATACTTTATAATATGGCTGATAGGGCAATCTGTATATTATTTCATTTCTATCATACTAATTGAGTAGTTAAGATGACAAGCTAGAAGGTGCCTACGGAGAGAGCATACCCATATGGATATTCTCTCAAGTTGTATTCCTTAGAATTGTGCGGAGAAGATTGGGGTCAGACAGCTTGGCAGCCTTCCTTGCTTCCACCCTAGATAATCGTAGCCATACTTAATTTGTCCTAAATGACCAGTGACAGTTGTGCTGAACACCCCTATCCACTTGCCAAGTGGTTACCTACCCTCGATTCTGGTGTGTACACTGCTGGCTCTTCTGGATTGAATCAAGGGACCATTGAACCCGGAACTGCTTTATTAGCCAATTAAGAGAGAGAGAGAATCAATCCACACGTCTGATCATGAAGGATCACAATGAGTGCAGAACTTGAAGGATGCTCCTTGAAGGCAGTCGGCGTAGTAATCCTGTGTTGGGGTGCTGTGTTGAATTGCAGTCAAACCTCATTCAGAATGCAAACAGCTGGCAGAGTCCTCACAGTTCTTGGACACAAGAGCGGACGTTTTTGTATCTATGGGAAAAGCAAAAAGCAAAGAAAACATCCGCAATATGTTGGACCATAATAATGCTGTGCAGGCAATGCAGCATGGATTCCCAGTTTTATCCTAAAGGTATTGGTTTTGTGGTAGAATAGCTATATCCTTGCTATAACGAAATGCTTATTAGAGTGAAAAATAAGAATATTATGCCCCCTTGGATTAGGATTAAAAATTTAATTGTAAAGGATGATACATAATTCACAGAAATATCAAGTAAAATGATTATAGTTAAGGTCAACATGTGATTTCAGCCTCACCATACAACATAGTTATACTATAGAACACTTATGCAAGTATGATACTAAAATTTCACCATTGAAAGGAAAATGTATTTTCAGAGGTAAAATACATCCAAATCTGCGACTGGAGATTTGCATTTAGTTACGCTAAGCTACGTATAGGGTGATCAGTTGTGATTGTTTTATGATATTAATTGATTTGAAATGAAAAGCGTCCCAGTTAACTGTGATCAGAATTTCTTTGTTTACTGGGATGCTGGGACCCAGATGCCCAGGTAAGACTCTAAGCTGTTACGGACACACAAGAATCACTGGACTGTCCTAGCTTAAGGTCATAGAAGACTTTTACATTGGCCTGATCTCGTGAGACACAGCCTGTACAGGTCTGTTGCACCAATTTTTAGACCTAGTCTTAGACCCTGTATATATAGCATTAGAAATGATAAGTAAGGGTAATATCATTGGTCATTTCAATATTATTAGGACCTTAAAATTCCTTTTCTAAACTCTAGCAGTTGGAAATATTACTATAATACGGATTATTATTTGCAAACATATCACCCATTTATATAAACCCTGCATCCCACAGTATTGAAGCCATCTATGGATATTTTATAGGACATATGATTTGATACACAATATCTTCAATGTGCCTGTATGATAAATGTCATATCAGCTAGGAGACTGATACTGTCTCCTACAATCACGATGCAATTCAAACAAGCTACTATTTGAAATATCATTCAAAATGACAGGAATCAATAAAAACAGTCCATTAAGTCACCATCTAGATGTCGGTGTGTATTGAGTGGGAGTTGTCTTCACTTCAATCTGACTTAGGTGAGAAATCCTTATAGGTCCTTCCTTTATATCAGATGAAACAAGGATGGAAATGAAATTGCAGTGTAAGTCAATGTGAGTCTTCAAATCAATAGACAATGCAACAGAGGCTTTGTCTAAATCAATTGTCAAAGGTTGGTGTAAGAAGGGAGACTCATCAGATCATACCTGGCCTTTACTTACCATCATAGGCAGCAGCCAATTCAATGTTTACCCATGGACATCCTGTATTTATGAACAACTAGCAAATTGTTACCAAACAAAGCATCTTCACTTGGCAGGGCCAGAATATGAATTACAATTCACAGACTACACTACAGTTTCTGCAACAATAAAATGTATCCAATAAAGAACAACATAGCATATAGAAGTTACACATAGTGTATTTACTGTGGCTCTGGGACCCAGCTGTACCAGCCAGTCTATAAGCTCTTACGGAGATAACCCAAGGCCTGTCCTTAGGTCACAGCTCCCCTGTCATAAGTATACCCATGAGTCATCCTCATTTACAATTCTGCGACATTTATAAGTATACCCATCAGACAGCCACTCCAAGTAGTTTCTACCCCAGAAATTTGCATAATTCTTCAACACCTTTGTGATAGAATCGACCGCCTACACTTGAGGATTGACCATTTTGGAGCTATTGCCTAATCAAACAGCCATTACCCAATCTAAGCCACTTCCTTGGGTGATTTCGGTATCTTGGAATGTTGCGCTGTGCACCAGATGAGGTGGAGGGTTTATGAACAGTCCAGTGGATTTAGCTCCAGAGCTAACCTCATCTTAGACTTCTGCTAGAACTAGAGAGGCGCCTGCATATATTTGATATCTGGCTAAGGAAAAAATTTGAAAAAAGCTGTGTTGCAGGTAACATGGTCCAACAATCAGGGTAGGTAGGTCAGATTTTTTAAATGTTGAAAGTGCCTGAAATTAGTTGTGAATCGCCATGTTGACTTGCGGGTCATGAGGATGATTCCTACAGTAAAGTAGGAATATCATGAAATTGTTGGATATTTTTGCTGATAAGCAATTTTCTAAGGTCAGGCAATTAATTCGGTGTTGGAGCTTGTTCTTCCTGACTAAAAATTTGCAAAAATTTAGATTAAAAAAATCCCCAAATCGGAAGAAAAAAAGCTAGGGTCGGCCATCTTTTGAATCTAGGGTCGGGTTGCCTAAAACACACCTTTTTTGGCCTAATATAACAACTATTCAACCACCATTCAACTAAAGTGATACCTAAGACTGAGCTCTCATCAGACTTGACTTATTATCTAAGGCTCAAGCAACTAGTTTGGACAGATCTATTCACAGATATTCAATGACATTGGGCATGATATGAAATGACTGATAAACTGAAAGTAAGGCATTGCTTTCAAACCCCATATAATTAGTTAGTTACGGCTTATCAATCAAACATTTTAAGCAAATTTTCATTTTGGTAATTATGATCTCACAGTATTGTAGACCTCCATGATCTTAGGAAATATTGACCACATAATCATCCTGCATTTGTTCAATGGTTGGAGAATATCCCATAGATCTGCAAATAAGGTTACTGTTCAAGGTGTCTCCCATAGGGCATCCATTCAAGGCACTTTCATATGTGAATAATTGTCACTTTGGGTACTTGGTCTTTGGCGTTATTGGGCTTCATTGGTCTGTACTGGCTGGCTTGCTCTGATCATGTTCATGTTTAGCTATGCTGATAGATGCCCCATGTTATGTGACTTTCTGCTTACTAACATTATCAAACAACTACTTGCATCAGACATTTGGATCAACAGCCATGTACTTGAAAAGCTGAGACCTGACTCTAAAGCACGAGTATGTTGAATGTCTCCTCTGTGCATACTTGGAGTGTTTTTAATCTAAATTATTTTTTAATCATAAGTGAAATTAAATAGATGCAGTGTGATGCATAGACGGTTTTATTTTTTGTTCTGAAGATCAAAACTTATTTTATGGTGGAACAGAAACAGGTTTCCACACATCAAATGTCAAGGATGCACCAGATGCTTGAACAATCCCCGAGCGTATAGGGCCTACCAATACAGAATACACACTCTTCAACTATCATAAAACAGCACTCAGAAATTCCAAGACCCAATATCACATCTTTCTACAACACTATACATTGATCCCCAGGAGCCTGTCCTGGACCCCAAGAGCCGGTCTCAGCCTTCAGGACTGACTGTCCACTATCAAATGATGAGTCACTATCAAATGAATGCATTCACCCCACACACACCCACAATAAAAATATAGTCTATCTACATTAAAAGAATGAATCATGATGTCATTTACCATGATTTATGATTTATCATGATACTTATCATGGTTAATCATATGTATCATGATACAGCAAAATAAATCATGATATATATCATGATTTTTAGACCATGATATATCAAGATAATTATCATAATATATACATCATGATGAATTATAATAAATCATGTTGAATAAATCACATTTTCTCACGGATATCATGATTTTCATAACATAATGTATCTTGATAATTATCATGATATATATCATAGTTATAAAGTATAATAAATCATGATAGATATCATGTTAAATAAATCATAGTTTTTTCACAGAAATCATGATTTTCTATGATATATCATGATGATATTATGATAAACCATGATTATATCATAATATATATCATCATAAAGCATAATAAATCATGATTTAGTGTGGTGAACCATGATATCATTGTTTATCGTGATAATAATCATGATATATCAGACTAATTATCATGATGAATGGTGTTTTACAAATCATGATTTCCTTGAAAAACGTACGATTTTTTCAACACGATAAAATCATGATGTTTATCATGATATTTTTCTACCTGGGTGGGTCATCTAATGGCATTAGAACAGTAAGATATCCTTTGGTCACAATAGTTCACCTTACATGTTCATGCACAATGAGCACCTACTCATTTTAACAATATCCTAAAGCAAGGATAATTGATTTCTCAAATGATCATCGGAGAACCCAAAGCCCACATAGCCTCTGCAAAATACAAGTATATAAATGAACTATACAGCGATACTATTTCATATGATAAATACTAAAGATCATCAGCAGCCCAACATATATTTCTTATTTGAGAATACTGGCGTGATAATATGAAGGATGAGACTACAATGGTCATGGTGGTTTCTGAGTGTGTGTGGGGGGGGGAGGGATTGAGAAAGCATTAGAAATGATATAACCTGCCTATGCTTAACAAGGCCCATTGTTCCATATGAGATTTGGTTCTACATTACATACTGAAAACAACAGCAAATTTCCTGACAATGGGTATTGTATTCTCATCGGGTCGGATATTACTGTCATTTTATTAGAATTCTCTTAAGCTATGAAAACAATTAAACGTTATAAAGTATCATGAAAGCTAATATGGAAACTTTCAGCACATGTCAATAGAATTAGGTCAATTCAATATGATTGGGAAGTGACGAGAAACTAATTGAATTAGAGTATAAGGAACACATTTCAAAGCTATAACCTACTTATATCATTATCGAACATCACTGTGTATATACTCACGCTAAAAACTATCAACCGTGTATCACAGAAATACTTTAAATTACCTTGCCAGTCTGATAAAAGCAGACTGACTCACTGATACTTTGATAACTGCAGGCTAGCCTTTACTACATACCACATATAAAATTGTGATGTGGTACCGTTAAAATCATAATCACAATAATATACAGCTGCTTCAGTGCTTAACCAGCATCGTAATTATCATCCCCATCCATACTTGTAGAACTACCATGTATGAGTAGGAGACCCTCTCACAAAAAGGTTAGGTCATCATGGTGACATTATTATATTGTGCCATTTACACTACCTGGATGGCAGCCTCAGGCAGAGGAAGAGCTGGCTGAGGTTATTTATCCACCTGAGCATAGGCTACAGCTCAGTCCCCTTGTCAGATACTCTAATCACATTATGCCCATACTGATGTGCAATCTACTGATGGGTTCAATGGTAAATATGCTTATATCTGCACCCAACTGACACTACTGTTTAATTCAACATAATGATTTCATTTCAGGCCGTGTACCTAAGATATTGAATTTGATTGCAATGCACAACAGACCCTGAGGAGCTAAAACAAATGATGCCCAGTACTGGTAACAAAAGTCTACAGTTACTTCTCATATTTATTTTTAAATCGGTCTATGGTTTCTCCTATACACGTTCTAGTCGTCAGTTATTGATTTTGTGATGGGTTTTCCATATAACCTGAAGTCCTTCACTACTTGACACCTCGCGTCATCTGTTTACTTCTGTCAGTCTATATAGTCGGATCTGCTATGTCAGACACTCACCACCTCAGATCCCTCACTAACCTATACAGATACTAGGTGCAATAGTGCTCATGATGTTTAGAATTACCACTCCCAATAATTAACTTCTATCTACACTTCCTCTTCAATTGTTTATTGCATGCTTCCTTTGTTTTATATCCCTTGAGCTACTCACTCTTTGTGTGAGCAGCTCAGTAACTGGTTCAGTATAATGTTACTACAATATCCCACATCAAAGAGGTACTGGAGCTCCGTAGAGTTCTAGCCAGTAATGCACATAAATGAGCTGCCATAATCTCCATTCCGAGTGCATTCTCAACATGACACCATGTTCCAAGGCTAATCGAATTACGTCTGGTGAGAGTTGGACAGGAGGCATTTCCCTATGGAACCAAAATCAACAGAAAGATAGTTCCTTCGCCACATACTTTCTAATATGAAATATCGATATTTCAGAAAGGAACCCCTTTCTTTTTAGTTCGACTATCATAGTCTAGCACTATCTTGCTTGACTTAAAGGCATTTAAATGTATTTACACTATACTTGTCCCTTAACATACAGGGAGCAACATCTGTTATCAATATGACCTGTAATTGTGTAATAATGTAAAAGCGGAGTTACAAAACAAGCAAGTTCTATCGGAAATAGGTTTAAACATTTTGAACCACAGCAATAGTACTGAATAAGGTAAAATCTATGAGGCAGGTGGAAATTGAATGTCATGTAATCATGTCATAAATTCTGACGGGGAGCAATATGGTATCACTGAGCTGTAAATACATCCCATACGGCTCATCTTGGTTGGAAGCCAACTCCGCCTCTAGTTTCGCATTCTCAACGTTAATCGCCGACAATCTATCCTCCATAGCCTTCAGGTTATGCTGGTTACGCTGCAAAATGGCCTGTTTCTCCTCCGCCAGCTTGATCTGCCTGGAAATGTTCTGCTCCCTCTCTATTGAAGGCGAACCGGGCTCCTCACCATTGCGTAGTTCAAAATCATTGTCCCCACTTTCGTCCAAATTCTCCTTGGAACGGGTTGGTCTGGCACACTGAGGACATGCTGCCTTCCTATGATTGTATACAAACGCACAGCTCTTACAGGGCTGCATTGCTGCTATACTAATATCGTCAAATTTCCACAATGATATTTCTGAATCAAGCGAGCAGTGAGCTGGCCAACCTCTCTGGGTGGCGCTCTGGCAGTAACAACGCCGGTAACCACTGTACACAAACAACACGCTGTAGCCTAGTGACAGTCAACCTAGGGGGCGCCCCTTACAGGGTAACATTTAGTTTGGCATGCGAACAACCTCGCCAATAGTGGAAACAAGGGACTCGTATCCAGCCATATAGTATTAGCCATGCAAAATGGTTTTGATGGATCCTCTAAAATGTGAGCAGTTGGTTTGCTCCACTAGGGCGACACAGCTGCCAGCGAAACAGGGCATTGTTTTAGGTCCTTTGTTCTCAAATAGATCACCCTGTTTCGCTGTGTTTTGCCCTGAATGTCGCCCTGTTCCTAGGTACATTCAGGGTGACATTCAGTGTGAAACACAGTGAAACAGGGTGATCTATTTTAGAACAAAGAACGACCTATAACTATACCTGTCTCGCACGTATAGCTATGTTGCCGTAGTGGAGTCCGGCCTTTAGTGACACTATGATATTGCAGTGAGTGGAGACAAAATAAGATGAATAAGAACGCGAGTTACAATAACCATCGTTCTAAGGGGAAGCTAAAATCATAACAGAATTGCACCACAATGGATATTGCAAATTGGGGTTGCTTGCAATCTAATTCGCCAGTAGCAGTATTTATATCCCTGTCCATCAAAGTTTATTATGAGCTGACTGAGATTGTCACAAAGTAAACTGGTCATTATAAATTCGCACTAACCAAAGTATGCTGAAGAAGGAAGACTTGGGCAGTGTTATTGGTTATGTTGTAGTGCAATAGATATTAAGATTTTATTTGTTATATAGACAGCGAGTAGTAATTATACATGACAGACTTCATTAAATACAAGTGAAGAGTTTGAATGCAAAACTAGATTAATCTATCCCAGAGTTGATGTGTGCCATATGTAAAGACGGGGTCAATCATACAATTTTGGTGACTCTGAGCAGACCCTAGTCACATGAAAAATAGTTCTCAGGATTATTGTTTGAGGTATATATGAGTCAGAATTTTGAAAAATGTCACTTTCTGGGGCCAAAAGGGAATAAAAATTAAAATTAAAAAAATTCAACTCATCTTAATGCAAGTTTGTTATATTAAAAGACATATATCTTGGGTGTCTGAAAACCCTGGTTGGCACAATAAATTCCTAGGATTGCAGTTTTTATCGACCAGCGAACACAATCTAGAATAAAAGTGTCGGACCTTACAACAAAAATCACAAAGCAGTGTAAAAATGTCTGGAAAACACCAAAATAACTCCTTATTTTGTTTTTTCAAGTAACCACAGTATATATAATCATGCATACCAGGTTTGGTAGTCACCGTTCAAAAACTTTTCATTTTGTGGATCAGCATACTTTGTAAAATCCTTGAAAATGCTGAAATCTTTACCAAACATCACCAACTTTACTCTACATAGCTCAAAAGTGCCTTGCTTATCATCTAGCTCACTGTGTGTTATCTTCACTATGCATACTTTTAATTTCATGTATGATTTGACATGTATAGAGATTTTTCTACATATATTAATCATTTAATTGAGGTTCAAAAGATAAAAGTGTAGGACCTTACACAAGTACCATTTTTCATGAGAAGGGCTATGGTGAAAATTTTGTCATCAATGACCTGGGGAAAACTCTTGTATCTATGAAGGAACACCTATATCTAAGAAGACATGAAGTTTGTTGTTGTCTCAGTGGACCTTGGGGGCTAATGAAATATGTCTTATGGGTGGGAATCATGTTTTGAGGGAAATTTTCACACTTTGGAAAGTCAAAAATCAAAGAATTTTGATTGGACTTTTGATAATTTACATTTTCCATGAAGGCATACAGTATTATCTTACTACCCCTAACCATCAGATTTTTGTCTCTTCTACGAAAATGACGTTCAAGTATATATGCATAGTATAGTTGTATACACAATTGATTGCATTAAGTGGTTGACAATAAACGATTGTAAGATTGAGATTGATTGACACAGGTTATGAATTGAATTAAAGGCATATACATGTATAATAATAACAAGTAGGCCTACGGAAGTGTGAGTGTTTCTTTTGTAGAGAGAGATGTTGACGCCGTAAAGGCCGGTGATTGAATAGGGTTGGGTGAATGTGGAGGCTCACAAAGTAAAAATAAAGGAGTCAACTTTGTCTCCCAAGAGGCTCTGGCAAACTTGAGATTCAGGCTGACAATGACTCCGTTTATATGAAGGGTCAAATTGAGGTGACTCTGCACTAGCAGTGTGAACTCTAGTTGACCCGTCATTTAAGCAGAGTCAATAGCGTTTTACCACGTGGAGGACACAGTTGACTCTTCTACTGTTATGTGTGTGTGAGGAAAGGTTGGGAGGTGATTTATGGAAGGATTGTATGAGGGATTGGGAACGGGGACTATTGGATAGTAATGACCGTTCCTTGCCCTCTACCAGACTATGAAACAGCAATCTCAACAATATAAAAGCTGGTGTTGCATATAATAGTGTTGCAAATAAAAAGAGAAGGTTATTTAGATGATGAGGTACCAACTGAATTGGCTTCTGTTGTGTATGAAATCCTGCCTAGATATTTCAGGTGATAAAACCAAAAGAGATGATAAGATAAAGCTACTCCTTCAATAGGATGAAAGAAAAGAAGCCTCTGGCACATAGAAGACCAGCGCACCATGACAAGTAATCAAAGCCTGTAATGTAAAAATGTGAATGATACAGCTCTGATGATGCAAAAAATACAATATCAAAGGAACTTGCAGGAAGAGTCTTTTTTAGCCAACTATGTACCAATCTTTTTCAGAATACTTCAGTAAAGCCACATTTAAACTGCAGTATGCAGTAACTGTAAGTCAGTTGCCTTATTTAACATCCATATATTTGTCCTAGTCTGTAGTAGGTGAAGGAACTTGGTAACACAATAATATAGCCTACTGTGGCTAATTGGCCTAGGTGTGAGTAGCATTAGAGGGAGATAATAAGGTTTAAACAAGGGTTACAGATCCAGGTTAAGCAACCGGAGAGGACCACCTTTCTACAGCTAATTACACCTAATTATCCCCTTAATACCTGATTGTCAGGAGAATATCTAATCAGTAACTAACGTGAGACTACCCAAGCACCGTGTCTGATGCAGAACAACCTCCCTTTAATCAGATTAGGGCACACTATTCCGGGTATTAAGCCAATTACCTGGCGAAAGACTGCTGCTGCGGCTGTGGTCTACACCTGAGATAAAGAAGTCAGTTAATGTTTAAAAGCTTAGCAGTTTCTCTCCACTGCTCTTGCAGGAGATCAATTTAAACAAGCTGCATCGTATCTAATACTTGGATTCTCAGTCATATGTGAGGTCCTCATTCTAACTGTATTACTATAATGTTACAATGGAAGGAAATGGTGCAGCACTATTATAGAAACCTTTTTTAAGGAGTAATGTGGATCCTGCATAATGCTTAGATGTGCTGTCCCAAAACAGAAACAGTAGGCTAACAGAAAATTTGCCTTGTCCACCGCTACTCCAGGCCACAATGATAGTGTTATTTAAACAGTTCAATTGTTCAATGCACCAGCCTGGATTAAAGTCAAAAGGTGGAAAGCAATAGTACACTTTACAGCGCTTACTGGGAGAGCAGCTCAGATATAAAGGATAAGGTATGAAGTATGATCCAACATCTGACCTAGATGTGCGAGGATGCATGAAGGCTTTGGTTGTATCCCCATATGGTAAGCAGCTCATATGGCTTTTGGAGTTCATGGAGTAACTCAGATCAATACACTTTGAGGTGATGTAAGTGTACAGCTGGTTTAACAGAGAACCCCAGGGGGTTTGGGTTCGGGTGTAACTAGCGAACCATAACCCCCATGCCTAGCACTGTTATACTTATATTCACCTCGCATATTACCAGCTTAAAGTTGTCCCGAGAGAACTTGGGTCAGCACCAGAATAGGTGAACTGTATCCACCACACCTACACCTGCCATTGTATGTGTAGTATTGGTACTTGATTAAGTCTGCCAGAAAAAATATTATACTAATAATAAAAAGTGCCACTTCAGAAAATATCAATACCAAACAGTCCTAAATGAGACAAACATTTACGTTAGCAGGCTACACAACCTCACCTGAAATAACAATGGACCTACAGTATCGAGAAGGCTACTGCTTTAAACGGTGTTGGAAAGGGCTAAGGGGCATCAGGTGCATACTGTCAATTCCGATACCTGTAGGTGTGCTGGACGCCATCAGGGAATCATTGGATTTCTGTATGAGAATTGAAATATTGTATTATTTGATAACACTGAGACACATTCAAGATGAGCTGATGAACACCACCTTCCTAACAGTAGGCATTACTTTCCAATCTGATAAGAAAACTATAGAAGCAACATCCCAGGAAACAAATAAAAATGTTGTACCATGTTATTGTTGCAAAACCTTATATAACGCTAAAAACATACATATTTGTTACCTGGGATCAGGTTGCAATAACGCCCCAGGCAAATGGCCGACCCCAGCAGAGGAGATATCACAATATTGGAAGTACTCATTTTTCTGGCGGCCTTTCCACTGCATATGGAGTGACAGTGACATTTATTTCAATATCATATCGAGGAAACATGATATTGAACATCTTAAGAACCAGTCAAAAGTCGCATGTCTGAGAATGTCAATAGAATATGTCATACATACTATGTTTCAAATTAAGTCCTAAGGTCTTATGAGAGTAGTCAGAGTCATATTTCATCTGTGATAAGCTCGTTTGTAGTATGGTGGCTGTAAAAAGTATCATACTAAGGCTGGCTTCAAACTTGACAACAGACAAACAATGTGCTAAACTATTTATTTTCGAACACCTTTTTTGTTCTTTCAGGTGGAAGGGCACTCATAATTTAAACGAAATGACATTGGCGTACACTCTTTCTCTGCAGTTCTCCGCATGCTCTGTTAAGCCAAACAAAATGAATGTTTGTTTAGGTTAAGTGACCCCCGCTAGGGGAAAAAGGGATGACCCCAGAAATTTTTTGTCGAATTTTGATAATATAATTTACAATTTGGCAGCGCAGATTTGAATGATAAGTGCCCCCTCAATCACCCCCTTAGTACCTTAGTTCTAGCAACGGGAAATATGATAAGTCAAAGTGTCAATAGTCAATTAAGGTCGAGAAGGTATTAAAATTGAATTAAGCAATTAAAATGGATAGCAACAAGTGATTGACACTGTGATTCAAATACCAGTGGTTGATTTAGTGGAGGTAGCAACAAACTAACCTAGCAATAAACCAATGACACAAGGGGATTCCCGAGACTTGTTTTTGGGGGTGGCGATATTATATATATATGATTCTATAGCTAGTTTGTCTAGGGGCAATAGCGCTATGGAATAATTTTATTTGGCTGTTTGGTGGCTATCTTAGATTTTGACCTGTTACACCCCTCAGAGGAAAATCACTCCTTACAGGTCAGATTTAGCATTGTTGCCAAGGTTTCGTAGGATGAAGGCAGTTTATTGTAGAATAAGGAGGGGCCTAGCTGACAGAATAATATTCTATTATAATATTATATCATACAAACCTAACCACTTTTGTAGCATAAGATTTGTTTTGTAGCATAAGGGCATAACAGTCCTTGTGTAGAAGTGTGGAATGAGCTGGATAAAAGCCTCCAAAGGTCTGCTACAGAAATCATAGCCATCAAGGTTTATCTTGTTTAAGCATAAAGGGTGATCCTCTTATGTGTTCATAGGTTTTCCTCCCCTTTTATTAATGCACTTCCCACCACTCTTCTTTTCACCATTTTATCCCTTTGTGTTGCAACAATGTCCTTTGCATTGTTGCTTGTAGCTATCATCATCATCCACACAATCATGCCATCTTTATTATGACGTTTTGACACTTGTCAGTCAAAGAGGTCACCAGGTCAAAGAGGTCACCAGGTCAAAGAGGTCACCAGGTCAAAGAGGTTGCCTGGTCAAAGATCAACTTGTAGCCATCTGGTGAGACACAGCATTCGGCGGATACGGTAATACATTTCAGATATTTCAAGGTTATCGTGTATCATCTCAGTAACATTGTATATGGAACAACGCACTCATCACTAAGATAGGACCTGTTTGTGGAATGGTAAATTTCCAATCCAGTTCAGTCCCTTGAGCTCCTCACTCTATGTGAGAGCGGCTCAGCAACTGGTGCAGCATCATGTTACTACACATTCCACATCAAAGGGGGAACTGATGGTCTCCTCAATCGTATCCAGTAATGTGCTTTCCTAAAGTGCCACACTTCACTACGTTTTTGTGGTAAAGCGGTGCTATCAAACTGACACCACCGTGCTAAAGTGAATTATGGCAGAGGAGGGTCAAAGAGTCAAGAAACATCAAGAGTCTCATGGTGTCAATTCCTTCCTCCTGTGCTTTCTCAATTACGAAAGATACAGATGTTCAGTTCTTATTTCCTTTTTTTAACTGTAAATGTTATTGTTTATCTCAATTTGAGGGAAGAAGGAGATTACATGCCTACTTTAGATATGCATTGTCAACTAAATATGACAGTCCTACAATCACTTGAAAATTAAACAATCTTTATAATTATCACTTTGTTTACAAAGAATGCCATGTCATGGGTTAGCTGTGACAAAAATCCCTCACATACACATTCACATATACATTGACAGTACATTCATGAAGCTTGGTGTAGCTCCATACAGCATAATTATGTTATCTTTCTGACATTCACATAGACAGTTTGACACTTTCTAGCGTTACTTGTATGTCGTTATATATTGACACCTTGATATATATGGGGTGACATTAACATCTACTTTCTGTTTAAACTGCATGAAGAAAAATCAATAAATACACAGGTTTTACTGTAGTTTAGTGGAATAATACAAACTGCATTATTTATCCTCCGACTGAAGGTGCTATAAATGAAGATTCTTGTTAATTAATGATTCACTAAAGGTATCAACTGTTATTAGATGGAATCATATTTGTAATTTAATATGTATTTGAATCGAAGAATAAAAACCTTGCAAGTTTTAAGAAACTCTACATTATCTGCAATACAGGGACTGACACTCTGCCAAAAAGAAAGCATATTAAATGCTAGATATGCAGTCATGTGCTGCATAAAATAACACTATATGAGTGAAGGAAGGTCTTTCTTAGTCAGTATCATTTTTGCTTGTAAATGAATGCTGTAGAGAAAAATATAGATGCCACTAAGCTGTCAATGTTATTGGCATGTAAAATAGTTTTCATATATCCTCCTCACATGGTAATGTGAATAGCCATATTATATTCATGCCAGCTATACTAACCCTTGAGTATTACAACTTCTGTAGGTGTGATGGAATAAAAGATAAACTACAGTAGTAGGAATCTTTTTGAGTTATGAACATAATCATTCGTTGCATTCTCTGCAAACGACGAGGGGTTCGTAAAGTGGTACACATGAAATATGTATTAGATGTGTGGGGAGGGAATGTGGTGGTCGGTTGTATCCTTATGAAGCCACACACAATACAGCGATGAACAAAAATCATAAAGAGCAGCCAAAGGATGTTGCATTAGGATTCATAGTGCCAACAACAGTGGAGTTTAGCTTCCTGCAAGATACTAAATGAGAAGGAATTCATGAATGGGGGTTATTACATTACCATTTCTTTTTTATCTTCCTGACCGTGTATAAGTTATTCTGTTCTTGCAGTTTTACATCTGATTAATGCTATGTGAGAAGCGCAAATTAGGAGGAATAATAATATCAAGATACGGCAATTGGATCTTGTTATTGAGAATGCCATAAGGACTAACTAAATCCTTGATTTTATTAATGCAATTCTACAACTGTCTGGTGCTGGGTAAATTAGGAGAGATGACTATGTTCAGAATACGAAGGAATAAGAGGGTGATTGTACCTTGATATTCATAAATTGCCTTTTTATAAATATTAATACATTTGTGACAGCATACAGCAGTTGAGGAAGCGTGGTAATGCAATATCCACACCCACCGTGCCTTATAGCTAGGTTGTGAGTAGCATAACAGGTGGGGGATAGGGTTTAAACATTGGTTGCGGATCTAGGCTAAGCCACTAGAGAATATGACCACCCCAGAGCTAATTAACCTCATTATTCAATTACTACTGCAGCCACCATGTTCGACACAGAACTATGTACCGTTTCAAATCAAATTAGGACCAGTGGTCTGCAGTATCCAATCCTCCTACAGGTTTAAGATGTAAGGTTATCTGAGCTCAACAGACTTAGTCAGTTAGCAGTTACAAGCTTTGATGACAAAGTTCCGATTTACAGCTGTAATATACATAACACATCCTCAGGGTATCTTTGTTAAAAAGTCCAGGTTGTAGGAGCCACTGTGACAAAGTGGACTAACCTTTTTTGACATATACTTGTGTCTCCTTCATGAAAATACATACAATGGTGAACCTATAACAGCTTCTGATATTAGCCCTTTTTTGTTTTGTTTGACAGATCTATGTTTACTCTCAAGAAGAGCAATAGTTCTTTGTACACCTTCATTTTTCTTTGCCCTTTACACCTTTGCCCACACGTTGCTCTGACTTGTGACTTCTGGAAAGTCTCTGATGACTGCTGCTGCGACTTAAATTCAGTTCTATCTTTCATTATTAACTTCTAGGGGCAGTGAACGGATGCATGGGGAAGAGGATGAGGTTACACAGCCTTAGGGTGGTCAAAAGTGGCCCTACGTAGACTTAACTTGTTCTCTTGTCACTGTCCACTGTCACTTAGAGTTAGGTGCAATTAATTGAGGCATTAATGTCTAAGAAAAATACATTTGATTAACATATTCATCTCCTCATGCTTGTTACTGGACTTACTCTTTGATAGTATGAATCACAATGTTCAATACAAGCATGGATCTAAATAAGGGATGACATAAAAACGAGGAAACATGTTACATTAAAACATTAGGAAAAAATGATGGTGGAGAGTTAGACATTTGGCTGGTTGAGGGTGAGAAAATTTCACCAAAGAAACATACCCAGTGTCAAAACATTAGGTTTAACTGTTCCAATATTTATAAAGAGAGGTAGGTTGAAATTGGTAAACATGCCAAAACCCTATAACCATACCCCATATGATGAGCAGCTCATTGTGATTATGGCGCTAAGGGAGCCATACAGATCAATACCTTCTAGGATAACCTAAGTGTACAGTTAGGTTAGAGGAGGGTCCCTGAAGGCCTGGTTGTAGCACAAGTGACAAGTGAACCATAACCTTTACATCTATCTTTACATATATACACCCAATAGCACCCACGTTTGGTGGTCAGCATAGTAAGGGATACACTGTTGTTGAGGGCAGGAGCACGTGTAGCTAGTGCATTCAGAATAAAAACCTTAATCAGCATACACTATCTAGACCATTGGAACCTCATGATGCAATTAACATGCCTCGATTTCTCAATGATAATGTGTGTGTCATGTTTACTAGGCTTGAGATGTACTGAATCAGTGATTTTAGAGTATTCATGATGGCGTTAAAAGCCATCTTGATAACCTATTCCAGAAAAGGCAAACCATGTTTGGTGTTGAAACAGTTAATGTTGAATTTTGAATAATCATACTGTGACGTTCATAGTCAATAAAGCTGTCTCTGTCATATTGATATAAATATCACGGAGGATATATTGCTTGGCGTGAATGTCCATAGCAATGCTTATTTCTGGGTCTCAGGTGGGCTGCCATATGTGATCCACACAGTTTATACCCTGGGTAACCCCAGTGGGCCCCACATGGGGTTACCCAGTGTAGATGTTCATCTCAGATCTGAGCCATTTTTATGCAAAACCATACTAATTGTACTTTAATGGTAATTTCTGATGATAATTACAGATGAGTATTTGCAATGCATTTGAGCCCATCTGGGTTACAGCTGGCAGCCCTGAACAACAATGACCAAAAAGCAGAACTGGATGAGGCAAGCTTGCCCAGATAAACCACATATGGGGTCCATTAGTTAAAGTTAAGTAATGCTGTCTGTAATTTTCCTAAATGATTAGAAAACAAAATTATGTTTTAGGCACACATTTAATCCAGATGGCATCCTTTAACTGAAATATAGAAAGCCCCTTATCACTCTACCACTCCAACCTATAAGAAATACTTAAAAGCGATTGGGGCGGATTAATGTAATAAGGTGTACAGTTGTTTGCACAGTTTGACTAGTGCGATACTCGTTTGTACACTGTCTGCACTTAACTAATAACATAGTGTTGTTTCGTATTAAAAAAAAGGAATATACCTTATCCTTGGACACACAATAAATCGTATTACAAAATTTAATATGAAGGACCATCCGGGTGCAAACAACTAACAGTCTCCACAATACAACACAACTTATGTGGCTGATATGAGACCATTTTCTTGTTAAACTTTCAGGTTCAGCTGCAATACAATGGGGATATAAATGGCAAGCTGTGAGGCAATCGTTCGCATGTACATCATTGCAAACACAGGCTGCCTAACATATCATATATCATAACTATGGCATTGGGTGAGAAACAGTCCAGAAACAGGAGCATCTCCCCTCGCGTCACCATACGATTGCCAATAGGCAGAGGTTCTTAATTAAAAAGGCTTATAATGATAATGATATTTATCTGGGGATTAGGGTAATGGCTGTCCGATAGAGTACCTTTGTATGACCTTCACTACAAAGGGCAAGCTATTCCTATAACCATTGTAATAATTATAGGTCATATCGGCTATAGACGACGGTAAGCTAATGAGTTATTCAAAGAGCAAGGGGCATTAGATCAGTACTATGTAATTAACTGGTATGTACATAGCTATGTGGGTCAGTGCTGTGGAGATTTTAGAACTCTGAAATTCAGAAACAATTAAGCTTAGCTGAGTGCTTAAGGTTTTAGGTTAATGGCGCAAATTGAGTAAAACCGTGAGTAAATTAAGCTGGTGATCATGGGAAAATGGCATCGTACTCAGGCCAAACAAATAGGATTCAGGTGCAGCTACCTACTTAGCCTAGCCGAAATGTGCTCTTTATTGACTTTTTTCATGTGCAGTAGTTGTTCTCTTCCCATAGAGTGCATAAAGCACTGGCCACTTATGTGCATTATTGCTACAGAAATAAATGTAAAATGCCGTACCACTCTAAGCCATCTCATATTTTACCGCCTTGGAGCTGCACAGCAGCTGCCGACCTATGCAGCAAGAAAGGGTGACTTTCCATAATAAAGCTCTGTTTACGTTGGTTTTAGGAGATTGCTAATAATGTTGCCTCGCATTCATTTTCTAAGAGGAGATTCACAAGCCAATTGCCTGTCAACGAGTGAGTATTTCAACGCTAGGTTTTGAGCTCATATTTGCATTCGTGTCACCCAAACCTCAGAAAAGTGAAACAGTTTATCAATAACTTCAATCAAAAGCTACCATTTCTTTCTGCATTGGTGTATGCACAATCTAAAGGCGGGGCTGAGTGTAATTATGGGGATCATCAGAGCTACCTGCCATATAAGCTGACCGAGGTTGTATTATAATGGCCCGTAGTACACCTGGACCTACTTTGCTGCGCAAAAGTGTGATTTCAAGTAGATGTCAAATACTTAAAGGCCCAAGCCTAGCTGTCCCTCCAGCTAGACTCAAAGTGGAGCGAGTATTGACACCCTGGGCTTTATGTAAGGGAGGTGGGGAGTTAGGTTGAGTCTTAGCTCTATGAGCCCGCGGCTAAAGGCTCTAGCTTGCAAAGCCTTTGACTTGGAGAAGGTTAGAGTTGCATTTAATTGATTTTGTAAACCTATCCTAAGGCAGTCTGGCCAGACCCGAGCCAGACCCCTGCAGAGGTCACCCCCCCACCATTCCCCTCCCCACATTCTCAGGTTCACCTCATGCAGTCTTGGACTACTTTACCATTGCCTATGAGACACACCACCCACGGCAGACGGACGTAATACCCACTGGAGAAGCACTGGAGACATTGTTCTGTATCTGCCTCTGGTCGGATTGTCACCTGCCTGCTGTGGCCTGGTCAGCTTAGGTTGCCGCCCACCCTATGCTGCATTTCCTCCAGGCCCTAAGGCTACTGCTCTACCTAAGTGTAATTACACCATCTACCTGTCGTCCCTACCTCCCGGTCCCATCTATAGGTTTTCATCACATCTATAGGTGTGTTTTACTCTTTAATGACAGCATAGTGATTAATGCACATTATGATGTTGATGCCATGATACATGGATGCAGCACTGGCGAGTAACCTGTTGGTCAAAGTATACCTATACTAACTACAAATAGTTAGTGTAGGTATGTATACAGTTGATCCTACTGTATTTTTACAGCATATATACTGTAGCTTTACAATAAATTCTACTGTGTACTCACTCTAAACTGTGCACCTACAGTACCTTCTACACCAAAGAAATGCACCCAACAATTTAAGGGACCCAAACGAGGGGTCCCATGTCTCTTGTCGATTCTAAGAAATATAATTATCACTTGTCACTACCAAAAAATACTTGTCGATTTGGCAACTTTATGGAAGGGAATGACATTATTAGAAAATTGTGAAATTCAAGACTTGAAATGGTGCTTTCTGGTACATTCTGGCACAAAATTATATTCCACAGGAAAATGCTGAGTCAGGGAAAAACTTCTTGTCACTAAGCTGTTCCGAAAGCACTGGGTCCCTTGTCGCAGCAAAGGAATGGCATGTGTCCCTTGTCATTCAACTTCCATGTCCCTTGTCGATCCTAAGAAGTGGATTTGTCCCCTTGTTTATCCTAAGAAGCGCCTTTGGCCCCTTGTCGAATTTATCCGTCTGGGGCCCTAATTTACAGTGCAAGTTATGCATGGATACAGTGCTCGTTCGCATAGACATGGAAGTTTCCATACCTGAATAACTGACTGCTTCTCCCCTCCTCCCCCGGCACCTCCGGGCTATATTCTACACCACCCTTCTCTATTTCTTCCACGAATCGCCATCCTTATAACCATATATCTCGGCCTACATAGAGAACATACAGAACATGATCTCCCTCTCTCTTTACAGTTTCACTTTACAGGCCTTGTTCTCACTAGTTCCCATTTAGCAAGCATACATTCGGGCAGTGATTGATAGATTTATAACTCATTGTACTTTATCCTAGGGAAATATGAAACGTTTAGATCATTTTCTGCGCTCCACAGCTCACCGCTAAGGTCTTGGTGAGGTCTGGCCATTTAGCAAATGTTTGACCATGTAGGAAATGATAATCGGCAATGCTCGACACCCGCGTGTTCTGCATGTAGCTACAGTATGACCAATGATGAAATGGCCCAATATATCAGGATCCCAAGATCCGTCCATTCTTGAGCTGCATACATTTGTCCAATGCAATCATGGCCCTATAGGGCTGCAGCAGCAGGGCCATCAGATGTGATTTAATTCGAATGATTACTAAAAGCTAGAGCATGTTTTTTTATGTTGATGGGACCCTAGGGACCATGAAAAGTGATGTTGTGGTCATGATATCTCGTGCAGGCTATATGAAAATGGCCATTGATTATACACATTTTCTGTTTCCTGGTAAAAGCAGAAATAACATCAGTTTTGTGTTCCATTCAATGATAAAAGATTCTACAATCACTATGATCAACATAGAAACATGATTTGAAGTTCCATACATGTTCCTGAGGTCAGAGAATTCAGATTTGCATTCATGAGAACGTAAGTGGCAGCCATCTTGAATATTAAATGAGGTCGGGAAACGAATATCTGAATATCTTTCAAAATGTGGTTTCCAGTTGTTATCAACATGGAGAACCATTTCAGGTTGAGAAAACCTATGTTTAAAATAATGATGAGTTGAAACTTGAAACATGGTGTATGCTACAGCCATTTTGAATATTTAATGAGATTTATGGCATAATGTCACAAATCAGATCCTGTGAAAATGGAAACACATCCTCTCAACACAGAAACACAATCAAAGTATAATGATTCATTTCTTGGGTCAGGAAATAAGGATTCATTATAATTAGAAGCTATAATAGTTGGGAGCCATCTTGGATTTTTAATTAGGTTGGATACGGGATGATCTGCTTCTTTTTGCAAATACCTGTTGCTTCTGGTTCTCTCTAACACAGAGAAACAACTTATGGTCCATGATAATTTTTAGTGATGAGTAGCTGGATTTAAACACTGTCTTAAGCTATGTAGCAGCCATTTTAAATATGTAATGAGATTCTGGTACGGGGCAGGATTGGCAGGAAGGAGGATTGCCAAAAAGTGGGGGAGCAAAGGGTTTATTTTTGGAAATTTCTGTCGTTCGCCTAAAGAGGCTACTAGAAAAAAAAGGGTTTATGCAAGAGCAGGGAAATGGGTTTATGAATAGGGAGAATAGGGGGATAACAGATAGACAGAGAGATATGAAGTGGGAATATATATGCCAGGTAAGGGAGAGGCTGGCAACAGTATAAGTAGGGGAGGGACAAACAAGAGGAGAGAATGGGAAAGGATAGGGAGACAGGTAGGTAGAGAGGCAAGAGGAAGAGCCAGTGGGAGCGATAGGTCGGGGATAAGTATTGAAACAGTATGCAGGAAATGGATGAAAGAGGGAGATGGAAGGAATAGTTGCTGGTATGGATAAGTGGATAGAGATGGGGATAGAAAGACAGGGAAAGAGGGGCAGGGGGAGGGAGATAGATAGGTTGTTGTTACTGCATCAATCGCCAGAGAGGTAGATTTGGATAGATAGTGATAAGCAGGTGCCTGACGGAAAGAAGTGTCAGGTAAATGTAGTGATTCAGAGTGGAAAGGTTTGGCAGAGATGAACATATAGGTTGAGTCATATATAGGTAGATTAAAAGCAGTAAAAGGGAGAGGCACGACTGCAACACATAAGGGTTAGGCAGGGGAAAGGGGATGTAAGGAGAGGAGAAGAAGGGCAGGGGGAGGGATAACCAAGTTAAGGAGAAGGATACATAGGGAGAATATACACAGGCTAGGCAAGAGACAGAGGAGGGGAAAGGCAGAAGGATAGATATATGGGTAGGGGATGTACATAGTTTGATACTATAGGGTAACTGTTTTTGGTCTGCGATAACAGTTACCACAGTTAGCACATGTTTTTGCAGACCAAAAAAGCACATAGTACCCCTGGTTCTATACCCCCTCTATACTGATGTTCCAGACAATCGAGTAGTATACCTAGTGACCCACATGGTGGGTGGTATCAGTTGCAGATATACAACCTTTAATTTCCTATGCACAATGGGGATCCCCAATGACCTATCTAGTAACTGCAGTCACCATGGTTGTCACTACAATGGTGTGGAAAGGGACAGGAGGGGAAGGCAGGAGGGATATCTGTCAAAGCCACCTTGAGATGGAGGTTGGGACAGGGAGAATGTACCTTGTGAGGGAGGGTGCGATGACATTGCCAGGGAGGGAACACCTCGAGAGGGAGAGTGGAACATTCAATAGTAGGGAATGGGCACCTTTGGAAGAAGGGTGGCACATTGGCAGAAAGGAGGCATTTTGAGAGAGGCACATTGAAAAGGATGGAAGCTGGGGTATTGAATATAGGGAAGGACATTGATAGTGTTGGGTTGGTAGAACAAAAGAACAAAGATTCTTTACTCTTTGGTAGTTCAATGTACATTGAAGGGGGCATTGGCTCACTTTTCTCTACATATAAATTTTAAATTTCCTTAATGTTTGGTAGTGATTAAACACTGTTCCCTTGATTTGACATATCAACATGGAGACCCTGGGGGAGTTGGACATCCTCGAGCAAGGATAGGACCTCTGAGGATTGACGTTAGGCCCAGGTTGGGAAATGGAAACCTAGAGGAGGGGTCAGAGCTAGGAGGAGTTGCATGAGATTCTGCATGAGGGATAAGGACCCTTAATGGGACATCTAAGGATAAACAGGAGATCCTGTAGTCGATAATGGTGAAGGAGTAATGGCAGGAGAGGAGATTCATGGTTTGATCATTTGACCCTTGATCAGATTTGTAAATAAGGGTACTCCCCCAGTCCCTCTCAACATCCCTCCCTCCCTCAATTCCAATGTGCCCAATACTCTCAATGTTCTTCCCTCTATTGGACCCCCCTCAATGTTCTTGAACTATAAAGTTGGTTTGCATTGACGAGAACTAAAAACATTCTTTGAAGGAAATTCAGATATTCCGGTGCCTGACTTCATCAAGAATTCAAGATGACTGCCACTTAATTTTCTCATAGATGATAAATCTGAATTTTCTTACCTCAGAAATGTATATCATATTGAACTTTAAATCATATCTCCATGTTGATAACAAGGGGGCATATTCAAGGATTTTACAGCAAAGCTGTAGTGGCTTTGGGTTTTTATAGGATTGTTATGAACTGGAAGGAGGAGGGAGAGAGGAAGGAGGAGGAAGGGGCAGAGGGAGGACTTGTGATGGCCTTCCTTTAAGGATGGCAACATTAAATTTGATGACTAGGGTTGTTGCATATGTGTGTGTGTCTGTGTCTGTGATGGGGGGGGGTAATTATGTTGGAGTTGGAGTTATTAGGCTGGTACCTATCCTTACCATAGACAGCCACATTCAAGAAATCAAGATATGGCTGTGGATAAGGGGTCTAGGCCTTATCACAATGTATACTGGATCTACATGTAGTATCTGAAAACCGGATCTAGAGTAAATTAGACTTGCACGTACCTGTACAGACACACGACTTAGACTTAGAGACCAGGCCTGGGCAAGGTTCAACTAGGGCTTTATCTGACAATGAACAAGGGGAAATATGCTGGTCTTTTCTTGGCATTTTACCAACTCTCCCTCTGTGGTATAAATGGCTTTGAGAACAAGGTCCCAAAGCCAATAACCAGATATACTATTTTCAAGAAATCACCCCTCCACAATAAAAAAACAACAACTACTTTTTGCAGTAGTGGCAACAAGAAAGTGTAAAATTGTGTCTGCACAGGCTTGCATCACCACAACATCAATTTTCTTCATCCAGAAGCCTTGGAAAACAAGGAAAAGACATGTCAGGGCTTTCAGTAATTCATCTTATCAAACTGTTGAAATATTATATCTCTTTTGGAGTGTCTGCTGCTCTCCATTGCTCATATTATTATGTGAGTTTGTACATTGTGCCATCATTATCAATAATTATTCAAAATGGCTGCCACATGCATTATGCTAAGCATTGACTCTCAACTCCTTATTATCAGAAATAATGTTTCTTGAAATATGAATTTGTTCTGCATGCTGATATGAACTAGAAATCACTTTCTTAGAAGAAATTCAGGAATTCCGGTGCCGGACCTCATTAAAAATTCAAGATGGCTGCCACTTAAGTTCTTACAAATGATAAATCTGAACTCCTTGACCTTGGAAATGTATATTTTGAACTTAAAATCATGTTCCTATCTTGATTACAACCAAAGATATATCATTTTCAAGGATTTATAACATTTTGGCGGCCATCTTGAATTTCATGGTGCCTGCACGAGCTTTCATCACCACAACGTCACTTTTCCCCATCCATAAGACTTAGAGAACATAAAAAAACATGCCATAGCTTTTAGTAATTCCTCGAATTAAACTCCTGAAATAAGCCCCTTTTGGAGGGTCTGCTGTAGCCCTACTATGCATCTCTACACTACCTGGGTAATTGCTGTACAGTCCAGTCCGCAGGTATGCTATAGTACAGATGCCGCACCACCCATATTTGTCCCTCTCAGTACATCTGCATCCACTCCTGTAGGCTGTCCATACTGTGCTCCCCCAGCCCCCATCACCCAGTCCCTCCGCTCTCTGATTGGCTGAGCGGGGAGGATCCATCCCCAGAAGAAGAAGTCACTGCGCATGCCCAGCTCGCAGCGCGGTCAGGTGCGCAGAGGGACATACATGTGACCAACGACTCTCGTCCAGCAGCGACGTGGGACGACGAGAGTTAGAACCAGGGGAGAGAGGCAGAGAGAGGCTTAGAGCCGAGAGTGGGTGGTGAGCATCCGGACGGCCTCCTCCAGGCGGGGAGAGAGCAGCTCATGAGCAGCTCCATCCACACCTGCCGGCTGCCCTGGAGTAGGTAGAGGCAGATTCACCTGGTAATCTTAATCGCCCATACCATCCATCGATTTATCGAGACACACCTGATATAAGGCAGGTGTGTGTGTGGTAGTGTAGTAGCCACCAGTAGTATAACACTGGCCGTGCTGCCAACATCACCATTAAACGGCATATACACCGTGGAGGTACACACCTTAACACTGATTAAGGGGGTCGAGGGTGTCCTCCAGTGTGTGCGACTTTGTCCTTGTAGTACACCACAGGACCAACTCACCTACCTACCTGCGCTCCTCCCACCCACCACCCACCCGCCATCCAGCACACAAACCTCAGCAGTACCACAGCCGCCGGCAGTTAAGGCTTACTGGAGGGCAGGCCATGGGCGAATTTGGACACTGGAGGAGGCTTACAGGCAGTGGTCGTGTTGATAACGGCAGTGGTAGTTGTAGCGCCGCCCGACCCCGTCCTGGGAGCGGTGGAGCGACCTCCAGATACTAGAGACACCCAGAAGGTAGATAACTCACCTTAAGGTGCAGTGTGCATAGTTAGTTTTAAGGCTACTGGAGGACTTTGGCTGAACTGATAGGAATGGGACCCTGGAGATGGAGATGCGGCAGTGGTGCGACGGCTGGCCGGGGGAGGGCCGTGGGACGGCCGGCCGGGACCTGGAGGGGCCCGGGCAGGTGGTGGGGGCTGGTGTTCCTCCTCCTCCTGTTGGGAGCTGCCTCCTCCAGGGTGACAGTGGCAGGAGCCGCCGACTTTGCCTCCACGGACATTGGGGGTGGGAGACAGCAGGAGGAGACGGCCAGCGCCGAGCTGGAGGATTACATTCACGGCCTGGAGGAAGGCACCAACACTGCCAACAGCTCCATGTGAGTACTCAGTCTAACTTGAGTTGGAAAATTGATTTTAATTTTTTTTAAATCCCCTAAAAATGTACACATGATTTTACTCCAAGCAATTCATAGCGTTCAATTTCAGCCAATGAGAAGCAGATGAAGATAATGAAGATCACAAGATTATATAATAACCCTACAGGGAAACTTTGCTGTCTTGAAAACAGTGTGGGAAGGCCCGTTCAGTGGGTTGTCTAATCAAATCTTTGTTTTTATCTCAAGGGTTCTATTGAATGGCTAATTTGAATTGAATGCTATTCATTTGTATTCCCCTTGAAAAAAGAAGGGCGCTTTCCTCATTGCATAGGATGATCATTTTTTCTCCGATTTCTAGGGCAGAAAGGGAATTCCTAATATTGGAAACATGAGAGACAATATTTTAGGACAACATCATTCACAGAGGCATGGGACACTAGTATAAAATCGAATTAGAATAGAATAGTGAAAGGTTATGAAATAGGATGGTGAACGATTATGAAAGCATGAACGTTACAGGATAAGTAGCTCGGATTAAAATTAAGATCAGCTATCAATAAGTTTAGTTCATCACCCACTCGCTATTTCTAATGGATCTATCTCAGAATCTAAATTATAAATCAGACGCCCACAGCTAACCAATAATAACTACTGATGGAGCATGATCGTGCATTAATAACACATTCCATAACTCAAAAGGACATCCCGCATCTAGGCTAATATGATATCATAATGATTCGTAGAAAAGTGTGAGAAATGCATTTAAGAATGTCAGAGGACCCCTGCAATATATCACATTAAACTCAATTATGATGATTTGATATGTAGGCCTAATGCACTATGGAGCGCATGGGATAATACAGATTTATAGCTACGACTCAGGGTTAATATGGCTACAGCTGCCACAGATTCACTGTCATGGATTCTGATAATTAATGATATATTCATTGTACATCAGTAATAATTATTATTAATTGCTACTGATGCACTCAGGTTCATATCATGGTGTGCGTATAGGATGTTCGATGCAAGATTTTGGGTTCAAAGATTGCACCATTGTTTGCATGACATTCTGTAAATCATGAAAAAGGGGGCACTATTTAAAAAGATCTGGACAATATAAACCATACAACATACTGGACCATAAGTCATCAGCATGATTGGGTTACATACTAATTGCTGGTAGGTTATTATCATTAATCCAATTATGAATACAACAGCTGCTTGCGTCAAATAAATCTATATAATCCTGCCATAAAAGTAGCAAAGAGGAATGCTGTTATACCCGTTTCCCAAAGTGCATATTATCATAAATATAGAAAGTGCTGACCCCTACAGGGTTTCCACTGCTGAATTATACACTTCTCATCAGCAGAGGCAAAAAGCCCAATCTCTGAGACACCAGTACAAACTCGCCCACACTGGACTGGGCATCACCAATGTGCATGTTTGATGGCCACATCAGAGCTGCCTACAGTCAGCAGTGGACTCTGCCTGAACCCCTGGAGGAGGGCGTTAAGCGGGTTGCCTGTCACGTTGATGCTCTCCCTTTTTTAAACTCTCCTGTCGGTGGCGGGTGAGTGAGAGGGGGTAGAATACAGAGTAGTTAACGCTTTAAGGACCGGATGGTGCTTTTAATGTGTAATGATATTTGTTGTCATCATCTATAAATCGGCCCTGGTGAGTAACTCGCCAGTGGTGCGATCAAACAAAATATCGAGCCTACAGGGAAATTCCACTCCCAAAGGTTCGGCACAATCATGCATGCAACTCTGGCTGGTTGCATCACTAGGGTTACAGTCATGTAATAGGCCGACCCAACACATCGCACATTAAATCACTCTGCAGCCCATAAATGGTTAAGGGGGAGACTGCGGCTCAGATGTCCTCTTCATTTGGCAACCAGTAAACGATGGACCCACCAGCAGCTTCCCATGTGGGACTGATGCTGGAGGGAGCAGTGGGCCTCACTTCAATGGTAATGGCTATTTCATATTGCAGCACAGGATGTGTCAAAACCAGTGATTTAATTAAGATTTTCAAAGCATATGTTGAACCCTTTAAGGACCGCTTGATGCTTTAATGCGCGTGTTCATTTCTTGTTATGATGCCCCAACTCAGCCCGGGCAGTAACACGGCGTTACTGTATTGGTGAGTTATGACGACCCTTTGGGGGTAAGTCAATCAAGTAGAGTCGGCATGATGCATTGATACAGATTCCTTAACAGGGCTGCATTCATGCATCATGGCGACAAAAGGGCTTCATGCGGTGCTCTGACCACAATACGTCTATTAATTCACACGTGTAAAGGCTACGTCAATCTGATATGGAACTTCATAGGAAGGCACAACGCTTCGGCATGGAAAGGAATCTATTTTGTGGTATCTAATTTAAAAATACTTAACAGTATCAATAATGTAATATCCTTTGTGATAGTCACGTTTTAGAAATATCCATCGATATATACATGATACATGAAAACAGCACATGACCATATATGGTCAATTCCCACGAAAATGGATCACAGGGCCACAAGAGGGTTAAAATTAGGCATTGCATATATTGTTTATATTCTCTAACAGCTTATGTATATTATATTAGGGAGTAGATTGACAAAGTTGGGAACATTAATGTCATAAGATAAATTATTTATGGCCATTCAAAGATGGACCTACGAACGGTGATGGGACCAATGGAATATGACAGGAGTAGTATGCCATATTATGCCTAAATAATTCTAATTTTCTAACTTTCTATGACAAACCATGAGAGGATAATAGAAACACATATAAACAAAACTTGTAACTGATTTTTTTCCAATAAATAAACCTTTTCTGATGGACCTACGCACGGTGACGGACCTACGCACGGTGACGGACTTACGAACGGTGATGTGTTAGTAATTAGTGCTTATGTTCAATAGTTAATGGGTTTATGATAATTTTAGATATTTCTAAATATTTGTTACACATTTGTTGAGTAATATATTTGGAAATACTGGTGGTATTGACATCTTATCTCTCTTTTCTTAACTAGTTTAGATGATGTAACTACGCACGGTGATGTACCTACGCACGGTCACCATTTCATTTTAATGGCTCATAGATTAAAGAATGTTAGCACAATCTTTTATATTCTTTTCATACAGCATCTTCAAACTATGCATTATCTGGAATATGAAATTTTTTCACTAACTCATGGGGAATTCTCTGTAATTCAATGCATTGTGGACCTATACGCACAGTCACGCCCATACCTACCCCACTATGCTTTCATTGTTGTCATACCAGAACATAAATCTGTATGAATATTCTATTACTACTATTAGATACACCCTATTTGACCCTATTTATTAACACATTTTTTTGTGAAAGTATTACATCCTCCCTTGGATATAACCCCTATAGCATGTACCTACACACGGTGATGCTAAAACCTACCCCACTTTCTCCATTCTGAATATATGACAAATTTCCTATTAAATAATAATGTAGTCAATTGATATCAACATGAGTAATTGTCCATAGTCCACTGCTCCTATGCATAATACAAATCAGACATTTTTAAGACACATTTCCTACATTATGTATATTAAAACATTGATATTTGTAATTAATCTTTTCTAAATTTGTAATAAAAGTGCCTGAAAACGCACATTTTCACACCAGGAGAGTCCAATAATATAGCTAGGTAGGCAAAAGTAGGTACCCATGGGTTGGTATTGTCCATATCTATGTGAATATACCAAACTTTATTATATTCAAAGGCCCATTAACAAAATATTAGATTACGAGCTATCCCAGCCCTGTGATCCATTTTCGTGGGAATCGACCATATATATATATTTTTTTTTTATGTTATAAGTGATATTCCGCACCAGCAGTATCTCAACGCTTGCATTTGTAAGCTGCCTTATGCATTTGCTGTTTAACCTTTAAAGAGTAGGATATGTATTTTTCAGTTTTTAATGCCCTTTCCGCTTACCATTGATTTTGCGCCCGAGAGAACGTCACATTTTCCTATACTACTACTGACTACTGTGCTGCAAAATGTTGCTTCACCGAGGAGACACGTCCACAGGGCATGGGACGTGGATGCTACATATAGACAGTAGAGATGTATGTAATAAAACTATAACTGCTGACATTATGTATAGTCCCTCATCTGTCGCTCCTTAATTCACACCTTATCTAAGTAAAAGGCAGCATCCAAATATGGCAGAAAATCGAAATAGTATTATCAGGGAAGAATGGGCTCTTTCCTTGTTCTAGGACGGATGACAGTGTTTATAACCACTGTTTGATGTTTTTGAGAAATATTCTCAGAACATTGCAAACAAAGTGGTACTAAACTATGGTTTTGTGACAACCTTGGATACCCCCTGGAGGTCCAAACCGATTGGTAGAAAAGAAGAGGGGAGCAGCTCTTTTGGTGTATTCTAACGGCTTTATTAATATTTTGATATGCACCGATATCGAATCAGTTCCAGGGGCAATTGAGGCATTAAGCAATACACCTCTGAAAATGTATAAGCCCATCTCTTGTTAAACTCCGGGGATACAGTTGAATTAAAATATATAAGCACCAGGGTGCTTAAAGGAGGCGCTACTGTATGCCAATCCGGCATGTGCGAAACACGAGATACAGTGATCCCTGTGTTAATTGAACAGGGGAAGCAGATACCATCAGTGGTAAGGGACCGCCCAGTCTGACCCATGCTGTCCGCCCAGTACAGCAGCTCCCTGTCCAATGTGGCCAGATGAGCAGATAGGAGCTGCTCATGGTTTAGTGTTCTGCAGGGGTCATGTCTGGGGCTCTTCCGTGGTAAACAGGTATATTGCTGTCAGTGGCCCTGACTAGGATGAGAATAGCTCAGGTGTCAATTATCTCTATACAGTATCCTAGAGGGCTGGACTTCCCATTTCTGCTATAGTTCTAGGGGATATGAAGAAGCTACTTCAAGGTAGAGTGGAGCCAGGCCCATGCTGAAAGATGATATCTGCTTTCCCCTATAGATAGTATGTGGATTGCATGATAGGCCTCTTACAATAAGCTAGCTATAAAGATACTCAGAGATATGTAGAATTTGTAAACAGAAATAGACCCTGTGCACAGAGTATGTCCTTCTCAGACAATAAAATTAATAATGGTGTTTAGGGCGGTGCCACCCCTGAAGAGAAACCCCACCATATTTGATCATGCATATATGCATGACCAGAAATTGTGGGATTTCACATAATATGTACATATTTAAAGCTAGTCTTTGGTACCTACAACCTCTACTGTCCCATGTCACAAGTTTAGTCATCACGGGTGCTGATCTATTGCATTGGCCTCCAGGGTCCGGTGTAATCTCCGATGGGTACTGGGGAGCGGCTCCCCTCATGGAGGTCGGCTCAGTGATGACTCTGATAAATGTTACAACTGTTGTGTAAGGGACAAAAAGGCAGGGGTACAAATAACGACTGATGAATTACAAAAACTGGAATACAAATGCATAGCCAGACAAAGCGGATTGCAGAGCTGAATTGTTAAATAAATATGGCCCCAGGTGGCCTTGTCAATTGGAAGTGAATTCCTTATGTGGGTTTGCTTTGGTGATTGGATAATTAAGGAATGAGTTTGAGAAAAATAATGGAAAAACATTAGTGATCATTACCTTACCCTACACATATCAAGGGCACTGCCCATGAAAGTAGGACCACCACTTAATGTATAGGATAATGATATAACAATTCTACTACTAATAGATCTTTGTATCTGTCATGAAATTTAAATACTTTACTGTAATTGTAGGAATTTATCCCACGGTTTAGGCGGTTAATATTATTACTTTATTATGGCGTGTGTTTATCAAGATGATAGACTTATTTTTAACTTTCCTTTCAATGGCGTCGAAGTCCAATATAGTAGAGCTGTCGCATTTTTATAATCCTTATATTCGCAAAATATTTCCTTTGAGGGCTGGATTGAAATTGCCTCATATAAATCTGATATCAACTCAACAGAACTCACTATCAGTGCTGAAACACCCAATAATATAATATATATTAAGATACGTTTGTTGCAAAATGAGACGATTTATGAAACTTATGAAAATACCAATTTAATCAGAGGCTACAAGAGGTCATAGGGAGGAAGAGATTATATTCTAAAATTGTACTTGACAAGTGGGCAGGATATCTGGATATCCATATTGCTTTGCACTATATTAGGAAGACAACGTACACGTGTGAGTATTGGATGGTGCACCTAGGTCTTCACATCCCTTTGCCCTCAGACTATGTATATATGAGTGGACGGGATACCTGTGTATTCGTATTTCTGTCCTCCTATATTTAGTGTGGCTTATAGTCCCCACGGGCACTGCATGGCCTTGTGGGTCTATACTAGGCTATATAGGTGTCAAAAGAGCTATTGACTTTCGAGGCCGTTTTTCCGCAATTCCCCTTTGGCATGACCTTGTTTTGAGATTACACAGGCATTAGCTCATGACTATTCCCCACTCGTGTATGTTCTTAAAATGTGCACCACCCCTAGAAGAGAAGAAACAATTCTGTACGTAACTCTCTGACACCCTGACTGCATGAGAGTTATAGATCCGGTCGTACCTATAGCTATACTCGGGAATCCGAACTGTAAGCTGCATGTTACTGGGCATTGATGTATTTGATTCTAAAGGTCGATTAATATGTCTTTTTATTCGAACTTTGGAAACTACGTCAGTGAATTGCATTTCGCTCATTTAATATGTATTATCCCTTTTTAATCTGAGTGGGCCACAGGATAAAAATCAAATTCTAAAGGGCAACTAACTCTTACCTGGGGGCTTTGGGAAATGTTCAGATTATTATATCTGACAAATGTGAATTATACTAAATTATACTAATTGTACTAAAATGAGTTTCCACAATTAAATGATGATTTACCTTTGGACGATCTGTGAAATGAAGACTGCCTACAATACTTTGAAGTAGGAATTGAATCTAATCCCTGATTACAGCTCTTACATTGCTGTATATAAGTCCTGTCCTATTGCTATGTAGGGAAGAAAGCTCTGATCCGCTTACAGTGATATCCATTGTAAATGAGAATCTAATCATTGAAGCAATAATAATCATGACGCTGAATTAGCAATGCATCCTCGGAAATTGCCCCTGGCTCTACTGACAGAGCGTTCCTTCATCTTAATACCATAGGGAGAACCTGAGTTGCTTTTATTACCCATTCACTACATCATCCTTCCCCTGATGCCTCGCTCAATAAAATACAGCCTTTTTATCAATGGAGTGTCTGCTTTTTGATATGCCCTCGATAATCCAAACCGGGTAGAGAGACATTGGGAGGGATGAAGCAGGCTGTGTATACCCCAATAACAATGTCACTTTGTGACTGTCATCTCCTAATAATGGACTGCACAGGTAGGGAAATAACAGCCAGAAGGTGGAGGAGGTGGGGAGGGAAAAGTACAAGAGTATGATAAAGAAGGGGGTGGGGGAGGGCCGTGGGGGTTTCTTGCAAGAGGAGTGGCTGAGCAGAGCTGAGTGCAAATGGTTGATAGAGTTGGGCCACAGCATTATATCCATCACATTTATGTCGGCTTGCTTTCTATAGGCACTTTGTCTGGCATGGCATTTGGGGGGCAGTCCCTCCGAGCAGCATCGCGGTCTATAGGGCGATAGTTGGAACTGTTTACAAAAACTAAGCTTTTTATGTTATTTAACTAACTGTTAGTATTATGATGGCTGGGATTTGTGTCCTTATAGGGGATCATACATAACACATTCGGCGACCTTAGTCATGTCTAGGGTCAAGGTGTCCTTTTTGTGTGGCAAAGTATCAATGAACAGCTCACAATAAAAACACGTCTAATCTATTCATCAGCGACCTCTACTCGATACGACCCAACACACACAGATAGATGCAATATTATAGATGCGGGTCTACACAAAATATAGGTTTATCACATTAGCCTTATCTAACGATTACTATGATGTGTGCAGGTCTCTTCATAACTACCCGTGTTATTTTTAGATACTATCATAAGAAGCATTCAATAGAAAAACCCGCTTGATCTTGTCTTCACTATCTATTTCTGTACGACATGTATTACCTTGTCGTTCTTCTTATTTGTTATCGTTTTCTTGGGAGGATAGCAGAAGCTGATATTGGAGGATCAGTGTACAATGACCATGTACTTGATTACTATTGGATTTTGTCTTGTTATTTAGCAATTATGTAGATCGATTTTTTTCATATTTGTGAATGTAATCTGGGCATTAATTGTAGTATGTCAGATATAGAAGCAGATAACACATTCATAATTTGCAGAAATTGCCCGAAGAATTATAAATGATAAAACTAATAGAGTGATACATATTACACTGCGTGAACTACATAGCCGACATATTGAATGTGATATTTGTGTCTTGGAGAATATCATATATCTTATATTCTAAGTATAGGAGAATTTCACAACCTGTCTCGTACGTACTGTACCTAAAGAAACACTTGTATACTTCCTCTCCATGCACAGAAAGAGTTTCAACATTTTGATGGATATGAGCTATACAGGGAAAATTGCTTTTAATCATGCTACAGAGCACAACACTAATGTCCCTGAGTTGAGCCTTCAACAGTAGCCATAGTACTGTGAGGACACCTTATGGGAGGGGGGTACCAGAATGAGAATTGCCATATATATATTGTTTCATCAAGAATTGTCCTTTAGAAACTACTCCTTGGGGGATTTGATTTGATTAATCAGGTTACCCAGTGATAAACTCATTTCCATGGCTATTTAGCTTTGTTTCCGGTGACATTTATATTACATGTAGACCTTAATTTAATATTAAGTATTAATTTAGTTTTATTAAATGCCAAGGAGTGTGCTGCCTCGACTCAACGCCAGTCTATATTGTACCAGGTCCGACCAAAGGTGTTCTTTTTGCAATTATCATACTCTATGTCCATTATATACCTGCTGTCTGGCTGGCAGACAGGCAAGCAGGCAGGCAGACAGACAGACAGGCAGCAACCATGTCCAGGGTTAGGAATATGGACCTACTGCATACAAGACGTATGATTAATATGTTGCTCTCGTACCTATGAACATAATAAAAGGGATGTGATATCACACGTCCATATCTGTCGAGGGAAATATGACCTATCACTATGCTCTATTGAAAATACTCTCACACGCCTACATATTTACAGTATGTTCTCTATATAGACATCTATTTCAAATTCCTGAATAATATTAGTCTGACGTAGGTCGAAACTAGTGATTGGGTCAACTGTACCAGTGTCGAGTATAACCCTGATCGAGCAGACATCTATTGAGCAACTCATCCCAGATTGGCCTGGAGTGTGCATTAAAATTGGCGGCTGGTATACGGTGCCTGAGGTCCACATTACTCCCACTCACCCAACCTAAGAGAGGATTAACCCAATTATATTTACATAATTGTGATCATGAGTAGCACAGAGTGTGTAAGCGTTCAGTTCAGAAGACCTAGCCTTAAGTGCTTGGATACGATTAGCTTCAACCAGATGTGTGGCATGTATCGTAGTCTAATAGTTCATTACAAGGTATTTGAATATGGCACCAGCGGTATATATACATATATGTGTATTTCGATGAATCAACCGACCTATATTCCCATAATTGCTAAAGGTTCAAGCATTAACCTGTGGTCATTCACTGATACGTCCGTATTGCACTGCACAGGCTATGCTGTAACATGTTACCCATGTGGAATAGCATCACTTGAGTCATTATCTCATTAGTGCCTTTTCATGTAATAATCTCACATGGGTTAATTCCCTTTCTGTGCTATTCTCTATATCAGAGACATACATGAGCCCTATGGAGACTCATTGTCTATATCAATCAATTCTAAATTCATAAGATGGTTGTGCTTCTATAGTAACCCAATATTCTTTGGGCAGCTCTTTATCAAATATTAGTACATTATGTACGACCACATGTCAATACCTACTTAATGGCTATAATATAGCATATCGGCAAAGTGTTACGAATTCATGAATTCATTAGGCCTGCTTGTGGGTTACACGGTCCATCGTACAACGGAAGCAGACTGGAGTTATGTAATTTGTGTCGGTTAGGTCCCACAGTTTAGAGTACCCAGTCCTGCATTGGCATTCAGAGGTTAGGCAATGACACAACACAGGGCCATATGGTGGAATATGTAATGGCTAGATCGAAGCAGAGCTATGTTGACATTCCAGACTTTCTATAGCCATGATAATATAGCATATCATATTCTGGTCCTTTTGTCAACCCCCAATGCGGAGAGTTAAGCCTCTGACACAATAGTATCATTCACAAATGACTGGGTATGTAGTATAATCTCTGATCAGCGTTCCTATTGAAGTATAGGCGCATCCATGTTTGGGGGTCCGGATTTTAATCAGGTAACAACAGGTGAACGTCCATAGAATCAGCATTGACTGAACAAGTAACAGCCTCTTCTGGGTATATATATATATACATATATTTATATATATATATATATATATATATATATATATATATATATATATATATATATGTGTGTGTGTGTGTGTGTGTGTGTGTATATATATATATATATATATATATATATATATATATATATATATATATATATGTATATATATATATATATATATATATATATATATATATATATATATATATATATATATATATATATATATATATGGTTACTGAAGCTTCTGCACTGTGCCACCTAACTAAAAGTCGGGGCGTGTCGGTAACATCTAGGTATTTACCCCAGCTTTGATTTTTACAGATGATGAGATTCGTTGGACATTGGAAAATTGACCCTTCAATGTGATGTTGATTCCTTCATTCACTTCAAAGCTTCCATCCTCACCAACACATGAACCAGCTACATATGAACATACACTAGGTATTTCGCATACGACAGAAGGCATACATTGCCTAATGAAAAAAGAACTGCTACAGTAGATTCCGTGTTGCAGTTACCTTAGTACTTGTATACATGTAGACTAACAACGGTTACCATAGTACTTATGATTCTAAAACTCCTCCATACTGTTGTTCTAGAATATTCCATCATAATCATATAGTCAGTGGCCCACGTGATAGCATCCTCAGACTGTAGACTACCCCGGCCGTAGACTACCTCGCCCATTATCCTATAGGTTTGTTTTCACAAACTGTATACCTAATTCGATATCAATTAGTACTAATTGGAATAAGCACAAATTAATAAGACAATCCAACAGACAGGGGAGACAGTGTTTCGTGCAGATTAGGCAGGAGGCACCCTAAACTTCTTTCTAAGACCACTATGGCTTGGTCAGGCTATGCATGCTCTGATGGCTAAACATGGGGGTATTGTAAGTGCTGGGTCTTTTAAGGTCAAATCCCACAACGCGAATGAGGGCTGACAAATGTAGTTTATTGTGAAATCCTGATCACTTAGCCAATATCTGTTGGTTATATATTCTAAAACAAGCCCAATGTTGGTCATAACCCTTGTCTAAGGCTTGTGATTATGATAAATGAGATATCAAAACATTTAGATATTTTGCTCTGATTATGCTCAAATATGATTGTTGCTTATTAGAATAGGCCAACGATTTGGTTTATACAGGGGGGACACTCCAGATATCTTAAGGCTAGTTGAGAGGGAATAATCAAGACAAATCATACCATGGAGTAACTCCCCTCAAGTCGATCCATTAACCAGTCCTATAGGCAACACCTGCTTGCTTATTATTGACCACAGTGGGATCTGGAGTACACTAGTTATGTGGCAGAGGTGTTGTGATTTACAAAATCGGCAGCCTTTCCCCCCTGTCAGAAGCTCAATAGGCAACAGTTTTAGACCCAATTTTCGCGTTGTAGGATTTGACCTTTATTGAGCGCTAGTTTGATAGCACTCTGGGAAAAGAGTTTTGAAATGAATAATATGAATAATCCCAAGGTCAAGTCCCACAACGTGAGAGAGAGGAGAAACATGTAGTTTATTAAGAAACCAAAGTGTGTTAGCCGATATTGCAGGGGTATATCAGCTAAGAGGAGGCCAATATTAGCAAGGCAGTGTTGTGTATTGCATAGTAGTTAACATCAAAACATTCTGATATTTTCTCCCAAATCTGGTGGAAAATGTTGCTTATTACAGTACGTGAGAGGTATGGTTTGTAAAGGGGTGTCACTCCAGATATCTTCAGGCTAATCTAGAGGAGACAAATAATGCATTGAAGTAACTCCCCCCCAACTGAAACAGTCCAATACACAACACGTTCCTTGTCTAGATTGCCTATGGTGGGATTTGGAAAACCATAGGTATGCAGCAGAAGTGTTGTGATTTACTAAAGCAGCAGCTACCCCTTGTCAGAAGATCAATACGCAACACCTTCACATCCACTTTTCAATTGGTGGGATTTGACCTTGAGAAGGGGTCGGTTTTGTTGTGGCATAGGGTACGGTGTTATTCAAATTGATAGGCAAGTAAGATAACACATTAGTTTAACTGCCTGACCCTCGAAACATCACCTCCAAAACTCGCACGTTTCAGGGTCAGGCATGGGTAAAATGCGTAGCATTTTGTTTAGTGATGCTAAAGGCGTGGCGGGAATCTCAAGCATGCACCTATACCCAGCGTCTTAGCAAGGCCCCACCTGCGGAACGCAGCAGAACTAATCCTTTTCTATGAAGGATCCACAGAGTGAACATCTCGAAATTGGGTCTCACCCACCAATCCTTATGGACATAACTGACAACAAGCCTAAAACATGTATTTGTTTTATTTTTAAAACAGATGCTTCGGCATTTATTTATCCGTAGATAAAAAGGACTGACTCCTACATATATATTTTCATGTTTTACGGTATCCTACGATATATAAATCGTCACTTAAAATGTACAACACTGTTTAACATGTTTCTAATAAGTTCCTCAGGAATAAACATTCCATATTATACAGAACGACTTTGTTCAATCATTATAACGAGAGTCTCCTTATAGCTAAGTGCCAGCAGTCTCAAACAGCAAGAGAGTTTCTTGAGCGTTAATCAATTCAGGAGGACTATACTTCTTGTTCCCTTTTCTCACAATATACTACAGGAGGCCTACATTCCAGACATCCCAAGGTCCATAGCCTATGTCATTCGTTTCTATCGCAATGAAATGAAAAGGATAATGTTTTATATGTCTGCTATAGTAGTCTCGCATTTGGATAAATGCACTGTGTCTCACTGATTTATTCTATGATCTTCAGAGGGTATGAGGTATTAGTCTGTTAATGACTTTGGCGCACGCTGAAGACACTTTAGTCTGGAGTTATGAAACAGTAAACAAAAGAATCTGAAAGCCCCAGCCCTTAGTCTGTAGTGGCTATCCCATGTTGGTCATAGGGAAATTAGTCAGACATGACCAAGTGCTATTCGAGAATGACTGAGGCAAAACAACATAATATTATTACTAATGCCTTACTGAAAAAGGAACCTGACAATATTAACTAACCCAAGTTGGTTGTATAGGGAGCCAGAAAATGACTTACTTGGTTAGATACTATAGTGATTGAGACATTGGTAGTATAGGAAGCCGAAGAATATCAGTGTAGCTCACCATGGTTATGTATTTTACTATAAAAACAATCATAATCGAATACAGATGTGTGCTTTGATAGCGATGAAAAATATCAATGAATAAAAGTTAACAGATAGATCTATAGGTCTATATATTTAGAGAAATACACATTATATAGATAGATAGATAAATAGATAGATACATAGATTGATAGATAGATAGAAAAATGGATGGATGGATGGAAGATGGAAAAATAGATGGATGGATAGAATGATAGATTGATAGAAAGATAGATATGCAGATAGATATGATGACACACAAAATAGCAACATTAAAATTCGTGGTTGTGAATCATATAATTATGTATATCATTACGCTGTAGAGAGAATAAAAACCACCAAAATATCAGTAGCTGAACCAACAGCAGTTGCCATAAAACCCATCACGTGCACAAATGTAACTGGATATATGCTGACAGTAAAACAAGGGATGGCATAGTTTAAAAGGCAGTTGTCTCTTTAGTGTTTTTAGATCGAATACATTATGCATGATGTATGAACAAATATGTCCCCTGGTTCTATTAACTAAATCAACATCTAGTCTTTGCAGCATAATACATAATAGTAGAGTGTGAAGTCCATCGTATGTAGATAACGTTGTATTTTTAATCCGATATCTGAATAGATTGCTTGGCATAGCAATCCATTTTTCGACTAGTCTCAAAACCGTGGTTGACCTTTCCAACCAACTACCCAATATTAATTTTGCCGCAACTGTACATAGCAAACCGACTGAAGGTACATTGATAATATCAAAGCTTCTAAGGTAAGAACAAAGATAATGGATCTGATAATATAACCTCTAGATGATATAGGAAACCTAAGCTTGTGATGTTAACTTGGTTGTATACGGCAGGATTTACATATGGATAGGACCCTAAATAAGGCACTTAATATGCTAAGTATAAGGATAAACAGCATGAGAGGACAGCTAGCTACCTCTTATTGCAATTATCCTCTTGTCTCACAATACATAGATGATGCCTCGGGACGATGGCGGCCATTAGATAATCTAAAATTCCCATCTACACTGAAAATGCACGGTTATGATTTACTTGAAAACTAGCAAGGAACCTATCTCTGATCCAATGAGGAAATTGCTTTGTATAAGACGGTTTAGCTTGTCTAATTGGGCGATCAGACTTTGGGTGGTAAACAAGGAAAACACGGTCTGAGAAAGTAGTTTCCTTCTCTTTATCATTGAGGACCGTTTTGAGGTTCAATTTCCGCTTCCCGCCCGGAATGAAGGCATTAATTACACTTCTTCACAGGGAATTCAACCTTTTATTTGGTCCATTCTGGGGGCATTTAATCCTGCTCCAGTCAAATCATTCGGAAACTTAACCAATTGTGAGAGCTTTGTGGGCAATGTGGCAACCTTTACACATCAGTCACTGAGCCGCTGATCAAATTATACATACCTCACACCTGACGCGTCCAATTATCTCTACTTTTCAATACTTACAACAGTTGGAATAATATCTCAGCTACTATTAGAATGGCTGACATTTATGCCACATTTAATGCTTAAATATAGCTTCTTCAAGTACTTTGATGCCACCTGAAGCTATGAGCTCCAACAGTGGCGGATCCAGGATTTTCCAGAGGGGGGGAGGCCAAACCTGGCCAACCATGGAGTGACTGTTTGTTCCGACGCACAGCGCAAGTGAAGCGCAGCGCCAAAAAAAAATCACAGTAGCCATACTAGGGGGTAGGCCTATGGGAGCATGCCCCCCATGAAAATGTTGATGGTCTGTGTCTATATGGTATTGTTCCCTTCTCTCTTTTTTCCCCTCTTCTTCCCCTTTTTTTAATTTTTTTTTTCTGGGGGGGGGGGGGTGGGGGGGCCAAGGCCAGTCGGGCCACCCCCCTGGATCCGCCAATGGGTCCAATTCACAAACCTGTATTTGTAGTGAATGATGATTCTCTCTTGTAACCGCAAAAACCAGGTGATGATCATACTGCAAATGAACTTTTTCATTGAATTTATCCAACTTGGCTGGCAATTTTAGATATATATACAAAACTTACAAAGTGTTTGTATTGTATTAGTAATGCAGGGTTTTTGAGTCGTATTATACTCACACATCTATTTCTATTTTTATTGAAGTATCACCTCATGGTACGATAGTCAACTGTCCATCATGTGCCTTAGGAAAATGTATATTGATCACCTGGTCTATAGAACGGTAGGGCATGAGAACAGTAGGGTATGTAATATAAAATGCTGACTCTAAAAGCTGTTGATTATGCCCTGTCCATGTCTTTGAGTCAGATGAATATTACCCTCATATTAGATGTATGGTATTCCTCTAAATGTATCCATTATAAGAATGTGGTATCACCTCATATACATCTCCCGCCCCCTCCCCTTCCCCTTGACCCCAAATAATACATGTATCACTGTAACTGACTTTTTATAAGTTATCATGTAGTAATAATAACTGTATGTACTTTTGTATTTTTCGTGATTGCAGAATAAAAACTTTGCAAATTAGAAATTGAAATTGAGAAGGCAGTTGATATAATGATAAGACAACACGTTGTTAAATACGGTTTGGAAAGTTTATCCTGTGAAACTTTTAAAACATGTATAGTACGGTATATGTGTAGTTTCATGATAAACAAATAAAGAGTAGGTTTTAAACATTAAACCTTTGAGTAGTATGTATGTCGTTTGTGGTTAACAAGTTGTACCTTATAGACATAGTATAGTAGAACAATAATGTATGAACAATAATACATGAAAGATATGTGTTATCATATCACTGTCCAGTGATGGGTGTTGGTTGTACTAACACCCGAGAATCTATAACCCTTAGGTGAGGGAGGGTGGGTTAAAGTTTGTAAACTAAGCGCTTGGAGCTAAGACGACACGTGTGAAGTAGACGCTGAGTCGCCGGGGACCAGCGGGGGTAGTTCTTATGTCGGCGTGTGGTGGCGCTAGTAGTACGGTTTGAATGGATGCACAGGTGCAGAGGTGCTTTTACTTCGCTGGATCCATTTCAACTAGAGTTGGCTTGTAGGCCAAGAATATTGTAGGAAAAAGGGCAAGTCGATTAGTGCTGGACTAAGGCCTATTGACCCAATAGGAGATCGATGCCCAACAGGGTTGGTCCACCAGGGTCTGCCAAGTCAAAGTTGTGGTCTACTTATGACAGGTTGTCGTTTGACAGCCCTTTTGGCAAACTCACTGCCTTAATGCCATGTACGGATGTACTGATCATTCGAACACTATTTAGCTCAGTTTAGGCCAAATAAGAAAAAGAAAGGCATGAATCAGGTAGCCCGACCATCGCTTCAATTATTAGTAAATTCCGGTCAAGAAAGAAAAAAACAACTGAAAAACTGGCTTAAATGAATTTCAGGAAACTTCAGGAAATGGCTTCCAACAGGGATATCCAACGGTTTCCTGACATCCTGATAAGCCATTAGTCGATTTGGCGAATCACAAATAATTCCTGTTAATTCGAATTTAAAGAAAAGAGAAAAATCACCCCCCGTAATTCTCGGACCATGTTGCCTGATCAGGGGCCTTACAAAAATCAGCATTTATTAATACCCGCTGACCTCATTCATTGAGGAGCACGTATATGAAAAAAGAATGGCCGCTTACAGAAAAAAACAAAACACAAAATCACACAAAGATAAATTTTCAAGGATTGGTACCGAGGGCCAAGGGCAAAAGAGAAACATGTTATAACCCACTTTCTGAAGGAGCTTCTAACACAGCTTGTGGCCAATATCAATATATGACATGGCCAAAGCGGAGGTCATATGGGTAAGTTACCTATTGGCATGGTAAGTCTACTCCTAAATACCATACGGGTTGGTGGTTTTAGTGATGGGTAGGGGATTATAGGCACACACTTTTGCTGGGTGTCGCAGGTGGTGGCAATACCCTTGTCGTTGGCAATGGCTGACCGTATAGCCTATAACATCAGTATCAGCCTCCCAAATCATTGTATCTGTAACTATCATAACCCACTGGACACATTCAGGACTGACCATTGGTCTTGGCAGATACCCATATCACCTGGCCCCAACTAAAAGCACTCCAGTTCTAACTCAAAGTACCCACCAGGGCTACTGCACCTGCTGGTTAGCCCTGTCTGAAGAAAACCTCCTCTGTGGTCTCCATTGCGAGCAGACGTTCGCCATTTTTGTAACAGCTGTGGCACTACAAAGGAGTATGGATCAATCAAAGATCAAACTGTTCTCCAACACAGATCCAGTGCAGATGGTTGTTACTGGCTTGGTATTGCAATGAGATCACAAGCATATCTTTCAGTAGTGAGGCCAGTTAATTCATGCTGATGACATTTCGAGGAAATAGAAAATATTACAGGTCTTTGCGCTGTATTCATGTGCGCTGTGAAAATGATTCTCAGGTTCGAAATGCAGTGATTGAACCCGCCGTAGAGTTTCACCTTTTGTTCAATTATTGCTTTTAATATATTATATAGTCCTAGGCATCTCATATGAAACCAATTTGATCAGAGTAGTGTAGTTTTCTAAACTACAAAAGGCCAGGTCATCATTCTATCCAATCCTGCAAGTAGGTGGTGAGGGATTTGCCGCTTGATATGAAAGCTCCCAGTGTTATGGAAATAGAAATGGAAATACATTCAGCTGGGAGGGGAAAGTGGTCGGCGTGGTGTCGAATCTGGCCTGTGTAATTCCTTCCCATCCATACCTTGGTGGGGCGGTCGGCCTCTGGCTATTGGGACTTCTCTACAAGGTGGATATCGGATATGGTCATTAAAATGCGAGTGGGTTTCATTTTTCCTCACAGAGCATTGAGGGTCAGTGCCATGTGATACTGCATCTGAAGGGCCTTCACGATGATGGGATTTGGCCAGGGGTATATGGGTTCAGAAATCACATTTGGGATGTAGATTCTCCACTGATTTGAGGGAACATCACAAACGCTACCTCTTCCAGCAAAAATAGGTGGGCTGCATTTGAGTAAGATGAAAACTGTTATGAGATTCCGCGCCTCATTTGTATAGTAATGCATACTGATATCACAGATCGGCCTCAACCCTTTAAGTACGGTAGAAGGCAACATTCATCATCATGATGCATTGATGCAAAACTGGCGAGTAACTCGCAGGCAATGAACCTGTGCATCAAGTCGGCCCTGCAGGGATGTATCGACCTCGTATATTTATTTCATGGTGAATACGATCTATCAAGGTTAAACCTATGGGAGTACCGTATGCGAGTGAAGTGTGAAATAACCCTCTATCATATTTCACGCTGTGGCCGTATTTCACGCTGCTAGGGGTCGCAATGGTGTTGCCATGGGGTTGCCATGGGGTTGCCACGCTACCAGAGGTCACGTGACCTGCGCGGAATTCAAAATGGCGGCACTACGGACGTAAACAAACACTGCGGAAATAAACAAACATCTCGGAAGTAAGCATACATGGACTGGATATCTATTTTCCATCGAAAAAACATGAAATAAATACAGAGCAGCACTTAAAAGTGCCCTCGTCCATGGTTATTGCACTCGTGGTGCTAGGGCCGTATTGCACTCGGCCTACGGCCATCGTGCAATACGGCCCTAGCACCACTCTTGCAATAACCATGGACTAGTCACTTTAGCGTGCAGCTCTGTCTATGTATTAGATACCCTACACATGGAGAGGGTTATGCCACATAACCACTGCCCCACACGGTTAAGACGAGGTGTGATAACACCTGGTCGATGACTATTGTGCAGTGGTTGTGTGGCATAACCCTGTCCAGGTGTACGGTATCTTGCTAAGATTTGGTCATGTAAAATAACTAAGGTGTGAAGCCTTTGTCTTAGCCGTCCACTGTGGGTAAAGGTTTCCATCTTGCACGGATGCATGGCTGCATTCAGGCATCATGCCGACAAAGGAAATAGCACATTACCGTAAAGCACTAACATATTATACATCATGCTGATTCACATCATGAACTAACATGCTGCTAGAGATCAGTTCAACCCCAGAGTGTCAAGTTAGTTGTTACACTTTCAAAATAATCTTTATTGAAATTATTTATTCAATCATAATTCCACCAACATTCAAAATGATTGTGATGGATATCATAAAGAGACCAATTATCACAGCTTAATACTACTACTAGTATCATCAACGACCAAAAACCTCGCCCGTGAATGTAACATGACTCGCAGACAAGTCAGGGAAATATCAATGAAGCAACCGGGAGGCAAAATGCAAAGCAAACGGAATGCATCGATTCTGCAGTACTCAAATAACATTCAGTAGAAGATCTATATATCCAGTCCAAAACCTCTTTTGGTCTGAGCACAAAGATTACTTTCATGGTATTGAATATAACATCGCACCCACATCTGAATACCAACATATTTCCTTTATTAGAATGCAGCCCAACATGTCTGAGATAGAGAATTTACAAAATGGATTATTAGAATATTCATTGGCCACATTTCCCCAAGGGAGAATGACAGGGTAGTGCGTTACATTCATATTCTTCAGTTCAAATTAAATGAAAAGGAAATGCCCATTAGATATTCTACCAGTACCAGTTTCCAGTGAAAGTGCCAAGAATCGTGAATCACTACATTAGCTCACGGCTTACCGCTTGTCAAAATGACTCATTAAATTCTCCAGCAACGAAGAATATCAAGCAATAGTTTGATATTTCAGCCAGAAATGTCCTGTAATCAAACAATCATTTAGGCCATTGACGTTAGTGGGAGATCTTTAAAATATGTAAATCCTGCTTTTCTTGACCAGGAAGTTACTAAAAATGTTTGAAATAATAATAAAACAAATATGATATTATATATAAAAATCCCAAAATAAGAGGAAAGTATACTTAGGGCGGCTGTAGATGGGGTTGGGGTTTCTTAATTTAGCCCTATACACCAGTACACCAGCACGCTGCAGTGACCCAATAAGCTGGACATGCATTCTATGGGTGCAATTACCACAGAAATTCCAATAGAAAAAGATGATGAAACATGCTACAATTTACATTAGAGAGAAAGTAATCACTACATTTAAAGTGCAACAGGACTACGCCAGCCGTTTGCAGTTCCAGTACTGTAGTGCATTTCTGTTATCACTCAAAGTAAGAATATAATTGCAGTTAAAGCTATGCATTTGATACTCAAGCTTTGTACTGGAAGGTTTTATGCCTATCTTATGTATAACGTTCCCATCTAGTAATTCCAAGTCCCCAATGGTAAAATGAACTGGGCACCAATGTGGAAAGCTAAGAGCAAGAAGCTACATGGCAGACTGGGGTCAAGACCTTTAAAAGGGGTTGGCTGGTACCATCTGCATGACTCAGGCTGACCAAAGTGAGTGGTAGGGACCTTTGTAAATGGAGTTATGGGATATACAGCAATATATCCATCAAGAGGGAGGCCAGTTCTTATACTATTATGACCTTTGGAATAATGTTTAAATGTCTAATGCCATGTGTCCTCATGATACATGGATGAATCCCAAGCCTTAGATAGTGGGTATTCATGCAACCATACCGATCCTTTGAGAGCGCATCAACACTATCAGCCGCCAAGATGCTTCAATGCAGTGCCAAAGAATTACTGTCCATAGTTTCATTCATGCATGCCTTTTAATAGTTTAAGACTACAGGTACCTGCTCCTCATCCTCGTGACATAAAGCAGGCATAGAAAATATGATCTTGCAAATACTCAACATCCAATAAAAGATAAACCGATTCCTAGTTAACTTTATTGAGTTTATACAGCTTTTATGGTAAACATGGTGAGGTTGTAGGCTCTGGTGGGGCCCTTGATGGGGGGGAGGTGTCCTCATGTCGCATGTCGGACTTAAGGAATGCCCTATGTCCCATGTCACTAGAGAAAACCCCATGTCGCTGAGACTATCAAATAATCGTTTTAATGAGAAAATCGTACTAGGCTAGTTGGCAGCCCTGGTCTGCATTTTGGAGAATTTTGAGAGCATTATAATATATGTTGCAAGCTATGAGGCTATTCTCATTCATGTCACTAAGGCCAATGTCGCATGTCAGACTTAAGAAATGCCCCATGTCCCATGTCACTAGAATGGCCATGTCCCATGTCGATTTTAAGAAATGGCCATGTCGCCATATCGGATTTAAGACATGGCCATGGCGCCATATCGAATTTAGGGGTCTGAAGGCCATTCTGGTTCGTGTTGCAGGCATGTATTATTATATTGTTACTGTATTGATGGATGGCAGAGGTAGCACATATATTATGCCTACACCGTTATGACATGTTGCCTAATTTAGTATGGTGTTTATTCAGCTTATCCCCTCGTTATAGGGGTTTGATGTTGCACAGGTGGCATATCTCACATCCCGTGTCTTCACAGGGCCAGGAGGTCAAAACGTACCAGTAGTACATAATACAGATTAATGTATGTATACACAACGTTAAAAAGTAGCACCTCCGGTGGGACTCGAACCCACAACCTCCGGATATCTCGGCTAACCTGTGGAGCACTATTCAGGTTTCAATTAGAAGTCCGGCGCGCTATCCATTGCGCCACAGAGGCTGGTGACACATGGCAATGTCAATAGGCTATATAACCGGTTCTGAAAGCTCATAGGCGTGTTGTAGTCATACAAGAAATCCAAAAACATCGACTCTTTTTAACAAGCTACAGAGAGGAAGCTTTTTATCCAGCAATATAGAAAATCAGTTTATGCACTGGATGTAGGACTGTCGTGCATGTAACCCAATATGGTGCAATTATCGTGTAGGGAGTAGCCTATGTCCTGATATTAAGAACAGTGTAATAAACTCACTGGAGAATGCGAGCAAGACAATACTTCTACCTCAAATTACATTTAGCACATGGGGACCCAGCTCGTGGGGATGCTATTATAATATAGCCGTGCATATTGTAATAAGAGCAGCAGAGCATAGCAAACTGTCCACATAAAAAGAATTTCATGAAAATTGTAGATAGAACTGAGTATTAACCCTCCAGCACTGTACTCTTAGATTAGCTTCGCAGAAAGTAATCCATCGTTTAAGTCTATCTCACAAATCAATATGCCATACTAGGAAAACCTCTCCATCAAACCAGTAATTGGCCACATCTCTATTGGCTTTTCCTGTTGTGTATCGACACCTACTAACATTGGGCTCTTTTCAGTCTACAACGCCCATCCACAATCACTAGAGATGAATGGGGTTGGCTGAAAAATAATAACCCTTTAACGACAGTGAAATTTGTTATCGTTGTGTACCAAGTGCAGTGCTGCGAGTAACACACCAGCACTGCATAGGTGCATCATGCCGACCCTTTGAGAATGCATCATCCCTGTAGGCCAGACATGAATGATGCACTCATGTGGCACCGGTATGGTACCCTCTGGTACTACATCCATGCATCATACGAGAAAATGGCCCAGCGCATTAAATCACTATTTGTTGCCTGTAAAGGATTAATGGCTATCGGTAAAAATAATTGACTGCACAAGGTTCAGCACCAAAGCCCATTTAGCATGCAGTTGTTCACAATGTTCATTTGGGCAGAAAAGAACCGCATATCTATTATTAAGAGCTATGACTAAACCAGTTAGACACAGCGCCAGGAGGCATTTACCAGTTTTACAGGCAATAAAAAGGCACATGGCCAGGTTAATGCTACTGCACCTGAGGGTGGGGTAGGTATAACAACACTGGGGGCACATCAAAGTCAACGTAATGGTACTGCTACACTGGAGGAGGCCTCAATGGTAGTGTGATGGAGGATGACTGCCACTGGAGAAGGTCCTATGGGGTACTGTTACTGGAGGAGGACTTACTGATATTGCTCATTGAGCAATACCTGGAGGAAATAGCGCTAATCTATGCTGCCAAACCTTTTTTTTATTATCATTATTTTAACATTTTCAGTGATCATATTAGTATACATGTGTAAACCTTCTATGGTCAGATCGTAGGCACAATGTAATAACATAGCAAAAAAAGAACAAATAATGTGGTACAGAGTGGATATATCGATCAGCCTGAGTGATGTTGCAGTGATCTGAACCATCAATCCTACCCTGGTGTGACGTTAATCCACACCTGGGGATTATAGCCTCACCCTCCGCCTACACACCCCCCCCAACAGACGCACACACTCCTACACCCCACCTACAATTGCACCCAGCTTATCATCCAGGTATATTGTTTTATGGGGTATCCTGCTGTGTTAGTTACATCCCCTGCAAATGAGGCAGAGAGTTGATTATTGATATATTATATGTCAATAACCAGAGATATTGAATTAATATGCAATGGTTAAAATGTGTAGACATTGTGTCCACTATTTCGGGTTTGTCCCATAGCTCGAAATACCAGATTCAATTACCAATGACCATCTATTATTTATCATCAGTCAACAACTGTCACACCAATACAATTAGATTTAGCAGGCTTGCAATTTTGTAGCATGAGATGAGCGGATGGCCCCTGTATATACAGCTACTGCCATCATCAACCTCATACGGCCAATAAATGCTAATAACCACTATGCAATGATGTTCGATCCCAGACCAGGGAAGTATTAGACCATTTCTGGGCCAGATTCCGAGCTTGGAGAGGGAATGCTGAGAGTGTGAATGCTGAGAGAAGGATTTATAGAGGGAATGTTGAGAGAGGGAATCCTGAGCAAGGGAATCCTTAGAGAGAGAATCCTCAGAGAGGGAATCCTCAGAGAGGGAATCCTCAGAAAGGGAATCCTCAGAGAGGGTATCCTCAGAGAGGGAATCCTCAGAGAGGGAATCCTCAGAGAGAGAATCCTCAGAGAGGGAATCCTCAGAGACGGAATCCTCAGAGAGGGAATCCTCAGAGAGGGAATCCTCAGAGAGGGAATCCTCAGAGAGGGAATCCTCAGAGAGGGAATCCTCAGACGGTCTCTGTCTCAGAATGACAATACTGATGAATAGATGCAATGATTGAAATGATGTAACTACACCAGGACGTCATATTTAATCGGATTCTGTGTGTCTGTATTCGGGCAGCATCGACAGCCAGTGGTGTGAGGCTGGAGAACTCCCAGGCAGGTGTGCATTGACCGTCTCTTGGTGTCAAGCGAAAGGGTCAAATAAAATACGGGTTGTCCAACTCAGATGTCAGTAAAATGAGCTGACACTGCCCAGGGTCTCCTTAGGGTGGGGAGGCGAAGTGGTTACACTAGCTGACAGCATCTGTGGCAAGCTCGAGTGTGCTATGTAGAGACGCCATACCAATATCTAACACTAGGTGGGATTTTTAGTTTAACCTATTATCAAAGCCTTTATTAACATGATGATTATTTTCATGAATAAAACCAGCGCGTTACTATGCTTCAAAGGGCCCGCCCGCGCGCCGATTTCCGACCCCTTGGGGGGGGGGGGAGGGTAAAAAAATGTCGACCCGTCGACTGGGGGGGGGGGGGAATTTCACGAGCTATGCGCTGGAATCCACTCCATGTTGTTAAAAATGATCACAAAGAAATGTAAAGCTATAAAATGATAAGAGGTAAATCTGCGATTCCTAACTGACAGGAAATAGAGCCATCGATTTATCAGCCGGTTTGTGATATGGGGAATCAAAAATTAAGGACATTCTTTCTTTCACGGTACGCAATTCTTGGATTATCAGCACAATTTGACTGTTCACCGCTCAGGCTACACACATAGCTTTAAACAGTGTCATTTACAATATTTCTATTGTGCTCTGAAATCGAAGAAATTGCTTGTCAAATGTCTTAGATCATAGTAATCAGGTAATGGTGTGACGGGTCAGATTCAGGTCATTTTCTGCTCAGACTATAGTCCTCCTAATAGTCCATAGCAGTGCCATTCTGACCCTTTCTCATGGACATTTATCCACTCCATTACCTGCATAGCCTCATTCTATTCACACGAGAACAACAGAGAACATGATTAGCTTGGTGACCCTAATAGTAATACCTACCACACTGGGGTGGTTAAGCCTTTAAGGCCAGGATAGTGACCCGGTGATTGCATTACACCTGTTCTCCTCATGCTAATGCGGCACCGGTGAGTAACTCCCCGGTGTTACATTTATGTATCATGCACACCAATGGGTCATCATGCTGGACCTATGCAGTGCTGCATCAGCGAGTTATTCGCCAGTGCTGTGTTGGTGCGTCATGACAATAAATGAATATAAAAACATTGTTGAGACATCACACTGTTTGTAAATGGTTAATGCAGGTATGGTCTGTGTATTTAATTTCCTGTCTTATTGACAGCACCTTCCATATCCCATTTACTGGTTGCAGTGTTCACTATTATCCAGTAAGGCAGGTGCATTGGAAGGACCCGGTGATGACGGGCATGCATAGCACAGGCTTTAAACCCTACATTAGGCCTCGGGTACTGGTCTTCACCCCACTCTGACTTTCCTGGAGGGGCAGCAATACTTAACATCTAAGTCGGAATTTGATTTAGAATGATATCTTTGATTTTATTGATGTTTCATTCTGTCCTCCCAAAGGTGTATGGGCGGACAGTGGATGACGTGTTCTACAAAGCTAATTTAAAATGTAAAATAAATATGTATGCTGACGTTGCAATTAGCATAACAACTATCAGTCTACATCGATTGGCATTAGCTGCTTGGTATCATATGATGACGAGTTGAATATGATTGTGACACAGACCAGCACTGAATAACTCCAGCCGGCTGATTGGTAATAAGACTCTACAAAGTAATATGGGTATACTCCCTTGCATCCAATGCCAGATATTATCCAAATGTGTTCACAAAGAGAAGAACCAAACAGTAAGTGTAATCCGCAGCCAGCCTATCTTATATCAATCAGGCATTTGCTGCATCAGGCACCACAGTATGGTATATTCTACTGCACTGAGTCAGATCTGTACAATTGAAGACCTCTCATCTTCCATACATTATTTGGATTTACTTCAGCTTGACGTTTTCGGAGACATCGGGACTCGAACCCGGGGCCTTCCGCTTGCCAAGCGATTGTTCTACCACTGAGCTACATTTCCATAGACCGTGTCTCACATTACTGGATTGGTATAGTACAGAGCAGGATTGACCAAGTAGCACCCCCTTGTGGGTTTACCACCAAGGCCCGAGTAATCCGAGCCCCTACATATATATAATATATCGGTTTGTGTAATCATTCTGTTAGTATTTGGTCCCTCATATTGCCTTGTTAAACAAGTTAAGTGGTCTTTGGCACCTCACATGGGCTTTTCTCACCTTTCTGTGGATGTTGGCTCTTCATATAAGCTTGTAACTCCTCTTTGAGGGTCTTTGACCCCTTACATGGGCTTGTTTAGCCTTTCTATTGACATTTGGACACTCATATTGGCTTATCAAATCATTTTGTCAGTATTTGGCCCCATAAATGGCTCCTAAAAAGCATTAAGTGGACATTGGGCCCCTTACATGGGCTTGTTTATCCATTTTAGTGGTCTTTGGTCACTCATATTGGTTTGTTTAATCATTCTGTTGGTATTTGATCCCTTATATGGGCTAATTAAACACTTTTAGTGGTCTACAACACTTCATATGGGCTTTTCTAACCGTTCTGTAGATCTTTGAACCCTCATATAAGCTAATCATTCCTCTCTGAGGTTCTCTGGTCCCTTATATGGGCTAATTCAACCTTTTAAACAGCCTTTGGTACCTCATATGGACTTGTCTAAACATTCTGGGGGTCTTTAGTCCCTCATATGGACTTTCAAACCCATTCTAGTGGTCTTTGGTCCCTCATATAGGCTTTTGTATTCTTTGTGTAGGTTTTAGCCCTCTTGTTTGGGCTAGTTTAGCCTGTCTAGTGGCATATGAACCCCGATATAGGCTTGTCAAATCATTTTGTAAGTGTTTGGGCCCACAAATACATCTTAAACCCCATTAAGCGAATCTTGGAGCCCTTACATGGGCTCGTTTAGTCTTTCTAGTGGCGTTGGGACCCTCATATTAGCTTACCAAATCATTTTGTCAGTATTTGGCCCCACAAATTGCTCCTAAAAAGCATCACATGGACCTCGGGCCTCTTATATGGGCTTATTTAGCTTTTCTAGTGGTCTTTGGCACCTCATAAAAGCTTTTAACTCCTCTCTGAGGGGTTTTGGCCCCTTATATGGGCTTATTCAACCTTTCTAGTGGCATTTAGTACCTCATATGGACTTGTAAATCACTTTTAGTGGTCTTTGGCACCTCATATGGTCTTGTCTTACCTTTCTGTACACAATTAGGTCTTCCTATAGGCAGATAACTCCTCTCTGTAGGTCTGGGTTCCCTTATATGGGCTTAATCAACCTTTCTAGTGGCCTCTGGTACCTCATATGGCCTGTCTAATCATTCTGGGCATCTTTGGTCCTTCTTTGGTAAACATACTGGGGGTCTTTATCCCTCATATGGCCTTTCAAAACCATTTTAGTTGTCTTTGGTCACTCATATAGGCTTGTATAACCTTTATGTGGGTCGGAGGCCTCTTTCTATTGGCCTTTGGTCTCCCATGTCTAATAATTCTGTTGGTACTTGGTCCCTCATATGGGCTTGTCCAACCTTTCTGTGCATCTTTGGCCCTTCATATATAGGCTTGCAGCTCCTGGCTGAGAGTCTGGGGCCCCTTATATGGGCTTATTCAACCTTTCTAGTGGATTTTGGTACCTCATATGGACTTGTCTAATCATTCTTTGGATCTTAGGCCCGTAATTAAAGACTTTTATTCCTTTCCGTCAGTCTTGGGCGCCACTCAAGGGCTTCTTTTACCTTTCTAGTAACTTCTTGTCCCTCATATGGACTTTTACCATTCTGGGGGTCCTTAGGCTTCTGGTGGTAATTTGCCTCTACTATAGGCTTACCCAAGCTACCTAGGAGTACCGTACCGTCGCGATAAAGCGCCTGGTCTTGAAAGAGCGCCGGTCTTGAATAAGCGCCGGGGGTATAGGGGCTTCCAAATGTCTCTTAAGCACTAAAAACATGACCTCGAATAAGCGCCTGTCTTGTATAAGCGCCTGTGTAAGAGCCCCGCCAAATTGAAGAGCGCCCCGGCGCTTAATCGCGACGGTACGGTATTTGGGGGTGTAGATGGTCCATGCAACTCCTCTGTGTTTCTTCAGCTCCTTGTATACGCTTTCTAGGGCATCTTTCTGGCAATCCTTTGTCCCTCATATCAAGAGGTATACAGACTGGTATAAACCCCTAATAAGAGCTTTTTAAGCCATTTTGCTGGTATATTACAGAGTGGCTATAGGGGCTGTACATTATTGCAGGAACAGTCCCTGGGTTAAGCCTTTGCTGACCATAGTTAATGCTTAGTCAGCCATGGCATCAACTATTATTGATTCTTAGCCAGCCATGGCATCAACTGTAGCTTATGCTCAACCACAAAGGGTTAATGACAACATCGAGAATAAAAATAGAAGTAAGAATTCCGAGATACAACCTTTTGGCTTAGTCATGTATATTGAGACAATGCTCATCCCTTGGGGTCTATCTCAAGATATGACCATTTGGATCAGAAATGTATACCAGAATGTGACTAGTCCATGGGACCTATCTTGAGATAGTTCTTCTTGGCCTATAAATATATACCGGGAAATACATAGCCCCCAGGACTTATCTTGAGATAGGACCTTTTGCCTCTATTAAATTTCTTCTTAGTAGCGAATACCTTAGTACCAAAACATCTTATAACAAGATAGAACCTTTTGCCTCAATGATATTGGTTCTTAATAGCTAATGTCATAGTACCAAAACATCTTATTGCAAGATAGGACCTTTTTGCCTCAATGAAATTGGTTCATCACGGATAGTTCCACAGTGCCAAAACATCTTATTACAAGATAGGACATACTGGCACATATAATAAGAAATTAATTAACTTGTAAACATAAGACCAATAGGTCCCATCTGAAGATACGTCATATTGGCTCTAACTAGAATGGAAGGCATTTGAGATACTTCTTTTTTTCACACACTATAAAATTATAATAAACTATCATATAGCTTAGCAGAAAACATGAGGTGATGCGGAATTGAAAGGAGATTCTAATCAATATGAAATATGAAAATCAGCAAAAATGCTATATAAGACCTTTTGGTTATCGACCCTCGATATATATATATATATATATATATATATATATATATATATATATATATATATATATATATATATATATATATATATATATATATCAATTCAAAGCTCATTTTTGATGGGTGATCCAAACCCGTGCAGCTTGTTACAATGGTGACAATTCATCACACAATTCATCGTCTTAATGCATTTAATTGAAAAAATATGTATTGTGGTAGACATGGCGTACACTCAGGATGGGAGTCTATTTTGCACATTCAGCAAAACATAGATAATAACGATACGCTGATTCCGCCACAAAAAAGGTTGAGAGGTCCATGAGCACACAGCCACAATCTGACAAGAATTTCTATTTTGATATAATTTATGTCTGGCTATAACATTATGTGTGTCAGACTTAAAGTGGTGAGTCTAGAATGATGAAGGTCTATATTGGCACACTGTACTTTAGATTTTGATATCGTCATGAGGTGCCATAACATCAACTGCCTCTTCGCCTCCACAGTGTCTCTATATTCTCCTCTTTTTACATTTCGTAGAAAAGTTTCTTATAGAGACAGTTATAAATAAGAGATGACTTGGCCTTGCCATAGGTGTTGACTCTAGACAGTTGCAGTGCTGAGTGCTTATTTGTCTTTCACATACAGGCCTCCCCACAAGGCAACACCTAGAGTGCTACAGGTTTGAATAATTCAGTTCAGGGTTTTCTCAGGATGAATTTGAGACCTTATTCTCCACAACACAATATCACTGCGACTGCTCTTTATTTTTATCATTGTAATTATACATAGACATATCTAACTAGCAGTTAAGCACATTTATTTTTTACCAAATACTACAGCACCATTGGTTTAACCAAGGAGCGCCGTATTTCACGACCCCCGTGAAATAACCCATGCCCGTATTTCACGACCCTGTGACGTCATCAAAACGGCGGTTTGTTTACATTTGAACGGCCTAGAAAAAATGCTATTTCAGCAAATTAAGGCCCTCCCCCCCTAAACAATTTAATTCGAATCGAAAAAATGTAAAAAATAAACACAAAGGAACACTCGTTTATGTCTGTTGATTGGGTTATTTCACTTGTTGACCCTCAGGCCGCATTTCACTTGGCCTGCGGCCTCGTGAAATACGGCCCGAGGGTCAACTCGTGAAATAACCCAGTCAACAGACCAAAACTCGTGAACCTTTGTCTATATATTTAAGATGGGTATGAATACTTCTATATGTTATGTTAACTGATGCAACTGCTTATATCAAGAGGGTTTATCTTAGAAATGACGGAAATCATAGTAAATGAGCAAGAATATAAGGAGCAACGAAATCATAACGAAACTTTATAATCATAGGCCATAATGATAGCAACTTGGTACACAATTTCTTAATACATACGCCCTAGTAAAAGTGCTAATGCATGATAATTATGTCTATATCATAGATATATTCATAGGATAAAAAAGTAAGTCTGCGTGACTATTGATGTGAGAATAGGTATGGCACACATGTACTAATCAATGTTAGAGGCAGAAGAAGGATATGATAATGTCGACCATGAGCACGGCTACATGTAATACAGAGCACAATAGTTTAATATCAAATAGTAGAACTGAAGCTGAGATGCCCAAATTTTAATATTCATAGCACAATGCCAGATCAGAATGGAATGGGCTATGAAGTAAAAAGCAGTAGCAGGAGATCAGTAGCAAGAGGAAGCCACTAAATCCGATTGGTATGATTAGTTTTCAGCAGATAATGGGAAACACATGAATACAGAACCGGGCTGTAGTACAGGGGTCTGTTCCCAGTGGATTGCTACTTATCTAAGGCTCTAACCCTTTAAGGGTGTCACAGTGTATTAATAAATGATGCGTGCGTGCATGAATGCAAGATCAGGAAACAACTCAAAAGTGCTGTATTTGTGCATCATTGCAGACCTTCGTGAATAGTCATGAATCCTCATACAGCATGTTGTCGCTAAATGGTTAATAAAGGTAATGGTGGTTTATGGTTTTGGATCGCAGCCAGATGGTCGTTAGTCTGGCCTGTGCTGAGACAAGGCATGTTAGATGGCAACCTCCTATAAACAACCTGAGCCTCACATATGGAGGAAAAAACACGTGCTGTAAACCAGCTTCTAACTGAGCTGGTTATGTGATCAATAGGATGGTGTCTGAAGGCGTTGGTAAACCTATTATGTTTTTTAATGGTTTCATTGTTTTATTTCATCTCATGGTCATGGAGCTGAACTGACTTTTACCTTAACTGTTAGCAGCTTGTAAGGCTGGCTGGGATATGTTCATGTGTACAGAGTGACTGCTCAGTGTCTCAGGTCAGTGGCATTCAGAAACTGGACAAATCTCCAATGATAGATTCTCAGAAGAGCAATATTAAATTGATTGTAGATGACTATTCATTGTGTGAGCTGTTCTCCCATCATGTGTATGTGCAAAGGCAGGATATATAAATATATAGTTAGATAATAAGAATTGGATGGCAATCACACGTATTCCGTGAACAGGGAAGTGGGTGCAATGGGGCTCCATCATGGAGATGTTGCAGAGCACTTTCAAGGAGTGGACAGAAAACATACATTCCAAAACATTGCATTGAAAATGATATGAAATGTAAGCACACATATAGGAATGGAAATTAGATGGAATAGGTAAAAAGGAAAGCCCTAATCATTGACTCTAGAAGGTATATGGATAGGGGAAATCCTTTCACAGACCCAAAGCTGGGGACAGGTTTCCGTGATTCTTTGAAGTTTCAGAATAATGTCCACTGATACATTCCTTCTCTTGCCACATATACTCGTCAAAGTACTGTCCTAATGCTCTGGCTCTTAAATTACATCCTCAATGAACCTATTTGCCCTATAAGTGCCAATGGCCTCACCTGCAAAGTTGTGTCGGGCACAGTGTAAATGCCTGTACACAAGTAGCAATGGCATAAGTATAATGTGTCGGTAGACCTCTCAACATCTCAATCAATCCCCTATGAGAAGTAGCAGTACCTGCACAGATCTGTAAGGACATTTACTCTCTTAATGTCAGAGGTTGGACCTGCAGCGTTTCATAGTTGTTTACACGGCAAGTGGCAAAGGGGATGCAGCAATTGATACTTAAATTGCCCTTCTCTCCATGCACAGGATGCGACTTCAGATGAGCCAGACCATGATACCCAGTGACGTAATTGTTTTTAACTTTAAGACCTGGATTTAACTCTTGATCTTACTGAGTGACATTAGTATACATTTTTGGATATACTCTTAATGGTGGCTGGTCACTTGTGAACATTTTCTAAGCAGACAATAACAGAATCGACACTTTTCCTTTTAAATTAGACCCTTTGGAGCTATAACACGCCATTGTTATATTCAAGGGATGTAGAAAAACACTTTCTACACAATCCATATAGAGGCATTACTTTCGACCAGATAGAGGGTTACAGACCCAGGGTGATCATAGAGGTTGTGGCTGAATCGTACGATGTTGGTAAATAAGCCCTAGTTTTAAAGTCCAAGAAGCTTTATTAATTAAATAGCATTCCTAAACATACTCCGATTAACGCTTGCAATTGCTCATGCCAAGATGGACTGTCTTGGAAGTGTAGGAATTATAAGTATAAGGAAATAGTGAGTATAAGGAAATAGTGAGCATCACAATAAAAGGACAATTTAATAGTCTTAATTCTCAATGATAAAGATTATCATAATGTTTCAATGATATGGCAAGGGATGCCAATTAGACATTTTAAAGTTAAGGGGTGAAACTTAAACAATGGCATGCAATGTTTATAATACAGTGTATTGACACTTTGACATGGGAATAAGTCTGGTACATCATGTAATATTCAAAGTTACAGACAAAGCGGGATATTATGTATTGAATCCTTAGCACAGCTCAAGTAAATCAGGGTGCAATAAAGCAACTTCAAATAGTAGAGCTCAAGCAGACATGCCTAAAAAATTCACAGTCATAGGACAATGCCAGGACATAATGAAATGTACCAGGAAGTAGCAACAGGAGATCAAGAGCAAAAGGAAGCCACTAAATCCGATTGGTGTGATTAGCTCTCACCAGGTAATGGGACACACATGAATACTGAAGCAGGCTCTGGTACAGCAGTGTTGCTTGTCTTGGGCTTTAACACGTTAAGGGTATCATACTGCTTTAATGGATAATGCATAAATGCAAGACCAGCAAGTAATTCACAAGTGCTGTATATATTCGTACATCATTCCAAACTTTTGAGATTGATATGAGTCACATGCTGGCGCTGCAGTAGTACATTTCATGTTTTTAAAGATTAGAAATATCATGAAGCCTTAACGTAGTATGTTATCCCCAAAGGGTTAAGTTAGGTAATGGTGGTTCATGGTGTTAGATCGAATGTAGATGGTCGTTAGTCTGGGCTGTACTGAACAAGGCATGTTAGATGGCAAACTCCTATAAACCAGCAGAGCCTCACCTCTGGAGAGGAGCCACCTATCAGGGTACCTATATTATATAGGATGGAAGCCACACACTCTGTAAACCAGCGTCTATATAAATACATTATGATGTGCTGTAAACACGTCTATAACCACAGGAGGTATGACCTTTATAAACTGCTAACCAAGAGAGCTTTCATGGTGCTAATATTCGCCTTACTAGTAATAGCTTTTTTCTCGTTTTATTACATCCTTTAAATCAAAGTGCATATCAGGTTACTGTGGAAAAGACCTAGCTTCATGTACACAGTCAGATTTTACCTCCCTGCCCTAACAAACCTTTTATACAACCAGCAAGTGTCACATAGGATCGTTCCAGGATAGCAAAATATGCTATATTATAGCTACAACAGAGATTGTCACACAGTTCTAAGGGTTCCTGATTCAACGCAGCAACCTTTGAGTTCATTTATATTTTTACATTGCACGTCTAATGCATCATACACAATAGTTTTTTTTAATTCATCAGTTTGATATATCTGAGGTCTTTTCTGAAATATCAGCAGAGAACATGCTATAGGATTTGCATGTGGTGTCCATGAAGTAGGCATCTTTGTATTGGGTGTACATTAATATAGGAAGGAACCTTTGGGTGGAGACCCTACTATAGAGTATGCTATAAGTGCCTATGCGTTATTATACTGCTACATCTTCGTTGCCCATACCGCCATACCCTATGCATGTGATGTGATCTAACGTTAATGCATCAGGTGACTCATCATCCCAAGTAGATTTCCTGTTGATGGATTACGCAGATCTTGGCACCTCCTTAACCTTAAAGAATGGTACTCTCTAATCCAGGGAAGCAGGCGACAAGAAGTGCTGCTCATATGTTATATGATTAAATTTAACACACCTCATATCATACGTTATGGTATCAAATTACATACATAACAGGGTATACATTATGTGACAATGTGTCTTAATGTTAGGCTACACTGAAAACTTAAGCTTTGGTGAAGGTCATCAGTGCAGATGACTTAGGGTAATCACGGTGAGTTGATGACCTATAATCATCACAGTGATGACCCAAGGTCATCATCTTGAGGACATAGTTTTGCACATCAATATCAACACACCCACAACCGCACCCGAACAGAAGGTGGTTAACATGACTGTTATACTCTTTCTTATAAGACAGCTGTGAGCCATTAGGGAAAGAAATGAATTAATCCTGTGTGAAATGATTATTCACCCTTTTGCACCAATAACTAGGCACCAGATCAATAATCCTTTCAGCCTACTAAGGTTACTATGTGATCAATAAAGGGTCTCTGCTGAAACTGTTGGCAAACCCAGGTGGGTTTGTCATCTGGCCCTGGAGCGGAAATGATGTCACGTGGGCTGTTAGCAGCTTGTAAGGCAGGCTTGGGTGGCATCATGTATACAAAGTGACTGCTCAGGGGAGGTCAGTGACCTTCAGAAACACAACCAATTGCCAACCTTTAAAAGGGAATTTTCTAAATTATCAAACAGGTAACTGACCTCACAGCATTGATCACAAAGCATCAAGGTATCACAGATTCTCCAAGCAGCAATATTAAATTGAGGGTAGATGCCAAGTCTTTAATTATGTAATTTACTTTCCCATTGCATGTCAGTTCAGATGATAGTTACAGATAAGTGGAAATCATTTTAAGGTATTTTTAAGGTAAAGGCAGATTTTAGTGAATCTTTAAAGTTCCATAACAATACCTACTGATACATGTCGTCTCGTCAATCATTTACTCATCATAGAGAAACTCTAATCCCTAGGGCACGATGTACATCCTCATCGTGCCTGTTGGAAGCCAATGCCCCTTAGTTATAAAGTTCTGTTAGACAAAGTGTAATTGCCTGCGCGCAAGTAGCAACTACATAAGTAGTGTCAGTATAATGTGTCTGTAGACCTCTCAACATCTCAATCAGCCCCCTATTGTAAGTGTTATTACCTCCCAGATCTGTAAGGACCTTCACTCCCTTAATGTCAGAGGTTGGACCTGCAGCCTTTCATTGTTGTTTACTGCCCCACAGACTACTGTGCAAAGGGGAGGCATCAATTGATACTCAAATTGCCCTTCTCTCAGTGAACAGGGCGCAAAGCCAGATGAGGTGGACCATGGTATCAAGTAAAATAATTGCTTTTGATTAATAGTACCTAGACTTGGGGTCTCTTGATCCTACTGTGTGGCCCTAATGTGCCTTCTACACATCCTCTAATGTTGGCTAGGGACAACTTAACATGTTGAAGTTTAACCTTCAGCAGATTACTTCAGAAGCAACACTAACTTGGGATCTTTGAATTAGACTTTTCAACAGGAGGTTTCACCGTGAGCAGGAAGTAATCATGCAGCTTCTACATAAACTTGGCCATAGACTGTTCTTTGGATTCTCTTGTCGCTAGTATCTAGTCACGGTGCATGGTGACTAAAGAGAGGACCCTATCTCTAGTAGCCTATAACGCTGATACCAGCGATTCAGATATGAATGGACCTGACTCTTTTCAGTGTCATTGGACAGGTATTAATACAGTCATTGGTTCACCATGATTACTCATGTAAAGATAACTGCAACATTCTTAGCATCTGTGGATATACATGTTATTCGAAGTAATGAGCGAACCAATTGGACATGCATGTGAACACACTATTGCCCTTACCATTGACCAAGGCTTATATATATAGCTAAAGCACATGCCACAACTCACGCAAATCCATGTCTGTCTAACACTCATAGTAGGGGAGGGTGCTCAATGGACTGCATCCACGTAGAGCCCTGTATGTAACATACAGTCAGATCTTTTCATTTATTTTGTTCTCTCAGTCAACTGTGGTATAGATATACATACAACATCGAACATAGAACGCAGGCGCATAACGCTGAACGCCCAATCAATGATAATAGCCACACCTATAACCTAAACGCACAACGTATAACCCTGACCTGCCTACATAGACTGGTCAATCCTTGGCCTTTGACCCTTCCAACCATATGTTGTGCACACTGATGACCACACTAGGTCTCTGACCTACCCAGGTGTGGTCCCTAGAAGCTGGGAGGGACTCCTGCTGGTCGACATGGCTTATGTGGTGGGGTGTCCTCCAATAAGAAGGACAAATGAGCATATTCTGGCTCACAGCGTCCTGCATAAATAGGGGACTGTTTCCATCTGATGTCAGAAACCTTATACTTTTGATCTAGTTCATATGGCTTGGCTGGGGGTCATTCAAGTGCTTGGGGCAGAATCCCCATTATATATAGGAGGATGTATCATATAAATAGCAAACTGTGCCTACATAGTGGATGCTCCAGTTGGGTTTTATTGTAGTAGAAAAAAATTGTAAATTACAAAATATAGTATGCTATCATGTTTTTATATCCATGGGCTGATGGTGAATGGTAAATTGGGTTAAAGTCATTTATAGTGATATTAAACAGATCATACTGGTGTCTGCCAACCTGATCTGTCCTGATTTTTTTTGTATTTTTAAGTACTAGTCTACCCTATACTATATACTCTACACAGTTCACAGGTCTCGTCTCACATTAAATCTATACTGTTAGATAAATCAAAGATGCTTCACAATAGGTTTTACAGTAGATTACACTATTAAAGGTCAATGAATCTTTCGGAAAGCCAAACGTCCCTGGCAAGTTGTCTTCAGAAAGCTATCTATCTGTATGATTTAATTTGTTATTTTCATTCAACATTTTTATGTCGCCATATTAAAAGCAGCATGTTTTGTCATAACGCACTATGCATACATGTGGATCAACAAGGGGAAAGGGCCCTCCGTGAAGTAGTGAGTAACTCGCCACCTGACGTTATGTGCAAGGCCCTATCGGGTCTGCATGTGTGCATTATGGGCCTAGCACTTTGAATCACTACCTTGTCTTTAAATGGTTAACAAAATCAGAGTAACCTTAGCAAAGTCTCCGAAGGTAATTACTAAAAGTATGGCTTTTTACTTTTGCTTCCCAGATTTTACACATTCCTAGCTTTGATTGAACGACATTCCTGGAAAGCTGTCAAGTTCCCTGATAAATCAGTGCAGAAACTTTCACAGAAACACAAGGCACTTTTGATTATGGAATTCTAATGGGTTTCTTTCACGTCTCAGTCGCATGTCCTTAGGCTTTAATCGGTCATACATAACTAAATGGGGACTGTCTGGGCCTGGTGAGTAGTCTGCGTGCCTGGAGCAGCGCCGTATACATCAAGGATTACAGCATGTAATATGACTCTGCTATTGTCTGAATAAAAATGATCAGAAAATGAGTGGCACTTTCTAATGTTCAGCAGGATTATTGTAAATAATCATATATTTCAGACCCCCCCCCTCCCCAACCCATTGTCTTGGTCCCAAGGGAAATTACCATGACCCTATAATGTACAGTGGCCCAGGAGGGTCAATTTTTTTTGTAAATTTGTAAATTGCAAATTCACTTCAACTTGCAAAAAATCAACTTGAGTTGAAAGTGAAAACTGCAACTTCAACCACTAACTGTCAACTGTCAATTCAAGTAAAGCAACTTGTGACTGCTATCTTTCAACACTACATCAAACCAAAAACAATGCAAATGTCAAAGTTGAAAGTGAAAACTCCAACTTCAGTCACTTACTGTCAACTGTCAACTGTCAATTCAGGAACAACAGCTTGTGACAGGTATCTATAAGCACTGAAGTTCACTCCACGTATCCTTTGAATGCTATCAAGTCTCAATGAAGTATCAATCAAGTGTCAATCACATCTCTATCAAGTGTCAATCAAGTGTCAATCAAGTGCCAATCAAGTGCCCAGCAAGTGCCCAGCAAGGTTCAATCAAGTGCCACTCTAGGCTCAATCAAGTGCCAATAAAGTGTCAATCAAGGATCAATCAAGTGCAAATCAAGACTCAATCAAGTGCTAATCAAGTCTCAATCAAGGCTCAATCAAGTGCCAATTAAGGCTCAATCAAGACTCAATCAAGTGCCAATCAAGTCTCGATCAAGGCTCAATCAAGGCTCAATCAAGTGTCAATCAAGTGCCAATCAAGGCTCAATCAAGTACCAATCAAGGCTCAATTAATTGCCAATCAAGGCTCAATCAAGTGCCAATCTAGGCTCAATCAAGGGATCAATCAAGTACCAATCAAGGGATCAATCAAGTGCCGATCAAGGCTCAATCAAGTGCCAATCAAGGCTCAATCAAGTGCCAATCAAGTGCCAATCAAGGGCCAATCAAGGGCTCAACCAATTGCCAATCAAGGCTCAATCAAGTGCCAATCAAGGCTCAATTAATTGCCAATCAAGGCTCAATCAAGTACCAATCAAGGGATCAATCAAGTGGCAATCAAAGCTCAATCAAGTGTCAATCAACTCTCAATCAAGGCTCAATCAAGTGCCAATCAAGTGCCAATCAAGGCTTAATTAATTGCCAATCAAGGCTCAATCAAGTGCCAATCAAGGCTCAATCAAGTGCCAATCGAGGCTCAATCAAGTGTCAATCAAGTGCCAATCAAGTCTCGATCAAGGCTCAATCAAGTGCCAATTAAGGCTCAATCAAGACTCAATCAAGTGCCAATCAAGTCTCAATCAAGGCTCAATCAAGGCTCAATCAAGTGCCAATCAAGTCTCGATCAAGGCTCAATCAAGGCTCAATTAAGGGCTCAATCAAGTGCCAATCAAGGCTCAATCAAGTACCAATCAAGGCTCAATTAATTGCCAATCAAGGCTCAATCAAGTGCCAATCTAGGCTCAATCAAGTACCAATCAAGTACCAATCAAGGGATCAATCAAGTGCCGATCAAGGCTCAATCAAGTGCCAATCAAGGCTCAATCAAGTGCCAATCAAGGGCCAATCAAGGGCTCAACCAATTGCCAATCAAGGCTCAATCAAGTGCCAATCAAGGCTCAATTAATTGCCAATCAAGGCTCAATCAAGTCCCAATCAAGGGATCAATCAAGTGGCAATCAAAGCTCAATCAAGTGTCAATCAACTCTCAATCAAGGCTCAATCAAGTGCCAATCAAGTGCCAATCAAGTGCCAATCAAGGGATCAATCAAGTGCCGATCAAGGCTCAATCAAGTGCCAATCAAGGCTCAATCAAGTGCCAATCGAGGCTCAATCAAGTGTCAATCAAGTGCCAATCAAGTCTCGATCAAGGCTCAATCAAGTGCCAATCAAGTGCCAATCAAGGGCTCAACCAATTGCCAATCAAGGCTCAATCAAGTGCCAATCAAGGCTCAATTAATTGCCAATCAAGGCTCAATCAAGCGTCAATCAAGTGTCAATCGACTCTCAATCAAGGCTCAATCAAGTGGCAATCAAGTGGCAATCAAGTGGCAATCAAGGGCTCAATCAAGGGCTCAATCAAGTGCCAATCAAGTGCCAATTAAGGGCTCAATCAAGTGCCAATCAAATCCTAAAATTAATGACACTTGATTTGCACTTGATTGATCCCTTGATTGGCACCTGATTGCCACTTGATTGCGATTTGATTTGCACTTGATTGAAACCTGATTGGCCTTTGATTGAGCTTGAGTGAGACTTGATTGACACTTGATTGAGCCTTGATTGGCACTTGATTGAGCCTTGATTGCCACTTGATTGATCCCTTGATTGGAACTTGATTGAGCCTTGATTGAGCCTTGATTGGCACTTGATTGAGCCTTGATTGGCAATTAATTGAGCCTTGATTGGCACTTGATTGGCACTAGATTGGCACTTGATTGAGCCTTGATTGGCATTTGATTGCCACTTGATTGATCCCTTGATTGGAACTTGATTGAGCCTTGATTGAGCCTTGATTGGCACTTGATTGAGCCTTGATTGGCAATTAATTGAGCCTTGATTGGCACTTGATTGAGCCTTGATTGGCATTTGATTGGCACTTGATTGAGCCCTTGATTGAGCCTTGATTGGCACTTGATTGAGCCTAGATTGGCATATGATTGGCACTTGATTGGCACTTGATTGGCACTTGATTGGCACTTGATTGAGCCTTGATTGAGCCTTGATTTGCATTTGATTGGCACTTGATTGAGCCCTTGATTGGCACTTGATTGAGCCTTGATTGACATTTGATTGGCATTTGATTGGCATTTGATTGGCACTTGATTGAGCCTTAATTGGCACTTGATTGAGCCTTGATTGGCACTTGATTGAACCTTGATTGGCATTTGCTTGGCACTTGATTGGCACTTGATTGGCATTTGATTGACACTTGATTGGCACTTGATTGAGATGTGATTGACACTTGATTGATACTTCATTGAGACTTGATAGCATTCAAAGGATACGTTGAGTGAACTTCAGTGCTTATAGATACCTGTCACAAGCTGTTGTTCCTGAATTGACAGTTGACAGTTGACAGTAAGTGACTGAAGTTGGAGTTTTCACTTTCAACTTTGACATTTGCATTGTTTTTGGTTTGATGTAGTGTTGAAAGATAGCAGTCACAAGTTGCTTTACTTGAATTGACAGTTGACAGGTGACAGTAAGTGGTTGAAGTTGCAGTTTTCACTTTCAACTCAAGTTGATTTTTTGCAAGTTGAAGTGAATTTGCAATTTCAAAATTCACAAAAAAAATTGACCCTCCTGGGCCACTGTAATAATGAGACCCATTGTGAACTCACGGAGGACTAGTGCTATATTCCCATACATATAGATGTATCATGTATGAGCAAACACTCATAAGATGATACGCACTTCATATAGAACCACCATGAAAATGTTATTATTACCCGCTGGAGGCGTATCGGCAGTCACCTATCAAAGTAAGGCTGAATAGGTACATTGAGGCGCTACACAGAGGCTCCTTTACCACGCTCCACAAAAAGACACCCCTCCCAAGACCAGATTTTTTCAAATAAAATTCAAATGGGATATTGTCATTTAGGAGATGGCCTAACCTTTTAGAAACTGAAAGAATTTTGTAAATATTCAAACTAGAAGTATATCTATGATAAAATGAACAATGTTGAATAACCAGAAAGTAAGATACCCCAATGGCCCTTAGTGTCCCAACTAGGAGGTATAAAGCCCTATTTGAAATTAAATATGGCTTATTCTAATGTATATGTTGCTATTGAAACTTACATTTAGGCCAGAATGCATTAAAATAGACTTAAACTTTTGGTACCATCTTTTTCAGCATGGAAAATTGGACAAAACCATTTTTCACCCAAAAAACAACATTGTTTGACATTTTTCATGATTTTTGCCTGAAATATTGCTTAAATCATATTGAAAATGAGTTAAATATCATCCGAGTTGAGATGCCCAGCATTTCTAAAATATTGAATGTATGTACAAACCGATTAAGATATGCAGGGACAATATGCCATAGACTACTCTCAGAAAAAAATCATGGGATTTTACCAATTTTTAGGCAAACCACAGGGGGTCAAAAATCGGCCAAAATCGGCCAAAAATCGGCGAGTAACTCGCAATAATGCGTGTACGGTCCTGTACTGTAAACTCGCAATAATGCGTGTACGGTAAAGGAAGGGTTAACGGGAATTGATGGTCCCTACACAGAAGCCACCTGGTGGCAAAAATCGAAGCTCATGATAAGTATTATTTAAGCTGTATTCATATACCTCTATTGTTCACATATATTCATGGCTAGGACACCCATGGGATCCTATAGTTAAAGCAAAAGAAATATTTTTCCAAAATGCCTTTCTCATTTTCATCCGTGACCCCCTGTTTTATTGGTCCTAAAATGTTTGTATAGATGTCCATTATACATTCCCAAGGTTTGGTTGCAATATCAAGAAGGGGATTATCCCTGACAGATAATGTGAAAATGCTGTTTTCGTATTCATTTCTATAGTTAAGGTACTCCTTTGCTCTTGAAAATAGCCATATCATGAAAATTAGTACTGTGGCATAGCAGTTTCTTTTGATTTTCTATTAGATAATACATCAAACTAACATACTCCTGAGTTATATGCAAAAGTCAATAAAACATCAGTAATCCTGCGACAAGTAGAAAGTCCCTTTAATACCCTCTTTCCCTTGATGGTAGTGGGACCCTATAGTTATTGCATGAGTGACAGTATGAGTGAACCATTCGACATCTGCTGTTATCAATGGTTATCCACCTTAAGTGCTAGCAGTAAAGAGGAGAAGAGCAAAGTGTGATAATGTATTATTTATAACCGTTGGTCGCACGTAATACTAATCCATTGTTCTTGGCAGGCAGTTTGATAGCATGATATAGTCGCACCTGCGTTTTTCCACACACATTGCCAGAATCGATGATTCACAATGGGAGTCTACCATCCTTCATTATTTCCGTATTAACGGCATCCCAGAGGCTATACTAACAGAATCTCCTTCAGCAGTGTTAGTTGCTCCTGAGACTGAAGATCAAGTGTTCTCGACACCACCATAGCGGCTCGTTTATGCCCCGGGGCTCATACATTCCAATAAGGCTTTACTGGATCAGTGAGTGCACCAGGTGCTTTTACAAAACAGGAGCATAATGATTATTCTGAGGTACATGTTTTAGTAGTTAACACTTACTTCCATACCTTTGTATCTTTGCGCTTAATCAAAAGATACCGCTTATTCGCATTATTTGCACTGATAACGGTAGTAGTTATTAAACGCTCTTATACAGAGCAGACTGCAATATCTTGTCGAGGCGTTGGATAAACTATAAAAGGCCATATATAATGTATCATGTATCAGAATTCAAGGAGACAACTTTAAATACCAATCTTGTAATTTGAGAATGATTTGTCAGAATAACAAGATTAAAATCTTGCAAACATGGCCAAGGTAACCACCCTCCAGGTACAGTTAAATGAATCGATTCACGACTCATTAGGACCCACTTATTCTTGCAGTATTTGTAGGCACCTGTGATCGATGTTTTACCCCTAATCTCCGACATTTTAACCGATCTTTCCCTGGAAAACTCATTTTTAAGTTGCATTAGGGCTTTCACAGTTATCATACAACCCACCCAACCAGGGCAGCCGCCAGGAGCTCATAAATAAAGCATAACCATAACAACACATCTCCATGTCAGGCCACTCCGAAAATAAGGGTTCTCATCACTGCGTGTATCATAGAAATCAGGTTTTGAGAAAAAACTATTTCATTTTTGATTAAAATTGACAAATTTCGCCATATTTGGTATGGAATTAAAACTTACAAATGCTGCCACTATTACAGTGGACTACAAATAACTTGACCTTTCCCAATTTTCGAAAGTATGTGTACACATTCTTTTACATTTTAGCCCAACTTATATAAGAGAAGTTAACGGCCATTGATTCTTAAACGGTTTGAAATGGCCCCTTAGCATGCACTGGAGGTCCGTCTAATTCAGAATCCAAAGACTATACCAGAATATGTACACACTGGGTCATAATAATCCAATATTCCATGCGAAGGCTCCATCTCAAATCATGACCTTAAGAACAAAATGGCATGCACGAATACTTGGTATGCCTCTCTCTTCTATATAGTATACAACCAATGATAATACACCATGCACTATATTGGCCTCCTGCCTTTGATGGGACCTTTCCCATACTGTAATTCACCACTAGGTGGGAGGGGGGAGGCAACTTAACAACACTCTCATTAGCAAAGCATTGTGGGAACATGCAGCCCTCACGTGACCAGGGACTGGAGGAGAGAGGGGTCGAGGTTGGTTTTTACCCCCAACCCCCATCCCCCACCGTCCCCACCCCACCAACAGTGCTGCAAATGTATCATGCCGTGTGTTATGGTTAATGTGCAGGAGAGGCAGAACTGATGAGGTGATCTGAGACCTGTGCAGTAGAGTCTGAATTATTCTCAGCAAGGCCTCTGTGAATTTGGGGATTTTGCCCTACCTAAGTCTTTGTAGATTGCGGCCATATCATACATTCAGTTCAGCATTATGGTTATACTGAGATGCTGTTGTGCTTCTGAAGGTTTCTATGTCCACATACAATGATACACGACCATAATTATGTTTCTGATTGTTGTATACCAGTGGAATTTTGAAATATGCTATAGACAATATCATGCATAATCACCTCCACTAGACCAACTGAAGCTATTCCTATGTTTCAGAAAACCTTAAAGTAAGCTGATAGTAATATCCTATTACATTACCTCAAGACAAGATGATAGTAATATCCTATTACATAATACTGCATTAGTTTGAAATCCTGCAACATGCAGATCTGCCCCCTAGGGGAGTTGCCACACTTGTGTCAGACAGACAGACGACAATTTATAAGCAGCCGACATTTTACCAGAGACTAGCAGCACAACATGTGTACTACTAGAGGTACTTAGAGCTAAAACACTCCCCCTGGAGAATTGAGTCAATCCATTAGGGTGTGTCAAACACTACTCCTGGTTCATAGTCAGGTGCACTAAACGTCCCATTTACAAATGACACTATGTATAATGCAATTCACACAGTATACTGAACATCTGGGGTGTTGATGTGAATTTCCACGGTGTGTATAGCTCATTAGTAATTATGTTGATGAAGGAGCTATTTAGAAGAAACAGGGATTGATCTTAATGTGTTTGCACTGACACAGATACGTTAGGAATTAGGAAGTTTTAGAAAGTTTCGAAGCTCATTACGCTGTACCAAAGTACATACATCAGTTCTGACCTTATCATCGGAGGGCAATCTTTATAATGAATGATGTTTTCAGTAGTAGGTCTGCCTAATGACTTCCTGAAACAGTCAGCTAGTACCTACCATCTGTCTTCTAATTGCCCTACGGGAGTGGTCATTACCTGACAAAAGTAGATCGGTGCGCGTAGGGGGGGGGTAGAAGTAGAGTTTGACTTATTTTCAGCGTGAAATCATGTGCAGTATACCTTAGTCCAAAAGAGTTAGGTCAGGGGCTTGCACATTTTTGGAATACACTTTACCGGTAGGAGGGTGGGTAAAGCCCTAACATATCCCTCCAGAATCCACTAATCCCCATGTTGTCACATAATGCCCGCTGAAAAGCCACCTGTCCTGCTCTCGTCTAGTGAAAAGAGCCCGACATGCATTCAGATCTTCACTACAAGCTATACGTCTGAGGCCATTCATTCCTTATATATTCCAATGTCGAGGTTAATTTCTCAAGGCAATGTCACTGGACGGAAATTCTAAAATAAATCCTACTTCTCATTTATTACACCGAGTCTCCCATTTACAGCAGCTAATTAAAACTGTCAACAGAAGTCATTGGGGCTGACCACGCCTTGGAATGAACCCTGCGAGGCCATTGATGGTGATACTTCAGTTGACCTAGCTGGTGGGATCTTTCACATTAGAATGTCCAAGGTTATTCACCTCTACTTTTATGGCCAGACTCAGATCATCTGCAACTGTTGACTTAACAACCATATGGTAACTAACCTTGAGAGCACCGCATTGTCCATTGGTTTCCGACCTTCAAATACAATGAATTATTTTCAATAGCATCTAAGGAAACATGGAAAAGTACACACTCTGATCGCTAACTAACACGGAAACCTGTATTGATACAGGAGTGATGCATTTCTTTAAGTACCACCAAGAGATTTGGTACTCATGCATTTATTATGTCTTTATTCCTCCTTGAAAAGACTGAGGTGTTGGTATTCACCAGTCTCCAAGGTCAGACAAAGGATGGTGTGTACACACATGGTAAACAAATAACAACTATGGAGGCACACACAATGAGGCCTGGAGGCGTGGTGGTGGCTGTAAATTGGATACCATATTATGCTTACCCTTCAAGGGCTGCATAGTGCTCTTATATGCACCTTGCCAATGGATTGCCGTGATGCATGAATACAGCTTTGAGGAGTAACTCGCCTATACTGTATTGCAAGAATCTTGCCGACCTTGCAGTGCTGATACACTCATAACTTGGTATGATACATCAATGCAGTGCTGGCGCAATATGAGGACAAATGAAGATGATCTTTTAGGCACCATGCTGTCCTTAAAGGGTTGAGCACAGAACACCTCAATATACAAGCAATCAGCTGGAGTGTGCAGGTACGTTCTGAGTAGGATACCCAATGGGGTTGGCTGTAGTTTGATGACTTTTACAGGTGAGTAACCTTTACATCAGCATGCAGAGTAAACATTGAGACTGTTATCACTAACTGCACTAGTACTAGACCTCTCTGCCTGATTGGTATAAGGACAGATTATTATGAAAAAGAATATATATTTGATGTTGATGCTGATATTGGCATATATGTATGGAATGAGCCAACTTAGATTTGATCAGAAATGCTTAGCTAATTTGGGATATATAGAAATTTACTTTAGATGATAATACATCTTCATGAGTTCACGTACCTATTATGGTATGACACTATTTCATGAGCTTTACTCCTGCATGTTATTTTAACTTTCAAGGGAGGATATGAGAGATTTGCTGGGATTCAGGCTCTAGTTTAGCTTAGACAGCGGTGGTTTCACCTCCCCCGCCCTCCCCCCACGCTCTACATCCATACATACTGAGCACTGCAAATGAGAATCGACATTATTTGCAGTGCTTCCCCCTGGGAGTTGCAATTTACAATATTGACTTGTGAAAAGGAAGGGTGGTTGATTTATCTGCCCTTGGCACTGTCCCACATCAAAGACACTGGGCCCGTGTCCATCAAAGTGTATCAATTTCCACCAGGGCAGTCACTGGGATGGGTATAGGCGGGAGGCTGTATACTAGTATATAAAGTGTATATTATGCTAACGATTCTCGAGAATATTACGCAAAAATAATGTGCCTATAATCCACTGACATGATTTAGATTTGATTAAATTGGTTGCATCATTAATCGGATGTCTCACTTGACTGATAACCGAGTGCGAATTGAATCAGGTTGGTCTACTTGGCAATCTTTAGACTACGCATTGCTATAATTAATTTTATGATTATAACAATATTGATTGTCTGATTATAACAATATTGATATCAGTGTACCGTCAGAAGTGAGTGTAGTTGCATAGTATGATACTGTAGATTTACAGCATATACTAAGGGAATTGTAGTCATGGGCAGTAGAATACTGTTAGTTTACAGTATAAAAGGACGTATTTTGGTTTCACTGTTTACACTGTGGACCCGTGATATGTGTACTACTGTGGTTATTAGGTCTGTGTCAAAATAGTATGGTGTTAACAACACATTTTGATTTTTTTTATAAACACACGTTTTTTTGAATTATCGTGCTACATGAATGCGTTTTTGAGTTGAATTATGCTCCACGAACGTCTGAGGCTTAGAATGATGTTGGCTGTGTCCGAGCACTGTCTGACATTGGTAGCATTGATTGGGATTGTAATTAAAAGTTGTACATGGTAAGGGTGCACCCAGGGATTAATTACACACCAGTGTGTAGGAATTAGGATGAATAAGGTTAGGGATCCACTAAAGACCAAGGCCGTGACTATTGACAGTTCGAACTGTCAATAACAGAACAAAATTCCCTTATTGACAGTTCAAACTGTCAATACCAGGATATAATTCCCTTATTGACAGTTTGAACTGTCAATAAGGGAAAAACAATTCTCTTATTGACACTTCCAAAAAGGAACTGTCAATAAGAGAATAATATCCCACTATTGACAGTGTGAACTGTCAATAAGGGAATTATATCCTGGTATTGACAGTTTGAACTGGCAATTAGGGAATTTTTGTTCCGTTATTGACAGTTCGAACTGTCAATAAGCAGATTGATTTAGACTATTGACAGTTTGAACTGTCAATATTTAGCTGGCCCACCTTGGGCCAGCTATTGACAGTTCAAACTGTCAATAGTGGAAAACTTTCCTCTTATTGACAGTTCACACTGTCAATTGTGGGATATTTTTCTCTTATTGACAGTTCAAACTGTCAATAGTGGTAAATTATAGCGTTACTGACAGTTCTTGAACTGTCAATAGTGGGAATTTCCTCTCTTATTGACAGTTCCTTATCCGTCACAACCCTGAGAGTGATTTTGGTGGAAAAGTCGACTTTGGTGGAAAAGTCGATTTTGGTGGAAAAGTCGATTTTGGTGGAAAAGTCGATTTTGGTGGAAAAGTCGATTTTGGTGGAAAGTCGATTTTGGTGGAAAAGTCGATTTTGGTGGAAAAGTCGATTTCGGTGGTAAACCGTTTTTTGGGGCAGAACCAATTTTTTGGGGCAGAACCAATTTTTGGAGCAGAACCGATTTTTGGGGCAGAACCGATTTTTGGGGCAAAACCGATATCGGCTCCAAAACCGATTTTGGCTCCAAAACCGATTTTGGCTCCAAGACCGATTTTGGCTCCAAAACCGATTTTGGCTCCATGACCGATTTTGGCTCCAAAACCGACTTTGGCTCCAAAACCGACTTTGGCTCCAAAACCGATTTTGACAGATTTTGGCAACAAAACCGATTTTGGATACAAGACCGATTTTGGGTCTAAATCCGTTTTTTTGGGTCTCAAACCGATTTTGGGTCCCAAACCGATTTTGGGGGCAAATCCGATTTTGGTGAATAAAAACACTTTTGCAAAAAAAACACCATTTTTTTACTCCAATGTCAGTGGGAAGTGTCAATAAGACAAAAATATTCCACTATTGACAGTTCGGATGAGGAACTGTCAATAACAGGAATAATTTCCACTGTTGACAGTGTGAACTGTCAATAAGAGAAATATTTTCCACTATTGACAGTTTGAACTGTCAATAGCGTTTTTGAAAGACCAAAGTACCGAGAGGTGTTGTGTTTGTGGAGGAATTTCCTTTCTGAATAGCTGATGGGCGATAAGCGCAAGGTTATGAAAATCCAGTGTTGGTATTGCTGGGTGAAATTATTTTTTGTCACAAAATATTTTTCATGGAATTGTAACGGGTTGACTATAAAGTCTAACTGTTATTGTTGTATATCTATTGTATGTTGTATGATGTAAGACAACACGGTTCTATTGTGTTTAATAACTGTTTTATTCATCTAACTAGTATCGTCGGTTCGTTACATACACCGACTCCTCTAGTTCGGTTATCTATACGGTAGTGTACCGGTACCACCTTCGGTTACCGTCGGTAGTTGTTACATAAGCATTTTACATAACTAAACCTAACAGGTGGCGCTGCTAGTACGGTCACGTGGCTATGCAGCGCTGTATATAAGACGGCTACTTCTCCATTGGAAGTCAGTCAGGTTTGGGACTGTCGTGACATGACCACCCTGTGCTCACGGGCTTAACTCTATGCTATAGGGTTGCCCACTGTATTATATATCTGTTCTGATCTTGTATATCCGCTGGTTATACTTGTACTATAATACCCAAGAGTTACCTTTACAATAAAGTCGCCGTATATTAAAGTCTAATTTACCTTGTCTGGTTTTTGTACTCAAGTGTTACATACGTAGTAAGAGACCAACTACATTGGTGCCGTGACCACTTGATCGAACCGACCATTGATAGGGTATTAAATAGACTTACAGTATATGGATTACCTATACGATTTTGTCAGCTCGTTCAGCGGCAGGACTAAAACCCCTGCTGAGGAACGTGAGGAAGCCGTACAGAATGTACGCTTCTTCACAGGCAAATCCAATAGGCGGGAGAGCCGGGCAGCCTTGGAGGTGCCCGGTGACGACCTCTCCCAAGAAGCAATAGGTGATCCTATTGTGGAAGCCTTTACCAAAGGAGAGGATGGGGAGCAATCTCCAATCCCGGGACCCTTTGATATAAGCTCCAGGAGATCGTTGGACTCCCTTTCCACGAATCTTTTCTGTCCTGAGGGTCAGAAAATACCGGGTAGAGAGCCTAAAACTCTCGGCCCAGCTGCCTTCGGTTCTACACCGACGGTAGCAGATCCTTCATTGGATCCAGACACGTCGGTTTTCACTGATGGTGCCACTCCTACACCGAACGGTATGGGGGGTGGCGGGCTATCAAAGAAGACTAATGTGGCAACAGAAGCTCCTGGTAAGGGGTACCCGCCAGCAGTAGATGAGCCATCCAGTTTACCACTGGATGGGGACCTACTAGCTGCCATGGGTATCCCCACCAGGAAAACTGAGTTGCACGAGCTCGCGGAAGCCCGGAGGGAACTTGCTTCCATCAATCAAACTAGGAAGTTATTCCTAAGGGAGGTTGATGAGAAGAAAAAGTTCCTACTGGAACTCCAGAACGAGATGGCTTCCCACAAGGTGGAGGTTGACAAACTTTTGCACCAGAGGGTGTCCGGCGAATGTGAGGTTGCAAGCTTAACTTCCTTGGGAAAGGATTTGAGCACGCAGCTGCACTTAGCCAGACAGGACCTCGCAAGCTTAAGGCAAGTCAATCAGGACCTGAAGACGAAGTCGGAGAAAGTACCACCACCTTCCACGGTGGTACCTCCAGTCATACCCGTACCCAGTGTGTACACGACAGTGACACCTTCAAGTGTCCCGCCGCTAGTACACACCACGGTAACAGGTATGACACCTCAGATGGGGGCTAGCTATCTACAGACTCCGGTCTGTGGTGGCGCCTTTGGAGGCACGGCAACACCTCCAGGGTACACCCACCCATCTACTGGTTCAACGACGTTGAATCAGCAGCAGACCATGGTCTCAGTTCCAGTACCGAAACCCAGAGCTAGACAAGGCTTAACGCCTGTCCAGCGGGCTAAGTACGACAGGAACCCGGCTATTGAGAAGCTGGGGACAGACATCGTCCCGCGGGACATCGATGAACTGGATGAACGGTATGCTCCTTTCAACTTTGGGGAGATCAAACATCCTGATGCAGCCCGTCAAAAGGCCATCGATATTCCGCCTTTCACAGGGTCGCCACCCTGGAGAAAGTACAAAGTTCGGTTCAAGGCTATTGTGGAGAGCAATCGCTGGAACAATCAGCAAGCGCTGGTTGCTCTGAAGCAAGCACTCTGCAACGGGCCAGGTGAACCAGCCCTTTTGGCGTTCGAGAGAGTGAAGATCAAGACATTGAGCTCACTTGAAGAAACAGCTGAATGGGCGATTGGGAAGATTGGTGAGCATGACCCAAGGACTCAGCTGCTCAAACGTGTCCAACGCAAGGACGAGCATCTGAGATCCTACGGATTTGCTCTACAAGAACTGATATCCGAGTGTTATCAGGGATGTAGACCTGACACCCCCACTGTCATCCAGGAGTTAACCTCCAGGTTTGTCAATGGAGTCAGAGACACCAATCTCCAGGCATATCTGCGGGAGAAATGGCAGCCGGACTTATCTCTAGCTGACCTTTTTGACCATGCAGATGTGTATGACACCAAACAGGCTGTTTTTCCTAGTGGAGGAGTGTCGGCAGCTCCATCTGTAGCCCCGAAAGGAGCTCAGGTGGTAGAGGCCGCCACAAAACCACCTAAGAAAAAACAGCCCGCCTCCGAGGAGGTGGCGGCAGTAATGCCTGACAGGGACATGGAAAAGATGATTGAGGGTTTGTTGCGGAAGCACTTGGAAAAGAGCTCTGCGTCCACTTCTGATTCTGGATCTGGAAAGAGAAGGAAAAAGAAGAAAAAGGACACGAAACCTCAGCCATGTAGACGCTGTCAAAAGATGGGTCATTGGGCTAGCGAATGCAAAGCCCCTGCACCCGTCGCTGCTAAAACTGAAAAGGAGACGGAAAACTGAATGGGGCCCATCCTCTTGGCAAGGATGGCGCCCCCACAGTTAGCCATGCCTGTAAGGGATTAGTAGACGGTGTTAACTCTTCCATGAACCAAGGCCGCGCAGAGGCAGAAGGGTCTGTACAACCTGTAAGCATCTGGCAAGGCGGGGCTGGCAAGGACGAACGGAATCCGGAGGATTCTGTAGTCGCTGGCTTAGAGGAGTCTTGGTTAGAATCAATTGCCCAGAGCAGTGTGATTCAAGACTCCCCGAGCGACCCGTGTTGGGATTATCTCCTGACAAAAGGGGTTGCTATGGATGGAGGGGGAAGCCCGATGCTGACCTCTGAGTGTGTCCCTTTACGGGGACAGCGTTGGTACCTGAGTCTGGTTATTTCCGGGACGCGTGGTGAATTTTTGGTCGACACGGGTGCATCTCACACCTTGGTCGATCGTAGATTCATGGCCCGTCTTTGCAACCAGCCCGAAGCTCCGCTACTGGGAGTAAAGGCTCGGACTGCTACGGGAGATAGTATGCAGACTTATGGCAGAACTGTAAAACCTATGTTGGTTGATGGCAAGACATACTGGATATGTCCAACCATCACCGACATCACTGATGATGGCATACTGGGGATGGACTTTGCTGCTCTTTACGGGGTAACAATGAACACCGCAACGGGCCGACTTCAGATTAAACATCCTTATAAACAATCTGTACAGTGCGTTTTAAGGAATGGTTCTTCTGTGGCGTCAGTGGCACAAGACACAAAGTTGGCAGCAGGACATGTATCCGATGTCCTAGTCAGCTGCGTGGGAGTGCAGGCCAAACGGCCGGGAATGTTTGAACCAGAAGATCAAAAGCTCTCTGAGTTAGGTCTTGCTGGCTATCATACTTACCTGGCCAACGCTCGTTGGGGGGTGATACCGATTTGTAACTCGAGTAGTAGAGAAATCACTCTACGAAAGGGGACGCCTATTGGTAACACCACGCGAGCATATGGGGTAGACTCACTAACTACGGACTTTGTGGAAGTAGGTGTGGTGGCGGGAGACTCTTCCCACGAAGAGGCTCTAGCCAAATCCAACCTACCGAAACATTTAAGGTCCCTGTTGTGTGAGTCACACCTCACAACCCTAGAGAGCGAAATGGTGGCCAATGAGCTGTCGGAGTTATCTGACGCCTTTGCGCAACCAGGAGATCCTCTAGGGCGTACCAATACGGTACAACACCGGGTTGACACTGGGGACGCGCTTCCCAGTAGAATCCCCTACCGTCGGTTACCCATGGCTAAAAAAAGTGCTATGGAGGCTGAGGTAGAAAAGATGTTGGATGAAGATGTGATTCAACCTAGTGAGAGTCCATGGTCAAGTCCTGTGGTGATGGTCACCAAAAAGGATGGCTCCTGTCGATTTTGCATCGACTATAGGAAGTTGAACGGACTCACTAGGAAGAATGCATATCCTCTACCTCGGATAGATGAATGTGTGGAATCTCTGGGTGGGGCGAAATGGTTCTGTACACTAGATTTACAATCTGGTTATTGGCAGATCGGCATGGACCCCCGGGACCGAGAAAAAACCGCATTTTCTACCCATATGGGACTATTTGAGTTCAACGTCATGCCATTCGGGCTATGCAATGCCCCGGCAACCTTCGAGGCAATGATGGAAACCATGTTACGGGGTTTACTTTGGAAAAAGTGCCTAGTATACTTGGACGACATCATCGTCTTCGGTGGTTCTGTGGAGGAAACTCTACAGAACCTCCAAGCTGTGCTGAAACGCATCTTATCATATGGTCTGAAATTGAAACCTTCAAAGTGCAAGCTTTTTAGGAAGTCAGTTGAATACCTAGGTAGAATTGTTTCTGAACATGGCATCATGGCTGATCCTCATAAGATCGAAGTGGTACAGAACTGGCCTCGTCCGATGGACACGAAGGAGATACGCTCTTTCATCGGGTTTTGTTCATACTACAGAGATTTTATACCTGGATTCTCGAGAGTCGCAGCTCCCTTACAAGAGCTGATGATTGGAGAGAAGAAGGCTAAGGCTAAAATAGTCTGGTCTCCAGCCGCAGAACAGTCTTTCAGTGAGTTAAAGAGACTCTTCTTAGAAACACCTGTTTTGCACTACCCTGCACCTGTTGGTAAGTTCATCTTGGACACTGATGCTTCTAATACAAGTATTGGTGCTGCCTTGTCGCAGATCCAGGATGGGCGAGAAGTGCCGCTGGCATTTTCGTCCAACAGTCTAAGCAAAACACAACGTAACTACTGCACAACCAAGCGTGAACTCTTGGCAGTGGTGGTTTACACAAAAAAGTACAGACATTTCCTATATGGTGGGAATTATCTCGTACGGACGGATCATTCATCAATGCAGTGGCTCCTTAACTTCAAGGACGCTGAGGGGATGATGGGTAGATGGTTGAACCACCTCTCTGAGTTTGGCATGACGAATGAGCATATCATACACAGGAGTGGAGTAGATCATGTGAATGCGGACAGCTTGTCCCGCTATCCTATCCGGAACTGTCACCGTGTAGACTGCCGAGACTGTGGGTCTCACAATGCAGTGATTGCGTCTGTGGGTGCGAAAGTTCCTAACTGGACGTTAAATCACTTGAAGGATGAGCAGCTTGCAGATCCAGCTATTTCGAGGGTGTACTCCTTGAAGTTGTTGGGCCTGTCCAAGCCTGTTCGCCCCGCACTTTCGCTGGAATGTAAAGAAGTTAGACAACTGTTAGCTCAGTGGGATAATCTTTTTATACGGAACAGTGTATTGTGCCGCTGGAGGGTGCAACCTGGCAGGAAGAGAACAGCTCAGTCTGTAGTGCCTTTGTCACTCAGACTACAGTTGCTCAATTACTGTCATGGCCACCGAACTTCAGCACACTTTGGCAGACAACGGACTGAGGCAAAGATTAAGAGTAGATATTACTGGCCTGGTATGACTTTGGACATACGGCGTTGGGTGAGACAATGTCCCCAATGCTGTTTATCAAAGCCTGGACCTGGTATTGGTAAACTACCTCTAAGTCAAGAGCTATTCGGTGTTCGATTTGCCCGGATCGCTGTTGATATCATTAGTGGTTTCAACACGACCCCCCGTGGGAATACCTGTATGATGGTGGTACAGGACTACTATACCAAGTATGTCCAAGTATATCCGTTGGTAAATCATACAGCTGTTACCTGCGCAGAAGCACTTTTCGAGAATTGGATCCTCACGTGGGGAGGTCCTTTAATGCTTCACTCCGACCAGGGTCGTGAGTTTGAATCTCGACTGTGGGCAGAACTGTGTAGTAAAATACACATCTGCAAGACGCATACGAACCCCTACCGACCTCAATCGGATGGTATGGTGGAACGTTTCAATCGGACGTTGATCCAATGTCTCACGACAATGGTTAATGAGCACCGGGATGATTGGGATGAGCACGCTCGCTATATCTCCCATGCTTACAATGCTACCGAACATGCGTCGACGGGCTGTACGCCTAATATGCTCGTAATGGGTGAAGACATAGTCATGCCTAGTGACATGGTCTATGGAGTGCAGGGACACCAGCTCGAGCAACCCTGCACAGTGATGTTTGTTGAGTCACTTCGACAATCATTACGCGAGTCCTATGGAGTAGTAAGGGACAACTTGGAAAAATCTGCTAGTTTGCAGAAGGTGGGCTATGACACGGGCCTTAAACTCCGCCAATTCAAGGTGGGGGATAAGGTCGCGAGATTTAGCACACCAAATTCCAAAGTCAAGACCCTGTACTCCTGGGATGGTCCGCATACGGTTACTATGGTGGTTAGTGAAACTACTGTAGTAATACGGTTGCAAAAAGGGACTCTCACTAAATCACATGTGGCTAGACTCCGACCTTGGTATGGAGTTCCATATATAGATGACGGTGAAGATTCCCTCGGTGCTGGTCGAGTACCAGCACCAACCGACCCTGCGCTACCGAAGATACCGAAGGCAGGACCAACGGTCATACCGTCGGTACCGACGGTAGCGCGCCGAAGGGGTCGTCCTAGGAAATTACCGATTGAACCACAGTCGTGTGTTACCAAGCCCAAGCGCGGTAGGCCTCGTAAAAAAGGGTCAGCTGTGCGTAAAGGACTAACCGTAGGCACCGGTAAACAAAGCAAGGTGATACCTCCGGTGTCATCATTGCTGGACATACCGGTACAAGGTCTACGGAGGAGCACACGTGTCAGAGAGCGAGATAAAATTGTGTAAACATTTTTTTCTTACCTTGTTGACGACATTTAGCTGCTGGCTTGATTAAATTTCCCTGGACAGTTCCGTACTGGGCCGGTGGTCATTGGCCCGGTACTCGATCACCAAAACACAACGAGAAGAGACGGGTTATCCGGTGTGGTTATCCGTTGGAGGTAGAAAAGCACGTGTTCAGGGCGGGTGGCTGGCTTTGCCGATTAGTTCTAAGTATGGGATTAGTTTTGACCACATATTGCTTAGTAACACGCTGCTGTGTATATCCTCTAATGCCGGTATATCATTCCCGGGTTTTCCGGTGGCTCCGCCACGAAAATTGTAAACAACAGTCAGAGTTCCCACCGTCGGATATGCCAGACGTGGGAAGGGCGCTGCCCGCGTCACCTGATCGATTTCTCCCGCCAAATGAGCCGTGAGAAATTGGGTCACCTCGGCGCGTCTTCGAGACGCGACCCCTGATTGGCTGAGAAGCCGGTCAAGGGGCGGGGTCACGGGGGACGGGTGGGGTATATAAGCCCCACAGGCGGCCAGGCTTCTTCAGATCAACACGTTTGCCCGTAGGGTAGCGTGTTGATCAGTGGTGCCTAGGTCTGCCCGGCAGTACCTACACTGTTGTTTTACTTGCTGTGCTACTAAAGGCTCGGGTGAGTGAACCGTGAGGTTCACCTACGCCTGAGCTAACAGTATGGCAGCCCGTGTAGATGGCACATGCACGGCCCCGAAGAAGGCTGAGGCCTCCGACGGGGATGACCGAGTTCTCGAGTCTGACACGGAAATGGACACTACCGGTGCTCCAACCGTCGGTCAAGGCTCGGCTTCGGTACCAGCTGAACCTAACCCTGAGGGGTCGGGTGATGTTGTTCCGAAAACAGAACCTGGTCTGGGTGGTAGTAATACCAACCAGGAGGAGAACCCTGCAGGGGGATCTTCTCCGAAACCCGCCGGTGTATTGGCACAAGAACCGACGGTCCCTGATGGTGATTCATCAGACGGGTCCACGGTTCGTGCTAAGACCAAACGGAAGCGGAAGCGTAAGAGGAGGATTACATCTTCCCCTGAAACTCCTGCTACCGAAGAGGTCGCACCGACTGAGGCAGATAGGCTCAAAGCTGTTGCTGATAGAGTGTCCAAGGCGGAAGCCGAGGGATGGTCTGTTGCAGAGAGCAGAGCCAATCGCCGCCTCCGCGCCAAGGCAGCGCATGTTCGTCTAAACCTGTGTCTCCGTGATGATGACCGGAAGAACCTGAGCCTTTCTGATTTACTTCAGGAAAATGGCAAAATGGCTCTTCCTGCACCTCACACGACCGAGGGTTCAGACGACGAAGACTGGTTGACAGGTGATTCCCACCCCATTGACTGGTACCTCGTGTACCTCAGGGCAGTGTTGGAAGGGAATAAACCTAACATCCATAGGTCATGCCGTCCCAAGCTGAAATATGCTTGGAAGAACTACGTGCCAGGGGATCCCTGCCCGTATGTTCGCTGTCAGCGCCTGAAGGGGGCTTCGACAGCTGCAAAACGGTGGCCGAACCTGTTCAAGTTCGCCCGTCATTTAGTAGAGAAGCACATGAATGTGCGTCCCTACTTGTACTGTGTGAGTGGGAGTACTAGTACTTCCTGCCCTGAGTACAGTGACGGGGAGCTATTCCGTTGCCAACGGAGGGCTGGTTTGGTAAGGCATCTTTGCGACAATAAGGGCGTTCACAAGCGCACTATTAGTCGTGGAGTTGAGGCTGCACTGAAGGTTTGGGGGTGCCACAAACGTGTAGGGAATCTACAGTATAAGTGGCGAACCAACAAACTTAAACAGTGGAATTACCTCACGGAGGCTGACTGGGAGAGATTGTGTAAGGGCGCCAAGTGCGAACAAACCGATCTCGGGCCAGAAACAGAAACTCCGATGCCCACTGTCAGAAAGGATACCCCTCCTAAGAAGAAGAAAGATCTGAAAAGGGGCCGCCAGTCATCCAAAGATGATACCAAAGGTGGACGTGACCGTTCCCGCAGTGAACCTGCGAAGAAACGTGTCGCCACCGCCACGGTAACATCTGAGGTCGACCGTAGCCAAACCGTCGGTACCGTCACGGTATCTTCGGTTGCATTGCCCTCGGTTGCTGATCAACTGCCCAGGCAGGAGAGACAGAAACTGGGTGATGCACTGGCTATTGTTCAGAACTCATTGGGTGACGAGCAGGCGGGTCAGGTTGCTGCTGACTATGTCAAGCAGTACAAGTGGAGCCAGAAGCAAAAGAAAGCTTCAGCTCCACAGGAGAGTATCTCACCTATCAGTGACGCTGAACAGGTAGAGGTACAACAGCCGGATGGGGCGTCAGCCCAGCCGACTGCTCCACCCCAGCACGGAGCAACCTCTGACCCCGCAAGGGATGACGAGGTGACTCCAGTACCTGAGCACAGGGCTGTTGACGAAGGGCTAGCAGGGTTACCTGTGTTGCCTGGAGACGGTCCTGCTTTTGACACTGGATTCTCTGACACTCTAGTCCCCGGATTTGAGTGCTACAGAGCTAAGATGGCTGAAAACGCAAGTAAGCTACTCCAGTTTCAGGTTTCTTTCTTGGAGAAGTCCTACTTTGAGCAGTACAAGTTGCTCAGAGAACAGGCTATCCGGGAAGGGAAAGCTTGGGTTGCTGAACGCACCAGAGTCCTTGCCGAGCGTGAGGCGAGTCTGGAGCAAGATCATGCCCTCTGGAGGGCTACGATCGAACAGCTTGAATCAAGGTTGACAACTTGTGACGCCAAGTTCTTCCGGCAGTTCGGGCTAAAGCTGACAGAGTGGGAGAGAACTGGTTTTCCAGATCTCCAGTCCAGGTTGGGGCTTGCCGCAAGGCCTGCTCCTCCTGTGACCCCGGTACTGTCAGTACACCCACCTAGGTATGAGATGCCATTTTCTTTCATGGCACAATCTACCCGGGTGGTCAGTGGCGGGGAGCCTACTGCGGCGCCGAGTACCCTCTCGGTAGCCCCAGGTGGAGCCCTTCCTCTCCAGGTGGAGGCTGCTGTGGTTTACACCACGGAGGCCCCTCCTGGAGGAAGTCCTGATGGGGAAGGAAAGCCATCCGGCGGTGTCCCTATGGACACCTAAGGATGGTCCCCTGTCAGGCCCTCTGGGGTGCACTGTTCCGCCCCTCGGAGGTAAAACTAAACCATCGACGCAGCTACACGCCCCTGGACAACCGAAGCAGACCGACGGTGCTGTCGTGACTTAACCTAGTCACTACTGCCACCACACTGGAAGCAGCCTGATGTCTTCAACCGTGGTTTACTACTAAGCCACAACCGTCGGTGCTCTACTACTGTCCAGGGCTCCTGATCCTGTGGTCACATTCTACTATTGTGACCTATGAACTATTATATGGATCATCCTCCTGTGATAATTATTTATAGGGAGGCACGGACCTACCTTTTTATATTTATATTTCACAAGAGATGGAAGTACTATACCGGTACTGGACTCTATCCATCTCTACCACCATAAACTGCTAGGTACTGGAGTACCGCCCCTAATAAGGATGACGATCTATCCCACCTTATTTAGGATACGCTAATATGGATTTTTATATATAAACTTTTCTACGCCAAAGGAAGTGGGAACTGCTATAGTTCCAATTATAAAACTTTTCTTCGCCAAAGGAAGTGAGAGCTATTATAGTTCTATTATTTATATATAAGGACACTAACTCCACACGGATTCGCACCATTGCTGAATGAAGTAGGTGATGTGTTGAGTTTCCAAGGTGGTTATTTGGTGCCTTTACTTTTAACTGATACTAGTCTAGGACTATCAGTTGGACAGTTTTTATATCATGTGCCTACGGGACTATGGTTTGATACCAAAGACTATATTGTTGATATAAACTGTTATATACATGTTAACCTGGTTGTTCATGTATGTATGCCTGTTGTTACTATGAGTAGAAATGTTACTTGTTGATAAATAGATATACGTGGTATATAATGTATCCAAGAGGTATTATTATTATAAAACCAACCCTTCCTACATTCTAAAGGGGGGTAGTGTAACGGGTTGACTATAAAGTCTAACTGTTATTGTTGTATATCTATTGTATGTTGTATGATGTAAGACAACACGGTTCTATTGTGTTTAATAACTGTTTTATTCATCTAACTAGTATCGTCGGTTCGTTACATACACCGACTCCTCTAGTTCGGTTATCTATACGGTAGTGTACCGGTACCACCTTCGGTTACCGTCGGTAGTTGTTACATAAGCATTTTACATAACTAAACCTAACAGGTGGCGCTGCTAGTACGGTCACGTGGCTATGCAGCGCTGTATATAAGACGGCTACTTCTCCATTGGAAGTCAGTCAGGTTTGGGACTGTCGTGACATGACCACCCTGTGCTCACGGGCTTAACTCTATGCTATAGGGTTGCCCACTGTATTATATATCTGTTCTGATCTTGTATATCCGCTGGTTATACTTGTACTATAATACCCAAGAGTTACCTTTACAATAAAGTCGCCGTATATTAAAGTCTAATTTACCTTGTCTGGTTTTTGTACTCAAGTGTTACATACGTAGTAAGAGACCAACTACAGAATCCTTAGGAGCCCGAACTACAAATTTAGTGTCATGACAACCTTTTTTTTACACCTTGTGTGCGCCATAAGGGGAGGGGGCGGATCCCCCGACCCCCCCCCCCCCTCCCCTTGGATTGATTCCAGTCAACGAGGCATATGACAAGACCATTTGATCATTCGCACACCAGCATATCAGATGATAAAGATGAAGTAAAGTGTTATTTCTACCCACAAAACTGTGAGACCAAGCGCCTCACACGTCCAGTGACATTGGACGTCTAGCTCTGCGTGTTTGTGTTGTTTTAGTCGGTCGCCATGGTTCTAAAGTGGCACTCAGCAAAGACCCACTTAGTGTTTACATGCACCACACTACAATACACTCCCACGCCAATATTTAAGTTTCTGCCATGTTTTGCTAGGGTGAACAAATTAAACTTTATTTTCTTTTCACATTTTAGTTTGCAATATCGAAATTGCATTTCATAGGGATTACCATGATAAAGTGGTGGGTGATGTTGTTGCATGATTATTCAAAGTAAAGGATAGCCACATGCTCATTTTCACTCTATTTGGTAGTCGTCTTCTTTTGACGCCGAATATTGATAGAAATAAAGAAAATAAAGATTCAGAGGAGGGCAAAATGTCAATCCCATATATTATATACTTATTGCGTATATCTGACAATATTCCCTATAATATTTGACAGAGCATGGAAACAACATCAAAGCATTGGTAAATGATAATTCATTCAGATAAAATAATATTTTCAACCAAACAATGATTTATGATACAGGTCATCTGTTGCTCTTCTGTCTATGCTAACTATTTAAGTAGACTTTGATGGATAAATAATGTGGGGTAGATGATTGGAATGCTGCCTATATCCTCATGTTACACATATAGACACAATGTCATGAATAGCTCATGTCATAAGACAGACACAATGACATAGGTAGCTCATGTCATACATATAGACACAATGACATAGGTAGCTCATGTCATACAGACAAATGCTCATGTCATACATATAGATCCAGTGACATGGGTAGCTCATGTCATACAGACACATCGACATGAGAAGCATAATGTTCTACTCATACAGGAACTATAAAGGAGGGGGAGGAGGAGGCCATTCCCATGCCTGCCATCATAAATATGCAGCCATACTGAGCACCTGTCCATCTTCCCACACACGAGCACATCTGTAACTGCTCAGTGCTGCCTCATTGTGGGCAGCTCCGAGCTGCTCATTAACCTCTCTATAAAACAACACTGGAGCCATCCCAAATTAAAGGCGGCTTGTGATGGAGACCTCCAGTGGCCTGTGATCTGTCTTGATTAGTAGGACTCACCCTCCTCAGCTGAAACTCTAATAAGCCATTATTAGATTAACTCCTCCTCCAGTGCCTGTAGGATTACCCTCACCTGGAGGGGTTAAGAGGCATAGTGGTGGCATTAAGGCTGTATACGGCTAATTACTCTACACTCTGTTTTCTAAATGTCAAAGCACCCTTGTGGGTTCTCTCAGTGGCTCATTAGCTTAATTTCAAGGTGGTGTTTATTTGGTGGAAGAATCAATATTTAGTATCCAAGTGGTTCTTTGGGGAGGAGTTTGCTGCGGTGAGTAGAGAGGAATGGAATAGGGCGATTATAAGCCAAGTGGGGCTTTGACCATTGATTCATGGCAGGCTTGAGAACAATTAGTTGATTTTTATTAGTTAATAATTGGGTTCTGGGTGGTGGAAAAAGGGCTGTGATTTAATCACAGGGCTTCTCTCTGGGAGCTTATCGATTATCGTAATGCTCCATCAATACCCCAATGTAACCCATTGAGCAGTGATTCATCTAAGAATGGGAGTACCTAGCTGGATCTGTGTGAGGGTTAGGTTAATTATATTAAAATTAAAATTGATGTGAACTCAAAAGTATTCCTCCTTCATCAGACCATTCATGAAAGGGCTGTACATTGCAACTGTTGTACCAAGGTCACTATAGTAAGGGTATTGCTCAATCTGATAATAATTATGGTCATCCACTATCTACACGTTGAGTTTACAAGATTTAAGCGTTGGTTAACATTTTTATGCATGACAGCCCATATGCACGCTTATGTTGGTATTGTATAGAAGAATTAGTGTTTGAGCCCCTTTTAATTCTGATTAGGTGGCTAGACTCCTGTGCTGCTCAAGGTTAGCTCAAGGTTAGCAGTGTGGGGTTTCCTACGACACGGATTAGTAAAGTTGATAGTGTTGATAACCAATGAACCACTGATCTTCCACAGATGACAATTACCCCGAATGTGTGTAATTATATGCATCCTCTGTGAATCTGAGGTAGGGCCTATCCGTTAAAGCATAGATAGTATATGCAGATAGGACAATCCTGATCATCCTATAGTACTACATAATATGGTCTAGAGAGCTGTGTCAATGCGATTATAGAACAGGCTACAGCTGCCTACCATATCGGGCTCCTAACCTACTTATAATGGCTGTAACATAGTGCTGCACAATAGCAGCATGATCGGCTCCGTGTGGTTACTATCATGTAACCCCAGTGCTAGGTATAACAATATAGTATAGAGGACCACATGCCCTATTTATCTCTATAACTATACCACACTATATGCCCACAAGCCAGCTGCACACCTCTATTTACCACTTCCTAACTCCCCACATTGCAGAAGCCATACCATGGAGAACAGCCCTTCAGCTACATTCCCATACCACAGCCTCCCCTCTCCAGGCTGTTAATTGACATAGATGAGCAGAAGGGGGGTGAAGTATTTAGGAAGTAGCTGAGGAGTAGGTGGATCAATACTGTACCCCGCCTGGGAAGTGTCCGGCCTGATAGCCCGTCACATGGCAACTCACCCGTGAGGCCAATGAGCACCTCTGAGCAAATGGGCGTAACACTGAGCAGCTCATGGTATAGGCTGTATCCATCACTCAAGGTTAGCAGTGTGGGGTTTCCTCAGTCAATCTGGGGCATGAGGATTGTGTAGGTTGTATTGGCCGATTTAGTTTCCTAGAAATATAGCTGTAACTATTGTCACATTGGTGAAGATTGATTTAATGTAGGATGGCAAATATGTTGTAACATTATGGCAAAGCGTTACATCTGACAGCCTTTAGTAACATGCGGGCTAATTGAATAGTAAGCCTTAGTTATGATGTTTTGAAGCAGACATTTACGATGCACGTTAAAATTTATGTTGAAATCACAAAACAAAGATAAGAATTTATCATGGAATGTGGCAAATGCAAAAGGTACTTTTATCTTTACAAGATTTATCTGTTACAGACCCAGTTTCATTTGTGGCTAAAATCATATAGCATGTTATATGCACTGTGGTTGGTACTCCACCATCATTAAAAGACTGGGACTGCTCAGGACTTCAATAACTATTCTCTATGTTTGCCACCACTGCCAAGCCTTTGAGAACTGCCTTTTCAAGTCAGAACATCTAAGAGACCACCTCACAGAGCAGCTCCAACAGCCATCTGCTCAGTGAGTGAGCAGGTGGTTTCCGGTTGATTGACCAGGCAGACTAGTGCCCAGCAGTGGCGGGGAGCCGACGGGCAATTGAGCCTACTGGCTGTTTTCTGAGTCGCTCCTGTGATAGATCATAGAGCGACTCACATGGTTTCCCTCCCTGCTAGCCCCATTACCGATTCCTTTCGACTTGGTCTTTCCAGGGATTTGAGTCTGTATCAACCCCCAGAGGGCTCATAGTATCATAGAATTCCCTACAGTGTGTGTGATGCAAGTGTCGCCTATAGTAACCGCTGCCTCACACAGCCACCAGCAATCACTCCCCAGGATTGCATTTAATGGGATATAGCATGTTGAGCTACTTATTGAAGTAGAATAATACTCATTGAAGTGGTAAATAATAATCAAATGATCAGTTATCAGAGGTGAGGTTTTATAATTTTAGACCACTCATTCGATTCACTTGAATTCTGATAATGCTTCTTAAATCTCCTTTGTCACACAGTTCTCTGGATTTTCTTTCCTTTCCTTTTCTGTCTGAGGCCCTTGTTGGTCCATATAACATGTACCTCTATGACCCATACACACATTCCCCCTTACATTCCCCTTCAGGTTACAATCCTTAGAATTTCCATCTTTAGAACCATCCTGTCTCTGATACTTACATATCTGGATGTATGGTGTTCCTTTCCCATCGAAGTCATACAGAATTATTTCATCTACATATCAGCTGCCCCTTTAATAGTGCCTGAGAACAGAACACCTTTTTGTCACTAAAACCTGGTTCGTTTCTATCATCCCTGTATTCCGCCGTCAGTCTTTTCAACTATCCACCTGTCTTTCAATGCTAACATTCCCACAACCCTATTCCATTCAGTGCATTTTCTACAACTTCTTTATTCTTCTTTTACCAAAGTGTTTGTTCCTCTGCCGTTTGTACCCCATATCTTAAGAAACAGATAAATGAAATCGTCCACTGCTTTGGACAAGCCCTTGATGAATCTTTGGTTCTTTAGATCTAAAGCAGTTCTTCTTGATGTATTGCCTGACAGACATCACATGAAAGCTGGGTGTTTTATGAAGCCAACCAGATTCATTGGCAGTTCAACTGGGAGTCGTAAGCTGAAATAGTTTGTCCTGTTTAATTCAAGGTATGAGCTGTACTAAAACAACACCTGGAATGAATTAAAAGGTACTTCTTCCAAGGAAGAGGAATATGTGACAAAACGTGGGAAAACGTGACATTAGGGGAAAACACCCTTTTTTAAGTTCATGTCTTCAGATAGGATTTGATGCTTCAAGCATCAAAATATTTTAAAATAGTTGCTGAGAAATGATATCTCAAACATGGGATGGTAGGGACCTGTAAGAATTAAGAATAGACTGCAATTCAATCACATATCAATCTATTTTCAAATAATTCAAATAATCCAATCATGTAAATCATAATTATTAGAAATTAAATCAATAAATGCATATTATTGTACATAGATTTGGATCTGGTAGGAATATTGGCATTCTGTTTTCAGTTCTGAAATCCTCATGGATGGGGCAATTGGATAGGGATAATTTTTATTCCAAAAGAATGAACTGATAGTTGACATGGCAACCAAATCTCAACAAATGGGCTAAAAATGGCTAGAAACGTTCTTTTTACATTCCAAATAAGACCAATTTAGAATGAAAATAGAATTTTGATAATAGCTTCAAAAGATCCCTCGGGAAAAGTTAGTCTAAGATCTTTTTCTCTTAAGTATTTACATTTTTAGCTATATCTCCTGAAATATCATGTTTAGATCATTTATGGCTATTCCCCCCAATATTACGATTTCCCAAGTTTCGTCACATATATCAATAGAACTAGAAGTCACTGCTAAGAATAGGAAAAGTGCAATACACTTTAAATTGCCTGTGTAGTGCATTGTGTGTATAGACGAGCATATCAAGTGCATCCAAATAAACAAGGATGTGATCTGCAATAATTAACAATAGACAGACAGTCTAATCATACTTAAGGCACACCTTTATATCAAAATATCTACCTGAATTGTATTGGCACATAGTAAGCCTCACCATTATCAATGCCTCATTGTAATTGACTCTGTTTAAAGTGCAGACACTGGTTATTCCCTCTTCCCCTTCAAGATAAATGGATTCTACCCTTTTAATCAGCTCCACAAAATAGAGATTTCATTTCAACGGGTTCCCCCTTGATGGTCCATTTAATTCCGCATTTGATACTGATTCCTTGCGCTCAACATGTAATTAGCGCCAATAACATGAAAGGTCGGGAACTGCATTTGAGAGGTGTATTCTCCAGCGGGAATGCAGCAATTAAAACCGACGTGATGGAATTGCTTCATCTTCATTAGGGACGGTGCAATTCTGTAATGTGTTGACTCAACACTCTGAGAGATCGTCCCTTCACAATTAATCCTGATGCGTATTTTTTCGGTTCTCCTCTAATTGCAAGTAGCATGCAAATAAACACTCCTTCTGTCTTCTATTATTGGTGTACATACTGATTTATAGGCTATTGTTTCTTGAAGGGATCAATGATTATCCTCGAGAAAAGCTAACTTCATACAGGCAATACTTTATCGTATAGATAACAATGATATACTTAATTGGAGACGCAGCTTCTAGTACACTGTAAAGCTACGGGCTCCTTGGGTCATTCCCAGTGGGCACACAATTCAGTTCAACATTGAATCAATGTTGAATCAACATTGAATCAACATTGACAACCAGATATTAATGTTGATTCAATGTTCTGTGCCCACTGGGTTTAAACCCAATTACCAAGTCCTGGACAATACCAAAGGTTGCCAAAAAAACGGATTGTGAAGGTCTACCAAATCATACCCCTAAACATTGTGTTTGATTGGTTGCTTTTAAACTATGACTGAATACTATGTTAAAGCCACAGAGGACCAATGTATGGATGACGGCGTCTCCACAGTACCTCCTACGTTATGCTCTTGCTTTATGTGGGTACTATATACAGGTGATCAATACTAAGAGGTGCATGTCCTTCAACGTAAATACCCTGATCCAACCTTGACACCTCCCACTGGATCCCTACCATTATTCAATCCCTGCTCTATATCGTCTCACCAAGTGTATCGAATGTGTCTTCTAAGGGACAACCTTTGCCAGTAATTATACCATTACATCACCATTACATCATACCATGTGGAGTTGGCCACTTGATCGATATAATTCATTTCTATCTTCCTTGGGTACGTCACCCTAGAGGGTTAATGCATATAGCTACGTCATTGACACTGGGCAATCTCCATAAGCCATTGTGGTCTGCTAGCTTAGACCTAGAGTCAGAAAAGTGATTGGACCCATGTATGTATCTAATATAGAGCATGCTCTCTGTGTAGTATGACAATATCCAAAGGACCTGTACTGGTGCAGCTATAACCCGGTGTCAGGCAGAGACACAATGTCTATAGGGACATCCTCTGATATGGGATATGCCAGACTGTAAGGGGAAGGTCCCATGCAGCTATGGAGGTACTGCCATAATAATGTGCTCCCAGGGCTCCTTTTACAAGATGCAAATCCTTGTTTACCGTGTTACCGGGTAATTTCCTCCTGCTGACAGCTTAGGTGAAAGGTCTGATGCATTTGTTATGCATTTGTATGTATCAAAACCCCTTTCTGCATATTGGTGATGAAAAGTGATTAATAGACTCTCTGCTTTACAAACCTTTATTCAGAAATTTTATCTCTTATTGACACTATAACTATGAGCTTATAAATTATTAAACCTGCACCCTAAATTGGTAAAAGGTGAGATCGTTGCTGCTGAGAAAATAGAAAATAATTCAGATCATGGCAAATGCCATTTTTGACTAATTAATGAACCGATCGAGCTGTTGCCATCAGAAACCAGAATATGTCATTGATGTTCTTAGAGATTGACTTTGTACATTCACCTACATCCATGGTTAGAATATAAAGTTTCGCCAAAGAATTTAGGTCTAAATACCCCCCCCCCCCCCCCATTGCCCTCATAATCTGATACTGTTGTTTTATCGGTCTAGTAACCTCTAGATATTTTGTAGGTGTGAGTGGGTACACTTGGCCTCCCTCTGGTTTCATTGATTTATCTTAATGCTGAAATATGCATTAGTGACATACTGCCTGTCATCATGGTGACAAACAGTGGAACACTTGGGACATTTAACATGTGAATATAATCGGATAAATGTCCTTTAGCAATGCCATACACTCTTCCATCCTGCTTTCCTATCTCTGCCTCGCTCTGCAAGCTGCCACCCATAATGTTGTATCACAATAAAGGAGTGGACGTTTTTAGACAAAAGATCCCCAGGCGAGCTGAAATTGAGTGCGGCCGACCCCTTTGAACTATAGTAAAACACTGTCTTTTATTCTTTTTTTTATTCTTTTTTTTTTAACTTAATAAGGTTCCAAATCTTTTTGGTCCCTCCTTCAAGGGGTCCAAAATAGTATTATGAACTTTAATTAGGGTAATAGCAAGATCCAGGATCGAAACTCTATATGATAATTCAAACTTTTCGGCCAGATGATTCCCCACTATATATGTCGCTGTTGTACATTGTTACAAGAGAATGATTGTGGGATGACGTTATTCTGAAAATCGCTATAGCGCATTTTCACAGTGAGTCCTTAATAAAAGAATCTGCTTCTATACGACCTTGCACACCAGCGCGTTATCCTGCCTTCTGCACAGGAAGAGGCCGAATATTGACTTTATGTTGGCTTTAGCATTAAGACATTAGCATTTAGAGTCATTTTGTGCCTATACTTAATACCTAGGAGTCCCACGTTTACTGTGCAAAGAGGAGGCACTGATGAGCTTAGGGGGCCTTATTTGCTCACCCTACACCAGTACACAGAGACAAAGAACTGAGCTACATTAACAAACAGTAATGGCCTCATGGCAAAACGTCCATTTTCTATAGGTCCCTCTGGACTTATCCCGTTAGAATAGATACAAGTGCTTTAGCCTTGTTTTGGTCATGCACTGAGCCAATGGGGATTGAGGCATATAATCAGCAGACAATAGGACTCCCAAGCCCCATTGGAGCAAAACACAGGCTCTTGTGAGAAGCCATGCAGTAGCTAAATGGACTAAATCTGATTACCTCTCAGCTAACATGATGAGTGAGCTAGGTGAGGGCTCATTATCACGCATCATTATCACCTTCAGAAGAATCACCTTATGGAGTAATGCAGATGAAATTGATTTTTTCCAAGTGATATCCTGGTTGTGCGGACTGGAAAGTTATGTTAAAGTTGGAATTTTTTTCGAATAGGGGGCAATTACTTTTTTACCCCTATACTCTGTATTCATGAGTAGCTCATGTGTTATTGTGATCAGGTGACGGTAGCTCTATAAATGTGAATATCTAAGTGTCATATAACTGAAACACAATCACAATTCACATTCATACCAAAGTATCCATCCACTCACAATAGTTATAATGGAATATACAATGGCCTTATAGGTCCTATCTTGATATGTATGGGAATTGCGAATGGGATTCTGACACCATCAAGGGAATAAAAGTATTGACCAATAACATAGCATTCACGTAAGCCCAACAACTATTGTATCAGAGTAGACAACATATTATACTATAGCAATAGTATCATTTCAGAATTGCTCTTTTATCTACTGTTTATTGCTATTTATGACCTACTGAGTAGAATCCTATGGATGTTTCAATCTCCATCTGACTAGAACCGCAAACTGTTGTCCATGGTAAAACAGGATGCCCACTTATAAACACACTATTCAGACATAACCTATGGGCGTGGTGTATAGAACAGCGTCGTCACATCATCAAAGTTTCAGTGGGCAAAAACTGCTTACTACTCCTCGCCCCTACCTATCTCCCATACAGAACCGTCCAGACCGATCCTCTGCCCATGCCTTATCCAAGAGCCACCCCCAGCCCCACACACAAAAAAGTAAAGGTGTCAACTGTGTCTCCCACGTGGCTCTGGTAAAATAGAAAGTCAAACTGCTAGTGACTCTGCTTATATGAAGAGTCTGTATGATCAGCGTCAACTCAAATTGACTCTGTACTATCAGAGTCAACTCAAGTTGACCCTGCATATAAGCTGAGTCATTAGCAGTTTGACTCTCTAGTTTACCAGAGCCACGTGGGAGACACAGTTGACGCCTGTACTTTTCTGTGTGCATCACCCACCACTCCCCACCTTGGCCACCCCCCCCCCTGGGGAGCCAACTTATTCCTCACCTATCTCACCTGGAACAAACCACCATTTCCTTACAACACCTTGGGTGACATCTTCCAAATGCTCCTCCACCCTGGTAGTCAGTCCCAAGTGATGTTTTGGTAACACCTGGTAGGAGTCAAGCATCAGCAGATGTAACGGCTCAGGGGGACACCCCCCATGTGTTATTGATGGTGTAGTGATGGGTGAGGGGAGGTGCTGGTGGTGGTCTCCGGGTGTGGGCGATGGCGGCCGGTAAGGGAGTGATCATTTTTTAACAACAGTGGGGGGGGGGGGGGCAGTGGGTTTTCGCGTGCCCCCCTCCTTACGGGTCGGAAACGGGTGCGCGCGCAGGCCCTTTGAAGCATAGTATCACGCAGGCTTTTTGGCCCAAAACAGGTTAAATTTTGTTGACCCCCAAGAGGGGTCCAAATCTTTTACACCCCCTTGTCAAGGGGTCCAAATTACCCCCACCCCTGTGAGGCCCCTATCCCTCAAAATTGGTCTATTTGAGGGATAGGGACCAGGTGAAGTCCCTATATGCCAAACAGCCCCTATCCCTCAAATCGGTTTGAGACATAGGGCCCATGTGAAGTCCCAAAGCCACAAATATTTTTTCCATGTCCCTATCCCTCAAAATGGTCTGAAAACAATTTGAAACATAGGGCCTATGTGAAGTCCCTAAGGCTCAAGATGCGGCTTTTCAAGCCTTCTTCATTGTGTTATTAGGGCGGGCTGATTCTCTACCCCCAGCGGGAAGTTGAGGATTCAGGGGGAGGGGAATGTTGAAGTTTAGGTTAAAATAAGGGTTGGATCCCAGTAAACAAAAAACGTCATACAACATCCGGCCTTCCAGATTATTATTCACCCTATGACAACCAGTTGTCATAGGGTCCATTGGTCACCCAAGTGTATTTAGTGTAGCCATTTTGAGTATCCAAACTGTCCACACTCAGAGAGCCCAAACTTGGCTGTGGTGAGCAGCTAAGCATAAGGGGAACTCTGAGTGTATACTTTGGATGGTATGTATACACCAAGATGAGGACATGGGGCTTGGTTTTAATTAGTGGGATGACCCCTCCTGTTTATCTTACAGGTCAGACACTGGAGAGGGGGTGTGGTCAGAGGGGAGGGGGGGTTGTGGTCAGGGGGTGTGATGCATGGGGGGCTTCAATGGATAAGGCCACAGTCTAACAAGTCTCTAGAATTAAGACAGTTGAGAAAAGTATAGTTGAGAAAAAAGCTGTTTTTGTCTTTATTCAAATTCTAGGACTGGAGCAAGTTTAGCTCACATATAGATCCCGGAAGGCCCCCTTTACTTATTGTGAAGCCTATTTCCTTGCTGCAGAAGCAAGAAATAGTCATATAAATTACTACAAAGGTTTTTGATGGATAGGGCTTTTGATACTTAGGGATTGTTTGTAGGATAGGGGCCTGACATGTCCCTATCCCTCAAATGGCCCCTATCCTACAAATATTTGTGAGATAGGGGCTGTTTAAATGTGGTCCCTATGTCTCAAAATTTTGTGGGATAGGGGCTTTTTGCTATATAGGGACCTGAGGTGGGCCCTAAGTCTCAAACGGCCCCTATCTTACAAATATTTGAGGGATAGGGGCCTTTTGAGGGATAGGGGCCTCACAACCCCGCCTGTTGATTAAACAAGAAAAATGTGGCTTTGACCACGGTCGGGTTTGCTGGCGCACCCGACCGTGGTCAAAGCCACATTTTTCTTGCATCTGCCACGTCGCAACACAGTGTCCTGACATGATGTTATCCTCAGCTATATCCTAAATCATGATGAGTAATTAATTGATAAGCAAACATATACTTTATTTAAACTTCAAGTTAACCTGAACTAGATTGCAGCTGGTTCTGTTCATTGACAATGTAATTATATAAAAAAAACATGGGGGAAGGGGACTAGTGCATTAGACTAGGGAGGCCGCCATGTTGCAATGCAATGTGGTTAGGTTAGGGTAAATTTCTTATCAACATAGGGAATTGGCTTGATAAAGATAAAGGGGTTTAGCCACCGACTACCGAGACGGGACCATGATATGATAGTCCCATATGGGCCTACTATAGGTCCCTAGCCTTATAGGCCTAATTCTATAGGGCTGGGGTATGTATCCTAAACGCACTTGAAGCATATATAGGCCTAACACATGTAGGATAATCTGGTCATAGGGACACTGTAACCCCAAATGAAATGGTTAGGACCTAGGCCTATATGTAGGGCCGAGTAATTTATTACCAGCTGGGGGGGGGGGGCTTGCATGGCGGGGGTCATTATGAAGAACAGGCCCTGATGGCAAAACTTGAAAAGCCTCCAAGCTGGGGGAGGGTAGTCTGGGGCCCTTCTTCTCTACTCCCGTGGCCCCCCCAGGCCCCCCCCTCCCCTAGTCACGGCTTGAGACTGTGTGCTCAACACTACGACGCCTACGTAGCCTCCTAGGGGAGGGGGGGCCTGGGGGGGCCTGGGGGGGGCATTTCTCAAAATATCCGAACTAAGCCTAGTATATGGCTTTGACCACGGTCGGGTTTGTTGGGTAGGCCAACTCGTGAACAGGTCACAGACGTGTTTATGACGTACGCTGGTTGCCATGGTAGTTGCCTAGAGATGCGCCACATAATACGCCGCTGTGGCCTGTGTGTGACAACACATGAATACAGGGCCGCACAGGGCATAAACAAATAATAAAAAATTCCCGTACTTAGCACAACTACCACTACATTCCACTACCACTACGCAAACCCCCAAAAAGTTCGTCATAATCACACAATTGCAGGAAAATACAAATGTTCGCCGGTACCATTGTGGTAACCACAGTGGCAATTATTTTCATTGTCATAATCCGCCCTGTGACGTCACAGGTGCCCCATGCGGCGGGCACGGAAACCGAAAACATTAATAGGGTTTGCCGACGCCGCCTAAAGGCGGCGTCAGGTCACTACGTTCCCGGGCCGCTGGCGCGGCTGGCAAACCCGAAAAAATGATCACTCCCTAAGCTGTCTAATCCACCAGAGGCGCCACCAATGCCTGTGGTCAGGACCGACGCTGTTTTGATTGATCCCGTATGTTTAGGGGATCAACAATTTACAACCATACCCGGGTATCGAACAGGATTTAGCTGTGTGAACCGTCATCCATCCTTCACTGCCACAAATACAACTTTGATGTGGGTCTGGATCATGTTTAGTGACACGATGTGTTATCTATTACAGATACTAGTTAAGTTTTCTGTAAACGACAACTATAGGCTGTGGATGATGTTGGTTCCGTGTTGGATAATGACTTTGGATCGCCAGAATTATTTCAATGAGTTGATACTTCCCTACATTTTTGATATTACATCTTCTTATACCAATTGCCCTGTGCGCCACTCGTCTTTGTAAGAAACTTAACTGCTCATTTACCATAGACCATAGTATAGCGAGAGTCACATACCGCTATTTCCCGCCTATGCTCTGATAATGCGTTTCTACGCATTCCATAAAGATGTTATTTATTGCCTGCCCACAATTAAATAATACATGCTTGCTGGCATCCACGTCCCTATTTAGATAATGTTCAATGTCTACCTCTTAATCAGTTCATATGACATACATGTAGCTTCAAAGTTCAGACCTAGACGCTAGCATCAGGCTGATTGTCAAACCTAGCCCACACACCCTGTATAATTTACTTTGTACATCTTCCCATTGTGCTCGCCCATATTACTTATAATTATACACACACAGAAAAGTACAGGCGTCAACTGTGTCTGCCACGTGGCTCTGGTAAACTAGAGAGTCAAACTGCAAATGACTCTGCTTATATGCAGGGTCAACTTGAGTTGACTCTGATAGTACAGAGTCAATTGGAGTTGATGCTGGTCATACAGACCCAACTCAAGTTGACCCTTCATATAAGCAGAGTCACTCACTAGCAGTTTGACTCTCTAGTTTACCAGAGCCACATGGGAGACACAGTTGACGCCTTTACTTTTCTGTGTGCACAGCATTGGACACTCATACTATAGAATCATTCCCTGCACTGTTGTCAAGATTATGCCTTGGCAAGGCTGTGCTGTAAATTGTCCACTCCCAGCCGCCAGTCTAATTCTAATAGGTGTAAGCTGCCAATTTATTTTGGAGAATAAGCGAAGATAATGCTAAAAGCATGGCATAGACGTATTAAGTAATAGCTACGTCGGCACTCTGGCTGGTCAGCCATGGCTATGCAATCCTGTGTTGTCTTAACCATTAGTCTGTTAATCATTCCCTTATTATCGGACTTTAATCCACTTACCCTTAACTATACGACATTAACCCTCATAGATCTTCTCCGTCCATGTAATTGACATACACCAACAGAATGAGGTGGAGGAAGTATTTAGGAAGAGGCTGAGGAGAAGGTGGATCAATATTGTACTCTGACGAGGAAGTGTCAGGCCTGATCACTCGTCACATGGCAGCGTACCCTGGTGGCTAATGAGTAGCTCAGAGTAAGTGGGTGTAACTCTGAGCAGCTCGTGGTATAGGCTGTATCCATAGATGTAGGAAGGTGTGTGGGTGAGTGGGATTAGGGAAAGTGTACTTATAATATTAGATGAGACTAATCTATCCTATTATGAATATTGGTGTTGAATCTTATCGGTTTCATGTAGTCTAGGCTGATTTTGATACACTTATGCAGTTTGGCAAATAGGCTATACCTGAGGTCTATTTCTTACATCCTGATGAATTTGAAGGGACTTGTATCTATGTGATATGGCCCAATTTCGTTACATATGTTTGGCTATACCACAATTATGATACAGCTCTATGGCTCATTCTCCCATTAGATCCTCTATATATAGTGCTCAGCTAACAGAAAAAAAAACCGTTATTTTACTTCGAAACAACGTTTTAAAATTCTATATAACGTTATGCCATAGTAAGGAGCCTTAGATAACGTTTTATGATGTTATAAAATGTTGTATAACAGTTTTTTTACTGGGTGGTGTAAGGAGTACGCCCGATCAGAACGCGAGCGACTTCTCTCAGTGTTTACCACTTGCGCTACTACCGTCTCGAGTCCGAGCCTCTTATACAGCAGCTCAGCAGCCATCTGCTTGGTGAATGAGCAGTTGGTTTCCGGTTGATTGACCAGGCAGACTAAAGAGCAGCAGTTGCAGGAAGTGGATACCCACTGGGTCTTGGGAGCTGTTTCTGATTCACTCATGTGATAGATCATAGAGCAGCTCACACGGTTTCCCCCTCTGCTGTCCCTATTACTGACCTCTCCACTTGGTCTGGGAGGGATTGGAGCCATCAGAGAGCCACAGTAGACTTACCCCCGTGTGTATTACTTGGGTGACCGCTATAGTAACCCTTGCCACACCCACTTAGGGCAGGACACTTATATTAGCATTTCATCATGCTAAGTGAGACAATCAGGTCGTTTCAAAATGTGGGGATATAGCACTTATTTTCAACGTTTTAAAATCATATCTTAAAGCCCCGTATGGTCTCTGTCCATGTCTTTTGTTGCTCACTAAATAATACCATAGCTCTGACAATTATGTGTTGCAGCTCTTTCTCCATCCTGAAAACTGAATTGTATTTCGGATAAAGTTTTGTCATTTAATTATATATACATTATCCCTACACATGCAAGCTTTCTTACGAGTCTTTGAATATCTAGGTATATGCTGTTTCTAATATAGTACCTCAAAAGAACTACTATATGCGAGGTATATAGTCGAGGAATACATCTTTTGTATTGCCGCCTTTCTTGTCTACAACTTGGCCTTTCTAGTCATCCCTACATCCTAGTGTGAGTCTCTATTCAACCACCCACCTGTTTCTCAATGCCAAATTCCCACGACCTTATTACTGTTAGTACATCCACATTTCCTCCTATATAGCTGTTTCTCCTTTTTCTATCATCTCTGTGTCTACATTATCTCAGAAAAAAATGAATGAATTTTGCTATGGACAAGGCCTTGATGAACCTTTCTTCATTCCTCAGATCCTGGGTATTTCTTCTACAACTATTGCCTGACAGACGTCTAAGAAAAGATGAAGCGATATATATGCGTTTTTAGAGGCCAAGCAGTACAACTCACTGAAGTAATTTCTATTGAATAAGTGGTGGGAAGCGAGACAACGTATGAAAGGATATTTACAAGTATTACCCTTGACTAGTAAAAAATACCAACAGTAATCAGATTCTTCATTCATGAAACTTCAAGCATCAAAATATTTGAAATAGTTGCTGAGAAATGACATCTCAAACATGGGATGGTAGGGACATGTAGGAATTCGGAATAGACTGCAATGCGATCACATAATATTATCAATCTATTTTCAAATAATCTATATAAATCATAATTATTAAAAATTAAACCAATGAATGCATATTATTGTACATAGATTTGGATCTGGTAGGAATGTTGGCATTCTGTTTTTAGTTCTGAAATCCTCATGGATTGGGCAATTGGATAGGGATAATTTAACTTTTATTCCAAAAGAATAAATTGATTATTGCCATGGCAACCAAATGTCAACAAATGGGCTAAAAATGGCTTAAAACGTTCTATTTACATTCCAAATAAGCCCAATTTAGAATAAAAATAGAATTTTGATGATAGCATCAAAAGATTTCTTGGGGAAAGTTAGTCTAGGGTAATTTTCTCTTAAGTATTCACATTTTTAGCTATGTCTCCTGATATGTCATGTTTAGAGCATTTATGCCTATTCCCCCTAATGTTACGATTTCCCAGGTTTCGTAACAAATCAGCATACATGTTATTGAGAACAGTGACAGCTGCAAGTCTATATTGCGGATCCATGCTTGGATTCCAAGAAAAGCGCAATAAACAAATTTGAAAAATTACTTGGTTTGAAGTGCAAACATTGGTTTCTCCCCTTTCAGATAAATGATGTACTCCTTTAATCACCTCCACAGTAGAGAGATTCCATATAAACAGCTCGCCACTTGAGGGCACTGCAATGCTTGGAGGCTCCATTCCATTTAGTACTTGGTTCTAATTCCGTGTTTTCAGCATGCAATTAGAGCCACCAACATAGCTACAGTCCCCAGGGCGAAAGTGACAATTAAAACAGACGTAATGCGATTAGTTGATCAGCATTAAGGTTGTGTGCAGTTTTGTATTGTGTGGATTCAGCACGCTGAAAAGATCGTCTTAAGACAACTTATCTTTGATTAATGACTTGAGGATTCTCCTCTAAGTAGCATGGTAGAAAGAACCGTTTGCATAGGTTTTATTCTGTCAGAGATGTTTCTTGGTTCATAAAGGTTCCTTGTAAATCCTCCTTTTCTCAGTCAGCACATTGTGTGTTTTGTCAGGGAAAGCGAACAATCTGGTAATGAAGTTTTGATTTTATAATGCAAAGAAGTTATAAATGTTAAGTATATGAACACGCTTTTATGTTTGCCGGCCAATAAGGTCATTGTGACTGTTCGATCCTGCCAGAAGGTACTGGGCCGGGAGCAGTGCTTACCTCACGTTGGGTGCTGCTCACTCTATATTGTGTGCCTAAAGTGGTGTTCAAGCTTTACAATGTCATGATAAATTTAGATACAAATATTTGTTTACCGTATTTTAGGCAATCTCCTCTTGTTGACAGCCAAGGGAAAGTGTTTGATGCATTTCATCGACAAAATGTAGAAAAAACATTCTTGCCACCAAAGTACTATTCTAAATGTTAAAGTGGCAGATGTTAAAGCAAAGTTTACCAAGCAATTGGTGGACGTATTATTTAACTACACGTCTTTCCGAAGTAAAGAATTATTTGCTGTATTTAGGTGCATTTTCTGCTTGTGGTGCTGAGACTTGGCTTTTGATCTATTGGCTATGTTGGGTTGGTAGGACCAGTCTCCCTTGGACTGCTTTCAATGAGTTGTCCTATGCTGGATCACGACATTGGGACACCCTTCACATGACTGTGCTGACAGTCTGCGACAGTTGCCGACAGATGCAAATAGGGGACACTTGAACCATTCAATATGTTTGTAGTAAGGAATTGTCCCCATAGCCGTCCATGTTCTTTCTATTGTCGATCATGATCTGTTGCTATCTCTGTCTCCCCCTTTCCCTCTTTCTTCACATGAGTCTCTCCTCTTAGCTTTTTCTATTTCAATTCAGGCAGTCTAAAGGTTGAATATCGTTGTGCATATGTTGTATTAACAACCGTTGTGTATCACTGAAGGATACAATCTTTTAGAAGTGTTCTTGCAACTTAGTATTATGGCGGTTCTTAGCTGGACTGCAACTGATATTGGAATTTATATGAGACTTAAATTACTGCTAGAGCTCTAAAGTGTAATAGGCAAGAAAGCAGCGACTGATAAGCACTGATGAGGTTCTTCACGTCCTACCCTAAGCTTCGTGATGTACAGCCATTAATGAACCTCTGGAGTCCAAATGCCTATGCTCTATGGGTCCCTCTGAACTTGTCCCACTAGAATTAATACAAGTGCTTTAGCCTAGTTTTGGTCATGCATTGCGCCAGTGGGGCCTTGGTAATAATCAGCGTACAACAGTGCCCCTACTCCCTTGGGGAAATAACAAAGCTCTCGGGGAGTCCCCATGCAGTGACTAAATGCACTAAATCTGATTAGCTCTAAGGTAACTTCCATAGTGGAGGAGGCACATTATCATGCACCATTTTAGCCTTTAGAAGCGACACCGATCGGAGTAATACCCCAAGAGATGACTAATTACCCAAGCATGTTTTTGTGGGATCGTACAGGTCAGTTAATGTTAAATATCCCAGTGCTAATTCCACCCAGATGAATGGAAACCCTTATTTTTTTCTCGGATGAGAAATGAACTGGCCCAATGTACCCCACTGTTAAGGATATCGTCTTAGAGGTAGTCAGCTAGCTGCCTTTGAACATGCCACCTGTGCCACCACTGACTGTGGTCAGTTTCAAAACTGTTTTGATTGATCCTGTGTGTTTAGGCCAGGTGTTTAGGACATCAACGATTTACAACCATGCCTTGCTGTCGGACTTATGGTTTAGTCGTGTAAACCGTCATCCATCCTTCACTGCCACTGATGCAACTGGTAAAATATTGATGTCCGTAAATTTCATACAATATCAGCTATTTCAGGGACTAGATGATAGGGTACATGGCTAGGACTTCATTAATCTTCTTCACATTCCATTTCTGATGAGAGGTCTATCTGGTTTCATTATAATTATTGGGGAAAGGATCTAGTTCAGAAAAGATTCAACATAATACAGCCGTTTACTGCAGAGCGTCCCAAGGAATTTGGTTGTTCAAACCTTCAGACAACCCCAAACAAGGTAAAGTTAGGCATGGCAGGGTACCTGACTGCAGCGCCACCATTGGCGGCCTATTATGGCCCCAAAAGACACCAGACTTTGGCCATGACGCAACTCATTCAATTTATTGAAATTCAAGATGGGTAAAAAAAAAAGGAAAAATATGGAAGTTTTGGTATGTTGTAAAATAAATATCCTACCTGGACTCAAAAACTAATAATTAGCTACTTAAGTTTTTAATCAGTCACCAAAACTCCAAACTGTGCATACCATTTGCAAATACAGATTGATCCCATCAGCTGTAATTTAGGTAGAATGCAGCAGTAAAATTAGTTTTATTGGGCTATGGCCTAACATATGACAGACAAAATACCAACCAAAAAAACATATCAGAGGATGTGTGGCACTCATTGGAATTGCAAGTCTCTAACCAGGCAGCAGTTCCCAAGCTGTAGCAAACTGGTGCCTGTCCATGCTTGGTGAGTGTACTGGCTGTCCCTTTCAGTGGTCACTCCCCCTTTTACTTCCCCTTTGGACTCATACATTAGGTATATTGTACACCAGATGGCAGGATGCCTGTGCTGTAGGTTTGCATTAAACCTAATGTTAACCAATGCAGCATTCTATCACTAGGGGCCCCCGTGGTGCAGTGAGAACCTCATCAATAAAAGATAATGATTTTATTCAGGTGGGGCCATTTTAACACAAGCAGCCCCCTTTTGACATATCTTTACCATAGCAACACCTAAGGAAAATACACAAATTTAGGAATTTTGATACTGGATCATCCTTAATGGGTCCCAAAGTAACACATTGGTGCATTTTTCAAGTTTTTTCTTCAAACCCTATTTTTACACTGCCATGCCTAGTAGAGTGACAGTAACCTTGCTTCCTAGTAGACATAAATCTTCCAGGAATAGGTGGAAATCATTTTATAGTTTGTAACTTAAGCCACTCTAAAATAAAGTGGTTTCATATTCCCATGGACTAAAATTCATAACTAGTTTTTTCCCCTTTTTCTCTTTTATACTCGGGCTCTAAAATATGTTTTTCATGACCAAAATTAACACTTAAGTAGTTAAGAATTCATTGATTTTAAAAAGTGGGAAGTATAAATTATTAATCACTGCATTACTGGCAGTATTAGCTCTAATGTGATATTAGATTTGCCAATATTCGTCCATATTTATCATGTTTTTCATAAAGAATTAGCTTAAAATAGAAGCTTTTCTCAAACCCTGATTTCTATGATGGGCGCGTTTCATCTTTTTTGAGTGGCCTTTGCAGATGAAAGTAGTACGGCCTGGAGCAAGACAAGAAATTAGAACTCCAGAATAGTGCCTCCCTCATTAGAGAAATAACTTAGGTGCTTCCATAATGTCCTACCTTTCCTGGTCTGTAATAGGTATATGGCTTCCTGAAGGCTTGTTAGAAGGAAGCAGTGCATGCTGGGATGGGCTAATGGTCGTCATGCTGATCTAATCCTACCTGTCAGGCGATATCCATCTATGTGCAAATGGACCATTCCTCCCAAGGTTCATGACAGATACATGCCATTTCTTCCACCATTCAATCTTCAGCAACCTCCATGGCCTACCTTCTTCAACCATCTGCATCCTTCTCCAACTTCCCATTCCTCCCTTATGGTTATTACCCATAACCAGCCCCTGCATGGCCTCTTAAGGCTGATTATTGTCCATATATTTCAGTTCTTGGCACTGAAATCACCCTCGAATGGAGGGTAGGTTTTGTACTATCTGGAGAAGCCCTTGAATGAAGCCACCAATGGCCCTAAGCTCTACCAATCCTCGCAAGAAATTCAACTATGGTTCTTCCTTAGAATTTCAGAGTCATAAGCATTAGTTATTTGTTTCCTACACATCGTATCCACCATGTCCAGAACCGACTCAGCTCTCCTTCCTTCCGAGGCTCATGCATACACAGAGAAGCACCTAAGATTTATGTCAATGTGTTCAGGTAAGCAGGGGGGGGGGGGAAGGTAAACGTTGGTGAATGGTTGGTGAAAGTCAAACAACATTTATTGAGCACAAGCTACTCTGAAAGCCACTATAGACGTCATGACCAATTGCTGCTCATTTGTAAAAAGAGTTATAATAAAATAACAAACCTGCACTGAACAGCGATAGATGAGTATCGCTCCTTCAATTTGCCTGCAGCAGAATATTATCCTTAAAATGACATTATATTAATTGACCGATTAGAGTCCATTGAAACGAAGTGGATTTGACCCGTTAACGGTTACCCTTAGGTCAGATAGTATGTAGGACATCCTTTGCTAGCAGCTTGTCCTACACTGATCCATAATACTATGCAGATCTGTGCCCACCAATAGAGACCCACCAGACAGCATCTAACTCAGATGATGACATCCGCAGCATTCGCCACAGACAATCACATCACGAAATCAATCCCTACATTGTTTTGCAGATTACACCTGCAGAAACCAAAGCAAATCATCCACTTCCCAAGAACCAGTCAATACCACACAGAATACAGAGGGATTGCTGTTCTATAAGAGTCAGTAGCCTTCATGATTCATCACACATACCTTGCTGCTATAGGTTGTTATAATGTGAGAGGAAATGAGTGAGTAGGGGGGTACAAGACTTTCCTCCTCTGTATGTGTGTTGGTGGTTACATGATGATCTATGTATCAATGTGTACTGCCTCTGATTATCGCTGTTGCAATACCACACCCAGTAAACAAAAAACACATTATATGGCTCCTTAGTATGGGAAAATGTTATAATTATAACATTAAAAACGTTATTTTGACGTAAAATAAGGTAATTTCGGTTAGCTTAGCTGGGAGTCTCTATATGCAAACAAAGGGCGGAGTCTGTTTTGCCTTTTATCTCATTTTACAGCTGTTTAAGTACTAAGCAAAACTTTTTAATATAGTGGCTTTTAGATGAAACTGGCACTTTTTCAATACCAGAATAGAGCACTGAATATTTATCTATTATCCCCGGTGCTTATTCTTTATTACCGCTGATTGATATACCTGAGGCTAACAGAAACGTTTTGGAACCTGATAAATATGATTAGGGAATATGGCCACTAGTTCCCAATGGTGTCTGGTACTAGGATCCTTTTTAAAGCTTCGAAATGCTCATTGAACATATTATGAAGCTGTAAGTAGTAATATTTATGAAATCCACATAGAATATAATATATGTATATCCAAATTTAGCATGATGTCATTTTGAATACGTTCATATACTTAAAAACCACGACGTTAAATACAGATTAGGTCGGGCAGCCTTATACCATACACTGCAAAAAAGGTGCTTAGGTTTTAAACATGTTTAGGTCTAAACATGTTTAAAGTCTAAACATTTTACTAGGTTTGGGTCTTTAAATCCTTCTGTTTAGGAATTAAACACTTTTCTTCTAAACACCTCAACACTTATATTAAATATGTTTAGATGTTTAGTATTTAAACAGTATAAAAAATTGGTGTTTAGGATGTAAACATGTAGTGTTTAGATCATAGTATATCAAACACATACCAGATGGCAGCTCTGTGGTTGACTGTAGTTTCTACAACCAGTCAAATGTTATTGTGGATCTAAAAATGCTTAAATATGGGTTAATTAGATTAAATTGCATGGGATGCAAAAGGATACCGATACACATTGCAGGATTCAAGGGTTGAATGCTCAATCACTATGATTACGATGCAATAAAGATACATCTGCTACATAGACACCTCTTTTAAGAAAATTAAGAATGGATAAAGCATTGTCTTCCCTGAAGGTCTATTGTATTGACAAGGTTGCGTCTATGTTAAAGTAGAGGCCTGTGTGAAATAGTGATGCATATATTGCCCAAAAGGGGGGGGGGGGCTGCTAGAAGTCTCTTCAAGACACTTTATGGAAATAAAATTATTTATCTATTTAAATACAAACATCTAAACATAGTGATAATCTACATCTCTAGACACACCACTTTTATCCTTAAACAGATAAACACAATAATATGCTAAATTCCTGAATTCTAAACACTTCATTGCCCTAAACACATTTCCTTAAACACATAAATGTCTAAGCACTGAGCTAAACATATAATTGAGCTAAACATGTTTAGGAACATATTGTGTGGACAAAAACGGGGCAGGAATGTGTTTAGGATTGTGTTTAGGATCTAAACACCTTTTTTGCAGTGTAGCTGCAGTATGCCCACTGAGCTGCTCTACCAACACGAGATCACCAGGGACCAATTCATGTGAATGACAGCTTTAAATGGACCACGGCAAATCTGGTGAGACAAATAAGAGTTGCAGTAAAACTAAAAGAAGCATGATCGCAATTGAAGGCAAAACACTGGGCCCTCTCTGAACCTAATTGGTCAATTTAAAAGACACTTTGGGAAACATAAGGTACACAGCGTTTTGTGCTTGGGCATGCAAGGGGGCAATCAGCTGGTAATGTGTTGGGGGGCGATCTTAAAACACCAGTCAATTCAAGGCCTATTAAGGTTGGTTAAGCACAGCTAGTCTCTGTTACTTTACCTTCTAATCTTGTAGTTTATTGGGTTATTTTCCTTTCTCTTTATAAATTATTCCCGCAATGGCTTTGGATTCAGAGAAGAAACCCTGGTTCCCCGACAGCATACACATCCTTGTTGTCAGGGTTCGTTCATGCAATTATCTATAGGTTCAGGGTTGCAGATTTTATCTACACAGTAAACTATTGGTTGCAGTTCATGCTACTGTAAATCGATTCTACAGTAGAATCTAGTGTAGATATATATAGTAGATTCTATTGTGTACCTACACTAACTATTTACAGTGTAGGGTGGAATATAGCTCTGTAAACTAGCATGGTTCCCTACATCACACCTTCTAATATAATCTACTTAGAAGTATTTATAAACCCGAGACATACAGTATTAGTCAGACAATAAAGATCCAATGCTACCAAGCAAACACAGACCAACTATGGCAATTCCTAGGTTCTATTTCCTGCATCTTATATGGCAAAAGGTATACCTACTTTTATTCAAGTGATTATGGTAATCATTATTATGTTACAATTACATTTCAACTTATTTATTACGCTGATTTGCTTATCCTGTGTTTTTATTACACGGCCAGGCCCGCAAATGAATCGAGATACTCTTCTGTATGTTTATTGTTACTTTAATAGCTCGTTTGAGAATTACTTTTCAAGTCAGAGTTCCGACAGTGAGTAGGTGGTTTCCAATTAAATGACATGAGGTCCTGAGACCAGCAGTGGTAGAAATCTGATCAATGACTGAGCTCAAGACTGTTGTCTGAGGCACTCCTGTGACAGATCATAGAGCGACTCACATGGCTTCAGATATCTGCTAGCCCATAACTGATAACTTTCTACTTGGCTTATCGAGAAATTACAGTCTGTCTCAGTCTAGAGAGTTCTCTCCAGTGTCTCTACTCATATGAATCTTATGATAGTACTGTAACATCTACCTCACCCATGCAATGGTGGACATTTGTAAGATATCCAGTTGTACATTAGTCACAATGGCATTTGATCGCATGTAGTTTCACAGATCTGCTAATTTAAGGTTGGGCTCGATCATTCTGCTGTCATTGGCTGGCTTGAACTCACCACTCACCACATGTAGTATAGGTAAACACACAAGAAAATACCTGAACCAGGACAAACGTTATAAGCCGAAGTAGCTTATACTGTTTTATTCATGGTATGAATGGACACCTGTATGTGGAAAGACATAACTACAGATAACATAACATCTGAGCAAAAACAATAGACAGCACAATCATCTTTATATCTTCATCTTTTTTGTATGCTCTATTTGCATTTCATTCAATAAAGGTTAAACACTAACAAGATCAAGAGATTTTGAAATTCGCCTCCTCTGTTTAAAGTGCAAACATTGCTTGTTTCCATTTCAGATGAATGTCAAAGGCCCCTCTTTAATCACCTCATCCACCTATCCCTTTAAGACCCTTCAATGCATTGATACCCCATATCATCTGGTGCTTGGTACTGATTGCATGGTTTCAACTTGTAATTAGAGACAATAACATGAAGGGTTGCAATGCATCGGAGGGATGGAGTCCACGGGGAAACGTGACAATTAAAACAGACTTGATGGAATTGTTTCATCTTCAGTAAGGCTAAATGCAATTCTATATTGTATTACCTCAACACTCTGAGGGATCGTCCCTTCACGATCAATCCTGATCTGATTTTGGCTCTCTACGGAGTACAAAGTAGCAAGGTATTTCAGGTTACATAGTTTGAAAATCTAAGGTAGACAGGTCTGATTTATTTTTATTTTTATTTTTTCTTCACTTTGGCCTACAAAGTACCAAGAAAATTGGACAACAAATTCTAGGGTCGGCACTGTTTTAGTAGGTAGGGTCGGGTAACCTGAAACACATCCCTTTTTTCACGCAGATATTTACTTACGATATAATATATACAAAACATTGTCCATGTGGACAACTGTCAGTAATTAAGATTTACATAACGGTATAATTGCACCCTTGTCAATATAAAATGAGGAGGTCAGTACTACAGGAAATACCATCCAGGAAGTACGACCGTCTTACACGGACAGAGATAAGGGATCAGATTAGTTTATCATGTTAATGATACATATCAAATTTTGATGATTTCATGTCTGAATATCATGTTATAGCCATATTAATAGTGCCATGATAATAAACAAAGTTCAAACTGAATGTTTCCCTAAGGGGTACCTTACGGTATCATTGTATATGGTGTATTGTCTAGATACATTAATGGGGAGTACCATGGCGAGTTAGACCTGATGTCCACAGGGTATACTGCATTAGCCTATTGGCATTTATTACATACACGACTGGTAACATGAACGCTTATGGGCTTGTTGCATGACAACCAACTGACCAATCATGAGCTCAGGCAGTTACTGTGCACCGTAATACTATAAGCACAACTCTGCTGAGGGACCTTTGGTGTACAGGGACCAATCAGCTCAGGTATCACAGATAATGGTTACATTGTTTCATCTGAGAACACCGCACTTCTTCCCACTTAAGATACCAGGTCTATATCACTAATATATGATTGAATTGTCAGAAAGACGTTAGGATTTATGTGGTTAGTTTCAGGAGAATCATCACCATCATGATTATGTGTTTCTTGTCTTAAAGTAGTGTATGTTTATCAAAGACACGTACTTGATTCATGCTGCCATCACCCTGTTTTCAATCGTCTTAAAGGTTTACTTGAAAAGAGACTTCTGAAAAATTATAAACATTCCGAATAGTGTACACATCTTTTTGTGCTAGTGAGCAAAACGTTATATCTTATGGTTTTGTCTCTCATTAAATAAATACACTGGGTAGCTTCTATGGCTTCTTGCCTTTCTTGGACTGACATAGTCTTTTGGATTCCTAAAGTCCTGTAAGTGGACAGCTGTGCATGCTGGGATAGGCTAACGGTCGTCATGCTGATCTAATCCTACTTGTCAGGAGATACCCATCTATGTGCAAATGGACCATTTCTCCCAAGTATTAATACTAATGGATACATCCCCTACCTTCACCTACTTTCTCACTATTCCATCTACTAAAACCTTTATAATCCACATGGATCAGCCATAATATAACCCCCATCCTCCCAAACTTCCCAATCCTCTCTTGTACTTGAACTCTCCATATTACCCCAGGCTAATTAATATCCATATATTTCTATCATGCCAACTAAAATTACACTCAAATAAAGGTTATTCTACAATCTGCAGAATAATTTGCAAGCCGTCATCCCTTTCACCCAACCACCACTGACCCTGACATTGCAGAATATTCAACTATAAATCATACTTAAAGACCTTAGATAGAGTCATAATATCATGATTTAGAATTGGTTCCCACACAATCGTGTGCTTTTTTTCTATGATGTCCCCAGTTTATCATTAAAATGTCCCTTTCCCATCAATAATCAGACCCACTATTGAAAAACTGATAACCAGACCAAGTCTCAAACAATCATATCCTTCGCTGGTACCCTTTTAACACTAATCCACATAATATCTGTGTCCACAAATAGAGACTCATCAGCAAACGTCTAACTCAGATGATAACATCTACGGGATTGGAAACAGACAATCTCATCACAAAATCAATCCCTACATTGTTTTGCAGATTACACCTGCACAAAGCAAAGCAAAAAACCGTCCACGTCCCAAGCATCAGTCAATACGACACAGATTACAGTGGGATTGATGTTCCATAAGAATCAGTTACATTCAATTTGATCTCTCACCCATCTCACAGTGTTGTATCGCCAGTCATGGGAATCTGTAATTGGACCTCAACCACAACCACCAAGCATCCCACCCCAGCTACTACTGCACGTGTGACTTCCTGTATATTAGACCGGCATTTATTTAATACTAGATTATAGTGCTTGATCTAGACTGAATTTTCTCTGAGGACTTCATGTTTCAATGAGTGAATGCAGTAGGTGACAAATATAGAAATGGTGGATTCTAATGATGTCTAGGATGTGGACCCTTTGGGTGTGGGCCCTCCTTAAAGCACAAAAATGCTGACTGAACATGATGTAATGATATTCACATGGACTTCATGTGCATGTACATTTGGCATTATACTTGAATTCCAGATTATACGTTTTAGATCAGGATGCATTATACCAATACACTGACCACTGAGCTGCTCTGTAAGCAGCTCAATAAAATGACAATTAGAAGTGCACCAGTATCCTATTAATGTGAATCATATCAAAGTGTATGTAATTAAGGGTCATTATTATGGAAGCTCACATGATTGCAATTAAAAGCACAACACTTGACCAAGTCAGAACCTAATTGGTCAATCTAAAAGACAAACACTTTGGGAAACATAAGTTACACAGCCTCTTTTGCTCAGGCATGCAAGGGGACAATCAGCTTGTAATGTGGTGGTGGGAGATCTTAAATCACCAGTCGATTTGAGGCTCATTACGGTTGATTAAGTGCAGCTAGTCCTCTCTGTTGCTGTCCTTAACCTCTTGCAGTTTAGCCGGGTATTTTTTTATACTGAAAATCTTCTTGTTTTCTGTGATTGCCTTGCAATAGGAATAAATGTTTTGGCTCTCTGACCACATTTTTATTAATCATGGTGAGGGAGTAAATATTACTGGGAAAATTGCTTTAGATTTGAATGCCACCTTGCTATGGTGCCAGAGAAATAAGCTTTCTCTAAATGCCAAAAAAACCAAACAGGTTACCTTTGGCACTAGGGCAATTATAAAAAAATGCAATAAGCCAGTAATTTCTTTAAAAGAAGAACGTATACAGGCTGCTCAGGACTATAAATACCTAGGCTTTATTCTAGATAAAGAACTCAGCTTTAAGCAACATATTAGCCAGCTAAAAAGAAATACTAGCCATAAGGTATTGATGCTAGGGAAGATAAGAGGAAAACTTGATGAAGTCTCTGCCTCTAGGGTCCTACTAAACATGATTCTTCCTGCCTGTGAATATGGGGACTGCTTTTATAACACTGCCCCTGAGTATAGTTTAAAATCTCTCCAAACCACTTTCAATAGGGGTGTTAAGAGCGTATGCTATAAATTGCACACAAAAAATATAGATAAAATGCATAGCCACCTCAAAATTGGAAAACTTTGTGATAGGAGAGACATGCACATGAGGAAGAGTGCTTTCGATTTCACTAGGATAGATGACAATATTGATGTGAGAGACATTAGAACCCGCAACCATGATGCTAAGTTAGCTGTTGTTGATAGAGTATTTAACAATGCATATGGGTCGGATCGAAAAAAGATGCTGATCTGGGTTTTTGGGGATTTTCTGCTTTGCAAGAGCCACAGAATAAAAATACATACACCAGTATGGTCTTTGTTGGTTTTTCATAAGAGGGCATACTCTAGGCTTTCGGAATTTTTTTTAATTTTGCATATACGAAGACTTTTTGCTGATTTATGAGCCTCCAAAGTTGAAAAATGGCTAAAATCCATGTTTTTTAGCTAATTATCCATGTTTAACAAGGCCCCCATGTCAACTGACACATCAAAAACTATCACTAAACAGCATTTCCTAGTAGCTATATATGTTATGTGAACAAATCAGCTCGTTACACTTTCATATCCCACGCAAATTTGTCAACAGTGACCTTCAAATGTAGCAACTACATGTTTCCGAGGCGTCTGTGACGTTAATAAAAGGGCCTATATCTTTATTAATAGTATTCACTAAATATCCTTACTACCAGCAATCTAGAGCCTCCCAATGGGTGAGCTCATGGCAAAAAAATATTTGAGCCACGCCCACTTTTACTCTCCCTTATGGGCAATATAGTGTATTGGAACTCGAGTTATCGTCACAGACGCCTCCAAGCATTATAGCCTTTCAAGCGTTTAATTATGTTTTTATATATATTTCTTGTACCCTGTGTACTCTATTGGGTTGTACTTGAGGATCCTCAACAGCATTTGATTCGATATGTACCGAACAGGCACCGCGGGAGGGGTATTTATACTTTGCGGAGGCGTCCGTGACGTTAACCCAAAATTTGGCGTGGGAGCGAGGTCGGCGTTCCTGTTACCCACCGGAAGTGGCGCACATCCGGGTACCGTTTCGGCGAGCAAAGAAGTGTCTGATCTTGCAGAAGCGACTCCCAAACCAACAATTCAGAGTTCTTTTTCAGCTATTTCCACCGAGAAAGGTAAGGGATCGGACTAAAATATGTTATATTCTGATTCATTTTGCACCAAGGCCCGCGCTGATACACTTATTTTCGTTTAGAACGGTCTATTTTAGGTAGACTTGATCGTTTATTTTCGTTCGAGTGCTCGCTTATTAATGTCATGGACGCCGCCATGTTAGTTTGCGCAATTCCTAGCCGGTGCACCCCACGGCGGAGGCGTCTGTGACGTTAATGCGGGCTCGGCGAAAAATCATTCTGGCTATCGTTCTATCTTTCCCTGAGGGTACATATCAACTTGATTCAATAGAATAGATGTTCCTCTATGCCTCTATGCAGTTTAGTAGCAATCCCATGTATCTAAGGCTATGTTTCATGCCTTTTAAAAGAATATTTTGGATTTTTTTTGGATTTTCAGTCAGAAAATGTACTCTTACTCAGCTGAAAGCTATCTGAACTTAATATATTATGGTTAATTCTCTTCCTACTAAGTCCCCTCATCATGTAGGTGGGTTACATTTACGCTGGTACTCCTTTTCTGGCCACTGCAAGCCAATTTATGCATTTTCGGGTTAACGTCACAGACGCCTCCGACGAAAATGAAATTGTCACTGTACAGTGACTATTTGATCGATTTGAATAATGTAACTTCGTACCATGCTTCAGGGGCATGTAAGCTAATGCCCTGACCAAGAAATTTTTTATTTATCAAAGTTTACATATATTTATAGGTCATTTCATTAACGTCACAGACGCCTCGAAAGCAGTTAATCGAATGGAAATAGTAGTTCCCCTGCACCCAACCTCTCCATATTTTTAGACAGCATGCCCCTACTATATATCTAAAGAGCCAGTAAGGTGTATTGGCATAGTTAAAACTTTTTTTTCCAACTTCTGTGTCCCCTGGCTGTTTTTGCTTAAATGCTGGGGCAGACCCACTTCTGTTTGTCTGATGTGCTCAAAATCCTCCATGCTTTTGCTATACACCTGGGTCTAATTATACAATCAACTTAAGTGAACATTTGCCAATAATTAGCAATTATTATTCATGTTGCAAATTTATTTAAAAGGTCTGAAATTCCCTTAAATAATCATAAATTGTTGTCTACTTTGCAGTATGGTACGACCGAAGCTGCCGCCTGGAATGGTAAAGACGGGCGCACAGCGCAAGGTGGAAAGTCGGGCCCGCAAGAAGAGAGAAGACGAGGAGGCCTATAACACTTCTGATGGCTGTGTGACCATTCTAGTAAAGTTCTGTTATAGTAGAGATATCCGAGGCGTCTGTGACGTTAACCTAGTAAATGTATGGGTTTAGCCAGACAACTAGTATGGCCCTGCTAGTGCTAGAAGGGTCTTTATTACTGTTTTAAATGGTTGTAAACAGGTAAACTTGCCTTGTAGAATAGAGCCCAGTAGGTTCCATTGTAATGTAAATATTTTGATGGTGTGGTGCTGCGCGTGCCGACACACGGTAAAAAAGTGATTTTTTTTTTGTTTAAAGACTGAGCGCATACTCAAAAAATTGTAAAAATGTTTCCATTAAGGTTCTAAACAATGCACCAACCTGTTCTGTACATGTGTGTAAGGTATTAAGATGTTCTAAACACTTTTAATGATTCTGTAACCAATCTAGTTTATTACTGTGAAACTCGAGGCGTCTGTGACGTTAACTGGGTACTTGCAACCATGTTGCACACACTAGTGTGACCAATCGGTCGGAAACTCACACCTAAAACCTTTTGCTTTGGCAACTAGATGTACTAAAGACATTAGACAGTAATTTTAATGGTAAACAAAGCAAGATTAAGGAAACTAGGCTAAAGTTGGTAAAGTGTTATAGAATGCTTTGTATTTTTCTATTTTCTACATAATTGAAAGTGCCACAATTTTTTTAATTTACGACTTACAGCTATGAAATTTCCCAGGATTAATGGTACCTAGTCAGCCAACTAGGAGCCAAAATTTGGAATACCTAGGTCACTTTAAAAGAGTTTCTTGCAGTGCACTATTCATTAACGTCACAGACGCCTCAGGATTAGGGTAGCATGTGGTCTACGGTGAATAAAAACTGCATTCTTGGGCGAAACAGAGTTCCACGGCAGTTTCAGGGAGTCAAGATGCTTCCCTTCCAGGAAAATAAAATTGTTAAGTGAAATTGTGAATTTTGTGTTTTGTCCTTATGTACCCCCAGATCAGCATTTTTTTTCGATCCGACCCATATAGGAAGAGTTATAGGTATCGCCTAGCTGATACCTGGAATGGTTTAGAGAACTCAATGAGAAAAATTGATGATCCGGCAAAATTCCAAAATGCAAATAAAAAACTCTATCATTCAAAAATAGCTGCCCTCCCTAAGCTTGTTATATAACCTGTTAGGACCTGGTATGATATTAAATTGTTTAATATTGCATATTCAAACAGCTGCTGGCTCTCCACGACAACCCCCCCCCCCTCACATGCATCTTTACAACATCGTTTGTACCGTCATATATCCACATGTCTCGTTTACCCCCCCCCCTCCTTTTCCTTTTTCCCCCTATTAACCTGGAGAACTGCTCCCACCCAACCCCAATCTCACTCGCCCCCCCCCCCCTTATCTCTATTCTCTTCCACTGGCCCCCCTACCTTGCCCCCCACTACTCCCCTCAAATACAACTCCCCTCCCCTCAAACCCCCCCTTTTTTCTATAATAATTGGCGCCCCTCCCCCCCTCCATATACACCAAGGAAACTGTCGGCTCACGCCTTCTACTCCTTATGCATTGCAATTTTTACATTATGGCATCATTGTAGCCCTTTGGGCAAAAGCTCGTCTATGCCTACCCAATTTTATTGAGAAGGCATAGACGAGCAACTTACCTGTAACTTTACATAAAGATAAGAAAATGATATTACACCTAATACCATCAAGGTGTACTGGATACTACATAATCCGGGCCCGCGGCCTCTGTACGTTATTCAGTATAATAAACGGAATACTATACTATACTATACAATTATCTATTTATTCGTCCATGATTAGGATCACATTTCAGACTGCTCAGATTTGTTATTTTGAGCGATATTATTCTTTTGGAAGTTTTCTTGAATTCTAGTTCAACGGTTTATTATTACACCAGTCTCTATACACATGGAACCCAGGATTCAGGTGGGTCACGGCCATTGCAGAATGAACTACTGTGCATCTTTCTGCGCATAGTGATTAGATACGTTAACTAGAATAACATAGGGGTATGCTCAGCATGTTTCTCTACACTTGAAAATCTTTTTGAACGATTTTGAGCAAAACTGAGCATTTTAGAGCACTGCTTATTTTGATAGTTGGGATAGGTGTTTTAGGCATTTTTAACCTTCTTCAGGAGCTTTCATTTATAAAGTAATAAATGGCATTTGAAAAGACCGTAAAAGTGAATAAATTGCTTGAATATATTTAAAGCTACATTTATATAAGAGATCATTTCATTTTCAGATTTTGGGATATTTACCCATAATGCAATGCTTCAAAAATCTGATTTATTCCGTTCTTGCTTTTTTACTTCAAAGGGCCAAAACCCTCAAATTATGCAGGCGACTCCATATCAAAATTGCTCTTATCCATCAGCAGAAAAATTGAAAATGTATTTTTCATTTCATTTTCAAATTAGATTTAGGGTATCAACAGAAGAAAAAGGTGGAATTCTGATGACTTTGATTCAATGGGATCGACTCACCTTAAATTACTTTATATATAACAATATTAATATCACAGGTCTCATCTCATTATTTCTAACTGTACTAATTATATCCATATATAAACACACCTATACCTTAGTCTTTGAACGCCTGCAGGCATCCCACTGAGATCCTCCCTTTACCTACAACCAACCCTTTCCTTTTGTAGGCTCTTAATAATTGACACGGATGAGTGGAAGAGGGTGACGTATTTCAGTAGACACTAAGGAGTAGGTGGATCAATACTGCACCCTAGGAAGTGTCCTGCCTGATAGCTCATCCCGTCACCACTGTGGTCAATGAGCACTTCTGAGAAAATAGGCACAACGCTGAGCACTCATGGTATAGGATGTATCCAGAATCATTTAAAGAGGTATAAAGAGTGTGTAAGTAATGGGGGACACTCAGTATATAGGTCATTAGTAAATTAGCCTTCTAGATAAATAGATTTGTTATACACTGATTTTACCCTGATGGAAATATCTCTATAGATCAGCCCAAGATAGCTCCGCCTCGTGAGATACCATCCAAGGTACCACTCATAAAGAAAGTGGTCATTTGGAAAGATTATCGTGGACCTCTGTCTACATGTCTGTCTCTGCATGTGAACACAATAACTACAGATTAATTCTTCATCCACAATTATGGGATCAGAGACAGACTACAACGTTTTCACTACTTTAACAATAGATAAAACAATAACAAGATCAGGAGAATTAGGAAATCGACCATGTTTGAAGTGAAAGCATTGCTTGTTGCCATTTTGGATAAATGAGGAATGCCCCACTTAATCAGCTCCTCAAGATAGAGATTACATTTTCCCTTGAGGATCCTCCAATGCATCAAATACTTCAAGTCACCTGGTATTTGATACTGATTAATTAGTTTAAACCGGTGATTAGAGGCAAAGACATGGACTGTTGCAAAATGCATTGGATTGGTGTGCTCCCTATGGGGAAAGGGAACAATGAAAATCTACTTGATGGAAATGTTTCATTTCCACTCAGGTTGGCTGTAGTTCTGTTATGTGTTTCCCTTCTGATAGTCCTTTTTTATTTGGCTTATCTTAAAGCTAACTTTCACAATACGTTGGGCAGGCGGGAAATCATTACCGAGCACCAAATTATTATCGCATGGGTCATTTATTTGAAATGCAAGGATTGGCTTCTGGAATGAATGTGCAGTGGCCAATATTCTCACAGAAAAAGAATTAATGGTACCTCATAATTATCATTGTGCAAGATCTGATAATGGGGAAAACCATGCACCTAATGTCCACATAGTACACTGCATCAGCCTGTTGGCATTTGTTACACACATGACCTATGACATGGACACCTATGGACAGGTTGCATGACAAGCAACTGACCATTCATGAGCAGAGCAATTTACTGCTCACTGTAATCTTATAGCCATGTCTTTTTGGGGACCTTTGTAGGACAGGGGCCAATCAGCTCAGGTTTCATAATTACCGATTACAGGTGTTTCATCTGAATGCACCTCACATTGTTTTGCCTTGAATACGGGACTTATTACATTATAGATTATACTTATTACATTATAGATATAACTATTGAAGTGTAGGAAAGGTACAGAAATCATCACCATGATGATGTGTACTAGAGCTAGTTTCATTGTTTTGATATACACTACTGTATATGTTCATTAAGGCATGAGCTCGATCCATGCCTATACTTTGGCTTGAGAAAGAATTTAACATATCACATATTCTACACCATTCTGTTCCTGTATAGGTGAGGGAATTTTATATATATATATAACATCATCTCTATTACAAGATAACAAACACAAAGATGACTGCAGAAGTGAATTATGTTAATGGCAAGTTTATTCAAAATTAATGATTGCTGCAACTATTTGAGAGAAGTAGACTTCATCAGGTGAATATCAAATATCTCAGCATACAACATTTTGTAAGCTAGATACCTTGCTGTATGAAATTGAAATATTTTTCACCTCAGAAAGATACTAAATGATAATAAAATAATGTCCTTACTTCTGCAATCCCTTACCTTTCTGGTCTGCCATAGTCTTTTGACTTCCTACCATCGTGTTGGTGGACAGCTGTGCATGCTGGGATGGGCTAATGGTCGTCATGCTGATCTAATCCTACCTGTCAGGCGATATCCATCTATGTGCAAATGGACCATTTCTCCCAAGGATCATGACTGACAGAGACATGATCCTACCATCACACACATTCTCACTACTCTATCTACCACAGCCTCAATAGTCTACTTTTTTCAACCTTGACCTCCATCCTTCTCCGACTCTCCATTTTTCCCTTATAGTTAGGTCCTCTGTAGAGCCTAACTATCATGCATATATGATATTGCAATACTGACAACTAAAATCATCCTCAAATGATGGTATTTTATGCAATGTAGAACTTTTTAACTAGCCTTCATTCCTTAAATTCACCTTCCCTAGCCCTACTAAAATGATTCTCAACTAGAGGTCTTGCTGAGACCTTCAACAGAATGATAATAATAATTTAGTTTTGTTTCCGACAAAATGTTCTGCCTTCTTTCATCCAGGTCTCCCATCTCTCATTAAAATGTCCCATTCCCACCAATACTCAGACCTGCTATTACCAAACTGATAACCAGACCTTGGGACCCAGACCAACTCCAAGATAATCATATCCTTTGCAAGCATCCTGTTTTACATCAGTCCACATAATACCTGTGTCCACAAATAGAAACTCATCAACCAGCATCTGACTCAGATGATTCGCAGCATTGGAAAGAGAAGCTCACATCACAAAATCAATTGTTTTATAGATAACACCTGCACAAAACAAAGCACCAGTGCATACCACAAAGATAACAGTTGGATTGATGTTCTATAAAAAACCAGTTACACATGTACCTTCAAGTCGATGTCTCTCCGCCCTTTTGTGAACAGTCTTGTTTCAGCAGTTAGCAATCTGGCCATGGGATCCCTGTTCTGGCCCAGCTTAAACCTTTAACGGCCGCTGCTGCCTCTGTGTGGCATCTAAAATACCCTTGAAAAGTAGATGCTTCCATAGGACAGCAACAGTGCTGCCCTATGGCAGCAATACCATTAAATTGCAGCTCCTGCTATGAAACAAAGAATGAGAATTTTTTAATCAATCCAAAAATATTTAACATGAGTACTACATCCCCTTATCAGAAAGGTGCAAATTATGTCTCCAATACAACTTATTTTACTACTTAGCCACTATCCCAGGGAACACGTAATACTATATTCAAAGTTGCATATTCCCATGGCATAGGGCCGGTGTTTAAGACCCAATTTACATTTTTCAATGCCAGCAGTTAAATGGTTAATTAGGAAACAGTCTTAACCCAACACACCCTACTGCAATTCAGGTTCCCACAATGAAAGGGGATCCATATGAATATCCACTCTTTGGATCCGCACCATTTCTAAAGCTACAAATGCATACATATCACACTAACTGCTGATGAGATTTATGTGGACTGCAATTGACATTTTTACATGTGAATGTCGCATGTCAGCTTTTTTCGGCTCAAAAAGAACTACTCAGGTTTGCCTTTACAGTCGGGATTCACAGCTCAATAAAACTGCCAATAAGGTCCCAAGCTGTTCATTAGGCTGGTGCATTAAAATGTAATGGACTAAAGTTGATGCAAAAAGATGAGGGTCCTAACAGCAGAGGCCTGCACAATTGCAATTGAAGGCAAAACATCAGCGCCATTCAGAGACTAATTGTTCGTTTAAAAGAAAACTCTGTTGGGCAACATAAGATACACAGCATTTCGTAGACAAGCATACAAGAAATGCAAGGTGTTGGTGGGAGTCCTAAATTGTCAAGTATCTTTAATGTAAGGCTCATTACTTATATCAAGGCCTGTTAAGTTAGTCTCAGCAACCACCCCCCCCCTTGTGAAACATCTGTCTCTCTTTTTGTCTTTTGGCATTGGTCCCAAAGTACCAACGATCAGTCGTACAAAGGGTTAACCTGTCCTTGGTCACTTTTTCAGTCTTGTATCCGCCCTCCTCCCCAGTCTGTCCCTCTATCCCTCATTTAGTTCATCTGGAGTCCTATCTGATACACAGCATATCTTTTCAACACAAACGCTCATCTTACATAATACCTTGACTGTCCTGAGGTGTACTGTTTCTTATTTGAAACCTTTCGAATACAATGTATATGAGATAGTACATTGGGCAGAATGATGCATTGGACGGCGAAATTCCTCCGTGGTGCAAGAAATATGTTGTTTTGATATGTGTGTTTTTTTCTAAAATAACATGCATAATATGATTAAAAAATAGTTATCCCGGTATCACCAATGCAATAGAAGGTTAAAGACGTCTTCCTTCAAGCATGAACACAACAGGAACTGAAATTAAATTTCTACATTCATGAGTGGGGTCATTTTTGTGCATTAAGCAGATTACAAATGATATAATACATCATAAATTGTACATATACATACATATTTCATGGTTGACCACTTGATAACAATATTGTCATGTAGACTATAGCCCAATGTCCTTGGTCCTGAGTTTGGTTCATAAGGTAGGCATTGAGGTACTGGAGGAGGAGAGGGTTACCCAGGACTGTGTGAGGACACAGGTGGTGTCTGTGCCCTCCACTACCCTCACACAATACTCAAACAGTCACCCCTGGTGTCCCCCATACAACATGCTTTTCACGGCTCTTCAGACAATTGTGTGATCGCTGTGGAGAGATGTTCACAATCCACTGGAGCTTTGTTCATGCTGCAACACTCCTCCTACCGTGCATTAACAGGGACAATTGCTGCCTTAGATCTATACTCAGATGTAGGGATTATGACATGTCTAGGGCTTTAATATTATAATTATTAGGAGGTGTTGTAATTTGGGATAGTTGACCTATTTTACCACAGCAGGCACGGAGAACAAAGCATTTCACACCTCTTGTATACTGCATACAGCTAGTGGTATAAAGTAGTTATAGGCCTTGTACAAATCTGTAGGGGTATTCAGTGAAGGGGGGCTATGAGGCTCCTTCACTGTATTTCGTGTACAGGTTGGTACTCGTCCTATAACTACTACGTAACCAGTAACTGCTCAGCGGACTATATGTCTCACTAGAGAATTAAAATGTAGCCGCTGAATACCTAAGAAATACCTTTGAAATGAAGGACACTTTTAACATGATACATGCAGGTAAAATTGCAGCAGGAAAAATTGCAGCAGTACAATACAGCAGTGCAATCACCATAATGACAAATGAGACATTCCCCATATATTGTCAATATCTAAACTAGATTCATGCATTATCCATTCATATCTTAGTGTGGCACAGCCACTTCTTTTCTCACACAACAGTGGCGTGTTACTGATGGGCTATCAGGGAAATTGGCACCCTTCATATCCATCTCAACACAAATTGCCTCTCAATTGAACAGTAAACAACACTTACAGTGTGTGATTTGGTGAAAGCACCTTGCATGACTTGAAAGCTGGTAGTGGCTGCAGTAAAGGCATGTTATAGGCATACAGTGTGTAATTGTATGAGTAGTATATTTTATCCTCATAACATTGGTGCTGTTAAGTGGTGAAATGAGGGGATAGGGTGTGTAGACAAATGGTCCGTAAATGTACAGCTGGGTAGAGAAGGGATTGTAATTAACAATGGAGTGAGGTGAAAGAGTTTATTATTTTAGTTCAGTTATCCCTAGACTTTTTGGCGACAGCTTTTCATGTAGAGTTACTCTAGTAAAGGTGAATACTTTTTGATAGGATTTCTGTATTTTTCTACTTTAAATGTGAAAATGTATTTTTATCATTAATGGTTAAATTACTCATTATCTGCTTGCTTAGCTCTATACCGTACTATAAGGTCACCATACCTGTCACCTTTATTACGTGCTGAGTCATCACATAGAAGGATATAATGATCCCTTTGAAATAGACTAGGTATACAGTTTTCCCCCTTGACATTTGCTAGTCCATAAATCTTTCTGGAAAGTTGCAGTTGAAGCATAAAATGAAACTGCTTCTACAACCTAGCGAAAGAAATACTCAACTTTACTGTAATAAATTGGGTTCATAATAATTATAGTTGTCACCCTTTTCTCTTATCGCAGGGGATTTCTTCGTAATTGGGGTATCTGTTTCTGTTAACATGCTAGACACAGACAGAACCCGGTGTATGGTGAGGGCCATGTATAGATGCCAGCTGTGAAGGATTAGAATTGGGTGGGCTCCTACATACAGTTTGGATGTTTGTGAAATTATGGATTGATCAAATCAATGCTTCCTAGTATCTGACTGATGAGATAGTATGTCCTAGAGAAGTGATGTTGCATATCCCACGCGGTTGCTTCAAAGGGGCCATGCTCTCACCATGCTCTCACTATAATGGTAATAGTACCCTCCATCCATGTGCAATTAGTAACCACTCCCATCAGCATTCACCCATCCCCAGCACACAAAAGCACAGCAGCTGTCTTCATTTAGCAGTAACGATAAGGTCATAAGCAGTAGTTCACGATCCTCAATACCTACAAGAAAAGCAGCAGATGAGATGAACAGGCAGATGAAACGCGGTGGCGTGGGAGTTTCCCTCAAATTTGGGTCCCTTAGCCTTCTTGTAACTCTGCCGCCCACACGCTTCAGTCCCACAACTGTAATTGTGCTCCAAAGCAATGCTTTTCTGGGTTCCTTGCTCAGGCCCATGCATTGCTCTTTTGGAAATCCCATGCGGAAAAATGTTTTCTTTGGGTAGTGAATGCGAGAAGACGCTAGTCTTTACAAGAGAATCAACATAAATCATGAAACGATGTTGACTGAGAAAAACCCTAGATCTGCTTCGCTCTCGATGTTCTTTATTTATTGACTCGGTAGGGACTCACCTAAGCAACATTGATATGCATGTGTTCATAAAAGCTTACAAATAGAAAAAAAAGTGATTGATTTTGCAATGATCTGTCCTTTTGAAAAATAGATAATGGTCCTTCTGACTAAGATGTTATTTGATATTGTTAGCTAGAGCAATATAGAAACTAGTCCAACCTTTTTTCATTTCTTTCTCATCATTGTGTTTAAAAAAACCATTCTAATTCACTAACATAACCTGTAGTGACTTATATTGCAGATATTCCTTAGGCCAAAAGAAATAACTCAATGCACACTATATGATTTAATGACTATATTTTTGGTATTGGCCTAGATGATAAAGAAAGTGAATATAACAAGTATAGTCATAGAAAAGGTATGTAGCAAGCAAATACAATGAACTATGACTGCAAGCTACATGCCAGATAAAAGTCAGTTTTATATACCCAGTTTACAAGCTATTCAATTCCCTACAACTTTTAAAACTACAGCAACTCTCCATCAGTGGTACGAGACAAAGCTACCTCATAGGTAGTGATATTTACTGATGGAGGATAATGTATATCCCACTTTATCAATTTCCATGTTTTATATAAGGCCAAATTTAAAAAAAGGTGTGTTTCAGGTTACCCGACCCTACCTAGCAAAACAGGGCCAACCCTAGACATTTTTATCCAATTTTGAAAAAGAGATTTCATTTTTAAAGTGATTCTAGGGCTATTTCAGGGTCAATTTGATGGTCTACGAGTCAACACCGTTGTCGGCGAGTCAGCACTGAAGTTTGCGAGGAAATTTTGAGGTACTTCTCAGTCCAAAGTGAAAAAAGAATAATTGAAAAAAAGAAATCCGACCTATCCTACCTAGATTTTCAGACTATGTAACCTGAAACACACCTTTTTTTTGGCCTAACCAATTTACAAGCTATTCCATTTCAACTACAGCAACTCCCCATCAGTGGTACGAGATAAAGCTACCTCATAGGTAATGATATGGATGTACTTTACTGATGAAGGATAATGTAGATCCCACTTTATCAATTTACAAGTGTCCTATAAGCACACACTACGTAAATTAGCCCTCTGTATTCTGACCATCCTACAGTAGGCACTTTCCTATATATTATGGGTTTGTACTGTACATTCCATTTTACATCCAATGGATAGATCTTGATCAAATAAGTCGATTAGCTTTTTGAAAGAAGTAATTGTCTCAAGTTAAAGTAAAGATATGAGCGCTCAAAGGTCTCAAATCAGCCCAATAATTCTGACACAGTATGCAATAGTTAAGTGTTTAAGAAGGTGTGATCAGATATCTGTACTCCGCAGGCAGGAGGGGTGCTAGCGGCCCTACAATGCCGCCTGTACTGGACTAAGCACGGCACGCACTGGCCCCGCTCCTAGGGCAGGTAGGCACAGGTAGGGGGGTGCAGTAAGAGGGGTCCTAGCCCCCCCAGCTGTGCCGACTATGGTGCACTGAGCGCGGCATGCAACAAATACGCCTCTCCCTACGATATTTGCGCTGCTATTAAAACATACTGCGCACAGTCAGACAAGAATAAGCTTAACATTTTCTAGACCAGAATTATCAGTAGAATACGTGGAGACTATTTTCTTTTGCGTGCATCATGATTTTCATACTCTAAATAGCTGCTAAAGTTATGTTTCAACTATATTTCAGGACCATATCATGTCCTATCTATCCTGTAATTGCTAAATCTTTAATCCAAGGTATACATTAAAACCGCACCGTCAATACCGTTAAAATGGTACCACTTGTTCCCCAATCCTCCTGTAAACAACTTCAGAATAAGCTTGCAAAGAAGTCTTAGGTTGAGAACCCCCAGTAAAAAAAATATCACACTTTCCTCTCCCGCGGCCGTCAGAACGGCGCACGGGAGATAGGTCAGTGCCTACCTACAGCAGAATTACCATCCAACATAATCATGTCCCATGATTCTCCCATGCGTACGTAGCAGTCACCAGTATATGCAAATAGACAATTATTATAATTTGGTAGGTGCTGCTGAAATGCCAGACCTGAGCTATTGTGATAGTGCTGCATTAATATCTCTAGAGTTGATAGTATAGAATACAGTTGTGTATACATACATAATTAAGACATGGACCACATGAAGAAGCCATCATTTTGCCTACAGTTTCCGTACGTACTTTCTATACATGTACTTTGCAGTGATATATGCTTTGCACCCTATGAATAATTGTACATGTATATCAATTTTATGCCTTTTTGACATAATGCTGGTGACTCATGAAAACAATGAGTCACTTCCTAATAATATACACACTGTTAGGTGTAATTGAATAGAAACATTTATAAGTTTCCATGTATACATCCGTTAACACTGTATTAAGCATTATTTCCCACCTGTTCACACATGATTACTGCACAGCCACTCCCCCTTACACAAGAGTGGCATGTTACTGATGCGTTAGCAGCAGAAATTGGCCCCCTTCACATCCATGCGCACACGATGTGGCTGTCGATTGAACAGTAAATAACACTTAATGTGTGTGGTTTGGTGAAAGCAGCTTGCATGGCTTAGAAGCTGATAGTGGCGGTTACGGGCATGTAGGAGAGGGTGTGATTGTGGGTGTAGTGTCTTTGTTATATCTATAGGGTTATTGATGTATAATTGTATACATGTGTGTCATGACTTTTACATGGGGGAGTTACCCTTTCATTTAATTCTGAATTGGTCTTATTAATTAATTAAATATGCCGTTCAAGTTACTTAAAGTGCCACTGACATGTCCCAGACTACTTTGCACGATCGTATGTACTAAATAATTCTGTATGTTGTAGTATGCACATAACTGTTGCGTCTTACATAGGAAGTGAGTACTGGCTAGCCAAAGTGTTACCATCCCCAAACAACACCTCTGCCGCCGCTCAGGCATGGATGGCAGGTCACGTGGTGTATGACGTAGCGGGAGTCAACCACCCAGGTGTGAATGCTTGGCCACAGGCAGTAAGCCTATGACAGCATCCACTCAACATCAGGTCGGGGCGGGGGGCATATATTCACTAGGCCTATATCAAAGTATTGTCCCACGCATTTCATGGTGAATATCTTAGTCACAAGTTGGGGGTGGGTGGGCATTACTCTTTCATTTATGGAACAGCTTCCAGTCAGGTTATATGATATTGTTGGGTTGCCATTCCCATAGATTCAAAAATAAATAATGTCCAAGTAGAAAATAACCCTGGCGCTTTGATAAGGGGGAAATATACTATAACTAAATAAATTAGGTGGTCTACAGATTTTATAAACAAAATTTCGGAAATGATAAAAAATAGTTGTACCATTTTAGATATTCTCTTACGGAATACAACTTTATTTTTACCCCCCCCCCCCGATAATTTTATAGAAAAAAAGAGGACGTAAATGTTGGCCAGCAAAGGTTTATTGACCATAAACTCATGCAAACGTGGAACACTTTCTTCCACAATGGTCAGTGAAATATGTACAAACAGATTACATGTACAATAAAGTTTTCTTTCAGATTGGGCAGATTTCTCAAGATACCACCATTAAGTCATCCAAAAACGGCTTTTCCAAGCTTTCATTCTACTCATGTTTAACCTATTCAGGCTAGTTTAAGTCTTTAGAAGCCACACAGTGTTTTAATCTATCAATTTTTCGTGCATCATGACGACAAAGGAAATAGTGTATTAAATAATTGTGTACCCTACCCCCAACAAAAAGAAGGACCCGGTTTTATGCAGCAGTTCCATGCCTATCCACATGTACACGTATACAACATGGACATTTCTATGTATACAAGTGCATGATTGTTTGCAAGGTAGGGGTAGACGATCTAAATCCTGTAACGTAGCTGCAAATATGAGAAGCAAATGTAAAGCGTGGAGAAACCCAGACATCTAGCATAACGCGGGCTAAAGATCATCGTTTTTGCCATGCCCTTTTTGTTCCCAGAGGTTTGACAGCCGTTTGACACAGAGAAAGTCACATATTAGCAAAGGTGCAGATAAAAGAAAAAGAAACTCATTCAGTTAGCCAGAACAATTGCTGAACCCCCTATTTTTAATAAAGGCATCACTGCATGTTGTGTATTTCGTGTTTGAACGTGTAGACGGGACTAATTTATTTTAATACAACATATTATGAGGCGAATATGAACACACTGACATTTTAGATCTAGACACACTAATATGGATGGATCCTATTGTTTACTGCTGGCCAGTAGTTCACAGAAGCCTGGGGTAAGAGCTGGAAACAATGCTATAATGATTGTGTGCACCCTTGTGTGCTGCTATATCTATGTATGTGTGGGATCTGATTGAGAGGGAGTAGTGGGGAGTAGGGTGGTGCTAATACCGGAATAAGAGGACAGTCCCAGGATTCAGTGTGGGAGTCAATTGTCAGATTCACTGTGTTGATGTTCTTCTACGCACACGTCATTTAAGGGTAATTGTCAAGGAGAACAAGAGAAATGACAAAGAGAATCACACGCCTGAGGTACAAAGACAATACAAAGAGTTGATGGTGGCAATTATTGTTTTCGTTTCTGTTGGATAATATCATGCAGCGTCTCTCTATAAATCATTGACATTGGCTCATTAAATTCTGATTCGACTTCAAAAGGCAATTATTCTATCTGCATGTGAGAGTGATGGGGTAAAACATACAAGGTCCTACAGATACGGAATCTAAAACATATGTTTAGATTTACTAATAGAGAGAAATACGTGATAATAATACCGAATGAAAAAGGAATGGGAAAAGGCTACCCATCTCAAATGTATATATCAACCTCAAATATTCTCAAAAACAATGACACTTTATCTTACAGACCTTCAGATTGGACCACCATGAATTGATTTCCGAAAGGCCTCCACCTGGGGAGTGACTGCTCAAACCCCCCCCCCCCTACCCCCAGCCCGAGAAAGTGGCACAGCACATGCCTATGGTGCTGCTAACCTAATTGGGTGGGGTGCTGGCACCTAGCTGTGAACCACTGCCTCTGTTTCACTGCTACCCTCTCCCTCCTAACCTGATCTATCATGTTCTACCCCCTACTACCCTATATACCACAATGCCCTGGCTTTCTGCCAAAGCCCTGCTGCCTTGCCTGCTTGCCGCTCGTGGGCCATCCTCCAAACACTGCTCTAAGTGTCACCGTAGTAGTATAGTATGTATCGGAACGGGACTATAGTTAAGTACTGTTTATTACTCAATCGATATGCAGCCAATCAGAGGCCTCCATTTGGTCACGTGACCCGTTGCCATGGTAACGTGACCTACTTAGGGCTCTCAGCCAATCAGAAGCCAGCATTCTGGGTGACCTACTGACCTACTTAGAAGCTCTCAGCCAATCAGAGGCCGGCATTCTGGTAACCATGGTAACGTGACCTAATTACGTCACGTGACCTACTTCGGCTCAGCCAATCAGAAGCCGGCATTCTGGTAACTAGGGTAACGTGACCTACTTAGGGTTTGTTTGTAAACAACACCACGTGGCTCTCTTGTTTGTAAACAACACCACGTGACACGTGACTGTTTGTAAACAAACAAACGAAAAAAAAAAAAAAAAAAAGTTATGTAGCTTGTATTATAGAAATAAGAACACAACAAGATAATTTCTTTTCTTTTCATTTTATTCTTTATTTTCATTTCAATCAGAAAAAACACACAAGTTTATGCTTTTTTAGCTTGCTTCTTCGATTTGCAGCAACTCAACAGGCCGCAAAGTCTCACGCCGCCGTCACTCGCACCACCACACCCCGGACGAGTTCTCTCCAATAGACATTGCACGACTTTGGATAAATCCAACACCATTTCGGCAAGGCAGAGAATCTTTGCTTCCATGAAACGGCCGCCATCGCAACAACCCGTCACAACAGCATCATCGATAGCTTCTGACTCACGACCCGGTCGCTCAGCTTTGGGATTCTGCTCATGCGCATGACGCACTTCTTGGGGTTTCTTGTTCGACATGCTTCAATTAGGAAATGAACGCAATGAGGTCCACAGGTGACAGCAGAAGTGTCTTGTAGTTGAATGCGGTTTCTTTGCCACTTGAACGGAGCAGAGCGTTCCACGAAGGACAAGAACTCCGCACTCAGCGGCGGTAAGCCGAAAGAATCAAAGTAGTACACTTCACCCGTGCTCGACACGTAAAACGCCACCCAATGCTGACCTGGTAAATGTTGCGGATCTGTGTTGCTCACGAAACAAGTGTCTTTGATAGGGTGCTTCGGAATAGTGTCACAAGAGAAAACGCCCAGGAAACGATGTTTTGTGTGAACGTTTTCCTGCAACACTCTGCTTATTTCAAGCGTGTTCATACGATACGCCAAGTACCGCGGTCTTGTCTTCAGTTCATGTGGTAGTCGGTGATGGGGTGTCGATCTCGGGTCAGCTCGACGACGTTGTCGTACACCAAGTAGAGCAGCACGGTTGTTGTCGCTACTAGCGCCGAGCGGAAACTGACTTCCACCCTCAGCTGACCCGCTCTTATAAGGTTCACGCGACACCCGTCGTGCGATCTGTCTGGGGTTAAGTCGAGGGGGAACACCGTGTAACCGTTCAGGAATTGATCGTATGAAATACCGCAGGAGCGCGCGCCTTCGTACATCCCCGTTTCCGTGTGTAGCGCCAAGTACTCTCTCACGGCCGCTTTGGTCTTAAAGTCGGGCACATACGCATCGTTCGGCACTTTCTGATCGTTCACTATCACTTGAAGCGAGCTGATGTCGTAATGCTTCATCTCGAACGGGTTCTTGGTGAAGCTACCGTTGAAGGCGTCGTGGTCCAGGAAGCAAATCATCATCGACTTGGGAAGCTGGCCTGTGTTGGAGTGCGTGAAGCTGTGATCTCTGTTACCTTGAGGGATGGCGTACGTCGTCACTTCCACTCTGTTCACCGGGTAGTCGAAGGGTCCGTGTTCTATCACCGCTCTCTCGTGCGTTTCCGCTACAGCGTCCGCCACCAACACGCGTCGCACGTAGAGCTTTGCTTTGTAGATCTTCAAGCTGTAGCCTGCGTCAGCGGCGCACATCAGATAGAAAGAGGGCGCCGCCTGTTTCAGAGTGAGATTGATTTCCGTCTCTCCAACGATGAGCTTCGGTTGATGAGCCAGGTCAAAGTGCAGTCGCGCCATCAGCGAAAAGCGCTTGTTGGAGATTAGCTTCTTGCGCGCTTTGTACCCCGCATTCGCGTCAGTCAACGTGTCAAACTGACCGGGCGTATCTTCATGCCACCCCTGGGCGCTCATGACGCCGTCCTTCACGTCTTTGTTGTAGTTGAGTAACCCTTCCAAGTAAGCTCGGTAAGGGTAGGTCTCGGTGTTGCCAGACACTTTGAAACCGCCGATGGAGACTTGCACGTCTTTGAAGAGCGAGTGAGCCAAGTTGTTCACCGGAGCTACTGCGTCGGTGTCATCGATCGCCGTTCCGTTCGCTTTCAGCACTTGACATTCCAGATGAAGGTAATTCTCGTTGAGGTCTGTGTACTCTTGCGACTTGTTGATGGTGAAATTTATGTTACCTCCATCCTCTAAAGAGTTTTTTGTTTCTATCCCCAGGAAAGACGACTTTAAGATAGTAGTCTGAGTCGGCGCTACGGTGTGCAGGTCGAGCTCAGAGAGCGCGCACTCGTTACTGCTCTCGTGTACGTAAGCCATTGTGTTCTCTCTTCACGCGGCCGACAGACTGACGCCGACCGCCTCCAGTCTTTTTATTTATACCTGAACGCCTAGGCGCTTACCGGTCGAATACATCCCCTCTACGTCTCTTGCAAGAGCCACCGCCCGTCTGAGGGGAATGCCCACGACGACGTTTCGACCCTTTCTTAGACGCGACAGGCGTCTTTCCTCCCGAGAACGCCGTACTCGCCAGTCTCTTCAGAGCGCCTGCGCCTCGGTCTTTCACGCTGCTCTTTAAAGTCCGACCCGCCAGCACATCTTTAGCTACGCCCACACCGGCGCGGAGCAGCGTTTTTCCCACCGACTTCAATAGCGGGGTAGCCGAGCGCATCAGACCTAACAGAGCGCCGCCCAAACCGTGCCCGCTCTGGAAAGAGCGCCCGCTGTACACGGTCACGCCGTTGCCCAGCTGCGCGTTGTAGTAATCGCTGTACCCTCTGCCGAAGTCGGTGCGCCTGGGTGGAAAGTACGGAACGCGTTGACGCATCATTTTCTTCTCTTTCAGCGCTCAATAGGTCTCAGATGAAGTGTCGCGGTCACCTCGCCTCTACCGAATGGGATGGAATGACCGGATCGGTCTCTTAAATAGATGCCGACCTCGGTAAACCTCTTGGATTTCAAGGGGAAATAATCCAAATGGGGAAAACTGATAGCTTGCACGCCACCTCGACGCTTTCCGCCTCTGTCCACCGCCACGCAGCGCAACAGCGGCACTTGCATGTCGCCCACACGTCTCTCCTGGATCATGTCGGTGTATATGTACACAGAGTGCACGTCCCCGTAAACATCCATCGAGTAGGCGCCGGTAGTCGGCGACGCGAAACACGTCTTCTCTCCGAAGCCTAGAACGCATGCGAGATGCTGACTCAGCAGGACAGCACAGTGTCTCGGCGGTTTGATGGTGACGCGTTTCGTCTTGGCGTCGTACGATAAGATCCGCATCGGTTTGAGCAAGAAGCTGTCGCCCTCTAGTCTGTCATCTCGCAACGTCTCACTCAAGCGCTCGATTAGGGTGTGGTTGCTTCCGGTGAAAATAGGAGGTATCTCGAATATGTTTGGCATGAAACTGCGCACTCCCATGTCCTTCTCCATCTTTTCGATCATCTGTCTTGCTTGATGGCTGATCGTCTTCTTCTTCACCGCCGGGGACAAGAACTGCTTGTATACGGCATTCGTCTGTCTCAAGTCGACCTCTCTCTTGAACCTTTTTGTTTCCGGTTTCAATTGCTGCTCTTCCGACGTGTCTGATATCTCTTCCACCGTTACATAGCTCGCTTCCTTCCAGTTCAGCGGGAATTTTGAGCTGAACGTTAGCTTGCTCAGACCGTTCGCGTTTTTCATTCTCTTCCAGTCTACCTGTGGTTTTTTTCCTTCGGAGAAATTAGTTTCTTTTAAAACCTGGATCGCCTCCTCTAGCGAACCTTTGGTGCGCAGAGGAACAACGATGATCAAGTCGTCGTCGTGCACGTTAGTCCATTCTGTAGGGAGGATGATCTCAGTCAGAGCCGCTTCGTACGCTTCGGGCAGAAGGAGCGGCGAGTCGAAGTGAGTTCGGAAAGACGTCAAGCTGTTGTCAGGATAATACTCCATAGAGCTGTTGCTAGGTAGAGTGATGTTCATTTTGTTACGTTATTTTTTTGACGGGGATCCACTCGTTGAACTTGTCGTCGTAACCTAACCAACGTACGAAAGCTAACTCTTTACCGTCGACGGTCTTGCGGCGCAACACCTCGTCTATCAGGTAGTTCTTGTCGTAACGACTCTTGTACACCTTCTGAACCTCTTCCGGGTAGAAGACGCCTTTTATCTCCTCGCCCTTGTCGTCTTTCAGCTCGAACCCTCTGCTTCCCAACGTGTTAGCAACGTCCACCACTTCCTCGCGCCAGTTTCCCTCGTACCCTTTGTCGAAGGCGCCTTTGGTTCTCAACATCCTCACTCTGTCACCCGGAGCGATGACGTCGACGGCGGACGTCTTTGTTTTTTTCTTCTTTTTCCATATTTCGTCGATTTGTTTGTTAGTTGGGAGATCTTGTCGGTAGAAAACTGTTTCGCTGTTTTCCGAGCTGACTTGAGCCGGCGCCATTTTCAACGTCTTGTGGTGAGTGCGATTGTAAGAAGACACTACATGGTGCAGCACGTCTACGTAGCGATACGTGCGCTTGTGTGTGAAATAACGCCACAGCTTCTCCTTCAGACTGCGGTTCAAGCGCTCCACTAGACTAGCTTTGATGTCGTCGTTCTCGCCAGTGAAGAACTCTATGCCCTCGCTCTTCAAGTGATCTTGAAAGATCTTGTTCAAAAACTCTTTCCCCTTGTCTGTCTGAACAGTGCGCGGTCGTCTCTCGCCAGGGCCTGTCATCTCTCGGAAGGCCTCGGTGACATCAGCGCCGCTCTTGGATTTAATGGGAACGGCCCACGCGTACCTAGAGAAAACGTCGATCGCCGTCACCACGTACCGGAAGCGGTCGTTGTGAGACGCCAAAGCTTGCATGTCCATCAGATCTATCTGCCACTGCTGATCGATTGCGCCGGTTATAGTCTTGTTCCTTGCGAATTTTCTCCGAATGGGTTTATGTTTAGTGTAGGCGTCCAGCGACACTAAAGCATCTCGGATGACGGCCGGGTTCAGGTGGCGAAAATGCTGTTTCTGGAGTTTAGTCACGCTAGTGAAACTGGAGGGCGCTTTGACGTCGGTATATCTAGCTACTACGCGCTTCTTTTCTTTTTCCTTCTTGGTCAGTCTCTTCACTGGTTTGCCCATCGCGGGTCTCTTGAGGGCGTGAAAGACGAGCTCGCCGCTAGGCGGTTGCGCGCTTTCCTTTTCTTACTACGCGGCGCGCTCCTATAGGAAGTCGGAGTTTGGAAAAGTTCACGGTCGTCCTCCTCGTCGTCAGAGGATTGATCGTCCACCACCTGCAGAGAAGAGTCTGCTGCTGCTACTGCTGCTGCTGCTTCTCCTTCTTCCGATTCGAAGCTCGGTCGTTTCCGACCTCTGTCAGCAAGCCGTGTGTCCAAACTTTGGCCAGGTCCGCTCGCTTTATACAGATGGTTTCCGATCAAGGCGTCTGTGGTGGGAACCGCTTCGCGCAGCGCTTTCGTGAACGGCGAGTAGCCCGCCGGTCTGGGCGCCGTCTTCCTGAACCTGGCGGCGTCGTTCAGTAAGTCCACTATGTTGATGCGATGCTCAGGTGGTATTCTCCGACCCGACATCTCGCGCACCGCCCCGTCCTCGTTCCACTTGATCACTCCGGATTTCTCCAATTGTTTGTACAGCTCCACGGTCCGGCGGCGACTCCTCTTGGGAACTTGGTTCGCCAACCGCTCGAGTAGGGACGCGCTGGCCTCTTCAGCAGACTGACGGAGGTGAGCCGGGGGCGAAGAAGAGTAGGACGAAGAGATGTTGCTGTTGTGGGGATTCGCGAGAAAAAATTGCAATCTATTCAACAACCTTCGGTATTTCAACATTTTCTCGCGCGATTCCAAAGTGGGGTCGTTCAACACTAAATCCAAGTCCCTGTAGATAAACTGTAGCACCTGGTGCAAGGCCGCGTCGGGATGAAGGGACTGCTCTGCCTGCTTGTGGTAATAGGCCATGTCGGCGGGTAGGCGGGCGGCGGTGGCAGGAGCGGAACTCTCGTTCTTTTCAGTGCGCTCATCAGGAAGAGGAGGAAGGTTTGGAGCAGTAGAAGTACTAGCAGCAGCGACTGCAGTAGTAGCAGCGCTAGTAGTAGCAGCAGCAGCGGGCACATGATGAAGTAGACCTGCTCGTGATGATTTGTAGAGCGTCTCAGGATCCACGAGCGCTAAACGTTTGTAGTGTTGTTGCTGCTCTGAGTCCGTCATGGGGACGCCGGTGGCAATGACGCTGGTGGTGGCGGTAGTGGTGGTGCTGTCGGCGAGTAGGTGTCGAATGACGTGTCTCATATACGGAGAATGCTCTTTATAAGCGGTAAGGCCATCCCTATGAGAGCCGGAATGAGGAAACCTCCCTCTTGTACCAAGACGCGTCTCTTTTTTTTGATGGGCGTAGATTTTTTGCCGACCTCCCTCAACACGTCAGCCGATTCTCGAAGCTTGTCCAGTTGTTTGTCGCTGAGCGGGATGTTCCCTACCAGTAAATTGTGACAGATCTCACTCAACGCTGCGATCAGCTCGTCGCTTCCAGAGTCTATTAGATGCGAGCAGTCCTTTGGCGAGCACTTAGCTAAGTGCTTGAGAGTACCAAAGTGTCTTTCGAGTAGATGAGAAGACATTTTTTTTTTTTTTTTTTTTTTGCTACTGCTTTCTGTTGTTCTTTTTTTTGTCTAGCGGTACGAACACTAGCTGAGAGTGTATGGCCGTCAAAGAGGAGCGTATTCTCAGATCGTCAGGTGTTGACTGCTTGAAGTCCAGGAGGAGGTATGAGTGAGGTCGCTTGAGTTCATGGGTAAATATACTAGAGAGGGCCGCCGCGTTGGACGGAAACACCTGGCGAGACAGACTAGCTATTTGCCCCATGTCGCGCGGGTTCTTGAAAACGATCATGTAGTGAGCGTTCAGACTCATAGTTCGAAAGTCGGGTGATTTCTGGAAGAGGTTCTGAGTGATGTATATGACGCTCACGTTCCAGTGATGCGAGTATTTAGTAAAGATGTCGGCTACCACTTGCTGATTGGAACTGCTCATCAGATCGTCCAATATCAGTAGAGTGTGGGGTCGTACAGCGTCTTCTGCTACTTCCACGTCTCCCGCTATAGACTCTTTGCTAGGAAGACCTTCTCTGAATTCCACACCGTACCGATTTGCCATTTTTTCAAACAGAGGTTGCCACTCGCCGTAATGGTAAAAAGTCTTTTCCACCGGCGGCGTGACCAAATTGTTCACGTCGCTCAGAAATTGATCCACCAAGCGCGATTTTCCACAACCCGACGGACCGCTAATGATACAACTAAAGGGTCCTTGTAGTCGAGCGTCGAAATGAATTTCTGTGAAGAGTTTGCTTTTACTACTGGACATTTTTCAGGACGCGTCAGAGAGCGGTTGTGTGTGTGACTGTCTGCTGTGTTTCTCACTCGAACGGTCGGTGGTGAATGGTTGTGGAGAAAAGTCCGCCGACCTTTTTATTGATTCCGGCCGGTGTCACAGTAGCGGTGGCAGAAGTGTCTTTTTTTTCTTTTTTATTTTTTGCGATAAAATTCTATTTTCACTCAATAGTCATAAATGTTTTGTATCAGACTCCAGAGGAGTCTGATACAAATATTTATTTTTTAAAAAAAAGAAGAGAGAGAGGAGGAGGAGGAGGAGGAGGAGGAGGAGGAAGAGGAGGAGGAGGAGGAGAAAAGCGCAGATTAATTTTTTTTTAGGCAAAGCTCGTCGCTTTGCCGCTTTCTTTTCTATTTCTGTGTTGTGACAGGATCGTCTCGAAAAAGCAATAAGGCGTGTGATCGCGGCGGTGACAAACACATATCGGTGCGTATGGTATGAAATAGTGCGTCCCTATCTTCTTCCATTCGGCTGCGTTGCAATAAGCGGGATAACAAGTGACGACGTCGAAACTTTTAGTTACCGTGTTCACGTCGGCCACAACGCGCGCCCACCGAGTGGGAGCTGCAGTCACTCCCAAGAATCCGATCGGTTTGCGGAATCGTTTCATAGCGCTTATTCTCACTATATAAGAAGAGGCGGGGTGAGGAGAGTGGCGGCGCTCTTTCTGTTCATGAAACGCCCAACGAGTGGGGGCGCTGAGAGCGGATATTATGCAACAGTAGAGTAAATACGGTTCTGAGAAGACGGCTCTCGGCCATGCCGCTACGTTTTCCTTTTCCGCTCTTGTATAACGACGCTTTGCGGCTTTGCTTTTCTCGAGAATTTTGTACGCTTCCAAAGAAGCGTGAACCTCAACTACGTGACGCTCTCTCTTTTGAGATAAAAAAATAGCCGGGCAGTTGAGGAGGAGGGCGCTTTGTTCGCGCGACCGTCTTTTAGAAACTCGCGCCCTCTGCAGTGCCATATTTCTTTCCTCCGAAACAAAAAAAAGACTGAGTGAAAATAAAAAAGCTCAAAGAAAAAAAATAAGCAATAAGCAGACTCAGCTCGAAATTCCCTGCCGGCGTGATGACGGTGTCTGCAGGCGGTGGCGGCGGTCGGCTGGCGATGGGCGGTGGCGGTGGCGGCGGCGATGGTAGTAGAAGGGCGTGTGGAAAGAGAGAGAGACGCATCTCAGGCTTTTATAGGCGCGGCGAGTCTGACATTTTCAGCTGTCGCATGCTGACCTGCTGCTATCATAAGAGAAACAAAAGCCCTAATCACACTTTTCAGCTGGATCCTTCCACCCCGCCAGACATGGATCCCAGATGGGAAGGCGGTTTAAAATTAAATCCGTGTACCGACTGTCATACAATAGGGTAATTAGTTGAACGCGTGTTACCTGTATAAAGGATTAACGGGTCATGGGCTCAGCGTGTGTATAGAAAAAACAACTACAGGTAGCGTGAACAAAGCGACCCCCTCCCTTTCTGTCACTCTGTCTGTGACTAGAGGGTGCGCGTGTGGTAAGCGGCTTATATCTAAAGAAAAAAACAAATCACCCTCGCCTGTCATCAGCAGACAGCCGGCCGGCGGCTGGAAAATGCGATTAGAGGGATGATGAGCCACGTAGTAAGCGACTTAAGGCTGATCTAAAGACCTGCCGTGAAGGGGCAGCTGGCCGGTGGCTTGAAAAAAAAGCGGGGCGTAAGGGTATATAAGGGGAGTGAAACCCCATTCAGCATCGTCATCATCGTTCACGCTACTACTACTACTACTACTACTACTACTACTACTACTACTACTACCACCACCAGCACCGCGCCTCAATTTGCAGATCCTCGTGATGGAAAGTTGCTACCGTGACATGAAGCGGAATGACGAAGCGGCGCGCGAATGTGAAGCTGATGCTGTAGCCTCTGCTACTGCTGCTGCTAGTGCTGCTCAGCGTGCTACTGCTGCATTTACTGCGGCTGTTAGTGACGCGGGTCGTGATGACGTTGTTGTTGTTGCCGCTGCGGCTGTGACTGCTGCTGTTGCTGCCGCCGATGCAGCTACTCATGCCACCGATGCCGACGCTGCTGCTGCTGATGCTGTTGCGGCTGCCGATGACGCCGCTGATAACGCTACTAGTGCCCGCTCTGCCGCCCTTGCTACTGTCGCTGCTGCTGTTGTTGCTAATGCTCACGCTACTGCTGCTGCCGCTGCTGCTACTGCTGCTACCGCTGCTGCCGAGGCTGCTGCCGCTGCTGCCGATGCTGCTGCCGATGCTGCCGATGCTGCTGCCGATGCTGATGTTAGCAGTCGCGTCGACAAAGAATCGTCATTTGTCACTCTTAAAGCCGCTCCAGTGGAACGCGCGACGGGTAGTAGGGCTACCAACGCGACGGCCGGATGGTGCAAATGGTGTCGTCGCTTCTGCTCGTGCGCTTGCTTTTCTTCCGGTCCTACCTGCTGCTGCTACGGTATGATAGTGTTATAGTGTTTGAATGAAAACGCGCGTAGTTACACATAGACGCTGTTACAGATGTGCTTTTTTATTCGAAAATATAATTTTAACATAAGATGGAACTTGTTGTGTTTTTTTCTATATATACGTTGTTTGTTTACAAACAGTCACGTGTCACGTGGTGTTGTTTACAAACAAGAGAGCCACGTGGTGTTGTTTACAAACAAACCCTAAGTAGGTCACGTTACCCTAGTTACCAGAATGCCGGCTTCTGATTGGCTGAGCCTAAGTAGGTCACGTGACGTAAGTAGGTCACGTTACCATAGTTACCAGAATGCCAGCCTCTCATTGGCTGAGAGCTTCTAAGTAGGTCAGTAGGTCACCCAGAATGCTGGCTTCTGATTGGCTGAGAGCCCTAAGTAGGTCACGTTACCATGGCAACGGGTCACGTGACCAAATGGAGGCCTCTGATTGGCTGCATGTCGATTGAGTAATAAACAGTACTTAACTATAGTCCCGTTCCGATACATACTATACTACTCACCGTATGGCAATAATACCCACATCCCGTGCCTGGACGGAAACCACTTCCCTCAGCCGGTCAGCTATTCACAACCTACTGCCATAGTGGCCGTTTTCATGTTACGGTAATGGTGAGCAGAGAACCGAGGCAGGTAACAAGCCTCCCAAATGGGCCAAGTCAAAAGGCCGACAAAAGCTAGAGATGAGGAGAAAGAGAAGATGAAGCAAGATGGCCTTGGTGTTTCCCTCTAAATTGGGTCCCTTTGCCCATCTGCCATCCACACAATACAAGCCCACAACCGGCCAAAGCTTTGGCGTAATGCTTCTCTGTGTGTCTCACTAAGGCCCATGCAAGGTCCCTTTGGAAAACTCATATGAAAACGTTTTCTGTAGTTTCTGACTGTATCACAGCAATCAGGGTAATTCTCAAAGGTTATTCTATACAGAAATAACTAGGTCTATTTTACTGTTGTTTCCTTTCTGAGTCACCCAAGAGAAATACATACTGATTTAATAAATATACCTATTTAAGCAAGGTACACTGAATAAAGAAGGCTGTAGGCGATCAATTATAGTTGAACCGCACCATGTTTTGGACATGCCGTCATTTGTCAAGATTGTAACATGATTTAAAATGTGCTTTGAAAATAGGGTACATTTAGGAATATAAAAGAATCGTTTCTCTCATCTGCATTATTAGGTAAAAGATAGGGGCAGACTTGGAGATTCTCCCTGCTAGTGAATTGCCTCTGATATAATACAATCATGTAGTTTGCATCACTAGTCCTCCGCTTGGGGCGATGGACTTCTTTAGGTGGGTGGTAATAGGGTGGTGATCAGGCAGGGGTGAGGAGAGATAAGGACTGAGGGCCATATCTGATACAGTGATGGGGGATTGCTATTTCACATTGGCTGGGTATGCAGCTCCTCAATATATAGTATTTCCACTGCTACAGGAATGAGATTTGAGAATCAAATGGCTGACCATGCAATTGTTCTTGTAAATAATACAAGTGGGAGAATGACATAAACTATAGGCTAATAGTAACGGGGAACCTGGAAATAATGATATTATTATAGTAGCAAAAAGAACACGAGGAATTGATTTCCTTACTGTCCCGGCTTAAGGTGACTGCTCAGGGCCACTGCCAGGCGGTGGCATGGTGCAAGTAGCTTGGTAGGTGCATAACTGATAACCTAATCATGTAGAACATGGGTATCTGGTTGAGCACAGGTCCCTCTGTTTCATAGCACTGGTACCCTCCAACCTAACCCTATCTGTAATGTTGCACCCATCCCCCTCCTCATTACCCCACCTACACTACCTCCAAGTTCCACAATGCTCTGACTCCCTGGTCATGCCAGCCCTGTCTTGTCTGCTTGCCTCTAGAGAGCAATCCAAACACTGCTCTGAGTGTCACCATATGGCAGTAACAGCCACTGCTAATGCACAGCCTGAAACTGATTCTGTCACTCAGCCATCCGTTCACCATCACACAAAACCACTGTGACCATTTGTGTTGTCCTCCGAGTGGTGGGCTGAGACTGCTTGCTGTCTGGCAGATAGAATGATATATAGTACAATGTTTTTAGTTTCTGTGTTGAAGGAAAGTCCTGAATCATGTCTGTGTTGGATCAGTTGATATACATCATGTTTTTTTAATCATAGCATAACGACCATAGTTTAAAGGAAGGTATAAAATAAAACTTGTTATATATTGTGTTCTCCGCTAAGCCCAGCACATTCAAAGTGACAATCTCCAGATATCGTGGAATCTATCAATAGCCTTGTCATATAGCACCCTCAAGGGTAGATACCCACAGGCATGCATGCATACATATATATAGAGGCCTATAGTAGCTAGGTATACAAACATGCAATTCCAGATAACACTAGACCTGCCAAGTAGCCTATTTATGGTTTCATATTTTGCTCAAAACTGTGACCTGTACACTGATAAGTGAAAAATACAGCTATAGGTCAACAGATTCCCTAACAACGTGTATTCCTAATCACGACAATACCCATTTCTTAAACCATGACAAGCAAAAAAGAAAGCTCACTGTCTGCGCACTAATCATGTTGTTAGTTGTTAATCCCGTTATTCAGCTGTTAAACAGATTTATCCACTTTCAGAATTGTGTGACAAAGGGTGAATAAAGAAGGACAAAAAGAGCCCACAAAGATAAGCTGTGTATGCAGCTTTCATGAAAATCTAACTTAAACTAAGTTTACTCACTGCTTGTCATTCATTAATGTTGCTACTTTACATCTCATTCTGAGAGCTTCTAATTAAGTCACATAGCGTAATGAAAATAATGCTTACATGCCTGCATGAATACATCAGACATGTATATCTAAAGGATTTTTTCCTATAGTCAAAAAGGTATCCTATTAGGCAACTATCATTTTGTTTCTGTTTGATATATGCAGCTTCTGCAAAGAAAGCAGTGGCACATCAGAATGTAATTTTAGAAAAAGACACCCTAAGACAAAAACTTATTTATTTCTCTTTTCCATATGAAAATCATATGAGATACAGATATAAGGGAGTAGAGTTAAAGAACCGAAAGAGAGAAGAGATGACAGTCATAATAGTAGAACGAGGCAATGACGAAAACAAATAACAAAATAAACTGAGAACAAGGATGTATGAAAATACTCAGATGATAGTACCAAGTATCGTGACACTAGACATTCATCCTATCCTATAGACCAACACTTAAAGCACCAGGAATTGATTTCCTAACTCTCCACCAGGGGAGGGATGGTTCAACGAAACCACCACCCGGCAAGTGGCACAGCCCATACACATTGGACTACAAACCTAATCGGGTGAGACATTGGCATCTGGTTGAGCCCTGTTTCATCACACTGGTACCCTGTCACTCCTAACTCAATCTATAATGTTTCGGTTCTTTCCTCCTACTCAACTCCCCACCCCCAACACTCCTATAATATAGTAGTATATTATACTACTATGATCTGGCTCTCTGCCAATGCCCAGCTGCATGGCCTGCTTGCCACTGGAGCCCCATCCCATAATGACAGCTTGGAGTATCAGCATATGCCAAATAATACCCATAACCTATGTGCCATCAGTATATGGCTCAGTCTCACGACTTTGTAACAATTAGATCGTCTTTGACCGGGTGACGTCTTTGACCGGGTGACGTCTTTGACCGGGTGACATCTTTGACCGGCAAGATTAAAACAGTTGAAAAGAGGCTTATTTAGACAGAAATAAGGGGGGGGGATATATATTATAACACTATATATTACAAATTTCCACGGCATTTCTGTGTACATAGCCTCCCTTTTCAACTGTTTTTATCTAGCCGGTCAAAGACGTAACTCGGTCAAAGACGTCACCTGGTCGAAAACGATCCAATTGTTACAAAGTCGTGAGACTGAGCCATATGAAACAGCCAATCAGGCAGCCATTCACTGTACACAACCAAATTTGCTGTTTTTACATAATGGTAATGGTGAGGTCATAAAAAGTTTAGATTACTCTCCTTTGAGTCACAAGGTCAACACAATGAGGAGAAAACATTGCTGGAATAGGGTTGCCAGGGTGGCGAATTGGTCACATATACGTGAGTTTAAAAATATGTGTGAAATTATAGATGGCACATAAACTTTACTTGCTATATTATTACACAGTTATAAGGCAGCATTAGTGTATATCAGTACAAAAGGGATGTGACAACATGATAAATAAATCTCCATTGTCAGCACGTATTTGGTGTGTCCAGCAGTCAGCTGTCAACATGGCTGGACAGCACTATGAACCTTCCCGCTATACATCCACAGGGGTTGTCAAATACTCTAAAACATCCTGACATGCGGAGTAACACTGTTAATGGATGAATAGATACTTGAGTATATAACACATGATAAGTAATTGAGCAGAACTAAAGGAAATCTCTGCTTTCCTGTTTGTTTTTGTAGTGTATAAAGATAATGGGTGCCAGCTAGAACACTACAATGTCGAGCAGTGGAAGGAATGAAGCCATTTACCTTGTTGTAAACATTCAATAAAATATTCCACTTACACAGAGAAAAGAAGTAGAATCACTGTGACTCCCGACTTGATCACTGATGTAACTCTCCCCAAAGTGACTCCCTAGCATTAGTAGTACTCTATAATAACTTTCTAATTACTCCTATTCTAAGACTACCTTATGATTGGGAGTCACTTTAGAGTCCTGGGGAGAGTTACCTCAGCGATCGGGGCTGGACTCTCATTTGAGAGTTACAGTGATTCTACTTCTTCTCTCTTTGTATAACCACTATTGCTTTGACGTTCATGACAGTAAGTATTATCCCTTGAATAAGTATAAAAAGTTGGGAAAAAAAAATCTATGAATACAGTGTCTTCCTTCAATAATATTCTGTCAAAGCTTTCCAACGCATCTTGACCCGAGAGTACTCTGGTACATACCTAAAAAGCACACTGGTAGTGAGTACGAACTGCCCCCATTCAGGTGAGAAGCCACCAGGTGTAGAGACTGACAAGGAGAGCAACCTCCTGGGAAAGGTTAACATGCCGGAGGGGTTTGTGGGAGTAACAGGTGCTAAACCTGGGATAGAAGAAGGTGGGCTGTGGGCATGATTGACGTATGTCTGGGAATGGAAAAGGCTGGAGAATAGGATAGTATGATGAAGGGTGGTGAGAGGGTTGGGAGAGAGAAAAGTAGGATGTATTTAGATGATATAAGAAGCAATCTATATGACAATCTATATGAAAAAGGTTATGTAGGATGGTTATTGCGCTTATGTGAAATATTGAGATGGGAAGGATATACGCTATTTAAAGTCAACATGATCGTGTTTGATGAGAAGGAGATAGGGAATGATAGTAAAGCCTAAAGGTGGCTTGAAGCAATAGGACAGAATACGAGTATAAAAGGATAGAGGGATACCATTGGTCAGGAAGATAAGTGGTTTGAAATAATTCCTGCACAGAACAGGACAATGAAAAGGACTGTGAATAAGCATTGCCATTTGAATGGGCAGGTTGAATCAGTGGGTAGGCTGAACTATCACAAGCCATTGTTCTTTAATGTTTCATAAATGTAAATTTAAAGATTTTAGATTCAACTAAAGATACAAGTAGCTTCTCAAAAGAAAGACAGCTTCCCAAAAAGTAATCAACAACACCTGCTGCCACTTAATTCCTGAGCAATACCAATATGGGATCGTTCCCTTCATCACATATTTTATCAATAAACACCTGTGATCACTGCATGAACATTCATGGCTCAGTCTCACGACTTTGTAACATTGGGATCGTCTTTGACCGGGTGACGTCTTTGACCAGGTGACGTCTTTGATCGGGTGACGTCTATGACCCGGAGGCTAGAAAAGTTTTTTTTTTATTTATTTTTTATTTTTCCCATATCTCTACTGTTTGAAAAAATATGTGAAGGGTTATTGCATAAGACTTTGGACAGTGTAGCTCTTCAAATTCCACATAACATAGAAAGTGAAGTCTTTGACCGGGCAGAGGAAAAAATATGACATTATGCTATAATGCATGTAAAAGGGGCTACATATAAATATAAAAAACTTTAAATCAAATTCATTTCATATAGTGTGAAAATATCCTTTGACTTTTTCCACCCATTTCTTACTATATAGGTTTAATTTATGCTATAATAACGTTTCCCGGTCAAAGACGTCACCCGGTCAAAGACGTCATCCTGTCAAAGACGATCCAATTGTTACAAAGTCGTGAGACTGAGCCTCATTATCATATCAGTGCATTTATATGGCAATGGCTGTCAGAAGCAGACATCCCCTTAACACAAGAGGTTTGGATGTCTGAGAAGGTATCAATGTTGTGTGGTAAACGGTTCATGATCGGATGCCAATGGAATGCCTATTTCTTAATGTCACCGCAAGAAAATTCCATATGAAGATCTAAAAAGGATGACTTCATGAATACTTGACGCCACCATGCAGACTGAAATCCAAGATACTGTCCTTCTGACAGGGAGCTGCATAAATAATGTTATTGTAAGAAAATGGATAAATAGAAGGAATTCTGTCAGGGGAATATTCATATTCATTTTTCTTAGTATCTCAACGACAATTTTACCTTTTGCATGAAACTATTTTCATGAGAACTAACAGGAACAGTAACACCCACTGCAAGTGCACAGCCTGAAACTGATTCTGTCACTCAGCCACCCGTTGACCATCACACAAAATCATTGTGACCATTAATTGTCTTGTGGAAGACAGCAGTATACTGTATTTTTAGCTAGCATGCTCAAGGGTGGATACCTATAAGCCTACTTACATGTACAGCCCTCTATACATACAGTGTCAGCCGTGTCAGATAGCCCTATACTCCGACTTGATAAAGTTCAACCTGGTTTAAAACTGGTTCCAGCCCTTCATCCCAATATGGCAACTATAGGGCCCGAGGCTCACCAAGGCAACCGGATTTATTTCTCCCATTAGTGAGGAGAGACACAGGCCCCTTTAACCGTAACATGCTAACGAGGCTTATTCTCATCGTCTTTGGTTGTCATGATGCATTCATTTATGCCGACTCTTTGGGAATGCATCAAGCCTGTAGCGTCAGCATAGTGCTTGAATGTAGCACAGGGCCATATTCATGTATCATGTCAATAAAGGGTATAATGTGTTATAGGACTGTGACCTTTAATGAGTTCATCTTGACCAGACTTATTTATTAAACCATGACAAGCAACACAGAAGCCCCTCTGTATAAGGCCCAAACCATGTTGTTACTTGGTGATCTTATTAATCTACTTTTGTAAACACTTTTAAAAGATTAATCCATTTTCTAGATTACAGGCACAAAGAATTCCGCATGAACTTAAGACTTAGCTAACTGCTTGGAAGCTTCTAATTATGGCATATAGCTTAATAAAAGGAGGCGTTTGTGACATGCTAACATGAACGCATCAAACATATTATGTCTAATAGGGATGTTTCTATAGCCGAGCAAAAAAAGCACCTATGCTCCGTGTGGTAAAGGATAAAATGATTTGTCCTGGATATTCTCTTGTCTCAGACAGTATGCTGAGAATTGCTGCATCTGTTTCATGTTACTGCTCAGTCACAGGGAACCATAATGACACTACCATGCTTTTTGGTTAAGGTGAATACATGGTGTATAGTTTAGCTTATGACTAGGAGGCCTCGCCACTTCAGATCTCATATGTTGCACACATAATTATCTAAAATGGTGAATGGTTGCAAAGGTTTAGAGGAATTTATGAAGTGAGTGTCTGACATGGACAAGTCTGACCATTACACTTTAACTGTGGAATGTTGAGTCGGTCCAATACTCATGACTATAATTATCATGACAGGGCACTGTTAGGCAGCTATCAGTCTGAATTGAAATTTTATGCCAAGGATTCTTTCAACTGTATGACACATTATTATTCTTGGTCTTACTGTTATATATTTTATATTTGTCATAGTTATAAGGCTTACCTCGACAGATTACATTTTGGTGGAATCTGCCACCTAAATCTGCCCACTTTACACCGTCATGATTTTGTTAACCATATTTGGTTATATAACTTTGAACATCTGGAAACTGCAAACGTAATATCCCAAATGAATAAATGAAACAAACTGAAAAAGAATCATATGTCATGTCTAAAATAACCGAATACCATGCAAGCACACATTAGTTCTATCCTCCAACCTTCAACATAAAATTGATTTCCTCCTTCAGGAGAGTGATAGTTCACAAAGCCCATACGCATAAGGCTGCTAATCCAGTCAGGGTGGGCTGCTGGCATCTGGTTGAGCCCTGGTCCTTCTGTTTCATGACATTGGTACCCTGTCCATCCTAACAATATCTGTAATGTTGCACTCCCTCCATCCTTCTTAGTGCCCAACACCTACCACTGCTATATAGCACAATGCTGGCCCCTGCATTGCCTACTTACCACTAACGGACCATCTCCTAAAGACAGCTACGGATGTCAACATATGACAGTAATATCCACCACCCATGTGCCATCAGTAAGCACATCCGTCAGCCAGTCAGGCAGCCATTTACGACACACAACTGTAGTGGCCATTTTGACATAATGGTGATGATGAGAGCATACAAGGGTTAGGGTGCTGTTTTCTTTAGTTGGAACAAGTCGCAAGGCCAGCAAGAAAAGAAGGAGATGAAGCCGTGTGGCCTAGGTGTCCCCCCCTTTGAATTGGGTCCTTTTTGCCTTCCTTTAGTTGGCCATCTGCTTTCCATTCACTACAGTCACACAAGTTGGGTTGGCTTGGGCTTTGAGGCAATGCATGTTTATCATGGTCCCCCACTGAGGCCCATGTAAGGTGGTCTCTGATATCCAAAACATCTTCCTTGTATATCGGTTACTCTCTATATTTCAAGAAACTGCCCCTACCATTAATAGTGTTGCTCCCTCACTGTGCTTCGTATGTGTGTTTATAATATTTAGATGTTGCTTTAAAAAGTATAGTTAGCCAACTTCAGAATATTGAATGCAAAATTAATATTGAAAACTATTGATTTGACTACAATCGTTACTCTGTCATCTAATCAGGATTCTGTGTCATTACATTGATGATTTATTTCTATGAATGGGTGAGTTGGCATCGTTTTCCTACAAGATCCTAGCACGAGTCGATGGCGCTAGTCGATAGCTAATAGTTCAAAATATCATTCACTTTTTTTCTCATGTACATGTAACCTCTGGTAATTCAACTTCTCTCTATAGCATAGTGTGTATGTATACAGACAGAGGACCTGGGGTGAACATGCACTCTACTTACTATGTCATTACACAGGGGTAAGGTAGCATTAGTGTATATTAGTACAAAAGGGATGTGACAAGATAATAAGTAGGTCTCTGTTCTGTCACCACTTATTTGGGGTTATAAGCAGTCAGATGTCAACATAGTTTGATGGCACTATGTACTTTCCAGCTAATATTCCACAGGGCCTGTCAAATAACACAAGACCACCCGCCATAGAAGTCAATAAGGTTCCCGCATAAAACCAATAACCTTTGAAATATGTCAAATTATAAGGACTGAAGCAGAACAGAAAAAAATATTTCTGCTTCACTATTTGTTTTACTGCATGAGGAAGACTGGCAGCAAGCAGTACAGGAAATTAACACATTTAACCCTTTTGTACACAGCATTACATATGTATTAGTGTTTACATGTCTACATTTATGCACTAGCTTTTACATCTAGGCATATAAGCAAATGGCAGGTAGTTTTATCATTGAATAAGTACATAAGGGGGGAAAATATATTTCCTTAATATTCTGTGGTACATACTCACAATATTAAGCACACGTTTAGTGTTCACGCCCCAATTCAGATGTGAAGCCACCAGGTGTAGGGGCTGACAAGGAGGGCAGCCCCCTGGGAATGGAAAAAAGCAGTAGAATAGGGTTGAAGGATAAAGGGTGATGACAAGTGTATGAAAGGGAACAGTAGGATTACTATGGACAATTTCTGTAACAAAGTGAACGGGCGTTCTTGAGCCTATATGCTATGTAGAGCTGTGATGGGTTTACACTGAAGTCAACATGATGAGGTGATTTGGTGATGACATTATGAGGATAGAGGTAAGGAGGGATTAACGTAACGGGGGTCTTGCTAGGGTACACTGCTAGGACAGGACAATGAAAAATACTGGAATTTGAGAAAGTTTTCTGAGGAAAATAGTGTGCGAGGAGGTTTACGTTTTAAGTGATAAAATCAAATATCACATTGTCAATTATTATTATCTGTCTCTGGGTTTATATGTTTTGGACTGAAGAAGCAACCCCTTGACAGTTTGTTGTCATGATGCATACACGCAGCTATGGTCAGTAACGTTCCAGGGCTACATTCATGCATCATGACGACCCTTCAGGAGTATGTCAACCCTGCTTGAAAATGATTCACCAGGATTGCATTCATGGGCCATGACTAAGAAGGGCATAACGCATTTATGCATTATCCCGCCCTAAAAGAGTAAGCAGATGAGTTTTGTGTCTCTGAGTGGGTATCAGTGGTGTGAGGTAAACATACATGATGGGATGGTACTGAAAGTCACCCCAAAAGAAATCCCATATGAAGATTTCAAAAGGGATGATTTTGAGACTTGCTGCCACCATACAAATTGAAATGAAAGACGCGATCCTTTTGACAGAGGGCTGTGTAAATTACATCATTGCAAGAAATTGAAGATAGAATGCATTCTGTCAGTGGAATATTCAATTTATCTTTTATTTGTATCTCAATGAACGTTCGGCCTATTGCGTAATATATTTTGCATGAGATTTTTGGAGAGTAATTATTGACATTTACCTCTAGAGGAGTCTTAGAAGCAGTCTTAAACCTTGTTGCACTGTGGCTGGTACACATGATTGGCTTTGGAAATCGAATTTATATAGTAGTCTGGAGGAAGGCAAGATGGTGACCTATGGCCCATGATGTTGAGATTCGGTTTCTAGAATAAAATCATTGACATGGTCATTCTCAGTAACAACAGGTGCTTTAGAACAAATTTGCAACCATTAACTTTATTTGGCTTTTTCAATATGACAGTTACATTTAAAGTAACTGTAATATAAAAAGATGCCAGTTTTGTCAGATTAACGTGTTCCACAGTTTTACATATTGTTTCCAATGAGCACAATGTACGCACACTAAGTGTTTCATAGAATAGAATAATATATGTAGAGTTAACTTCCCGATATTCATCTGTTTTCTTTTTCTACTGCTTTTGCTTAAATGTTGTTGACAATAATCCGCGCCAAAAAGTCCCAAAAACTTCAGAATAGCTGATATTGTGTTTCCGCCTTGTAGGTAGTAGAATGTGATGCAGTTGTATATATAAACCCAGTCTATGTTAATTGGATAGCAACATACTACAATAAAAGATGTCCCATCTTTTACTTCCAGGTACAAGAAGAGTCGGTCGATACACCCTCCAGCATCAGACGAGAAGCGCCTTACCAAGTACCTCCTCTCCAACTACCGTAAGGTGGGCCGTGGGGGGCGGCCAGTCTCCAACTCCTCCACACCTGTACTCGTCAAGTTTGGACTGGCCATGATCCAGATGGGCCTGGATGAAAAGGACAACATGTTAACCACCTCAGTCTGGTGCAGATATGTGAGTAACTCATGAGCAATGTGTATGTGTTACTATGTAGCTGTGAAAGTAGAACAAATCTGCCATCATTTTAAAAGTAGTTCATTTCGATTTCTTTACTTCTCCAACTTAGAATACTTCATATAGTAATAAGCAATGAACTTTGGATAATGGCATATGATGTTGCCTTTAATATGATATTGCACTGGCCTTTCGATGGGATTTTACTTTTCAGGATAACAGCTAAAAGGCAGAGCCAATATGAATCGCTTATTTCCATGTACTTCCATCTTTTTTTTAAAACCAGAGTTGCATATTACTTACCTTTCGTTGCATTTAGTCAACTGTTGTTTCAGCTAAAACTTCAACACAAATTTCGATATCTTCATCGTATATCCATTTCCGTGTATAAATTTACCATTTAAGAAATAACCTCCGCCACTGCAAATAAGTGTTATTAATCTATAATCTGTATGGTTTGTGTACAGTTAAACTGATGTAATAACTGTTGGGATACACACTCATAAATCGTGTGTTTTTGGTAAAACACTGTTAAACACGTAATTAACATATTTTAGGTTATCTTGATTTATTATCTTTACACCTTCGTAATCACGTAATTGTCTTTCAGGAGATATCACCTGTTTTTGTTGGAATTGCATAATCCTATTGTTTTCAGCTAGAAGCTTTCTGACGTTTATCAAGACGGCTTGATGGGACTTTATACCCTCTCCACGTCATTACAACCCATTCCTATGCATATACTCCAAACCCTCCAACCCCGCATGCAGGCACTTAAGATGGGACTAAAATACCACGCCTGTAGACATTGATATTATCTGACAGTGCATTGTTATAACCTTGTAGAAGTGGCCCTACTTCCCCCAGGCTATATTCTGTCAGCCTCAGCTGTGTCTGGATTAGTTGTCAGAATTATATGGGGATGGTATTCAGTGGGCTTGAAGTTGTAATGACCTGCTCACCCACTGCCATCTACAATCTCTCTAGCGTTGGAAAGGAATCAATTCAGCTATAGTATGTAACTGTGTATGCATCTTTGAATAGGAATCATCTTATTTAACATTCTGTACATCCCCCTCAACCCGTTCTACTACATCGTCCTGTTGGTAGAGAATATGAGATAGTGTTTAATAGGATACCACTGTCGCTCTATGGAAAAGTGAGTCTAAGAACCTGCATGCATAAGAAACCCCAGAGTTCAATGGACTTGGTGAATGAATTACAGTTAAGAATGATAATTATAGACCAAGAGAATTGTGTTACAGTGCAAGGATAGTAGAAGTGAAAATATCGTATCACAGCCTTGTAATACAAGGGCTAGTACAACAATTCATGTAGATAAGGCATTGTCTGTAGATTCTTTAAGATTTAGTTTAGGCACGCAGGACCTAATCTCATGAGACGGGAGTTACATGCATTGGTCCCAATGGGCAGTGGAGGGAGGTGGCGGCCATCCTGATAGATTTTATATCCAGATGTGAGACACAGCATAAAGCAATCAGCCCTTCAAGTGACTATAAGTGAGGCAGACATTAAAGTATGATTCTTCTGATATGGACTCATGCAACATGGATGCTTGAGTAAGTATTCTGACAATAATTATATAAGGTCATGGTTGTTGCTTTGGAGGCATGAGATGAACTAGTATGCATGATTAATTACAATATGCATACCGGACTGGCATGCAAATAACAGGCACGAAAATCAAATCATTTTTTTCCCATGCCAAATCGGTATAATTGGGATTTTTCTAGAAATGAAAAATTGACGAAATCGTTAAAAATAATTCTTCAGAAAAAACCCTCATCAAATCAATGTAAACTACAAAACAAAAGCAAAGCTATCAAAATCCATATGAATCATTCGAGAGTGTTAATAGGTTTCGTTTAATGTACGGTGGGTACACCTGAAAGATTACTATATATCGACCCCGGCTTGTCACCTTTGAGGCCACAGAGTCAAAATAATAAACCAATGACTTTTTGGAGGTTGGGTTTGCCCAGCTGGAGGCCAAAATTAATTATCAGCTGAACAATGCTGGGAGGAAACTGAATGACGGCAGAGCATTGCTAGTTGATGAATTGATTCCCTCGTGAAGCAAAGGAACTTGAATGACCAAAACAGTCTATGGGAATTGAGATTAACTGCAATCATAATGTACCTCTTGAAAAGTTTGATAAGGGTGGCTAATAACACAGCAGTATTCAGCCAGTATCCATCTGGAAGATAGTGAAAGGATGTTTTATGTCATCATGAATTTGACTTGGCAATTCGACACCCATTATAGAACTCTCCAAAGCGAAAGCTTTTAATATAGCTTTCTTTGAAAATCATTTAGCTTCAGGCAGCCACTCTGAAAAGGAAAGGCCATCATCCTAACAATCATGCTTTAATGAAAAACGCTCATGAACGAATATTATGTTGATACTATTATATATACATAGTGTATGGTAGGAGAATATGACAAAACATTTCCCTCTACAAAGGGAACACAAACATTAGCAATAAGTTGTGTTTAGCACAGTACTATGAGTGGTTTGAAAGATGAGGCAGTGTAAGGTAGGCAGGTTTTATCATAGCCAATAGTGCTGTTGGGGGTAGAAATGTGTATTGTGCAACAACATCTCACCCTGTCATACTTATTTTTGTTTCTCTTATCTATAGATGGCGACATACATAATACATATTTCAGCAAAGACAACCCACTATGACAAGTGGGTAAGGGCTTCTAGGTTAATCCACCATGTCTCAAGGAGATATAGTTGTCATATAATTGGTGTTCAAATATTTACATCGCGGGGCAGTCCTAGAAAGTCTGCTAGTATCAATCAGAAGGTCCATTCTACTAAATACCCAAGAGACAAATTAACAGAGAACCATATAAATATTCAATGTAAAGCTTCATGTACATAGTGCATTGCCCATGGGGCCTTTATTAATCAATGTTGGCGATGCTACATGCAATAGATCCAATGTACGTTTTTCTTCACGGAGGGGGTGAAGTGGGACGGGGCTGGCCTGCTCAGCATAAATATATTTAAGCTACAAATAGAAATGGGAATACTATTTAAAATTAGGGGTCACTATTATTTTAAGCTTCACTTACATCTCTAGATGGTCGAATAAATATATGACAATAATTATATAGGTAATTTATGACACGTGCAATGGCTTCATAAGGCAAGATGTGAATTAGTATGCAAGGAGGCTTATTACATGAACTGGAATTGGAAGGGAGAAACACTAGACATGAAGCACTGTGAATTACAAAACATAACACATCATCTAGGAGTAGCTGTCTTGACTTGAGTGAAGTTTAGGTTGCATATAGAACAGTGTGTACCATTTACTATTTACTTTGCTTTGACTTTCTCTTAGAATAAGAAGCAATGTTACATTGCAGCAAGGCTAGAGTAGCTGCTTTAAGGATAATCGTGTTATTGCAGTATGTTTCAACATACAAAAGTCTTTTTGTGATTTCACAACAGCATCTAGGCTAACCAAAACATATGACTGGATTTACTGTCAGAGAGGCACGGTCCATTATCTAATGATAAAGGCTGCTGTGAATATTGTTAGCTTCAAATGAAAGGACATCCTATCCATTTAGACTATATCATAGCTCTCAAGTGTTCTCCCATTTTGTGAGTATAAAGTGGTCAAGTATCTGGTGGTCTCATAGTATGGATCATGTCTTTGGACTAACCACACCTCAAACTGACAACAGCCAAAAGTAAGATAAGCCAGCCCTGCACAGTGTCATGGTATAGTTAGCTGATATCAATTCTGACACCAACTGCCTATATTTCTACACATACCGTGATATAAAGCTAAGGCACTATGTGGTCCTTGTCAGAGCTTATCATTTTTTTAATAGAAAATGGGCACAGGGAAAATTTGATTACTGAATTGTGGCATTAATCTGCATTGTGTGTGGCGCATCCTATGGACAATGTGGTTCTCATGGTGCTCCTTTGGAGGTATCATGTTTCTCATTATTTTGCATTCAAAAGTAATGAATCAATCGGTACAGATTGCCTGTGTTTGCCACTCTGCTAATTGGTCAGGATGTGAGCTCTGATTAAACTGGGAGTTAATCCTGGATTGAGTCAGAGTAGATAATTAGACAGATACATGTATGGCATATTGGAGATGCCAGTATCTTTCTCCCGTTTTTAATAATGCCAATAATATGCCGTGGCATAAGATACTTGTAGTGATAAAGGCGCCTTGAATCTTATAATCATCCATGCACGATAGGCTTTCTATCTTTCCTTGATTGGCAAGAATAACACTTAATTAAAGTGTACTATGATACACGAATAGGGGACTTATCATGCATGAATAACTACAGAATTCAGGTAGACATCTTAAGAAAGTGGTCGACATACTCTAGGTGAAGCTACTATATCATGCTATGTCATTCGATGGACTCGAACTAGGAACATTGAATAGTATTGTGTTTTTTATGCATTCTCTAGCATTTACCTCATAGCAGCACACTCATCTTGTATTTGAAGAGTTTGGATGCAAAACGACATAAGCGCCAAAATACAAAAACGGGAAAAAACTGCCCAGAGCCATAGGCTAGGGCAAGATAAAAAAAATTGTGGAAAAAATTTATTCAAAAATGTCCTCAAATAGTAGATAGAGCCTGCCTAAAATGCAGTTTTTTTGCAAAACGACATAAATCCAAAAGTGTTTTTTTGCAAAACGACATAAATCCATCTCACTAGATATTGTTTTTGTGTGTATGACTCTTAAATCCTGCATGTGTAATGTTAAAAATAAACATTATTACATAAGATGTTGCTCTCTACTGCTAAAGGTATTATCTCAAAACGAGATAAGCACTCTTACTTCAAAGAAATATGAAAAATGGACACAAAAGTGACATTTTATGATCATGTGGATTTATGTCGTTTTGCAAATAAACTGTTTTTGGATTTATGTCGTTTTGCAAAAAAACATAATTAGGCATATATTTAAATCAAAGATATATGATGCAAGGATCTTTAATAATTACATGTTGGTGATTCATTGATGTCCTACTCAACCCGGAAAAGAAAAAAAAAAGAAAAAAGAAATGTCTGTTACCAATTTAGGGGTAAATACAGAAAAACTGCTTTTGGATTTATGTCATTTTGCAAAAAAACTGAAAAATCACATTTAATTAGCCATTTTCTCCTTCAATAATGATCAAGGATTTCAAAAACCGATTTCTATATATTTTATTTATTGCCCATTAATCATTAGTAATTGAAAAAAATATTCTCTATTCACCATTTCTTCAAAATTAGAAATGTGCTGTTATCTCAAAACTCCCAAAATGGATTTATGTCGTTTTGCATCCAAACTCTTCATTTGTATTAATACACCTCTATCCGACATAATAGCACATTTTCAGCATGAACGTTTTATACCTTTCAAATAATCTCTAGTCAGAGCAATATATCAAGACCAACGCAATGATTATCTAAAGCAAAAGACATTGCATATGCATAATCCAAGGCATGGAGAGCGGTGGCAGCATTTCAATCAACCAAGCTTCCTTGGCAATCTGAGAAGTGATGCAATGAAGAGAACGAAAAGCATTGTGATCGAGGGTCCTAATTAATTAACAGCTCAACTATAATGGAGAAACTCTTAGAATTGATGTCGGGGTGTTATTACATTGTATGTCTTTCCTTATATCAGTTCATGGAATTGATTCCACATAGAAGTAGAACCATTAAAATCCATGACATACTATAAAATGACTCTATTTGATTTTAACTGCTTGTTAAATTTGCTTAGTGCTTAAAGGAGAGGCAATGCTTTTTGTTCGGTCAATGTTAATCACAATTTATCATTTATACAGAATCCTGCAAAACTAATCTTACTTTATTATTTCACTTCCATGGGCTGTATCATGTATCTCAGTAATAAGGTTCCCATGACTTCTATAAATTGACTTGAAAATGACTACTGCATTGGACACATGGCGTCTTGAAATGGAGTATAAGTAAATGTGAGAAAAATATGTATGGACGCTATGCCATAGCACACATCCCTGCCATACATTGACATATAGTTATCACCAATGCCAGTACTATAACAGATGTGTCAGCATTACTGTGCATTGATAAATGGAAATGCCCTGTACAGATGGATGCTTCACAAGACTGACCCAGAGGCACACCTAGATGCTTCCTGATGCCTACATATTTTATCACATGATCCGTTCTCTGTCACCCTGACACATCTGCATCAGCAGCCCGGAATACAAAGGCTGGAGGTGGTGCTTAATACGCCACATAGCTGCTCATCACAATAAATACGTTATAAACTCAAAATCACTAGACTCATGCTCCAGTGGGTGAAGGGACATGGCTTGATTAAGATGAGACTTTTGGCCCAATCACAGGCCATGTTTGCATTGATGTACCTTGCATGGTGGTGGTTTGACTACTTGCCTCAATGAGATATATTGGATTGATAAGGTTCTTTATCCACCATGCTAGTTAGCTTTATCAGGCAATATACTAGGTATTCAATGTCAAGTGATTGAAGGAGCATGTTCTGTATAGCAGCAACATTGTAAGCTTCACAATGTTGTATAATGCATGCCCATTGTAAGGGGTTGGGAGGCACTCTACTTCCAGTAAAGCTTCAAAAGGTACTATACAATATACATTGTATAGTCTTAGAAGGGCAGGTAGATGCAGCTTGTCTGCAACAGGAAAAGATAGAAAAATGGAATACCTCCCTATATGTATGGAGCAATATGTATAAATCAGATGTATGCATGAGTTATATGCACAGAGCCATTATGCAAATAGTGGGAGAAAATTATTATCCTTTCTAGGCTTTGCACAAAGACAAAAATACAATGGTCAGGCGCACATGCCGTGTAATAATTCCCTGTAAATAGTTAGTGTGGATGAAAAGTACACTCTACTTTAGTCTGACTGCACATATTGCAGTATCAGTGTAGATGAGCAAAGAATTACATTGTAAATTAATATACGTCCACGGGAAAACTAGCCTTATGCAGGGATGCATAATGCTGGTTATCCCGTGGACGGTCTAGTACTAAAATTAGGGTGATTGTGGTAATGCTATGGACAAGAATCAAGGATTTGCAATCAATGGAGCAATCTATTGGACAGAAAACCTTTTAGAAAACAATACATCCTTAAGATAGAGACCCTAGTTGTATCCTTATCCTGTCACCTAGAAAAGTGTATTTTTTTAAATAGGTTTATTGACAACATTTCATGTAAAGTAACACGATCCTCCAATGGTGTCATGGCGAACAGGGACGGAACAGAATGTGTAAAAATCAAGAGTTAAGCTATTAAAAATTGAGAGAAATTAATTGAGAGTGTTCGTTGGTGTAATCATTGATATTACGTAGAATGCTCTAATTATCACAGTTGTTAATATAGATGTCCAGCAGCAGCAATGTTTGTCCGGGAGAAGTTCATTATTGGAAAGAATCATTATATATATACACATATAGATGTATAAAAGGAGCTTTTAGTGAGTGTAGTACAACTATGTTTAGGTAAACTTGATCTTAGATATTTTAGCCTTAAAAATATGACTGGAGTCACATTTCTGTATATCACTGGGTATTTGGTCCCAAAGTTTCATTCCTCTATATAAAGGTCCTTTCTTATATTTCTCTCTCTTGGGTCTTTCAACCTTGAGTTTAACTTTTTTGTCAGATCTAGTCCTGTTGTGTTGTAGAACACGATTTCGTGGATCCTGAGCAACCTTGTATATAAGGGATGCCAAATGTCTTTGCCTACGCGGTGCTAAGCGTTCAATTTTACACTTCTTATGTAGAGCATTTGTTGACATCTCAAGGGGTTTGACGCGCAGACAGGCTCTTAGCCCCTTGTTTTGGACTGTTTGTAATTGTTTTATATGTGACTTAGGTGCCGACTCTACTAGGAAGTCACCATACTCCAGAACTGGAACCACTGCATGTTTAAACAAACATATAGAGTCATCTCTGTTAATGAAGAAACGAGTCTTTTGCAGTTGACGCACACTGAGATCTGTTTTTAACACCGTCTCATCTAGTTGCTTTTTGAACTTGAGGGCACTGTCCAACCATACCCCCAGGTATTTAAACTGGGTGGTGTTTTGCATGAGATCATCTTCTAGTTTAACCTGAAGTCCATGTGTGCGTGCAAGCTTAGTGTCAGGGGCAAACCACATGCCCTTTGACTTTTTCAGATTTGGTGTTAGTCGATTTGTCCTGCACCATACACTGATACTATTTAGATCGTGTTGTAGTAGCCTTAATGCTCTCTGGGGGTCCTTGGCACTAGTTAGAATGACCAAATCATCTGCATATAATAACACACGTCCATAGCTTGCCACACTAGGTAGGTCGTTGATATACAGGAGGAAAAGTAACGGTCCGAGTATACTTCCCTGAGGGACGCCATATCTAACACTGTTCTTGTCTGAGCGGATGCTGTTTGCCAATGTGCAGCACTCACGGCCATCCAGGTAGCTGGATAGAAGCAGGAGAGCACTATGTGTAAGTCCAAACTGTTTCAGCTTAATGAGGAGTCTGCCGTGGTGTACTACATCGAAGGCTTTGGTGATGTCTAAAAACACCGCCATTGCAAATTCAACTCTGTTACGAGCACTATATAGGTAGGAGGTCAGGTAAAAGACGGCCATACCAGTCGATTTGTTTGGCAAAAAACCAAACTGGTTTTCACACACCAGATCATTATCAATAACATAGTTCATCAATTGTCTATATATAACACGTTCCAACACCTTCCCAACGATTGGCAACAGTGTTATGGGGCGCCAATTGGCAACATTATGTAGATTACCAGTCTTGGGCAGCGGTATAATGGTACCACATTTTAACTCATCAGGGAAGTTTTTCTCATCAATACATTTATTGACTATGGTTGTCCATATCCTTGAGTTACCACGCATAGTATCCTTGATCACATGTGCTCTAATATTTTCCATACCAGAGGATTTGGAAATGTCGATTTCATCCACAATAAAGCCTAACGACATGTGACTAATTTCTTCAAAGACTAGGTTATAAGGCAGGGAGTCATCAGAGTCAGGTGGAGTGTCGTCGGTTCGTACTGAGAGCGCATCATAACGCCCAAAGTCACCTGGCAGATGGCTAAGCTTATTTGCAAGATTCATACCAATGGACGTGAAGTACTGGTTGATGTGATTGGCCGTGCAGTCATGCTCAATAGTAGCTCCTGTTGTTTCATGTACAAGGCTGATCCGTGAGTTTGATTTTTTTCCCTTCCAGATTTCATTTAATTTCTCCCAAAACTTTTTAGGATTGTTTTTATAACTCGCCAGTTTGCCTTTAACGTCTTTGGCCACATTATGACGAACCTTCTTATTAACTAAACGTCGGAGACGCACAGCTCTTTTGTAATGAGGGTTCGTACCAGGAGCAATGTGCCTCACAGCCTTGTGTAGCTGGGTATGACGATCTCTAACTAGACGTCTCACCTCGTCATCAAAACCAGGTTCAGGTGTAAGTGGAACCATTATTTGCTTAATAGGGCACGATGCATCTAGGTAGTGAACTACACCAGTAGTCACCAAGTTACACAGCTCAGAAGAGTCCAGAGTTTCAATATTATCATCAGTTGCTAGCTCAGCAATATATTTCACAAGAACTTCCTTATCATAACTTTTGTAGCTACGACCCATTACCATAGTTTTTACATGAGAGTTCCGGTCTTTCTTACAGACAGCGTATATGGGGATGTGGTCAGAGATATATTCATTTACATTACCAGACCTGCACGGAAAATGTGCATTTGTGTAAATATGATCAATCTTCGTCGCTCCTCTAGGATGCAGACGTGTAACCCCCGTCGGTAGGTGTTTTAGACTGTGAGTGCGCAGAAATTTCAATATTAGTCTATATTTCGCGCTATTCCTTTTGCATGCATCAACGTTTATATCACCAGCGATCCATATCTCTTTGCCTGTGATTTGATCATGCTTCAGAATAGTAGAGAGATTTTTGGCAAACACAGATACTTTGCCTCTAGGCGGCTTGTAGACTGTTATGATGGCTCTGTGTCTGGCCGTGGGTGAGGTACAGATGATAGATAACACTTCTATGTCAGGGGTCACAAAGCAACATTCATTAATCCTGGTTATATAAGGTGCATGTTTGCTATTAACATAGCATGATACTCCGCCAGCAAGTTCCTCATCCACATTCTCACGGTCCTGTCGGTATAAATCCATGTCATGTAGTTGTGCTAAGTGGTTGGGAGTGGCGTCAGTCAGCCAGCTCTCACTAATACACATAAAGTCCAAAGTGTTGTCATATAGTTTCCTCATTTGTTGTATTTTAGACATCAGACTACGCGTATTATGACAATACAACTTGAAACCTTTCTCTACACTCAGCTCCTTTGCTGTTAAGAAAGGAGAGATGAATATCTTTTAAATATCTCCCAGTGGCTGCTGCAGAGCCGATGAATCATCAAATGTCCATTGTCATCTAACATGTCATGTCCTGATAGGTTTGCTTGTACAAATATAAGGATTGTCATAACACACATTAAATTATGACAGCAACAACAGTTAGTGCAGACAAGAAACCTGTGCGCACATTTAGTGGGCATCAGGGGTGGTGCAAATCCAACGGCCATAAGTGGCTCCTCTGGTTGCATCACTGTGGTTACAAAGTTAATCATATTAGACGTACATAGGCCCTATTATATATAAATAGAGCCGGGTGTTCTGGGGCCTGAAGAAAAACGCATTTGGTGAACAGAGCATTAAAATGTCACACTAACTGCTCATTAGCCCTACGTAATTTTGACAAGCACTCCTGGATACTCTAGACACAGCTGATGATGAAAAAGATAGGTGATGATGTTCGTTTATGAAATATTCTATACATGCGTATGGAGCAGGCATATTAATCTTAAATGGAGTCACAATAATAAACATCTTTATCCAGCCGTTTAGGCTTACAATAACCCACCCCTCATAGGTTGGAATTGTTCAATCTAACAACTATTCTAATTTGACTTCCCTTAGAATTGCAGGAGCATACGTTTATGAAATTGTTTTTCAGTTTATTTGATTTATCCAGAACCGTGAGAGACCTGTTAGCAAGGCACTTGGGCCATTTGGGAAGCCTGGACACCTCTCTAAATGTTCTTCACAATACTTTGACAAATAGCAATAGATTTTTAGCCAGAAGCATATTTTGGTTGTGGTAGGAGTTACCGAGAATCTTCGCTGTGACTGCAGTACTTGCTTGAGACCTTCACTAAAGGATACCAGGCTAGGCATGTCATGATTATTCTATGTGAAACCCTAACATTAAAACACATGTTGCCATCAGGGTAGTGGGTAATTCAATTTTTCCTTGTATAAGGTGTTAAGTGCCTCTAAGAGAGACTAACCTCCTGGCCCTGGCCTTTAGAATCTGATTTTGGATGCATATGGAGCAAGATGAGTATTCATGAATGGATTTAATATCTGTCAGTGGGATCTATCTTTCTATAGGATCAAGAAATGAAACAGAATATACAACACACTTCATTCCTAAGCAATAAAGCAGCAGGGCTTCTGCGTGGTTGGTCTTAAGTAAGGATGAATTATGTTCAATATATAGATTTAGCATTGGTTATAGACTCTTTACGACTCATACCAAGCACGCTCATCCCGAATGGAAGCGGTTGCATGCAAAATGTCCAATGGCCATTGGAGGAGAGTGATTTTCCCCAGCTCCTCATAAATCTTAGTCCCAGGCTAGGATGCACTGCGAATAATCCTATGGGTGGCAAACAACATTTTTTAATGTTGCTCTATGAAGATATGAAAGGATATACTACATATTTAACGCTATATACTGCGCAGGTCACACATATTATGGTTCGGCTTAGTATTCACACCAAAGACTGATCATGTAAATTAGATGGAATCCTTGTAGATAGAAACCAAACAGAAGAGAACAGAGCCTAGATGTGGCAAGGTATTGTCACTATTTTACCAGCATCATCTAATATCATCACAAAATACAATTTAATGTCATGCCTAAGGCCATGTCTTACTTTGGCCCCAGATTGGAACTCAGTCGCACTGAATAATAACTCCACCACTGTTTGCATGACTACCTAGGACCAAACTACAAGCCTAATCTAAAAGCAAGGGAAATGGATCATAACTGACACTTGCCACACGTTAGCCATCCCTGCACAGTGTCATGGTATAGGTAGTGATAACAGTGGTGACACCAACTGCCATAAACTAGAACTTGACATAAAACTGAGACACTATAGTCCTTGTCAGCGCTAACATTTGTTTTATAGGAAAAGGGCACTGACTAGACCACATTATTATTCTGGACATGTGGCATTGATACTTGTACTGTGTTTGGTTCATTCTATGGACAACCTGGTTCTCAGGAGAGTGACGCCATTTTGAGATAATCATGTTTCTCATTATTTTGTATTTCATGATTATGCTTTAATGATGGAATAGTGCCCATGCATGTATTAATTATATCTCATCATGTATTTGTATAGCTACTATCAGACGTCAAGGCACATTGTTGCATCAAAGTATGTCAACATAAACTCAGAATTCGGCATAATCTCTAGCCAGACTAGTATACCAAACCATTCCATTCATTATTCAAGGCAAGAGACATTTTTTTGTGCATGATCTATGGTATTGAGAAGCATGGTGGCATTTCAACCAACCAAGCTTCCTTGGCAATCTGAGAAGTGACCCAATAAGGAGAGATAAAATCATTGTGATAGGGGTTTAACCACTAATTAATCGACAGCTTTATTATGCTTGTGAACATCTTATAATTTTAGATCATTTTCTATTCTTATTTTGAAGGAGGACCCCCCTCAGACCAAGTTTATTCATGCCATAGAAAACAAACAAATAAAGAATGAAAAAGACTGCTTCCCAGATGTGTTAGTCCCTGTATGGCATGCACTGCAAACCGCCAAAAACATAAATACTGATACAGCCTGTATCAATCTAGAGGATCATTTTGAAAGGAAAAACTCAATGTGAATATCATGTGGAAATCAATCATCCCTACAGATCATTCACCTGATTTTATCATGAGAGTTTGTCTGACTTCATCATGTCTGACCAGAAAAGGGCATATAACTCAGTAGTAAGGCCCAATGGCTGCTATATATCAATTCAACTCATTGCAATTGTATTGAACAAAATCATGGAGATTTATAATCGGGTCTAAGTAAGAGTTAGAAAAATATGTATGGAGCTCATATCCTGACACCTGTCCCTCCAGCAAATTGATATAGCTGTTGTGGCTACCAGTGCTATAACAGATGTGTCAGCATTGCTGTGCATTGATGAATAGGAATGCCCTGCAGTGATAGATGCCTAGTAAGTCTGACCTAGGGGCACCTGTAGATGCTTCCTGATGCCTACATATTTTATCACATGATCTGTTTTCTGTCCCATTTGCATATCTGCATCACACCAAGGCTGGAGGTGCTGTTTAATACATCACTGGACTACTCACCACCGGACCCATGTCCAAGTGAGTTAAGGGACATGACCTGATCAGGACATTTGGTCCAATCACAGGCCATTTTTGCATTAAAGGGAACCTGTACGGGAGAAGTATGAGTGCTAGCCTTGGTGCTCTATTGTGAATGTTCATTGTTAATGGATGGAATGAAAGCTCATTATCATAGGTCATGCTAGTTAGCTTCGTAGTATACTGGATACTCAATGCCAAGTGATTGAAGAAGAGTGACTTGTCCAGTTGCAGTAACATACAGTTAGCTTCAGAATGCTGCACTGCACATGCCCATTATAAGAGGTTGAGAGGCACTCTGGTAGTAAAGCCTCAAAAGGCGCTACACAATGTATATTGTATAGTTCCAGAAAGGCAGATAGATATATGTTGTCTGTGATAGGAAATGATAACAAAAGCAATAACATGTATGGATGAGTGATCTGTAGAGAGCCATTTAAAAAATGGAGTCAGGAAATGAAAATCATGTTTGGGCTTTGCACAAAGACAGAAACAGCTGTCCGTACGTCATGAAATGATGTGCACTTCTGTGAAATATTGGAATTTTGTAACACCACTTTTCTCATTCAAAAGCCTCTTTTTTAATACTGTTACTAGACAACGTCACATGGATAGATTTATACGAAATCCTTGAGACAGTGGTAAAGGTAAGTCTGCTTTATGTTAAGAACCAATGGACAAGGCTCAGCCTACTGGTTGACTGAGCTATATTCAGAGAGAAAATCCAAGGTCAGGCATTCACACGAGCAAGGATAGTGTGACTCATAAAACATCCCCTAGGGTGCTGTTAGAGCTATATTGCTCTTTCCCTTGAGATATCCAGGGTCACTCATAGCATAAGGCTGTGTCTCACGACCTTGAGCCAATGTTTTTGTCTCTGACCGGGTGCCGTCTCTGACCAGGTGCTGTCTCTGACCAGGTGCCGTCTCTGACCGGCTTGGCTTGATAAGGTCAAAATACCAACAGCTGAAGGCTAATTATAATTATAATGATAAATATATAACAAATGTCATAACGTTTTTACAAATCCTTATATATGTGAGTATAATTCTTTTTAAAACACCTTTTTTCTTACACCTGGTCAGAGACGGCACCCGGTCAGAGACTGCACCCAGTCAGAGACGGCACCCGGTCAGAGACAAAAACATTGGCTCAAGGTCGTGAGACACAGCCATAAAGATGTCCATCCTAGATGCTCTGTTATAGTAATAGTTAGTCTACACAACAGTGAAATTGTTAGTCTAGATAACAGCTAAAGTGTTCTGAGTTGGTTCCTGTCAAAGTGGCCATTGCAGAAACGACAAGGACATGAAACAGACTAATGTCAAACTAACAGGGTAGGAGTGACAGCTTAGCTTGGTATTCAGTGACATGTTCAGTCGCAAATGTCCAATTGATATCCAAAATTGTCTAATTTCAATTTCAGTATTTGCCTCTATTAACCAAATTTCTTCCCTGAAACATGCAAATCGCATCTTGAAGGTTCTGAGTAGGATACTCTTCTAATTTCTTATTAAATCTCATGAGTCATTTACAGTATGTGTCAATATCTCAGCTTAATGGTGCAACATATAAATTGGATTCTAGGGGCCATGATGGTTGGTAGGTTATTGCCTCTGTATGGCATTTGACACCTTAAAAGGGGATAAATGAGATTACTATCTACCTTGGCGGCAGCATGAGTCTTTTAGTGTTGGGGCTCACATGAAATAACCATGACATGCCTAACCTGGTAGCCTTCAGTGAAGGTCTCCAGCACACACTGCAGTCACAGCCAAAATCTGCCTGCCAGCACCCCCATCCCACACATGCCACACCCCAAATAGGCTTATGGCTAAAGGTATAGTATAGCTATCTGTCCATGTATTATGGATAACATTTGAACAGGTGCCTAGGCTTCCCACATGGGACAATTCCCCTGATACCAGGTGTCCCAAGGTTCTGGGTAAATCATATAAACTGTCATGCAGATACATTTTAATTAAATCCTCAAAACACATACTCCTACTGTAACCTCACTGATAGGCAATCCTTTGCAATAGGTTGGAGTTCCTTGCTACCACATCAGAGTGTGCATCCAATTACGAATGAGGGGAGTCTTTTGTCTTGTTCATTTCCCCCAACAGAGATACTCTATTTGTAAACCAGGCTTCTCCTATTTGAGCTATACTCAAACTAAATTACCATAAACTAACCTGGTAAACATTGATGGCATGTCTTAAAGTCTAGGTTCCATTCGCATAGTCTAACCAAGGCAATCCAAAGAGGATTCAATATGAACGGCATTCTCTATTCATGGACCGAGGTTTGAGAACCATGGATGTAACTCAATCCTCAAGCTTCCTTGGAAATCTGAGGAACACTGTGATGAGGAGAAAAAAAATCATTGTGATCAAGGGTTTGACTGAGCTGCAGCCTAAATAATGGATTACCAGCTTGATAATGTTGGGAGGAAATTGAATGATTGGGGAGCAGTGTTTCCCAATTGCTTGATGGTAATAGATCCCACATTATTTTCCTACTTAGAACCGATCGTAATAGAACAGCCCAAATTTAAGTGTGGTATATATAACTCCCTTTGAGCACGCTCACATTGTAAATGTGTCTATACCTGTATGAAATGGATTTCAGGCAGCCAACATCATAGCTAGTATATCCCTTTAGGGGATACGACAATCAAGTCATTAATAAAGGTAAATATGAATCTCACATGGCAATTATTCCTGCATGTAGTATTTTGTACATTTGAGTAGTAACTGTCTGTAAATATTTCACCAGCGTGGGCTGAATTCAAAGAAAAGGCCGTCCATCCTAAAATGGTTGCTAAAATAATGTGACAAGCATATTGAATACAGAGAAATGCAATACATATTGGTAATAAAGGTGACTAGATATTAGACACGGGTACAACTAAATTAGTCAGCCATTGACACATTTCTCGTCGTTTTATCTCCCTAGAGCACCAATATCATAGTTAGAATTAGTTTTACCATTAGAACATTGGCTAGAGGAGGGAAATCAAACAGTATGTTTTATTACAAGTATAAATGGTATGTATGCAGCCACACGCTGGCTGTCCAATTCTATTCTCTGCGGACATCTGCCCCTGTCATACACTGATATTAATAGATGTCAGGACTGTCAATGAGCTATATATCAGCAGAGTTGTGCATTTAATGAATATAAATGCCCTGATATAGATGACCATCCAGTCCGTGCTAGAGGCGGCTCCTGATGCTTCCTGGTATTTATTTATTTTAGCTCAAACTCTGCTACCTACCACATCCCAATACTTTCATCACCCATACTGCAGATGAATGGGGTGGTGGGCTGTTCACTATTGGACTCATGGTTCAGTGGGTAAAAGGGCCATGGTACGATGAGGTTAATCTCACAGCTTTAGTCAGGGAGGTAAAGCGTGAATGTGACACTTGGCCCAATCACAGGCCATGTTTGCACCTTCGAGAGAATTTGCATATCGGAAATATGAATGTTGGTTCAAGGGTCTACTATACTGAATACCAGCTGTACTAGTATACACAGGGTCTCTATTGTAAATGAAAAAAAAATCTAACTGGAAAACATTGACTGGATGGGCCACACCCTGTAGAGTATTAGCACTCTGAAAGACACCCCAGTAAACAAACAAAATGAATATACTCTTTGATTTTAATAATTTGTTCTCTTAAACAGTTTTTAAAAAGTTGACCAATTTTTGTTTTCAAAGATGCAAATCCAATTTTGAAAGTACTGCCACTTTCTCATTGTATCTTATTTGGCGAGTCATTTACAAGTTTATAGTAGTTCAGTGTCATGGTGCAGTATGGACAAATTGGATTCTATAGGTCCGAGCTGGGAGGTTATTCCCTGAAAGGCACTTGACACCTTAAAAGAGGAAAAACAGGATTACCCTCTACCCTGACGACAACATGAGTGTTTTAGTGTTAGGGTTTCACATAAAATAACCATGACATGCCTCGCCTGGTAGCCCTGAGTACTTCAGTCACAGCAAAGCCTTACCTGAAAGCACCCCCCTCCCACCCTACAAAAATAGGCTTATGAATAAATTTCAAGTGCTATTTATTTATGTATTATAATGAACCGTTGGATAGGTTTCTTACAGGAACCATGTGCCTTACTACCAGGTATCAACAAAGGTTCTGAGTTAAATTATATAAACTGTCCTAAAAGGGTGCCATTAATGTATGCTCCTGGATATAAGGATAACGCGAATTATAACAAATTAAATACTTCACATATTATGGTCAGTGGGCTATGGTAATGCTACATGGCTGATTTGCTTAAATTAGACTTTTTGAAAATGATCAACCCTTACTCATTATCTCATTTTGATTATGAAATTAGAATGTTGGATGCGGCCACGTATGACTAGATAAAGATTCTCTCTTTACAAAAGGTCATACCCACATTGAACAGACTCCATATTCAATTTGCAGAACATACCCATCTACTGCAAGAGCTCTGTAGGCCAGAATATATACACCTATAACAGTCATACCAACAATGACTTCATCTGGCAGCACAATGGTATAACTTTGTGCAGGTGTCTATAGAATCCAGGGGGAAATGGATTTCTGTCTGCAACACTATTATCCCCCCTAGGCCATTTTCCTTCAACTTCAGCTGTGTCTGGAGTTTCATGGAGTGCTTGTGAGACTTATTACAGTGCAGTGAGCTTGACGTTTTAATGCTCTGTTCACCAAGTGTCTAATAGCATTGTTAAAGCTAGGCTATGTATTATTCCTTTCAAAACATTATCCTATTGAAGCATATGTAGAGGCTCTAATGACCTAATGCAGCATAAAACTGTCTAGTAGATAGCTCTTTTAGACGAGAATCTGGGATACCATCTCGAATATTGACTAGGTTGACAGATACTATTTCGGCCTTCTGCTGTATATATATACCATAGTGTGTAATAAGCTATGTGCATAAAGGTTCTAACAAAGCAAGGGGATTTCTAAGAAGGCCTTTATAATATACGTATGCCAGGGGATCAAGGACTGTCATATCTGTCTTGCTATAGGGTTGAAAAAAAAAGCGAATAAATATGTATGCCAAACCTCATATCCTAGACATACAACAGCAGGGTTACTGCATAGTTGGTCTAAAGTTAGGATGAACTTTGTTCAATATATGGATTTGAAGCGGGGATAGGGCATTGGCTGTAGGCTCTTCAATGCTCAGCTTAGGCACGCTATACTTAATCCCATGAGAGAGGTTACATGCAATGGTTCCAATGGGCATAGCAGGGAAGTGGTATGCCCCTGCTCCTCATGGATCTTAGCCCCAGGCTAGCCCCATAAGGAAACCAAAGCTGCAAACAATCCTAAGGGAGGCAAGCATAATTCTTGATGTTGCATTATCAAGTTAAAAAAAAGTCTACTCATGCAGAGTAGGTATTTTGACGCAATAAAAATTCATGGCTGTTACATGTTAAATAAGAGAATTAATATGAATGAACGTGACATGAAAAGGTAACTGAAATGTAACGATCAGTACAAGGAACTTTGATAGAATAGCACCTTATGATATCTTTCATACGCTGGGCCCCAGGTATAAGCCTGCTCTGTAAATAAGCCTGGTAAAAAGGCCCAGTTCCTCTAATTTAACCAAAGTCTGAAATATAAACTGGGGATCAGATTTCATTATTCTCGCAATTTGGCTTCGTATACGAATACAACTTATTATTGTTGCAAGGTGTCTACACATGTAAGACGATTGAAATACATTGAAAATGTCCACCTCATGTTGGGGCAAATTGCATCAAAAATGGCCATATGTTTTTTGAGATATCATAATTTCTTATTATTTGTTCAAATTTTGAAACGAAAGAATTGACGGTAACTATGGGTTATCTTTTGTGCCACTATGCACACCGTCTATACTGTGTATAACTGCCATTCAGTTGCATCTGTGTAGACTGCATGGTCCATACCGTCAACTTTATAATGTTGGAAGGAACGGATTGCAGTTCACAAATTTATTCCCACTTGGAACAAATAGTAGTCAAACAATCCAAACAAAGTATGGTATAACACTAATTGATTAATATTGCAATGTAAATGTAGCTGAATATGACTTGTATGACAATGTACTGCAAGCAGCCAGTTTCATGGTAGCTACTGTATCCATCTCAACAATAGCGCAGACAAGACAATTTTAAAGGTCGATGATATCAATCTCACATGACGATTAATTCTGCATCTAGCATTCTGTGCATGGTATTTTTGGTCTAGAATGAGAATTTTCCACATCATCCACCTCAACAATAAGGCTCATATGGCTGGTTTTTTTTAATCTAAGAAAGAAAAATGAGGGTTGGAATACAGATACATAGGTTAACCCCCAAATAAGGCCGATACTGGTACACATCTTACCCTTTATTTACCCAGATTACTATGAAAAGACAGTTATTGAATGTACAACCAACAGAACATTGGCTGGATGAGTGAAACCAAATGGAATGGTATATTACAAGTTTATACAGTATGTATGAAGCCACATGGTATATCTGGTTTTATTCTCTTCAGACACCTGCCCCTGCCATTTAAAAGTTGTGATATGGCTATCAGAACTGTCAGTGCTATAACATATGTATAATATTGTGTCAGTAGAGCTGGCGAGCTGTGCATTAATGAATATAAATACCTCCAATATAGATGCCCTTTCCAGTCTGTGCTAGAGGCACCTCTTGAATGCTTCCTGACAGCTACATACTCTGCTATCTGGCACATCCCCATACTTTCATCCTACACACTGTAGATACCCCACTGAACTCCCTAATAGTGGACGCATGCTCCATTGGGTTAAAGGGGAAGATGCTAATCAGAAAGATCTGCGGAACTTACTTGGGGAATTTAGGCATGAATGTGAAGATACTTTGCTTGGCAAGAGTTTAGGTTTAAGTCCAAAGGTTCAGTATACTGAGCATTTGTTATAGGGGTAGATTGAAAAGATCTAGTACCATATATGCCTGCTACTGAAAAGGCATTGTACTGAGAAGGGTCTTATATAGTTATTGTATTGTCATTGATTTCTAGAACAACATGTAGATCTACTTTTTTTCTCCTGTACAAAGAATGACCAACTTGCAGAAGTGATAACATAAGCAGTTTATAAACATACACCATAAAGCATTGTGCAGCTGTATTCAGATAGTATTTCAAAATAAACCACTTTGTTAGGAATGAATAGAATATGGCACTTAGGACAAGAATAGATGTGGAACATTTCAAAGAAAAAGGTCAGAAAATATCTAAACATTAAATTGTCTTTGTGTCTGAGGCAGTACTGTTATCAGTTTATAAGGTGGCAAGATAGAGATAGAGTCTATAATAAAAGCTATTCTGGTTGAGATGAACCAGTGAACAGAGGCTGTCTCCCACTTACCTTTACACCTTTACGTTTTTGCCATGCTTTAGTTTAATGTGTATGAATATTTCATCAAATGCAATCCAATGTTGAAGTTAGTTCAGGGGTTCAGTGTCAATAGACCTTGCATGCCAGGAGTATGTTACTCTGGAATATTTATCTTAAGGAACCAAAGATAGACAAAGTTTAGTCAATGGATTGGAATGTTTGAAGGGAATACAGCCTGTGCAGCTTTAGCCAATATTCATCTCTGAATAATCAATTAATTTTTATTCTATGAAATGCAAGAGTGGCATCTCGGTCACATCTATAGACTTATTAAAATTGCATTATGATAAAATTAATGGTATCCTCCCCACATTCTAAGTGAATAAATTCAACAAGAAAACATTGATGGGATCGCTAAACACTGCTCTGCAGGAACGAACTAGGCCATCCACCATGCACCGGACGTTTTGTTAGCATTTGAACATCAAATGGAGAGGAGAGAACCACAGTTAGACATCCAGCATGGCAAGGATGGTGTTTCTCATAAAACATCCCCTAGGGTGCTGTTAGAGCTATACTGCTCTCTGCTGTGGTGTTTTCAAGAGAATAACCAGGTTTACTCATGCAATAAAGATCTAAGCACGCTAAAAAGTCCTTCCTGCACTTTCTGTTATTGTTATTGCTGGTCTATATGACTGTGAATGGGGGCACTCCTGTCAGCCATATTTGATGAGAGCCGTATGTGGGAAAAGATCTAGAAGGCTCCCCTCAATATATTTTCAGAATTGATGGATTCTAGTTAGTATGTAAGCTTACATGTAGCATAATCACAAGAAATCGGTAATGATAATTATTTCTCTTGTCAATTTGTATCGGTTGTAAAAGCAGTTTGAACTCCACATCGTCCTCAACCCTGTTCCTGTGATTCATCAATTCATGGCTGCCTCAAAATTCGAATCATTTATTAAATCTCAGGTGCACAGATTTGTTTTTAAAATTAGCCTTTGGATATGAGGCAAATATCTCACAACTGAGGTAAGACACATGCATTTGAAAAGCATATTAAGTAAAGTTGAGAGTGCAGCTACATATTAACTAGGTGATGTATCTGGATAGATTACATTTAAATGGGCGGACAGATTTGTTTTTGAATTGTTTTTGGTAAATTCCAACTATATCTTAGACTTTACATGCTGTTACCAAAAGTTGTGATCATTATTGTCCATATTCATACAAGCATACAATGAAAATTATATTAACTTATGGTGTTAATTTAGGTCTCTTTTCATGAATTCAAGCAGTTGTTTTAAATTGTGTCAGGGACCATGGCACAGAACCAGACAAGTATCTCGCAGCCAGAGGGATACTGCTACTGGTCTTATCACCATTTTTTTGTGCCAGAGAGGCTTCTCTAGAGGCAAAACTCCGGACATTAATGAGTCATCTCAGGGGATGACCAAAGCAATTAGGGGCATTTTGGTTGCCACCTTCTGTCCTGGAAGGAACTGGCTCCTTTAGGGTTGTCTGAGAAAATTAGATCAGGGTTCTCTCCTCTATGGCTACCAGGTCATGGGTTTGCCATAAAGCATCTCTGCTTTAGAGGACAGGTGTTCTCATATTCTGACCTTGGTGACAAGGAATGGAGGTAGTAAGTTAATGTGTAGTTTGACATCAGGTAAAGTGGTTCAAAATGAGTCTAGGCGTTTATTAAGTGCATTTATGTTAAGAGGGTGCAGGAATTAGCACATGCCGAGAGGTTGTTGAGGGTGACTTGAAACCCTTAAAGTAGTCTTCTGTGTCAAGTATTGCCTAAAATTGATTATAATGTCAATATAGCAGGACACATTAATTAAAGGCTGGCTACCGACTGAAATGAGGAGAGATGAGGCAGGCTTGACTATAAAATATTTATTACAAGATTTTTGGAGAACATGGATTTTTGTACCTTTATACAATTATACATGGAGTAATTAAAACATTGAATATGATAAGAGATTTGTATGTAAACAATAAAATAAATAACCGTGTATAACCTGAGTTATTTAAAGTGGTAAATATGAAGATATGAATATTTGAATGAATGATTGTTGTAATACAATATTGAATTAGGTGTGGGTGGGTGGGAGACTAGAAATTTGGTAGGTGTGAGGTGTCGGGGCGGTTAGGACGAAGTGGGCGATGGTGAGTGGAGAGAGGAGGAAGGAGGGACCAGCGGTGTGAGGACTGACCACTAGATGGGGTGTATGGTGTGTTACCCGGTGAGTGATGGGACCTGTGGAGCAGTCTGGCGCCTAAGCCTATCAATGACTCCTCCTGTGTACATAAGTACAAATGATGAACCCATTAATTAAAGGCTGGCTACCGACTGAAATGAGGAGAGATGAGGCAGGCTTGACTATAAAATATTTATTACAAGATTTTTGGAGAACATGGATTTTTGTACCTTTATACAATTATACATGGAGTAATTAAAACATTGAATATGATAAGAGATTTGTATGTAAACAATAAAATAAATAACCGTGTATAACCTGAGTTATTTAAAGTGCCAAGCCTGCAAAAGTATGAGGGAATATGGGGTGGGATGGGGTAAAATATTTTAAGAGATTGCGAGTACCGGTATAATGAGTATAACTATTGTATGCTTAGACTGTTCATTTTGTGAGAGATTTGACGAGAGACTTGTTCACTTTGGTATTGTTTGTTGCCCTGATATAACCCCTGTGGGCAGTGGAGCGCCAGCCTCCATATTTTTGAATGTCCAGTTCTGACATGCCCTGGAGGTATGCCTGAGTCGCCGCAGCTGACCTCAGGCCGTGGAGTGTGTACATGTCCTTGGGGAGGCCCATCTCGACCAGCTTCTGGCCCCATGTACGCTGCACATAGGTTACTGGGAGTGGGTTGCCTCCAGGGAACATCAGCAGGGGGTCGGCAGGGGAGACTGTGGGGGCCACCTTGATGGCCTGAGATAGAGCCCTGACCACACATGTCTGCGGGTCTGGGGCTGAGTACATGGTTATAAGTTTTGACTGACCGGCGTACTGCATGGTCTTGCCGGCCTTGATGAGTATTGACACTGAGTCCTTGCTGAATGAGGCGTCGCCTCTTGTGAGGTGGGATGTAGATCTGAACTTCTTTACAGACGGGGGGGACACCTCGGACTTGCGTAGAGCTCCATAAAACTGGACCAATAGTGCCGCCCTGACCAGTTTGTGCTCCGGTGTGTCCTTGAGGCGGAGGAGCACCTGCCTGAGGACCCCCATGGGTACTGGCTGCTTGACCTTGGGTGTGTATTTCTTGTTTCTTTTGAGTGCGTCCAGCGCTCTCGCGACCCTGGGGTGGTCCACCTGGGTGGACTGATATCCTGCCAGGGACATGAACACCCTCACATGGGATATGTTGTTCACAATTGTCGCTGGTGCTGGAATGTGCATATTCAGGTACTCCACGTATACACATATCATGGAGTGGTGGAGCCTTCCGGGCGACACTCTGATGTGGCTGCAGAATGCCAGGAACGTCTTGACGGCGCTCCTGTGGTTCAGCCAAGTGCCTTCCGCCCTGGACTTCCATTGTCTCTGTGTTGCCAGTGCCTGCAGTGAGGCGATTGCCAGATCTACAAAATATAGACGGAACTAGTGAGTCAAATGCTCGTGTGTTTGGTTCAACAATTGTCAAGTTATGCATTTCTATCAAAGACTGGGCCTCAGATTTCATTGATTCAGATATGTGGGCCCTGCTTAGTCTGTCTGCTAACACATTGCTTACACCAGGAATGTGGACATATGATATTTCAACACTAAGACGGGCTTGGAGCATCCACGCCATCCTAGCACTGTCCAACAAGACCCCGTTCTCTCCCCTTCCTGAGGTGAGGACTGACACTGCTCCCTGGTTGTCACAGTGTACCAGGACATGGGATCCCTCATGTTCTTTGGATATGAAAGTGTCCAGGGCCACCACCACATTGGCTGCCTCGAGTTCAGCAATGACATTTACCGGGTCATCCTCGGGGCATACACTTCCGGCGTATGCGCTAGTCCCATCAGAGGCCCCTATGCCGCTGAGTGAGGCGTCGACTACAATCTCTAGACTTGGTGGGCCTGCTGGGATGAGAGAAACGCCATTCCACTCAGCACAGAAGTCAATGAACCATGACAGGTCTGCCTTCATTTCTGTGTTGACATTTATGAACGGCTTTGACATGCCCCTCAGTGCATCGAGCAATTTGGAGACAAACAGCCTCGCAGGCCGGACGCACTTTGCTATGTGCAACAGTTTGCCTAACAATGACTGCAGCATTTTTCTAGTTAATGAACGCCTCTTGAAACATTTCTGTACCTGACTGAGAGTGTCTCGTAGTTTATCCTCTGGGACGGCAAGGGTCATGGCTTCAGTGTCAATTTCTACGCCGAGCCATGTCACTCGCTGAGATGGTGCTTGTGACTTCCCCTCGGCCTCCGGGAGACCCAGTTCTGCGAGCAGCTCACGGGCTCTGGCAAAGTCTCTGGTGGCCTTTGAGTAGTCTGGGGAGAGAATAAGGAGATCGTCAAGGTACATATATGACTTGATGCCGTCGCGGTGCAATATGTCTACAATAGCGTCTGCGACTCTCTGCATGTGGCAGCTGCTGGAGCGTGCCCCAAATGGAAGGGTTAGGTCACAGAAATATTTACCCCTCCACTCCATGCCGAGGAGAGGCCAATCTAAGACATCACTTTTAAAGTTCTTGTATGCCCTGGAGACGTCTGTCGATGACAAATAGACACCCTTTGACATTGACTTAAGGTCGGCAGCGACCATGTCGACTGTTGGTAGCCCATGATCCCTGACGTGACCCAGGACAGTATTTTTCATGATGTATGCGTTCACCGAATCTTTGAGTGGATACGTCATGTCTATGATTACCCGTCTTTCATCAGTCCCCCTTTTTTCCCTCGACATGAGCGGTGAAACATGCATCCAAGGGGCAAAGGGTGGTGAGACAAACGGGCCCATAAGAGCCCCATGCCCCATTTCTTTGTCAATAAACGCGTCGATGGCCTTGGGGTAGTCCACAGCGCTGCTGTGGTTGGGAACGTCTATTGTGTCACTTACAGGCCCCATGTATCCCATCGGGAATCCAAACCTAATGAAGTCGGCCAACTCCTCTCCATCCACCGTCCCCCTCAAGTACCTGTCCCATGCTGACAGGTTCAACTTGGTGGGGAGAGTGAGGCGAGCGGCAGAACAGTTTGGAAGCCCGGTACGTTTAACAGAATCATAAATGTATGCCAAGTGAGGGTCGGATGAAGAGAACTTAATGTTGGGCCAATTGTCAATTCTGTGTTGGCTGAATGCTGCCGGCCGTTTATCAAAATTGGGATTGAAGTCATCAGACTCACAGCTATTTCTGATGAGAACAAAGTCAGGATGCATACCTTCGTCGGGCAGTGGCGGATTCATGTTGACAGCGGAGTGTAGCGTCGAGTCCCGGGGCGGAGAGCGCCCGTATGGCGGGGACACCGAGCTTGTATAAGAGCCGGGAGCCGGCCCCGGATTAAATGACGGGGTATCGGTCCTCCCTGCGCCTCTATTGTTCGTAATGTCTGTATTAAACACATTTAAATCAACAAATTGATTGGTGCCATCGTCAACCCGAGCGTGTTGGTCGCCATCTTGGATCTCGCCCCAAGTCTCGTCCTGCGGGGCGGGAGCCCTGGGCGTCGAGGGGCGCGGGCTCTGATTGGCGGAGAGCCGGGTGACGTCACGCTCAGTGTTTGTAAACATGGCAGGCGCACGTGGTCCGCCCCGCGCACGTGGCGGCTGTGTTGACGTGGCGCATTGGGCGGGACCGTGCATTCCTAGGCCCGGCGTCGGTTCTATGCATGATGGAACGACGCCTGATTCTAGTTTTTTGCCTGTGTCTGGTTGGGCGTGTACACATCTGCGGACACAGTGCCCCTAGAAGGCTGGTTTGTGCCCGGCCATGACTGAGGGGGCGCGTCTCTGAACTTGTTGTTACATGCAAGGAAAGTATGGTGCAGACGCTTGTTCTTAGAGAGGCAGTAGGAGCATACATGTAGCGCCCTGGAGGCGCCGTCATCATGGTCATGTTTATGTTTACAGCCCTTCTCTGCATTGAAGTCCGAACACGCGTATGTGTGGCGTGACTGTGATATGGCGCTGCCCCCTGAACGAGGGGTTGCGTCTGGGTTGCCTCCCCCGGTCATGGAGACCCGGACACGCTCATCTTGTATGTCCACCCTATGTGCCCACTTTAGCGGGCCAGTCTCCACCTTGTCAAACATCAGCTGTGACCATCTTAGGACGTCCCCCCATGGCCGGCTCAGGGCGTCAATGTTCACATGGCGGAGGTGCCTGAAGAGGTGGGGATAATCATCTGGGTCATATGCATTGGGGTTGTCTAACAGTGCTAGGAAGGCAGTGACGTACTCCTCCCGGGACATACGGTGCCTGAACTCCAGTTTTTGCTTCATGGTGGACATGTTTGCGCGTTCTAGGAACATGTATGGTTTTGCTATGGCACGTGGTGCAAGAATGTGTGTAACAAAATCCAGCTTACCATCTGATGGCTTGTGCGCCATTTCCTCCCGGCTGAGCTCTGCTTGTACAAACTCCTGGTGTTGTGGGAGTCTTTTCAGCACAGTGGGGGCGGGTAGGCCTAGGCCTGTGGAGGTGCCCTCCGGTGTGCGGCCGGGCGTGACGCCGGCTGTGGAGGTGGACTGGCCGCGGGGCCGAGCTGACGTAGGGGGCTGTGTAGTCGATACTGGGTCCATGAATGCCAAAATGCGAGACAGTTTGCTGTTGACAGAAGTCATTTCAGACTTCATGCCATTGATGTCCAATCTCACAATTTGCATGTCAGACTCCAATGTATCAATTCTGTAGGCCGTGGAGGACGAGACGCTCACCTCAGACTGGTCCAGGGCGGTGTGGTGAGAGCGTGACTTTGAGCCTGTCTCGTCCACCGTATGAAATGAACCCTCCTGACCTGTCGTATCTGGTTTGGAGGATGAGCGTGCCGTGCTGTGTCTGGAACGGCCTGAGGTGGCCCTGGAGGAACGTCTGGAGGCAGATGACCTCCGTGAGGCTCGGCTGGTGTCATTGTCCGGCACCGTAGATGCCTGTGACGCCGGTATGGTGTCAGTCGACTGGTCGCCATTGCTGGCGGCCTTTGACGAGCGTGTGGCAGTCGGCATGATTCCTCCAGTGGCTGTCACTTGTCCTAACCTTTCTCAGTAGTCACCACATGTAAGCACAATGATGTATAAAATGTTGTAAAATGTGCAGTGGTGTAAAATGCCAAAAATGTATCTGAAATGTGTATACTAACAGACTAGAAATTTGGTAGGTGTGAGGTGTCGGGGCGGTTAGGACGAAGTGGGCGATGGTGAGTGGAGAGAGGAGGAAGGAGGGACCAGCGGTGTGAGGACTGACCACTAGATGGGGTGTATGGTGTGTTACCCGGTGAGTGATGGGACCTGTGGAGCAGTCTGGCGCCTAAGCCTATCAATGACTCCTCCTGTGTACATAAGTACAAATGATGAACCTATTATGAGCAATGAAATTTAAATATTGATACAGTGAATTATTAATAATGCTAAATGGGATGAGGGCATATAAGAGCAGGCAGGCAAAAACAGGAATTGGGAATTAAAGCTGGTGTCAGGATCTTTAAAATGAGATAAATTTTGTCTGAATCGCTTCAGTTATTTTAACTGAAAATGGTAAATCAGATCTAAATGAATTATATCCCATGATAAATGAAAGAAGAAAAGGAAAAAAATTGAAATAAACTCAAAAAGTGTCGTTTTGGTATAAAATCTGTTCTAGGGTGAATTAGCAAGGTATGTTGTCAGTATTGAGTTACTGATGAAATATCCAAAAGATGTTAGCAGCAAAGACAGAATCATTTAAAGAAGACTATCATTTTCTACATCAAAAAAAGTACTCTAGAGCATTTTGTGTCACTCCTTGCTACCCTTGTGCCTCCCGTGGTCAAAACTAGAACTAAATGTCCCCTCCCCCCTTCGGAGGCATGCGTTTACCTGACCTGCTCACATAATATCAAATAACCACAAGTTGTTCTTTATTTCTGAACTTCTAAAATCTCATCATAGTATCATCTCTTATCATTCATGGTATCATATAAAATGTATGCCTGGGCCCCCAGGAAGATCATCAATGACTGTTTAACAGAATTTATAGGGCTGTTGAAAAACGAATTCACCAAGTTCAACATAAAAAGTACAAGTACTTGCTGCCCAAAATAACTTCTTAAAGGTCATAAAGGAAGAGAACATAAGGTTTACATCCCATGGCAGGCTACCTCTATGTCCCAAAGCAGTCGTTTGGAGGTGGCCTCAGGTGGGCCCTGCGTCCGCTGAGATAGAATTAGCCCCCTGTGGGTGAGTGGGTGGGCAGGTGGGAAGAGGAGCGCATGCGCAGGTGGTTTGAGATCTGCCCCTGCTGGTGTGGGTATCATAAAGCCCTGTGGGCAGGCTTGATCTCCCTACCACCAGGTGTCAGGGTCGTTAGCCTAATGTCACCAGGGGTGTCACTGCGCACTTGGCAGCACACGCTTCCGTTAAGAAACTTCCGGTGACCCAACAGTATGGATTTGAACTTGGGCACTTGGATGAATTTGTGATGAAGTCTGATGGAGATACTGATGTGATTGGAGATACAATGACAGGGGTACAAAAGGTTTTCATTCCTGGTCAGGATTCAAAATCGACATCTATTGTCTAAATACTTTTATGAGGAAATGAAAGTTTTTTTTACTGACACATACAAGAAAGAAGGGGAAGGGCTACTGTTGCTGCTTAAATGATTTGATCATAATTAGCAATTAGGTAATTCAAATGATGGAAAAATCATACTTTACGGCAATGCTCATTGGACATTTGTTTTTTAAAAAACAGTTTTAAACAGAGTAAAATTGGCAACGATATGTGGATGGAATTTCATGGGAGAACAATGGAGATCAGCTCAAGAACTTGCATTGGTGACGATACCAATATATTCAATCCATGTTCATGTGCTATCATGTTTATTCAGTATTTGAAACCCTTCCAAGGAAAATGAGGCATTGAAAGAACAAAACGTTCAATACTCTAAAACTATACATACATGTGACATCAACAAATGCAGCAGTTAAGATGATACACACTATACATTTCTACGTAGGCCTATATGACGTTGTATTATTGTATATCAATATGCACATGCATGACCTACACCCTCCATTGCACAATCTGTTGATAATAATTAAGCCTATTGTGTTTGCAGGGAATAGTAGGGTATAGAGATACGCCGTTCATGTACCAGTCATGCACTGACTGGAGCACCAGTGTGACGTCATTACAGTCATTGCCAGACAAAGATTGTTGACTCCACACGGATGGCTGTTATCATGGGTACAGAACTGGGACAACTTTCATGGTGCAAGGTGCAGCGTATTCCCCGGGGGGGGGGGCACTTAGGATATTTTGTATACACAGGTGTGCGGCTGGCAAGGGTACTTTTTCAACAAAATCTCCCTAGCAAGGGTCCTATTTTAGAGTAGAAATGTCTCTAGCAAGGGTCTATGTTTAACAAAATCGCCCTAGAAAGGGTCACTTATCCACCAAAATGACATATTTTTCACAAAAATGTCCTATTGTGCCCATTTTTTGCCAAAGTTTTGCCGACACAGCTTAAATACTCAGGTAAAATTAGTCATCCATTGTACATTTTGTGTTTTTCTCTTTAAAACAGGGACCTCTTTCAGCCGAAAGTGCCCTAGCAAGGGTAGCTTTTTGAAGCAAATCATCCCTAGGGTTGTCAATGGTCCAGCCGCACACCCATATCAGAAAAATTCAAGTACCCCCCCCCCCCGGTTATTTTCCCGCACGTGATGTGACTTGGATAGGGGGGGCAGGGGTAACCCTGTATCACTAGCCACTGCTTTGTGTTGGTGACTCCGTAAACTGGTAAACTGGTAACAAAATGTCAGCATATATGAAAGCACTAAATGTCAGCATTTTTCTTGTTGTTTGCTACGTTAGATACGGATAGACTGTGACAAGACCAAACCTACCTATTATGCGGACTGCTTGTGCTATTTAACTAACAGTATGTCATAGGATTCTCTAAAGCTTGTAGGCCTACATTTCATATTGCAACAGTTATTGACAGTTGTTTCCAAACCCCAAATTTTGTGAATTTATTAAAGAATTGTTACTACTACAAAAGGTTTATTGTTATTGCTCAACTATGTAAATTTACAGTTCTGATGTACATGACTATGATTGTTGTGCTAGAACTGTAACTATATAGGACCTCTATCAGCAATGACCATAGAGAAGATATAGATAGTAGCATCTCTAGCCAGCTCAAACCAAACATGGAGGGAACAACCCAGATATCACCGTCTCACAAAGTCAGTATGACTCATGCCATCACAAGCAGACATATAGCCATTTGGAAGTCTTATTTATTCGCACAAGCAACACATAACAACGGTGCTCTGGCAGTAAGGCTTTGCCCAAGGACAAATAAAGGCGAACAATTATTATTCAAACCAATACAGTTTAAAGTACATAAAGTGAGTGTTTCGGAGCCCTACCAGTGCTATTGAAACTGGTGTTTACAGGGTATGCCTCTGTGATATTTGCCCATAATAAAGAGGTTAAACGCTACTGCATTATATAGATATTCATTTAATCAGATTCATATGGAAGCCTGGACATGATTGTACTCATATCTACATTCACAATATCAATGTATACAGATTGATACTTTGCCTTACCATGAGACCAGGCTCATACTGATACAGGCCAATAGTCCTCGAGAAAATTAGATTTAAAAAGAGCAGGTGCAGAGGAATGATTGAATTTACTCAATTAACTTAATTAGCATAAGATGTTGTTTACATGGCAATCACATCTATTGGCAAACCCTTCTACATGTACTGTAAAAGTCATTCTCCCACAGAAATGTTTCACAGTAGGCAAAATGAGGCAACCTGGCTACGATGAATTGTGAAATCACCCCTCGTGAAAGAGTTGCTTATCATTAGCTTTCAATCACATTATTTTTTCTGTGTTGATTATAATGGAATTATCAATTCACCAATACATGTAGTTAATCAAGAGTGTAATGCATAATAAGGTTTGTGTGAGAAGGAAAGTATTGCCTTTGTATACTTATTTGATTTATGAGACACTTTCTATTAAAATTGTTTCCTTATGAACAGTAAAGTTTTCAAATCAGATGAACTGTGAATTTCATATAGACATGGCAAGAACTCTAGGAACATTTATAACCTTGTGCATGGTTATTTGAAAGGATACATAATCAAATACAAAACAAGCACTTTGTTATACATCAGCTTTCAACGCCTATTTTTGATATGACAACTTTTAGAGGGGTAGGCATATATGGCAGCTGGCAGCCACGTCATACATAGGTTTCCTGGATTTAGAGCATAAACTGCTCATGAGATTCTGGGTTGTCACTATGTGCCCCATGACTGCCTAGTCAATTCGTATGGAGTGGCTGCATTTTAGTAGAAGACTTTAGGCAGAACTTTACCTAATTATCTTACAAACATGGATCACAGAACTTTGAGAGTTGCCCCAACAAAAAGGTCATAATAATGACATGACTTTGGGGAATGTAAAGAGCTACGTTGCAGACACTGTCACCACTGTCTAAAGAAGCATGCTGAAGAGTTCAACAACTTGCTCACAGGAAATGAGTTCATATACAGACATGCTGCTCTCTGATTCGCTTAGCCCAGGAGTAATCATGGTGCCAAATACATGAGACCCAATCTTTGATTAATATCTATATTATTAGTTTGTACATGTTTCTATAATCCGAATGGATACATGACATCTAAGTGTAGACTCTACCCCCATCCTTTCCTCAACTCAGGTGTTTTAATGTTATACCCCAATCTTACACTGCTGGTGCAGCAGGTGACCGGAAGGAAATCAGTACAGATACGCTGGCAGGAAGTGGAGGTCTGGTTGGCTGTCAGCATAGCAGCCTGTGGACCCTGATTGATAACTCACCTCCAGGGACCCCTCGAGGTTCTGCCTGGTGTCTCATTCATGTTTTGATTAGAGTAGTGATAACTGTCGGTCGGTTAGATGAGACTTGTATGACTTTCAGGGTCTGCATCTATTAAGCTGCTGTAGGTCTAAGTTCAGAAGGTGCTAGTGTGGTGCCTCTGCATGGGTAAAAATCGATATGTGCGACATGGCAACACGGCCCTTTTAAAAATCGACACGTGCGACACGACCCTTTTAAAAATTGACGGGCACAGAGATCTTTAAAAGGCTCTATACATTGTATATACATAAAAATCGACATGGCGACACAATCCTTTTTGCTAAAAATCGACACCACGATATTGTCAAAATCGTGGGACCCCATGTAGAGGCACGGTGTGGAGAAATAGAGACTGTATGAAGACATTCTGAAGGATTACTTTGGATTTGAAGATGGGAGGGTGATAGATTTCTTTGAGTCCTAACTGATGTGTTGAAGTTTTAAGAAGTTTTATTTCTTAAGTGAAATCTATTGCAACTAACCTCAACTAAATGTACCTGATTAATTTCATTGGGTATTAATAAATATCTAATTCATTCAATGATGAAATGTCATAATATCTCTTGCCTAAGAGTAAAAGGCAGTCGTCTACTTCAGCACCTTTTGTGAGTTCAAGTGATCAATGGATATTTAAGTCATAAGTATGACAGAATGTTACAGATAATTTGGTAAAATGGCAGATACTGACAGACTGGTAGTAGCAGATAGTGTGTGGGAAACTGATTGTGCTATGTTTCTATATTTCCCTGGAATCTCTATAGTACATCTGCACAAATATATCGCAACAATATTTGACCCCCGCCACCTTTTATTCTAAATCTCAATTGATGACTATATCTATGAGAATTTTACATAAAATCTCACTGATTGAAAATAATTGTTTCTGCATAGGTTATGTAAATATTACTCTCATATTTTACTTTGTCAGGACAACGACAACAACTACTACATTGTATTGTACTTGAAATGTGATTACATCAAACCCTAATAGTATAGGAAGATATCATAGTAAAATATATAATATATGGGAGAGTTTAATATGATCATGTAGATCTATATGTGATGGATGCATCCTATATCATCCGAGATCAAAAAGCTTGAGAGTTCAATAAAAGAAAATTAGGCATGGTATCCTTTTAATGTTAACCTGTTCTAAACAAGTATCCTTCATTAATGAATCCATCAATTCAGTTGTTGACTTTACCAATTGGTTTAGAAGAGGTGTCATTAAACTTCACAATTGAAGTTCTAGTACCTTGTAAATATACTTACAACATCAACCCGACGAAATGTTCCCAACCCTAAACATAATTCTGCTTCATAAGTATTTGTCAAAGATATTACTTATACATTCCTGTGGTGAAGCCATGTGAACCAGAACCAAACCAAAACCTTTTTCGACTTTCCAGTTTCGGCTCGATTCAGTATAGGGGAGTTTATGAGAAACAGAATAATATTAATGATGGAAGCGGAAATGTCCCCAGGCTAGAATGCTGATTCTGGCAGACACCAAAGGCATTCCTATCCTTTCAATGGATGAAGAGCTGTTCCAATATGCATGGATCAAACCCAAACAATAAGGTAACACTTGATGGACTGAGATTGTGTGCCACAATGCACTTTTCCTTTTTACTTGTTGGGGGAATGGTGCACTATGAGACGTGAGTCCATGACACATGGCCCCATTGTAGTGTGATGCTACCTTTTGTGTCTGGCCCCAATAGCCTCTATGAGGGATAGGAGAGTGACTGCATCCTGATTACTATACCCTGGAAAGCATATAGGATGCTAATATAGTGCTGCCAATAGAAGGTTTGAGGGCATTACAAGGTTGGTACACATTTAGAAAACATAGTGGAGTTGTCCTTGGAGAAACATGAGAGGGAATACGCCATTGATTGCCATTAGATAGATCTAAACCAAATGTACAACATGCAAGACCGCGTTGGGCACAATTTGAATCAACCTTGATGTTTCGGCCTGATCTTTAGTAAGGGGTCATGTAGTTTGGTGCATGCAACATCTCAAATCAGATGTAAAGGGAATGCATTAATTATTTTGGGATTAATTTTAATACCAGTAAAACAATATAGAAGACATTGTAGTCTAATTTTATTAGGTCAAGTTGTCTTCTGTTTCTATTGGATGCATGTAAATGGTCTGATGTAATAGCTACTGCTCTCGACCAGATTTTCTCCTCCATGATTCGCTATGGCCCATTTTCCTGGAAATTATCACCCAGGTCATTGGCATTCGCATCTCATATACACTTTGGCCCACATAATCCCAAGACTATTATGCTCGGTGTATTACTAAATTGATGAATGAGCCTAGTTATTATATAAGTACCATTGCTTGCCCTTAGGTATGCGGTAGGAGTATTGTACTAGCACCTCTACCCCTTAGCTCCCCTAGGCACAGCTAACTATGTTTGCCTGAAAAAGGTGAAGTATGCTATTAGGTAGGATGTTGAGCTCGATTCCCCACCCATATATCTGCAGCCCTAATTCAGTGTATAGCCTCAGGATAGGCAGTATTCACCAAGTATGTTTTAGCTGTGACAGGTGATGCTTACCTGTGGTTAACCAGTATAAAACTCTACAAAACTGTGATGTAATTTATTTTACCTGAATGAAATACGTTTAACCCATTACTGATGACTGTTTAAGGATTTAGGAAGATGTCCGTAACTCTATGATAGAACTGCATAGTACTGGGGCCCATTTCTCAAGTTTGAACAATTCATTCTGATCAATAAAGATAAGTAAAGCAGTGAACGATTCATGAAACCCTTACATATAGCAGTGAATGATTCATAAAACCCCTATATAAAGCAGGGAATGATTCATCCAGCCCTCATATATATAGCTGAATTGTCCAGAAAGCTCTGGACGAAAGCCATGTTTTAAACATAAAGCATCCCCTAGAATTTCAGAGTCAAACAATTCACATTGGACGATTCTCAAATTCTTTGCATATTTGGCAAAAGTGCGAACGTTTCCCATTGAGAAATAGGCCCCTGGTACTACCGTGACCGTGAAGAAGCATATGGAAGAATTTTTCTACCTCTAATGAAAATCAAATTATTTGTGCCAGGGCTGTGAAGCCCCTATCCCTCAAAAAGCCGCTATCCCTCAAAATTAGCCCGTTTGTGAGATAGGGACCAGGTGAAGCTAGTCCCTATGCGCTAAACAGCCCCTATCTCTCAAAACGGTTTGAGACATAGGGCCAATCTGAAGTCCCTAGGTCACAAATATTTTTGTCATGTCCCTATCCCTCAAAATGGTCTCAAACCATTTAAAACATGTTGCTTTCATGTTGCTTTCAAGTTGCGCTCAGTTTTTACCAACAGGAGGGGGGTGGTAAATGTATTGAAGAACAGGTTTTAAAAAGGGTTGGTTTCCAAGACATTCTCACATTGACACTTTGGGATTGTTTGTAGGATAGGGGCCTGACATGTCCCTATCTCTGAAATGACCCCTATCCAACAAATATTTGTGAGATAGGGACTGTGTACATGTGGTTCGTATGTCTCGGGATAGGGACTTTTTGCTATTTAGGGACCTGAGGTAGGCCCTAAGTCTCAAACAGCCCCTATCCCACAAACATTTGAGGGATAGGGGCCTTTTGAGGGATAGGGGCCTCACAAGGGCTTAAGATGGCAAGCTACAGATCTCTCCTCTTGGTCCAGTCGTATTGGTCCAAATCTGAAATGTCTATTGAATCACAAATAGATTCCCTGCATTTCTGAGCAATGGAACCCTTCAAAAATCCAATATGGCTACCAAATAATCAGAAATGCCCGGATTATTATAATCGTTCATAATACCTCCCTATAGATTTAACCTGGGGGATATTCTGGTCTAATTTGTTTGTTTTGGACAAGCAATAGAACTTTGGCAGGCAACTGGAACTTTTGAAACAAATTTTGAAATAAATTCTGTTGCAATTTGTGTTGGGTGTATTTCTATAATGACTTGTCTATCTCTGCAAGGCTTGGTCACCTTGTGGCATGGAGGGACCCTCAGGACATCTGCTAGTGACCATTCATGTGCTGGAGGAGCATCTCTAGGGGTATAACCCTGTACATTAATTAGTCATCTAAGAGAAGGAGTGGGGTGTCTGCGAAGATTAGATCAAGATTCCTCTCTGGCTACCAGGTCTATGCTGTGCCGTAAAATATATAGCTTCCATACATATAGAGAGTGTTTGTACTCTCTGACCTGAGTGGTAAGGGATGAATTTAGGCAGTAAGGGAATGTATGGGTTGGGACCTCAGGGATCTGGTTAAAGTATCCATAACTGTATTATATTATGCATATGCTGAATGTGGCACCCAAAAAGGTCCAAAACACTGGCCAATGTAGCAGGCAGAAATATAATGATATGTTAAGCCAGAGAACCATAGATGACGAGTATAGCCCTACATGCATCTCCATAGTCATGTGTGATCACCCAACCCTCTGCATGGGTTAATGGCCATAGCAGACACAATGTGAAACAGACATGGCCCTAAGATGGCATGACATGCTACTCTAGCAGGTAGCCTATAGTGTAAGTGCACTGTACCAGACCTGCAACATGCAACCTCCTCCAGAACATTCCTGCACACTTTTTTGTATTGGTAATCTATAAAGTGGCACTTTAACACAGTGATGAAGGCATTTCAGTGACATTGTGATTAAGGGGTAATTGTACTTAACACTGTTCAACAGGAAATGAACAGGACTCTGTTGCTAGATACCTTATCAATCCATGAGGTAGATCATAACGGTGTTGCAGAAATCATAATTATTTTTGATAAATATTTTCAGCATAAATAGCACCTTGGGATACACCTAAGTAATGCAGATGGTATAAGTAGTATAGTATGTATCGGAACGGGACTATAGTTAACTACTGTTTATTACTCAATCGATATGCAGCCAATCAGAGGCCGCCATTTGGTCACGTGACCCGTTGCCATGGTAACGTGACCTACTTAGGGCTCTCAGCCAATCAGAAGCCAGCATTCTGGGTGACCTACTGACCTACTTAGAAGCTCTCAGCCAATCAGAGGCCGGCATTCTGGTAACCATGGTAACGTGACCTACTTACGTCACGTGACCTACTTAGGCTCAGCCAATCAGAAGCCGGCATTCTGGTAACTAGGGTAACGTGACCTACTTAGGGTTTTGTTTGTAAACAACACCACGCGGCTCTCTTGTTTGTAAACAACACCACGTGACACGTGACTGTTTGTAAACAAACAACTTATATATAGAAAATAAACACAACAAGTTCCATGTTATGTTAAAATTATATTTTCAAAAAAAGAGCACATCTGTTACAGCGTCTATGTGTAACTACGCGCGTTCTCATTCAAACACTATAACACTATCATACCGTAGCAGCAGCAGGTAGGACCGGAAGAAAAGCAAGCGCACGAGGAAAAGCGACGACACCATTTGCACCATCCGGCCGTCGCGTTGGTAGCCCTACTACCCGTCGCGCGTTCAACTGGAGGTTTAAGAGTGACAAATGACGATTCTTTGTCGACGCGACTGCTAACATCAGCAGCATCGGCAGCATCGGCAGCATCGGCAGCAGCATCGGCAGCAGTGGCAGCAGCCTCGGCAGCAGCGGTAGCAGCAGCAGCAGCAGCGGCAGCAGCAGTAGCGTGAGCATTAGCAACAACAGCAGCAGCGACAGTAGTAAGGGCGGCAGAGCGGGCACTAGCAGCGTTATCAGCGGCGACATCGGCAGCCGCAACAGCATCAGCAGCAGCAGCGTCGGCATCGGTGGCATGAGTAGCTGCATCGGCGGCAGCAACAGCAGCAGTCACAGCCGCAGCGGCAACAACAACAACGTCATCACAACCAGCGTCACTAACAGCCGCAGTAAATGCAGCAGTAGCACGCTGAGCAGCACTAGCAGCAGCAGTAGCAGAGGCTACAGCATCAGCTTCACATTCGCGCGCCGCTTCGTCATTCCGCTTCATGTCACGGTAGCAACTTTCCATCATGGGGATCTGCAAATTGAGGCGCGGTGCTGGTGGTGGTAGTAGTAGTAGTAGTAGTAGTAGTAGTAGTAGTAGTAGCGTGAACGATGATGACGATGCCGAATACGGTTTCACTCCCCCTTATATACCCTTACTCCCCCCTTTTTTCAAGCCACCGGCCAGCTGCCCCCTCACGGCAGGTCTTTAGATCAGCCTTAAGTCGCTTACTACGTGGCTCATCATCCCTCTAATCGCATTTTCCAGCCGCCGGCCGGCTAACTGCTGACGACAGGAGAGGGTGATTTGTTTTTCTTTAGATTTAAGCCGCTTACCACACGCGCACCCTCTAGTCACAGACAGAGTGACAGAAAGGGAGGGGGTCGCTTTGTTCACGCTACCTGTAGTTGTTTTTCTATACACACGCTGAGCCCATGACCCGCTAATCCTTTATACAGGTAACACGCGTTCAACTAATTACTCTATTGTATGACAGTCGGTACACGGATTTAATTTTAAACCACCTTCCCATCGGGATCCATGTCTGGCGGGGTGGAAGGATCCAGCTGAAAAGCGTGATTAGGGCTTTTGTTTCTCTTATGATAGCAGCAGGTCAGCATGCGACAGCTGAAAATGTCAGACTCGCCGCTCCTATAAAAGACTGAGATGCGTCTCTCTTTCCACACACCCTTCTACCATCGCCGCCGACACCGCCACCGCCGGCCAGCCGACCGCCGCCACCGCCTGCAGTCACCGCCATCACGCCAGCAGGGAATTTCGAGCTGAGTCTGCTTATTGCTTATTTTTTTTCTTTGAGCTTTTTGTTTTTTTAAATTTTTATTTTCACTCAGTCTTTTTTGTTTCGGAGGAAAGAAATATGGCGCTGCAGAGGGCGCGAGTTTCTAAAAGACGGACAAGCGAACAAAGTGCCCTCCTCAACTGCCCGGCTATTTTTTTATCTCAAAGGAGAGAGCGTCACGTAGTTGAGGTTCACGCTTCTCTTGAAGCGTACCGAATTCTCGAGAAATGCAAAGCTGAGCGCCATCGTCGTTATACAAGAGCGGAAAAGGAAAACGTAGTGACATGGCCGAGAGCCGTCTTCTCAGAACAGTATTTACTCTACCATTGCATAACAGCCGCTCTCAGCGCCCCCACTCGTTGGGCGTTTCATGAAAAGAAAGAGCGCCGCTACTCTCCTCACCCTGCCTCCTCTTATAAAGTGAGAATAAGCGCTATGAAACGATTCGACAAGCCGATCGGTTTCTTGGGAGCGACTACAGCTCCCACTCGGTGGGCGCGCGTTGTGGCCGACGTGAACACGGTCTCTAAATGTTTCGACGTCGTCACTTGTTATCCCGCATATTGCAACGCAGCCGAATTGAAGAAGATAGGGACGCACCATTTTAAACCATACGCTCCAATATGTATTTGTCACCGCCGCGCTCACACGCCTTATTGCTTTTTCGAGACGATCGTGTCACAACACAGAAATAGAAAAAAAAGCGGCAAAGCGACGAGCTTTGCCTAAATGATCAAAAAAAAAAAAAATTAATCTCCTCCTCCTCCTCCTCCTCCTCCTCCTCCTCTTCTTTTTTTTTTTAAAAATAAATATTTGTATCAGACTCCTCTGGAGTCTGATACAAACATTTATGACTATTGAGTGAAAATAGAATTTTATCGCAAAAAAAAAAAAGAAAAAAAAGTCACTTCTGCCGCCGCTACTGTGACACCGGCCGGTATCAATAAAAAGGTCGGCTGACTTTTCTCCACAACCATTCACTACCGACCGTTCGAGTGAGAAACACAGCAGACAGTCAGACACACAACCGCTCTCTGACGCGTCCTGAAAAAAAACAAAAAAATGTCGAGTAGTAAAAGCAAACTCTTCACAGAAATTCATTTCGACGCTCGACTACAAGGACCCTTTAGTTGTATCATTAGCGGTCCGTCGGGTTGTGGAAAATCGCGCTTGGTGGATCAATTTCTGAGCGACGTGAACAATTTGGTCACGCCGCCGGTGGAAAAGACTTTTTACCATTACGGCGAGTGGCAACCTCTGTTTGAAAAAATGCAAAATCAGTACGGTGTGGAATTCAGAGAAGGTCTTCCTAGCAAAGAGTCTATAGCGGGAGACGTGGAAGTAGCAGAAGACGCTTTACGACCACACACTCTACTGATATTGGACGATCTGATGAGCAGTTCCAATCAGCAAGTGGTAGCCGACATCTTTACTAAATACTCGCATCACTGGAACGTGAGCGTCATATATATCACTCAGAACCTATTCCAGAAATCACCCGACTTTCGAACTATGAGTCTGAACGCTCACTACATGATCGTTTTCAAGAACCCGCGCGACATGGGGCAAATAGCTAGTCTGTCTCGCCAGGTGTTTCCCTCCAACGCGGCGGCCCTCTCTAGTATATTTACCCATGAACTCAAGCGACCTCACTCATACCTCCTTCTGGACTTCAAGCAGTCAACACCTGACGATCTGAGAATACGCTCCTCTTTGACGTCCATACACTCTCAGCTAGTATTCGTACCGCTAGACAAAAAAAAGAACAAGAGAAAGCAGTAGCAAAAATGTCTTCTCATCTACTCGAAAGACACTTTGGTACTCTCAAGCACTTAGCTAAGTGCTCGCCAAAGGACTGCTCGCATCTAATAGACTCTGGAAGCGACGATCTGATCGCAGCATTGAGTGAGATCTGTCACAATTTACTGGTAGGGAACATCCCGCTCAGCGACAAACAACTGGACAAGCTTCGAGAATCGGCTGACGTGTTGAGGGAGGTCGGCAAAAAATCTACGCCCATCAAGAAAAAGAGACGCGTCTTGGTACAAGAGGGAGGTTTCCTCATTCCGGCTCTCATAGGGATGGCCTTACCGCTTATAAAGAGCATTCTCCGTATATGAGACACCTCATTCGACACCTACTCGCCGACAGTACCACCACTACCGCCACCGCCAGCGTCATCGCCACCGTCGTCCCCATGACGGACTCAGAGCAGCAACAACACTACAAACGCTTAGCGCTCGTGGATCCTGAGACGCTCTACAAATCATCACGAGCAGGTCTACTTCATCATGTGCCCGCTGCTGCTACTACTAGCGCTGCTACTACTGCAGTCGCTGCTGCTAGTACTTCTACTGCTCCAAACCTTCCTCCTCTTCCTGATGAGCGTACTGAAAAGAACGAGAGTTCCGCTCCTGCCACCGCCGCCCGCCTACCTGCCGATATGGCCTATTACCACAAGCAGGCAGAACAGTCCCTTAATCCCGACGCGGCCTTGCACCAGGTGCTACAGTTTATCTACAGGGACTTGGACTTAGTGTTGAACGATCCCACTTTGGAATCGCGCGAGAAAATGTTGAAATACCGAAGGTTGTTGAATAGATTGCAATTTTTTCTCGCGAATCCCAACAACAGCAACATCTCTTCGTCCTACACTTCTTCGCCCCCGGCTCACCTCCGTCAGTCTGCTGAAGAAGCCAGCGCGTCCCTACTTGAGCGGTTGGTGAACCAAGTTCCCAAGAGGAATCGCACCCGGACCGTGGCGCTGTACAAACAATTGGAGAAATCCGGTGTGGTCAAGTGGAACGAGGACGGTGCGGTGCGCGAGATGTCGGGTCGGAGAATACCACCTGAGCATCGCATCAACATAGTGGACTTACTGAACGACGCCGCCAGGTTCAGGAAGACGGCGCCCAGACCGGCGGGCTACTCTCCGTTCACAAAAGCGCTGCGCGAAGCAGTTCCCACAGACTCCTTGATCGGAAACCATCTGTATAAAGCGAGCGGACCTGGCCAAAGCTTGGACACACGGCTTGCTGACAGAGGTCGGAAACGACCGAGCTTCGACTCGGAAGAAGGAGAAGCAGCAGCAGCAGCAGTAGCAGCAGCAGACTCTTCTCTCCAGGTGGACGATCAATCCTCTGACGACGAGGAGGGCAGTGAACTTTTCCAAACTCCGACTTCCTATAGGAGCGCGGGGAGTAAGAAAAGGAAAGGGCGCAACCGCCTAGCGGCGACGTCGTCGTTCACGCCCTCAACAGGTCGACGATGGGCAAACCAGTGAAGAGACTGACCAAGAAGGAAAAAGAAAAGAAGCGCGTAGTAGCTAGATATACCGACGTCAAAGCGCCCTCCAGTTTCACTAGCGTGACTAAACTCCAGAAACATCATTTTCGCCACCTAAACCCGGCCGTCATCCGAGATGCTTTAGTGTCGCTGGACGCCTACACTAAACATAAACCCATTCGGAGAAAATTCGCAAGGAACAAGACTATAACCGGCGCAATCGATCAGCAGTGGCAGATAGATCTGATGGACATGCAGGCTTTGGCGTCTCACAACGACCGCTTCCGGTACGTGGTGACGGCGATCGACGTTTTCTCTAGGTACGCGTGGGCCGTTCCCATTAAATCCAAGAGCGGCGCTGATGTTACCGAGGCCTTCCGAAAGATGACAGACACTGGCGAGAGACGACCGCGCACTGTTCAGACAGACAAGGGGAAAGAGTTTTTGAACAAGATCTTTCAAGATCACTTGAAGAGCGAGGGCATAGAGTTTTTCACTGGCGAGAACAACAACATCAAAGCTAGTCTAGTGGAGCGCTTGAACCGCAGTCTGAAGGAGAAGCTGTGGCGTTATTTCACACACAAGCGCACGTATCGCTACGTAGACGTACTGCACCATGTAGTGTCTTCTTACAATTGCACTCACCACAAGACATTGAAAATGGCGCCGGCTCAAGTCAGCTCGGAAAACAGCGAAACAGTTTTCTACCGACAAGATCTCCCAACTAACAAACAAATCGACGAAATATGGAAAAAGAAGAAAAAAACAAAGACGTCCGCCGTCGACGTCATCGCTCCGGGTGACAGAGTGAGGATGTTGAGAACTAAAGGCGCCTTCGACAAAGGGTACGAGGGAAACTGGCGCGAGGAAGTGGTCGACGTTGCTAAGACGTTGGGAAGCAGAGGGTTCGAGCTGAAAGACGACAAGGGCGAGGAGATAAAAGGCGTCTTCTACCCGGAAGAGGTTCAGAAGGTGTACAAGAGTCGTTACGACAACAACTACCTGATAGACGAGGTGTTGCGCCGCAAGACCGTCGACGGTAAAGAGTTAGCTTTCGTACGTTGGTTAGGTTACGACGACAAGTTCAACGAGTGGATCCCCGTCAAAAAAATAACGTAGAAAAAAAAAAAAAAATGAACATCACTCTACCTAGCAACAGCTCTATGGAGTATTATCCTGACAACAGCTTGACGTCTTTCCGAACTCACTTCGACTCGCCGCTCCTTCTGCCCGAAGCGTACGAAGCGGCTCTGACTGAGATCATCCTCCCTACAGAATGGACTAACGTGCACGACGACGACTTGATCATCGTTGTTCCTCTGCGCACCAAGGGTTCGCTAGAGGAGGCGATCAAGGTTTTAAAAGACACTAAATTCGCCGAAAGAAGAAAACCGCAGGTAGACTGGAGGGGAATGAAAAACGCGAACGGTCTGAGCAAGCTAACGTTCAGCTCAAAATACCCGCTGAGCTGGAAGGAAGCGAGCTATGTAACGGTGGAAGAGATATCAGACACGTCGGAAGAGCAGCGATTGAAACCGGAAACAAAAAGGTTCAAGAGAGAGGTCGACTTGAGACAGACGAATGCCGTATACAAGCAGTTCTTGTCCCCGGCGGTGAAGAAGAAGGCGATCAGCGATCAAGCAAGACAGATGATCGAAGAGATGGAGAAAGTCATGGGAGTGCGCAGTTTCATGCCAAACATATTCGAGATACCTCCTATTTTCACCGGAAGCAACCACACCCTAGTCGAGCGCTTGAGTGAGACGTTGCGAGATGACAGACTAGAGGGCTCCAGCTTCTTGCTCAAACCGATGGGGATCTTATCGTACGACTCCAAGACGAAACGCGTCACCATCAAACCGCCGAGACACTGTGCTGTCCTGCTGACTCAGCATCTCGCATGCGTTCTAGGCTTCGGAGAGAAGACGTGTTTCGCATCGCCGACTACCGGCGCCTACTCGATGGATGTTTTCGGGGACGTGCACTCTCTGTACATATACACCGACATGATCCAGGAGAGACGTGTGGGCGACATGCAAGTGCCGCTGTTACGCTGCGTCGCGGTGGACAGAGGCGGAAAGCGTCGAGGTGGCGTGCAAGCTATCAGTTTTCCCCATTTGGATTATTTCCCCTTGAAATCCAAGAGGTTTACCGAGGTCGGCATCTAATTAAGAGACCGATCCGGTCATTCCATCCCATTCGGTAGAGGCGAGGTGACCGTGACACTTCATCTGAGACCTATTGAGCGCTGAAAGAGAGAAAAATGATGCATCAATGCGTTCCGTACTTTCCACCCAGGCGCACCGTCTGCAGAGGGTACAGCGATTACTACAACGCGCAGCTGGGCAACGGCATCAACGTGTACAGCGGGCGCTCTTTCCAGAGCGGGCACGGTTTGGGCGGCGCTCTGTTAGGTCTGATGCGCTCGGCTACCCCGCTATTGAAGTCGGTGGGAAAAACGCTGCTCCGTGCCGGTGTGGACGTAGCTATAGAGGTGCTGGCGGGGCGGACTTTAAAGAGCAGCGTGAAAGACCGAGGCGCAGGCGCTCTGAAGAGACTGGCGAGTACGGCGTTCTCGGGAGGAAAGACGACTGTCGCGTCTAAGAAAGGGTCGAAACGTCGCCGGCATTCTCCTCAGACGGGCGGTGGCTCTTGCAAGAGACGTAGAGGGGATGTATTCGACCGGTAAGCGCCTAGGCGTTCAGGTATAAATAAAAAGACTGGAGGCGGCCGGCGTCAGTCTGTCGTCCGCGTGAAGAGAGAACACAATGGCTTACGTACACGAGAGCAGTAACGAGTGCGCGCTCTCTGAGCTCGACCTGCACACCGTAGCGCCGACTCAGACTACTATCTTAAAGTCGTCTTTCCTGGGGATAGAAACAAAAAACTCTTTAGAGGATGGAGGTAACATAAATTTCACCATCAACAAGTCGCAAGAGTACACAGACCTGAACGAGAATTACCTTCATCTGGAATGTCAAGTGCTGAAACCGAACGGAGCGGCGCTCGAGGACACCGACGCAGTAGCTCCGGTGAACAACTTGGCTCACTCGCTCTTCAAAGACGTCCAAGTCTCCATCGGCGGTTTCAAAGTGTCTGGCAACACCGAGACCTACCCTTACCGAGCTTACTTGGAAGGGTTACTCAACTACAACAAAGACGTGAAGGACGGCGTCATGAGCGCCCAGGGGTGGCATGAAGATACGCCTGGTCAGTTTGACGCGTTGACTGACGCGAATGCGGGGTACAAAGCACGCAGGAAGCTAATCTCCAACAAGCGCTTTTCGCTGATGGCGCGACTGCACTTTGACCTGGCTCATCAACCGAAGCTCATCATTGGAGAGACAGAAATCAATCTCACTCTGAAACAGGCAGCGCCCTCTTTCTATCTGATGTGCGCCGCTGACGGAGGCTACAGCTTGAAGATCTACAAAGCAAAGCTCTACGTGCAACGCGTGTTGGTGGCGGACGCTGTAGCGGAAACGCACGAGAGAGCGGTGATAGAACACGGTCCCTTCGACTACCCGGTGAACAGAGTGGAGGTGAAGACGTACGCCATCCCTCAAGGTAACAGAGATCACAGCTACACGCACTCCAACACAGGCCAGCTTCCCAAGTCGATGATGATTTGCTTCCTAGACCACGACGCCTTCAACGGTAGCTACACCAAGAACCCGTTCGAGATGAAGCATTACGACATCAGCTCGCTTCAAGTGATAGTGAACGATCAGAAAGTGCCGAACGACGCCTACGTGCCCGACTTTAAGACCAAAGCGGCCGTGAGAGAGTACTTGGCGCTACACACGGAAACGGGGATGTACGAGGGCGCGCGCTCCTGCGGTATTTCATACGATCAATTCCTGAACGGTTACACGGTGTTCCCCCTCGATTTAACCCCAGACAGATCGCACGACGGGTGTCGCGTGAACCTTATAAGAGCGGGTCAGCTGAGGGTGGAAGTCAGTTTCCGCTCGGCGCTACAAGCGACAACAACGGTGCTACTCTACTTGGTGTACGACAACGTCGTCGAGCTGACCCGAGATCGACACCCCATTACCGACTACCACATGAACTGAAGACAAGACAGCGGAGTGTTGAAGGAAAACGTTCACACAAAACATCGTTTCCTGGGTGTTTTCTCTTGTGACACTATTCCGAAGCACCCTATCAAAGACACTTGTTTCGTGAGCAACACAGATCCTCAACATTTACCAGGTCAGCATTGGGTGGCGTTTTACGTGTCGAGCACGGGTGAAGTGTACTACTTTGATTCCTTCGGCTTACCGCCGCTGAGTGTGGAGTTCTTGTCTTTCGTGGAACGCTCTGCTCCGTTCAAGTGGCAAAGAAACCGCGTTCAACTACAAGACACTTCTGCTGACACCTGTGGACCTCATTGCGTTCATTTCCTAATTGAAGCATGTCGAACAAGAAACCCCAAGAAGTGCGTCATGCGCATGAGCAAAATCCCAAAGCTGAGCGACCGGACAGTGAGTCAGAAGCTATCGATGATGCTGTTGTGACGGGTTGTTGCGATGGCGGCCGTTTCATGGAGGCAAAGATTCTCTGCCTTGCCGAAATGGTGTTGGATTTATCCAAAGTCGTGCAATGTCTATTGGAGAGAAGTCGTCCGGGGTGTGGTGGTGCGAGTGACGGCGGCGTGAGACTTTGCGGCCTGTTGGGTTGTTGCAAATCGAAGAAGCGAGCTAAAAAAGCATAAACTTGTGTGTTTTTTTGATTGAAATGAAAATAAAGAATAAAATGAAAAAAAAAGAAATTATCTTGTTGTGTTTTTATTTCTATATATAAGTTACATAACTTTTTTGTTTGTTTGTTTACAAACAGTCACGTGTCACGTGGTGTTGTTTACAAACAAGAGAGCCACGTGGTGTTGTTTACAAACAAACCCTAAGTAGGTCACGTTACCCTAGTTACCAGAATGCCGGCTTCTGATTGGCTGAGCCTAAGTAGGTCACGTGACGTAAGTAGGTCATGTTACCATGGTTACCAGAATGCCGGCCTCTGATTGGCTGAGAGCTTCTAAGTAGGTCAGTAGGTCACCCAGAATGCTGGCTTCTGATTGGCTGAGAGCCCTAAGTAGGTCACGTTACCATGGCAACGGGTCACGTGACCAAATGGCGGCCTCTGATTGGCTGCATGTCGATTGAGTAATAAACAGTAGTTAACTATAGTCCCGTTCCGATACATACTATACTACTGGTATATATTTGACTTGGGATCAGCAGATAAATTGGACATAATTTTTCATTAAATATTTTGAGTCTTTTCCTATTTGAATTATTTTCATGCACATTAATGTGGCCAGGTGAGGGAAAAGGTGCCTCCAGGGGGGAAATGGCTTTTCAAAGTTTATGTTACAGGCTTTAAAATGAGATATCTTGAGCTAAAATATCCCAAGTAGTTTTGCTGTAACTGCTTGTCAAACCAGGGTTGGTGTTTGGAACTGAAAATGGTAAATAAGCTCTAAATCCACTATATCCTATTATGAATACTAATAATGTAAAAAATACAGTTTTGTTGAAAAATAACCAAAGACATCTGATATTTTTATCATAAAATTGGTTCTAGAGGGAATTTCTGAGGTCTGTTTTCGATTTTGAGTTCATTGTGAAATTTTCAAAAACATTTGTGGCAAAAGATTCCCATTTGGAATAATGGAGTGTTTCCATAGCAACCAGAAATAGGCATATATGCCAATTTTCCATGTTTCCATGGCAACAAATGTTCCTTTTGCATTCCAAAAATGGAACACTTTCAGTGGAGATGGAATAATTCTAAGCATATCACTGGATTCCCCATGAAAAATTGGTCTCAAGCATTTTTTAGTATATTTTTCAGTGTTTCATCCATATACTGCCCCCTGGTGGCCAAAACCAGCACTAAAAATCCCCCCTGGAGGCACGTTTTCCCTCACCTGGCAACATTTTCGCCACTTAATTTCTTCAAATGCACTGAACCATGGTAAAAGACCTCCCCAGGATTGTTTCTGATATATACCTTTCACACCTAAGATCAAAGAATATAAACCTGCCCTATTTATAACTCATGAGCCTGCCCTGTTTATAGAAATACCATTAACTGACGTTATCAGCACTATTGCCATGTCTAACTAATACATGTTCTTGTCACATAATCTAGCCTAGGTGATCTAATGACTATCTGATATGATTGGCATTCTCTATGCATGGGCCAAGGTTTGAGATCCATGGCTGGAAATTAATCCACATTATTTCCTTGGAAACCTGAGGAATGATGTGATGAGAGGAAAGGAAATCATTGTGATCGAGGGTTTGGCCCAGCTGCAGCTCAAATAATAGATTACCCCTTTTATAATGTTGGAAGAATACAATTTTAGTTCACAAGTTTATTCCCATGTAGAATCAAGAGTAATTGTATAATCCAAACAAAGTATGGTATATAACCCTATTTGAGTAATAATGTATGATATTGCGAATGAACCTGAACTTGTGTAGCAATCTACTTCGAGCAATGTATCCACCTGGACAATAAGGCAGACAAAATAACTTGGACGGGTCAATATGAATCTCAGATGACAATCGTCCTTCATTAGTTCACCAGAATGAGCTAGCTGCACTACATGGAAATGTCATTCACCCTAACAATAAGGTCCATATGGTTGCTTTATTTAATCTCAAATAAGGAAAATGACAATTGAATACGTAGATATTTTCAAAAGCTCCCAAAAGAAAGCCTAATTGATATGTTTACCACTGAAGTAGTTAAATACAGGCCCATCTCACCCATTTTGTTATCCCAGAACACACTGGAAATGTATTGAACAGTATACTGGAAATTAATTTAACCATGAGAACATTGAATAGAGGATTGAAAACAAATTGAAAGGTATATTCAGAGTATACAGTATGTATGCAGCTACACATTGACTGTCCGGTTTTATATTCTGTGGACGCCTGTCCCTAACTGACACTGATATAGCTGTCAGGAATGTCAGTGCTATTACATTATTCTACAGAGCTGTGCATTAATGAATATAAATACCCCCGATATAGATGTCATTCCAGTCTGTGCTAGAGGCACCTCTTGAATGCTTCATGATATCTGCATACTCAGCTACCTGTCACATCCCCATACCTTTATCTTCCATATTGTAGATACAGTGAGAAAGTGGTGCACTACTGAACTACTCAATATTTCACTTATGCTCTAGTAGATTAAAGGGACATGGCCTGAGCAGGATGATTTGCTGACCTTACTTGGTGAAGTTAGGTGTGAATGTGACACCTGACCCAATCATAGGTCATGCTTGTATGTGGAAGATACTCTGCGTGGCAGGAGTATGTATGTAAGTTCCAGTGCTGACTATACTGGGTGTCTATTGTGAGGGGTGTAGTGGAAAGATCAAGTACCAGCTGTGCTCGCTTCGAAAGAAGCACTATATGGAGTGTGCATTATGAAGGAATGAAAGGACACAGGCATACCCAGCATATGACCATAATAGGTCAGACATTGTGTTATCATAGATTCCTAGACACAATATGTAGATCCACCTCCCTATGAGTGTGTCTGCAACAGGAAATATGTGATGATCTACAGAGAGTGTAAAAATAGATATTCTTATACTGATGTATGATGCTAGATGACCATAACATTGGTTAGTTATCTGGGTATGTGTTATTTGTATACATGGAGGGAGTCATAACCCCATTCCAGCCCTATACATAGAAAAACTAACTTGCGGCAGAAATAATGCAAACATGGCATATTTAATAAATGTAAAACCGCAATATACAGCTGTAATATTTAAAATCTTCTAATAAACCACTTTGTTGGGATTGAATAGGATGCAATGTGATGATAATAGTGGTGAAACATTTCAAAGGAAAGGTCAGCTCATATCTACACAGATAAATAACTGTCTTTGTGTCTGAGGCAGTACCATTACCAGTTTATAATGTGGGAAGGAAATTATAATGATAAAAGTAATTTAGTTTGAGATGAACCAGCAAACAGCGCCTGTCTGTTATGCTCTGGCACTTACTTTTACTCTTTTATTCTAGTGGTATGCTTTAGGGCAATGTGTGTGAATATTCTACAAAATACAATCCATTATTGAAGTTAGTTCAGGGCCTCAGTGTCAATAGACTTTGCATGCCAGGAGTATGTCAGGCTGAAATATTTATCTTACGGAAGCAAAGACAGACAAAGTTTAGTCAATGGATTGAAATAAGGGGAGTGCTCTGCTTCAGCCAATATTTGTTTCAGAATAATCAATTTATTTTTATTCTATGTGTTGCTAGAGTCACATCTAGATCATATTTTGACTTCAAAAATGCACCATGATAGAATCAGTTGTATCGTTTTAATATTGTGAACGAACAAATTTAACTAGAAAACATTGATGGGATGGACCACACACTGTAGAAGCTGCTCAGGAATAACAGTCAGACATCTAGCATGGCAAGGATGGTGTAACTCATAAAACATCCCCTAGGGTGCTGTTAGAGCTATACTGCTCTCTTCTGTGGTGTTTTCAAGAGAATAACCAGGTTTACTCACGCCATAAAGATCTAAGCACGCTCAAAAGTCCTTCCTGCACTCTCTGTTATTGTTATTGCTAGTCTACATGACGGGGTAGGGGCAACCCTGTGAGCCATATTGGGTTAGAACATTATATTTAAGCAAATATCCCCTCAATATATTCTTGGAATTGATTGACTCTTAGTCAGTATAATTCATTATAATCGCCGATTGTAATCGGTTCAGCTATTTTTCTTGTCAATCAAAATGTGTGTGTACTTCTGTAATGCCTTTATACAGTAGGCTTCGCAGAACAATTGGGTTCCAGTGATTTTAGACTAGTCTTTTTCCTTGGTGATTCTTGTTAGGAATGTTCCTCTTGTCAACTCATCTCTTTGGGATAGAGAAAGGGCATGAAAGTAAATTTCTTCTTTTAGATAAGATGAGACATGTAATCGACTCAGCTTCAGTGGGCAGTAGTACAAGGTAAACGTCACTTTTGCTTTAAAACAGAGAGGCAGTCACATATTGCAGCTTACAAATTCGAGATGCATTCATACCATGCTCACCTGAGCTGCTCTTTGCATTGGACACGATGCTCAATCACTAGGGTAATGCTTAAGCCTTAGAGGCCTTAAATAGTCATGGGCCTGTAAGGGTTAAATACAAAGATGAGACCACCTCCTTTTTAAAATGTGTATACAAATGAGAGATACTCATGTTCATTGATAGAGCTTTATTGAGGAGCAGGTGTGGTTGTCTAAATTAGTTTAACTGGATTTAGATGCCCCCTACATGGCAAGAACTTCTATAGATTCTCCTCACCCTCCAACTATTTTATTCAAGCCGATATTCCACCAAAAGAAGTTTTTCATCCACCCAGAAGTAGCAGGTGACCTCATTTTCAAAAGTTAGTTTAGTATAATTTCACATGGCCTATATCATTATGATTCTGGCCAAAGTAAGGGTACTGGACCATGATAAAGTGGAATTACCTCTGGTGGAAATCTTGCTTTAGCTCGTTTCCCCACCATTTTGTCCTAATCACATCCTTTGATTGGTTGCTAATGTAGTGTATGGTTATGCATGAGAGTGACAGTCTTTCCTCTGCATACAGATTTGTCTTTTAAATGAACCTTTGGACGTAGGGCAAATTTGTCATAACAGGTGTACCACACATGAACTAAGCCATGCGTCCTGACAACTGACAACAAATGGAAGTTGGCAGTTTTTTTAAACTCTGCTAGTGCCTACCTCTCTACTACCACACAGTGCAACATATATATCCCTCAGCCAGAGGGATATACTACTAATGGTCTCGTCACCATTTGGTGTGCTTGGGGGGACTTCACTAGGCGCATAACACTCAGCATTAATTAGTCATCTCAGGGGACGACCACGGCAATGGGGGCCATATTGGTTACCACTTTCTGCCCTGGGAAGAGATGGCTTCTTCTGGGTTGCCTGAGAAAATTAGATCAGGGTTCCTCCCATCTCTGCAACAGGTCCTAGTTTGCCATAAAGTATCTCTGCTTTAGGGGATAAGTGTTCTTATATTCTGACCTGGGTGGCAAGGAATGGCGGTAGTAAGTTAATGTGGCTCAGCAGAATTGCATTTATGTTATGAGGATGCAGGAAGTAGCACATGCCTCGAGTGAGAGGCTGCTGAAGAAGACATTAGTAGTCTTGCGTGTCAAGTATCCCCTAAAATGTGCTACATAGAGGCTGAAGTAGCAGGCCATAATTATGAACAATGAAATTAAAATATTGATCGGCAAATTATCAATTATGCTCAAGGGGATGAGGGGATTATATAAAATATTGACTAACCACAACTTTAACATTTGTAATATATACCAAGATGTAGATGTTGGCCATGTGCAGTATTTACTTCTAAAATCTCATTATAGTATATTAATCTTGGATCATTCCGCTATGTTGTTATCATGAAATATGTATGTCCATGTCCCCATGAAGATCAACAATGCTGGTTTAACAGAGTTTACACAGCCATTGAAAAATGAATTTGCCAAGTTCAACATGAAGGTAACAAGCACTTCCTGCCCAAAATTACCTTTTAAATGTCAGAAAAGGAAAGGACACATCCCGTGACAATTTGCCTCTAGTTCCCAGAGCGGTCATTTGAGGCTGCCCCAGGTAGAATTAACCTCCGCTGGGTGACTGGGTGGGCAGGCGGGAAGAGGACAATATACAGGTGGTTTAGGATATTCCATCAGTGGGGCGTGTGTCATAAAGCCCCGTGGGCAGGCTTGATCTCCCTGCCATTAAGTGTCAGGGTCGTTAGTCTAGTGTCACCAAGGGTGTCACTGCACACTTTGCAGCATGCACTTTTGCCAAGAAACTTCCAGTGACTCTGCAGTGTAGATTTGAACTAGGCTACTTGGATTAATTTGTGATGAAGTGTGATGGAGATACAGATTGATGAGATGTACACGGGTAGTGATAAAATAAGTGGCCATTGCTTGTCAGGTTTGGAAATGGATATCTATTGTCGAGATACTTTCACGAGGAAATGAGTTTCTTACTGACATCTTGGAAAAAGAGGGGGAAGGACTGAAGATAATTCTTAATTAACTAATTTAACTGATGAAAAATTAGTCCTTAAGGTGATGCTCAATTAATAGTTGTTTTAAAAAAATTATTCATTGACACGATAAAACCTTTGACAGTAATGGAAATGATATGGGGATGAGAATTCACCAGAGAATTGAAATGGGGCTATTTGATAGACACCTTGCATTAGTGACCATAGCGAGAGATACTTTACAAATACATTAGCACATGGGTATTTTGATCCTATGACCCATCCAGGGAAAATGGACATTAGAATTATATACTTTCAGTGAGCTGACTAATGAAAAACATCCCCCTCGCAAGGCGATGAAGCTTAAAAAAAAAAAGAAAAAAAAAGAAAAAAAAGCTAGAACTATGGTTTCATTGAACATATCATACATTTACATTTCTACAAGCAAGTATGCGAAGGGTCACTGTCGTCAGTTTCCAACCTTGGCCTTTCTGAAATCCAGTGTACCGTAAATTCTCGCGTATAAGCCTAACTCGCGTATAAGCCGCACCCCTAACTTTGACAAATTATATAAGCCGCAGAGGGGGTCTGAATATTGTGATTTTGGCACTGTAGTATACAAATGAAAACTCTCGTATAAAAGCGTGAATCCACTGAGGCAAAATCCGTTGGATCGGATGCACCTCACAATGTTTAACCTATGGACGAATCTCGTCCGATCCGACGGATTTACCTCAGTGGATTCACCCCTTAAGCCGCACCCTATATAGGCATGAGTGGTATCAAAAGAAAGCTGAGTCTGACTCGCGTACAAGCCGCGGCTTCTACGCGAGAATTTACGGTATATAGCTATTTCTACTAAATGATGGAACATAACTCTGTTTGTAGTAATATGTGATGGCCCTAAACAAGAGGTGAACATCATAGCCCTGCAGGGCCGACGACCATGATGCATAATCCTTTGACTTGTATGGCTTAAATGGCTATAGTAGACGAAATGGAGAACAGACATGACCATTAGAGGGCATGATTCCCGCAGGTAGTCTAGAGTCAGTTCACTGTACTAGACCTGTGACATGCAAGCCCCTACATACCATTAGCACAGCCTCTTTTGAAGGGGCATTTTGCAGTTTATAAGTGGCACTCTAACAATCCAGACGGACACAGTAATGAAGGCATATTTGCATTGATCACAGTAAGAGAATACTGTTGAACATGGAATTGGTGGGGCTTCGTGGGCTAGACTTTAGTGTACATAGTTAAACAAACCATAGTCATGTATAAATCCCATGCAGTGTTTAATAGCATTTCCACTGTTGTGGGTACCACCAATTTGGAATAACCTTGATACTGATCCAAGCAAAATCTCTACTGATGAAATATTGTTTTATATGGGAACAGTGTTTCCATCTTCAGACTTGTCAACTAGATGTCTCATAGTTATTGTGTCCTCGATAATAAACCAAAATTAACACACTAACCTTTTCCAAAATGAGTTCTTCTCCCATCTAGATATTGAGATATATTTCAATATTATTATCTCATAAGGCTAGAGACAGTGAACCATGTACTTGACCTTGGTATAAAACTCACCAAAGACAGCTGTCTATTAAAAACAATACGCACAGGAAAACCATCTATAGAAATCCGATAATGGAGCGCTAGATGTGTTTGAAGGAAATCAGCACATTTAAGCTTATGTAGGCACATACATGCCCTGAGCAGCAGCTCCCATCTGTCCGCCTGGTATAGATCAGCCTCCCTCCTACCTGCCGGAATTAAAAAGGACAGGAGGTCGATAGTTTATCCATTACCTAGTTCACACACGTTCCACCCAGCTATCCCATCCACCAAGCTATGTTTCCCTCTGGGTATAGAATGAAAACGTATTGTTCTTTGGCTGAATTCCCAAGCAGAGAACCAGGGTGCAGATGGGCCGTTTGTTTTCTAGTTCCCCTTCATATATTCTCATTTATTTATTCATTTACTTGGTGTTCTATCAAGATTTCAATGTGGTTTTGAACTTAGTTGCTTGAAGATGATAGTGTTCCTTCTTTCCTCCTTACTTTTTGTCTGTATGTCTCCATTCCCTAGTGTTTCCTTCCTTCAGATTATCTCTAGTTAATGAAAGACACTGTTATCCTTTCCTGAAAGTGAAAGGCAGTCATCTGCTCAAGCAGGCATCTTTTATGGTCAAAAGTGATGAACGAGATCTGACTGTGTGTGTAAAAGTCTGCACCAAGACTAGAACTATTGGAGTAGGCTTGTTATCCATGTGGTGTGAATATGTAAAACCAATTCCTACACTTCAGGCCACTCAAAAAAAAGCTGGTTTCTCATCACTGGGCGCAAAATCTTTATTTTTTGTTGGCATACATGGTATCAGGTTAAAGCTGTCATTAGTGCGGTGGGCTAGGAATAACATATATTTTCCCAATTTTTATTGACCAACAAACTCTTAGCTACTAAGATGTGAAATTAATTTCCAGAAATCTTTCCATACGTTTTGGCCCCACTGTAAAAAAAAGAAAATTAAAAAATACCCTCGTCATATTTTTCAGTGCTTGTTGAGGAGAAACCATCTTTTTTCTTTGAGTTGCCTTACTCATACATTTTAAAATGCAATATGTATTTCATGAGATTAATCTGAAAGCCGGAGCATGTACTCATATCTACATCCACCATATCAATGTATACAAAACCGAATTTCGCTATACCATCAGACCAGCCTCATAATGATGCATGTCCATAGTCCTCCAGATTAGATTTAAAAAGAGCAGGTGCACAGGGATAATTGAATTTACTCAATTAGGTTAATTAGCTTAAGATGTAGTTTACATGGCAGTCAAATCTATTGGCAAACCCTTCTACATCTTATAGCTACTATATATTTCTCCAACAGAAAAGAAAACATGTATCACTATAGGCAAACTGAGGCAAGTAGACTATAATGAATTGTAAAATCACCACTGGCGGAAGAGATGCTTAAGATAAGTTTTGATACCATTCATTTTTGTGTGTTGACTATAATGGAATTAACGTGCACTAATATATGTAGTTGATTGGCAGTATAGGGGTATAACTAATGATTTGTGAGAAGAAAGGTTTTTCCATTAACACTCCTTCCTTATGACACTTTTCAAACCAGTTGTACCATGGATTTCTAGAGGCAAGCCAAGGACTGTAGGCACATGAATAACTTTGTACCCCGTTATTTGAAAAGATACATTTTACCTAAATCAAATATGAAACAAGTATTTTGCTATACATCAGCTTTCAGCACCTATAATGATATTGCTAGCCCATGATAGGTACTTGGGGTGAACACCTGAGGAAAAAAAAGATGTGTTATATCCATAATGATTGTGTTGCAAAGATGTCAAGTCTATAACGCCTCCTTCATTGAAAAATAGGGAGAGTCTTTGTAAACCTGTATTGACTAAATAGAACTAATTGAAACTTTGAAATAACATATTTCTATAATCAAAAAGGATACCTGACATCTATATGTACTTGTACCTTGTAATCCATGGATATCACTAATTATTGTGCACATGTTGTGCACACTTTTACCAAAATCTAAAGAAACACATTATGCTAAAGAATCACATCAATAAAGGCTTGCAATTTACATGCAAATAAAGTAGTTGACTGATATCTATATGCCTATATTGGTATGTGCAGGTTTCCATAATCCAAATGGATACCTGACATTATAAGTGTAGACTCCACCCCCATCCTCCTATCATCATCCACCCAGGTGCTTTAATGTTATACCCCGACCTTACACCGCTGGTGCAGCAGGCGACCGGAAGGAAATCGGTGCAGATACTGACCCTGGCAGGAAGTGGAGGTCCGGTTGGCTGTCAGCATAGCAGCCTGGGGACCCTGATTGATAACCCGCCTCCAGGGACCCCTCCAGGTTCTGCCTGGTGTCCAATTCATAGGTTTTGATTAGCGTAGTGATAACTGTCTAAAGGTTAGATGGGACTTGTAGACTGCCAGTGTCTGTGTCTATCAAGCTGCAGTGTGTCTAAGGTCAGAAGGTGGTGGTGGTGGTGAGAAATATATACTTTGTGAAGACATTCTGAAGGATTCAATTGAATTGAAAGATGGGAGGGTGATATGTTACTTTGAATATAAACTGATGTGTTGAAGTTATAAGAAAGGAGAATATAAGGAAAATGAAGGTAGAGATAGGGTGGCAGTGAGAGAAGGGAATAGCTATAATTCAATAAAGATGAAATCTGTTGCAGCTAACCTCATCTAAATGTACCTGATTAATTACTTTTGCTTAGGTTATGTAAACATTACTTTTATATTTTTCTATGTCAGGACAATTTTAACAACTATTGTTGTACTCAAACTGTGAATACATAGATGGGAACGTCATAATAATATAAATCCAAATGTGATAAAAGCATCCTATATTTAACATCCTAGATAACAAAGCTTATGAGGCCAATAGCAAATTCCCGGCTACTTCATATGATTTACAGCTCACAACATAGACCAACTAATATCATATCAATATCAACCATACATAACTTTGCATTGCACCAGTAATTTGTCAGACACAGTACTTAATAACATTCCTTGGCTGAGGCTATGTAAACAAGAACCAGACCAGAACGTTTGTCACACTTGCCATGCAGGTACTGCTGGATTCGGTTTAGGGGAGTGTATGAGATACAGCTGATATATATTGATGATGCAAGCGGAACAGTCCCCAAGCTAAACTGGTGATGCTGGCAGTCGCCAACGGCATTTCCAGACTTTCAATGGATGAAGAGCATGACACATGGCCGCATTGTAGTGTGATGCTACATTTTGTGTATAGCTCTATTAGTCTCTTTGAGAGAGAGAAGATGGACTGCATTCTGACTCTGGAAAGCATCTAGGACACCAATATGGTGCTGCCAATAGAAGGTCTGAGGTCTGAGGAAACTTTGGAATTCTTAGGCTAGCCATGGCTGTAGTATATTTGGAAAACATAGTGGAAACATGAGATGGAATACACCATTGATTGCCATTAGATAGATCCAAACTAGATGTACAACCTGCAAGACCCTTGTGGGCACCATTAAAATATACCTTGATGTTTTGACCCGATCATTAGTAAGGTGTCATGTAGTTTGGTGCATGAGTAAAGGGAATGCTATCCATGGCTATAGCACATGTGGCCTTGACCAATGACTGATGACTGTATGTAGATTTAGAAAGATGTCCATAACTGTAAACTGCAGGTGACTTTCTCATGTGATGAAACATAAAGTAGAACTTTTCTATTTTGATGAATGTGAAATTCTTTTTGCCAGGGCTTAATATGGCAATCAACAGATCCCTCCTCTCACGGTGCTGGGCGCATCTCACCTAGTGGCATGGAAGGACCCCAGCATATCTGCCAGTGACCATTTGTGTGCTAAAGGAGCATCCCAAGGGGTATAACTCTGGACATTAATTTGCCATCTAAGCGGCCAGGAAATTCAAGTGGGCCATTTTGATTATAACCTGCCGCCCTGAGAAGGAGTGGCTCATTCTGGGGTACCTGAGAAGATAAGATCCAGATTTCTCTCTGGCTACCAGGCCATGGTTTTGCCATAAGATATCTGCTTAAGGTGGGTCGCTACCCTTTGATCAAAGTTAACAGAATCTCTCTATTTTTTTCCTACATGCAGTCTAGATCATATAGAATTGGAAAATGAAAAGAAAAATGGGGGGTCCCGAGCTACTTTTTAAGTTACAGAATTTTGAAAAATTAAAGCATTTTCATGTTTCACAAAAATATAGAAAAAAATGTGAAAACTTCCATGATTTTTTTCATATCAACAATTATGCACAGAAATGTAAAACTTCACATGTAAAACGCCTATATGTTCCACTTTACTGCAAAAATAATTTTACAGTTGTATGCAATGGCATTCTGGCTAAAAATATGATGTTTCCGGAAAGAATAGGAACAAATTTTCATTATTTTGTAGCTTTATTAGCTAAAACTAGTATTCAAAGTCAACAGAATTTTTTAAACTCTCTCAAAAAATAGGTAAGATCATTTGCTAACATATAGAAGTGCTTTTGATAGGGGGTCCCGGGCATATTTTTAGGTTTTTTGGCCTTTGAAGTTAAAAAATAGTGCAAAAATCGTCAGAATCTCACATTTAATGCCAAAAATGTTGGGTAAAATGGCAAGAATCAGGGTATAAAATGGTTGTTCTTCATACCTTTGGTTACTGCAAGCAATGTAATGGCATTCATAGCAATCTAGATAGTGATTTATTGATTAATAGTTCCAATTTTTTAGCTTATGTCAAAATAACAAATATTATCGGCTACAAATATATTAGATATTCAAAGTCCAATATAAAGCTCAATTTTTCTCAAAATCGTCTAATTTTCGGATATTGCTTAGTCAGCATAGATATGTACCCAGTGATTAAATATCAGCTCATTCTAAGCCATTTAAGCTATATGCGCAGATACCTGCGCAGTGTGTCCATATTCAAGAGGTAGCGACCCACCTTAAGGGGATCTTCTAACTTTCTGGCCTGGGTGGCAAGGAATAAAGACAATAGTTATGGTGACCGTTTGGGATCTCAAGGATGTAGTTAGGCTGGCCCCTACCAAAACGAACTGTCAATAGCGGAAAATATTTCTGGTATTGACAGTTCACACTGTCAACAGTGGAAAGTATTCCTGTTATTGACAGTTCCTTTTTTGGAAAAAGTGTTTTTTTCCCGCCATATGTGATTTTGTCAAAAAAAATCAGTTTTGCCCTCAGAGTTGGTGTTGCCCTCCAAAATGGATTTACCCTCCCAATTGGTTTTACACCACAGCTCGAACTGTCAATAAGAGGATTTTATCCTGCTATAGACAGTTTGAACTGTCAATAAGGGAATTTTATTCTGTTATTGACAGTTCGAACTGTCAATAGTCACGGCCTTTTCCTACTGTATTTTTGTTAATACACTTCGAAATCTAAGAAACATGTGAGTATGAGTGTGTACAGTGCCCAAGTAATTTTTTTAATTGCTGCTGCTAACTTAGCCATCTATGGTAATAAAACGATGTACGCATGGCTTCCCTTGAAATATCAAAGTGATATATAAAGAAGAAAATATAGATAAATTATGGTGAGAAAGGTCGCTAGTGCTGGTCTGCAACGTAATGGAAATAATAGCCCACAGTTTGCTGGACTTTAACACAGCTATTGCTACTAGCTTTCTTCACCTCATAGTTATTATTAAGTCCCAGGAACAGAGATCAATACCATAACCCTACAGATAATGTTAGTATAAAGCATGATCCTTTAACCCCCTCTGCATGGGTTAATGGCTATGGTAGACACAATATGGAACAGACATGGCCCTAAGATGGCATGACATGCAGGTAGTGTAAGTGTACTGTACCAGACCTGCAACATGCAACCTCCTCCAGAACAGTCCTGCACGCTCTTTTGTATTGGTATTTCATAGTTTATAAGTGACACTCAAGCAGGTGGATATTGATTACAATCACACTGTGATTAATTAAATTTGTCACTGATTAATTGTCTTTAACACTATTCAACAAGAGATGAGTAGGACTCTGATGCTCAGTCATATCCTGTGTGTTGTTGAAGGGACATTATCATCTATTTAACTCCATATTGAAAGGGTATTATTTCCACTGTTGATAGCATCACTACACTATACAAGTTGTGCATTGATCTGGTCAACATGGGTATATTTATTCATATAAGGTTGATAGTAGCATGTGTATAATCCTTGGATATCGGGACATCCAGAAGATTAAGTCATGGAAAGAAACACTTGGTGCCATAATCCCTTACCTTTCTCAGCAATGTAGTTTTAGATGTCCATAATATATTGCAGATTTCGAGACTTTCTAAGTTGATGGTTTTGTTAAACATTTATCTTCATATTTTAGCATCAATAAAACGCAGAAATATACCTCATTAAATTAGAAAGTACGGACTAGGCTTGGAACTAGCAGAAGTATCGTTAGATCATTAACGTCTTTCACTATTTTAATTATTCTCATCTCAGAATCTTCACATTACCATCATCTAATTGGGTATCTTGAAAGCAGTGAGCAATGGTGAACCTTGGTATACGACTATTCCAGGATAGCTACCAAAATGTGATTCTCACACATAACACAGCAACATCTATCAACGCCGTATATCTAGAGGCTAACAGCACATCTATACCTGAAACCCTATACGTACAGGCATCACGTGATTTGAACAAGTGATGCAAATAGATATCATGTAGCCCACAATGGGTAATGCCTCCCAATGGTAGTAAGTGCTCAGTTCGCCATAGTAAGGAAAGTCGCAATAAATTGGGATGCCTGAAGTTCACATTTTGATTGCGTTCTGGGTCAGGGTGGAAAGAGTTAACAGCTCTCATTATGACTCTGTCTGGCATAGATCAGCCTCTCCCCCAACTGCCTCCAGGCTGCGGGAGTTAAAAAGGACGGGAGGTCGATAGTTCCTGCATTACCAAGTTTACACACGCACCACACACCAGCTGCACACCTGCCCCATTCACAAAGCAATGTTCCCCTCTGGACACAGAAAAAATGTATCCTTCATCACCTGAATTCCCAATCAGGAAATCATGGTACAGGTCTTTCCCTTTATTTTTCATATGTATATCTATTCTTTTTTTTACCTCTGTGACTCAGTCATTCATCCTTTCTCGCCAGTATTTCAAGGCCTGTTAAATCATCAAAATTTATGATTTAATCATTATAAGAGGGTTATTTAACTCGGTTTTGCCTTGTTGAATAACCCTCAGTGGGAAACAATTCTCGTACTTTCGCATGTATAAAATGCTTGCAAATTTGCTTAAATAATGTTGCTTGTGTCTAAAATAGCGAATTTTGCAATATGGTAACTATATGCCTATACTGGATAAAAATTCACGCTGTATATTTTCTCGGATTGTGAAATCCCAAAAATATCTCCAGTGCGAAATTATCTAGGCTACATTTACAGCATAGCTGAAATGCAAAAGTGCTAAATTTGCTCGTGCGATATTTCGATATATTAATTTGCAAAGCCTTTGTCAGATTAAATACACAAATAAAGTCCTGGAGTATCAACTCCTATCCATGCTCAGTTCAACTGCAGGACACATGAATCCCATTAAAATCGACTTAACAGAAGTAGCCTGATAGGCGGTTTCATATTGGATCTAGTCATGTTCCATCGACCTGTACCGACTTGTGATACAGTCGTATCAAATTGATTTGAGCTGCTCTCTGCACTGGATATGGTTTGTGAGCTGCTTCTTTGTTATAATACGGAGTAGCTCATGTAACCATCCATAATGATACTCAGTGTGAGAAGAGGTAAATCCATGTGAGGGGCGATTATTGCATCCAGTCTTATTTCTAAACCAGGTCTCATTCATTTCTTTAGACAATGTACAGTCCTATATATATGTATATCAATCAAAGAATGAAGCGGTTAATAACTTATCCAAGGCATTTCTTATCATCACTATAATATTATCGCAAAGAGAGGTCGACCTGATATCTGGGGGGGAGGGAGGCATCAGGTCGACAACATACCACCCATAAACATGGTACCAACCAAAAATCACATTATGCACATAATTACTCAAGCTATTTTAACCAAAGCCATCGTGAATCTCAACAACTAGTGCTGGATTCAGTATAGGTGAGTGTATGAGGCACCGATTGTATTGATGATGCAGATGGACATGTCCCCAAGCTAGACTGGGGATTCTGGCAGGCAGCAAAGGTACTCCCAACCTCTCAATGGATGAAGAGCTATTTCAATATGCATGGATCAAACCCAAACCACCATCCAAGGTAACAGTTGATTGACCCTGATCATCAGTCGGTGTGCTGCAATGCACTTTTCCTTTGACCTGCTGTTGATGACCATGGCATAAACACATGGACCCACTCTAGTGTGATGCTAGCTTTAATGTGGCCAGAATAATCCTGAAGGGAGGGGGCAAGGGGCAATGTGGTCTGATTCCTTTTTGGGAAAGCATCCAGGAGTCCAATATAGTCTACAAAGTGATTGCATCCTGCTTCTAAAGCATAGGGCAGCAAATATGGTGCTCTCAATCTAAGGTTTAAAAATGGCCTTACAATATTCGTATTCTATATCACGTCCATGGTGTTTTCTTCAGTGAGCAAATGTCTAGGCCCCTCAGTAACTTATTAGCAGAAAACTGACGGAGGGAGGGGAACAACAACATAGACAGTAGTATAGTGTAGGGAGTTTGCCCCTAGAGAAGCATAAAGGGAATGGTGAAGTTGATCACTGCTGGATAGATCTAAAGCAGAGGTAAATCCCACTGGAGCCTCTCCCTCTGGACACAATTAAATTATACTTATAGGATTCGACTCAACCTATGTCAAGGGTAGATGTAGTTTAGTGCATCTTCATAACATGTCACATCAAATTATAATTTATAGTATCTCTAGATATCTCCTACCATGGGAACAAAATCTTTATTTCTAGAGACAATGAAGTACACTGATATTCCTAGGCTCCCTATACGACCAATCTCTCAGTCACTAGTACCTAACCTAGTTAGTCATTTTTTGGCTCCCTATACGACCAACCTAGGTAAGTTAATATTGTCAGGTTGGTCAGTACTGACTAACCCACCTTAGTCTTTTACTTTATAGGGGGAGCCACTGAGTGGTCATCACAGGTGGCGCCAACTAGTGGTATACAAATACAACACACCAATGATGAACCTAGGTTAGCCACTACTGACTGACCCCTCAGTCATTTTTTAATATAACTTTTTCATTGTGACATTTACACACCTATGACGAACCTAGGATAGTCAGCACTGACTAACCCTTTCAACTTATGGATTTTCAGTGTATGGTCTACTATTGGGTAAATGTTTGTGCTCAGATCTGGACCCAGCTTTACCCAGCTTCAGCACTCCAGATATGGATTGGCCGTTAACCAGTGCTAGAAAGCAATGTTTATCTCTGGCTTATGATAAAAACCTATCACAATAATTATTGAGGGAATCCTCTTTTTTCTGTGGTTGAGAGAAGCGTCCTTCCCTCCAGCCATACAAAACAGAAACACCTTGACCCTCAGACAGTAAAACATCACAAACATGTAGGAAGAATCCCAAATAGGATGTAAACCCAGTTGTGGCAATCTCCATATGAAATATAGCACTGTGGACAGCATTGAGGAAAGGTATAGTAGCGCTGTCTCTATGTTTGATTATGAATGTGAAACTCTTCGTGCCATGGCTTGAAATGGCAATATACAGGTCCCTCTGCCCTCTTACTGCTACTTGGTGCATCCATCTCATGGCCCAGTATGGTCCCTCCAGGCATCTGCTTGTGACCATTTGTGTGCTGGAGGAGCATCTCCAGGGGCATAACTCTGGACATTAATTAGTCATCTCAGTGCCTGACCAGTGCAATTGGGGCCAGTTTGGTTACCACCTCCTCCTGCCCCAGGAAGGGGTGGGTCCTCTTTTGCAGCCCGAGAAGATTAGATCAGGATTTATCTTTGACTACCAAGGCTACTAGTTCTACCAGAAAATATCTCAGCTTCAGGGGCTGTACTGAACACAGTTACAGTAGCTGCAGATAGAGTGATGGGGGGAGTATAATGGTTTGTGATCTCAGGGGATATGGTTGAGGCTTTCCTAGAAGAAAGTGTAGTGAAGCTATGACAGCTTCCTTGAGGCAAGGTCAACAAGATAAGATAATAAATTCGTTTTAAAGCACTCTTCATGACAGGAGACAGGCACACAACGTCTTCTATAGGCTTTGCCAAAATAACGAAAGCCTGTCTAAAAAACTGGGATACTCCGGATGGAACCGGAGTGATATGAAGGACTAAAGAAAGGAAGGAATAGAAGAAGCCTGGACAACAGAAGAAGGGGAGCTACCAAACACAAAAGGCACAATGCCCAAAAAAACTTGTAAAAGGTCAGAGAAGAACACATGGGATTCACGTCCTAAAATGGGATGACCTATGATTCCCCGAGCGGTATTGAGGGGCACCTGAGGTGGGACCTGCGTCTCCTGAGATGGAATTATCTGCTCTGGAAAACGGGTCGGCAGATGGGAAGAGGAGCGCATGCGCAGGTGGTTTGAGATCTCCCCCCGTTGGTGTGGGTATCATAAAGCCCCGTGGGCAGGCTTGATCTCCCTACCACCAGGTGTCAGGGTCGTTAGCCTAATGTCACCAGGGGTGTTACTGAACAGGTGATAATGCACACTTTTGTGAGGAAGTTCCACTGAGGCGGCTTTGTAGTGCTGCTAGAATTTGTGATGAAGTTAGAGAGGAATTCAGATGTGATCGGAGGAGCACTAACTATGATGGAAAGTTGACAGATTACTTATGGGAATCTGGTATAGATCTATTGCCCAGATGATTTAACAAAGCATGTGATATGGATGCAGCCTCATAGGGCTATGTGCCAATAGATTGGGGTGATTCTAAATAGGCCATAAGCATCAAGTGCATTATGTATTTAGTAGGGAAATGGAAACAGATATTATAATCCAGGATGATGGAATCATCTCTTTAAGAAAAGGTCAAATTGTCAAAACCATGGTTAAGTTATCAGAAAGAATATTTGGATGGGAGTTCATGAGCAGTATAAAAGAAAAATGATCGTAAACTGATTGATGCACTAGAAATTGTGCTCATGTATAGGACATCAATGATATTTGTAATGATAATTATGTTATTGACCAAAACCAGAGTTGAACCTATCACCCGACATGGTCAAATGTCCTTTGACTTGTATGAGCTAATGGTTATACTCAAAAGGAAAGTAGAACAGACAGGACCATGAAGTAGATGGCCTGACATGCGACTCCCACCGGCCATGAAGCATCATGCACTCTACTAGACCTGTGACATGCTACCTCCTGCAGAGCATTAATACAGCCTCTTTTATATGGGTAATTTATGGTTAATAATTGGCACTATAACACTCCCGATGAACACAATGATAAAGACAGATGGTTATAGATCACAGTAACATTTCGACAAAGGGAATTCATCCCTAATCAATTGGCTGTCCAATAGGGAATGGGCGGTTTCGCGCCTTGGCCATTTTGGTATACCTTATTTAAGGGGCATAGTCACGTATCAACTCCATAACATGTTGAAAGGGCATTTCCCCTGTTAAGAGAATCATTGTGTTAGAGGAACCTTTATATTGATCGGATCAACACCCTATCAACTGTTCTCTGACCCATATAGCTGAATTGTATGCCATAAATGGTGTAGATCTGAATCATATTGGATATCCAACAGAGCAACTCAATTGCATACCTGTGAAGATTATGTGTAGTACGAATGGTTTGGTTAGAACCATTAATAACACCTGTCTTATGATTTTATCATATTGCTAAAAGGCAGTGACAATGCACATATTCCTAAAGGCAGTAACCATGCAGAATACATAATGGAGTGCAGAGCATACACACAGAGGGCATGACAAGCCGTTTTGGTAGGCATAAAAAACTAGAGTGTTTCAAATAAACCCAGGTATTTCAGTTAACCCAACAGCTTACCATAGCTTTGGTATATAACGCCATATGAGGAGAGTATAAGATGCATTTGGTCATTTGTAGCACGCGCGGACGTTGACCGCTCCTCTCCGTACCCTGTATGTTTTCTGTTTAGGAAAGCTATTTATATACATCTCATTGCAGGAAGATTTATAAAGAAAACATAATAATTTATTAAGAGCTTCCTAATGCAGCAGCATATTTAACTGTAGGCCAGCACACACATACCTTAGGGAACCCCCATCCGTCTGTTGGTATATAGATCAGCCTCCCTCCTGACTGCTGGAATTAAAAAGGACAGGAGGTCAATAGTTTAACTAAACTACACATCCTCCTCCCAGCTGCCACATTCACCAACCTATGTTTCCCTCTGGGCACAGAAAAAGTGAATTGTCCTTCCCCTGAATTCCCAAGCAGCAGATCATGGTACATGTGTTTTTCTATTGGGTATCCTTTTCGTTTATACACCCATTCATTTATTTATTTGGTGATCGAATCATGAATATCAGTCAGGTATCCTCTCCCTCTTGAGATCCGTCTTTCTCCCTTTCTTGAATAATTGTTTCTCTCTTTCCTTCTTTCTTTATTCCATCTATGTATCGCGGAGGGAACCCTGATGCTCTTAGTCTACGATAATAAGGGCAGGCATCAATGAAAAAAACGAAGTGTTTTACCGTAGCCTTTGGGTGGGGGCTTTTACTGTTTATGGAGTTTTTTTTAATATGGCATGGCAGTTGTAGGCCTGCTATGGCAAGACCAGGGGGGTGAGTCGCAGAGAGCACACACAACCAGATGAAACTCTACTCCACTCCCTCAGGCTAGAACCATCCATTAGTTCCCTCCATTAATGCTGTTATTGCTTTTTGGGGGTTGTATGTCCAACACCCTTCATGTCCTTTTTTACACTCTGGGTACATGCTATGGACACCTCAGTAGCAAGAGGAATCCGAATTGATTGCTAAACCCTATTAATAAAGTGGTGTTGAAATAATATTATTTGAAAATAACTATGTTAGAACATGAAACCTTTAACATTAAGTCTGATTTGGATCCATTATGGAATTGAACTTTAGTAAATTTAATTCAATTAGATAATGTATTAATAAAATTATGGTTCTTGTGACATTACCTGTCATGTATTAGGAAACAAATGTGTCTAGTTCATTTCTGTGGTTGCGATATATATATACTGTCCAGATCAATCAACAGGGTGCAACTAGGCGACACAGAAGGACCAACCTTTTTGGGAAGCAAATTTATAAGGGTTTTTCTCTCGCTGGAACAGACCAGCACGATACGTTTCAGTGAATTGCCATGCTGACTACCAACACAATACACTGTCTATCCCTGATGTAAGCTTTATTAGCATCCTTAAGTGATCATGGCCTCACCTTGATCTCTGCTGCTACAGTCTCACACAGCGAACAAGACAAAATAGGAAGGGAAACACCTTGGCAGGTAATTAAGAGTTGAATCTAAACAGCTAAATAGACAAGTTTAATGTTGTCTCTAGCCCACAACATTACCGACACTGTATGTTTTAATCTGATTCATAATATAGCCATTTTTAGTATTTCTTAATGAAATATTGCAACAACAACAAACTAAACCGCCAAAATACAATTTTGGGTGATGAGCGTGGTGATGACAACAGATTTCTTTAGTGCCCTTGATGTAGAACATTGATAATGCAATGCGATGTGTGGCAGAGGGTGACGAGGTGACGAGTATAATGCTGCCAATAAACAATGTAAACATGACTTAATTCTGTGAAGTCCCCCTATCTTACTGCCTGGGTTTGTAGTCCCATTAGTGGCTGGCAGGGATGTGACACCTGACAGCACCTGGCCCTGCTGTCAGGTGTCACGAGTAGCTCACCTTACAAACCACATCTCTCTGTGAGCAGCTCGTGTCACATGCATGCTGCTGTCAACAGGGGGTCCAGGGGACCAGGGTCACTTCCTTCATCATGATCATCATTTAGCCAACATAATGGACTGTGAGTGTTACTTTGTGTACAGTGGTGTGTTTACATGACTGTCACGGTTGTTGATGATCAACCATGTAAATGTAAGAGACTGGAAGGATAGATGCTTCCCAGTTTCTCCAATTGGACAATATGAATGATATCTTTATTGCCATTTTGCATGAGAATATTATTATAAGGGTTGGGATTCTTCATCAGAATGGTAGCTCTAAGTACTAATAGATCTATGCTACGTTCATGCTTGGTGAATGTGAGATGAGAAGCTTTAAATTTGAGATTTCATTTCAGGTTTGAGGAATGTACTGCAACGTCGACTTGAGTAGGGATTCCTTACATGTACGCTATCATGTCGGTATTATTCTGCCTACATCAACAAAGCATACAGATGATACAATATATCGCGCCAATGTGCTAATTTCAATGATTTACCTATATTATAGGGAAATCATTGAAGGTCCCGACGGCGCATGCGGTGCGTACAACGGTGGTAAGCCATGCTGGTGTGAGCGGAGCATACCACAGTCATCCTGTCCATGGCCCTCCTCAAATTCAGCTCTAAAATCATTATTTCTGGGCGTATTTTTGATAATTTAATCATCAAACCGATCGTGAATAATTAATTGTTGTTTTTGTTGTAGGTAGATAAACCCACAACAGCACTTGGTTAACATATTCCCAGTTTGCACGCCAGTTATGGCCACCCTCGGACCCTTAAGTGGCTTCATAAGCTTTATAAGCCACTTGTGGGTCCAAGGGGGACCATAGCGTGGCGTACAACTGGTCACATGCAAACCGCGTGTCGTCTCTGGTTATTATTGTCAAAATGTAAAATCGGATTTCTTCTAAAACAGCAATTGCTATATTTTATGAACGATTGGAATTTACCGATCATACTCAAATTCTCCAGAAGGAAAATGTGAATGGGTCAGATGGAATCCATTCAGAAGGTCAGAGTAGCTTATTGGAATTTCGACATTTAATGTTTTCACATTGTTTCTTCTCCATCTTGTTCAGCTAAGATATTGAAACAAAGTGCTGTTTATGAGAACCAATGAAAATCATGGAAAGGTGTGGGTAGGAGACAGCTGACCTGAGCCACGCAGAGAAGCCACACTTGAGACTCACTGAGGATGACGTTCACACACAGAAAAGTGAGAGTCATTGTCGCTAAAACTACCCTCACCTGAGAGTCAGGCACCACTTTTCTGAGGGTGTTGGGTGTAATGTTGGGAAGAACAACACCTCGTCCGAGGCACTACTGATATCTAATGTCTCTCTTTTTACCCCCCCCCCCCCCACCTTCTTACGATGCAAATCGTAATACTATAAGTTGCTTAGTGTAAAACAGCGTATATATCACAGCTGAAACAGCTACCATTTTTTATGCAATATTGTGTATCTTTAATTTTTCGATGTATTTCTTATAATTATTGTATGAAACCTTTATTTCCCAGATGTATAGCATTGTGAACTCGTTTTCTCCTCGCAAGGGTTGTCTACTATCTTGCTAGTCGGACGCCATCACGGTTTCTCTGAGAAACAATGGGAACAACTCCAGAAACCATTAATGGGGTGATTGGGAATAAAAGACATGCAGTCAACTGGTTGGTCTGTTTAGTCGTTCCCACAGGGTACCTGCATGTTGTGTATCTTTCATAATCTTAAAACAAGGATAGACTCCATAATCTTAGACCGGCGGCGCCACCCAGAGTAGTAGAGCCACACTGATAGGATTAAGATTATGACAGATACACATTGTTAGGCAGCATGTGGGAAAGATGTTGAATTACTCTGCAAGAATCCTAATAGGTAATCCATGATTTCCAATCCACCCATTAGTAGTTTCCTACACAGTCTGTGATGTACCCTAGTACAAGTAACCATACTTCTTCCTTCTGTGTGTCCTTAACAGAGGTGGCATGACGAATACTTAACTTGGGAGCCCAAGGAATTCGGCGGGGTCCATACCATCCGGCTCTCCTCCGCCAAGATCTGGATCCCTGACATTATGCTCTACAATACGTGAGTTACTCACCATTTGCTCTTTTATACACATACACTATTTTCACTCACCTTATGCTTTCTTTCTTTTTGAAATTTATTTCGCACACATTTGGCTTGGCTTGGCACCGACAGCGCTGGAGAGATGAGTATCTTACTTGGGACCCATCCGAGTTTGGCGGAGTGAGCAAGTTAAGGCTGTCTTCCTACAAGATTTGGATTCCTGATATAATGCTGTATAACACGTGAGTGAACTGGTTGGGTGTGGTGATGGTCCTCTCCTGTTCATCTTAGTCGTTGCTGCACTGTAAATAATGCAACATTTCTACTATTTGAAACCTTGGTTGTGCTGATGTCTGGACTCTATAGAGAATATGAAATAGTTTGGTGTATCAAGGGTATCGATTGAGTTGTTAGTGAGAATGCAGTACTATAGTGCAGTGTATGACACTAAAAATCCCCGTCTCCCTTGCCCACTCTGTTGCAAGCAGTAAACTGTCAGAGGCATGTAATAGAGCTCTCACTGTAACAAAGGCCGACAGAGCAGGCAAAGTGAGGCAGGGATCACTGAGTGTCATACCCTTATTTATACTATCAGACTTTACAAGACAAGCATTAGTAACATTAGATGATGCCCGCGATAGGCATGTATATATTTGGGAGTACATAGGGGATTAGACATTTTTGAGGATCAACTAGTATTATAGTGCACTGCAAACTGAAGATATTTTGTACAGTCAGTTTATTTTACTAGCTTAGTGGTGGAAATAAGTTTGGTAATGACATTTGTGTAGTGGTATCTATCATAGGAATAATAGGAATTAAGGTAGAACGTTGTAAGCATCCATATACCACCAGTAGCTGTTATTGGTTAGCCTTGGTTATTTGGACCTGATTGTATAGATAATAAGGGTAGTGATTAACTGTAAATGCATTGACTTTCGTATTAGATTTGACATTCATGATAATACTGATGATAACCGAGCAAATTAGTGTGAGCCTGTGCCATGGTGTCAGGAAAGTGAAGAGTGTGTGAGGCTATGGCTATGTTCCATATTGTTAGGTAATGGGCCATGATGCCATAGACTCACCCACCATCACACAGTATCTCACAGAGTTCTAAATACCACTTGAGTCTCACACCTCACTAAACAGTACCACACGAATTTGCTGGGAATAACGCCTGTACAATTGATCAGCCTGTCAGTGGTAGACTACGGTTAACAGGATACCCTGTATGGTATACTGTAGTAATCAGATGACGTCCTCTGGGCATGGGGGCTTCAGGTTGCTACACCCTAACAATCACAGGGTTGGACTGACGAGCATGATGTGGCAGTGACTTAATAGGTAAAGTGGGTTGCCAGCTATGTATTGTGACTGGTAGGCAAAGTCTTCCCATAACAGCTGCTAGATGCCACCACGGTAGAGCTGTATTTGGTCCATCATGCAGAGACCATGGATTTGGTCTGGGTATGGTAAAACGCTCACAATCCCTACCAGAGCACAGTGTGTCCAGTCTAACCCTGTAGGAGGCGAGTGCTGGCAATAGTAACCGGACCTGTGCATCAAGTTCATTTGTGTGTACTACTTATTCTTATAGAAAGGACTGTTTGTAATACTCATATGGAAAGGAGCAAAACGATTTAATCCGGAAACGCCAATGCCTCCTATAATCATGAATCCTATAATGGTGAATTGTCATCGAGTTGTGTAATGTTTCACGTATAAAAGTCTTTAAGAAACAAAATTGTTCTTAATGGCAGAAAGACACTTCTGCTGCTTCTCAGAATATTCACAACGCCTAAAAGAATGATTTCCCCTTTCCCCCAAGCATGACAACCAAATATAATGAGTACGACAGAGCAGTCGGTGTTGATGTTTATTGTCAGAGTTAAACAGAAATGCAACCAGTCAAAGCAGTATTATGGTGAAGAGGATCTCTGGGTTAAATAGTACTCACCAGGTGTGAAAGTGCACAGTCATGCTCAATCCACAAACGATCCGTGGCTATTCAATAATGAACAACCAAATTTCCATTCACAACCATTCACCTAGTTGACATTAAAGGTAAACGAGTCTTTTCAAACAGACTCTGCTTGTCCTCTTGATTTCCAAAGCCATATTGGATTAAGTTAGGCCACTCAAAAAGATAAAATTGGTTTCTCCTCACCGCGCGCATCATAGAAATTAGGTTGTTTTTTTGGGCAAGCCAATGAAAAACAAGATAATATTGGACAAATATTTGCATATTTGGTATCAAACTAAAGCTGATAGTGCCAGTAATGCAGTGGGAGTTTTCTAAATAATTTACAGTTTCACCACTTTTAAAGATCAATGGATTTTTATCTCCTGAAATGTAAATTTTGGTATCGAAAACATGATATTATCCTATGCATTTTAGATGAGCGATTGTCAGACTGAATCTGGTACTCATACAGTGTTATACTAGTTATTACTAGTTGTAAGCACACTCTACCTTTCAGTTTGCAGACGTAACCATATATCAGACCTTTGTCCGAGAGATAAGCTCCCCTCTTCAGATTACCATACCCCGCGGCAAGGTGACATCCATGCCCTTGTAACGTCCCACCCTGTCTACTGGCCAAAGATTATTTTTCGATTAAAAATGATCAGACTGTATCCTCTTGAGTTATAGTGAGGGTATAAAAAGGTCCTCTGTTTGCCGATGATGTAAGTGGCTGCAGATGGATCAAGACTAGTTTTCGACCTGGACAATAATGCAAACGACCTGGCGACCTTTGGACAATATTTTCAATCGGATAAAGGATCCCAAAAAGTAACTTTGTTACCTAGGGCCCTTACATTTGGCGACTTTATGACCTGAGGGTGACCTCCGTACAACCGTGATGTGCACGACCTAACGTGATCTGCAGTAGTGCGGATGACGGCAGACCATGCAACCGCGATCTGCATCAATTTATGTGATGCAAAACCCTGTTTATCTGCATCAAAAGAACTCGACATTTCCCTGACGCTATCTGCATCAAAACCTATAAGCCTGCATGGTGTTTGTATTGGTCTAACCTACGGATAACGTTAACTACTGCAGATAACGTTTGGAATGCCTGTACTGCATTAATATAGAATTTGCAAATAAAGTTAAATTGTTTAAAAGAGACATGGTTATATTATTTTGATGTAGATCATGTTGCTTTGATGCAGATCACGGTTAGATGATCTGCCATTATCTGCACTTCTGCATATTACGTTAGTTACTGCAGATCACGGTTGTACACCCCTCTGTATCCCCACATAAAATAGTGCTCCAGTATATATGAATGTATGTTAGGTCGGTCTGCTCTTGTCAGGCCTCGTACTGTAGAACTTAAGTAACCAGAAGTAACTTCCCATTTGGCCCTTTTTCAACTGAATAAAAACACATAAGAACGCGTAAGAAGTAAAGAGACTTATACACCACTCTCACGTTCCTTTTAGTAAACTATTCTTTCTTAAAGTACACCCTCCTCATATAAAATGAATCACAGTGAAGGGACGGGACAGGCAGGGGCAAAACACACCCACGAGGTAGCAAGTGTTTATTCCAGTCATCCTCCCAACTGTCTACCGTCTGACCCTGTCCGTCCTAAGAGCCTCTGCAAGCAAAGTGTAATCTAATGAAGCACAAATGAAAAGACTCCTCGCCGGATGGGGGCCTCTACGCATACGCTGTTCAGCGCTGGCTGACTTCCGGTTGGCTAAAAGAAAAAAATGGCGGCGGGCAATCTTGGGGAAGGCCTGGTGAAACACCTCGTCCCATTAAGAGGAGGGGAGAGCTTTAGAGACACTTTCTGTTATCGTTAATCTATAGTGAAGAAATGGACCATCTGGAAAAGGAGCTGATGATGAAATAATGCCCCACATGTCGTAGTAAGGGTAACGCACGCGATTGTCAGGCATTTATAAATTGGCAATCATGAAAATGCCATCCTTTCACTTGGGAAGGATATTTAGAATTGGTACTTTTTAGGACGGAGGAAGGTCGCGCATTTTAAGCAAAGTTGGGATAGCCTCTGCTAAAACCCACTTAGGAAACAGCATTCTGTGGCGGTCCTCGGAAAGACCTTACGTTTTATGGTTGTAAAGAAGAGAAAGATCAGCGTAAATGATTTGCCATCAACAAATCAGTCACATTTACTACTCCCAAACAACTATCCTATTTCTATCCACATTTCCCACTTTCTCCACTGTGTAGTAACTAATTGATGAGCGTCATTGTTATAACATAGACATTACCTAGTGGCACAGCACTGCTACATTACTAGACTCTGTAACTGCTACAACAGCTTCTCAGACTCCCACAACTCTATTTCTGAGTTACTCACAGGCACCAAGGGAAGCCTTCAGAGCTGCTCAGTGGGCGAAAATACGAGCACCGCCTAAACCGGCCCGGATTAGGACCTATTTCTGGCTGACATCCCCGTTCAAGCCCTCTGTCTATTGTGAGAAGGCCAAAGTATAAAGTGCTTCGTATAACAGTCATGATTTTCATAGTTTATGTTTCTAGAGATCAAAGACAAAATGCTAGCTCAACCACACCCGACAAAATGTAGGCTATTTTATCTTAAATTGGAAATAGATTTGGCCACAACTTTAGCATAAACACATTCAATGACAGATAACTATATTGCCACGACTTCATAAGTTCCTAGTCAATGCATTATAATCCCACATACTCACTCTCAAAGTAAGCTAATGTCTATTTGTGTTGGATTTGTCTTGTATCCCTCGATCTGTGAATATAGACGGGGCACATTTACTTTGAATTGCTTGACCATGCAGTTGCTACCTAGAGTCTTACCAGCCTTGACTACAGAAAGCATCTACTGAAATGCAATCTCCACCCTAGCCTGTACACCCCAAACTAGGTTTGTGGCCTCACTTGGCTGAGTTGTGAAAGGGCCGACACAGCTAAATGGGAGCAACTCAGGCAGCTTAAAAGGGGGCTAAGATGGTTAGTTTACATAGACGAGCCGCTCCACAATGTGCTCAGAGATAGTGTGGTGTTGCATAAGTCTGTAGACCTTAGAAGATAGGATAGATATCTGAGGGTCTAGTATCTCTCTCGGGAAAGCATCGATAAGAGAATGTTTCTCATGGATTTGATATGTACGTCATAAAATACACCCAAAAATAAGCTTGCCAATATAGTGGTTCATAAGAAAAATAGATTCTATGCTAACTCTATTGAGTTACTTAAAGGAACTACTGATTTTTTTTCTAGTTTTCTGTGCAGCCACAAAGGACATATGATATTGGCCTTGTTTTGGTGAACTCCTGCTAAGACTATACAATAATGAGGGTATTATTATACTATAATGAGGGTCGGGTAATACAGGACGTTTCTATATGTATAAAAGGGCTGTGCCTGATCCTGTACAGCCCTTCACATGTAAAAGCTATATGATATACTGTAACGCTTTTAAGATGCACTGACAATTAATTTGACACTCTCAAACTATTCCCCAGACTGTTGCCACTTTGAGACATTGAAACGGGTCACAAAGTCACTTTGTTTGAATATCACTGCTTCATGTGAAAGGAAAATATAGTTTAGAAACAAACTCCAATTTTCTTTTGTATTTAAGATGTGAGCCAGCAGTTCATAAAATAACGTGCTCGAGGAGAATGACACTCTGGCAGAATGAGGGGCATTCGTTTGGGGAAATATTAATAAGGAGTGTTTTCGTGTATTGAGCTTAGACTGTACAACAAAAGGACAAAAATCCTGTGTAGACTTCTTTGGGCTGGTGAATCGACTTCACATTGTATTATTTCAAATGGAAATAAACACTTTATTTATCAGATTTATTGCGAAGATCAAAGAAATCCTCAATCTGTTTTTCTTTTGTCTTTGGTTATGTCTTTGTGTTTCTAGAACAAATCTATTGATGAATATAAAATCGAAAACTGGGTGTCAATACAAAAAGAATTGTGGTGTGAAATTATGATTTGTAAGCTAACTTCTGCCAATAGCCTTACACAATGTATAACTGCTCGAAAGACCTGACGCTTAGTTAAAAAAAGAACACACACAAACTTCCTTCATTAATTGCCAGCTTTTGCAGTTTAACGTTGTCATGAAGAATCAATAATTCTTACCTTTCTTATAATGTTTATCTGATTATTATCATCAGCCTAACACATAACACAACTCCATGTTCTGTCCATGCTTTTCTTTCTAAAAAAATGTTTAGATCTGCATATCCTGCTACTGGGTTCCTTATCATATTAGATGCAATACTATACTCCTCACATAAACCTATACCCTCATTCTCACCCACCGCTCCTGTATTTAATTGGCATTTCTCTCTTCTTCAACACAATAACATGTACCAGGCAAATAGAGCTAGGAAACAACTGGGAATACCTTTCTATACCCTATGTATGAACATTCTACTTCAGATATTTATACTTGATCCTGTTTTAGAGACCTCATGTTACTGTCTTCATGCACGATGTTTATTGTTGAGGTGCCTACTTGAAGTATAACAGGTCCAAGTCAACTGGTTTAATTGTTGCGTGGTGGAAGGCATGCCCTTCAGGAGGAGTCAGATACACTAAACGTGACACTACGAATCTGTTCTTAATGTATCAGTATGCAACTTGCTAGAATGCTAGAAATGCAACTTCTTTTCACATTTATAATTTTGTTTTACATTATTGCTTGACTGTGCTTGCACATTAAATTCCAATTACGACACCTCTGTTGATAATATTATTTACAGATATACCAATAGTGGACCCCAGGATTATGCGAATACCACACATTTAATTTTAAAAATTCCCAACCGATGCAGGTTTATATTATGTTATGCGACACATACGTTGTAAATAGCTTGACTTGCAGTACATGGGTTACGTTCAGCCTTTCCCGGCGACCTGGGAGAAAATACCTCAGGAGTCCCCCCAATACCTTGTAAAGTCTTCCTAGGGATATATTTTTACCAAGACACTCGTCTATGGCTCCATGGAGTTAATGGAATTTCTCCTGAGGTAAGGACAATTCTATATTAATTGAGTGCCCTTAGTGGGATCAGTTGGGTCATTACAGTTATGAAACACAACCCTGTTATTTAAAGAAATCATAGGATCCAATGACCAAGCGTTTGATAAATTCAGTGAGAACAAATATTCCTCTTTCAATCAAAAGATTATGTCATCCATTTAGAAATTTTTCAATAATCAACACCATTTTGGACACTAGAATATACTGCCGCCTTTACAATAAGATAATAAGTGTTGAGGAAGTAGGGTGCACACCAGAGGCCGAACGTCAACCTATGACATTATATCACCACCAGCCACAGGCTTTAACAGGACAGCGTGCTGGAATGGTAAGTGTGTGTGTTGTAGTATGATATTCCCAAAGGTATGACACTCTAGTGTGCCGACCATCGCTGCACTGTCTATTATATTTGCACATATGGACAGTGTTCTTGAAAGGGTATAGTGTCACACCATTGGGTATAAATACAGTACATACATTCACCACCTTTGAATACTGTTCAGTTAAATTGCCTGAAATACAGAGAGAACTCCAACGATATGTTACACTCACACAAACATGATTTTAAAACCTACAGACTACATGATTATCATAAGAAAAACTTCAATATACATTTAGTTATAGAATCAGCAATTGACTTACCATCCATCCACCATACTATAGTTAGTTGAGGTCTGGTTCTATCAACATCCGTCCTTCCGGACTGTGGACGTATAGATGACCAAACCATGCCTCCACGGGGGAAATGGCATTTCAAAGTTTAAGTTACAGCCTTTAAAATGATGTATTTTGAGCTAAAATATCCCTGGTAGTTTTGCTGTAATTGCTTGTCAAAGCTAGGTTGGTGTGTACAATAGAAAATGTCAAATAAGCTCTAAATCCATTATTTTCAATTATAAATACTGATAATGCAAAAAATACAGTTTTGTTGAAAACAAAACCAAAGAAATGTGATGTTTTTCACCATTAAGGCAGTTATAGGGGGAATTTCTGGGGTCCGTTTCCGATTCTGAGTTCCTTATGAAATTTTCAAAACCAGATGTGGCAAAAATTGCCATTTGGAATAATGGAATGGTTTCCATGGTAACCAAAAATTGGCATATATGTCAATTTTGTATGTTTCCATGGCAACAAATGGTACTTTTGCATTCCATTTTCAGCAGAGATGGAATAATTTGGAACATATCACTGCATTCCGCATCAAAAAATAGCCTAAAGCATTTTTTAGTCAAATTTTCAGTGTTTTACCAATATACTGACTGACCCCTGGTGGCCAAAACCAGTAGTAAAAATCCCCCCTGGAGGCACTTTCTCCCTCGATGGCCCACATATATATATGAGCGGACATTGATAAAGTCACCGCTTAATTATTGGTCCCATCCCACTGACATGAATATAAGGATGTTTTAAATTAATGGCCAGCTGCTTTAAATTCAAATGAGTTCAGTCTTACATACAGCATAATCAATAATTCCTTCTTGCATCACGGAACTAACTGTCATACAATGAGTTTACTCCAATTAAATACACACCGGTACATGGACCATTGATACAACTTTGACGTACACTGATATACTTGTACTGCAAGTCACCTTTTAATCATAGTTACTTTAAGACCTTCACACTTTAATTTCTAGCTAGCTTATGACACCCAGTAGTATAGTTTACACGTTATTTTAAGTTGACTAATGTCTCAGGACCATGCTCATCGCGCGATAATAGTTAAGACCACCAGGTATTTGGAAAAATATATTTATTTTGCCCTATGTTGGTTTCTAAGTGTATTGTGCGCACGCTGCGCATATTGGAGACCTTTGGTATCACTCCCAACTGCTAGATTTAATTGATATCCGACTTCTCACCTGTCGCCACATGCCAGACTGATTCTCTAACGTTCACTCTCAATAGCTCTTAAGCATACTAAGTTTAACTTTTTGCAATGCAATTTTTCAGTGAAGCTACCGTACCTCTCAAAGGGGTTTCTTTCTAGAAGTTTTTCACCGACTTTCCCTCGCTCTCGTCTATTTTTCTATTTGCACATTGGGAGCTTTAATTTACAGGTGTGGTGACACATAGCAGTGCAATAAACAGCGCTATTCATTTTGTAGATTGTGCTACTTCATAAGGTTCCCTCTGTAAATACATTTTCATACAATGTAAGGCCTTAATTTGCATCTGTCATATCCCCACAAGATCACATAAATTCAAGGGACAAATAAGTAACATCCCCTCTAAGATGCACACAACAATATGACACATATAATACATATGCAATACACAATGAGGTATAAATAAAGATATTATGTATTCAAAAGGTGCAAACTCTAACCTATGGTAGCTTAAATTTCGCGCCAATTCCCTATTCAATAAAACTTGCAAAGCCTATCTAATTTCCATAATTTAAATGCCTCTAGTAGACCAATATAAATGTTAATAAAAATTAAGGCATTAGCAGCATAATTGATCTTGTGAGCCCTCTAACCGACCAGCATACCTAACCTGAATCTTCGCTTCCCTCTACAGAGCTGATACACACAAGATGGAGAGGGATGTGCTTGTTGTCATTGAGCACAATGGCAATGTGCTATGGATCCCTCACCGCATCTACCGCGCCTCTTGTGGAATTGATGTCACCAATTACCCCTTCGACACTCAAACTTGTGACATGACCTTCGGCTCATGGGCCTATCATGGCAATGAGATAGACCTGGGCTTCTATGAAAACATGGAGATGCTAGATATCTCAGATTTAGAGAGAGAGTCCACAGAATGGGACATTATCTCTAAAGGAGAGAACAGAAAGAGTTCTTATTATGACTGCTGCACGGACCCATATGTGACCTTAACATTTACACTGAGCATGCGCAGAAAGCTGGTCTTCTCCAGTTTCATTCTCACCTTGCCATGTATCTTCTTAGCCTGTATGACACTGGTGGTCTTCTGGCTACCCCCGGAGCGCCCGGACAGAATTGGTCTTGGTGAGTTCATATTACTTTTCCAGTATAGTGTCACTTTGATATGTAAGAAAGGTTTATAGAATGTTTTATTCACAGAAACCTTTCTGTGGAAGTAGTTTGTATAATAGCAAATCACTGTAAACCCTCTAAGCTCAATCACACAGGATGTGGATTTGATTGAGACGTGATTTAACATATACTATAATAGTATTTGGAAGAACGTATGTGCTTTGGAAGATGAGCATTTTACATCTTCTCATTCTCCTATGAACATGATAAACATACCATAGGCCTATCCAAGATGGCAAACATCATAAATGTTATGAATGGGGCTTTCCTGACTATAGTCCCTACAGAATACACTGTACTGCCAAAGTAATGCCAATTCCATCTGACTTTGTGACTTTCCCATTATGTATAACATGTGGTTTTCTCTTCAGCCATGAGCCTGTTCGCTAGTTTCCTCCTCCTTCTACTCATCCTGGTTGAAGCGGCTCCTCCTACAGCCTCCTCTGTGCCTACACTAGGTGAGTACTGATCCCTGATAGAACAGTTTCTTTAAAGCACCCAAAAAACACCCAATTGGGATAAGATTTCGGTTAACTGAGAAAAACGAATGGTTCTTTAGACTCAAGTGGTGCCTATTGGGTTCTAGGATGATATTGTTCATACCGTGTTGAATAAGGAACTGACCAGCAACGACAAATATCACAATATTCAGATGGGGTTATGGTGTATTATGATGTTATGGTTGTTACATTGTGTGGGTCGCCCAAATCACTGTTAGTGGAATCCAAGTGTGAATGATATTGTGTATTTCTAACGGGAAGAGGGGGAGGGTGGAATCTCCTAAACACTGTGAGGCTTGGGACTATGGTAACTGCAGCTACCTGATCACCCTTGAAGGATCCTCACTGTAGCATAGAGAATCAAAAGTGGGGATTACACTGTGTTTATAGCAGCTTGGGTATTGCATAGTTGTATAGTTACAGCCGGAACCATACTTTATCATTTGAGCCACTAAATATCATGGAATTGTCTAGAACAGCAGTATAAAGGGGGTTTAGAATCAGGTGGATCCCTCAATGGTGATCTGGTAACTACAGTTACCATAGTTCCCATCCTCATAGTGCTAAAGGTGAAGGCAAATAACATTATGAGCTGTGAGCCTACAGAGACAGGTCTAATTTACATATATTGTTTTCATGAGGTAAGGCAGGGTTATAATACTGAAGGACAACAAACTAGATGGGAGCACGTATCTGGCCATCGCCCACATAATTTACAGCACTGGATCTATAGTCCACTGAAAGCTTATCAAGGCCACATTTTGACCATCAACATACAAAACCAAGGACGTTATGTAAATGGATGTATTGAGTGTTTCTCTATTTAGCATAGATCAAGGATTTGCGAGCTAAGGTTGACCCCATACCAACTCTACTGGAATGATTCAGTAAGAACCCAGGTCCGATACATCAAAAGGACAGTATGCTCTCATCAAGAAGATGACTCCAAGTCCATAGCTGTATCATTTTGATAGGTAGTAAAGGGGTTGTATAATATACAATGAGCTTGCAAATGACTTTGCCAGTGGTAACCGGTCATACACTAACTCTGCATTCTCCTCATGGAGGTCATATATCACTCGCTTGAAAGTGAGGGTGGTTCAGTCTATATTTTGGTCTCTGGTAGGGATTTTAATGCTTTTTCATGGATCTTTTGCACCAATATAGATAGAATGGGTGCAGTGGAAGCCAATTTTACCTTAAGCCTATTTGTATTTAATGGAAAATTTGCCCCTAAACCCGGAAATTTGAGTCCGGAGGGAGGTCGAGGCTATTTGCCACAGAAACTGCTCCAAAGTATTTTTTTCATATTCAAGTTCGAGGGCCTAAAAATTGTGAAAACCACCATGAATTATACTCATTTTATGGCAAACACATGGAAGATTCCTTTGAAAACAATTATCAGAGTCCCATCTCAGAATTTTTGATTGTGTTGTTAAGCGTTGCTATGGTAAATATACACGTTACGTCCCAAAAAAACCGATTTTTGGCCCTAAAACTGCAAATTTTGGCCTAAATCCCGGGACATTGGGCCCTTATCGACTGCTTTGCTGACTTCTGTTTTGAGTGTAGGCCTTAACCAGTTATAGAATATTATTCCTAGTGTGTTAAGGCATCTTATAAGGGTCAGCCGACATAGGATAGTGTGATCCGATTTTTCACTAGAGGTCGCGGAATAGAGGTACCTCTATTTCTGGCAAAATCTGCAAAAAAATAGCTCCCGAAGCACCCCGTAGGCATACTTTAAATGGCTTTTTGGTCACATTGTCATGAAATTTTCAAAAAATGACTTCAAATCCATGTTAGGGGAGGGAATATCTTTATTCTGTGGCAAAAGAAATTTAGTCAGAAAAAATTAACCTGGCCCTTTAAGGTGTCACAGAACAAATTCACCCCCAGAATGTTGTAGTCGTAAATAGTGCCAATGAAAAACGGTACTACTGTGCATATAATCAGTGGTAGGAGGCCTTAAATTTGTCACAGAATCATAATCTGTGGCCCAAATTGTTCCCAAAGGCCTTGGTAAAAAAAAAAAAAAAGTTGGTTGTTGCCATGGTAACCCTGGGTGGTGCTTGGAGGGGTCAAAGGTCAAGGTCAAAGGTCGCTGGGCACTTGTAAAATTTCTCCAGTTTGGGTAAGTCAGTTTCCATGGCAACTAGCGCAAAATCGGAACACACTTTTCTTTGCGGGATGCAAATAAAAAAATCAGATATGTGTTAAGCTTTAATTAAAGGGGTCATTTATAACTGCACACTCAAAAGAACCCAACATTTTGCCTGTCTGAAGGAGAAAAATAGGGTCAGAACCAGATATGTTGTCGGCTATGTGTACCGTGACACCTTATGAAAGCTAACAGGAATGAATAAAGAACCACAGATTGTAAATCATCAAGTAAATAATTGTCTTAGACATGCTTGCTATACCAAAATAGTCTCATACGGGTCATATCATTACTTCTTGAACGTTGAAATGAGTTGTTAGATGAATGTGCCCTTGAACCGATTCATCATTATTACCAAGGGGCCTTGGAGCCTTTAACACCTGGCCTGGATGACAAGTTATTTCTGCTCATGGGATGGGAATTTGATGTTCTGGTCCATCCTGTCTTTGACCCCCTGGGCAATTGTTTGTCAGTCCAATTTAGTTTTTATCTTTTAAAAATTGGAACTCAGACGGACCCAGTTCTAGTATTTCCTAGCAACGTGTATATACACGGATATGCTACCATATTACCATTCTCTTTCACATCAATGTGCACTTTGGTGTGTGAAGTATAATATTGTTCATCACATAACCTATATTTAGATTTAAAATATGAATCATTTGGCGTGGAATATTGGAGATCATGTAAGCCTTTTCCTTGATTAAATAACCTGTGTCAGCCATTGTGGGATTACCAAGGCAACACAGAGAATTTGAAATCCTCTATTTTATAATGGTGATTTTCTAAAAGATTTCTATAAATTAGCCCTTAGATGTGCAGACAAGGATACTGTAGGCATCAGGGCATGTTCTAATGATGTTTTTCTTATTTTATTGGGGTAGGAAACATCATGTCCAAGTTATCAATATCAAATCTGCTGTCACAAGTACGCCTAGTATTATACAGACCAATCTCCCAGTCACTAGTGCTTAACCAAGTTAGTCATCTTTTGGCTCCCTATACGACCAACCTAGGTTCGTAAATATTGTCAGGCTGGTCAGTACTGACCAAATCACCTTAGTCTTCTCCATTTTAATGAGTTTTAGTCTAAGTCCTTTTCAGTAAGGCATTAGCCATATGTTGTTTTGCCTCAGTCATTTTAGAATGGCACTTGGTCATGCCTGACCAATGTCCCTATGACTAATTTGGGATAGCCACTTCAGACTAAGGGCCGGGGCGTTTAGATTTTCTGTGTATAATACAGCAACATCTGACTGTGTGGTGCATCCACAATGGTATAGGCATAACAAGCAGTTCTAGTATTGTGCTATGTTATCAATGCAAATCCGGATCTGCCATTGCACACTTCTTGGTCCCCCTATATTGTGTAACTGTACTTTCCCTCTCAGCCACTGAGAATCTACCCTGGTTAATTTCCGTGGCTCAGACCTTCACTGGCAGATGTATTCTCTCCTTTCCTTCTCGGTGGGGCACATCATTGATAGAATGTAGAGATCTATCTAGCAGGGAAGTATCTCTGGGGAAAGTGTCCATATGTGAGAAAATGCACTTAGGCTCAGTGATGTCTAACAATACTAGTCACAGATATTACCTGTAAAAGGCTAGACAGGACAGACGGAGCGCAATAAACAGGCATTTGTTTTGTAGTTAAAGGCCATGATAAGCCATTCCTTTTAATATGATGAGGTATCGAATGTAATTCCTTTGTCTTTGTTTCTTTTCAGGTTTATATTATTGCTTCAACATGACCCTCATCATGCTGTCCATATTTCTGTCATCTATAGTCGTCAACATTAACCGGAAAGGGGAGTCTATGAAGACAGTGCCGAAATGGCTGAAAGCGGTACGTATTGACAAACAAATATTACATACTTAATATCAGACTAAGCACAGTTGGTTGCATAAATTATGTTAAAACGAAGGTCCTGTATAAATATATATACGTTTATTCATTACCCTTCTCCTAGTTGTCCGTTTTAGTTACATTATGAGCTATGGGTATGACTATAAGCATTTGGAAAAGTGTGGTAAGAAGATGCAATTAAGTTTAAAATTCTTGCTTCTTATCATTGTATTCATTATCCTGGTCAACATTTAAACATTATTACCGTGTGATACATAGGAGGGATTTTACATCTGACTAGCAATATGCAGATATACCAATCTAGATAGAAAGTCTGTAATTTGATTCTACACAACTGAAAGGGAAAAGAGATACAATCTGGGACAACATCAATATATAACAGCAAGCCAGTATAATCATTAAAATTTGATTTAGACTTATCTATAAGATATTCCAAGGAATATTCTAGAAAGCTACGAATAATTATGTTTTATTAGACAATTTATTTTATCACGACGACACAAGCTTTTGATAAGAAAACTAAATGAATGACTGGTAAAGACACTGCAAGAACAGAGCCACAATAAAGTACCTGTTGAATCTATCTCTACCTGTAGACCCCTATCCATCACAATCTTAAAACCCTAACACAACAGGTACAGCCACACAGTGTCAGCTAGCCAGCCGGTCCTTCAGAATGAATGGCCAAATTGCAGCTATTGATGCAAAGCCTCCTCCTGACATCTAAAGGTCAGCTTGACAACCCACAGTGTGATTGGGGAGGAAATTATACTTTTAAGCAAATCGTATGTGGGTGGGAATAGTAGAGCATTTGCCTTTGTTGCTATAAGCCTAAGCCCTTAGCCTTAATGCTGGTGGACCCTTATGTGTATGATAGTTGAAGGTCATGCATCATCAAATTGCATTGATAAAACTTGTTGTAATACAATAGGAATAAAATCATCAAAATGGTTGTTATTTAAGGGAATTATTTAATTTTCATGTAAGATTCCCCTTGCTTTCCCTCACTGCCCCTGTATGTTATGTATTCAGACATTTACCAGTAGGCCCTAGTTTAAGAATAATACACACAGGTCGGAAACGGTAGTCAAACCGACAAGCCAAAAGCGATCCCCGAAACACACCATGATTCACACTGATATCAGTCATTAGGTAGGAGCAGTATATTAATGATTATGCATTCACCACACCTTCACTCAGCTCTGCATGGGAACCTTTTTTGACTGGGCTAAACTTAAGCATCGACGGGGTATACTAGTAATGGACAATTTTATAATAAAAAACACGTTTTGCTGTATTTATGTAACGTTTTATTCGCGCCTTAATTTACTCTCTCCCTTTACTGCCATGTATGTATTTAACTTGTAGCTCTTTTCGTTATATAGTTCTTTCTCAATTCTACATGCGATTCATAGCTACACTGATATTCTATAGGTTTGCTATGTTGGTCAGTATTGGCTAACCCAGGTTGATCATAGAGGTATTGGTCTAAGGGACCAATGATTTAGTCAAAATGGGAAACTGATGTTCACAAATGACCAATACAATTCAGTGCTGCCATCAATTCTGCCATCTAGTGTGTTTGACAGTCTAATTCGCAAATAGAACACCAGATGGTGAATGGTTTGTAAGACAACCTTTCCAGAAGGTGTACATTTTGAAGTGATCACAATTTACTCTATACATTTGAGGTTTTGCAATTCAAACTATCTATTAGAGTCAACAGAAATATACTATATAAATTGGTAATCCTCTGACAAGTATTATTGACACCTGTACTGTGACAATAACCCACACTCCTACGAACAGCTCTGAAACAATCTTAAAGTTACTTGACTCATGAGTTGGACATAATTATTTAAATTATTTGAAATATTTGATGAGTTTCAGAAGAGGCTGTTGAGTGTAGGTAAATAGTTATTTCACTGAGGATTAAACAATCACATCCCTATTTCCAAACAAAATATGGCTTACTAGGTTTGTCATGTTGACTAAGTGGGTTAGTCATAGTGACTAACCCTGATACTTCTATCATTCCTAGAATTCAAAAGACTAAGGTGGGTTGGTCAGTATTGACGGAACTGGGTACGTTGTATACAGGTATAGGGAGCCAAAAAAGTGATGAAGGAAGTTGGTCAGTACTGACTTAGGTTTCTAGCATAAAGAATATCAGTGTATAGGCATAGGTTGAATGGTTAAATCAATATGATAGTTATACATGTGGGCCAGTCCCTGGAGACTGACATACACACTGACATAGTTGTGGTGAAATCATTGTACCTCACTGGTGCCTACTGTCAGTGTGCTGAACCATCTGAAGGAGAGTACCCTTTGTGCACTTCAGTGCCTTTGTATTTTAGTTACAATAGTAAAAGACAATGTCATTTGTGGTTTGTAGGTCTGCCTTTGTGTAAGTATACATTCCCACCTCTCCTTTCCTCTTTAGTAAGGTGACACAACAAAACATTCCTATTTTTCCTTTAGCCCAGTAAATGGATTATGTCAGACCAAGGATGAGAGGGTTCTTATCACTAATACACATTATTCTACATACATATACCTCTAATTGGATGACTTAGAGGTTATTAAAAGGTAGGATCTTCCACCAAAGCCAGTATCGTGATCTACTAGTGTAAACAGTGGAACCTGTGTTTCCCTTTCACATTGATGGTACATCATCATTCCGCCAAAGAACATACTATAATAATATGTTCTGCAAAGAAAGGAAAACAAATATGTACACTAAGTGACATGATTTTATAGACTCGTTACAACAAGAGTATTTTACAATTATCCAGTATCCTAGAATGCTCACCCCTGATTTAGCATGATAGATATAAGGATCAGCCCAGTATTATGTAGTTGTGTTATGTTAAGAGAGATCAGCTGAACAGAGTCCCTAGGCCATCATGGTTTGCATGCGGTAAATATAGATAGATAATTGGTATTGATCACTAGATACACGGCGGTAATATCAGGCATTTCCCTATTCACTTCCCACTCACTTTAGAAATATATAACGCGATACCTCTACCCTTACCAAATACAAACTTTACCAAATCTTCATTATTGGTCAGCGGAGTAGCTTATAAGCAGTAGTGATAGATTATCCCAATTTTCAAAACAGAATTAATTTTAGTGTTAACAAAAAAAGGCAATGGTTTACACAATATGATTAATTTATGGGGTAGAAGGTGGGGGATGTTTTGGCATCAGGTGGTGATGAGTAAAGTAGACATTAGTAGCTACCCGATGAGGCTTGAGATTTAATTCAGTAGACACATCCAGTGCATTGCCAATCGAACTCATGTGTTTTACCTCTATATATTGTGAGATTCTAACCCCTTCTTCAAATATCTCTGTGTGAACTTTGATTCCTTCCATCAAATAACAATAAACGCCATTTTTGGAGTGTTCATTATCATATCATTATCATGTAGGGATTGGTGTATTTGACATTTGTAACTCTACCTATCTGGATGCCCCCCCCCCCCAAGTAGAATCAAACAGAAACCATGTTAATGATAATAATGACCACTCCCATAGATAACAATAAGTGGCATTCAATTTCAATTTGTAAACATGATTACATTATCTTTTTCTTCTGTCCACAGCTGTCTGGAAAATGCTTCAAGAACATCAGCTGTGTTCGCTGCCCAAGGTCACACTCCTCAAGGGTCAAGGTCAAGGAGAACCATTCACGCAGGCACAGTACACGGGATGCTGTAGTGGATGCTGAAGATGGGGTCATCACCAACCAGGAGGCTCTACAGGTCAACAACAACAGTGGTACAACTGCATTGCAGGTAGAGGCAACTCTGACATCGTCGAACGGGGTCCAGACCAATGTTGTGCCTGCATCGCAGCCCCTCCTCTCCCGCAACAACAGTGTGGATGATGTGTCTGAGGGACTGATGGCCACAGAGCATGACACACAGGTGACCTACTCCAATGGTGCTAGGGATGAGCAGGAGCAGGAAGGGGAGGTGGATAGTAACAAAAGGAGGTCTAAGAATCGGGCCATGACAACCACCGAACTCGACGACCTCTCTAGCTCATCAGCGGTGGCGCTGCTGACCGAGAGTGAGAATGCAATGCCTCTTCAGGATCCACCAGAAGTGGATAAGAATCAAAAAGAGGCAAAAGGCATTTGCAGCAGCAGTATGGGAGGGTTGAGCGTAACTGGAAACAATAACAACACTACTAGTGCTAATAGCGGGGGTGGCAACCCCAGGGGCTCCCAGCAGGAGTTTGATGTTGCCATGTATGGCTACTTGTTCCGCACACTTAACACACGGCTGGCAGCATTAGAGCGCCACCTCGCAAACACTGAGCGTGGTATCCGGGAGGTGGTGCAGGCACTGGCTGTCAAGGATATAACACTAAGAAGGTGGGAACTGGACAAGGAATGGAAGTTCATAGCCAGTACTCTAGACATGGTGTTCTTTCTGTTCTTCATTGTGGCTATTGGTGTGTCCCTAGGCACTCTCTTTCCAAGACCTTACCAGCTGCAATTCCTGTAGTACTACTTTCTATAATTTAGCTGAGGCCTCAACCACCACAACAACATAGCAACATGTTCATTATTGTATTGTGAATTGTATATTGAAGCGGGTGAAAGAGAAAATGTGTTTGGATAGGGTTACAAATATAAAATGTATCATAACTAACCACACCGTTAGTGTGCTTTACAGTACATCAGATGATATTAGTGTATATGAGTAGTAGAATCTACTGTAGCTTTACAAGACATAGGCCTACTACAATATTTTTTGTTAACTATTTAGGGTGGATCATAAGGGCATTGGCTCTCTTTTGGTGTTTCATGCGATCCATCAATGGTACCAGAAATATAAATGAGTTGATTCATAACTGGTGCAGTGGTGTACTTAATGTATCTTAGTGTATATGACATTACCCTGGTTTCAAGAATAAGGTGTATGAATCTATAAAAATTGATGTGAGAGATATTGCATAGTCTGAGTTGGCTGGTGTTTAGAAATGGCGGTTAACATTGAGAAAATAAGGCCTTTCATACTGGCCAATAAAAGAGTCAGAGTTATGGGTTTCTTTATATGCACAAATGTATTGTGAAATTTCTACACACTTGGTCACATCATATAGGAGGTATCTACGGTGCCCGACAAGGGTCAAGCCCCAAAAGTACTATCTGAAAACCCAAAGACCAATCAGAAGGCTCGTCACATGTGCTGATGGCAGAATGTGCTTGGAGAGTAGAATGTTGAAAAAGTTGACAGTTGACAGCTCAATGTCTAAAAAAGTGAAAATTTATTCTTTTTTTAGATACCGTAAATTCCCCGTATAAGCCGCATCTCGCTTATAACCCGCACCCCCAGTTCAGGAAAAACATATAACCCGATCAGGGGTCCTAATTTTGGGGGATATAGTACTGTGGTATACATATAAAAATCCTCGTACAACCCGCACCCTATATAGTCATGTTTGGTATCAAATGAGAGCTGAGTTTGGTTGAGAATTTACGGCAGTACTTTTTGGGGTCTGAGCCTTGTCGGCCACCGTAGATATCCTATCCCAGTGAAAGGCTGGAGAAAATCGGACAATGCTTAAAAATAGCAATGATTATCCACACATAGGTCTACCTTCCACCTCTGAACTGATTAATTAAGCCACCAGAAAATGCATACATGTAAATTGTTAGTTATCATTATTATCTATTGTAATCAAAGAAATAATGGGAATTCATACAGCATCCTACTGTAGTATAGTGTTGTGATATGAGTTATTGGGTACAAAGGTAATGTGTCTTTTGTCATGAAATGTCTGATATACTTTACTGTGTGAGGTGATAACTGCTTTACTACTACTGGCATATGGCATACTAGTGTAGAAAGGATGGTAAAACCTTTCACAGAGCAATTTATTATTTTCATTTCTTTAATAAATAGCACAGTTTCTGATAAAAAGGCATACATTTTACCTACATTAATTTTCTTCCATGCATGAGTTTAACTACATCTATATTTATTTAATTTGTAATCACATTGATGTGGATTGAGAGGGTGGATGAATGATGGGTAGTTGACAGAGGCCCAATACCCACACAGTTAGCGCACTCTCTGCTAATGTGCATGCCTTGGACAACTTCAACCTGACTCCCACCCAAAAGATTCATCACTCAATTTACTTCACACTCTATCAACAAGTCGACCACCTACTCCTATGCTATATCTATTGGATAATACTATTTTTCCGTCTTGCCATCATGAGCACCAATTTAGAATCCAACATGCTTTTAGAAGAAGCCTAGGGCTTGCCCTCATTACCTTATTCTTCAACAGATATGCTTATTAATGTTGCTATCACTTTCACTGCTTACCTACGTATATGACAGTAATATTGACTGCGTTAGTAACCATCTAGCAGTGATATTGGGGCTGTCATGCAACGGGTCATGTACTTTTATGTCATCGATTAATGACGATGTACTGCCATCTTCCCACGATGCTATATAATTTAAGTTTTGATTAATTAGTTTAGTTAGATTGAATTGCCGAACATAAGGAGAAAGTGCACATACATCAAATTTGATCCCCAATCGAGCCAATGCCCCATCAACACATTGATAGGAAATCGCTCCAACGACTAAACCCAGATATAATGATAAATCAATAAGTAGGCCTCTAGACCCGTTCATACATCTTTCAAGAATATAACCATTTGAAGCCTATTCATATCAGACAAAATATCATCAACATATTGAAACCAATTATCCAAACACCATGTGCCATCACAGCCATATAGATAGTCCTCTTTGGTAAAATATTTTCTTCGTTTTATATATTTGCATAACTTTATTATCTTGATGATATAATAGGTTATAAATAGTATAATTTCATGGCTAGTTTCGTTTCGCATCAGTAGTTGCGCCAGTTTGTGTCTGCATGAATTAATGTTAATATTACATAGCTGAAGCTGTTTGATAAGAATCTCTAACAAAATAATGTCATGAATTTACGTGTTGTTAGTCTATTTAATTGGACAATTAAACACCACATTGTACATTTTCAGATGTACATGTATGTGCCTGAAAATACTCCATCTATAGTAGAGAAAGCCTTTTTCTCACTCAATTTTCTTCCATTAACCTTTCCCCCTTTTCAAATAGAATCCTTCAGGTATAAATATCACTAGAATTATTACTGTTTCAGTGGACATGAAGGACGGATTTATTAGAGTATAAAACATGACGAGATATCATATGCTATGGATGTGTATCATATGTTTTACTATATCTTTTACCTCAATCAATATAATGATAATGTGCCTGTCCAACTCTCAAGTGCAGATTATTATGTTATAACCGGCTTCCTTATTGCTTGATTGCCATTTTGTCCGCTCAGAGACAAAAATTAGCTGATTGCTTTTTTGCAATAACTTTTTTGTATATAGGCTTGTTACCTTATGATGTAGTGAATCCTCAGTCCTGGATGTCCATAAAAGTTATCATTTCAAAACACCAAAATATATTATAGCTCCTACAAATAATTATGTGGTTGAATGAAGAAGAAGCCTATTAACACAATGTCATCAATATCAGTTGTGAAATACTACTTCTTTCCCAGATGATGTAAACTGCTTTCTGAAAGTGCTATTGAATATATACAGTAATGTGTCTTTGCTCACCATTTCATACTAGTGTCATGTTGGAAACATATCAGGTGATTCTCCTATCATATAATTATGATGCTTCGTCACGTTGCTGTCTTGTATGAGTATAACCTCATTAGGGAAGAATATCATTTTAAAACTTATATTATTGTAATTCCCTCACATTTTGAAGTTTAAAATTTGGGCAACAGGTGTTAATATGCATGTGAGGTGTAATATATCATTAACATATTATTTCGTGGGTAATCCTGATACTGATGAATTATATCTTGGTATTCTAATATTATTATATGTATATAACATGAAATCTGAGTTCAATATGGCCATGTGGAACACAAAGCTTACACTGTTCCTGTCTCACAGACATACTATAATTGTATATCACGTGTTATCAATAAACAATGTGAATGGTTCCTAATTTGTGTTGGACAATCCTTCTCGCTGATACTGTACTAATGGATAAAACAAACTAGCAACTGATGTAAATAAGAGTGATATTAATTAATGACCAACACCCTAGCTTATAATCTAGTTTATTCTCCGACTTCTCCAAATGCTGCTCCACTTTAACAACTATGACAAAACCTCGGCCAAGACTTCGGCACTTTCACACCCCTAGGCCCTAGGCAAGCAGTTTCAAAGTAGGGGGTCTAAGAAGTGTTTTGACCCCTTTTTGACTCCCGTTTACTTGACCTTTTTCGGTTTGACCTTTTTGGAGTTTGTCAAAAGTGGGGAGGGGGAGAAGTACCCCCTCCCCCCTCCCCAGTTGCCACGCCCTGGCCCAAGGTTCACACAAGGACTCAAAAATGAACCCCCTATGATATCGCTGGATATCTTTTACACAATCATATTGAAATGTGAAGCTTATAAATAAATACTCAATGAAACAGAACTGTTTTTCCATTGAGTTTCTCGGGCCAGAATTGATATAATCTTCCAACCAGCGGGGCATAACTTGATGGCCTCAAGAGGAACTCCTTTACTGTCGTCGGTCTTCACCAAACTAACCCGTGTAACATTTTGTAACACATCTCTGCACTCCGTGACCACAACACAATAAGTATAATATTCATATGTGACGTCCAATATTATCAGAATGATGATTCCTTATACCAGCAAATTCCCTTCAACTTGTGCCAACCAAAAACCTTATTTGGCTATAGCCTGGGCTCCACTAGGGCGACACAGGTACCTGCGAAACGGAGCGATCCTTTTATTGTTTTGTTCTTGGACATTTTCGCCTCATTTCGCTGCAATGTCGCCCTAGTTATCATGAAGAGAAGGGTGACATTCAGGGCGAAACTGCCGCGAAATGAAGCGGAATCAGGCGAAATGAGGTAAAATGAAGCAACAAATGCAAATCAAAACATTAAAAAAGTTCGGCTGGTTTCGCAGGTGCAGTGCTGCCCGAGTGGAGCCCGGGCTAATATGAATATTGCGACTGAATTTACAAGCACCCTCCAAACGTGTGGAAGTTACCAGAACATCAGAAAAGACTGAATATATTCCTGAGAGTATCTTGTGTCTTTTCTGGTGTTCCAGTGACTTCCACAGATTTCCCCCAGTCGTGAACGTTCAATTCCAGGGTGCTGTTTGGAGGGCAGTTATTGAATGGAAGAATTGGCTGTAATTATGCTGGTTTTCCCTCTATTATAAATTGCCTAAAGTCATATTCACTCTAGACTAATTTTAGTATTTTGCTCGAAGACATCTGGGCAAAAACAATTTATTACTAAACAAAGAGTTGAGATGGAGCAAGGTCATGGATTGTAAAGCCAAGACTCTAAATCTGGATTGTTGGGATATGCGCTGCTTAAAACGTGTTGAGGGAAACTACCATTATAAAGGATAATCTCTACATAGAATACACATTAACTCCTGAAACAAAACATCTATAGTGATACTGTACCCGACACATCAACAAACTCGCTTCCCACCAACTCTAGGTCTGAGTAGCTCAGAGGCATCACAGGAAGGAAGTCTTTACAACTGCTCAATGGTTGAATATATATATATCAGCAGCCCGTTCAGTTCAGCCTACACCACCTCATATTTCTAAATAAGGCCAATGTGTTAGTGTTTTGAAGAACAGTCGACATTCTCCCAATTGAAGTTTCAATATACCGTATATGTAAGGGTCTGATCAGAAAACATGCGATGCCAGGAATCAGCTGCAGTAGAATAAACGATTTTTTAATGTTTAGCCGTGATGGTTCTCCAATGAAGGTAATGCCTACAGGTGTGTCTGCAATGTCTTTTTCTTTTTTCATTCAGCTAGGTTCTGCATATTGTTTACCAGCATATTCATATATAATATATTCATATATAAAATTGAGTGGGCAGTTACACTTTGCAACACGATTAGCGTTAAGAACAGTATGCATCCAATGATATTGTATCTCTATCGGAGCCTTTACAAAATTTGCGGCCTCATTAGGCTAAGTTCTGAAAGGCCCAAAGAGATAGGGCAACTCGTGCAGCTAAAAGGCGGCTAAGGTGTTTAGGTTACTTAGACGAGCCACTCCACAATGTGCTCAGAAATAGTGTGGTGCTGCATAAGTCTGAAGATCTTAGAAGATAGGGTAGATCTCTGCGAGGCTAGGCTAAACATACTGAGTTTGTAAACCCTTTGAGGATGGCATAGTGCTTTAATGTACTATGCCCTTTGCCATCATAATACACAAATGGTGAGTAACTCGCCTGTGCTGCATTTATGTATCATGCCAATACGACTGACGGCACAGCATGATGCACACATGTAGTGTCAGGGAGTTACTCAACGGTGCATCATGATCAAGATGATGACAAATAAACACGTTCTTTAAAGGGTTAACGAAGTTTCTCACTCGGTTCAGTTTACTGTGCAGCAGCGAGGGGAATATTACATTGGCCTTGTGTTGGTGACGTCTACTGGCTCTCTATAATAATGAGGGAGAGCTGAGAGAAATACAGCATATCCATGTATATACAACATATATAGAAAATGACCTTCGGCAAAAGATACAATTTCATCCCGTGCAGGCCAATTTCGCTTCTCATATTGTATGACTTGTGTTTTTAAACTGGGTACATACGAAAATATATTAACCTACTAATATGTGTTTCCACAAGAGAGGAGGTTATGAGAACCATGGAGGTCGCTGATCCAAAAACACTCTTTTAGTGTCAAGCTAATGGGACACCCTCAAAATGTATTTGATATGCAGTAAGACCCCGGCAGGAGATGCCATGGGGTCCCATCACCAGATAATAGGTCTGTTATCAAAGGTACATTTTCAATTGGTGGAACAATAAACATGCACTCCAAAATTAGCAGATTGGGCATGAATTGGGCAGAAAATGCCCGATATAAACCCTCATCAGGGAAAGCGAGGTGATATACGAAATGTGGACTGGGATCCACTGATGTGATCCTATTTTATATTAAACAGTGTCCCCCATAGTCAATACCAGCAGTAACGCAGTAACACATTAGTGTTGACCACCATACATGAGTACCCTTTGTCGATTTTTAGAAAAGGGCTGTGGTTCACGTGTCAGATTTTACCCATATAAAAGCCACATTAGTCCATCCTGTCAGTAGAATTATAGGATATAAAAAAGGAATTGGTAGTGAATGAAATATAGTTTTGTTTAACATCCCGATTAGTTTGATGAAGATCGAGATTCGAAACTTAACCATCAGATAATAGTGTGTATTTGTTTGAAGGGCTTTCACGCAAAGTGGTTGCTTAACATGTGGGACTAAACGTATATTAGATCTACCCACAATGCCATGTTGCACGGCATAGGTTAGATTCATAAAGCACCTTCCCATTACTGTCCTTCTATTTCTACCTGCCAATATGCTACAAAGGCAGCTTTGTTTCAGTAATGAGGTGTGTTAAACAAAGAGGGAACAGGTAATGGGGATAATGTGCACATACAATAGACTGTTAGACGTGCTGTCTGGGCTCTGTGAGGTGAGATGACATATTGAATAGCCTACAGCTGGGATTAGCCACCATTAAAACACCTGTGATACCGCCCAAGTCATGCTATCTTGTACATTTTAACATCATCAAATATAATCAGTTTGCTAATGGGTTAGTTGATATTGAAGTGGAATGCATCCTGCAGTCAATGAACAATGCCCCAGAGGAATACTACACGTTTCATATGAATACAACACCTCCTCCACCTAGAGCCTGTGAGCATCTCTGTTAGCTATAATTCAATGATCAAATTCATCTGCCATTGTTTATAAATGTCTCAAATACTAACAATAAATCCGAAACCATTACTTCACAGAAAAGTGCCACTTTGAATCTTGACTGGCACCGCAGAGAAAAAAGTCATACAGTTTCTTCATTTGAAACTTTGATAACATATTCTTTTTTGTCACCAAATGCAAACCACTTCTTTGGGTGAAAACAAACTCTAATCCATTAACTTGAGTCAGCGTTTTATAACAGACTTAAGTGTTGCAGCAGAATGACTTGTGGCAAAATAACAGGCATGCATTGTGAAGATGCTGAGAATGAGGCGTGTCTTTTTCTATTGGGCTTCACACGAACAGGACCCTTCTTGGGGCATGCCCATTAGAACGTTCTGTGGAGACTGTGGCATTTATGACTGCAGGAATGAGTCACATTGTTATGAAGGGAAATACCAGACACCATTAAGGGGGTTACTTTGACTGAAATAAAGATAAAAGACTGACTTTGTTAGATATGTATTCGGCAAAGAACAGAAATAGTCCCCTTGTTGCTCTTCTCACTCTGTTCTGTCTGTTTTTCTGAAGTTGTTCCATTGACTGTCGGCATCTGTAGGTTGTTAAATCATTGTATGTCAATAGAATGAATTGTTATGTATAGGCCTACCTTTCTTAGAAAATGGCATTGTTGATTTTATAATTGCAGTAACACCTAACCATTCATTATGTCTATGGTGTTTCTGTATCAGTTTATTTCATTGTGGCTTAAAACGTTCTTTGGTTCAATTGGAAATCGTTATACAGACTTCCCATTTCCCTTTTAATCTCTTTCATATTTTCGGTTGTTAATAATTAAAACTTTTTAGATTATAGAATAATAATACTTATCATTGCAGGGAGAAAATGTATTAACACAATTAACATGCTGTTCCAGAGCAAAATTGAACAAAATAATGATTTTTTTCCTATTTATTCAAGAATCAAACGCGATGCATATAACTGTATGCAATTAATCAGACCCTGAGGCACAAGTAAGTCCATTGCCAGTTAGATTAGCCTCAGCAGCTTGAATTTAGGAAGAGCATGCATAAAACTCAATTTTGCTTGTCAGGCATAGAGTTACTCATGAGGACTTTAACTGAATATGAGAGGTTACCTAGATATACTTTTCTCTTCAGAGCTGATACTCACAAGATGGAGAGGGATGTCCTTGCCGTCATTGAGCATACTGGTCAGGTACTATGGATCCCTCACCGCATCTACCGTGCCTCTTGTGGAATTGATGTCACCAATTACCCCTTCGACACCCAAACTTGTGACATGACCTTCGGCTCATGGGCCTACCATGGCAATGAGATAGACCTGGGCTTCTATGAAGACATGGAGATGCTAGATATCTCAGATTTAGAGAGAGAGTCCACAGAATGGGACATTATCTCTAAAGGAGAGAACAGGAAGAGTTCTTATTATGACTGCTGCAAGGACCCATATGTGACCTTAACATTTACACTGAGCATGCGCAGAAAGCTGGTCTTCTCAAGTTTCATTCTCACGTTGCCGTGTATCTTCCTAGCCTGTATGACACTGGTAGTGTTCTGGCTACCCCCAGAGCGCCCAGACAGAACAAGTCTTGGTGAGTTTGTATCCCTTCTTCTTTCTCTAGTCTAGTCATGTATAGGTACTTTATACCTGCTCACAGAGTCTATATTCTGCATTCTTCTTGATATGATACACTGTTCTAAGGCTTGAAATTAGGCCCACTTTTGTAATTGTAGATTGAAATGTCTACTATGTATGGTCCAATGGGATTTTAGGTAAATAGCATCCAATAACTTATAATAGGATTTCATCACGTCCTGCAAAATTAAATGTACATGGATCATATCCACCTATATGAAAATATGCAATTGCATCACACACATGTGTTTGTGTGTGTGTGTGTGTGGCCTAATCCCAGTTCTGATATTTCCAGTTGATTACATCTGTCTGGCTTCCATTACTCCTATTGTTGCTAGGATTTCAACATGATACAACCACCTTAGTTTAAAGGCATAGGCCTACTGTATTACAGGACATCATTAGGCCTTCATTGTCCTGTTCTATTGTCACATGCACTAGCTTTTACAGGAAATGACATAGACTAGCTATCCGCCTCTCTCATTTTGACAGATTGCTTATGGATAACACAAAGCTGCTTAGAAATCATCAATGAGTTTCGCGTGTGTTTTTTTTCAGCCATGAGCCTGTTCGCTAGTTTCCTCCTCCTTCTACTCATCCTGGTTGAAGCGGCTCCTCCAACAGCCTCCTCTGTGCCTACACTAGGTGAGTACTGATCCCTGATATAACAGTTTCTGCCAATAATGAAAACCAGCCAATTGCGACCAGATTTCTGCTAACCGCTTCTCTAGACTCAAGTGGAGCCTATTGCAATTTGGTGCCAGGTCAGCGTTGAGAGTTATAAAACTAAGAATCAGTTTGGGACAGGTCCCTGCCTGAAAAAGAAGATCAATGTGAATTGCCATTAGTTGCTTAATGTCTAAGAATTAACCTGAATGTCTACCCCATAACTACCTAGTCCCCCTCCACCAACTTGAAGCGCACTATCTGGTGTTTTCTTGCATAAGCTTTCTTTTCAACTTAAATCCATCGCCTTTCTATACATGCAGCGCTTACAAGAATCATAAATGCACACCTTTTTCCTGCTGGCCTTTTAGACATCGTCTAGCAGTCTGTGATTAGATCAGCATGCAGTCAGCTATGGCTAGCTAGGGACAACTTCTCTAATGTGCACTCTATTCTATGCTGCAGACACTCAGTGGAATTGAACTTTGTGGCCACAATTGGATGAGGAATTCAGATACACACCCATCCATTATCCGAGGCAGCTCTAAGTGATAGTAAAAGACAGTTGATACTGTTCTGCAATCCTAATGGAGGGAATGGAGGATTGCCTTATCGACAGAAAGCCAATTTCCCAACCATTTTATCCATCACCACTTGGTCCAATGAATAAGGCTAAAAGACGTTTAGGTTGAAAGAAACTAGCTAGGAAGGCAGGGCGAAACTTAGTCTTTCTCAATATATAGTTTTGTTCAACTTATAGAAATTGACGTCAATCTGTACCATTTGGAAGAGGAGCTGCAATAGTCAACAGGAATTGATCACTGTAATGGTGAATCAACATATCAATGGTCTATCCTATCATTGTCTTTATCTATATGTTGGGCAACCAATATTGAAGTTTTCTTTATAAGGTATCTATTTTGAATGGTTCAAAACAGCATAATTCCATCCAGGTTGAATTATCTTATAGATGCTTCAATACTAATTCCAAGAGGCATGAGAGGCAGTTGCAGCAATCAACCCCTTAAACCAAGGTTGACAACTCAGTACCTTTGGATCCCTGTCCAGGCAGTACCAAACTAAGATATTGGAAGATGAGAAGATTGCCTATAGGAAGTAATTACTGTTAGGCCCAAACGGACCCTTGGTATTTCAGAACACAGTTTGCAGATACGAATATTCTTACCCAAAATGACCGGCTGGGCCTCCCTGTACAGAGAAAATTTGATAAACAATCTTCTTGGGTCCAATTTATTTTGAAAGAATAGTACGAGCAGTTTCTTAATTATTTCAATAACATGAGCCCTGTGCATGACCGCAGTGATGGCACACTGATTACTACCTTGAGCAGCTCAATCCAAACAGGTTGAATTCTAACACTACCCAACAATACCATGAAACAAGATCAGAGCCAATAATGTATATATCAGGTTCTATAATTATTGGACTTGGCGGTGTCAACACAGCAAGGAGTAGCTTTTGGTATTAACTGGAGCAGGTTTTAATATAATGTCTGATCCTATATCACCTGGTTTAATCACATGCCTCCTACGACGGTAACTGGATCTATACTCTACTGACAGCTTGCCAAGGCCACCTTTAGCTAACCACATAAGGACAGCATAGTGCTTTAATACCATATGACCATCTGTCCTCGTGATGCATGAATGCAGCTCTGGTGAGTTCCTGTTTTCATAAGGCTTCTTTCATACTTCATGCCATCTATATATATGCAAAGAGGCTGACATGATGCGATACATTGATGCATTAAGTGAACATGACGCTTTGAGCTTCATGCAGGCATTAAAGGGTTAGGTTCACCCACACACCACCCATCCTTGAGCAGTTCAGGAGCAGCTTTGAGGTAAGCCCATCTTTGCGAGCTGCTCAGTGAGCTGCACTATTCCTGGCAGGCAGTGTCTTTGTGGTGCTGCAGAACAATATGTGATGGATAGAGAGGACAAGCCAAGCCTAAGTTATGATGTCACTGGGTGCAGAAGCTCAGGCTATAGGCAGGTCATCTTCCTATTTCGCTAATCTTTGTCTACTGTGTGTTACTGCTTACAGATTGCTGGACAACCTTTGGTCACTCACAAAGAGAAAAGGTATCATTCTATGTAGGTTCTTATAATGTTGGGCCTGCAACACTGAATGAGTTAAAAAAATAACACTATGATAGGATGAACTATCCCATTACCATGCATAGCCATGTGGGTTATTTAATGTATAGGAATTATCTAAGCCATGTTTATAATGTATATAGACACGTAAGTAGAGATACAAGTATGAATACGTACTGCCCTTATGAGGTAAGACTGATAGTTAGCCAGTGATATGGATGTGAATATGTTGTCATACATAGGTGATGTGACTGGGCAGGTCAGTGAGTGGGGCATAGCTTAATACAGGGTATGTGCATGACAGAGCCATGCACAAGACAGCAGGATACTCATGTGCTGGAACCAGGTAGCCCTGGGAAAGTAGTGCTTTCATCTATGTGTACCTAGGTGTATTTCTCCAATAGTTGACTTATCAAAGATCAGTGAGTAAGTAGTGAAGTGAGTGAGTAATGATTGTTCAACACCATTTTAACAGGCCATATTGATGGGGAAAAAGCTTCATTAGAATCAATTTGATAGATGAACATAAGTGTCACCAGACAAAATAACGAGGGGACAGAAAAGAGGGAAAAAAACTAATTAAGATGGGCTAGGGAAGCCCGTCAGTTTGTATGAACAGAGAGACTTATATTAGAAGTGGGTATCTGTATTGAATCCCTTTGGAAAACATAAATTCAACCTGGAGATACCAGTGGGAATGTGTCTTACCAACCGATCAGGACATTAGATAAGACTGTGCTGCATTTACCAACTTCACTTAGTTCACTCAAGAGATTTGCAAGCTAATCCTGAGTCGATATATCAACCCTACCAGGTCATGCAGGTAATAGGGTAGCCATCTCGATTCCATACATCAAAGAACTATGACCTTCTATCAAGGAGACGATACTTAGTCGATCACCTTTGTGTATGGGAGACACATAGTCAGATATTAGGCTGTACCTATGAGCACATTATTTAGAAATATTTCCTATAAGAAGTGGCCTTGGACTTGGCTGTACCAAATATTACCTCTTTTTATCAGCTTTATGTTCTGCAGAAACAGTTGATTACTTTGGGTAACCACTTGCTGCAGTAACCTACCATTACCATGTATGTGGGTGTGTGTGTGTGTGTGGGTGTCTTTCTGTCAGATATCAATGCCTCCTAATACCCATTCTATCTGTACATTAGGCAATCCATATTGCACTTCATATTGCACAGTGCGCTATCAGGTATCCAGGGCTTTCAAATGGTTTAAGAACCCATAGTTTACCCGAGTTGAATGACCTTAGATCTTATAGATACCTAAATACAACTTCCAGGAAGCTTCTCTCAAGCCCTTCATAAGAGGTAGCAGCTGCAGTGAGCAATCCCTTAAACCAGGGTTGACAACTCAGGAGATTTGCGTTCCTTCTCAGGCATTACAACACCAAAACATTGGAGATAGGAGGATTGCCTATAGGAAGTAATTACTGTTAAGCCCAAACAGACCCTTTGCCTTTCTGTACTAAACTTTGCTAATATGAATTTTCCGAGCAAAAATGAAGGTGTGAGACCAATTAGGCCACCTTGTCAAAGAAAGCACCATCTTTCATCTTCTAGGGTTCAATCCGATTATATTATAGTATCATTTACATTTTTTATTTTAGGGCAGGTTATAACATAGGCCAAAGTATGAGCAGTTTCTTTATTTCTCAATTAGCATGTACTTAATACATGAGCAGCTCCCTTCATCCTAATCAAAGATGAGTATTTTATCCCACACGGCACCTAAATAGAGGAATCCACACAAAAGGCCTCGCATCCTAGGTGATGGCACGATTCCCAGGTGATGCCACACTGGTTACAATCATGAGCAGCTCATATTGGGCTGTGTCCAGACTTCAACCCTACCTAACAATACTGTCAGACTGATATCAATACTAATGAGGCCCACTCACATTCCTACAAATCTTGTACATTTCCATGGTGTGGCATCTGCCAACACTGCATCACATCAAAGCCAACAATGAATTTGATTTTATAAATAACCTAACTTGACAGTGTTGACTTAGCAAAGGGATAACTCAATTCTATTTGGGTGCTGTCGTCTGATGATAGAATATCATATCACTGGTAAGGTTTTATCACTTGCCTCCTACTACAGTAACTGGATCTAAAGGTTACTGACAGATTGCAAAGGCCACCTTTGGCTAACCCCTTAAGGACAGGATAGTGATTAAATCCACTGTGCCAATTTGTCCTTATAATGCATAATCTAACCCTAGCGAGTAACTTGAAGGCTGCTTTCATACTGTGTTCATTTTTATTTTTTTTGGTTTAAACAAATTTATTTATTTCCATGATATTCGATAAATTTAGCTCGAAGTACACAAGATCCACTTTGGCTTTTGTTATCTGTATATGAACAGGTTTCCATGATTCAATGCATCACTGCATTATGATGACAAGTGAACATGGTGATTTGAGCATCAAGAAAGGTTTAGGTTCACCCACACACCTCTCATCATTGAGTAGCTCAGGAGCGGCTTTGAGGGATATACCACTGTGTGAGCTGCTCTATTCCTGGCAGGCAGTGTCTTTGTGGTGCTACAGAACAATATGTGATGGATAGAGAGGACAAGCCATGCTCAGTTATGATGTCACTGGGTGCAACAGCTGAGGCTATGGGCAGGTCATCTTCCTACTAAGGTGATCTTTGTGAGTACCTCCCTACAGATGGTTGGACAACCTTTGGTCACTCACAAAGAGAATGTTATCATCCTGTGTAGGTTCTGGTAATGTTGGGCTTCCCATGCTGAATGGGTTCAAAGAACAACCCTGTAATGGATTGAATCCTCCTATTTCATCCCTCTGATATATTATCCCTTGACTCAATACATATCTAAACGTAGCATGTAACCTTGTGTCTTGTTGACAGAATCCCAAAAGACACTTTTAGATGAGTTACTGGTTATATATAATACACATGATATACAGGTACTCTACAGTAGTACAAACATGCTAATTTCTACTCCTATCCTGTGTGTCAGAATAAGCCCTGGAGTAATCTTACCCCTTATGGCACTGCCCTTATGAGCTATAGACTGCTAGTCAGTCAATGATATGGATGGGGATGGATGTTGTCATATATCAATGAGGTATAGGGCAGGTCAGTGACCCCGACATAACTTAATGCAGGGTCTGTGTGTGATGAGGCCATCCACCAGACAGCAGGATACTTTATGTGCTGCTACCAGGTAACCCTGAGAAAGTAGTTTCTTGTATGTGTACCTAAGCAACAAAGTGCACAATAGTAGGCTTAACTAAATTACCATCAGTCAGTGAGGATGGACAGAAGGACTCTTATATAATAGGTAGATGATCACAAGATCAAAGGTGCCTTAAAGAAAACACATAATACAACTTGAGATACTGACTTATCAGGACATTAAATAATACTGTGCATTGATCAACTTGCTCTTACACTTCACTCAAGATCAGTACAGGCTTATCATCCTGACTCTATATATCAACCCTGCCTGAATAATATGGTAACCATCTCGGTTCCATACATCAAAGAACAATGACCTTCCATCAAGGAGATGACACTGATTCAATATCTCGATCACCATTATATATGTAAGAGGGGCACCCACACAGAAAATCTAAATACCCCGGCCCTTCATCTGTAGTGGCTATCCCAGGTTAGTCATTGGTCAGTCAGGCATGACCAAGGTCTATTCAAAAATTACTAAGGCAAATCAACATATGACTAATGCCTTAAGGTCGGCGCAAACATAGAACTGCTAATCAGACCTGACACAGACTGGATTCTTCTGAGATAAGGGTTGCAGTCCTTGCCCAGTCTGTACCCCCTCCTACTGAGTCTGCCCCAGTCTGTGAGAAATATAGGTTGTTATCAGCTATCATTTGGCAGATCGTCCACGGACGGTCTGAAAAAATCCAACATGATTGATATCAAGGATTCCCTTAGACAGGATGCTAAATCTGTGTCAGGTCTGCGTCCCTGTAGCCCACAAACTGGACAGAAGGGATGCATTTCCCGCCCCGTCTGCATCGCGTCCGATCTGCCCTGTTTGCACTAGCCTTTACTTAAAAGGGACTTAGCCTAATGCTCATTGAAATGGAGAAGACTAAGGTGAGTTGGTCAGTACTGACCACCCTGACAGTATTAACTAATCTAGGTTGGTGGTATAGGAAGCCAGAAAATGACTAAACAGGTTAGCCAGTACTGACTAGGTTCTGGAGCCTAAAGATTACCAGTGCACACAGCCAGGTGTAGGGCTAAACCTAATCTTATATTTAGGTCTGTGCTATAAGCAATGGCCTTGCAAATGATTGTACTAAAATATCACCTGGTGTAATCGGCCGTTAATTACTCCGGATGAGAAGTGTAATGGGAATATAGACCTCTCAGGATCACTCAGTGCAGTAACCTCAGTAATCTCCTCTTTATTGCCTGTTGGATATTGTATTGTTTGCTTGACACATTAATTGTAGTTGGAGGGTCGGGCAGTCTAGTAATATAATTATGCACCACCAAGAAATGTAAGCTTTCTTCATGGAATTATGTTGGTGAGTCATGATTGGCATTAGGCAAAAAAAAAAGGTGTGTTTCAGGCAACATGGTCAGAATATCTAGGGGAGGTAGGCCGGATTTTTTTTTTTTTTTTTTTTTTTTTTACATAGAGAGAGTACCAGGAATGAGTCGCGAATCGACAAATCGACTCGTGACTCACCAGAATGATTCAATAAATCCTCGACTGACTAGGAATATCAAGAAGTTATTGCATATTCCTCTTAAAAAGCCATTTTCTGAAGTTAGTCAATTATTCAGGCCTCTGACTTGTCTGAGGTCACTGGGAGCTTGTTTTTCATGAAAGTATTTGTAAAAATTGAGAAAAATTAACAACAAAAAATCAAAAAGAATTGGGAAAAAAATGCTAGGGTCGGCCCTTTTTTGAATCTAGGGTCGGGTTGCCTGAAACACACCTTTTCTTTTGGCCTTAGTTTGAATAACTTTATGTGTAAATGTGATTTTTGCCAAATAAAGATGACTAGACTTAAAACTCAAGCTTTAACCTATCATTAATGTACGTAAGTAATAAATGAAAATGTAGTTCACACCCAGGCCCATTTTATTGCTGTAAAATCTAATTACTATTGTGTTTCATAGTAATGTAAGTGCAATGTAATTAGACGATTCTCTGAGGCTCAGTAAAGTAATTAGAAGATTCTCTGAGGCTCCGTTAAGTAATTACCAGACCTTCCAATGAGTAGTATCAGCATAGTAATGAGAGCCCCTCTCAGACTTACCAGCATTCTGTATCAGTTTGACAAGTCTTCCTCCTTCATAAGTACAAGTGTACTAAGCATATGGGCATTTCGAAGTAGAATAATGTTTCTAAAACTGAATTTACTGAGCAGACCTCTGCAAGTTTCAGGTGTGGGTAAAGAGCTGATAGCTGTCCATAAATCACAATAATCATTATGTAAGGGACTCTTGGAGCCTTTGCCACCTTGCAAGTGTGACATGCTATTTCTCAAATGGGAATGTGCTGTTCTAGTCCCACCTGAGGCATTTTTCGTTGTCCAGGGTTCGCGCTAGCCACTCGCCAAATCGCCAGTGGCGAATTAAAACTCAATCTGGCGAACCTCCCTGCTATTGGATTCGCCAGACTGGCAAATTCTGCCACAGAATGTATTTGAAACAATTGAAACATATCATGTAACATATCGTTGGAAAGCTCAGGCCATAATAGCCTCATCTTGATAGATTACCATTGTGAATTTTTTTTTCTTAGTTGAAAATCTAGTAGAATTACCATAATTTCATTCGCTCTACTCTGACCAGGAAATCCCCCTCCCCAGTTCGATTACATTGCCCTTCTGATATCTATATATCCCTGAAATAGTCTGTACTGGGTATATTATGTAATGGCATCACTTTACTGCTATCGAAATACAAGTATGTAGGTTTATGTATCAATGAACAAATGGAAATAGAATTGATATTAATGTACCTACTGTTACAGAATGAACACTCCCTTAGGCCAAAAAAGGTTTGTTTCAGGTCACCCGACCGACCCTATTAAAACAGGGCAGACCCTACGTTTTTTTAATGCAATTTTGCACAAATTTCCGTATTTTTACCCTTTTTTGGTCAATTTTAGGGTCTTCAGAGAGACTGGCTAGTACTTTCATGTTAAAAAAGAAAAAGAGTAAAAAAAATCCGACCTACATTCCTTTTCATGTTACCTGAAACATACCTTATATTTTGGCCTTAGGCAAAAATGTAAAGGATGTACAATGTTCCTCATTTTAATATGGCGAATTCATTTTGAATCTGGCTAATCAATTTTGGTACAAATTCGCCAGACTGGCTAAACCATAACACTTCCTAGCGCTAACCCAGCAAGTTGTATTTGTATTTATATATTTTATTGGCTGAAAATTCTCGGTGTACAATTGCAGTGAGTTTTTCAATCAAAAGCCAAGTTACCTTCAAAGAGAAGAGTCGGATAGATAAAGTTCAGAGTCAATGTAATAAAGTCACATTTACTATTTACGAGTAGCGTATACGATAACGTCTAGTATGTAGTTAGTCATTTTTCAGTGCGTTTAGGAAGAGCCTGGTTGAACCCTTCTTCTGGGTGCTCTGTCCCACGATTTCATACACATCGCTCTTGGATCTCATTGTCTTCAGTTTCACCTTCGCGTTGCCACGCAGCGTTCTTGCTGGTACACCACATGTTCCTCATGCAGCGAGTACTTGTTGAGATAGCTGAGTAGTTGATCTTGTCTAGCTGCATCCAAGGGGGGCACTTTGTTCCTTGCGTGCAGGTTGAATCCCAGGTGTTTAAGATAAAAAAATGTTGCAAACTGTAAGGGATGATTTTAGAAATGTGTATTTCTATGTGTTGGATGAATATGCCAGGGCCTTATTGTTGGGTTATGACCGTTGACATTTCAGCTGTATCCTGATATTAACGTGTGGTCTCATTGTCCTTGGGGTAATGGGGATAACATAGTCCTTTAAGCTTAAGTTCCCTCCTTGCAGCCAGTGCAATGTTTCCATATCATCATGTTAAGGAGTTTTAAGCCTGTTATCTAATATGCAGCAGAGTCCTGAGAGGAGTTAAATTTCTACCAAACTTGAGAAATCAATGTGCAAGAAAAGAACAGGAGTAAATCTGATTTGCAGTTTCGCCTGAAAGAGATGGATTTGAAAACTTGAAAACTTTCCACTTTACCTTGAACACACAGAAATATGATTTAAAAAAATCCAAAACCATGCATTGTTATCGGGATCCTGAAACAAAACAATGCATTGAATCGAAACTAGTTTTCTGTATTTCAATCTAAACCGTATTATGATGGTCAGTTTATGTTTCATCAATCATCGAATGCTCTATGCTTTTTATCAGGTTCAGTATTTTCCCCAATCAATTTAAAAATACCCACCATTATTAATGTCAGTCTGGTAACATTTTCACTGGGAGCAGAAAACCTAGGAAATGACTATTACATGACTGGCTTTTTTTGATAACTTTGATAACTATACTTTTAGAATTGTCCAAGCCTCCTCGGTTACTATTCTGTTATATAGATGATTCCAATGGTACGAATGATTTTTCTTGCACAAGGCCAAACTTGGGTCTATGTATGATTTCCTGATAGCATTAGACTAGAGCCGTCTGGTGCATGCACAATGGAATGCCTTGCAGGCAGTATCAGCATTGTCCCACGTTATAAATGCAGATCCGCATCTGCTATTGCAGTTCTCTTACATCTCCCTCAATGGTAACTGCATTAGCCACCTCCACCACTGCAGGCAGCTACCTCGGGAGTACTTCCCTGGCTAAAATCCTCCCTGACGCCATTTCTCCCTAGCCGATAGTTCCTCCCCTGAGTGGGGGCTCAGCTCTGACGTAGATCCATCCTGCAGAGATATGAATCCCATTGAGTAAGTGTCTCCGTGGAAAATGACCATGAATGGAAAAGGCTTCATAGAGACAGGGACAGGGAGTGACATAACTATACTATACTAGAAATACTTCTCTTACTATACACTACATGAAGACTACAACTGTAAATCCTCTCATTTGTTTCTTTTCAGGTTTATATTACTGCTTCAATATGACCCTCATCATGCTGTCAATATTTCTGTCATCTGTGGTTATCAATATCAACCGGAGAGGAGAGTCCATGAAGAGGGTTCCCAAATGGCTGAATATGGTATGTATGCACAAATATGTAATACATACTTGACGTCAGACCTGGTAAAGGCGATTGTAACAAATTGATGGGACAGGTGCTGAATATGCAAATCGATTCATTAGTTCACGCCACTTTTCATTTATGTTGTAAACTATGAAATGGTTTTAAGGGAGGTGTTGTAATAACGAGATACCATTAGAATTTCATCGATAAAATATAGTTATGTTTTTTTATTAAGCGGATGCCACAAGTAGTATAGTACTTTCGGATTACTAAGGAGCCCAATGGATAATCTAATGATGAAAAGAATGATACACTTAATTTTTAGAAACTAATTGAACCACAACTGATACATATATAAGACAACTGAATGCACAACTGGCAATGTAAACCATAGGAAATGGACTTTGATACAATATCTTGTGAATCAGTACCGCTTGCATAAAATATATAACTAAAACTTACAGTATGAAACCGTAGGCTGTTCAATTTGGATAAAAGCAAATTGGTCACTTGAGTTAAAATGAGTGTCCTGTCAATGTGAGTCTCACCCCAATGAAGGCCCCCATCCTATCCAGGCTAAATGACACGTATTGATGGCGGCCCAGGGAGCATTCAGAATCACAACCACAGGTCAGCCTCTTCCTGAAGCCTGAAGGTCAATGTGACACTTCTCAGTCTGATTGCGGAGGAAATTATACCTTCAGGGGAAGGGCAGGGTAGTTGTGAGGATGGTGGCGATTGCTTTTGTTGTCCTGTCTGTGCCTTGCCTTTGTATGTATGTGTGTTGACCATTCTGTGTCTGAAGGTCATGGGTCAGCAGGAGTAATGTGGTCTTTTGAAAACGGGTTTTTTCATTGAATAAAGTTATGAAGTGTTTGTGAAAAAATAATTCTTTTTTCTCAGGGCAACTTATCGTGTATTAGAATTTCGTGTATCTAACTGAATGGCAGTCATCCGAAGTTGTTTTGGGCTTTATGATAAGGGCAGAAACAAAAATACAGTCGCACTGCCGACCCACGTGATACAAATATCAACAAAGTGCTATAGACAGAATATCATAGAGAAATTAGGTAGCCTAAACCCGTTTACTAAAACAGATTTTGGGATAGAAAATGCAGTAAGATATTATTTAAAATTGTTTGAACTATTGTATTGTGTAAATCATATGCACAATATGCTTCTGGTATACAAATGTCAATCTTTCCTCCTTAATGCTCTCTTTCCCTTGCACATTAGAAAATCAGCCGAGAAGCAATAGGTATATTTCTATAGATGTACTAGTGTTCAAAAAACCTTTTGGATATACTGGAGATTTATCATGCATTTCACCAGTGGCGACGTACACAGTGTACCAATCCATCTCTTGGATCATTTTGCACTGCAGTACTTCTATATTTTAGTTACTATAGTAAAAGACAATATCCTTTGTGGTTTGTAGGTCTGCCTTTGTGTAAGTATACATTCCCACCTCTCTCCTTCTTCCTTCCTTCCTTCCTTCTTTCCGTCCTGCCTTCTTCAGTAGGTTGCCACTAGACAACCTGCTTCATACCTAGAGCTCAATAAAGGTGTGAATGCAGAACAAGAACATTGAGTCTGTTTCATATCCCTAAACCTAGATCTAAGCAAACCTAATTCACCTTTTCATCTATATACTCGGGAATGGCACGAGAAAGTGTCTTGTGTACCTCTCTTGAGAAACATGCGTTGTATTACACAAGGCAGCCCCAAGAGATTCTCGAGAACATTGAACGTGCAGTAAGTTCTTGCAGTAACATAATCAATGGTGACGTGATTTGAGTTTACCTTTCTCAAAGATATCACAAGCAATGACGCAAGAACATCTAGAGTTCCTCTCGAGATCCCATTGTCAGGGAGCTGTGAATGTATCAGGCTCATGTAATAACACACATCACTTTGTGAAGTGAAAAGTGAAGAAAGGGGATGTTTCAAAATGCGGCAAAACATTATCTCACCTTCCCTTTGTTCCATATCATGCAGATACTCTTTTACATCTCTTGGTTTCTGTTAACCATTTCCCAACTTTTTCCCAAATTATTTTAATGCTTACATATTTAACATGCTAGATACAGTGTCTGAACAATATTGTTTACTTATGGGTATAGTTGCAAGGTTCATATGTGGCTATGTCTTATGAAATCGATACAAGTTGAAGGTCTATGACCGGGTGCAATCTATGACTGGGTGCAATCTATAACCGGGTGCAATCTATGACCGGCATGAAAGAAAACAGCTTATTTTGGGTGTCATTTAGTACATAGAAATGGCGGGAAACAGACACAAATTCGAGATTTTCCTCCTAGCAGTCATAGACGTCACTTTATGAGTAATGTCCACTATAAACACCTGTGTTGTTGAAACGAAGGACAAATAACGCCAGCCATTCACTTTAATTTATGCAATGTATATCATAGAAGATTTAAAATAAATGTCCATGTGCATTTACCCTGAATACCCCGGCCATAGATTGTACCTGGTCATAGATTGCACCCAGTCATAGATTGCACCTGGTCATAGAATGCACCAGATCATAGATTTTCAACTTGTTTTGATCTGGTGAGACACAGCCATATGTTATTAGATGGATATCAAACTACTTTCAAATTGGCAGCTATAGCAGGCAAAATGATGGTTTGCTCTCACCTTATTCTAGAAAACGAGGTTCATGGACCAACTTCTTTTCTCTGACCTTTTAAAGTAAGATGGAGTTTGGTCCTGCTGGTTTCCCATCACCTTTTCTATTCCCCTGAGGGTTACAGCCCTTATTTTCTTCTTTATCTTTTCCTCAAATGCTGGCAATTTTCAAATCTCTTCTGTTAACCCTGCCAGGCAAAAAATAGTGTGACATTTTATTTCTTACTGCAATAGACTTAAGTAGGCCCCAATCCCCATCTGCCCATAGTAAGTAAGCCTAAACTATACAGGTCTATTGGTCTACACACTAATCTTGAATTTTCTGCCTTGGGCATCGGAGGAAAACAGATGATATAAACATATGAGCAGTATCTAGACAGTGGAATTCAATCTGATCAATTGAGGCAAGATTTACTCATTGTAAGGTGTTAAAATTGTAAAAGATTTCTTTAAAACGAAAACGAAAAAAACTGTATTCAGACACCCCCACTTATCAGAAATATTGATATATTTTCTCATTTTCTTTCTTTCCAATCACAGCTGACGGGAAGATGCTTCAGAAACTGTGCAAAGTCACCCACCAAGAGAGTCCAGGTCAAGGATCATCAGCCACGCAGACGCAGTACACGGGATGCTGTGGTGGACGCTGAAGATGGGGTCATCACCAACCAGGAGGCTCTACAGGTCAACAACAAGAGTGGGGCCACCACACGCCAGGTGGAGGCAACGCTCACCTCCACCAATGGTGTTCAGACCAACGTAGTGCCGGCGTCACAGCCACTGCTGTCCCGTGACAACAGTGGTGATGAGGCGTCAGAGAGTGTGGTGGCCAAGGAGCCATGTGACATACAGGTGACCTTCTCCAACAGCGCCGGGGACGAGGAGGAGCAGGAGGGGGAGGTGGCTAGCCACAGGCGGAGGTCTGAGAACCAAGCTACTGCTGCCATCACCACCACCGAGCTAGATGAGCTCTCCAACTCGGCGGCAGCGGCGCTGCTGCTAACAGAGAGCGAACAAGCACCCCCACCAGTTTGGGTGCCACCTGAATCAAAGACATATCACCAGACGGAGAGCAGCATGTGCAGTGACAGTGTGGGAGGGGTTAGTACAGCTGGAAACAATAACAATACAACTAGTGCTACTAATGACACTGACAGCAGCAACCAGGGGGGCCGACAGCAGGAGTTGAAAACAGATGCTACCATGTATGGCTTCCTATTCCGTACAATGAACACGCGCCTGACAACACTGGAGAATCACTTGGTAAACACTGAGCGTGGCATTCGCAGGGTGGTAGACGTGCTGACCCTGAGGGACATTACACTAGAACAACGGGCACTCGAGAAGGAATGGAAGTTCATAGCTTTCGCCCTAGACAGGATGTTCTTTGTGGTCTTCATTGTGGCCATTGGTGTGTCGCTGGGCACTCTGTTTCCAAGACCCTACCAGCTACAGTTCCTCCTGTAAATCCATTTTGTTCTCCCAGCCTTATTAAGGGGGTCATCTTTCAACAATAGGAGGGGGATGCATAATGTGGGGGTACCAAGGCAATTTGAATATATCGGGGGTAGGCCTACCAAAGATTTTTGGACTCCTTTTGTGGGTATCAAAAAGGTTTCACTACTTTTTTAACGAAAGGTCACTATACTTTTGATAGAGGTGGGTCAGAATATATTCAACCCTGCTGGTGGAGCAGGGGGGGGGGGGGGGGTTGGAAACTATCTTTCTCTAATGGGGGCGGAAAATCTTTGATGAGGTTGTGCAGAAATCCCCAACTGCCTGTTGTTAAAAGATGAGAGCTCCCTTACTGTGGCCACAGCAACCTGCACCACACCGCTACATGTTCATTATTGGATTATATATTGGAGTATAACATGGAGAAGAAATGTCTTTGCATTGTAATGTAATCAGTGGTAATATGCTAATCTATGATGACTGCATTCACTAAGAATGCTAGTTGCCTGTATGGCGGTATGAGACATTTCTTTTTAACTGCTGGTGTTACGCATTTAATGTCCCACATAATAGGGAGTTTGACAAAGTCTAGGCTTGTGGATGTAATAAATTGCCTAAGAGACACAGTCTAGCTAGCTGAGTTAGCTGGTCATGATGATGACTATGGATGTTCTGCAGGGAAAACATATGTATTGTAAGCTTTTCAAAATGGATCAGGGTTGTTGTTTTTAAAGGTTGAGAGGTTTTTTACAACTGTAGAGTAGAAGTGGTAGGATTCGAAAATATGTGAGTCCTTAGTCATATCAAAAATCATATTGAGTCTCATTGTTGAACACATCTGATGTTAATATAAAGATGATAATGATGAAACAGAAGTCAAAACAAAGCAACAATATCTAATAATGAGTATTAAAACCATTATTGATAATAAGAACCTGTAATTATATCAGTATATATGGGAGTCGTGCCAGGCCTTATATATATACATACATCTATGCTTACCGGTAACCTCTGATAATCACTGTATATACAGATAATGGTAAATTGCATGCTTTCCTATCCAATACACAATTCTGATGAATTAATGGCAATTGTTAGGGCTCTATTCTGATAATCAAATAATCAAATATTGAGAGAAATTAATTTACCATATAAACATAATTATGTTGTATCATAAATAACTAGGATAAGAAAAGGTAATAGTAATATAATGGTGTCTTGCTGAAAGTATACCATACCAGGTGAAACTGCTTTACTACTGACATGCAAATGGTATACTATGATGGCAATCATCAATTATCATAATATCCAATTATAACCAGCCCTGCTATTAATTTCTAATGACATTTATCTGCTTTGAGAGGCTTCATGCATGCTGTGTAGCCCTCCCAGTGCAACCCTGGAGGAGGTTGAGTTTGCTTGGCAGAGAGGGGTCCAACACCCACACCGTTAAGAACACTCTCTACTAATGTGTATGCCTTGGACGACTGTAACCTCGCTCCTACCCAAAGGAAACCTAATTTGCGCCATACTCTACCCATTCACCACCTACCTCAATGTCCACTAGTGCTACTTGTCCCTTTGCCATCATGAGCAGCTCACAGTTTTTATAAGAAACCTACAGCTTGCCCTCGTTAACCTATAAGTAGTGGCATCCATGTAGGTATATTGTTAGTCTAGTGCTGCCACCTTCTCCCCTTGCATAGATTTATGTATAGGCCTAACCATGAGGGGGAGGGGGGGAGGGGGTCATTGAAAAAAGCCATACATATATGCAGTGTATTCATGATAATGATGACCAGCACTCTGATTTTATCTGATTTCTATTATACACATAATTTTGTTTTGTAATCTGTTGCTACTATTAAATGTGCCAAATGTCAGGAACTATCATGTTGTAAACGTACAGTTAGAACAATGCAACATGAATGGGTCTTAACTAACACGAGTCAATAGCCAAGACTTAACATGTTTTATGAGCCATTGCAGACCGTATGTTATTCTTGGTTGGTGATACCTTTTCCCCCATGTTATATCTTTGCATTTAACCTTATTATATCATGGTATATGTTAGAAATTGTTTAATTTCAGTGCTGAAGATTCATTTTGCAGCAATAGTTCTGCCATTTTGCATTTGCATGAATTGATATTGCCATTACATAACTTAAACTGTTTCATAAGAATCTGTATGACAGATATAATAAATTTACGTGTTGTTAGTCTATTTAATTGGACAATTAAACACCACATTGTACATTTCCAGATGTACATGTATGTGCCTGAAAATACTCCATCTATAGTAGAGAAAGCCCCTTTCTCACTCCTTTTTCTTCCATTAACCTTTCCCCTTTTCAAATTAATTCCGTAGGGTATAAGTATAACTAAAATTGCTTCCTATTGCCTACTTCTATTGTTTGATATGTAGACATAAAAGGAGATATTTAATTGAGTATAAAATATGACAAATTATTATGTGGTATGGATGTGTATTGTAGGTTTTGCTCTTTACCATTTACTTCAATTTACATAATGATAATGACAATACCTGTCCTCCCTTTTTTCAGCAATACAATTTTGCATACTTGATATTTTGGTATACACAAAGTCACATATACATTTAAGAACTGAATATAATTCTAATAGAAAATAGAAGCTGAATAGTTAGATGTTCAATTTGCTATTTCATGCCGGGGTTTTAGGCTTCTCTAATACCACAAGAAGGCATTGTTTACAAGATTATGATGTACTTTGCAGAAAGGGAGGAAGAGGTAATTAAGCTTGCGTGACATGGGTCCTACTTAAGTTGTCTGTTTTAGTGCTATCCATTTAATATTTATATCTTAGCCATTCTCTGTTGATATAATGGCTTCCAGTGTATTTACCACCACTTGTCGGTATATAAAATACCACTGCTTTTCCTACAAATACCGTTGAACATAACTGAAGTCTATCCACACATCAATAATAATAGTGGCATAATCTGCTTGAATCTTTCTACATATTGTAAAATGCTTTCTGAAAGTGCTAATACATTATATATGTCTTTGCTCGCCATTTCATACTTGTGTCATGTTGGAAACATATCAGGTGATGCTCCTATTACATGATAGTGTACATTGCTTTGAGTCACACTGTTGTCGCCTATGTAGGGAGAGATATCATTAATAAGTGTATTTTCCGCACATTTGCCTAAACACCTCCAGGTGTAGATATGCAGTGACTGTTATTGTGAACTATATATTATCAATAAATTACTTGTTGAGTATGCCTGATACTAATGTATCATATATTCTTGGTATAATGACGGTATAAAATGAAATCTGAGTTCAATACGGCCATGTGGAACACAATGCTTACATTGTTCCTGTCTTATATATATACATATATTGATCTGTGTATCACATACTGTTCTGAATAAACAATGTGAATGGTTCCTTAAAAATAGTTTGATTTTATAATGTAGAGGGGCAGTTGCATGCCTGTGTAAAACCAAAAAGAATAAAGGTGTGTTTCGGGTTACCCAACCCTGCCTAGTAAAACAGGGCCGCCCCAAAAACTGCTATCCAAATTTGAATTTTAAAAAAAGGCGCTAGTTTGCGCTGCAGTTCACGAGTCAATTTTTGGGTTCTTTTGAAACTAAAGTAAACCTATAATTGTGGTCTTATCCCCGTTCACTGCTGATGATATCATTAAAAGACCTTGACTCTTTTAGATTATCAGCTAGGAATTATCTAAGCGCATTTGATATACAATTCCATACACTGTAAAAAAATTCCCTTGAATTCACGGAGAATCTCAGTTAAATTTGACAGTGCATCTCCGTTTTTTGGTTTACAGTGAATCACTGTATATCTCATATATTTTACAGTGAAATTCCGTAATCCATTGCAGTGAAACTCCGTTATTTCTTTTACAGTGAACCTCTGTTTTCTGGGTAGTTCTATCTTTTCATATCAGGTGGCAGCTTAGTTCCTCAGGAGAGTTTTCTGAAGGTTCTAGGTTCTAAAGCAGTATAAATATGCCAATACGTTAATAATTTTCAATACCTTAATTCACTATAAAGTAGATATCAGATGTAATTTAAATTTGGTGAAATATTCATAATCAATAAAAGATTCAATTGTGTGGGACACTAAGCAGTACTTGTAATACCATAGACACCCTTCTTGTGATAATATGAAAATTATATATTCTCAGCACGGTAGTTGGTGTTCTATAACAATTCTAGAGTAATGTTTGCTCATGAATTGTGATTATAAAGTGCTGTGTATGTGCTCCATAATAATTATGAAGTCCCAGCACAAGATATTTCATGGAACAAAAATGGATATGGTTGATAATTATAGTGAACTGTACACTGACATAAACACAGAATAAAACAGGGAAATTCCGTAAAAATTACGGTGACTTCTAAAAACGGAATTCCCCAAAAAAAACGTTGACTTCCAAAAACGGAATTCCCTAAAAAAACGTGGGTTTCCCGGCTCCTTTTGATGCCAGTGCTTCTCCGTTTTTTCTACGGAATATTTTTTACAGTGTAGGTAATCACCTCGAGGAACATTCTATCCCAGTGGGCACATGTACAGTAAGCAGTCGAGTGTTGAATCAACATTGGTGTATCAATTTCAGTGACAGTAGTAATCAATACATTAGACAAGAGGAAAAAGTATGACTATACATGCATCACAAAAAAACATCCCGTTGAAATTATGGAGAATCAGTGTAAGATTTGACTATGTATCACCGTAATTGTGATTTATGGTGAGATAGTGTAAAATTCATTACTTTTACATCGAACATCAGTAAACCAGTACAGTGATGGTAAAAACACCCGTTTTTGTGGGAATTAGGATAAATACATATTCTAGCTGCTGTCAGAGCTGCTTTGTAACAATCCCAGAGTACCTTTTGCTCATGGGTTGTACTTGCATATTGCTGGGAAGCATTCAATTATGTCTCTTATGGCCTAATATTTCACAGGTCTGGAATTAAGGTGAAATATTATCAATGAATCAAGAAACTGTGATAATTTTTTGTTAAATTCCACATAAGTGCAAACTTTAAAATGATGGAACCTGATTATTTTAGTACAGCAATATATTTCTGCACCCTCAGAATCACTTCTGATGTCACATTTGCTGCTGCTCTTTTAGAGATTTGGGTGGGCCAAGTGAGAGTGAGAAGGGCATGTGTAAGCATAGAGGAGAGAGCCATGGCAGGAATAGACATAGATTGAGGTGGAGAGATAGGCAGAGGGATACAGGTAAGAGAAGGGATAAGCATGGGGTATAGGTAGTGAGATAGATCAGCTGAATTATAAAGACAGGTATATGGTATAGGCAGGGGAAGGAGTGATGGGCTACAATAACTGCTACTTCATTATGTTAGAAATGCTCAGAAGAATGCTTTGCCAAAAATTGACCGAAAAAGGGTAAAAATACAGAAATTTCTTCGAAATTGCATAAAAAAACGTAGGGTCGGCCCTGTTTGGATAGGGTCGGTCAGGTTACCTGAAATAAACCTTCTTTTTTTTGGGCCTAAATGGAATTTGGGTAAAGTGAGCATCTTGATTCTTTGCACTCAAGTCATAGACCACATTAACCCCACGTCTTAACCCTCTCACCGCCAGCAGGCTGCTATAGCGGCCAGAGCACCTATTCTACTGTGCTGAATAAAAAGAATATTGCTCAAAATTGATAAAATACTTTCTTTCAAGTCCTAGGCGAAGCACTCCATGTTAAGTATCATATTAAAGCTTATCAGCATGTATTTGTTAATAAGATACCGATGGAGGTCGAGCAATGCTCGAATTAGACTACCTACAATATTCAAATTTATGTCAATAGAATGTGAAATTGCATAGGAAATAGCAGACGACTTTCTACTAATTATGAGCGTCTTGTGGAGTGAGCCTGGCGAAGATATTCTAATCCCCATGTAACCATTCGGTGTCAGATGCTTGAGGGACGGTGGACGATTGTTTGCATTAGGTGTTAGATGCTTTGACACCTCTGACAAACAATCCAGGTTCAACTAGGGTAGATGTGTCTGATATTACACCTACATTATGCTACTGATATCAATAGGTTGTACATTATCATTCCCATATTTGGGATGTGAAACAAGAATTGCTTTGTTGGCATGACAACGGAATGTAAGGATCCTCCATGGCTCAAAGTATAGCCAATCTTAGGCAAAGTTAAATAAATCTAACAGATGGAATGTTTCTGGTTGCTATGGTTACCAATTTTTTTTTCTTACAGGGGTTTAGCACGAGAAAGATTATTGCAACAGCTTTCAGGAAATGTAACATGAACCCTATGTTCGGGCATCAAATCCCACAGTTGCAGATTCATTTAGGGAGTGCTCATTTTTTAACAAGGGGGGGGGGTGTGGTGGGTTTCCGTGCGGAGCGTGGGAAATTGTTTTACACCCCCTATGAAGGGGTCAACATTTTTTACCCCCCCCCCCTTAGGGTCGAAAATTGGCTCGCGCGCGGGCCCTTTAAAGCACAGTAACGCGCGGGCTTTTTGGCTCAAAACAGGTTAAATTCTTTTGACCCCCCAAGAGGGGTCCAAATTTCCCCCCCCCCCGGTCAGGGGGTCCAAAAAATGTTGCCCCCCCCCCTCCCAAACCCACCAACCCCCCCCCCCCCTGTTGTTCACTCCCTTATGGTACACTAATCATGTTGCAAATATCTTACTTTGGTCAAATAGTATTGGTCACAAAAATGGGGGTGGATGGCTAAATTCGACACGGCGACATGGCCATTTCTTAAAATCGACATGCGACATGGAGCTTAGTGACATGAGGAAAAAAATAAGTGACATGACATAGGGTATTTCTTAAAATCGACATGGGACAGAACAGGTTCTTAAAGGCGACGTGGGACATGGTGATTTAGGTGACAGGTGACATGGCCATTTCTTAAAATCGACATGCGACATGGGGACCCCCCCATCTATACCCCCACAAAAGTCAGATCTTCACTGCATATTTTCGTACTGCATACCACCAGGTGGTAGCACATGGTAATTGTACTCACTCACACTAGGTGGCAGGCCAATCTACATGGATCCCTCATCCCCCTTCCCCCATGTGCCAATAGTTAGGGAGTGGTCATTTTTTAACAACGGGGGGGGGGGGGGGAGGGACTATGGAAAAATTTTAAGGGCCCGTGCGTGCGCCGATTTTCGATCAATATGGTGAGGGGGGGGGGGTAAAAATTTCGGCCCGTGTCCGGGCTCCGCGTGAAAAATCACTAAGACCAACATAAATGATACATTACATTCATAAAATGATGAACAGTTCATAATCTGCCTGTAGGAGTAAGTATGGAAGATACATAATTTTGCCTCTTTAGTTACACATGGATCACTAAGATCGGCAGAGATTCTGGGACAATGAAAGGTTATTGAGATAATCAAGTTTCGTCTTGCGCGCTTTATACCGTATTTTAAGATCCATTTAAAAAATATTATGGCTAAGAGGAAAATAACACGTATGAAGTAGAACAAAGAACAGCAGTTATCTTGCCACCCATCACATTTATTATCACTTTACACATATACAACATTTGGCCCTATCGCTTTGGAGCTTTCAAACTCCAGAGGTGTTTAGAGGGTCAAAGGATTACAACCATGCCAAGGTTAAGGTCATTTCCAAGGAAATTTCAGCTTTAAAAAAACTCAGAATGTACAGAATGTCAATGTTTAACCGTTTGAATAGCATGGAATGTAATCAAGCTTCCAAAACCTTAGATATTGCATGTGACCTCAAATTGGTGCTTCATTGATTGTAGATGTCATTTGAAACTAACTTCGGCATCCTAGAAATGCACATTACCCTTTGACATTGTACATTTACATAGTGTGGTTGCTATCACTTGACCTCGATATCATGTTATAAACACCCATAATACATATAGCTGTGTACGTACTCTTGTAATATGTATAGATTGGTCTATGTGAACATTGCACATTATACTAGAGTGCTTGAATAACTCAAAACTGGTCACACATAATTATAATACATTTACCAGACAGCTACCCTCAGTCGACTTTCATTTCTCTATATACAGTTTGAGAGAGATTTTCTCAACACATTCAGATGATACTCTAACATGGGTGACTTACATATATATATATATATACAGCATGTGCAGATTTTGAACTATACCATGTTATTGCACTAATTGAGGGTTAGGCTTGGTCTCTTCACCATAGAATTGTACAAGCAGATTAACTTCATGAATGGTCCACTCACATTATATTGGTATGTATCAGATGACTGGGTCAAGAATATGAATATGGTGTTCATATCTTATCCCCCCTGCTCATTTGAACAGCACACGTTGACACTTTTGGAAGGTAAATACACATTCAATATAGGTAAATATTGCACATAATTGAATCTGTAGCGTTATCAAAATGCTCCCATTTTACTTCAAGGATGTCATTTCCCAATTTCTGCTGAACTAATAAATGCGATTTCATTGCTATGTAAATAGTTAAATTGTCAAATGGTTGCCCCTCCCCCCAAATCAATGCATCTAACATACCATAAGCCATTGTATATATTATCAATATTACTTGGCCACAATTTGTTTCTCCAATGTGTCAACATTTAAATGTGAGACACAATATCTTGCCTTACCATGCACATAGCATTCATATTAATTTTCATTAAGCAGTATCCTAGCCGAAAAATGCATAAATTTATTAAATGCTATTGTGAAAGTATTAGAACAAACACCACAATTATTGCCATACTGGGTTAAGCCCAGAATCAGGTTAGAGGGGCAAGGGGATTCCCAATCCTGTGTGCTGTCTACCATTATTATATATCATTTAAGTTACATGTACATTTAGGAATAATAGATCCTACCTACTGACGCCCAAGACGGTAACTCAAGGGGTTGCAATATCTACCACATTAATATAGTACATTTTGAGACTACAAAAGTGTATTTATTTGTATTAAACTACACCGCCCTGATATATTACACCACACGACTAGCATTTTTACACACTCGGAAATCAAAAGAGACAGCACCTGCTAAGACTAGCCTTGGCATACGCAAATATACATTTCAGCTCACCCAACCGAGCTAACTCTAATACCACACGCTACGAGTGATTTAAATACAGGTCATTCGATAGAGACTACCTACCAAGAAACTACTAGACCCTCTGATCCCATGCTGGAACTTCACACTGGGTTGGTGATATTTATATACACATCTGCTATAATCAAGCAGTTATTTCTACCATTCATGGATGTCCTTTGTGACATTCTTTAACTCTTTCACGAAATGAAATGCTTAAGGTGAACCTATCATACATGAAATGAAATCCTCTATTTAGTATCCCTCTTTGCAGGAAAACAGGGACTAAAACTGGTAACATGCTCTAAAACTAAAAGGAATGGTGATACATTGTAATTAGATGGTGATACATTACATTGTGATTAAACCACTTTGTAAAACATAAGTAGATACATCCTTTATAGAATGTGTTCCTTTTAAACATACCTTTGGAATAGACTTCTTCTTCAAAACAGAGCAAAAGAAACTTATGGAATTGGAGATATGTGAGTTCATCTAGTAGCCAAAGCCTATAATACGTTCAGCTGATATAGGAATGTAATAAGGCCTCACACCTGGAATGGTAGCAGGTTGCTTAGTTCACCCTGAAGTTGTTATATTCTCCTATGATCATGTGACTGAAAACCCTACTGATGTCCTAAAGTACATGGGAAAACAAACCTTCATTTTCCCATACTGAGGTTTGCTAAGGGCCAGTGATTGTTAATTGCAAGTATATTTGTATTGGTGCATATTTAGATATGCAATTTCTGAACTTTCAAAACACTTAAACAATAACTGTATACCGGGTAGCTCAGCTAATACTGATCTAAGGAAAAGAAATATCACATAGAGGTGATTCCAATGTGATAAATCTCCAAGAACTTTTATATCTGTCTGTTTGTCACTTCCTCACAACATAAAGGATTATAATTGAGTATATTACGATGGAAACAGGCAACCTATCACATAAAGTATGGATGGGACTATCCCATTTCAGGGATTGGATGAAAAGACAATAAGTTAGTTATTAGAAGTGGTCATGGGTTCTTTGTTTTTCTGGTAATATATATATACGGTAATGGTTTTATGTAACAGTATTTTTCAGGCTTGCATTTCTTTCGTCAATTATAAGCTGTGTCCTGAAAATTAACTCACCATATTTGACAATAACATTTTATTTGTTAGTTCTGTAGGTAGTGCACAACTTCTTCTGTTTGGTGAGATATTTTCATGTCTAGCCACCAACTCAATATCTATTTGGTATAACAAAGGAGTTGAATATACTAATACTTTGTATATAGTAATTTAATGAAGCTTTATATATACACACCTATATTCCTCACATTCATCATGTCAACAAATATATATGAACATGTGAGAGGCCAACAGAAGTATAGGATAAGGGCTAGAACCTCAAGCCTACATCTGAACAAATCAAACACCTACAACGTGTTGGTACAATAAATTAAGGGGAAAGACAATGGAATGATTTTCAAGGAGGGGAGGGGAGAGCTTCAATGTGGCTGTATAAAGACCCTGATGAAAATACATATACAAACACAAGTTCAAGACCCAGCTTTAGAACATGGAGCATCATGGTAACAATGGTTATCTCCTAAAATCATCATTATGATACATCTTGATGGGATGAATTGTTACATCAAATATCTCTGTTAAAAACGGCTGCCACATACTAAACATTAATGTCATCTTTGGCCTTTTCGACTTGACACACAGAAACAAACAAAGAGTACCAGGTTGGCATACTTTGGGATTCACACCGTTGGCGTTATCACGTAAAAACAAAATACTCTGAACACATTGATCAGTAGATTAATTAAATATTCTGAATATCTTTCTGGTGTGTCCTCTTCATTTAAATCTTTACCCCTAACAGATTTTATACGGCAGACAGGGCAGGCAAGGAGGATGGACATCAAGGGCATCTCACTCACTCTCCTCCTTCTTCTATACTCTCTGATGTAGCTGGTGCAGTTGGAAAACTCTGCTTGGTGAGTGGTTGATGTGGTCCCGTGAACACCTTATCTCATAGGAGGCATACCTGATGGGGCCATTTGTCCTTCACCATCGTTATCAATAAGCGTTACCTTGACGTCCTCTCCCTGACCGATGATACTACGCGATGACGGGGCCGCTCGGTCCATCATTTCCTCACGGTCCGCTCTGAGGAAAGAAATTCTTTACACTGAAGTATTTCTATAAACATTTTAAGACTACATTTAAATCTATAAAAAGAAGTATCGGGTTATTGGAAGTAAGCTGCTTTAGTCACATCTTATAAACTAGAGTCTTGACAAGCCCTGTACCTATACTCTTAAAATTATATAAAAGAAAAGCAAGCATACCCTTAATGCTTCATGCTTGCTGAATACCCTGACTTTTGTTGCAGGAGTCATGTTACAATACATATACATGTATAACTTACTAGACCATCAGTCCATCTGGGTTCATCCAAAGTCATTGCTAACTTGATAAATTTTTTTCTATGACAAATTTGAATTCATGTACAGGTATTTTTGTTTACTGTAGATGTGAAACCTGTGTGCAATAGTATATGGTGGGTACATGTTACGATGCCGTGTTGAGATACTTAGTGAGAGGGGATCAAACTACGACAACTGTCACCGGTGTGATACTATGTGGTAAGCTATGGACGGTCATACACACATGGATGGACTGAGTACACCCAACACCACTTGTTAGCTGGACCCTATTTCAGAAATGTCGAAATAAGGACATTTTTTTAAATACATACGGAAGGTAACGCTTTCCAGAAATTGGATATCAGTATTTCCTGTACGTAAAAATCATGGAAAAATTGTGAATGTGCTGTAAAAGAGGTCTCTTCCTATTTCCACCAAGAGCGTCAACACTGGGCAATATAGTATCGGATTAAAATACATGCTAAGGCAGCGGTCATTAAAGGACGTAAGGCCATTTAATTCGGATAACTTGGATTATGGATCCAATGCCGAGATTTTTATTATTTTGCAAAAAAAAAAAAAGTATGTTGACCAGCAAAAACTGGAATGAGGCCTTTCAGATTGGGAATATTTCTCAATATACCTTCATTTGATTACCCAAAAATGTGGTTTTCGATGGATTTTTTTTCTCTTTCCCCTCCGCCCGCTGAGAATTTTTGGTACTCAGGGGGCTATATAAGACAGTTTTTCTTCTTTTTTGTCCGCCCAAAATGTTAACTGTAACAACCCGTAATCCAAGTTATCAAAAAAAGGTGGCCTAACATAAAGATATTAGCACGTTGGCTTTAAAGTTTTTCGCTGAAACGGACTAATAATTACAACAAACCCCAACCTTTGTTGTTTGAATAGTCACCGCTCCTTTACTCTATTCGCAGAGAATCAAATATTTCGTAATGGGAATACTGTAGAACCCCTACCGGGGGAAAATCAGACAGTAGAAACACTTTCACATGGACACCTAAGATTTCCACAGTTCATTAGCTTCACTTTCCACGGTCTTATTTCAACTCTTCCTTACACATTTACTACTCCCTGGTTAGGAAAAGGCAGACAATCCCATGGTGCTGGTCAACGTTTTACAGGAAATCAACTAAATGTATTATAGAAATTCTAACAAAATTGGCAGGAATTGCTACAAAAGTAGGAAAGGTGGAATTTTTGCTGACTTGAGTCTAGAATATAATTGATAAACTCCCAGGTAGATTTCATCAGTATACCAGAAAGAGTGTTCCACCTTATATTAGGGATGGCACTGAGACAAGATTTCAGTAGATATGTTGGCATAAGGAAATATATAAACTTCTCATATCATGAGAAGTACATTTAAATGTGACAAACGTCATTGTAATATTCGCAGAATTTGTGTTTAGTTTTCTCATTAATGAAACACTTAATCTAGATGAAAATCATACTTGTCTCCCTAAACGCATGTATTTTACACCGCACAGATTGATGCCACATATATGACGCTCCTGTGGAAAATCTACACAAATGCTTACAACTAGTGAAACTCTTAATCCTGTATTCTACAATAACTATTACTATTTACCACATGGTAACTTGTCATTTTCTAAGGAGGTAAAAGGTAGGTGCTCAAGGGTGTCCCGAGTTACTCATTCTTATTAAAACACACTGTTTATTTTCAATAACTGTCACAGGTAAGGGCTCTCTGATTCAGTCAATATCAACTATAATCAGTTAGAAACATATATACAGTCCATTTCAACATAAACTACAAATCTATAGAGAAAGAAAAAAGTGTCAGAGGGAGGAGGGATCATGTAAATTTGGTACATGTACATAACCATGTGTCCAAATTAGGCATATGTAACAGATGATGAGTGAACTAAAGAGAGGAGTGACACAGGGGTGAAATTATGGTGGGTTAAAAAATTAAGGAAATCATAACAAACCGAAATGGAGCATACATTGTAGTTTGTTTGACTCTCATGGCTCAGCGACCAGGTCCCGCTGGTCTCCGACAGGGTCCGCCCTCGCTTTCATCTCTCCTTGGTCAGCCCTAGAAATTCCCCAAAGTTAAACCCAAAAATGATGTACTCAAGACAACGGAAGTGCTAACAATTTCATACCTAAAGGAATAATGATTAGACATTCAAACATTTTCCCCTTTTTTCTTTTCTTTGTTTGTGTTTCCACCAACAGACATACTCACTTCCATACAGGGAAGTTGATGGGTATTTTACTTTGACAATGCTGTATATGATTTCTGAACGTACCTGGATATACCTAGAACAGTATATACCTTTATCTGAATAGAAATGGTTGCATGACCTTATTCGATTTAAGTTTGTTTTGGTGATTTTTTTTTTTGAAACATAGAATGCCATCCTTGGGTAAAGCAAAATAAATAAACCTCTTCCAAAAGGTTTGCGCGAATTAAAGCATCAAAGCAGCTGCAAAACTAAGTAAGAACTTGTTCTTTTTAGACTTAATTGAAAAACAGAACTGTAATATTGCAGAAATGGGACATCCCAAATGCTACTATAACTGTAACCAAAGTAGTGAGTGGTATGAAAACGTCACAAGCATGCATGACCAATATAGATAAATGCATGCTATGTGAATTCAAAGGACAAGGAAAGGAACATGTTCTTTCATATATATGAAAACTCAATTCAAACTTCTAATATAAATTCAGTCGTGTAGAAAACAATGTGTGTCAGCTGTCCTTTCTCAAATATCTAAAACACCATTGTATTTATATTTCTGTAACATAGGACTAACAATTATCATATTATGAGACAATGTTCTTTTTGTGTGTGCGTAAAAGATGTACCTGTACTCTTTTGTATCAATAGTACCTGTGTAAAAGGCGATTGTACCTCAAATCAAACACTAGACAGCATTTCTGTAGGTCTAACTATGCAAAAGCTGTTGCAAAATGAAGCTATAATTTGAGACATTCCCTGTGAAAGGCATTTACTGCATACACTGTAAAATATAGCTATGTATATAAGATAGGAAACTGGTAACTGCTACCAAAAACTGTCACTTACTTTTTCCCTAGAGCCATCAGTCCATATATGACAGCGCCCGCAAACACTAAACCACAGCCAAATAGTGATCCAAGACCGAAGCACATAGCCAACGGAGCAATGGCTAACCTAAAAGTCAGGAGAAGAGACATGGATCAGGTAAATCATTCATTAAATCATCAGTGTGATCATCTTTAATTGGTTGAAAATTACTATCTTTTACCATATTTTTCTTTTTTTATTTCTTTTTCTTTTTGAATAAGATGATTTTTACTTACAGTCCATAAAATATGGCTTTTTGTAGGAATGTCCGTCGTTCAGCAAAGTCTGCGATGGGTCGCGTGATGTCGATGAATTGGCAGCAGCAGGGGGACTCACACATTATAACTATCACCCCCACCAGCCTGTAAACACGAGCAAATTATCTACATTACACATGGAAACCAAGACCTATTTCATTGTTGCTTTTTCATTATATTTTCTGAATTAGGTTTGTCCCATTCAACTCATTTCCCTGACAAAGGTCTGAGAAGATCGAAACTACCGTAGTTGAATTTTTTACTCAGACGTTTGGTCATATCACACATAATCTGACAACAAAACAGTCTCTGGATTCTACAGGATATTTTCTCCCTATACGATATGGCGCCTATGATTTACTGTAAACATAGATATTTTCGCTGGTATAAATTTTCACGGATTTGCTAAAAAGTACAATTTTACTCAGATTTAAATTCACGGATTTTGAAATATGGTAATTGTACAATACATTGGATTAATATTATTTATGCTATATATATTTTCGGGGATTTTTAAATCAGCGAAATCCACGAAAATATGTACAACGTGAAAATATATACGTTTACAGTAACATGTAAACCCTCAAAATGCGGAAGCGAAAGCAAAGTTTTCATGAATGGTTCCATACTTACATTTGTATAATTCCAGCTCCAATACAAATAGGAGAGGCCGAGAATGCAGTCCAGATCCCAAGGAAGGCACATACTATAAACGAAATGTGAAGAGCATCGGTTAGAATAAACCTAACAACCATCTCAAAAATATACATATGGTACATTTTACTTCCATACAGCTACAGGATGTGTTTTCACACAAAGGTGAAAGAGTGTATTATATGACATACATGAAGAGACTCCATGTTTTTTTCTAGGTTTTTTTTTTATTAAAAATTTATATTATCCTGGACAAAATCTTCATTCCCAGGCATATAGCCTGGGCCCGATCTCCCTTCAAGAATCCAGTTGAGCCCTGTGTGGGGAGGCTCTCATTTACTTCTCAATTTCTTGCAAATGTTTCTTGTATACACACATCTAGCTTATCTAGCTGCCAGTATTTATTCGAACAAAAAGTCTAGTCAACAAAGGCTTAAGGTGCCCACACCACAGTACGTACAGACAAACAGGTAGCCTACCATAGTCCACTGGCGGTATTTATCAAACACCCTGACTGACTGGGGGATGGTTCACATGATACCTCTTGTAGTATGTATGACCCGATCTATTTCTAATTGCCATTTACAATAGCCAAATATATAACCTCGATCTGTTTGAAGTTGACATTTTACTAAAAAAAAAAAAAAAAAAGTCTTAAGCTTTAGGGGGACTTCAACATAGAGCTACTCCCTTACATTACTAAATACAAGACTCACATATATTGTAAAACCTCGCATATATAGGCCGCGGCTAGTACACAAGTCAGATCGCCAGTGCGGCCTATAGGATTGGTCCAAAGTTAAAGTGCGGCTGATACGTGAGCTTATACACCTAAATTCTCACCCATTACCACCCATGAGGGCACCAGTCTGTCGTGGTTATTTTCACATCCACTCAATTACTCGTGGGTTATCTATTACTTATACGGTAGATGATGGGTTAACTACCTCATAATTCAGACACTGGGCTGGCATTATTGTGACTACTGAAGTGTTTACCCCCATTGACATATCATGCCCACTGCTATGTATGTCAGCCATAGTACATGTACACTTGTATGGCACTAATAATATTATGAACTTTGGCCTATATCATATGTGGTCTTTGCTGGTACTGTACATATATAAAGGTGCCTCTACATGAGTAAAAACCATCTCATGGCGACACAGTTTTTCTTTTAAATTGACACAGGCGACACATGTTTTTAAAAGGATTCAAGGGACATACCATTTTCACAACTTCATAGTATATTCCTATATGCATAAAAAGTGACACAGTGACACGCTGTCTCTAATAAAAGTGACATAAGTGACAAGCTCAAACATCTGACTACCCATTTAGGGGCACATGTACTCGTCTTGAAGATCATGTAGTGCTAATAGTTTCCCCATGGTAAATGGGCCTCATGGTATACCGATATTATGGGATTGTCGTACAGGCATGTACCCTGTAACATAGGGCAGGGAGCATATAAAGAAGGGAGGGGACTCGCCCCATACTGTGTAGTCTAGGCTCATTGACTCGGGTATGGGACGACATGGGGCGCCACCTGTGGCAAAAAACGGCACTAGCCTCTAGCAGGGATAGCACACCAGGGCTCGTTTCCTGTCACCACAGTAAGCATAACAGTTCTATTTGCTATTCTCGGACACTTTCCCTTTGTCAATTTTAACCATACTCTACAATCTTATGTTAAAATTACCAAGGGTTCCGAATATGTCAGTTATATTACTGTAGACCTAGCGGTTGAGGAAATAGGGTACCATATTTGAAGGCCATTTTGTCATTTTATTATTGAAAAAGGATCAGAATTTCTCAACTTGACCCTATCAAATGGTACCATATCAATTTCTAAATACATATATTCTATTCCCAATTAGAATATGTCATTAGATCTATGACATCTTGAGAATTGAAGAAATGGGAGCTTTTCTAGTTCGATAGGAATTTAACAGAGTAGCCATAGGGCATTGGCCCCCCGACCCCGCTAGTAGCAATCACATTGTGAGTTTTTAGGCATACTTTTACTAGTCTCATCATGAAACTGTTTATAGTCCTAAAAAGCACTAGGCCAGGCGAATATGACTAAATACATGCCAAGATTAATTATTTAAGTCTTGATTTTTTTCTGAGGGCATGGAAATAGCCCATTTTGACATTTAATTGATAAAAAGAGGATCAGAATTTCTCAACTTGACCCCATCGAATGGTACCAAATCAATTTCTGACTCTTCTATTTTCAATTAATCCATGTCATACTCGTCATAGGGATTTAGAATATGTTATTAGATCTGTGATATCTTGAGAATTGAGTAAATGGGAGCGTTTTTAATCTAATTGAAATTTAACAGAGTAGCGATAGGGCGTCGGCCACCGACCCCGCAAGTAGCAATCACAGTGGGAGTTTTTGGGCATACTTCTACTAGTCTCATTATAATACCGTTTTTATTGATGGAAAGCTCTAGGCCAGGTGAGAATGACTAAATACATGCCAAGATTGATTGTTTAAGTCTTCAATTTTTTTAGAGGGCATGAAAATAGACTATTTTATCTTATTTTTATAAAAATAGTTATTCGAAACTCTCATAAAAAAGACCAAATCAACTTCTGACCTTGCTAGTCCCTATCAGCCCTTTGCACAGTAGTTATAGGCTTTCAGAATCTGTCTTTAGATCTTTGATATCTTGAGAATTGAGGGAATGGGAGCGTTTTTAGTTTGGTAGGAATTTAGCAGAGTAGCAATAGGGCATCGGCCACCGACCCCACAGGTGGCAATCACATTCAGACTTTTTGGGCATACTTCCATTAGTCTCATCATATTACCGTTTTTATCGATAGAAAGCACTAGTCTAGGCGAGGGTGACTAAATATATGCCAAAATCCATAGTTTAAGTCTTCAATATTTTCAGAGGGCATGAAAATAGACTATTTTATTTTATTTTTATAAAAATAGTTATTTGAAACTCTCATAAAAAAGACCAAATCAACTTCTGACCTTGCTAGTCCCTATCAGCCCTTTGCATACTAGTTATGGGCTTTCAGAATCTGTCTTTAGATCTTTGATATCTTGAGAATTGAGGGAATGGGAGCGTTTTTAGTTTGGTAGGAATTTAGCAGAGTAGCAATAGGGCATCGGCCACCGACCCAACAGGTGGCAATCACATTCAGACTTTTTGGGCATATTTCTACTAGTCTCATCATATTACCGTTTTTATTGATAGAAAGCACTAGGCTAGGCGAGGGTGACTAAATATATGCCAAAATTCATAGTTAAAGTCTTCAATTTTTTCAGAGGGCATGAAAATAGACTATTTTATTTTATTTTTATAAAAATAGTTATTCGAAACTCATAAAAAAGACCAAATCAACTTCTGACCTTGCTAGTCCCTATCAGCCCTTTGCAAACTAGTTATAGGCTTTCAGAATCTGTCTTTAGATCTTTGATATCTTGAGAATTGAGGGAATGGGAGCGTTTTTAGTCCAATTAAAATTTAACAGAGTAGCGATAGGGCGTCGGCCACCGACCCCGCAAGTAGCAATCACAGTGGGAGTTTTTGGGCATACTTCTACTAGTCTCATTATAATACCGTTTTTATTGATGGAAAGCTCTAGGCCAGGTGAGAATGACTAAATACATGCCAAGATTGATTGTTCAAGTCTTCAATTTTTTTAGTGGGCATGAAAATAGACTATTTTATCTTATTTTTATAAAAATAGTTATTCGAAACTCTCATAAAAAAGACCAAATCAACTTCTTACCTTGCTAGTCCCTATCAGCCCTTTGCACAGTAGTTATAGGCTTTCAGAATCTGTCTTTAGATCTTTGATATCTTGAGAATTGAGGGAATGGGAGCGTTTTTAGTTTGGTAGGAATTTAGCAGAGTAGCAATAGGGCATCGGCCACCGACCCCACAGGTGGCAATCACATTCAGACTTTTTGGGCATACTTCCATTAGTCTCATCATATTACCGTTTTTATCGATAGAAAGCACTAGGCTAGGCGAGGGTGACTAAATATATGCCAAAATTCATAGTTTAAGTCTTCAATATTTTCAGAGGGCATGAAAATAGACTATTTTATTTTATTTTTATAAAAATAGTTATTCGAAACTCTCATGAAAAAAGACCAAATCAACTTCTGACCTTGCTAGTCCCTATCAGCCCTTTGTATACTAGTTATAGGCTTTCAGAATCTGTCTTTAGATCTTTGATATCTTAAGAATTGAGGGAATGGGAGCGTTTTTAGTCCAATTAAAATTTAACAGAGTAGCGATAGGGCGTCGGCCACCGACCCCGCAAGTAGCAATCACAGTGGGAGTTTTTGGGCATACTTTTACTCTTCTCATCATGATGCCGTTTTTACTGATGGAAAGCACTAGGCCAGGTGAGAATGACTAAATACATGCCAAGATTGATTGTTCAAGTCTTCAATTTTTTTCAGAGGGCATGAAAATAGACTATTTTTTCTTTTTTTAAATTAAAATAGTTATCGGAAACTCTCATAAAAAAGACCAAATCAACTTCTGACCTTTCTAGTCCCTATCAACCCTTTGCATACTAGTTATGGGCTTTCAGAATCTGTCTTTAGATCTTTGATATCTTGAGAATTGAGGGAATGGGAGCGTTTTTAGTTTGGTAGGAATTTAGCAGAGTAGCAATAGGGCATCGGCCACCGACCCCACAGGTGGCAATCACATTCTGACTTTTTGGGCATCCTTCTACTAGTCTCATTATATTACCGTTTTTATTGATGGAAAACACTAGGCTAGGCGAGGGTGACTAAATATATGCCAAAATTCATAGTTAAAGTCTTCAATTTTTTCAGAGGGCATGAAAATAGACTGTTTTTCTTTTTTTTAAATAAAAATATTATCGGAAACTCTCATAAAAAAGACCAAATCAACTTCTGACCTTGCTAGTCCCTATCAGCCCTTTGCATACTAGTTATAGGCTTTCAGAATCTGTCTTTAGATCTTTGATATCTTGAGAATTGAGGGAATGGGAGTGTTTTTAATTTAGTAGAAATTTAGCAGAGGGTAGAAAGTTCCGTTTTTTTCCACCAGAGGGCTCTCTTTGTGTCTAATTTCCCCACACCTCAAGAGAGGGCGCCACCAGTGGGGCGAGTCAATGCAAGACCCTAACGCGCGGATTAGCCGACCCCATTACGTAATCGTCCATAATATTTCGCTGGTTAGGCATGTCCTGTTAGGCGGAAGTACCAGCGACCGGGTAACATGTAGTTCTCAGGTGTGACACTAGGGGACGCGTCTGTCGGCACTAATTCGGCGCGTTGACACTAGGGCAAAGACCAAGGAGGATAAGTGTATATCCTGAGTAACCCCCCGGAATAGTAGGCCTATAGGCCTACCCGGAATTGACAATTTTTATGTAGGCCTAGGCCTTGTAGTGGGGGAGGGGCGAAAATGTTTTATAGTATAGGCCTATAGAGAATATTGTAATATATACCTATAGTAGGCCTATAGGCCTACCAAATATTGACAATTTTTGTGTAGGCCTAGGCCTAGTAGTGGGGGAGGGGCGAAAATGTTTTATAGTATAGGCCTATAGAGAATATTATAATATATACCTATAGTAGGCCTATAGGCCTACCAAGTATTGACAATTTTTGTGTAGGCCTAGGCCTAGTAGTGGGGGAGGGGCGAAAATGTTTTATAGTATAGGCCTATAGAGAATATTATAATATATACCTATAGTAGGCCTATAGGCCTAACAAGTATTGACAATCTTTATATAGGCCTAGGCCTAGTAGTAGGGGAGGGGCAAAAATGTTTCTATAGTAGGCCTATAGGCCTATAGAGAATATTATAATATAAACCTATAGTAGGCCTATAGGCCTACCCGGAATTGACAATTTTTATGTAGGCCTAGGCCTAGTAGTGGGGGAGGGGCGAAAATGTTTTATAGTATAGGCCTATAGAGAATATTATAATATATACCTATAGTAGGCCTATAGGCCTAACAAGTATTGACAATCTTTATATAGGCCTAGGCCTAGTAGTAGGGGAGGGGCGAAAATGTTTCTATAGTATAGGCCTATAGAGAATATTATAATATATACCTATAGTAGGCCTATAGGCCTAACAAGTATTGACAATCTTTATATAGGCCTAGGCCTAGTAGTAGGGGAGGGGCGAAAATGTTTCTATAGTAGGCCTATAGTATAGGCCTATAGAGAATATTATAATATATACCTATAGTAGGCCTATAGGCCTAACAAGTATTGACAATCTTTATATAGGCCTAGGCCTAGTAGTAGGGGAGGGGCGAAAATGTTTCTAGAGTAGGCCTATAGCCCTATAGAGAATATTATAATATAAACCTATAGTAGGCCTATAGGCCTACCCGGAATTGACAATTTTTATGTAGGCCTAGGCCTAGTAGTGGGGGAGGGGCGAAAATGTTTTATAGTATAGGCCTATAGAGAATATTGTAATATATACCTATAGTAGGCCTATAGGCCTACCAAGTATTGACAATCTTTATATAGGCCTAGAGAATATTATAATATATACCTATAGTAGGCCTATAGGCCTAACAAGTATTGACAATTTTTGTGTAGGCCTAGGTCTAGTAGTGGGGGAGGGGCGAAAATGTTTTATAGTATAGGCCTATAGAGAATATTATAATATATACCTATAGTAGGCCTATAGGCCTAACAAGTATTGACAATCTTTATATAGGCCTAGGCCTAGTAGTAGGGGAGGGGCGAAAATGTTTCTAGAGTAGGCCTATAGGCCTATAGAGAATATTATAATATAAACCTATAGTAGGCCTATAGGCCTACCCGGAATTGACAATTTTTATGTAGGCCTAGGCCTAGTAGTGGGGGAGGGGCGAAAATGTTTTATAGTATAGGCCTATAGAGAATATTATAATATATACCTATAGTAGGCCTATAGGCCTAACAAGTATTGACAATCTTTATATAGGCCTAGGCCTAGTAGTAGGGGAGGGGCGAAAATGTTTCTATAGTATAGGCCTATAGAGAATATTATAATATATACCTATAGTAGGCCTATAGGCCTAACAAGTATTGACAATCTTTATATAGGCCTAGGCCTAGTAGTAGGGGAGGGGCGAAAATGTTTCTATAGTAGGCCTATAGTATAGGCCTATAGAGAATATTATAATATATACCTATAGTAGGCCTATAGGCCTAACAAGTATTGACAATCTTTATATAGGCCTAGGCCTAGTAGTAGGGGAGGGGCGAAAATGTTTCTAGAGTAGGCCTATAGCCCTATAGAGAATATTATAATATAAACCTATAGTAGGCCTATAGGCCTACCCGGAATTGACAATTTTTATGTAGGCCTAGGCCTAGTAGTGGGGGAGGGGCGAAAATGTTTTATAGTATAGGCCTATAGAGAATATTGTAATATATACCTATAGTAGGCCTATAGGCCTACCAAGTATTGACAATTTTTGTGTAGGCCTAGGCCTAGTAGTGGGGGAGGGGCGAAAATGTTTTATAGTATAGGCCTATAGAGAATATTATAATATATACCTATAGTAGGCCTATAGGCCTAACAAGTATTGACAATCTTTATATAGGCCTAGGCCTAGTAGTAGGGGAGGGGCAAAAATGTTTCTATAGTAGGCCTATAGGCCTATAGAGAATATTATAATATAAACCTATAGTAGGCCTATAGGCCTACCCGGAATTGACAATTTTTATGTAGGCCTAGGCCTAGTAGTGGGGGAGGGGCGAAAATGTTTTATAGTATAGGCCTATAGAGAATATTGTAATATATACCTATAGTAGGCCTATAGGCCTACCAAGTATTGACAATCTTTATATAGGCCTAGAGAATATTATAATATATACCTATAGTAGGCCTATAGGCCTAACAAGTATTGACAATTTTTGTGTAGGCCTAGGTCTAGTAGTGGGGGAGGGGCGAAAATGTTTTATAGTATAGGCCTATAGAGAATATTATAATATATACCTATAGTAGGCCTATAGGCCTAACAAGTATTGACAATCTTTATATAGGCCTAGGCCTAGTAGTAGGGGAGGGGCGAAAATGTTTCTAGAGTAGGCCTATAGGCCTATAGAGAATATTATAATATAAACCTATAGTAGGCCTATAGGCCTACCCGGAATTGACAATTTTTATGTAGGCCTAGGCCTAGTAGTGGGGGAGGGGCGAAAATGTTTTATAGTATAGGCCTATAGAGAATATTGTAATATATACCTATAGTAGGCCTATAGGCCTACCAAGTATTGACAATTTTTGTGTAGGCCTAGGCCTAGTAGTGGGGGAGGGGCGAAAATGTTTTATAGTATAGGCCTATAGAGAATATTATAATATATACTTATAGTAGGCCTATAGGCCTAACAAGTATTGACAATTTTTGTGTAGGCCTAGGCCTAGTAGTGGGGGAGGGGCGAAAATGTTTTATAGTATAGGCCTATAGAGAATATTATAATATATACCTATAGTAGGCCTATAGGCCTAACAAGTATTGACAATCTTTATATAGGCCTAGGCCTAGTAGTAGGGGAGGGGCAAAAATGTTTCTATAGTAGGCCTATAGGCCTATAGAGAATATTATAATATAAACCTATAGTAGGCCTATAGGCCTACCCGGAATTGACAATTTTTATGTAGGCCTAGGCCTAGTAGTGGGGGAGGGGCGAAAATGTTTCATAGTATAGGCCTATAGAGAATATTATAATATATACCTATAGTAGGCCTATAGGCCTAACAAGTATTGACAATCTTTATATAGGCCTAGAGAATATTATAATATATACCTATAGTAGGCCTATAGGCCTAACAAGTATTGACAATTTTTGTGTAGGCCTAGGTCTAGTAGTGGGGGAGGGGCGAAAATGTTTTATAGTATAGGCCTATAGAGAATATTATAATATATACCTATAGTAGGCCTATAGGCCTAACAAGTATTGACAATCTTTATATAGGCCTAGGCCTAGTAGTAGGGGAGGGGCGAAAATGTTTCTAGAGTAGGCCTATAGGCCTATAGAGAATATTATAATATAAACCTATAGTAGGCCTATAGGCCTACCCGGAATTGACAATTTTTATGTAGGCCTAGGCCTAGTAGTGGGGGAGGGGCGAAAATGTTTTATAGTATAGGCCTATAGAGAATATTATAATATATACCTATAGTAGGCCTATAGGCCTAACAAGTATTGACAATTTTTGTGTAGGCCTAGGCCTAGTAGTGGGGGAGGGGCGAAAATGTTTTATAGTATAGGCCTATAGAGAATATTATAATATATACCTATAGTAGGCCTATAGGCCTAACAAGTATTGACAATCTTTATATAGGCCTAGGCCTAGTAGTAGGGGAGGGGCGAAAATGTTTCTAGAGTAGGCCTATAGGCCTATAGAGAATATTATAATATAAACCTATAGTAGGCCTATAGGCCTACCCGGAATTGACAATTTTTATGTAGGCCTAGGCCTAGTAGTGGGGGAGGGGCGAAAATGTTTTATAGTATAGGCCTATAGAGAATATTGTAATATATACCTATAGTAGGCCTATAGGCCTACCAAGTATTGACAATTTTTGTGTAGGCCTAGGCCTAGTAGTGGGGGAGGGGCGAAAATGTTTTATAGTATAGGCCTATAGAGAATATTATAATATATACCTATAGTAGGCCTATAGGCCTAACAAGTATTGACAATTTTTGTGTAGGCCTAGGCCTAGTAGTGGGGGAGGGGCGAAAATGTTTTATAGTATAGGCCTATAGAGAATATTATAATATATACCTATAGTAGGCCTATAGGCCTAACAGACCCTTCGTGACCCTTATGAAGGGTCACTCATGGGCATATGGCTTCTGTATGCCCACTCGTTATGTTTTTGCTTAATATCACTGCACTGTCACTGTAGGTAACGTCACTGCACTGCAGGTGGTGTCAATGCACTTTGGATAATGCCACAGCACAGAAGGTGACATCACAGCACTGTAGGTGACGTTATAGCTGGCCTTGAATTTATAGAAAAGGTGTAGATATAAATTATGGACAGGAGGAAAAAAAAGTGGAAACATGGAGCATTTCGACAGGCACAGGCGGAGACATCAGTTCTATTATCAATATCTCGCAATAGATTGAGTCTGACAGATGCCATCTAAAGCTGCCCCCCCCCCCCCCCGACTGTAGGCCCATAGGCCCTTGGAACACAGATATTTGGGGTGGACTTTTAGAGAGTTTTTTTTCAAGCCAGTGCGTTATTAAATTTCGGGAAGGGGCAGAAAATTGTTGACCCCGGCCAATGGGGGGGGGGGGGGGGGGGGGGGGGGGGGAGGGGTGACTTTCTGACCTGGGGCCCTTAATTTTCGCGACTTTCCGACCTGAGGGGCGGGGGGGGGGGAGACCCCTCTGCACTCCCACATGGCCAAATTTAAACAATCAACGTTATCTGTAGAAGGGTAGTCTGTTTAGGCTACAAACACATCCAGCAAAAGGTCTGCCTGTGTAATGTACAGTTACTACAGAACAGAACAATTATAAGGAGTGCCCCCCCCCCCCCCCCACCTCGGAGCGGGAAAACGGCATACTGACACGGGCGAGATGGGAAAAGGCGCGCACGCGAGCGTGCGCGCCTACGGCGCGCACGGAACTACTTTAAGATGTATACGTGCGCGGGGGCGCACTGGTCCGCGGCTTAGCAGCTGCGCGAGTCAATGATGGGCCCTTGACACTCCTCCCTTCTTTGTATGCTCCCTGCATAGGGATATCATTGATATTCAATCTATTTCGATTTTGATTATCACTATTTAGGTCTCGATTTTTCGATTATATATCGACCCACAATTTCAGTTTTAAAGAGAGTATCTCTTGGGCTACCTGTAGGTCAAGGATTGTATTAATACAAGTATAATGCCTTTGTTGATGCGAGAATCGGAATTCCGGAAATGTCGGTTTGGGGGGTATCGATGACATCCCTTATGTAACAGGGTGCAAAAATTTGCTCGTTGGGTATACTGTGATGCCGTTATATGAATGACTCATCTAATATATCTAAAGTGGTTTATCATGTTATACATTCCTCATGCCTACCCTCATGCTTAGTCTAAATTGTCTAATAGCATAAAAACATGTATTTAGAGAGTAGAAAAGGATGTGAAGAATGAGTCATCTATTCTATTGTCTTTATGAAAGGGTTACCGTGTTCAACGTTTTAAGCGCCCAGGCGCCTCCCCCCCCCCCCCCGAATACGATATATACTATACTGTGCTCCCATTCTATCAAAAATGGACTAAGGCCAAAAATAATGAAACACATACAAAAGACACTCATCTGTTGCACCCATAGAAGGCCATAATAACCCTTGTCCTTGATCGACCTTTAATTGGCAGGTTTTTTTTTGTTTTTGTTTTATTTGATCCTCATCAGTACAGATGGTCTTCCTGACCAAAGACGCACGCAAAACGGGCATGTTATAAGCTACATCAAAGTAGTCAATGTGTTAGTATTTACAGGTATTTATAGGTATGAGGTTGGTGATGTAATACAGGGAATAGACGAGATGAGTTACACCAGAGGCATAACAATATAAAGTACAGGTTGATTTAAATATTTTGCATTGTAACAATGTGATTGTGATTCCCAAATGAGTCTAGGAGAAATTTGAAGATGTATACTATTTTGTACCAATATGGGGTGATCTGCAGAGTAACCAGGGTCAGTCAAGTTGTCAGAGAAGGAGGGCAGGTGAGACCTTGAAGATTTAATCTGGGTTTAAGGCGCCCATTAAGAGTGCTCTTCTCTTCCCTTTCATATTGGTACCAAGAAACTTTTTTAGTGCAATTTTGAAGCTAGATTTCTGCTCTATTTTTTGTACATTTATAATAGCCATAATTTTCTTTCCCCTTTTTTTTGGGGGGGGGGGGGAGGTTACGGCCACCTTTAGAAATTTCAAAGGGATGTAGAACGAAAAAAAATATTAAAAAGAATAAAAGGCGGGCTTTTGGTATTTTACCTATGTATATGTGGAAAATTTGAATACCGTAGCCTGGCCCTATGACTATGTGGGGAAAATGAAAGGATGATTAAACAATAGAAAAATAATGAGTTTTAGTAAACTAATATTTTTAGATAACGGTGTACATTGCCGAACAAACAATCAAGGGTCATCATCAAATAATTTGATTAACAGTAAAATGAACATTGTAGGGCTGATAAAGAGATCTAGAATATTTCTTTTTTTAAATGAACAGGAGCCTCTCCTCTGGCCCTCTATCCTCTCTCCTACAGCCTAGTACAGGCTACACTGTATTTGTGATAGTGATAACAAATATCATGAATCTGTGTATTCACGTCCACCATGCTAAATATATAGACACATCGACATCAAAATAGTGAATACCAGATAACCTATAAAAGTCGATGGCAATACCCTGTATACTGTAGGCCTAGCTCCAGCATCATGTCCAATCAATGTCAAGGACAATTGACATCACTATTTAGGCTATTACTAGTCTAGTATTACCCTAACCATCACCAGCCCCCAACCCCCTTCCCCTTCATTTAATATTCATCAAGTTGACAGGGAGGTACATGTATGTCTATGCCCCAAGACACCTTGTAGATCTAGATGTACCTTGTTACAAGGTTTGTAGATGACCACTGTCCACTACCCAAGCACTGATTGACTAAACGCGTCACGCCCACTTTTCACAGGTTACAGCATCTAGCATAAATACTATAGTATAGTCGTCGGGAGGCTATTTCTAGGGAAAGAAATGCTCCTAATAGGCTGAGGCCTGTTCTCACACATGCTTAACTCAAGGGGTTTCTTTATTTTCTACACAGGCGACTGCTAGCTATCTCGTGACGATGTCACGATGACTCAACTCCCAAAACAAACCACATCATCTGTGTGTGAGTGAGTGTGCTGACTTGACTCAGTGAACCGGCAACACTGCACATTTCATTCATCAAAATAAATACTCCCGGCAGTGTTTACACCAAAATTAGGACGTATGTATGGTTAAGCTAGTCTAGAGAATTTCTAGAATGTACAAGGCGTGTTTTCTGGTTGATACAGAAGGTCCGAACGAAGAATTGAATCACGTCATTCAATCACTGAATGAGTGAATCGACGATGTGAAAAGAACAGTCGTGACTACTTACTTGCACCACCGACCGTCGCTACTCCCCTCGATAGAAGCTTACACCACCACGCTACCTCCGGATTCGGGTCATTTGGGTTGGGGGGCGCGCCTTGACCAAATCGGTTCCCCATTTTTAATGTGTATTGGGCTTCTTTTCTGCCAAAATTAGCCCTAAATCTGGTACTTTGGACGTGTCAAACCGTTCTGACTGACAGTAGCCTCGCTTTCGAGTTGTCTTTTTCAATACTGGCCTCGTGACACAGATGCATTTTCTGTCTCGACAATTTTGCTATATTTTATGTTTACCATCCAGTTATTGCTAAGAATTTGTAGTTTTGTATATCAGGTAAATTTTGAACATATACTTAAATTAGGATATTCGCTATAACGGGCTAAAAATGGGAGTTTAGTGTCACTCACTTTCCTAGCATAGTTTCTGAAGTGTTTGGGAATTATGCTTGGAGATTGCTGCAACCCGGGCTAAGTAGGTCAGCTTGACATACTTACCGAGGGAGTGCTTGAAGTCAGGGTGAGTAAAATTATATTCCACAGATTTGCTCATTATTTGCCATTTATTTCCATTGCTAGTGCCATGAAAAGAAAACCATTGCTTGATTAGATTAGTTGTGAACTTATAATCAGTTAGCAGAGACTAAGTCATGCAGGAGGAAGAAAGATATCTGCAAAGTCCCATAACCAGTCGTCAATGGCCTGGGCATGGGACCTAGATCAAACCATAGCCTAGCCCTAGGCCTAGGACTTGTTGGGAAGGGTGAACCTGAGTTGGGTGCTGTCCATAAATGACGTCATGCTGGAGGGGGCGGGGGGGGGGGGGGGTTAGGGGGCCTATACCTATTACCATGTACCATGACCAAAAAGTGATTGCAGAGGAAAGGACGGAAAGAAAAGTCAGGAAAAACAGAAAAAAATGTCAGTGACGATTTTGGCATTAGATATTTTTATAAATTTTCTGCAGCAGGTGGGGGGAGAGGGGGGGGGGTGGGGGTTTCGGCTACAGTTACTTCTATCTACGGTTACGGTCACAGTTACTTCTATCTTGAATTTCTGAATTTTCAACAATATAATTTGCTCTTTCTATGGGCAATATTATGTTAAAATAAAGAGGGTCCCCATGGCATGGGGCATATCCAAGACCAAAGGTAGTGAATTGAGCCTATAAGTATAACTGTGGTAGTGGACCCAGGATTTTGAAAAAGGTGTGCCCAGTCAAGACCGAAGTGCGGAAAATGTAAGAAGATCCAAATGTCATTAGAAAATAAAAATCCATATTCTAGAGATCCCCCTAGACTTTGCCTTCCATTTACTGCCACCAGTCAGGGGTAAATCCACCCCTGCTCCTGTCCCCCGACCCCTCCAAATAATTTCGCTACTCCTGCATTTCATTCCCCCATCCTCTCAGGGGCACTAGATTTGGCGGAGGAAGGGGGGGGGGAGTGATTATGTAGCATATCAATATTGTATGAAGGGGGAGGAAGATCTCACCACAGTAGGGGAAAGCTAAGACAGTCCATTCATCCATGGTACCAGAAGTAGTCCCTTAGGGAGGTTGGGGGGGGGGGGGGGCGGTTAAGGGGCACAAGGATGGCAGACCTTTTTTTTGAGAGGCCGTGAAATAAGACCGAGGGTTTCATATTGCAGGAGTGTGTGTGAACTACTGTGTTCTTTTGTTAAACCCACAGGCCTGCCGTATTCACCACAAAATAAATCAAGGTGCCAACAATGTTGTATGATAATGATGGCTAAAGAAAAGAAATAAAAAATCCTTTGGATGCCCCCCCCCCCCAATTTAAGACAGGGCCCCAAGACAATGAATCGACTCAAGTCTGTTCCCTTCAACATCAAAGTTCTTGAGTACAAATGTTAGGGCCAAGTCATTTTGATATTGCCAGTTGGGGTAGGGGGTTGGTGGATGGGCGGGGGTGAGGTCATAATGAAAAACAGTCCTCGGTAGGGGGTGGGGGGGGGTTAACTTAAAGCCTCCATGCTGGGCAGGGGTGTCAAAATTAAATATGGTCCATGTTATTATTCGCGGGCCATTTTTGAAAGGCTAGTAATAAAGGACTTATCCCTTTAAATGTATATACATTTATATGCCCAAAAGAGAGCAGTAATGCTTTCGCAGGGGGGTGGGGTACTCTATGCATGACGTCATATTTTTAGGGGGGGGGTTAAGGGTTGCATGATGAAGGGGGGGAGGGGGGTAAAAAATGGTCCAAAAAAGCATGACGTCATTTATGGACGGCCCCTTGGTATGGACGTTCCCACTGTGGTGCCTGAGGACAGGCCTGCAAATGTTACTTCGACAAAACAAAAAAGTTTGTATGTAATTAACTCCTAATATCACAAATCATCACCCTTTGACAAACCATGGTCTAACAGGTATTTGCATATACCGGTACCCAAGGTGCATAGTATTAAAATGTTTATCACTCTATCCAATCCCTATTTGCAACTGCTTAAATGTATTGTATGACCTACTCTTGAAGTATTATACCAATGGTACCTACCGGTACTATACTATAGTACACTACCTGTGTAGCCTAATTGTATCATGGGGCACCGGTATAGTACCTTAGCACTGATTGATTATGCTAATGATCCGGTTTGACTGATTTTTAATGCAATTTGGATAATCTTTGTTGACTCAGGGTTACCCTGAGTCTTGTGCGACGGGTTACAGTGGCTCTCTCAGCCTAAAATTTAAAACAGCTGTCATTCCTTCAAAATTGGAGCTTTCTCTCTCAATTTTGTGTCATTGGATGCGGTACAATGTTGTCCTTCCTATGTAATCGTGCTTTAATCCATTTTCAAACGCTCCCCCCTGAAAAGCATGATTTTAATTTTGTGTCTAAAATGGTGGTAATTTGCTTCAGCATAGAGCCCTATGGGAGCCTGTAGATAACCCTTGACAAGTTCAAGTTCAAGTTCAATAAGTTTTTATTTTGCCTAGACTGGAGTACATTCAGCGTTTCCGTTGATCTTCCATCCTAACCCGTCTAGGAGGGTATATTCATTATGCACACAAGGATCTGACCCTTAATTAAAAGCCGCAGCTGCACAGTGATATACAATGTTATACATAATAATACCTTGTGTACCCCTAAGGCTGCATAAAATTAATTATCAGCTTTGCGGACACTTTTCAAAAATATACGGTGAGGGAGGGAGGCTTTTTTTTTTTTTTGTTATTAATTTTCTTGACCACGAGGGAGGTGACTTTTTCTTTTTTCAAACCTTTCAAGTGGTGAGGGAGGTCCTTTTTTTTTTTTTTTTTTGCAAAGTCAGTTAGATCTACCCCTAAAGATTTAGAAATAAAATAACATGTTGCCAATAAATGTGCCAAGTGAAAAATCAATCAATCCCACTATAAAAGTGTCAATGCAATCAAATGTTCACCTTCGTGTATACATTATTCGAGATGATTCAGAGATATGTCAACAGTATTCTAGCCACTCAGGGGATTCTCAAATAAATTTAGGACATTATACAAGGCATTCCAGGGATTCCAGAACTGCAAAGTTCATGAAAATCGACCAACCGTAGGCTTCAGTATGCCTAGAAATAGGGGCGGAAATTTTAATGTTATTTTTTTTTCTTTAAATCAGGGATGCGGGGGTTTTGATGATTTTTTTTTGTAAAATAATGAAAAAAAGCTTCCATGCGGCCCTTTTATAAGGGTGCGGGCGGTGTCTGTAAAGCTGCTAATCTTTTTTATGCAGCCTAACGTTATTCGTGGTGGAAATTATACATTAGCTAATAACACATTTTCCGGTTTGTGGGTAAGCTTACTAGGGTGGCGGCGGAGGGTAGGTAAGGGCATCATCCACAGGTAGGTTTCATAAACCTAACGGGGGATTTACATCCCTACTATATACATGTGCATTAGGATGCGTAGCATCACCTTATTACATTGTAACTAGATTATAATAGTGATCAGTGAACGGGGTGAAGCGGGTCGGCTATGATGCTCTTACCATTATATAAAAGTGACAGTGAGTCAGATCTCCAGCTATGCTGAAAGTAATAGATTAATCTAGCTTTTACCTGACCCTTAAAAGGGCCATCCTCGAGCCATCTAATAGCTGGGTCTAAATCGTTCCATTGCGAAAAAGCTTGGAACACAGGATCTTTTATTAAGCCTGATAACTAAGGAGCTTCGGTGGCACGTGTGCCTGTGTAGGGCCTTATTTCTAATTTCCCATTAAAGACTAAACGCCTGCACATAGTGACTTGCATGTAGATTCTTCTAAGATCAATAGGCAGCATACGTACAGTGGAGTATAGCTGTTTTACAGGAATATCTCGGGGGTCCCTGACGGCCATACAAACTCTTATACCGGTATTATAGCAGACTTGAAGCTTATTCATACATTTAATAGGAAGGCCGGTTGTGAATACTAGCCCATAATCGAAATAGGGCATTACCATAGTTTTTAATATCCTGATTGCAGTGTACATGTCAACAAATTTTCTAACTTGCATGGTAATCCAAATCTTATGGCGAATAGCTTGTAACATACTTGAGTAAAGGGAGAGATAATTTGTCTCAGAGTATAAAGTTATGCCCAGGTATTTATACTCGGAAACTGGGTCAAGAACAACGTCGCCTATCTTAAGGGTGAGCTCGGTCCCTTGTTCAGGGTTTATCAGCATTTGTTTTGACTTTTTGACATTTACGGTCAGGGAGTTCCTGTTACACCAAGAATGTATTACGTCTAGGTCATGTTGGAGTACATTATTTAATTCAGCAAGGCTGGATGCTGTGTGCACCAACAGTGTGTCATCAGCATAAAGTTTAATTTGGGAGGAAATACTTAGAGTGGGCATGGAGTTGACGTATATAATGAACAGTAATGGACCGAGTATGGACCCTTGGGCTATCCCATAGGTGACTGGCAGGTAGCCGGTGGAGGTACCATTACAAACTGTCTTTTGGGATCGGTTGCCCAAGTAACTTCTGAACCAGGCAATAGTGTCGTCACATAGTCCTAAAGGTTTTAATTTGTTAATTAGCAAGGAATGGTCTAAAGAATCGAAAGATTTTTTGAAATCGAGGAAGACTAGGCCAGAGTAAGTTTTGTTTACCTGGCTATTATGTACGGTATTCATAACTTGAAAGACTGTATCCTGAGTGGAGTGGCACCTCCTGAATCCATTTTGGCTGTTTGTCAACAAATTATTAATTTCTAAATAAGAATAAAGCTGAGCATGTAAACTTTTTTCTAAAATTTTACCGGGAACTGGCAGAAGGGTGATAGGCCTGAGGTCGGATGGAGACGTGGCGTTGGGAACTTTGGGGAGGGGGATGATTGTGCCTACTTTCCAGGCCAGGGGGAAGATATGCTTAACTATGGAAAGATTTACCATGTGGGTAAATTGTATCTGAAGTATAAGTAAGGCCTCTTTTAAGAGTCGAGCGGGGATTGTAGGTATACCAGAGGACTTAAATACGTCTATTGCATTAAGTTCTTTGACTATATCTTGTCTGGATATAATGTGGAAGGCGAACTCGTTTGTGAGGTTGGGGGGGGGGTAGGGTTGGGGGAGGGGGGGGGAGGGGGGGTAGCTCAGACGCCAGGTCTCGACCGATGTCCGAAAAAAATTTATTAATTAATTCAGCTGAGTCCTCAGGGGAAATTGGGTTATCATTACCGTCAAGTAGTGTAATCCATCTACGGGCTTTCCTTTTAGGTAAGACTTCTGAAACCTTTTCCCAGAATTTCTTGGGGTCGTTACGATATTTCACCAGCTGCGATCTTACATAATTACCTTTCGCTCTGCGGGTGGCACCGTTTGCTAAATTTCTGTAGGCTTTTGCTCTGTTTCTATCAATTTGATTTTTTGAGCGTTTACAGATATTAAACATACGGTCTCTATCCCTGTACAATTCTAATAGTTCGGCTGTTACCCAGCGGGGTCTGTGTCTCTTAACTTTAAATGTTTTAACTGGGTGCAAAGTATCAACCATTTTGTTGATTATATTTTGCATGTAATTCCACCGGGAGATGGTCAGAAAGATTATTATTTATGGTACCGGATCCGGCCACGATGGTTGAATCAGTAAACACCTGGTCTAGCTCTTTGGTGGGGTGATAGTAGGGCCTTGTAGGCTCGTCAATATAGGCATACAACAAGTGAGATTTGCAAATATCATCCATGACTGTGTCGGAAATTGAGGAGCTAGAGAGATGTATATTAAAGTCACCCCCTACCGTAACAGTGCAATTTTTATACATTTTCTTAGCATCATTTATGGCAGTGGAAAGGACCTTGGAGAAGACACTAGGGTTTCCTCCTGGCGGCCTGTAGATGTTTAATACAAATTCTGGTTTACAACCTTTTCTTATGAGTTTTATTCCCATGAGCTCACAGTTGGGGGAAATAACATTAAAAACATCTTCTGACAGCCTGACATGGGCTATGGTGTCTTTGACATACATACATAATCCACCAGCATGGTCTATGGTTTCAGGTCTATCTAGCCTGTGTAAAGTGAGGTGGTCCATATCATGATCAATATCTTTATGCTTACTTTTTAACCAACTTTTGGAAAAAGATAGTATATCAGGGTCAGTCAGGTGGGAAAAAATGCGGACCTGATCAATTTTGCCTGGAAGACTATGAATGTTCCAAAAGAGCATTAAAAGACCTTTTTCCCTTTTAGTATCACCCGTAAGTCCTATGTACAATATTAACATCCCTCACTCTGTATTGGGTGACACCCTTTCCCACCTGGAAACCACCACCTATTTCAACCACTAACCAGGCGACCGGAAGAATGAGAAAATTATAACCAATAGATTGCAATACAACTCTTAATACTAGCATGAACGACGGGGGCCCAGCATGGGGCCTTTCACCAATTCCCATTTTGAATAGGATTAGGTTGAGAGAAAAGGGAGGGGGGGGGGTTCCGTTGGACGGGGGGGGGGGGTGCAAACACAATTACATCGTAAGTCACATATTCTATATTCCCTTACAGTACCGGTAGTTACATTGTTAAATGTGACAGGTGTCGGCGCCTCAAGACAAACGAGGTTATGGCTGCTGCTTACAGTAGCAGGCATTGACAATGTTCAAAAAACAGTTCATGTTGCTGTTGCACCTGGGGGTGGACGACTTGCTCGCTTAATCCAGGGATTGTTCTGCTGAAAGCCTTAGGACAGTTTCTTTAAACACTATCTGCCTAGAGCCAGGTTTTTGGCTTTGGGAGATATATGTTGCGCCGGTAGGAGTCACTGGTCAGGGGGTATATCCACAGTGTAGGATTCAGACCCTCGAAGAACACTGTCCATCAATGACATAAATGAGCGTGTCCACTTTTGGCGTTAATAATAATAACACGTCAACAGGAGTTCAGTTTTCTTGGGGAGTGCAGGGAACATTTGGGGAAGTCAATGATAACACGTTGTTTAAATGACATATAACATGACATATAATCCTTAACACAACAAATTAGGCCCTACCCATGTAGGGACCTGGACGGATGAAGGCAGGTCACTGTTCTAATCTAGAGGTTAACATTGACCTATGTTAATGCACTTTGATACTTTAAGATTGAACTAGCACAGTCGGTGTAGACGTCTTAGGTGGCACTGTGGGCGAGCTGGGGCTTCCCTTCAGGGTCAATCTCGATGACCACTTGCCCCTGGCAGTGATCCAACTCGCCAGCCAGACCCATCAACTGCTCTGCCCACATGATGAGGCAGAGGGGGGTGGGGTCGATGTAGTATCCTACGTAGGAGTACAGGTGGTTCCACCTGCCTCCACTGAAGGTGTGGATCAGCTTGTGGAGAGGGGGGGTGGGGACTTCTCTTGCCCTGTTGGCGTAGAGAATCCTTTTGTTGAACACCAAGACTGCGTTATCTAGGGCCTGTTGGTATTCAACTCTAGTATGGCCTAGCCCTGGAGGAAACCTGTTGATTTGGGCCCCGACAATTGGACAAAACACGATCTTTATGTTGCCCCGGTGCTGTGCAACGTAGTGGCTACTCTTTAGGATAGCCCTATTTCCCATGAGGCGTAGGTTGTAGTAAGAGGTGCTCTTTGGGTAAACGTCTACCGGAGGGAAATGGCGACTGATCTCCAACCAATGCACTAGGTCATTGAAACCTCCCATGATCACAATGGCATCTGAAGGCTTGGAGGCACGTTCATCCACGGCTAGCTTGGTCAGCTCGTAGAGAGTGGCCGTCTGGTCCACGTGCACTTGGAACTGGTGAGTGGGTTCAAATGCGGAGTCAAGGGCATGGCTGAGATCTTTCCCTCTTCGATCTGCGTAAATACGGATAAGCTTCATGATTGTAGATGCTAATGGATGCTTAGGTGATCAGTTAGCCGAGTTAATCAGCGGTTAGTCAGCGGTGGGTTGTTGTTGATGTGCTGCTTAATCCAGATGTGAAGGGCGGCAGGGCCGGGTGAGGGCTGGGGTAGGCAGAGGCGCTCTCATTGGCTGACGGAGTGGGCGCTGTCCCCGGGGAGGGCTGTGATTGGTGGAGCGCAGGGGGCGCGGTTTTTGTTGATGAACGCTGTACTTGTTGACCTCCACTTTCGTGACGCGCCGCCTCAAAGTCTGGAGGGGAGGAAACTAGGTCATGCGGGGGAGGAAACTAGGTCATGCGGGGGAGATAACACGCGCCTTAAGCGTGCCTGGATGTAGACCTATGGTAGGACTAGATGCCGCTGTCACTGTCACCGAAAAACAGGGCGTCCTCCTCCGCTATTCTAGCTTGGTCAGCGAGGGAGTCTTTGAGCGCTATATCCATTTCTACTTGCACCATTTCGGCCCTAATTTCCTCCAGGATTTTGCCGGTTTCATTTCTGCCTTTAAGGATGGCTGTCCCCTGTCTTAGCTGCTTGGAAAAGATGGTGTGCCCAATAGAATATTTAAGGCATCTAGTACATTCCATCAGCTTAGAATTCCCGGTGGCGACCAGCACCTGGGGCTCCTCAGTATTCTGGGTAAACTTCGCCCTGCAGCCAGATTTAATGGTAGGGAGGCTTTCTTTGTTTGCCCAATCTCGGTGTTGTGGGTATGAGTCGCCTAAACTTTTAATGACACGGGGATCCTCCTCCGCCATGATGACCTTAGCCAGGTCGGCTTTTCCGTGGTATTGGGCCTTTTTTACCATATAATACTGTTCGACGCAGGACCAGGGTTGTTTATCTAGGACGAAAGGGGATGGGTACCAGTTTGAGAGAACTGAATTCTTACCCATGAACCCTACGCCTTGCTTCATGTACCTGGTGAATGAATTATGAATGGAGAAGCGGTCAGGGAGGCTTTTCATCTGGTCTTTGTCATATTTGATGCCATCGATTATAATTGACTCACCTAGAATGGTGACATCTGCTCCTAAATCGGTGGCGTTATCTGCCACGCCCCTTAGTACACGCTGGTGGTCTGTTAATTCCTCCGTAAGGTCGGCGTTTATCCAGAGGTGTTTGTATTCTTCGCTGGCATTCCTCTCCTTTAGGATGTGTCTATTTTGCAATACAGTGTCTCTAGTGCTTCTGCTGGCGAAGGTGACGACCACGGGCCTAGGGCCTTTTCCTTTGCGGCCAATCCTATGAGCGGAGAGGATGTCTGATTCAACTGCAGGGATGCGCATGTAGCGAAGCATTTGAAAAAACCCTCTCTTGAGGTTTTGGTTCTGGAATTCAGGAATGTAATCAATAACTATGTTGTTCTTCCTGGATTCTCTATCGAGTCTTTCCCGGACACGGTTCTCGACTCCGGACTCTATTGCAGCCTCGATGTCCTTGTTTTGAGACACCAGCGAGGTGACAACCTTTGACAGGTTTTGACACTTGGTTTGAAGTTCAAACAGCGCGGCGTCAGTGTCAAGGAATTCACTTTGGATTGAAGTGAGGTCTTTCTGTGCAGAAGAGGCAAAGTCTTCCAATTGAGTTAGAGTTTTATTTTGCTCTTTTATCTCAATGTTAGCTGTGATAACTTTTCCTTGGAGAAGGGTGAGTTCATTGCTGGAGGTGACTCTTGCCTGCTCGATCACCTCGACGCGCTCTTGGAGCGCTGTCAAGCCCTGCGCTGTATTTTTGGCCAAATCACTAGTTTCTTTGACTGTGGCCATCAAAGTAGTCAGGTTTGACATGTCTATCCTGATGAGACCTACCTCTTTAATTAAAGTGTCGAGTTTGGTCTCCTCCTGTTGGGGCGTGGGGGCTTGTTTTTTATGATGCTCCGAGTGGCTGGCCTGTCCATTGGTATAACTCCGGAAATATTTGCCTGTTATCAGAAATAAAGGTCTTAAAATGACCCTTAGTCTCTCCCCTAGAATAATGTCCAGTTCTTAATACCTTGGCTCTGTGTTTGCACCCCGATGCCAACGGATTCCCCTCAGCGATGTGGGATTACGTGTGCATCGTCTCGATTCGGCACCATTGAACATTTACATATTGAACGGGCTCAGTGCTATCTCTATGGGAGAGGGTTATCTGCAGTGACACTACAGGGGTGAGACGTTTTTTTTCAGACATTCTGACAGCTCTAACCTTAGGGTAATTGACTGGGGGTTACTTTGGGAATGGTTAATGCATGGTAATTTTGTATTGTGTGTGATATTGAACATGTCAGTTGGGGAGGGGGGCACTTGATGGGAGGGGGTCCTCATGCCCCCTGTTGATTAAAAAAAAAGAATTCATGTCACCATATCAAATTTCTTTTTTGCCAAGTTAAGACCTTAATAAGCATATAGGATGCTTAGGCTAATATAAAAATGTGAATAAGGGCTCAAGTACCCCCCCAAAAAAAAGTCAATGCACACATTTTTTTCTGAGTATACCCTTTTTTTGCGCTGCTAGCCTCACTCGGTGTGACTTTCTCAGGGCACCTGCGTCATGCGGCCTATAGGTTGTGTGGTGCAGGTAGTTGTCAGTTCCTGATATGCTATACTTGTGACGCACAATTTGGGTATGCTATCCGAAACGGTGCAGCCAGGATATTATATAGGGAGCCAGTCAGGAATCCTGGAGAGAACCTGGTATGGTGACCAATGGATTATATGGATAGTGGTCTAGGTTAAACCAAAGGTGCTGAATCCATTTCTGTTATGTGTAGAATGATATCTAGGTCGGAACAAGGTCAAAATCAAGGTCAAAGGTCACATCAATACAAGGATCCTATTAATACAAGAGTGCACCCTTTCTCTTTCTTATGATGATAAATGATACATTTCCCTTCACACCTCTCCCTGACCCTGAGTCATCTGTGAGTTCACTCACACGCCCAATCTTTTTATTTGGCTGTAATCCAAAGGAGCAACACTGTTCATGGATTCATGCCCGTGCCAGAAACCCTATTAGGGGTGGGTAAGGCTATATGGAGACTACTTTCGGTTTCAAATAGAAGTACCCGGTAATAATAATAACATCCTCACCTAGCGGTGAACTCAAGTTGAATTCAAGCAGCTGGGTGTAGTACAGTGGCCCAAAAGAGCCAAAATATATTAAGATTTTTCATTTCAGATTTCGAAGAAAAGTTGTAAAACCAAAAACGAAATGATTTTCATAAAAATGAGATGCTTTAACCAAATCCACCACAGGAATGTTTTAGGCCATTACACATGGTTAGTGGTCTAGATGGGGGGGTTCCTATGTCCCCTGTCGATTTAAATGCCAACATGATTTTATTTTTTTTATTTTTTTTAATCAATTTTATTTATACTGGCAAATGCACAAAGTGGGTCCTATGGACCTCTTTTCACTTGGCTCCAGTTTTGGGCCTGTGGTTTGGTGCATGTATCTAGTTTTCAAGAATGGACGGTTGCACTTTATGGCTTCCAGTTTTTGCAAAATATAGAACAGGAAAATATACATATCAACAGAACTTTTTCAATAGACAATCACATACTATGAAAATCAAGGTGATGGTAACAATCAGTAACATATTTGAAAACTTGTGTTACATATAATACTCAGGGGTAACAACTTTGGTGTATTATTCGAAAAAATAACTTTAATTATGTACCTAGGAAAAAAGGGTGATTAAGTGTAATTAAGCCGTTTATGGATGAGTAATTGTTTCTGGTCAGCGCAAAATGCTTCATATGTATTAAGAGATCTTTTATCAGGTGGCAACTTATTCCAAGCCATTTCAACTTTATATTCCACACTTCTCTTGGCAATCTGTTTCTTTGCATTCACATATTTCAAGCGTGGGCCATCATTTGCTCTTGTATCTCTCCGTGGCTCAAGCTTGTTTTCAACTTTCTCACACTTTTTATATGCATACCTAAGGATGTGTGTGTTCCTCCTATCTTGAAGATAGTTAACTTTGGCAGTTTGGTGGACTAGGGCTGTTGATGAACGAGCTGGTAGTTTCAGACAGATCTTAAGGGCTCTATTCTGTAAATTTTGCAACTTCTTTGTCAGTTGTTGTGCAGTGCCTTCATATAGTATATCACCATAATCAAAATAAGGCAGAATTTTGGACTTGTATATTTCCAAAGACTGTTTTATATTCATATAATTTCTTATCCTGGCCAGTTGTATTATTCTGTACCCAATTTTTCTCTTCATCTCTGTTATATAAAGATCATATTTAAGCTCTCCATCAAGTATAATACCTAGATATTTGAAGGAGGTAACTATTTCTAGTTCCTCATTTCCCATATGTATCTTGGTGGCAGGATTTACCTTTTTTAGAGCAGGTTGGGTACCAAAATACATAACTTTGGTTTTCTTAATATTAATTGTTAGATGGGTCCATGTGAGTAGAGTGATGATATCAGCTTGCAGTATTGTGACTACCATATCTGATGATTTGTGAGATGAGTAGATGACTGCATCATCAGCATACAAACTAACATTAACATTTGAGGGGGGGGGGGGGGGGTGGCTAGGATAACTAATCAATCATAGCGTATCGTTTATAAATCATTATATGGATTATCCTAATGTAGCTGTCAGAGCAAAGCCATATGGATATTATGGTGGGTCCTCCTCCACTTGGCTTTGGGCTATAAACCTGATCAATAATATCAGGTAAATTAAACAAGGTAATAGCCCCCACAACAAGTTGATAATGAGAAAGAATGACATGTTTTTGAAAGTTGATTTTTAATTTATAAAATGAATCCATATTCCCCACACGATTCACAGAGAGGATAGGTAGGAAGATAGGTAGGCAGACAGGCAGCCAGGTAGGCAGGTAGGTAGGTAGGTAGGTAGGCAGGTAGGTAGGTAGGTAGGTAGGTAGGTAGGTAGGTAGGTAGGTAGGTAGGCAGGCAGGCAGGCAGGCAGGCAGGCAGGCAGGTAGGTAGGTAGGTAGGAGGGGGGGGGGTAGTGTTCGTTCCACTACATGACCCCTCTGTTGTCCATCAAAGTGTCTACTAGAGATAACAGGTACTCAGGTCAGTAAGGGGCACGTTATCATTGTTCTGGACACGTGTGGTTCACGTGTGCATGAGGCCAACATGGGCAGAAATGCAGGGTCAGTAGGTCGGATTTTTTTTTTTTTTTACTTTTTTTTTTTAACATGAAAATACCAGCCGGCCGGTCCGAAGACCCTAAAATTGACCAAAAAAGGGTAAAAATACGGAAATTTCTTCAAAATTGCATAAAAAAACGTAGGGTCGGCCCTCTTTTGATTGGGTCGGTCGGGTTACCTGAAACAAACCTTCTTTTTATTTTGGCCTGAGGGTACGGCTACTCTACACCAGGTTCTTCTTCGTACCAGCTTTAGTATTTGCTTTTGTAAAGCCTTTAGCAATATAAATGTTTCAGATTATATTCTGGAGACTTTTTGCATCAATTTATGTCAATATTACCATGTGTAGTTTTCAGGGAAATTAATGATAAAAAAGGATCTGGGGTCGCTATCAATCTATGACCACCGATGTAACTACTGCACGTGTCAGTACAGGGGTGACATTTTTCAAGTTTTTCTCTGATTTCAAGATGTTTTGATGTCGCAAAGACCTATACATAATTATAGAGGACCTTTATTCAGGGACCTCAATTTGAAAGTTTCAAGTAGTTTTTTTTGAGATTGGTGACTTTCATCCCTGTACGTCTATCGGTCTTGTAAGGTCATGTCATGTTTTAGGAAAATTACAAGAGATTCATCATCTTATCAAATTATGGCACTTCTGGACTGTACCTTTCCAAAGACAGCCATATCTTGGACTATGTCCTACTCGAGACGAGTATTGTCTCACGTGAACACAGGTTAGGCAGGGTCAATACAGACCATTTGTACAACCGCTACGTGTATCAATCCTACTGACTCTAGTAAGTAGATGGCACCTAGCTCACGCGAGTGCACGGACAAACGTTTTGAGTGAGTCTAAATGAAATCTTAGTCTTAAAATTTACTGTGACACAATTTATGTGTATCAACCATCCAACTGATATGTCTGGGATATATGCAACACTATTGATAATGTAGAAAAAAGAAACCCTGTTATGGCTTCTGAAATGTATGTTGGCCATACTACTAAAACATTGTTCTACATTCTGAAAACGTAATTTGTTTTATGTATTTTGATATGCATTAGAAAATCAAAAGTTCTAAGGTGGGTAGAGAGTATCTAGGATATTAGCTTATTGAATTGACTTTGCTGACATCCCCTGGAACAATATAAAATCCGAGTAAAAGTTTTGATACGCTTGGCGTTGAAAGGAAAGAGAGTTTGCTCTATACAGATAACTGCCTTTTGATACACATAAGTTTATACACCTAGGAGTATTTTAATGCGATTTAGCAGTTGGATGGTTGAGTGCTATTCCGCATTAGCAAGATGATCACTGTACAGCGCCATTTTGTCTAGTACCAGAGCTGTTTCCTCCCCTTACTATAGCAGCCAGTTGATCAGCTGAAGCTGGTTCCTGTCATGTCCGAAATGTGGAGTTTTAGGGGCCATAACTTTTTGAATGATTCATTGGTAGTTGAATATACCTTATGTCAGCTGTTCAGATTAGGGGAGTGGTTAGGACACAGGCGTGCCAATCCAGAGGTCCTGACTTCGAATCCATGCCAGGATTATTTGGTTCACACCATTTTAAAATGCTTTTTTTTGGGTTGATCAAAATCGTTGTAGTATACAATTTGGCTGTAAAGATCCTTTACACAAGATAAATAATCAAAAATTAAAATCATTTTTCTGCAAATGCTATTACTGACCAACTAGGAAAAAAGGTCAGGTAACCATGCAGCCTTGGCATGGAGTCGAATTCAGGACCTTTGGAATGGTAGGCCTGTGTCCTAACCGCTTCCCCAATCTGGACAGCTGACATAAGGTATATTCAACTAACAATCATTCAAAAATGTATGACCCCTAAACAGTAACCAGCTTCAGCTATACTATAGGTCTCACAAAGGAGAATCACTGCATCTCGCTAGTGCAGAATAACGTGTAATTACTACAGTTAGCAGGATGGACTTATCGATACACGTAGCAGTTGTACACCATTACTGCCTGCTGTATAGGTAAGAGGCCCCACTCGTGTGTCCACAGTCAGTGTGCTGGTAGCAGCGGTCGGACCACCAGGTAGGGGAGCCAAACAGCTTACTCTGATATCTACAGTGTTATTAGCAGCCTATTGAATATCTGTCTATTTAGAAAATGAGACTTATAGTCTGATCTAGTAATAAACCACTTCATAATGATTATAGCCTTAGTTTACTCATCTAACGTTTATCACCGCTATGATTTTATACATTGATACACTGACATCCTGGTGCTAAAGATTTATGTGCACTTAGTGAATATTGGGATTAAGCAATGTTTAGGGACTTTGGGTCTGTTTTGAGAAGCAATGGCCCCCTGCATTCTTTCACTCACTCTCTCAGAAATAGCATCGGCACGATCTATCGAGGTAGCACTGCTGAGTTAATCGCCAGAGTTGCATTAATGAATTATTTCATAACAACAAAAATTACAGCACTATGCTGCCTTCAAAGGGTTATTACCAGATGAGATAATAATGTGCGTGAGTGTGTGTACTAGTTTGCATGCTCTTATTTTTTAGGGTACCTCTTAATGGTTTCAAAAAAAGCATCCGCTTTAAAGTTTAAGCATAGCATATACATGTAGATAAAATGAATGTCAAGAATCGAGGGTATTTTGTCACCCGGTTTTAGGTCAGGTTTCGTTTTACACCTCATATGACAGTACGTGTATAATAAGTTGGAACCAAAGGTTATTATCGGGTACATATTAAAGGTCAGAGCAGAGTTCAGCAAGTCCTTTATCTTTGTGATCCCAGTAAGTTATTTTTATATTATGCTAGCATAACGCCCTCATCGATCTTATCGCTTATGTATTATCCCTAAGTACATAATCTACTCAATATGGATAGGCTACATTGTCCCAACACAGTTATGTATACGTTTTTTAAAAGTATGATTCGGCTTAATTGATGAGAACTAGCATTTGATATTCTGCGTGTATATTATGAGTCTAATGTATAGAAATGCTATCATGATAGAACTATAGTGCCTTCCTGTTTCTATACCTAGGTTGTCTGTGCTGCGCTAAATCTGTGCGATCCTATGGTTTTGATGAGCAAAACAACTAGTGTACAAGTCTGTATGTCTATGGACACTTGGCTGTGTAAAATATCAAAGCAAAAATTGGTAAAAAGTATAACTCATCATGTGTCTTCTAGGTCAAAACTACAGAAATGTATCACGTCACCGTATGTGTTTATTCTGTAAAAAACGAGTACGTTTAGTGCTCATTGAACCAAATAAAAAGAGTCTAAATTCTGACATTTGAATTATAATTACAGAATAGAGACCTACAGCCTTGACCAGAGTCCAGTTGATGAGGATCGTACCCTACAAAACGGCCAAGATGTCGCTCTTCCATGTGGTGAGGAGACTAACTACCGGACATAAGGTGTCCAAACTACGTCTCCTCATGTCGGTACAACATCTCAGTACCACACGTCATGTGACGTCATCTCATGACGATGACGGAGTCAAGATCCTTGACGGAGATCTGTTTAAAGGTCTTCAAACAGATTTCCCCTGCTTAGCAAAACAGTGAGTAGACATGGATATGGATTATTATTAATACCAGATAAGTTAGAAAGGATTTCTGTTTAAGTAAAAGTTATGTCAAGTGAACTGCACTTCACACCTCTAGTTGTACAAATAGTTGTAGGATGTACCCTTTCTGATAAATATTAAGGCAGTTCATCACAGTCAGACATTTGGATTTGAAGGGTCTAAATCTCAGCTTAGAAAGTGAATATATACGGCCGCTTACCATTTATATCTGTTCACTGGTTCTAAATTGCTATTTTTATCACAGCATTTAAACAAATGTGTCGTCACCAACTATTATGTCTTACTCCAGGCACAGCTCGGCGGAACGCCTGTCACATTCACAGGCTTCCTCTACCATCAAAATCACCAATGTGCCTGAGACTCAAAGTGAATATGTCTTTGAGGACCTCAAGATGGATATAGAGAGTGCAAAGGAATTCCAGGGTCTGGTGTCAAATTTTCCCTGCCTTGCTAATCAGTAAGTATTTAATTATTTCATGAATAATATTCCCTTGAACTAAATCAATAGTGGAAATAGAATTTGAAGCACAGTTTCTACCTCTTTTTTTTTTAATTGTTTATTCATAACATCAAGTTGATTTTCAGTTACAAATGTGTTTTCCGGGTACAATGCTTTCACTTCAGCTTCAGAATTCTTTCAAACCTTTTAAGCATAGATGAATAGACGTACAACATTTTTACAATTATTTACATAATGGAAATGTATACATGAATATCACAGGGTTCGAATTCATGATCATTGAGAGAAGTTTTTTTATGACGAAATATTCAAGTCTTTTCCCCACACGCTATGGAATTAATATATATTAAAGACAAGATTATCTTCTTTTATTTTTTTGAAAAAAAAAGCATTAGGCTATAGGAAATCATGCTCAACTTAATGAAAATATTTGAATTGCAGTAGTGCAGCCGGCCCTGAACCAGAGTATGACAATGTTTCTACCGGGTTTCAAACATGTACGATTAAGGCACCGTTTGAACTCAAATACCGGAACGGAGTTCTCCCAGAAGTGACGATAGCTTACGAGACTTGGGGTACACTCAACGCTAAACGGGACAATGTTATTCTCATCTCCACCGGCTTATCTGCCAGCTCGCATGTCCGCAGTCACCAGGTAATAATGTTAGCGTAACCGTTTAAAGCTTTATTTGAAAAGAGGTCTTATTAATTGTAAAGGTTATTTTAACTGGATTTATCTCATATAACAGCCTATGGTGTGCTTGCATGTTTAGAAAAAATACTTATCTAAAATTATTTCCCATTTTGCCCTCGTTGTTGATATTTTCAATTTTGAAATAAATGTGTGCATTTAGTTCTTCATAGCTGTAGTAGTCCCCATGATGTCTATAGCCACATTTCCTAAAAATACTGAGAGTACTTAACAATACATGGCGATGTAAAATTTCAGGATAACACTAAGCCGGGCTGGTGGGAGAAGTTTGTCGGTCCTGGATGTGCAATCGATACCGACAAGTTTTTTGTTATATGTACAAACAACCTGGGAGGATGCTATGGTACCACGTAAGTGGCATATTTATATCTACATGTTCTATCTAGTACAAACTCATACTTTGTCTCTTAAAGAAAAGTTGTACAATTGTATACGTTATATTAAAAGAAACTTAATATAAATCAAACAAAGGTTTCCACTTTTCAAATGACAATAAACGATGGGCTGTGTTTTGAACTCATTTTGTAGAGGACCATCGTCTATAAATCATCTGACAGGCAAGGTGAGACATTTAACTTATTTTTCCCAACTTTTAAATAAGTTGCCTATGAGTATGTGTGTTTATCGTTGTACTTATAATGATGATAAAGATATATAATGCTCGTATTCTGATAGAAGGGACTAATCAAGTGATTCTATTTATTTCAAAAATAACAAATGCATTTCATAAATCTAAAAACTGAAGTCCATATTTTACTTAATTATATAGCCTTACGGAACAACGTTTCCACTGGTGAGCTTAGACGACATGATCAAACTACAGTTCAAACTTCTTGATCAATTAGGAATCGACAAGGTAAGACATACCTTTATCTTTTATAGTGGTGCTAAGTAATCTATACATTAATAAGATAACACTGAATACAACATCAGAAAGAATGAACATAATTGGTAAATTGCTTGATCTAATCATTTAACCCGGGTCTTGCATATAACCCGCACCCAAACTTTAGGAGAACCATATAACCCGCATAGGGGCTCTGAAGTGTACACTTTAGTGCTGTGCTATGCTTACGAAAAACCTTCATAACACCGACATTCATGCCTTAGGTGTTCCCCATAACCTGAGCTAGGGTGTTTATAAATATCAAACTTGATGACTAGATATATTTTTCCAATTTACTAATGTTTCAGGTATATGCAACAGTCGGTGCATCTTTAGGTGGCATGCTCTCTCTGGCAGGAGCAATTTTTAACCCAGAAAGGGTCGGCAGGTAGGATCACTTTTAATGGGAAATTTAAGGTAAGAAGGCCAATTGCAAAAGTATAAGTAGATTTTAAAGTTGCAATTTTATGTTAAACTGTATAATTTTACCAGCATAGCTTCTTAATGTAATGGGACTACACCTGCCATGACATCTTTTTACAGTGGCAATTGCATATTTATTAGATAATTAACCAATGCTTTTTATTCATAATATTTCAGGGTAGTCACCATCTCAGCTTGTATACAGTCTCACCCGACATCCATAGCGATGCGCTATATCCAAAGGAAGGCGATTATGCTAGACCCAAACTGGCAGCATGGACATTACTATGGGACCGGCAAATACCCGGTCATGGGTATGAAATTAGCAAGGTTGGCATCAGAAACTTGAATATTTAAACTTATACAATTACATTATTATGTAGCCTAATACATAATATATAGCCTTTTCACATTAAATACAAAATTGTTTTTACAAATGCATGCTGAGTAGGCTTTTGAATATTGCAATTTTCTACTTAAATTTACATAGATATTATGTTGCATTCAGTTGATAACAAATCTTGGCATGCAGTATCACCGTAGGGCTACTCTACTGCTGAGGCCACACTTACTTCCCTATATTGACACAATCTAACCATATAAATGTTATCATTTCTGCATGACAAAGAAGTGGCTACACTGTACTCCTACAATGTGATAATCTACATCTCATCTAAATGAGAAGTGATACACTATGTGCCTACAATGTAACAATCCATATCCTTTCTACATGATAGGGAGCTGGCTACTCTGTCATACAGGAGTGGAGTCGAGTGGGAGGAGAGGTTTGGCAGGTCCAAGATAACTGAAGAGGAGCCTTCTCTGTGTCCCCACTTCATGGTAGAGAACTATCTAGACTACCAGGGGGAAAGCTTCTGTATGAAGATGGACCCCAACACCCTCATTTACCTCTCCAAGGTATTTAATGTCAAAAAAAAAATTCGAATTTAAAGGATTGTAAATTTAGTTTACTCAGGTTTATGGACATCTTTGACATGTTAAAAAAGGGAGATATGTTTGATATTTGATTGAGCTGGTTTAGCTATCATGGTCAAGGTCAAGCGCCTGGTAATGTTGACCATTGAGGCTACTAAAATAAGTATATAGCTGATAGATTTGAGATTTAATTTGCATTATACCTAGATATATAATTATATCCAAGGTAAATACCATGTATATACTACATCCATGTTTGTTCCTACATTGTAGGCCATGGACCTATTTGATCTGAAGGAGACCTTTGGGACTCACCAGGAAGCCCTGGGCAGGATTAAGAGCCCTGTCCTGGTGATGGGAGCCAGCACTGATCTCCTCTTCCCCATCAGGCAGCAAAGAGAAATCTCAACCATACTTCAAGAATCTGGTAAGTAGTATATTTAGCGTTATGTGATACATCAGTAGGATGTTAAAACAGTCGAATGTCATCCTTCTGACATGGCCTGAGAAAAGGGATCGTATCCTACCCTGCACTAAGGTCCTTTTTGCAGATCGTGTCACCAATATAGAAATAATTATTCTGAAGTAGTTAGTCTTCTTTATAATCAGTGTAGTAAGCTGCTGTGGACAAGGGATTAATGTGTGGCTCTCCTCAAGGCTACTTAGGTTATAATGTTGGTGACAGGTGTTTTCTTAACCATTGGAAGTTTTGTATCTTAGGAAGTGTATGGTATATATAGGCTACGTTAGGTCTGTATACAAACACACCGCACTCATCCAGCTGAGGGGTTTAGCAGAGCCATCCACTGACAATATTATGATGCTTTATGTTTGCAAAACGAAACTAACAAATGGGTCAGCTGCCATGCTTGGACGACATTGTATGCTAATTAATAGCATGGGTAACTGCTTGGTATGTCTTTAATGGCCAAGGTCTTTAAAGGCCAAGGTCGGCTATTAAATACATGTAATAATAACTGCTGTATATCCACTACCACCATTATTGGACACATTTGTATACTTCTGGTACTGGTTTGAGAAAACTTGAGGAGGAAAAGGAATATACTCTTTTTTTTAAAGAGACATTTAATATGCCATATCCTGCTATTCATTACGCAACAAGGTTTAAACGCCGTCCATTTTACCTGTAATCTTGAAAACCTATTTTCTTCTGGTAATCTTAATGAATATCCCATTTCCCATAACCTTAATATTATATATTTCCAGTAATCTTAACACAGGTGCATATTTACTGTAATCTTAAAATTACATATTCCCTGTAATCTTAAACAGGAAAAGAAAGGAAAATATACTACCAACTATAATATTAAATCCCAGCTGAAATGCATCTATTATAGCCTAAAACTAGTGGAAAGACATTAAGATTACGGGGGATATGCAATTTTAAGATTCCAGGAGATATGCACAATAGTAAGATTACTCGAAATATGCACTTTTAAGATTATGGGAAATATGCACAGAGTTAAGATTACTGGTAATATGGATTTTTAAGATTATGGAAATACACATGGCGTCTTGTCACTGGCAGGGTTGCCACTGTCAGGGAAAATGTCAGGGAAAATATTTTTTGTTCCAGGTCAGGGAAATGTCAGGGAATTTCAGATTTTTTAGCAAAATGTCAGGGAAAATGAAAATTTCTGAAAATGTCAGGGAAAATGATATTTTGTCAGGGAAAATCATTCAAATGCCAAAAAAAAGTCACTTGTTTTCTCTCAAAAACTCTGTATTTTACCATGATTCTAAGGGAGAAAAAAATCTTAAATCCTCAAGAAGGAAGGGGCAAAAATTTTGGGCGCACGCGATATACAAAAACTCCTGTTGTTAGATAATGACCACTCGATAAGTAGAAGATAACTTTAAAAGGAGTGCATATTCATAGTTGGAGCGCATTTAAAAACATGGGGTTTATGTCGTGATTGTCAGGGAAATTTGATATTACGTCAGGGAAATGTCAGGGAAAAGTCAGGGAATTTAAAACAACCTTGTCAGTGGCAACCCTGACTGGGGCAGTTTGTCCCCACCAGCATTCATTGCTGTAAATCACATGATCTATACATACTTGTTCTACTTCTAGGTAACGATGCAGTGACATACTTTGAGTTGAACTCCATCTATGGCCATGACACTTTTCTATTGGAACTCAACACCGTGGGTACAGGCGTCAAGGGCTTCCTGGAGACCAACATGAAGGAAAGAGGCCGCGCCAGAAAGAGGACAGATAAGAAGGCATTTTAAGGCAGACCATGGGAAAATGATACTTTTCATTAACGGTCTCATGATAACCGAAACGTTCATTTTGAAAATAGAAGAACATGAGAATAGACTGCAAGAGTACGTTCATTACTTTTTTTAAGAAGAATTGAAAGCAGTTAAGACCAACATGTAGCAAGCCCAGTCTAGGATATATTTATTTCCTTGGTAGCAGATATTGAAGTCATGTTCATATCCCCAAAATAATTAAGTGTACTTACATATCCACTGTCTTTCAGGGCCAGTGTTTATTGACATTGGTCTTATGTGTTTATGATATACAATATCTGCCTTTTTTTTTCTAATATGCCAAAGAACTTTTTGTATTCAGAAACTGTAAAAAGTAACAACTATACACTGAAATAAAGTATAGGGGCTTACTGTGATATATTATTGGTGTGATTAGCCAAACAATATACGTTTGAGGCCCATAAACTGTTAAGATGCAATATCTGATGCATATCACTGGACAGAGACGCACATCATTTAATTTCTAAAAGCATATGAATACACTATATTATTGAATTGTACCTTCTCCATTTTTCGGTTAAGCCCCCCAATTGGGTCTTTTCCCCACGTCAGTTTAAAAGGGAGCCTAAAAAGATATGCAAATGCAAAGGCTTTTTCATGTAAAAAGTGGTGAAATCAAAGAGGGGTCCACATTTGTTTGGTCCCCCTCAAACCCACCTACCCCTGTTAAACTGCCCACTCCCTAATAATGTAGAGCATTACAGCTGTATACTTATCTATACTCACTTTATCTAGACTCTGCCCAGAACTAGTTCTATTATATAATAATGTAAGTGAGTGTTATCTAACTGTTATATATCTAAATATAGGTAACTATATATGTGGCATGTGCTGGGAAAAGGACCTTAGTGCACCCTGCACTAAGGTTTTTTTTTCGCAGATCGTGTCACAGATGTAGTACTGTATAGACAATTGACCTCTTTGGTAAGTCTATATTATGTAAGACATGGGGGCAGATTTGTTTTCTCGTCAATATAAGTTATGGGTGATACTAATTACTACTAATGCGCTATTGTTTCGGGGTTTGTAGGATGATTGAGCTATATGAATTGCATTTTATGTGAGGGCTACTTTCTGAAAAGAATGTAACTACAAAATAATGATTAATAAATTGACTTGACCGCTACTAAACCTGTTTTATTCACTATGTACTATTAATTCCCGTGGGTTATACGCGAACCAAATCCCCAGTGCAGGTTCAACAAAATCACAGTCTAGGTGCATGCAATACGAAGGGTTTTGGCAGGATAGTACGCTCTAGTGGATGTCATGTCGGGGGAGTATGTCCCGACGAGCATATAGTACAGTAATAAAATCACAATTTTCAGACCTCTGGTGCGGGCTATATGGTTGACCTAAATTCATGGTGTGGGCTATATGCGAGATATGGGTTACACACAATAATTTACGGTAGTTCATTGTTAAAAAGTTTATTTCATTGGTCGACCACGATATTCGGGGCAGGGGGGCGACCAAAATGTACTCACCCTAGTGTCAACTGCAAATGGATGCATGACATTGTCCAGTTCAGGACCCAAATGGAGATATGGAATGATGAGATGGCCATACAGTAGTGACTACTATAGCACTTATGCGAACTACCTCATTATAGATCAGAGTGCAATTATGTGCTCATGACTCAGGGGTTGGGTCTTATATGAGGGAAACGGCGAGCTTTTCAGTGTCTAAAAATGTTGTCAGGTGCAATAAACAAACACTTGTATTGCTTGCTAAAGGCTATGCCATATATGATGATATATATGGCCATTCAATGCCCTTCCAATGGTAAAAAACTAATCTCTATTCCAAATACTTCTTGGTGATATTCCCCTTTTAAAAAGGGGTATAAAAAATAGCAACTGAGAATACTATATGAATAAAGAGGGCAGTGGCCTTCATTTTAGCCTTTATAGATGTGCTTATATGATTCCTTCCATTCAATACTATGCTGGACAGCTCTTTGAGACGCTTTTGTGATACATTTCCCTTACTAACAGCTAGTTTTAACGCAGAATATGATGGGTTTCTGGCGCTGTGGACTTCGGGCATACAAGAACATTCAACCACAAGCCCTGACACTCCAATGTGCTCCCTTTGTCATTTCTATAGGCTACATCATTATATACTTGCCTGTATGAAATGGCCAGGCACCGGCCGAGAGGTCATAACTTCTCGCCCAGGCGGATGGTTCTTTGGCTCAGTATACCTGAAATAAGTCCAACACTACCGCATTTGACAATACTAGGCCTATACAGGCACATCAAAAAGTCTTTGGGTTTAATACGTTATATAGAGGCATGTTAATTCATGGGAATAGAAAAATCGGTGATTAGTATCCCTTTCAAGGTGGATCCCATGTGCAGTGGTACAGATATAATTCTACTATAGATTTGGTAGATGATGCCATTCATGTTTAGTGCATCTGATTCTGTACAGGTGGCAGCATTTCTCATGTGATTGCCTGATTGCCTACTGGACATCGGACCTGGCGGCTCCAGCTATACATAGGTACATATACTATGCAAACAGCCAAGCTGGCACCACCTCGACCTCTGTTCCCGAGCGTCATCGCTGGCACCAAAGGTTGCTGGTTAAAATAGTTCCTGTGCGCTTGGTGCTGTTGTATCAAAGGTCAGATGGGTACCGCGTAGGAACCCCCCCCCCCCCCCAATATACGGGGGAAGTGATGCGGTCATGGCCCCTCAAATACCAGGGACGTCGCTCGGACGCGTCCGAGGACGAGTTGGGGCCAGCTTGTGCAAACAGCTAGAACCAAGATTGTATCCTTCAAGATCCATTATAACTACAATAAACAACAACCCTAATGATACAGTCCTTAGCCGTACATCCATTATGTATTGTCGATTGTGGTTATAATGGATCTTGAAGGATATAATCTTGATTATAACCTGTTAAATAGTATATACTTGGAGCCGCTAGGTCCGATGGCTAACAGCGTATTGCTGATTGCCTATCATCCTGTGTTCTTCACCAAAGCCGAGGATTTGGTAGTTCATACCATGACCACAGACATACACACCCTAACCCTCTAATCTTACATAGAAGCATTTAGGAGTCTTGGTATCGTGCACCCATTTTATAAGCGAAGTATATGCGACATGATCTGCAAAAACGGGTGCCCTATTTAAAGGTCCCTTTCCGAGTACGTGTCACACATGTATACAGGGGTATCAGCTGAATATCAATGGAGATCACATTTAGTGACCCCCAGTGGAGACACTAACTTTGCATTATCATGAGATCTAACAATAGATAGTTTTGAGCTGAGCAGTACTTCAATTGATTAAATGGTTTTCCCAGTGTTAGATATTTTGATCTACCAATAATATCTCGAACTCACTTCGCAGAATGTTAGCTTGATAACACTGAGGAATATTTTTGCACTTTCAGAGAGCAGCAGGTATAACTGATCTTGGTCAATTGAAGGGTGCTGACTTCAAAAATCATAATGAGATTGCTGGATTTCTTGACATGTAAGATGCATTGAATGTGATAAAACACCCGATACCAGTGAAAAAATTGGCAAGAAGCTTATTTTTTCCATCATTAAATTCATGTACTCTGAGTAATACATGTCTTCAAAATCAATAAAAAGTGATATATTGCCACTTTTTAAACCCAGTAAACGAAAAACGTTATACAACATTTTATAACGTTATATAACGTTTCTCTAAGGCTCCTTACTATTTCATAACGTTATATAACGTTTTAAAACGTTATTTTAGCTGGGAAGAACACATTCCTTGCCTATGCAATAACGATTTTCAACTTCATATTTTATTATATCAATAGCTCTTCAATGAGAACATCACACACTTCATCATATATACACTAAATATTTTCATGTGGGGTTTCTCTTGCATTGACATGCTAGATAATCATCATAACAATATTGTGTGACCCTGAACTAAGAATAAAGTATGCTTTGCCTTGTATATATAATTCAGTAGCAGTACATTAATGGAAGGACATTGACCCAGCATTTGAATAACTTGGTTCACTTTTAAGACTAATGATACATACTGTTTCCTTGCAGCAGATTAGCTTGTGTAGTTTCCTTTGTCCTAGTCTTTGCTTGTGAGGCCCAGCAGCAGATAGCCAGTATGCTTGGTCTCACCCTGCCTTGATACTAGCAGGAAAGGATGTGCCTGTATGCATGTGTATTAGATACATAATTACATTGAAATAACTGCTATATTTTAGGCAATTTGTGCATTATGGGGATCACAGAACCATACTGTATTTGCAGTGTTTGATGACATTTTGGGCCTCAAAAAGGCCATTGAGTAGTGCTAAAATATTTTTTGAAAGGCTGGTTCTTATGTCCATACATATAGATAATGTAGGGGATAAAATATTGTGTGAATCGGTGCTTAGAACTAACAGTTATACCCATATTTCTTGAAAACAGGAAGAACTTTCATTGTTATCCCTGTTATCAGTGACCTAGACCAGAGTGAATTTCAGTGGTTTTATTCCAGCTGCCTTTTGGCTGTTCCTCAGTCAAATTGATGATGGAACTGAAACAAAAAAAAAGATACTTTATAGACTAGATTTTGATGTATTGACATTTGAAAATAGAATACCTTTTACTATGGCCATCTACGGAAGAGAGCCTATTTTCTCAACATCAATCGACCATGAATATCCTAACCAATCGTCTTTGCTGTATAGAAGAGATCATTTGTAAACAATAAAAAGAGGTAGTCATAGAAAGAAACCTAAGGGCCGGGGCAGAATTAGAAAGTTAAGCACTAAAAGACAATCCTACTTCTCTGGCCAATCTCTATCAGATTTGCACTAATCTACAAGGTTCAAACATCACATGACAAGCTAGCCCTGGTCACTGGGCTGTAGATCCAAAGATTGACAGTTCGAATCCCACCCATTCGAGTAGTCTTTTGGGTGGTAACCAAAATGCAAAAGATCATAGGTCTAATAACCCAATGTTATATAGCATATAATATTGCCACCCATCAACCTTAAGTAAGCCCATTATAGTCACTGGGGAACGTCTATTGCCTAATTGGAGCGAGAGGGAGCTTTATTGTTTGCAACTGAAGAATAGATGCCACAACTCGACCAGGATTAGACCACTCAACTTTTATTTTCCCCTTGAACTGGACAATGCTTTGTTAGATGACTCGATAAAGTTTCTCAACACCGCGCACCTCACAGAAATCAGGTCTTGAGGAAAACCTTTTTTTTTTTGTAAATCTTTAATCATGCAAAACATGTTTAGAATGGACAAATATTGCTATATTTGGTATCAAATTAAAGCTCATGCTGCTCCTAATGCAGTGGGATCGAAATGACTTACGTTTTCCCCCTTTTGCATATCAGTTAACTCTTTACTTCTAGATATGAATTTGGGTCATGAAAATGACTATACATCTTAGCCTGTGAGTAAAAGAACAACCCTCTATCGTCTTATTTTTCAGTCCTCGGTGATGAGAAACCTTTTTTTGTAACAATTCAACTTTATTTGGCACTTTGAGTATTAACAGTTACATTCGTCCTTCGATAAGATAATATTGGATCTCCATACACATTGAGTTGTCTACAATCGGTTTCATTTGAATTACAATTTTTCATAAAACACGTTCAGTTTAAACCACTGTCAACATATATGAGATATGTATGCAATCCGTATGATAAGAGTATAAATATGCTAAACAGGATTAAAACATTTATGTTAGGAGATTATTCTCAGCGTAGCTGATTTTACAATACCCCCTTAATTTTTTCACTAAACAGGTAAAATTAATCAGAAATAATTAAGGAATAACTAGTTGGATATAAGTGTATGTTAATACAGCCTATATCAATTATTTCTATATAGGTATATAGTAGATACACGTTAATAGTGCTATGTTTCTCAATAACATTAATCTTTTCTTTTAAATTACTTGCTACACTCGTTTTACTCTTTATAGAAGAGTCGCTAGACCATTTACACCGAAACAAATGAACAAGCTACAATACAACCATTCCTAAAATGAAAGAAGATTACTAGGGGATATCATTCCAAGAAATTATCTTTATTGTCTGTCTGTATGCAATTAGACAACCTCTCTCAGAAGGTCAAATTAATGTGTTTATACAACTGTAAGAACATTTATGTACATATATTATATTTATTGCTAAAATATGAGTTTCATCACATTTCATTATATTGTTCCGCACAATACTCACTATCAGCATACATGTATACGGAAATCTGCTATTAGATAATGTTGAAATAGTTGCACAACATTAAATCATATATAGCATAACTCATCGTGCCGCCATAAAGCCAAAGACAATGATATACTTATTCCTGATTATTTAGTTCATCTCATGATTTAGGTGAGGCTTTATTAACCGATTTTGTCCTCAAATCGGTGCTATTCTCACAAATCGGACTCATATACCATACCAAGTATATATCTTAGGCGGTGAGGTACAGTAGACCCTGCCATAGGTTTATGTGAAATAATGTTTACGTTTATAAACAGGTGGGACAGAATTGCCAAGGCTATGTCCCGATTTTGATCCTCGATCTACATGTTTGATTTACGAAGCGTCCCTATCATTCTCTAGATATCGACCTGAACCCCCAGCGGCGTTAGGGCCTCCATGGTCAACCCTCACTGCTTTTCCCGACCTATCCCCTCCCTATCTATATTAGTAATGCATAAAATTATACAACAACTGGGTTTCTACCCATAACGGTAATTTGGAGACAACCGCCGGATGATTGTAGACCTTTTGTATTGAGAAAGGTTCAGCAATTGTAACGTAAAATCATGAAAGTAATGTGACAAAGTAGAAACAAACAAAAAAAACTGTATACATGGGCAACGTACGGAACGGCCACCACACGTTTTAAATTACACACCTTATATAACGGCATTTATGTAAGCATAAAAAGATTGGGGGAAAGCAAACAAATAATGGGAAAAGCACCTCTACGGTCTGTTTTGCATAATATGTGTCCCATTTACAGGCCACAATGTGCAGAGATTTCAGCTAGTCATCTGCTCCAGCCACAACATAAATATGCCACACAAGCAGTTGTTTTATGGCTATGGCGGAAATCCGACCTGGTTCTAAGAAAACTGTTCATCTCAGGTCCTGGTCTCCACCAAACCGGTTGTTGAGAGGATGGAGCCACGACGTAGGATTTCCAAAGCTGTTGCTGCTGAAAATGCCAAAAGGGGTTGACTCGTGAATTATGCTGTTCAATAGATCTTCAAAAGTATTTAAAAAAAACGGCCCAGACACATTTATTCTTAGCCTAGATATTTGCATCACTCGCAAGGGCTCATATTATACACTGTTTAGTCAGCAAGTAGGGACATACCTTTTTTTTCATACAAAACTTACTTTAATCCAATTGCATATTTGATGGTCTGATACATGAATTACTCTTAGTGAGTAAATAGCTATATGATAACAGTACTTACCGCCTTTATCTCTTACAAGATTCCAGCAATGCTTTTAGCCAACGGTTTATGTAAAGATTATATTTGATTGATGCATATCCTGTTCTTAGCGGAATTTAGTTCTAACAAGAATTAGCGAGGCCAACTTTTGGGGTTGAGATATAAATGATATTTGACATGTCTCTGAAAACGGTAGTATTAACCTATTTGCTATTTACTATTACAAAGCAGAACGGAGATTAGTTTGTGTACATTTCAAAATACTTACCAAAGTCTACTTTTGATGTTTTCGTTTTCTTTTCCTTTTCCTTTTTCTTGGGGATCTTATCCTTCTTCTGCCAGATGCCTTTGTCATATGTGAAGAAGTGGTACATGACGGTGGCAATCACGCTGCCAGAAATAGGGCCCACCCAGTACACCTGGTAAAGTAATTAAGAATGGTATATAAGGCCAGCATGATACCCTGGTCCGGTAAATAGGAATGGTTTATGGCAATCACGCCACCAGAAACAGGGCCAACCAGTACAACTAGTAAAGACAATGTTTGTTGGTCTTTACAATAGTACCTGATATTCAGAAGCGACCCAAAACAGAAACGATCTATAATACATCAGGTATCCAGAAGACCGTAAAATTATCTCCTAAGAGATACTATCCTTGTTTGTATAGCTTAATCATAATTATCCTTGGGAAACAGCTGTGTAACGATACTCACCCAGTGGTCCTTCCAGATGCCTGTCACCACGGCAGGACCAAACACAGCGATAGGATTCTGAGAACCTCCTGTAAAGTTACCCTGAAACAGAAAGAAATTATGTGTAAGTCTAATAGTTCCAGTTCTATGCCGACATCTGTATCCTAAGAAAAATGATTCAATGGAAATATCAAGATCTTGGCACAATCCATTATACTGAAAGTAAAGTAGAGGTATAATGCTGTAATTAATTTTGATTAAATTCGCTTTGTAACTACAGCCCTGTAAACTTGTAAGCATTCTTCTTTTCCATGTTTCTCCTTTATGAGTAGTGTAAAACCTCGCATGATGATACATTTTAAAACCCAACCTGTAGTTAGGCAGGCATACAACGCCGTCTATAGGCTATGCCAAAAAGTAACCTCGCATATAAGCCTAACTTGTGTATTAGCTTCACCTAGACTTTGGCCAATCCTATAAGCTGCACTGGTGATCTGACTTGTGTACTAGCCGGGGCTTCTATACAAGGTTTGACAGAACAAAGCAGGCATGACATATTATAGTCACCAAGGTAAATTACAGTGTTCTCTTTGAGCACAGATAGGTCTGGTTAGTTGTAATAGTAGACTTACAGCTGCGAGGATGCCAGTAGACACGGAGATGCCAATAGTCAGAGCAGGGTAGAAGACCTTCCTGAACCGTTCGTCTGTAGCTCCGGCTATAACAAACACCATACACGCTGTGACCACAATCTCCACAGCCACCCCCTGTAGGGGGGTGATGCCAGGGTGCAGCTGGAGAGGCCTAAATGTAGCCTGTACCTCCACAGGTGCACACCTGAAATATAGAGTGTAATTTTGACATTTTGAAATCTGAGAAAGATAATCTGGAATGCTCATTTCAAAAGAAAAGTGTCATGTGGGCCACCATGCTATCCAAATTATCAAATGCGACAAATATAATCTGAAAACGCTTTGAGGGATAACATAATTAAAATGAATAGCATCTGAAAAGTAAGATAGTGGGTGGTGACATTAAAGATGATAAATAAGGGAAGATTTTGTAAAGTAGAATGTAAATGTAGAAGAAACACATACCCATAAACCATACCAGCTCCAAGCATTGATCCAATACACTCAGCAATTATGTACATGATCGCTGTCGGAAGAGGAAAACCATAACCATAATCCATTAAATGTTTAAATTGTTCCAACCAAGTAACATAAGACACATTAACAGTTTATGCTTTTCAGCCATATGTTGCATCCGCAGCAGTACCAGATAACAGACAACAAATCAAATCAAATTGAATAATAAAATTCAATATATACATTTTAACCATACTGAATATAGACAGTGAGTTACTTTTAACAATGCTGAGTTTGCCTGTAAGTAACATACTCAGAAATGTCAGTGTCATTGTCGCTGGTTTTAGCGACAATGACACTGACTTTTCTGAGTGTGAAGAAGTGTACAGCAGCGGAAGGGGTGACTTACTCTTAGTAATGCTGAGTTTGCCTGTCAGTAAGAAGTGTACAGCAGCAGAGGGGTTCATGACAGCCACTTGGACGTGTGCGAAGGCATCTATCAGGATGTAGAGACACAGCCCGACCCCCAGCCCCACCAGCAGCAGGCTCGCTGAGGGAGATTCGTCTTTGTGAAATGTCATCCCCATCCCACGTCCACAGAACAGGAGTAAGAAGGAGATGACAACCTCACACATTGTATCGCGCCATACCCTAATGTCCCTGAGTTCATGAAAACCTAAATGCAGGCCTGCAACAAAAATAGCAAATGTCATGGACATGTTGTAATGTTCTGTATTGATAAGTTACCACTATAATACTAATTATAGGGCTTCATGATATAGGGTAGATTCACCAGGACACACAACTTTATTCACTTGAATTTTGTATTTATCATAAACCCTCTGTTCTTACATAACAGTGAAATTTAAGTGTTCCTTCTACCAAAAATATCAATAAAGAACAAACTGTATATATGTATATATATATATATATATATATATATATATATATATATATATATATATATATATATGTATATATATATAATATTATAATATATATATATATATATATATATATATATATATATATATATATATATATATGGCCACACAATCAGATGTGAACCATGTAAATTTGAGGTGAAAAATAAAAAGGTCAAGCACCATGTTAGCAGTAATTCAAAGTAGGCCATGGGTACTTTTGCCCGTATGTAAGAGGGGACTCCCATCTTGTGTGGGGGCATTCAGGGGTAAATATAGAAGGTATGTGAATTATACTCACTCAGGTAAGATTGCTGAGTTGGGGGGTCATTGTTAGGGTTGGGTAACTCTATCACTGTATCCAGGCCCTGACCTATCTTCACCTGGACATCACCGTTTGACACTGGGGACGTATTTGCTCCTGGATTTGACATACTGTTCAATAGGCTCTGAAATTATGTAAATAGCTACATGACACAGTGGGATGACACTGTAGAAATAGACACACATCTAACCGTCAACTTTGACATGATAATAATGATTTAGGGGAGCCCTGGGAGAATTGGGACAAAGGAGAACTGGGACACTGTGTATTCTGCCCATAACCAATAACTTTAATGCATAGCCACCGATGCTATTTTTTGGGCCAATAATATTTAAGTTTTTAATGATAAAAAAAATTTCTGTGATGTTATTATACTTAGAAGATTATAACATTTTTAGGAAAAAAAGTTTTTTTTCCAGGTCTCTGGCCATTTAATTTATGTAGTGTTACCTTTTGATGAGAAAATATTTTTGTGTTGCATTATGTAGCATTGATAGATAGCAAAATGACCAGCTACTTACAAAAACACAGTTAAGCATATTTTGAACTGTATCAACATTTTGCTTAAAAATCTCAACCTGGGGAGAAGTGGGACACTCATTGCAGGGAGAACTAGGACACTCTTGACTATCGGGGAGAACTGGGACACTCCGGGTGAAGATTTATTGTGCTTTAATTATTTTTTTCTTAGACCTATGACTGAAGCTAATATGTTACATATGATCATATTGAACGTAAAGTAAAGCAAAATGATGTTTCATTGGTTAATAATCACACCATTTACACTGTCCCAGTTCTCTCTGGTGTGTCCCAGTTCTCCCCAGGTAGTGTCCCAGTTCTCCTCTAAGTGTCCCAGTTCTCCCTGGAATTTCTCAAAATTTCAAAAGGCCCTAGACGGAAATCATGGCTGGCTAGGATGAATCTAAATACTGTAAACGTATGTTATTTCGCACTGTACTTATTTTCGCGATTTTCGCGATTTTTAAAATCGCGAAAATATGTACAGAGCGAAAATTTATCCAGTGTAGCTACATTACTACTATGCTGCGAAATCGCGAATTTAAAACCGCGCGAAATTGTACTTTATAGCCAAATCGCGAAAATATTCATGCGCGAAAATACATACGTTTACAGTAGTCCAAATGAAAGGTTTATTGGTAGCCTTTCTTCATGAAACAAAGGCATTTGGTTATTGTTGTCATTGTAGAAATCACAAGCAAACATGTTATGATTATAATTTTGTGTCTCAATTCTCCCAGGGCTCCCCTATAGATCAATTTAATTAACCCATTGAGGACGGATGTAGATTATACTCTACATCCATCCCAGGCCGAATGTAGACTATTTACTACACCATGAGGGGCCGGATGTCGACTATAATTGACATAACTCTATGGGATTTAGGAATGGCCCGGCCCCAGGGAAAGAAATTGGAAAAGTTCCCGGCCCCATAACTAAAAATTAAACAATTCTGGCCGGCCTCAATGGGTTCGTTTTCGTTAGTTAAAACTCCAAAAGAATACCGAAAATAATACCGCTCTCTGGGCCTGAACCTTGGTATTTTTGTTCATACCAGCCTGGGGGCCTGGTACGGCCCTAACATTGTTTACCAACCTAGAAACATACCAGAACTCGTAGTTGTCAGTTCAGAATAAGATAAGACATCAATCTCATAGGACAGTATTTCTCCAGGGCTCCATATGGACATGTTACTTTCTTCCCTTTCTGAATTGAAAGTTTCATCACAGCCCTACACAAAAAGTCCCGACATTGAGAGCTCAACTGATGGCAAAAACACCCATATAAATCATATTCAAAAAGGGCCAGTTCTCCAGAAGATACCTTCTTTAAAAAGAGTTACACAAGAAATAGAACTTTCAGTTTGACTTAATTAGCATGATTTATGCAAAATGGTAACTTTACACTTTTATTCTTGTAAATTAGGAATAAATATGAACATGTGAAACTAAATCAATGACGCTCAGTACGTAGACATAATAATTATGCTACATAACATGGAAACTTGGGGATCAGTCCATTTCAAACCTCTATCAAATATGGCAGCCATATCATATGGCTGCAAACAAAAACCTGAAAGAGCTGTATCTTGGCTTCTAATTAACATAGAAACACAAATAGAAATGTTAAGAGTACTATTTTGAGGTCATGGCGTTTAATCAAACAATTTTGGAGACCCTATGTGGCAGCCATCTTGGATTTTGTATTATACAGGGTATATTCCTATTTTATATGGTATAAAAGGACAATATCCCCAAGCACAACAAGCAAAGTCTCATTGATTTACCTGACATTCTACCGCAAGGAGGCTACAAGGGAAAGGAGACAGGGATCTGCCTCATCCATACCATACAATTTTGCAGACATACCCCAATTGGAAAGGTGATGCCAAAAAAAGGTTATTGTCGCACATAGTACAAACTTAAGGACCAGTTGACTGAATACCTTTCCCAAAAGGTTCTAGAGGAATACCAGTCATCATCAAGCTGAATCATTGCAGTTTCTTTCCTCTGTTGCTACCCAGAACACACTTAAACACAGGCACAGAATCTGCAAGATGCACCATGCAACCAAGGCCAAATATATGAGAAACTTGGTGCAGTGGATACAGCAGAAATGGCTCTGCAAAAATCAGGCTGCAGATAAAAGACTCCCGCCTATGAGAGGGGCGTTTCTTCAAAAGACCCTCAGAGCTCAATATCAAGCTATGATTTAACATGCAGATATAATTCCCATAAAATGCTAATATCATAGTCATATTCAGAAATTGGGGGGACCCTTGCTGAGTGTGACTATGTGGAAATGTGCAAGAGTTGGGAGAGGGTCTTGTCATTCTGTACCCCTTCCGTAAGCTACCCCAGGTACACAGTGATAGTCCCACCTTACCTCAGGTACACAGTGATAGTCTACTGAGGTATACACTGACCCACTGTACCTCAGGTACCCAATGGTGCTTCTTCTGTACCTCAGGTACGCTGTGCTCATCCTACTGTACCTCAGGTACACAATGGCCGCACTGTACCTCAGGTACGCAGATACATCCTCCTGTACCTTAGGTACACAGTGCTTATCTTTCTGTACCTCAGGGACACTGGTCCTACACTACCACAGGTACACAGTGATTATTCTATGTGTACCTCAGGTACACATCCACACCTACTGTACCTTAGGTATACACCCATACTGTACCCTAGGTATAAACCCATACTGTACCCCAGGTACACATCCACACCCCTAGGCCCTATAACATGTGTTTTTTCCCTTCTAGAAATGTAATTGCAAGAACAACTCTAGTAGAAGTATGACACACTGTGTACCTAGGGTAAAGAAGGATGGTCACTGTGTACTTGGGATACAGAAGCCTACTGTACCGCAGGTAGACAGCATCCAACCAAACCCAACATCTAAGAGGAACACCAACACCGACAGACTTCCAAACACAATAACTTGATAACAGGATTTGAACACCCATCTCGGAAATTTGATCATCTTGCTTGGCACACAAAGTGTCTCTCCCTGCAGATGTCAACAAAAGCTAAGTAAAAGAACAAGGAACAAAATTGAATAAACTATCGTTGAGAAAACGTGAAAAACTTTGTTGTGTAAAGTGAAGTTCATGAAAGTGAAAGTATATATCTAAAGTGAAAGTGACTGTGCATTTGTGTAGGCTAGGCACTTTTTAAAAATTGAATATAGTCACTCCATTGATGTAACCAAAAAGCGCCATATTTCACACACCCCATGAAATAACCCATATCAATATTTCACGGCCTTGTGACGTCATCGAAATGGTGATTTGCTTACATTTAAACAGGGTAGAAACGGGATAGAAATAAGCTATTTTAGGCTCCTCCATCATAATTTTAGTAAATTTAATTAAAAATCATGAGAAATAAACACAAAGGCACACTCCTTCTAGTCTGTTGAACGGGTTATTTCACTTGTTGATGAATGTCAAGCCACATATCACTCGGCCTGTGGCCTCGTGAAATACAGCCTGACATTCAACTTGTGAAATAAGCCAGTCAACAGACTAAAACTCGTGAACCTTTGTCTATATAATTATCTTCAAGTGAGAGTTTAGTCCCAATAAAGAAAAGTGGGCTAATTATCAAAGAAGGTTCAATGCCTGGATGAGAGTAAACAAAATCAAGGATGATGAAAAAAAGTATGCCTTTATATCGATTGTGGGACCTGAGGTAGTGGATCTATTAGTTGCATTATGTGCCCCCTGAAATTGAAATCAAAACATATGCTCAGCTGACTGCATTGATTAGCAACCACTACACCTCAGGGTCCCTTGAGCGCTTCAAATTTGATGAGCGCAAGCAGAGAGATAGCGAGTCTGTGTCAGACTACATTGTGGCCTTAAAGAAAAGGAGCATACATTGTGGGTTTGGTGACGAGGACCGGATCAAAAAGAGGAAACAGCTGTCAATATCAGTATGTCAATGGACACTACAAAGAATACTTCCCCAATTTTGAGTTATGCGAAGCATCTATGAACTTAAAATCGTACACTGGACACAAAGTTGAGCTGCTCGTTGAAGCTGATGTGCATGTGGAGTATGAGGGTCAAAAGAAACATTTGCCGTTGGTGATTGCAAAAAGCGCACATTCGGATGGACTTGGCTAAAAGTTATACGTATATTCTGTGCAAACCATGAAATATGCCCTTAAGCGGCATACCTTGGACAGAAACCCGGCATGAGTACGGAGAGATAGCTCTGTAGTTTCCTCCTGTTGTATAACTTGACTCCACACTCGGTGACAGGGATGTTCCCATCGGAGTTTTATCTCAAAAGACAGCTTAATTGCAGACAGTTGTCCATGATAAAGCCCAGGAGAGAAAACGGGACAAGATGAAAGAGTATAGAGATGAGCAAGGGCCGAAGCTACAAGAGTTCAAGTGAGGAGAGAGAGTACAAGTAAAGAACTGCTGAGGCACATACTTAAAGTATGTACCAGAAGCAATAGTGTCCAGGAAGGGTTCGGTACAATACTTGGTAAGAGTCTCCTATGATCTCTGATACGTCCATGTCGACCATCTTCGGAAATCTAATGAAACCGTCGGAGACAATATTGATGAAGAACAGCTCAGGCCTATGCGAAGGCCAATAATGGATATGATCAGTGATACACCCAAAAGTGACAATGACTCTGTGGTTGTGGAAACAAAAGCTACGGCAATGCCACTGAAAGATGTAGCTACCCATGATGAACCACACAGAGTTGTTCCACACAAAGTGGTTACTACTGCACCTAGAGTCATCCGGAGCAAGTATTTGTTAGACTTAATAGGGCTCCAGCAAAGTCTGATGGTTACGTTCCTAAAGGACTGTGTTCTGTTTCAGAAGCATTAGATGCGGAGGATTGTTGTGTACCTGTATCAAGTACAACGAAGTTAACGGAGAGTGCCATTTATGAATTTGTTAGCCCTATCCTGCTCTCCTGAAAATTTCCCCCAACCCACCCTTGCTTGGTGAAACCACAGAATTAGAAACCGGGTTTCTAATTTCATGGTGGAACTGTGTGGAACTGTGCAAGATTGGGTACAGGACATTGAACTAGAATTATAAAGGCCCTTATACAGCTGTCATGCGAGTTTACCCCGGGACCTGTGACATGGCTAATTCTGATGTTAGGTTTATCAAAATAGACGATCCAAGATTTAAAGTAGGTGGGTACATTAACATGGCAGAGATTCAAACCCTGCACCTTAGGGTTTAAAGACAGGTATTATAACCACTATACTATTGGCTCTATGTTAGGTGGCCATGTACAAAAACGTCTGTTCATCCAACACGGCAATACAAAACCATGCACTACTGTGCACACGTGGGTGAATTTGGCTAAGGGGGAGTCTGACGCTCGGTGCTAGGTAGGTTGAGGCCTATCCCAGTAAACAAATAACGTTATACACCATTTTATAACGTTATATAACGTTGTATGTCAACGTTTTTCTAAGGCTCTTTAGTATGACATAACGTTATGTAAAATTTAAAACGTTATTTTGACGTAAAATAACGTGTTTTTTTGTTAGCTGGGTATGTTGTCCACATAGGCCTCAACCTACCTAGCACATCGGGCATGCTTTCACAGGTCTTGCCCTACCTCACACTAATTATCTTGGTAGTTATTATGACTGTGCATTGTCTTTATTTGCATAATAGGACCTTGCCAGGGAATATATGTATAACATGGGTCCAGGCGTAAGTTTACATCACAAAACTAGGAAATACATTTTGATATCTAAAATTGAACATTTAATTTGGTCGTTGTATAGGGTCACTTATATAAGGTGCTTAAGCATGATATTGGGGGGGGGGGGTGAGTGGTCAGGTATAACATTTGACACATATATATGAGCTCATTTTTAGCCTTCTTCTCTATTTTATAGTTTTCTCAAGGAAAACTATATAATTATCAAAAAAAAATCCCATCATGTTTTTTTCTCCAAAGCTTGTACAATCTGGGAACATATTTATGTATGATGGGTAACTAACATTCACGCCCACGAAAATACGTACGGCCTTGCACTATCCCTGTTTAAGTTATGTAATTGTTAGTTTATATAACTCATTTGTGAGGGGGAAAAAGAGGAATGTAGTGTTGGGACACCGAAGTCGTGCCTCGTCCATCAAACCTAGTTTATATAACTCGTAAGAATAGCACAGATTTGTGAATAAAATCGGTTAGTGGAGCTTTCTCTTTGAAGTTTGTCTATAGCTGGTGCTAAACTACCCGATTTTCTCCGAAAGTCAGATCATGGTATTAAACATGGATGATATCAGATGATTTATAGCTGGGGCTCCACTACCCGATTCCTTAGGCAATTCTCACAATCGTATCATGTCTTAGCACTATAGCTTTCCCTATAGTAGATTATAATTTAGAACGATGATCAGATCTGAAATACTGTTAGGCTGGCCTTATACAAAAACGCTATTGACAGTTCGAACTGTCAATAGTGGAAAATATTTCTCTTATTGACAGTTCACACTGTCAACAGTGGAAATTATTCCTGTTACTGACAGTTCCTCATGCGAACTGTCAACAGTGGAATATTTTTGTCTTATTGACACTTCCCACTGACATTGGAGTAAAAAAATGTGTTTTTTTTTGCAAAAGTGTTTTTATTCACCAAAATCGGTTTGGGACCCAAAATCGGTTTGGGACCCAAAAAACGGATTTAGACCCAAAATCGGTTTTGTATCCAAAATCGGTTTTGTCCCCAAAATTGGTTAAAATCGGTTTTGTCCCCAAAATCTGTCAAAATCGGTTTTTGATCCAAAATCGGTTTTTGATCCAAAATCGGTTTTGGAGACAAAATCGGTTTTGGAGCCAAAATCGGTTTGGGAGCCAAAATCGGTTCTGGGGCCAAAAGTGGTTTTGCCCCAAAAATTGGTTCTGCCCCAAAAATTGGTTCTGCCCCAAAAATTGGTTCTGCCCCAAAAATCGGTTTACCACCAAAATCGACTTTTCCACCAAAATCGACTTTTCCACCAAAATCGACTTTTCCACCAAAATCGACTTTTCCACCACAATAGACTTTTCCACCACAATAGACTTTTCCACCAAAATCGACTTTTCCACCAAAATAGACTTTTCCACCAAAATAGACTTTTCCACCAAAATCGACTTTTCCACCAAAATCGACTTTTCCACCAAAATCGACTTTTCCACCAAAATCGACTTTTCCACCAAAATCGACTTTTCCACCGAAATCACTCTCAGGGTTGTGACGATAAGGAACTGTCAATAAGAGAGGAAATTCCCACTATTGATGTTGTCCAGTTCATTGAAGAACTGTCAGCAACGCTATGATTTACCACTATTGACAGTTTGAACTGTCAATAACCGAATAACATTTGCTTATTGACAGTTCAAACTGTCAATACCAGGATAAAATTCCCTTATTGACAGTTCACACTGTCAATAGTGGGATATTATTCTCTTATTGACAGTTCCTTTTTGGAAGTGTCAATAAGAGAATCGTTTTTCCCTTATTAAGAGAATCGTTTTTCCCTTATTGACAGTTCAAACTGTCAATAAGGGAATTGTATCCTGGTATTGACAGTTTGAACTGTCAATAAGGGAATTTTGTTTTGTTATTGACAGTTCGAACTGTCAATAGTCACGGCCTTATTTATATTTACCTAACAGGTATAGGTCAATGCAGTTTTATTTTTTTGGAAATACAAGATGTCCTATGCTTTAGCACTGAAGGGCCGTATTCAATGCCCCCATTGAATACAACATGGCCGTATTGTTGTATTCAATGGGCTAAGAAAAAATTGGTTTTCCTTCATTAAATGGCTTCAAATAAAACAAATAAACACAAATGCCAACTATATTGATACCGCTCTGATGTATTTCACTCGTGGGGGCTGGGGCGCATCCCACTCAGCCTGCGGCTTCGTGGGATACTGCCCCAGCCCCCACTCGTGAAATACAACAGAGACGGTATCAATGGGCGTTGGCATTTGTCTATATATTGGATAAAGCATAGACCGAGAATGAGATTCAGATCAATATAAGATCGGAGCCTAAATCCGGGCCTAAATCTGGACCAAAATCGAGGCCTAAATCTGGACCAAAATCGAGGCCTAAATCGGGACCAAAATCGTTTTATTGTAGCCTTGGGAATTCTATTTTCCATTCGAGCATAGAGTATTTATGAATATAAACATAATTATCTGCAAACATAAAGCTACGGCAGGATCTACAGTATACCTCCCTACATAAGGTATAGGCCCTATAATGTTATATGTTTGTGTCAGCCTTGTGAGAATAGCGCCTATCTTATGTAAAGATCGCCTAGTGGGGCCTCACTATTAGGGTTTTGTTTATATTTGCAGTTTTTAGATCTGTTTGGGTCGGATTTGTGAGAATAACTCTGACCTGATGACAAAATCGTGTAATGGAGTCCCAGCTTATGTTAGGGCGAATGACACATAAGGGGCCTTTCTCCCACAAGCTTTCATCCCTTTACGTTTCAACCATAATTATTCTATTCAGAATAGTTTTTCCCAATTAAGATTCCTTGGTTTATAAGCATAATTGTAAAAAAAATCTCCATGGAAACCAGGGTGGTAGAATCTGACAGGTCGATTTTTCCGCAGATTATCTATTAAAGAAATTGACATAAATCCAGCAATAGTAACTCCCGATTGTACTTCCAGAATCCACTTGATCCCCATCATTTTGGGATATAGCATTATTAATGCCAACCATTTTCTAAAAGTGCGGTGTCCTAGCTAATACTATAGGCAGATAAAGGAAGTCATGATAAAATACTTCACATATCAAAGATGGGCCTTTTTATGGTATCATAATTCAGATATCTAGGGCTAAAGAACCATAGCATGTGATATTTATTATGTAAGTAACATGTATTTGCTGATTATTCCATTAGAGAAGATATATTATCAACTGTAAAGAAAAATGCGCACTTACCTGTATCGACGCTACAATCGACTGTCCTGGTTGAATATGATAGCACGACTAGGTAGGGGGACGTTTAGTTCAAGGTGACGTAGAGGTGAGGAGGGGTAGCTCAACATCTGTATCTGACAAAGGGGGGTATTGAACTTAACACTTAGATCCATCCCCAGTAAACACACTACGTGTTTCTACGTAGGTATTTGCATAATTAGCGTTGATCTATGTATAATACAGGGTGTACGTTTATTAGATTATTACCTGGATACATAATTATGATTTATAAATATGTAAATTATACCTTGGGTATTCTGGTTTCGTTTCGGTTTCAATTTTTATTCATATGGTCCTCATTTATACCCAAGGAGCTCGATTTCTAATGGGAGAACATCATTTCCCACATTTGAGACACTGATTTGGCAGGTAAATTGAAGGCAAATTTATTTTCAACATATATATATATATACATTCTATATATATATACGTATATATTACAACCCATACTGGCAACTATCCACATTCAATATGATCATGTAGATCAATATTAAAGTGTAATCTATATATTCATACGTAATCAAGAACGTATAGTAGATACATATTCTGTCAGCATTCTGTAATATATGTTGCTATAACCTATTTTTGTTTACCGTGTTCTGAAATACGGGACGGTCCTATAGTTATATGCACCACCGGTTTTGCATGAAGTGTTTGAGGTAGACTTCTTTTCCACTATCAATTCGTCAACATGATTGTGACGCACGGAGCTGTCTATATGCACTAGTTATGAAATCTTTTTTCACCCCGCAAGACATTCGGTCCGGCAGATTTTTATTTCTGCAGGACCGGTTGGGTTTTCGCAGGACCAGATACTTGCACACACCCAAATGTCGCAGAGTAATCTAGTTAAAGCCATATTTTACTTAATAAGCAGCCTGGGCAGCATACAGCTACTTTAATTACATATTAAAGGTGTTGTTTATGAAAGTAACTTTATTATCATGACCAATAATTGTATCCCTGTTTGCCCTCCACAGTTTCCTTAAGAATGGTCCGATTTACATACAAAAAGAACCAAAATGTAGGTAGATGTTTTTTGAAATCCAGCCAGACACTCAGTATGGCCATACTGGCCCTTTTTCCGGATCTGTGACATTTCTGCCGAACATTTCCCACTTCCCCCAGAATTTCAAGAAGACTGTTTAATACAATATAGTAATAAACAGAACAAAGCGCTTTGTGATACGTACACACAGAAAAGTAAAGGAGTCGCCATGACTCTGACAGCCAGAGTCGCAGTTTGTCTCCCACGTGACACATGTAGAGGAGAGTCGAATGAGTTTGACTCTCCATTCCTGAAGAGTCAACAGCAGTTGACCCATAAAAAAAGGGGGAGTCAAAACGAATACATGAGTGCATGCAGGTCAGGTGGATTGTGTATATATGCCAGGGTAGAGTGGGGGCAACAAGTGTATACAATTAGCCCCTGCACCACTGGATTTCCTGTAACTCAATGCAATTTTGTGCAACATATTGGCTTACCGTGTAGAAGGGGTTAATGGGCAGGCCAGATGAGGCCTGTGACAGAAGTGAGTAGGTGAGGTTATTGCCCAAGACAGGTCAATAACAAGACATGTTGTAATGTCCACCACTTCCCCCTGTGTGAAAGGGCTAAGTTATATCTGCCTCACACTGCATTCTAAAGACCATTGTCCATACACATATTAGATGCCAATATCAGATCTATATGAAGTAGTAAGCAGTGCCACTCATGATACCTCACACATTCTTCTTCTAGCTTTTCACTCCGGTCCCGAAGGGACCGGCAGGCATATATCGCCGCTAAGGCTACACCGAACCTCAGACAGTTAGTGCCCAGCCTTATGTTTATTTCCCATACCCATAAATATGGTGACTAAGCTCTATACTGTTGATGTTCTTGGAATGTATTGTATAGTTTGTCATCACATTTGATTTAGGTAAGTTAACTTGAAAACTTATCCATTGACACCCCTTAACCACACTATTTAGACATAGTGGACCTATTTATAAATAATCAAAACTGTGTGGCATGTAACAATTATCTAAAGTATAGATAGTGGCTCTGCCTTGTGGTTGCCACTGGTACCAAATTAGTGTGGGTTGCCCCACCAGGTGGTTTCATATGCTACTACTATCAGAGTCAACACATTTTTTATTTGACTCTTCATGAAGGGTCAATCTACAAATGACTCTGCTGTGGGCAGAGTCAACTGCACTTGACTCTGCACTGATAGAGTCAAGAGAGAGAGTCAATTTGTACAAGGAGCAAGGGGTATGACTGGAGTAGCTGTGACCCCTCCCCCAGAGTCATCACGACTCTGCTACCAGAGTCAACTAGCGTTGACTATGGTAAAAGCGACACCTTTACTTCTCTCTGTGTATGTAGGCCAACACGCAAGTGTAAAAGCCAGAGCCTATTATTCCTGGTATACAACTTACGAGGGCCGATCTACATAAAGTATGAAGGATATAAAACAATCTTTTGTACGGAACACATCGAAACAATCAAGACCAACAGGGCCAAGGTCAACACTGACTGAATTCAAATCAAGTTCATACAACCAAAAGTACTTGACAACTGTGTCAATTCAAGGAAATACAACTGTGAGTTATTGGCCTACTCAATAGGTTGACTCGGTTGGTGACTCTTTTTTTTTCTCTTTTTTAATAAATTTAAAGTATTTAGTTGCCCCAGAAAGTAGCTAAGGCGCATTGCCATACTGCCGCCAGTCAGGTGCGCTAGTAGCCTGGCACAGTCCAGATTGAGTTATGTCATAATTAATTTCCAGATAGATGCGGAGAAAAGGAAGAAGGTTCGGGTGGGGTTTATAACTATAAATATTGGCAAACGTTTATGAACTGCAGGGGTGTAGGAAGGTAACTTTATCACACTCACACTCACACTCACAGGGGACCTAGCGGAAGCAAGGCAATGCGCCTAAGCTAGGATGATGCATCTACTTTAGTATTTGTTATCTTTTACCCAATAAAACACTTAAAAATACATCTAAATGGATACATAACCTTGACGCAAATACAGTCTAGCTCACGCGAGTGCACGGACAAACGTTTCAATCATAATCTTAATTTATAATCTTAAATGGTAATTCCGCTGTTATCTTTTGGGACACAGCTGTAGTAATAAGCTCAGTATAATCTTAATATTACACACTTAGAATAGAGCCATGAGATGATAAAGCCGCTTTTACTGATCTCAAATGGTGCCGATACAAGTGGAATATGGCAGTTGCTGATGGGAAAATATCAAAGAAGGGGGGAAAGGAAAGAAAAACAAGGGTTGCGCCAATAGGGGGCCAAAGCCCCCCCCCCCCCCCCATGATATGTTAATCAACAAGGCTATCCTATGCACGTAGTAATAGTTAGACATTGCAGGCTCTAAAGAAGATTATAATAGGGTTCTTTTAAGGGGTACCATCTATATTTTGTTGAGGTGATTTTCTTTAATAATTCTGGAACGTTTGTCCTGGTACACACTCAGAAAAGTCAGCGTCATTGTCGCTAAAACCACTCTCACCTGAAAGTCAGACACTGCCTGACTTTCAGGTGAGAGTGGGTTTAGCGACAATGACGCTGATTTTCTGAGTGTGTACTCACCTGAGCTAGACCCTACGAGTGTGTTTGACCCCCTTTAGTTCTGATTTGGTCCACCTGGCTCAACAACTTCCTAGCTGGACATGATATATAGTTTGGGCACATTGTATAATTTGTCTTGACGTGTGTTTCATGGGGTGGTGGTGGGCTATATATGCACAGCCTCCATCTATCCGGTGGTTGAGTGCCCAGGAAGGTGTTTCACACGAAATATGACATAAGGATGGATCTATAGTGTATAAGTGATGGTTTTGGAACGTAATCTGGGCGAAGCAGTGTTTCAAATGGATTTAAACACTTCGATAAGGGAGTGTTCATTTATTAGTTACGGGGGGGGGGGTGTTTGGTGGGGGGGGGGGGTGAGCGTAACCCCCCCCCCTTGTAATTAATAAATGAACACTCCCTAAAGATTGATCTTCTATTTCAGCCGTTGTGAAACACCTTACAGGCCCCAACAATGCATATTGAATCTGCTTCGACCAGGATTTGTTATGTGATATTTTCCATAGAACATACACCTCCATCTACTGATCCAGGGGTAGACACAGAGACCAAGGAGGATAAGCGTATAGCGTTATTCATTCCTCTCTGGTAGACACTAATAGTCAGGTTCCTTAAGGCAAATACAGTTATTTTCCGGATAAAAGTGCCAAATTTGGTACAAAGTTAGCAAATGGTATAGGATTCAACTTTTTTCCTTGGTCCAAGAAAATTGACCACTGGAACACTGATTTTCGGGCATTTTCCAAAATGGCCGACAAAATAGCTAGGTAAATTTCTAAAAGATGATTCATGAATTTATTTCCCATCCAGTTCTCTTTTTCTTTGACTGTATTACAGAATTGGAGTGAAAGTACAAGTTTAGGATTCAGGTGATTTGCATATTCAAACAAAATGGCCACTAAATTCAAGATGGCAGCCAATTTGACCAGCTGTAATTCCCCGATGCAGCATGTTATTTCTCCCAGTGATATGTTTGTGAAGGTTTTGAACATGTCTATTCTAACCATACTTTCCACCCATGTTTCCTATAATGATAAACCCTTTTTCTTTTGGTTAAATTAGGGTCCTTATTTGCTTAATTCTAAAGAAAAAGACAATAATGAAGCAAATATCATTATACATATAAATAGCTATAATATGTGACAAGCAGAATACATTTTAAACCAATGAAATAATTCTTTCCCTTCACTGTGGAATTCTTAGGCAACAGGTATACCCATCATGACAGATGTTACTAGTCCTTATCTCTCCAGAACCAAATCAAGTAATGGCAGTGCACACTAGACAATAGCCTTGGCCCCTAAACAATCAGCTTTTCCCTGGTCATTATATACAGTGGCAGGATGGCAGCAGAGTGTACAGCAGGAAAAAAACACAATCTTGGACCGTTGTATATGACTAGTTTGTATGATGTATGCATAACTTAATAACTTGTATATGTAACATCATCACACTTTATTTTATAGTTTAATGCCAAGTTAGCACATGATTGGGAATCCAGACCGCTATTGGTGTGGGCTATTCACAAGCCTACCAGAGGATTATCATATTCAAGATAATTGAATCTATGAAATAAGTGGAAGACAAAAATCCCCTCTTACACATAAAATGGTTCTCTAACTTCCCACACCACATAAACATTATCAATGACATGGCAGGAATTGACGTTTGCAAAATGTAGGGGTATTCTTTAACTTCACTCTCTAATCACTCCTGGAACTGGAACCTGTACTGCTAGCCCCTACCATATGCATACCTGTACTCAAGTCTTAACCTCTCTAAAATCATTATGTATTACCTTTGGGGATATGGCATAGTACAATGAACAAATGTGTAGGTACATAATGAGTTAATGCCACTCACCAGTAACCAGAAAATCTTGAATCCTAGATTGGTATCTTCCCTTTACTGTTAATTTTAAAGTACAGAGAATTCGGGCTGATTTCCAGCTGAAAAAAAAGCTTACCTGTTCAGGTCTGCATGTTATAGTGGAGGCATAAAACATCATCCAACTTAACCTAAAGCTCTTGAATCCTGTTTTTATGGTTAGCATAGCCTTGCATTAAATGAATAACCAATATTTCTGGGATTCATGTATATACAGATATTAGGTCCTCCCCACAACCCTAGTGCAAATGACCTAGTCTCACTCATCTCATGAGCCACTGCCTATAAGATCAGATCAGATTAGGGGGCCAGTGACCCCTTGTATTCTGAGGACAAATTACCTTGCTTGTGACTAAAGAGATGACAGGATAGCATACACTGACGGTGGTACCACTATCTTCTGGGCCCTAATGCAATTACAATCAAAAGGAGAATGGCCCTGGTTGTGAGCATCTACTGGCCACTACAACATGACCCACCCAGTGAAGAGCAGGAACTATGGTATAATCTTTGTGAAAGGCTGCATTATCTACTTGAATCATAAATATTTATCATCACTGGTACTGAAAATGAATAGGTGAAATATAAAATAAGGGATCAATAGGTTTACCTATCTGGAGACATCCGCTAATCCACCAAACTTCCACCCAATCCCCCTAAAACCTCCACTCACAGGCGACAACATGCATATAGCAAAAACAAAAGAGCTCACAAGATATAGAAATGGAATAAACCCATTTAACCCATACACTGATGGAGTAAGTTGTTCATGGGGCAGGAGCATTGTAGACGGATAAGGTGGCGGCTGGACCTTCATGCAGGTCTGAGCTTTAATATACTGTATATAAGAGCAGAGATTGGTAATTACCTGTACCCTGAGCCACTGTCCCTTATATTGACACCATGATAATAGTTACCATTGGACTAATTAAATATATACATACAATGCTTCATATTTCTAGGAACATATCATCAGTATTTAACTATATGCACATGTTATAATATGCCTATGAGCCATTCATGCAAATATTTACCGGAGAGTATTAGCATTAATCCCCCCCCCCAAAAAAAAATATCTCCAAATCTATTACATAAGTAAGTCATGCAAGGGAACATGTGACACTAGTCCCAAGAAATCTTTTCTACAACACCCAAAATACCATAAAAGCATAAACACCCAATTTCCAACCACCAAAGCACAATAAACTGAGTAAAATGCTGGTTTTAAGAAAGTGACCCACAAAATGTTCTCTGTAGAGTGATTTGTTAACCTCTACACAGGATGTCCATGAGCTGGTTGGACCAAATACTGTAGTCTAGCTCTAGCTAGATATAATTATGCAGGCATGCTCCAAGGGTCCCACCACCTGAACAGGCCTAGTCCTAGGCTAGTCATCCAAAGGGTGGCAGGGCCTGTGGCACTAGGGCAAACTTGCTGTCAACAGTACAATACCAGGAACAACTCTCAGGATATAGCATCACACATCCTGCAGCCAGGTCACATCATGTACCTTGGGGATATTCCATCTGGTGTTTAAACTGGAACCAGGTCCAAGGCTAGTCCACCTTGGTGGAGTAAACTAACCACCTGAACGCGACTCGACTGGATCGGTGAAGCGACGCCAATTTGATGTCAGTGGAATCATTGCTATAGTAGACCAAAGTCCATGCTAAAACCTGACCCATGACTATTGGACAAATTTAAAACCTCTTACACAAAGCTCAAAACCCATCACTGATCTAAGGAGGTGATAAACGTACAATCTGCCTTAAGCTTCAGATCAAGTAAATGCATAGTATACAAAAAAGAAATAAACCATTTATAGTTTTATAACATTTCTGTGACTTTTAACCTCTTTTATCAAGTCATGCTCTTTAATAAGGTCATCGTCAGAAAGCTTAACAAGGAATTTCTAGAACACAATATTAACCCAAAGCAGTTGGAAATGTGGAGGGGTTTCAAAGAAACATTCACTCATCTTTTTTCAATTTTCAACAATTTTCCCAACTTTTTTTCAAATAAGATGATTTCCTTCCACAAAGCGGCATCAACCAAGACAAAGATTTTCTAAAAGAGTTAAAAGTGTTGGTCAGAATTAACCTTGAAACAGGTTTGCCCTTGTTCAGACAAAAAAACACACAAAAATAACACATCCTAACTCATGTACTGTATTGATCAGACCTTCTTTGGGTAGCCATCTTAGATTTGGCGGCCATTTTGAATTTCAAATCATTTCAATCTATTCAGGTATGAAGGTTTATATCATGTAAAATGAAAATCAAGCATTTTGTTTGTTTTCCAGCAGCATTTGTATCAGCATCTTTCATGTTCATAATTGTGCTACCTTATTTCGGTGGCCATTTTGAAAAATGGCTGAAAACAACTGATCCACTGATCAAATTTCTTGGACCAAGGAATATAATTATTCTCCATATTATTCTCCACACCTATGCCAAATTTGGCACTTTTATCCAGAAAATAACTGTTCGGGCACTATTTGACGCTAAGGGACCTAACTATTTCTGATTTATTCGGGATATAAACCCCGTTTATATGGGTGTCGAGACGAGGTATAGTTCCCCTCCACCCCTCCAGGTGGCCCCCCGCCACCCCGCGTCCTTGGAGACGCAGTGTTTATGGTTACTCCTCCAGGAATATTTTTGCTGTTGTAAATAAGTTGCTAATGGGTGAGAATGATGGCCCCAAAGGCATAGAGAACACTCTGCTCCCTGTAACAAGTTTATGGCTTATGATAAAAATAGCTATGTGGATACTTCATTCAGTTAACACTGAGTGGCAGTGATGTGCTAGTACATACCCCGATGTGCAACAACAGGGTAGTGCTTGGAACAACCTAGGACATATCTTGACTTGAGAGTTGTCATTACTGATGACTTTGGGTCTTCAAATTGACAATACCTAAATCAACAAACATAAGGTAGTCATTCTGACAACCCAATGGATGTGACAACCTAAAGTCATCATTATGACATCTTTGGTCTGAATGGATCAGATCTGACCTTAGGTCGTCACCTTGATGACCTAAGGTCGTCAATGTTGGTATTGTCAAAATGATGACCCTGAATGACAGGTTTCTCCACAAGTGGTGCATTGGATCGTTTCACACGAGGCGGAGCTGAGTATGATGCGATCCAATGCACCATGAGTGGAAAAAACAGGAGTTCAGACTGATAAGAGTGGATCTCTGTATCTATTTCATGTAATTCCTGATTAATTTCATCAAAATATACATTTAAAGATTGGTTTCATAGCTATTCTGGTGAAACAGGGGTGTGGAGAACGGCCATGTTAGTACTTAAGCATAGTAACTTTGGTTCTCCAAATGAAATAAATACTCCTATAAACTCATTTAGTATGATTTAGTGGGTTTTTCAAGGTCGCAAGAACACTATTATACTGTAACCAAACGTGTAATAACTGCATTGTATATAGAAACTGGATGTTGTGAGGGTTAGGGTTAAATATAATAACCTATGTGCGAGTAGACTGGAGTAGCCGGTTACCATAGCAACCTGCGGGAGTGCGGCCAAGCGGTGCCGCTGGGCACCCCTCTGCTGGAGTAAGGTCAGGGTGTTGTCGGGAGGGGGTGTCACCATACCCCGCCTGGAGGAGGCTGACCACCGTACCTGCCCTGGAGGCAAGGTTCCCGTCATACACACCATCTTTCAAGAGGTGCTGACTGTAGCAAAACCCTCTCCAATCATGAATATTTTAGCAATACCTCGGCAAGATATTGATAAACCATCTTGGGTAATTTGATATAATAGGTATGAAAACTTAGAGTTTTATTGGAGGATATCTGGTGATGCACTTGTGGTGAACGACCATCATTGTGTATGTTCCTATTACGTACAGCTATAAGTAGCATTTGCTCTTTTAAAGGCCATTGGTGTGTGCTATCTTTTCGTAATACATGCACACCAACTCACAGAACAGTTGGTAGAAAAATCATGTACATAAATGCATATATGTACATGACATTATCACATACATATACCTCCCTGTGTATGGTTTGGTGTACAGGAGTATCTCCAGTGAGTGTCTGCTGGTCAGTGTTGGCCGTGAGTAGGTCAGTCAGGGGCCGAGGGGTGGGAGTACTCACCCCCTTCCTCCCGGGGGCCTTATCTTCCCGTAATACACCCTACATTTCACAAGCTCCCACATCCTAGGTATGCACTTTCTGAATGTACCACTTTAGTGACTGTACAGATAAAATGTGTAGCAACATATCTGCGGTATCTTATTGAGTAGACATACCATTGAACAGATTTTATTCAAGGGAGACTGATCAGGTGCAGGGGCTGAAGGGGTATCCTTCAGTACTACAGCTATATGATACAGGGGGGACCAAGATGGCGGAGGGTGAAAGCTTGGCAGCAGTAGCAACAGTGGAGCCCTAGCAACGGCCGATGGGGGCGCTGTAGGCCCTTCTCGCACACGGGTTATTAGATCAACACGATGGAGGCCACTTTAGTTCTGGTAACACGTCCAGGGGGCTCCACTGAGCGAACAGGGACATAGCTAGACGTATTCGTGAAAAAGTAAGGGGGTAGGGGTGCATTTTCTATTGTAAATATAGTAGAGATTCATTATGAAGCATCCATTCATTTGATAGAATAACACTAACACATAGAACCTATGGTTAAGCTGAAAATTATTTATATCAACAACGCTCAGCTTTTCTTTATTACGGGAACTCTATTTCACATAAACCACACAATATATGTACACAACTGCCATACTCGAAGAAAAACTCACTGAACATTACTGAACATCACAAGGATCAGTTAGATTATTGTATGATCGTTTTAGAGTCCAGTATTTGGAACAGGACAGGCCTAATAACAATAGAACACACAACCCTAAGTTAAAGTAAGCTATGTACATACTACTTCTGCTATACTTTTGATAATTTGAAGCAGCCATTCATTAAATACAGTACTTTTATGAGAAGTTTAAAACGATAAATGTATTGAAATATCCTCGTTATATCAATGTATAAAATGTTACATACTAAATGTAATCTGAATAGGCTGAACCCAGGCCTACCGATATCACAATAATATTACTTCCTGTATTTTGTATTCACAGAGCGTAAAGAGGAACGGGGCCACACATCTTAATAAAGAGTGAAAATGAGCTCGACCATTTCGTTAGAAAGGGAGTCAAAGATGAGCTGCACTCCCGTTTGAATAAAATGGTGTCATATTTGCGGCATGAGGTACCGGGTAGGAGGTATTGCAGTTAATTCGTTAAATGTATTACATTTATACATAATGCCGGTATTACGGATTCCTGATTAACCAACGCATTGGTGCGTAATAATATGCCATGACGAGCATTTGGAAATGCATCTACCTCATAGAGTCGGCATGATGCATGAATACAGCACTGCATTCATGCACCATGATAACACAGGGTGCTTCTTCTTTCAGAACGTCTCACAAACTTGTGTTTTTTTCTGTACATTTAAATTTCACGAGTTTGTGAAGTGTTCTGAAACACCACCGAGGGCATACTGTACCAAAAACTATGCTGCTTTTTGTTGCGAGTAAATCACCGATGTTTGACCGATTTTGATAACTCTGGTGTTTTCTCCAAAATTGCTTTGAACCAAAGATTTATGTATTCTTGCTCGTATATTCAGCTTGAGGTACGCAGTTTTGAACATGCATGCTATGTCTATCATGTCATATATAATTGTTTATGGAGATGGATAAAGAAAACAATTGTGATGCTATATCATGTCAATATGCTTAGTTCTTACTATCACTATTTCTGTTCTAGTTTAGATATATTTACATGTTCCCAGAAGTTTAAAAAAGCTCATGATATCACATAAGTCTGAGATACACTCAAAGGAATCCGGTAAAGGAAGAGTTAAAGGGCTAAAGGCAGTGGTAACAATCCCACTGAAACTGCACTTGTCCTCCTCAGGCCGACTTCTCCACCATCTAGTCTGTAGATCTATGATGTCCTGCAAATATGCCAATGCTGACATTAATTATGACGACAGAATGATGTTTAAAACAATGTAATATTATCAAAGGTGATCAGCAGGTGATGATTGCATGAGGTACCTTATCAAAGTTATGTACGAAAAGTGATTTGCACTTTCACTAAACCCTGGAATATAGTAATATAATTTCAAGCAACGTCTCACATTGTACTAAAATTGTAGTCTGTACTTTAAGCTAGATTTCTATTTGGGGTTGCTCCATGGCACAGGGCTACGTCACAGGGCTCACATGTCTTTGTAGATTGTAGCTTAACTGTCCAACAACAGCTACACCTCTGCCAAAACCAGATTTTTTCATAAGAAATTCAAATTGAATATTTGGCTTAAAGACAGGACATTACTTTTTAGAAACTGAAAGAATTGTATAAATATTCAGACTATAAGCGCATCTATGACAAAACAAACAGCATTAAATAAACAGAAACTTTGAATTGTAATATCTAAAAGATATGATATCTATATATTAAGTAGAAATAAGTTACATATTGTGCTTTAATCCAAAAGACAGCATTCATGATTCTTTGCTTTAAGTATTGCTCAAATCCTATCAAAAATTAACCAAATCTCAACCAGGTTGAGATGTCCAGTATTTCTACAATAGTGGATATAGGCACTAACAGATTCATATGTGCAGAGCCAATATGCCCTAGATCACTGTGACAAAACATCATCGGATTCAAGCAACGAGGGTCAAATATCAGCTAAAATTGGCAAAAGATGTACCTAAATGTTGATCGGTAAAGGAGGGTAAATTCGCACATATGTATAAGATTGGTAAAGAAAGAGCTAAAGTCTCACTTTCCCCCCTAACATATTATATATATACTACCCATTGAACTGACTAGTTCTTTACAAGAAGAACTAAATGACTGTAAACGTAAGCTTCTTTACTGCTGTACCTCCTCATGTAAAGACTAGTTAGCTCCCAGCTTATATTACTGAAGCTCCTCCTTTTCTGATGCTCACTTAGGCCTAAACCTAAACATTCCCTTACATAGGCTACCTCCTGACCTGAACCACCTCACTACTTAGGCTACATCCTTACTTATACTACACCCTTTTTGAGACTGCCTCCTTATTTAGTCTACCTGCCGACTAAGGCTTCCTTCTTACTTAGATTCCTTTCTTACGTAGACCCCCTCCATTCTTTGACTCCATCCTTACTTAAGCTACCTCCTTACTTACTAAGCATACCTACTTACTTAAACTACATGCTTACTTGGGCTACTTGCTTACTTAGACCAACTCCTTGTTTAGGATATATTCTCACCGTATGACTTTGCTGTCCAGCAATGGCGCGAGATAGTCTTGGTGCATCCTGACTTTTTTCGGTACTGGAGGTAATGTCATGAGACATGAAGAAAATAATGCTCTATCTAATTAGAAATCCTGTCTGGGATTTGAAATATTTCGGTTGTGTTGTGTTTGCAATATCTGATATAAATTGCATTAATCTATACACCTACAATGTCATGTTCTAAATGTGAAGTACAATATGATGAAAATACTTTTATCCACAGTAAGAAATCCCTATCTGTGTCTGACCCAGAATGACATTGGCAATTATCCGGGGTTTCATAAGTACACACTAAAACTAAATGATGTCACAATTGATGCCTTTTGCATCTTATTGCATATATGTACACATTTCTTGTAATGTACTGCTTACCTTTGACACTTTTGGTGTGTGTTTCATCCTTTTTCCGCCAGATGCCTTTGTCATACGTGAAGAAGTGGTACATGACGGTGGCAATCACGCTGCCAGAAATAGGGCCCACCCAGTACACCTGGTGAATTAATTAGGAAGTTGTAAATAACAATCAATGGGTATCACTCTTTGGCAAATATTCCTCATCCATGAGGACCATCTCCCATGGTACCATGCCACGATCCCAATTACTGGAAAGAGAGTCTCTCCGCAAAAACCTTATTTGACATGGGCCCATAAATAGTTACACTCACCATTTACAACATCTACATGGCTATCTCAGACAGTAGTCGGGGTCACATCAGAACAGTAAATATATACTCACCCAGTGGTCCTTCCAGATGCCTGTCACCACGGCAGGACCAAACACAGCGATCGGGTTCTGAGAACCCCCTGTAAAGTTACCCTGAAACAGGAGGCAAGTCTTGGTGAGGGAAGTTCAGGCTATTGTTCTTGGGTCATGGATTACTGTTGCAGAGATGCTTCACAACTGAGCAAATGATACCTGTTTTTTTTTGTTTTTGTTTTTTGCGGTCCTTTCACCTTAACGCTTAAGGTTTACCTCCATGATCCTGTTGGGGTTTGTTTTTGCTGCCCCATAAATCTTTTTTATAATACAACTGGCAGACTAGCAGTAGACATGGATTTGTTATGCTACTAATTCCCCTTTCCCTTAGATAGAAACCCAGGCTGTAAGAATGACATTGGGTATTGATATACTAGCCAAGGTGGGATAGTCCACAATATGTTAATACATCCATCCCCACACCACTTGATATTTTCAAAGCATTACCTATTTTCAAAGTATCAGTTCACTTTACTTACGGCCGTTAGGATGCCAGTAGACACAGAGATGCCAATAGTCAGAGCAGGGTAGAAGACCTTCCTGAACCGTTCGTCTGTAGATCCGGCTATAACAAACACCATACACGCTGTGACCACAATCTCCACAGCCACCCCCTGTAGGGGCGTGATGCCAGGGTGCAGCTGGAGAGGCCTAAATGTAGCCTGTACCTCTACAGGTGCACACCTGAAATACAGAGTGTAATTGATATTCTTACGAATCAAACATAAACTGATAATTATGTCAAAATATAAGATGGACTTTAATGAAATCTCTAAATGATAAATGTAATAGTTAATTGCATTTTGAAATCTGAGAAATAATTTGGAGAATAATTCTCATATTTAAAGTAAAGTGTTCATTGGACCACCATGCAATCTAATGTATCAAATGCAACAAATTTGAGCTGAAAACCCTAAAAGGGATAACATCACATCTGAGAAGTAAGATAGTGTGTGTTGACATTAAAGCTGGAAATATGGGGTGATCTGGTAAAGGTAAAATGAAAATGTAAAAGAAGCACATACCCATAAATCATACCAGCTCCAAGCATTGATCCAATACACTCAGCAATTATGTACAGGATAGCTGTCAGAAGAAAAAAAACATAACCATATCCATTAAATAGTTAAACTTTTGCAACCAAGTAATATTAAATACAATCTTTGACAGTTTATGCTCTTTAGTCATATGGTACATCCACAGCAGTACCAGATAACAGAGCATGCATTGAATCAAATGAAGGAATAGGAATAAATATAACCATATGTGGGCAGCTGAGGAGAAAGGTACATCCAGGAGCGATTTTTAGTACTGGGGTTTGGCCACTAGGGGGCATCATAATGATGACAAATGGAAAAATGGGCCAAAATTTGCTCTAAGGTGATTTTTTACATAGAAAATGATGGTTTTCTCCAAAACATTCTATTTCGGGGTAATCCTGCCATATTTGGAATGTAAATGGAACGTTTTGAAGCCAATATGAGGCCTAAATAAGGCTTTCTCCCTAAAACGTGTTGCCATGGCAACCACAACTTCCTTCCAAATTGAAAAAGAATGAATTCCAATCTATAGAGAAATCCATAGGGATTACAGCACTGAAAACTGAATGTTAATATCATTTCTTTATCCAGATTTATGACAAAAAATATGAAAATTTTTGTTGAGGTAATAAGTGAAATTTTGCAAAATCATGATAATTAGATATAGAAATACAATTAAAACAACAAGAGATAGAGCCTATTGGCTGTTTGGCAAGGGTAGCGCCATCCCAGATTCGTGAAGCAATTTCTCAAAAACTAGAATAGATATCTCCATCTATGATACCTCATTTGAAAGCTTATGACTTCAATTTTAAAACATACATTTCACCTCGGATATCCCTTTCTCCTCATCTGTACACATATTGAATATAGGCAGTAAGTGATTTTTAGTAATGCTGAGTTTGCCTGTCAGTAAGAAGTGTACAGCAGATGAGGGGGTGACTTACTTTAAGTAATGCTGAGTTTGCCTGTCAGTAAGAAGTGTACAGCAGCAGAATGGGTGACTTACTTTTAGTAATGCTGAGTTTGCCTGTCAGTAAGAAGTGTACAGCAGCAGAGGGGTTCATGACAGCCACTTGGACATGTGCGAAGGCATCTATCAGGATGTAGAGACACAGCCCGACCCCCAGCCCCACCAGCAGCAGGCTTGCTGCCGGAGATTCGTCTTTGTGGAAGGTCATCCCCATCCCACGTCCACAGAACAGGAGTAAAAAGGAGATGACAACCTCACACATTGCATCACGCCAGCACCGGATATCACACAGCTCATGCAGACCAAGATGGAGACCTGCAATAAATAAACTGCATGTTTTCTTTTTTTTTCTTTTTTCTTTTTTTTTTTGGGAGGGGGGAGGGAGTAGGTGTGTATGAGGAACAGTAGGCTAATTGGTCATTCTCTAATTACTAATTAGCCGAGACATTTCTTTATACATATTTTTGTTGTTGACCCTCAATCGCTTGCGACCAGATTCAGATACAAAACATGATTTTGGGGGTGGCGCACTGGTGAGAAACAAAGATATTATTTGGGGTGGCCTTCCAAAGAAATCACTCACTGACAACAGGGTTACCTATTGATCAGCATTATTCTTACAGCTAACATCTCACATCTTACATCCCACACGCTACTAAATGAAACAACATTGCAAACAGCAGTGGAGCCGATGTCAGCTTTCTGTTCTCCTCAGATACACTTCCAGTAGTGTACCTCAGATACACAACAATCTGACCAATCAGGGGCAAGCATCTGCTGCAGCAGATGCATCTGCTGCTTTACAATATAGCTGACCTGAGAGTGTATCTGGGATACACATGGGGGGTAAGTGTATCTGGGATACACTAGGGGAGTGAAGTGTACCTGGGATACACTTGGAGGACGGAAGTGTCAAAATACTGGGTAGACAATGTTTAAATGATCATATATGATTCTGGACCCCATTACTACAGTATCATAATATATAAGATGCACATTCATCTGTGTATTCTTAATGTGTGTATTCCGGATACACTTGTGCCCCCTAGTGTATCCTAGATACACTTCTGTCTAGTGCATCCTACCTCCTGTACCCTAGTGTATCCCAGATACACTTCAGTTGCCAAGTGTATCCCAGGTACACTTCCATCCCCTAGTGTATCCCAGGTACACTTTCTCCCCATGTGTATCCCAGATGCAGGTCAGACTTCTTGGAAAGCAGCAGAACTATGCATCTGCTGCAGCAGGTGCCGGCTTCTGATTGGTCAGTTTCTTTTGTATCTCAGATACACTTCTACAAGTGTATCTCAGGTGCACAGAAAACTGAACATTGGCCCCACTGCTTGTAGCCAGGCAGACATGTTAAATCTATAGAAATGGCACTCCTTTCTTTGCCCAAGATTAGATGAAATTGGAGATTAAAAACATATCACAAAATAGGTATGTGTTAAGCACCTGATAGTTATCTCATTGTCTTGAGTACATTAGATTCATTCTCAATCCATTTTCCAATGCATTCTCCCTTTTAAAGAAATGTAAAAATGTAAGTAGGAGATATTCAACTCACGATTGATACCGGATAGAAAGCTCTAAAAGATTACACTTTAAATGTTTAAATGAAGTTACTTTTTGAGTAGATTCAGTCTCAGTTCAGTATTCCCCGTTTATGACACAGTGGTCGGTCGCCATTGATGTTTAACAATCTAGCTGTAATATCTGTGTGTTATCTATCAACATGGATTATCTAATAATGGCTAGACATGGAGCATGTATATGATGCTACATCAAGGTTACTTGGAGGACTCTACAGATATAGGTAATTCTATATTGGTGTTTGACTACCTGGACGGAGATAGCAAATGACGCCGCAGACAAGGGCCGGGGGGAGGGGGGGGGGGGCACTTCCTATGCTTTCTATAGTAACTACGTGTGAACAACACCTCAAATTTGGTACACTTGTCATGGGAGAAAATTCAACAAAATAGCACCCTTTTTACAGGAAGTTGACCAGAAATCATATCGTAATCAATGGAGACCAAGAAAAATACACCCTTATCACGGGTGGCTATAGAAAAAATGCACTTAAGTATGGGTGATCACTAAGTAAGATAGCAAATAAAAAGGGCAAAATTTCCCCTTGTAACCCCTCAAATATATACAACACTTACCCTCCAAAATCGCCTAAAATGTACCCCTTATCAAGAGCCCTCGCGGGTCCGTGCGTAGGGAACAAAAACATACCCTATCCCTTGGATTCATGTTCACAGATAGTAAGCAATGATGGGGGAGTGCCCCCCCCCCCCCCCCCCACAGGGGCAGAGGACTGGACATAATATGGATGGTTGTCTACTTGCGCTGAGATACTCAGATAGCCGATGGCGCCACAGGCAAGGTGCCCCACGACTTCTGACCTCCCCATAACCCCTAACCGGTCACTGCATGGCAATAAACTCCCATGCAGAAAATAGTCCCTGCTTCAAACAATGTGTGAAACATGGACCCATTCCCAACCACAGCAGATAAGAGCATTGGGGGACACTTGGGACAAGAGAGATCCATCTTCTTTCAAAAACACTGATTAATGTAGATGTTGTTGGTCCATTGATGGCGTCGAATGGCCAAGGGCCATTTTGGCAAACGCATAGGGGTGTTTTTGGAGGCAATTCTGGACGCAATGAGATGGTATTATTGGGCCCAAATACCCAATCAAAACAATATCAGGGGATTCAATTATCAGGAAGGGGGTGGGGGGGGGGACTGGGGGGGGGGGGTGGGGGAGGGGAGATGAAAGATGGAAGTATGTGTGGTATGCTGGAGGTTATAAGGTGGTGTTTACAGGAGAATCCATGGGGGACCTCAGGGTGGGAGGTGGGGCGGTGGGTGTAGGCAATGGCTGCAGGATGGAGAAGGATTGGGTGAAGGTCTGTGTGTATGTGTGGTGGTGCGGGGAGTGGGGGGGGGGTGAGTGTGACGAAGCGGGTGGAGGGTCGGTGTGGTCACGGATGGAGGTACGTGTATGTGTGGTAGGGCACGGGGTTTCAAAGGAAGTCTAATACATATTTGTGGACAGCATTGCTTTTTTTATTGATTTATTAAAAATACCTCCTATTGGGAAAACGCCATATATTGAGAGACATCTATTATTGAAGTCACTCTCTAGAGGACTCAGGGGCGGATCCAGGAATTTTGGAAAGGGGAGGCGTAAAATAGGCAATGTACTGGGGATATTGAAAATGTTTACATTAAAATATACAGGAAAATAGGGGGGCGTACGCCGCGTCCGCCCCCCTCTGAATCCGCGCCTGGGACTTCCCTATCTGGAGAGAACACCCATATCGAGAGAGCTCTTCTATTCAGGAGAACTCTGTTATTGGAATAACTCTGCTATATGCGGAGAACTCTGCTTTTGGGAGAACCATGTTATTTTGAAATATGTATCCTCTTGGAAGAACCCGTCCTTCTTGGGAGGAACGAAGAACGTACCTCTCATACTGAGTAAACGATGGTATTGAGATGACTCCTAGCTCTTAACAGGGCCTTTAAGTAGGCATTAGTGATAAAGATACATGCCCAGTCTCATGGTATGAATACATGTATAAATAAAGATGTATTTAATTATATTGAATAAGAAATTGTAACATGAGATCTACTTGTGGTCAAACAGGCTCTTTACATGCAGGCCAAATCGTTTGTACATGTCTGTACCTGTCCTGGCAAACATTCAGCATTACAACCATAAACATGCAGCCAGTACATTTTAAATAACATGCATTACATAGTTTTGAGTTGGATATGATTTTATTGACTGAGATTCAGTAACATGTAACCTACATTGATGTACATATGGGAATGTTGGTGTCAAGGAAGGAGTTACCATATCCATTTACTTGTATAGAAAGTCCCATTTCTGTCATTTAAATAGGGTATTTCAAATAGTCAACACAGAGGGAAAAGTGAGAGTCACCTGGATTCACATACCACAGTGAGGCATGTGTCGCCAAAAGCACTCTCATCTGATAGTCAGGCTGACTTTGACAGTAGAGAGGGTCCAGCAATGCCTGACTCAGGGTGACATGACAGCCAGGCAGTGCTGGACCCTCTCTACTGTCAAAGGCAGGCAATGCTGGACCCTCCTGTACGAGAGTTCAACACTGCCTCACTTTCATGCTCAAGGGTAGTCTGGCAATGCTGGACTGTACCTAGAGTAAGAGTACAGCAATGCCAGACTCTGGCTATTGAGAGTCGTGCCAAGCTGGACTCACATGTTGATGTGAGTCTAGCAATGCTGGACTTTGGCGTCAATGAGAGTCAGGGATAGATGGAATCTCTTCTTTACAGTAACACTAGTTGCTTATTTGTATTGGGAGGTGGTGTTTTTAAATACATATATGGCCTCCCTGACGGAAAGGGTGTGCTATTACAGACCACTAGTCATTTAGGTATGTAACAACATAGAGATACCACATATGTCAGAGGTGATCCCAGAATAAGTGGAGTGTCTGTATGCAATTAATATGTTTTTAGGGCCGCAACTTAATCTTTTTCTGCGCAGAAATGTTTTTGACATGGTGGTGGTTAATACCTAAACACTTGCGTTGTGCTCAATGTCAAGTTGAGTTTGACACTATTGTGGATGTATACTGCAATGGTACTTCACACACGAAGGACGGAGCCCAAATGGATTCACACTGTAGACATCGACCCATCATCTTTAACTCAGCTAAAAGTAAATTTTGGTATAAATGTGTTTTTAAAGTAAAACCTCCTATACCCGTTCAGTGGCTTATTTATTAAGTTTTGCACGATTTAAATAGTGTTGATCACCAATATTATTACTATGTGCACGATAGTTTAGCTAGAGGGTGATCATACAAGTAGTATAGGGTATACATAACATCCGCGATAACCCATTGTAGTGCAGGACCTTACTGCTGGCACCCAGTCAGATAGGGTTATCGAACAGGTAGAATCGGCCAACCTTGAAAAGCCAGTGACTGCTGAACCGTAAACCTGTCCTCTCATTCCCCTACAGACGTCAGCAAAACATATAGTATATCAATCAAATGCATTGTGCATGTCGCTTTTGATCTGTGGAGGCGTTAGAATGGCAGGTATCTGTCATATTTTACTTTTATTGTCAAGTTACTGTTTGGAAACCTCCGGCCCCAGCAAAGTCATATTGTAATATACACGAATCTGAATTAGGGGGCACTATATAGTGCAGAGTTCGTAATGGATCTACCTTAGTGTATAAAAAATAGATCCCCCTAGAAAAGCGATTATCACTAGAAAAAAGAATGATTGAAAGAATTACCAAGTAAAATATGAATAAAGACACACTGTCACTGGATCAATTCTCGTCACGTTCTCAATATTAACCGGCCCTTCCATGACACAACATGGTCGATCCATTCCAGTGGTTGTAAAGCCCACTTACGGGCAGATGTCATGGGAAATGTGCTAGATATTGCCGAACCAATAGAAGAGATGCTTCACCGTTAGTTATATCAATGTTGGGAGTCTTTAAGCGGAGGATACACCATTACGTATTATTTCAACCACAGGCCGACAACAACAGGTTAGCATTATACAATACACAATCGATTCAATTTCAATTCAATTCAAATCTTTATTTAAGACTCAATCATAGTACAAAAGGCCCATAAGCTATAAAAACGCACTTACATATAAGTACAGATATAAGAATAAAGTTAAGGGATATTAAAGTGTATGTACAGATCTTGAAACAGCATCTCCAGATATGGGAAGTGTACTGGGTATCACTTGTTAGATCCACCATGCTTTTGATCAACACATTTTTTACCCTGTCAGTCGACATATAAAACTGTAAACTAGTCTTCTAATTGTAGCACCACATGTCGGAAGAGCACAAACAGCAAAAAGTCTCACCGGCACTAGCATTGAAATGCCAAATAACATACGCATGGCATCATTGTATATTACGGTAATTCCATAAAAAATTAATGTATCTCTATCTTTATCTCATAAGTCTGGGTCTGAGTGGTTTGAGTCTGAAATAATAGTAGGTGGTGGGGATGGAGGAGGGGGGGAGGGTCTAAAAAAACCTTGGTTAAATAATACCCACTTCCATCAAGCCCAGCGGCTATCCCTTAACGCAGTGATTAAACCGTGTACATCAGTATCTAAGGCTGTGTCTCACGAACTTGGGCCAACGTTTTCGTCTCTGACCGGGTGCCAGCTCTGACTGGGTGCCAGCTCTGACTGGCTTGAATAAAAACGTGTTATTTAGGGCAGATGATGATAGAAATGGGCAACTAATTACTAGTCTAAAGAGTTACAGCATCCATTAACCTTTTCAGCCAAATTCTATCTACATCTGCCCTAAATAACACGATTTTATTCAGGCCGGTCAGAGCTGGCACCCGGTCAGAGCTGGCACCCAGTCAGAGCTGGCACCCGGTCAGAGACAAAAACATTGGCCCAAGTTCGTGAGACACAACCATAATGCCACTGGAGGACTACTCACGGAGATATGGCGGTAGGGGTGGTGGGGTGGTGATAGGGGGGAGTTCTACCACAGTCTCCTCCGGGGGCCTTCTCATCTCCACTCCCTCCTTCACGTACTGGAGCCCGTTTGGCTTCTGCGAGCCATTTTCTTTGTATGCAGACATAGCGCTTTTATAAAGCTCCAACCATCTGGAATAGTATTTAATCAAGATGTCTACATGCATAGTTAACTATGTTACTTCAACATGGATGATGTTGAAATATGGTGGTTTTTAAATAGTTTGAGTAAGATGCCAAATTTAATAAACTTATTGAGGAGACCTAAAAAAGACACCACAAAGATACTGCATTATACGCCCGCACCCCTCCAAGCTGTATTCCATAGTCGACTTACAAAACAAGTTTTCAATAGTCTTCTACATCTACGTTTTAGTTATGATACATGAATGCAAGCCTTGGCGAGTATCTGGACTCGCCTGTGCTGCATCATGCATCATGCCTCTGTAGCGATTAAGCTCGATATCTATAAGCCTTATATATGTATAATGTGTGGACTAATTTCCTTCGCAGATCGTGTCACACATCACCAGCATTCAACACTTTTGACTTATCAAAAAAAAAGGGGGGGGGGGGGTCGAGACAATATGCTTATAATCTTCAAAGCTTATATAACCCCAGTCATAATACGTTGTCGTTCAAGACGTTTCAGAGCAGTATAGGTAAACCCCTTTCATATGATTCAACACTTTTAGTTCTGTTTTAGAATATTCTTATAAACAAATATAAATGATATCCACAACTTTTGAACGCTACTTAGTAGGCATTTTAGAAGAGGGGTGGGGTACATGCATGATGCATGAATGCAGCCCTGGCGAGTCTGCTCACCAAGTGCGCAATATAGGGGATGGTTTGTAATGATTAAAATAGCTTAAAAGGGAATTTCCAACGTAAATCTGAATTAATAATTTAGTTTCAACATGGATAATGAGATTGTAATAAAGTTAAAATCAGATAAGAACATACCTGTATATATTTCCTCCTTGTGTTCCCTGAAGGTATAGGGACGTATTTTGTGACCGTTTACCAAACAGCGCTTTATATATACCCCCACTCTCTGCCCATACACAAGACGAGTAATCCCAGGTCATCCCACCCCCTGTACAGCCGCAAGCTGTATCATAACCCCTATCTGTATCAATAACGTAATAGAGATACCATCCAACCGCTATCTGTATAAAATAGTTTTTCACTACTTTAAAATTAAAAAAAAAACCGTTCTTATCCATGTTCTCATTTCAAAGGGATCCCAGAATTGAGGACAGAATACCATTATTCCTTCTAGATCCAAATATATATAGTCCATAATTGACATTCATCAATTTATTTTCTAATGTGATTATTTTTATGGATTATGCAAAATTGTGTTGATCTACTCTTAGATTCTGCACGTTCCTAACACCCATGGTATGTTTGGTAGGCCAGTTCTCTACAATCTGATGGACTGCTTTAACAATCAAAGCAACACGCTGTAGCTGAAGGTATGAACCCCCTAATGTCACATTATGCCATGCCAACATTATGGTTGATACAGATAGCAGTGTTACTACGGATATCAGTTGTAAGGGCAACCTCGAGCATCAAGGTTATTGAACGTATCACAGGAACTATACTATGGTCCTAACACTGTCCTACCCTAGTACATGTATAGGAAGTTTGACTTTCTCATTATATTTTACAAGTTTCTCGCCAAATTGGCAGTTTTTAGGGAAATTGACTTTTTCACGATTTTCAAATTTAAAAAAAACTAACTTGTTTTTTACAAATTAAAACATTGTTTGGATCAAAGTCACTGTCGAACCAATTTTGACACACTTAGCATTAGGAGGAATACTAGATATGGTTGATACAGATAACACCTTGTTGATACACATATGTTGACGCACATAGACATTTTTTAGTTAGAGGTTGGATGGTCAACCTCTATTATGTCATTGATACAGATAGCGGTTATGATACAAATAGCGGTTGTAGGTACACCCCCTGCTCCCTACCATCACACATGACCACCAAGGTATCCCGTCCCTCCCATCCCACCCGCCGCAACATTTAGATGCTCCAATGCCTACCCTTCCTCCTACCCCCCCCCCCCCCCAAAAAAAAATTAAAAAAACCTATATATATATACCCCGCCGCCTCCCCCCCCCCCCTCTCCCCATCTGGGCCATTTTGAAGGCGTCTTTTGACCTAAGGCAAAATCGCCTGGCGACTTTTGGACAAAATTGATAATAGGTTAAAGGGTCCAAAATGTGAACTCAACCTGAACTCCTTATGAATTTAGGCGACATTCTGACCCCAGGGGAGACCCCTCTGCACCCCCTATCCTATCCTAGGCACCCTACCTCACCACTCCTATACACTGTTATGAGTAAGTGGTGTAGCTGCACAGTATATAAAAGGTATTTAGGTATTTTTGGTTTCCAGATTACACCACATGGTAGTGTAGCTGACGCTCAATCAAAAGATCCAGGGTTCCGAACCTAGTCAGGCTAGCATTGTCACAATTATATTTCTCCTTTTTATTTTTACCTCATTCGAAACACAAATATACCTTTGTTTACATAGGAATACTAATCTTTTGAGTAAGTTTGCTAGTCTGATTCAGTTGCATTCTGTGCAGCTACAAACACTTCTGACAGTGTAACCTTGACACCCTCCCTCCATATCCTATCGCATCCGTAAAGTATCCAAGGGCTAAAAAAATGAGAATGTGCTTCAGTTTAGCTGTAGCAGACTCAGGGATTCATTATCTAGTTTTGATGGAAAATAGTTGCCAAGTAGAAACTTTTTTTTGCCGATTACAGCCCCCCCCTTAAAAAGGATAGCAAATTCGTCCATATTTCACTCATATCCATAATCCCTCCCCATTTTGAGCGCTCTCTATAAAGAAAATCACTCCTTCTATGTGACGTGGCAGTACTTGAACAGAACCAAAAAACACGTGGTATGCAGCCGTATCCACTGATTGACCTGCCGACAGCTCCCCCAGTCAATCGGTGGTTGTAGTGGGTAAACCGTCCAAATCTGCTGGTGGAAAATGGGCATATTGTATAGTAGTCCAGGCAAACTAGCTGATTTTAGGGCCAAACCTCAAACAAATTGCAACAAAAGGTTTTTCACCACAATGCATTTCTATGAAGTCCCTAGAATGACATACTAAAAGTCCTAAAAGTTCTGGGCTGGGGAACACCGCTAAATCCAAGATGGCTGCCAATGGGGCGGGAATTTTATACTTTTCACTCTGATATCCTCATTTGTTAATGGAAGTGGTTGTGTAATACCTCAAAATGATGGTATTGATGAGAACAACCCATCTAGAAAGGCAGAGCTAATGCAGAGTGCCATTGGAGACCCTTAAATCCAAGATGGCTGCCAAAAAGGGTATCGATTTTAGACTTTTTGCTCTAGATTCTTTATTTATCAAAGGAAGTGGTTGTGTAATAGCTCAAAATGATGGTATTAATAAGAACAATCCATCTAGAAAGGAAGAGCCAATGCAGATTGTCATTGGAGACTCTTTAAATCCAATATGGCTGCCAAAAAGAGCATCGATTTTATCATTTTCAATCTAAAATCATTATTTATCAAAGACAATTGTTGTGCAATAGCTAAAAATGATTGCATTGATGAGGACAACCCTTTAGTTTTGTGTTGAGCAATATGGTATCAATTAGAAACAAATGTTTATGATTATTTGCATGTTTCATCATGAATCAAATAACTAGCTCTCATAACGGAACTAAATAATTGTAGGGAATATATGTTTATTTTTTGTTCATCTGTTAATCCAAAATGAACTGTACTAGGTTAAATATCCTGATTCCTACAATTATTTCATCTTCTCCTATTATTGGTTATTATTGGTGGAGATTGCAAGAACTCTTTCTAGCCACATCTATGATAGTTTAAACTTCCCAGAATATAACAGATTGAGGCCCAAAAGCCAGCAGTGTTGATATATGGGTTTATATTGAGGTTAAAATGAGAATTGGCATTTGTGATACATGTTTACAACTGACTGATCTGCAATCTGTATATAATTTCCTATCATATGGTACCATAAAAACAGGTTGTATCTGTTCAAAACATTTATTGCTTGTGCTCAGAATAATATTATTTGATACAAAAATGCCCTCCTTAATAGCTCCTAATAGCTAGTTTATGTTTAGACATCAATATAGACAGAACCTTTAGGTTCCAGGTCTTCTCCCCATAGTAAATGATAAACCACACAGATTAGAGACTGTTGGCTTAGTGGATATAGGCTCACTAAAATGTTAGCATCCTCCCTTGGGATGAATATCTGCAAAGCATATTGAAACTATCATTTGCAACTGCAACCTATTGCATGACTGAGATCCCAGTGGAATCATTGTCCAAACTAATGTCCATGAGTTCTCTTTATTCAACAAAGACCACTTCTCATATTAGGGAGGAGATTCCATTGGCACAGGAGCTAAGTTCCACAGAGTTTCTTGATAGGCGGCACAGTATACATGTGGTAGCAGCATATTTGTAGTAATGGATATGGGGTTCGACATCTTGGAGATGCCTTGGCAGAACAAATTAAATGCTAACATTATATATATATGAAGACCTGCTGCAGTGGCTGATCCAGGATTTGGAAAAGGAGGGAGCGCGCCCCCTTTTCTTGGTAAAAGGAGGGGGCGTGTCAGGCCCTTATCCCACAAAACGGTCCTTATCCCCCAAAAGGGTATAGTTTTGGGACATAAGGGCTGACATCAGGCCCTTATCCCACAAAAGTGGCCTTAAAGCACAAAAGCCCTTATCCCACATAAGCCCTTATCCCCCAAAACCCATATATATACTGGTGTCATATCTTTACCTGCCCTTATCTCCCAGAACATCCTCTAATACCAACTTGCCCTTATCTCCCAAAACCTTTATATATGCTAGTCTCATCTGTCAACCTGTTCTCAAGTTCAAGTAGCCCTTATCTCCCAAAACCTATATATATATATACTGGTCTCATCCACCAACCTGTCCTGAAAAAGTGCAACAAGTTTTTTTGATATGCCCTTATCTCCCAAAACCTATACACTGGTCTCATCTGCACTAGTCTTGTCCTTGAAAAGGGCATCATGTTCAAGTTGCCCTTATTTCCCAAAACCTATATACTGGTCTCATCCGCCAACCTGTCCTGAAAAAGGGTATCAAGTTTAAGTTGCCCTTATCTCCCAAAACCTATATATACTGGTCTCATCCCCCAACCTGTCCTTAAAAAGGGCATCATGTTTAAGTTGCCCTTATCTCCCAAAACCTATATACTGGTCTCATCCGCCAACCTGTCCTGAAAAAGGGTATCAAGTTTAAGTTGCCCTTATCTCCCAAAACCTATATATACTGGTCTCATCCGCCAACCTGTCCTTAAAAAGGGCATCATGTTTAAGTTGCCCTTATCTCCCAAAACCTATATATACTGGTCTTACCTGCCAACCTGTCCTTAAAAAGGGCATCAAGTTAAAGTTACCCTTCAAGGACATATTGGGCTGAATTGGGGCCAAAAGGAGGGAGCGCGCGCCCCCGCGCCCCCGCGCCCCCCCTCTAAATCCGCCACTGCTGCTGTCAAAGGTTCATTCAGAAGTGGTTGTCCAGAGAGTACAGTAATAGCCCCCATCATGTATAAAAGCATTGAAGTATGTGATTCAGGAGGGGGTGTTTAAGAGCTTGAATTTAAACATTGCAGAATATGTGATCTGCTACATCATCACAAATTTCCATAGGCCTATTAAGAGGGTGATGGGAAATGTGTAACAATGAACAGACAAGCAGAAATGCCTATATCCCTTGTGACCTAACCATCTTTGTTTTTATTTCATGGGATGCAAACTATATGAGAATCCCCACTCAACAAAAAGACGTTATTTAACCCAGGAAAAAACGTTCACTGAAGGATTGCAAAACGTTCGTTTTTAACGTTTGTTTTACGTAAAAACGTTGACTCCAAATAACGTAAATAAACGTTTTATGAATACGTTTGGATGTGCAACCTTATTCCCATGTTAAATAACGTTTTCCAATGATCAAAATAGCATTTTTTAGGGGTCAAAATAACGTTTTTTCTGTTGACTAGAGGGCACCGAACCCTGCTGAAAAATGAGCATACCAGCATCATATATTTTTAGATTTATTCCTTTTCTTTTCATTTTATTTAACCATAGAGCCTGTACATGTGTTCTGGGGCTGTAATAGTAGATCATCTATCATATATATAACGATCAGTATGATACAAAGCCATTTACTACCTTTAAGCAGTCAGGCTACACAAAGAAGCCTTTGGTACTTGTAGGTATTACAAATCCCCATTTGAACTGATGTGACTATATATTTTTAAAATACCCACCAAATGGGTGTATACATATATATTCCAATCCTTGGCTGCATAAATACCATTCATCTTGCTGCTAGTCTATGGAAAAGGATTTAATTCGAAATGTTGCAACTACACTGATTAGAATAAATTTGGATAATCGTCATTATGGCACCATTTTTATGAGATAATGTGGTGAAGGACCAGCAAAATACCATTTGATGGATAGTGCTGCCTCCTGGTAGCAGATACTTGCTTTTAAAAAAACGTTCATAAACATCAAAATAACGTTCATATGCAAACGTTTTTCATCCAAACCCTGTGGAAATGTTCAATAATGTTTCTGATAAAAACGTTTTCATCTAAACCATTTAGAAATGTTCAAAAACATTTTAAATACTAACATTTTTATTTAAACCCTGTAGAAACATCATATAACGTCATGGAAACAAACATTCTCCTCTGAACTTTCTAGAAAGGTTAAATAACATTCTAGATAGCAACGTTAGTAATATGGACTTTATAGAAACGTTAATACAACGTTTTTAAAGAAACGTTCTCTTGTAAACCCTGTAAAAACGTTTGCAAATGTTAAATAACGTTTTTTGTTGAGTGGGTCCCTTCTTTCTGATGGGTTCTGTGCCTTTCCTTATTCCACAATTGAATGCGCAGGTTTGATATAGCACATAACTTTGTGTGAGTTCCCTATTGATGATAATGCTTGTGCTGGAAATATATATATATATCAGGTCATAACATGATTAGATACGTTGATGTATTTCCAAAGACTCGCTGAAACCCCTCAATAAATGTGATTGCTGTGGCCAGTCAGCATCTACCCCTGGAATGCTTATTAGTTCTTCTCCGAACACATCACTCCTCCTACACCCTTAAAATTCTCTTTATTCTTTTCATGTGCCTGGTCTATTAACCCTTTCAGGCCGACCAAAAAAAGTATTTGCTGGTGATGAGGGCGAGACATTTTCCCTGGGAACTTTCCCTGGGCCGAGCCTTTGCTGATTCCCATAGAGTTATGTCGACTATAGTCGATGCTCGGCCGTTCATGGCAGCGACTATAGTCGATGCTCGGCCGTTCATGGCATCGACTATAGTCGATGCTCGGCCCTAAAGGGTTAACATTGTGAAAACCTATATTTTAGTCTTTTGTACCATCCATCCATATTCTGTAAACTAATATTACAAGGAAAGCTCTCCTGCATGGTGAAAATGTGGCATTATGTTGATGGTCTAACGAGAAGAACCATGTTACATCTATATGCACTAAGATAAATTGTCTTTGTTCATTGTAATAGGACATTGTTTCCCAAGGGACAATAGGGGTTACTCAACTTCAGCTAATGGTATCTGAGACTATCTGTTTTGAATGATGGTGGGGCAAATATAGACATCCCTTGATGAAAAACATATTGACCATTATTTAATGAAACCATATTTACATAGTACTTATGCCCTGATCCTCTTGGTGAAAGAGGATTGTAACCCCATTGAGGGTTTGATATGTTATTTAAACATGGTTTCCTGATATCTTGAATTCTTCAATATGATTGCAGTTCAAATACAGCCTTAAATAGTTGGACTATCAACATAATAGATTGTAATATTAGGGTTCACCTAGACCTCTGCCATTTCTCACAGGAATACCTACAAGGTGTCAGGTGCTTGAACTCTCTGTTCTCTGTTGCTTTGCCATATCTCAAATTGGCAACAGTGACTCTGGTGTTCAGCATACACAAATAATCCAGGCATATATTGTTGCATGCTCATAACGCTAATTTCCTCTTGGATTAGGAAATAACCATTTCATAATAAAATATTCAAGAATTATGTATATTATTTGGTTACTGTTGTTGGTATATTGGTAAAGCACAATAGCATAGGTTCTCCTGTCACTGTCATCATTTTGAGCTATTACACAACCAATTTCTTTGATAAATAATTATTTTAGATTGAAAAGTATAAAATTGATGTCCTTTTTGGCATCCATATTGGATTTAAAGAGTAACCAATGACAATCTGAAATGGCTCTACCTTTCTAGATGGATTGTTCTCATCAATACCATCATTTTGAGCTATTGCACAACCACTTCCTTTGATAAATAAAGAATTTAGAGCAAAAGGTCTAAAATTGATGTCCTTTTTGGCAGCCATCTTGGATTTAAAGGGTCTCCAAATGCAATCTGCATTAGCTCTCCCTCTCTAGATGGATTATTCTCATCAATACCATCATTTTGAGCTTTTACACAACCACTTCCTTTGATAAATAAATAATCTAGAGCAAAAAGTCTAAAATCGATACCCTTTTTGGCAGCCATCTTGGATTAAGCGGTGTTCCCCAACCCGGAACCCTTAGGACTTTTAGTATGTCATTCTAAGGACTTCATAGAAATGCATTGTGGTGAGAAACCTTTTGTTGCAATTTGTTTGACCTCAAACCTTAGTTTGCCTGGACTATAGGGGGAGGGGGCTATTGTGCATGCGATATCTCCATATTTAGAACAAGTCCTTAAGTCATAAAAATGTGGCAGTCAAGAGGTCAGCACCTCCGCCCCAGTAGCTAACTGAACTGTTCCCTATCTGTCCCTATTTATTTAGATTATTGGGATGCTCCAAACTGAAATATTATGGTCTATTTGGGTCGGCGCGTCAATGCATCAACCCACCAAAAACTAAGATTATTTCTGTTTTTCAAATTATTGATGATTTACTCTCTCCACCCTTTTTTTCTTTTTTTTCTTAGGGGGGGGGGGGGGGGTCTCAAAACAAGTTCTCAGTGGGGAGGGGGTGAAGGTTACATTCAGGTAAAGTGGGGGGAGGGGTCGAAATTCCAACAAACCCCATCGGCAAATGATAAATGACTCTTCCCATATAATACTGCTCGTGCCATATACTCCCACTCTTTGTAGGCTACAGAACGCACCACGCATATGCCTAGTGGTCTTTAATTATAGTTTAAACCGTTCCTTTCACACTGATGGCCAACTTTGACCCTGCACTGGCTCCATTGCAGTTATGTAAAGCTATGTATAGAGTATTAACAACTAACCTATAAATACGATATATTATGGCTTCAGCACGTGGGTCTGACTTATAAAGATACCAATCTTTGTAAACATCTAGATCATGTCCAATAGTTTAATAATTGATCTTTAAAGAATCACCCTAGGTCCCCAGTAGGCCATTTATAAATACCCCTCAAATGTCTATCGCGTGTGTCCATGGAAGTGGTGTCATCTTTTTGGCAATGCTCACGTTGCCTGTCAGTTGATATTTTACTATTGGGATGGTTCGTTCTACATAATAATAAGCCCTGGTGACTTGGCCATCCGTTAAAATTATGTGTTAAAATCATGAGCATTTATAACTCAACACAGGATCAAGACTGAATGACAGGGGCCCAAGCATTTGAATTATGATGGTAATCTATCGATGTTAAAGTTCTGGGGTACAGAGGAGTCCCCGCCCCCCTCAGGTCGGAAAGTCGCCTAAATTAAGGACCCAAGGTCACAAAGTCGCTTTTTTAGACTACTTTTACTATAGCCGAATTTGTCTAAAAGTCGGCAGGTCACTTTAATTAGGTCGCCTGGAAAACCGCCCAGGTCGCCAGGTCGCTTTTAACCCCTCTGGAGCCACTTAACTAAAGTTACGGTTTTCCCCTACATACATCAAATACATGTATTAAAACGCTCATTTTAGCAGGTTGTGTATATGAGTTTATAACGTATCTTTATTGCATAAGATGATTTTCTAAAGAATACGATACATTCAAAAAGGGTGCAGTGACACTGAGAAATAAGTACATATGGGTCAGACCCCACCAAAATGGACTAATTGGTGGTTATTTTGTCTTTTTCACCTTTCAGCAGCTATTATGTGGACATACCTAATCATCACTTACATATCTTGATTTCATGTAAGAGGAAACACCCTAGGCTTTCCGGTAATAATAAAACAACTTTTTATCGGACCATTATTTATGGAGTTATGGCCCCTCAAAGTGGAAAAATACCCCCAAACAGGGTTCCAGGCAATTTCTATTTTATTCAAAAGCCCCCCATTTCGTATAAGGCCATCACAGCCCTTCCTATTCAGCCTTTTTTACTTGGTATATGTATTTACTCAAATAATTAAGAGTGTTTACCCGGGTGTCTAGCCCCAAATTTCCTCCACAGTCCTGCAATTCAGAAATGACCCTCGTGTATGCTCCGACACTTTTATATTTGGGGTCAAAATGCGCCAAATACTAAAGGGGCTGGAATATATCAAATATAATCAAAATAAGGGGGGGCACAAGTATTAAAGTGTGAAAAAAGAATTTTGTAACTATCTCTTTTTTTAAACTTCCCAGCGCAAAAATAGTGATTTTGGACTTTTTTTAAAAGTGTCGGAGCATACATCAACGATGAAAATACTGAATATACAAGGTCTCTAGCACATTTTTGTGGGTTGTAATGGAATATTTTGGCTGTAATAGATGAATCTCCATTCGTCAGTGTCGAAATTTCATTCAATTTCACCACACGGGCGCAACAAAGCGCGCGAATGTAGCCGGTCTGTATACTCCGACACATTTATGTATGCTCCGACACTTTTATATTTTGCCAAAAATGGAGCTCTCGCTCGCTTAATATTGCTTCCCCATGCTACATATCAATTTGAAATTGTACCTTAGTGAGCCACCTACCCCTCATAACCTTTTTATATTGAATATATGTGTTTAGGCCTACTGTAGGGGTGGTTTTGGTGTGATTCACCTCACGAAATTGGAAAAATTTGAACTTATTTCGCCCCAACCAACCTCAAAGTCAGTCTGGCTGGTGCTATGTGTACTTATTATGATTCACACACTTCTAGTTCATCAATTTATCATGCTTTACCTACGCTGGTAAGATGTATTTGGGTGCCAGAGCCTAGTATAGTGATCCTCGGATAAAAGTGTCGGAGCATACACACGATATGGTTAAACTCTCATAGTGAAGTTAATAATAACTTAATCAAACCAAATCCAGCGCAGGCTAGATTTACTTGAAAGTATGCATATTGAGGATAGTGCACAGCAAGTTTGGGGATGAACAAGGCCATTTTGAGCAAACTAGAGAAAAGTTGGTGCCAACTGCCATTTTTTCAAGATTTTCAAGATTTCTACAAAGTTTGTCGGCCTGTAACAGAAGAGGTTTTAGAGTGGTGATAACCAAACTTGGCATGCATTATCCTATATACTGTTGCTAGTTGGAGGCGAAACTAGAAGATTCTATGGTGTTTTTAAAGCATTTTACCAGCTGTTTGATATTTTAGTCGTATGCTCTGACACTTTTATATCAACATATGTTTGCCGGTGAATAAAAACTGACACCCTGAGAGTTAAGCCGTCCAATTTATGTTTTCATGGAGCCAAGATACTAGTCTTTCACTTTCAATAAAATAAACTTGCTTTAAGATTAATTGAGTTTGCTGAATTTTCAATCTGATATATTTCTGCCCCCAGATTAATCCATTTTCGAGATTTCTGACCCATATATGCACATATCAACAATGTAGGGGAAGTTTTTTTTTTTATTGTTATCCTGTCCTATTATCAGATTACTCAATTCGTGGTACTGTCCCTCTATTGTTGCAGCTGTACCATGCTCTATTTCTCTCCTGAGTCCCATCAAACCAAATTATTCAATGGGGCTGCCTATTTTTTTACTCTGAAATACAAGCTTACACATTATTCATGCACCATGTTGACACTCTCGATTTGATACTGTGCATGTTATCAAAATTCAAAATAATTTTGTGTCTGTAAACATGTGGGAAAATCCCAAAGCATTAGGCCACTTAAAATATAAATTGGTTTCTCATCAACGCGCCCCTCATAAAAATCGTGATTTGAGGGAAATCCTCTCCATTTTTCTTTTAAATTTTAAATGAAAATGTTTTTTTAAGTGGACATTTATTGTCATAGTTTGTATAAAATCAAAGCTTACACTGTTCACTATATTTCAGCCCCCATATTTTTCACTACCTTGTTTTAGTGGCCTTACTTCTGTGTTTATTTAAATAGACATCAGTTGGCATTACCCCCGGCCCTCCTCCCCGGGTAGTGGTGCACCTGGGTTTTAATCTACCTGGTGACCCCTAACGCTCAGTAGGTGTATCGTATAGACTACCGGTACCCTAAGGTCAGGCTGATACACTGATACATACAGTGTCCATTGGGGTGAGATGTGGGGTATACAGCGTAATGAAGTAATGACTTCCACTGCATCAACGTCTTTTTGTGCTTCTACTTCCTGCTTATCTGAGCACATTGAGATAAGCCCCTCAAGCCCCTCATTATACCCACCTCAGCTTAAAGGATCGAGAGCTGAGTCAATTCAACTTCAATACGGGTATCCATTCAACACGGCACGTTGTGATCGCCTTGACTATACACCTGATGTATAGCTGGGACTCCACTACCTGATTTTATCGTCAAATCAGACCCATTCTCACAAATCAGACACAAACAGATGTAAACATAAACATCCCCATGCTTCAGGGTTTGTTTATATTGACATCTGGTTTGGGTTCGATTTGTGAGAATATGTCCGATCAGACAAGAAAATCGGGTAGTGGATTCCCAGCGATAGACTGGTTCTAGGATCGGATTCTTGAGTAAGACCAAAATTAACAGGTTTAGCCCTTTCATCACTGATTTCCTAGCTGTGGACTCAATTTATGACCAAACTCATCCTTTAGTTGTTTAAGTTTTGATTAATGCTGTTAAGCAGATGATGGTTTGGTAAAAGTTGATTTCAATGTGTAATTTAGCGGATTGCAGGAACTGATGTCGCCGGCTGATATCTTAATTTTAATTACTACCTGAAATGAGGGTAATAAGGAGGTCACAATCATGGGGCTGGTCAGCCAGTCTGACATAAGGCCTACTCCATTCCGTCAGTTGGTCTTGGTCTGTATCATAAAGATAACAATTGTTGTAAACATCTACATCCTTTATATAAAAAGAAAATTCGATAGATAGTTGATATTCTCCTCAGTTTCATAGATCTCCGATTTTGGGCAATGAAATGATTACCTGAAGTAAATCTTAAAGGTAGAAGCCAGGATTCGGTCAATTTTGATCTATCAACAATTTCTCTTAATCACTTGGGACTATGATTATTAGTTTGATACATAATGATATAATAAAAGCAAAAGAAATCAATACTTCACAGTGCTAGATTTTGATTTATTGGCAATTGCAGATAGGACACCCGTAACAATAGCCGGCTATGGAAAAATCCCTATTTTTTCAACATTTTTCAATTTTTTGGAAAATTGACCAATAATATCTCAACCAAACTTCTCAGATGTTTAGAGGAGAACATGAGTAGCACAATCAACCCAAAGAAATTAGTTGTCATAGGTGAAACTGAAGAGCCATGACCGATAAATAAATCTAGAAAATGGTATTTTTTCTGCATTTTGCAACACAGAAAAAGAAATTGCTAACAATTTTAACCAAAACCATAGCCATCTGCACATAAGATCATGTGTTACATCTTACTATCAAAATAATAGCGATTCATTAATGAATTAAAACAGTTTGGCAATTATTCAAATATTTTCTAGTTGGTCCAAACGCCTATAATAGAGTAGCGCACATCTTTTAGCAACAATGAAAAGCAGTGACAAGATGTGTAGAACACAATGATGTGGCATATTAAGGGTTAGTAAATGTGAGTTAGGACATATACAAGAGAGAAATATGCTTTTATTATGATTATAGGTAGTGTTTTTTTTGCCACCAGGTGCCGTATGCATAGACCCTGGCTTCTACCTTTAAGTGATGATTTCCATATGTTACAGCCATAGTTTTCATAAAAAAAGGTGTTTTGACCTCACATATTGCTTTAGAAATCATAGTAAAACTATTTGTAATTCTTACTAGTTTTTAGGCACAGATATTTTGGCACATAGCACAGGTGATGTAGTATGAAATAAGATGAAAAGAAATTATTTATAAGTTTATTCACAGTCATAATGGTTGTGAAAATAGATCAAAATATGCCAAAAAAACAACATGCTGTAAGTAGGCCGTTCTCTTTCTAGTGTCACGAAGAACCCGACGTACCTAGACATGTGGCAGGCTATTTTTGCCTCTCCCCAACACGATCCATCACAGACTGCGGACAGGTGTCGCCACCCATGAAGGTTAGGGATTGGTCATTAGGGATTGGTCATCTTTTAACAACGGGGGGGGGGGGGGGGGGGGAGTCGTCGTTGGATTTTCACACGAGCAGGTCAGAATATTTTCTTGCCCCCCTCCCCACCTAATTTTTTTGCCACCCCCCTTCAACAGGGGTCCAAATTATTTTGCCCCCCCCCCACCCCCAAATCCACCACCCCCTCCCCCTGTTGTTAAAATATGACCACTCCCTTATCTAAAGATAATATTGTTAGGAATCTGGGGTCGACTTTTATTTGTCAGTTGCATATTGTAAATGGTGGTACCTCTGCCCTGATTGGTCCAACCCCAAATAATGTCATAGCCACTCACTAATCACACCCCTGTCACCCTCATCAGACCACTGCCAGCCTCCCATCCCCCTGTCAGGAGCTAACTCCAAGAACCTGGATGAGGGAAGGGTGGTGCAGAGGTACACCACACAAACCAGATACCAGATACCAGTTCTGGCGCCAACAGAAACTGTTTTATCGGCGCCAAAACGTGTTATTCGGCGACAAAACAGGGCTATATATTCTTGGAAATCAACATTTTAACATTAGATCAATCAGCATGCAAATCATGTTCGGGCCTAATGTGCTTGCTACATAGGGGGTCTAGATGGGGGTCCCCCCATGTCGCATGTCGAATTTAAGAAATGGCCATGTCATGTCACTTAAAATGCCCATGTCCCATGTCGCCCCTAAGAACCTGCCATGTCCCATGTCGATTTTAAGAAATAACCTATGTCATGTCACTAAAAGTTTCCCTCATGTCACTAAGCTCCATGTCGCATGTCGAATTTAAGAAATGGCCATGTCGCCATGTCGAATTTAGGGGTCTACCCCCATTACATAAACCCGGCATAAGCGTGTACCTTAGATTTATTTGATTCTATAAAAGATAAGACATAATGATAGGATTACTCATGATGGCTTAGACGTCAGACAGATACTTATCCAGCCATCTACCTATAAGACACCTGCATGACGTATGTGGAAATTAGTAAATCAACCCTGCACAGATGCAGGAAAAATGAATCAATTACATGCATGGCAGTGTGAAAAAGTACACATCAACGTCTTAAACCTGACACGAGATGGCCTCGAAGTCCCACCTGATCAATCCAGTCATCTTATATTGCATGATAGTGTCTAATTACTACAGGTAATTCAGCCGTTTGATTAACTTGTATAGAACGAATCTGACTGATCACGCATGTTATCTTACTTATAGACCTCCTCCTGTTTGCATAACACATAATTTGGACATGAAGGCATGCCCCCTGTTGGGGCTCACTGTACTACGTAGTTTAGTAACAAAAAACGTTATTTTGCGTCAAAATAACGTTTTTAAACGTTATATAACATTATGCCAAAGTAAAGAGCCTTACTGAAACGTTATATAACGTTATAGAATGTTGTATAACGTGTTTTGTTTACTGGGTAGCCCCTTTAAGTTGGGGTATCTGAACCAGGATCGATTTTTAAAAATATTGGCTATCAATGAGGTAGGACACAGGACACATCTTAGTGCATGATGCGGCAACCACAAGCGAGGTATAGTAAACAGAAAGACTGCTTAAAGTTATGACGTTTTTCAATACCCCACCTACATTTATAAGTGAACTACTTGCTATTTTAGATTGCACGTACCACGTACAGTTAACTTTAAGAATACGTAATACAAATTTTAGAATATGTCATTAGGCCCGTGTCCACTAGCATTAATTCATCACACTGTTTTGTCGCCGAAAAAAACCCGTTTTGATGCCGACAAACCCTTTTTGGCGCAAATCAAATGTTTAGAAAGGTTTTCTGGTACAAATATATACCCACTAGTTATATCTTTCGTTGCTCAAATAAATAACATATAATTAATTATTCGTTTTGTTGCATACTATATAACCAGTTACTAGTACTTGGTTTATATATTTCACATACTCCTTCTTTTTGTTAAACAATGGAAGTTAATTACCCGTTCAATGTTCCATCGAGAATTGACCACATCCCTTGAGTCGGACACTTGTCAAGTTGAATTTGCAGTCATTGAAACATGCTAACCCTCTCTATTTGTGTAAATAGCTGATTGGGTATTAATAGATACAAATTCAGGTGTCCGATTCAAAGTATGTGTACTTATCTAGGAGAATCGACCCTATACTAGGGCATTAGCATCTTTAGAATAGCTGCCCATCGAATGGGCTCTACATGACTGTTACCTGAAAAATTAACCGAATTATCCCGGGCATTCTAATAAAGATTGGTGTGGTGATATACATCACAGTGGACCCAGGGCTGAGTGATTATATCACTGAAGGCTCAGGGTAGGATTGTGATGTTATACAAAAAAAGACAATTTGTGCTCACGGTGCTCAAGAAAAAAGGGAAAAATAGGAAGAAAAAAGGGGGAAAAAAGAACATGCAATTTACATCGACAATGACTGATGGTCAGGGTGGTCAGGTGATTGAATTGATAGATTGAAGGTGGATAATCATTTCAGTAACAATTGATTATTTGTCAATTCCGGGAGCAGAAACATATTCTTGGTTCAAAACTACCCTAAAATCATGTACTGCACTAGTCTGTAATCTCATTTATCCAATAGTTCAGAATCAGTCTCAGATGCTGTTTGAAGATATAGGATCCGAGTCTAATCAAACCCTTCATCAGTTCATGTGGAGTGCAGCTGTAAGTGGTGACATGAGCGATGTAGAATTAACTTACTGAACTTGATGTACAACTTTTCCAGGAAAGCCAACAACACTGTTCCTCCCATTAAAGTGTTAAGAAGTAATGCTCTGATTAGTCTAAAGGTTCAGTGACCGAAATATCAAATGTATAACCAGCTGTACAACAACTTACAAACATCTGCAGCTTCACAAAAAAGATGTACAATGTAAACCTTAGTTCATGGTGTGTTTTGCCATGAATATAATTGTATACTAAAGTAATAATACTCTGTGTGTGGTTTATAACAGGTATTATTTCATGGTGAATACGGCATTCCCATTGAGTTAAGCAAGGAAGGCCGTATTTAACACCCCTGTGAAATAATCCTGGTCTGTATTTCACGGCCTGTCAATGATCAAAATTGTTGATTTAACCACTATAAATTAGCTTTCTGAGAGTAATTAAGTGGACTTTTGACAAATATTATTAATAATGACATGACATAAACACAAAGGAGCACTCGTAGAGTTCCCCACTGAGGGTTATTTCACTCGCGAAATAACCCTCAGTGAGGAACTCTACTCTTGCACGTTTGTCTATATATGTAACTCTACCTTTAAGGATTATACCATTTCTTAAGATGAGCCAGCCACTTATCTTTGATATTATTATCTGGGACATTAAAATGGCCATATGAGAGACTCAAAGAACACTTGCTCACTGATGACAAATAAGGAAAGAAGAATGTTGTATGACGATTGCGCCTTCAGCATACCAAAAACACCTGCAGGATAACTTAGTCAGAGCAAAACTGAGACCAGCTGCATGCAGTCCCGAGACCAATCACACCGAACACCGCTGAATGCTGGCTTGTTTGGCCCACAAATGATAAAAGTCAATTATTCTTTTTGGTTATCTCTATATTGCTTAGTTAAATCGAAGCTTTTGATTTCACAGGTTTTGTTTTGCCACAAGGCGGTAAATCCGGTTTTCTAGTCCAGCTTCATTTTAGTTTACTTTCATTTGATAGTCTACTATCATTTCCGCTACAGAAGAAATTGACCAATCAGAACCTGGCAGCTGCTGCTTTTCAAGATGGCTGACCTGGAAGTGTATCTGAGATACACTAGGGGATTGAGTGTATCCCAGATACACATGTACACTAGGGGACGGAGGTGTACCTGGGATACACTAATCATTAAGAATACACAGACTGATATAAAATACTCGAGTAGTGGGGTCCTGAATTATACAAGGTGATCATTTATGCATTGTCTACTCAGTACTGTACGGTCATGGGTAGATCATGGCAATCTGTATCTAAATTAAGTTATGAGCGATCAATAACAAATTTGACACATCCATCCTCTAGTGCATCCCAGATTACACTTCTGTCCCCTTGTGTATCCCAGATACACTTCCGTCCCCCAACTGTATCCGAGATACATTCTGTCCCCCAACTGTATCCCAGATGCATTTCTGTCTGCTAGTGTATCCCAGATACACTTTCGTCCTCTAGTGTATCCCAGATACACTTTTTCCCCATGTGTATCCCAGATACACTTCCAGTCAGCCATCTTGGAATGCAGCAGATGCATCTGCTGCAGCAGGTGCTGGCTCCTGATTGGTCAGATTGTTATGTATCTTAAGTACACTACTGAAGGTGCACAGGAAGCTGAACATCGACCCCACTGCACTGTCTCCACCCTGACATGCTCCAATTCCCCTTGACGTCGCATTAAACCCACCGTTGCTATTTCTACCTTTATCTAAAAGGGTAGATGTATCATGGTGACACATTGAGAATAGGTCTATGACAGTGACAGATAACAGCGCACCCATTGAACCATATAAAGGACAGCTCAGTGGCGCCAGCTGTAGTTTTAGACCTGAGGCGACCTTCCCAATTTGATATATCTCGATGAACAAACATATGTTATTTCAACGTTATAAAAAAAACGTCATCAACGTAAAAGTAATGTTTATTTAGAACTTTTATTGAAATAAAAATAACTTCAAAGTAACGTTTGTTTAGATGGTATCATTGAGGTAAGGAAAATACATTAAAATAACGTTTATTGGCATAAAATGATATTTTATTATCTAAAAAGATCCATAACCAAGCATATGAAGTGGTTATGTGAACATTCTATTATTTCAGAGCAGATACATATTTGTCCATGACCATACTACTAATACTATCAGGGGCATATAGCATGAATTCCAGGAATACAAATTGTCATGTATAAAGCATCAGCTTCGGTAAAATATCATTATCAACTAATACCCAGGGGGCCAAGAGCCCATATTGGGGGTTTAGGGTGTTGGCTCTGCCGTCAGAGGTTGGTGTATTTTTTCAATAACTGGGACCTATGGGGAGTTGATTCCACCTGGCCAACCTTTTTGGAAATCCACACAGGGCATACGGCGGCCATTTTGAATATTCAGGACGGTGAGAGTATAGATAATCTATAAATATGGATATCTCTGCTTCTAGCTAACATAGAAATACAAATTTTGATTCAAAATATACATTTCTGAGGTCAGGGAATGCAATGGAGTAGTTTCCAAGTAGGTCAGTGGCAGCCATTTTGAATTATTAATGATATCTTCATTGAAATATGTCTCAATAATCAACAATCTTGCACATAATACGTCACAATCATCTTAGAGACACATCCTGAAGCTAAAAGTTTACATTCATGGGGTCAATGGATTCATTGGTGCCATTGTTCAGAAAATAGTGAGCAGCCTTTTGGGATTCAAAGCAGGTGAGTGATCAAACAGTGCCCAGTAATTTGTCGTGCATGGGAATCAAGGGTAGTGGTTCTACACTAATAGCTACCCTATGTGATTTTACTTAACATTGAGACACACTTAGATGAAAATATCAATGACGTTCTTGCATACACAATGTCAGAGGTACTGGCTGGATAACCTATCAGTTTTCACTGAATGCTGTGGAGATGGCCCTTACAACGGAAGTTGACCTTAGGAGGGCGGGCATGGCAACAAGCCAGTATATCAAGGTAGTGTCAGAGGTGTGGACAGGTTCCCACAGCCGTTATGATGGATAACCTATCAGAAGCAGACAACATGGTGCCGTATATATTATCACATTTTATTTCTACCTGTATAACAATAAATACATTACCATTTTTTTAACCACACCTTTCGGAAGAATTGTTAGACTCCACAGTCAGGCACACTTACCAAAAACACAATGGCCTATCACATGATGTGCTGTTAGATGCTTTATATGTACAGGACAAATCCTCTGGCTTGAGTGGCCAGCACTAAGTAGTTATACACAATGCTGGAATAAGGACATTTAGGATGCAACTTCAGCAGTAGAAAAGTACCAGATCAGTAACTGAACAGAATCAACCTTTCATTGATGAAGCATAATCAGTGGTCAAAGATCACATGAGTGATCCTTTCAGATAAAGGTCTCTGATCTTCTAAACATTGATTCTGCTAAAACAATTATCTTGGAACTTGCAGCATGCCTGACCAGGGTTAAATTATAATAACTTTGAACAGGACTGAAAAATTGTTCCTGAAATGGGTGGAACTACCCTGACTATCCCTCAGCTATCCATTTATGATACCTATGCAGAGGTACATATCTAATCTTACCTGGGGGTTACAAGTCAGCTATCTGCCAAAATGTTCCATGTTCCTAAGAGGTCCTCCTCTAGGTGGCACCCCATTCCACTTATATTTAATGCTGAAGTACCTACTGGCTCTAGGCAGCCTTACTCCAAAGACTATAGAGTGAGAATATATATAGCTCTTCCTATTGGGTACGTAGATCACTATCCAGTTACCTATTCAGAAGTACAGTAAAATCTCGTTATAAGGAGCACCTTTTGGCAAGGCAAATTTGCTCCTTATAACCAACCTTCCTTATAACCAATTTTGGTCATATATAAAGCCCACCCAGTAAACAGGCTTCCATGTGTAGTGTAGGGACTGTTACCTACTGCTAGGGCTTCCCTGTGTAGTGTAGGGACGCCTACCTACTGCCAGGGCTTCTATATTCCCTGTGTAGTGCAGGGACGCCTACCTACTGCCAGGGCTTCCCTGTGTAGTGTATGGAACCCTACCTACTGTGAGGACTTCCGTGTGTATTGTGGAGATATGTTTTTAGTGTAAGGTTTTTAGTGTATTTTCTTCCATGGCCCAATAGTAAACTGCATTAAGTTTCTTCAAAATGTTTATTACTATAGAAATGTATGGATAAAAATCGGGACGAAGCAAATTTGTTTGTTGTAACCAAAATTGGTTGTAAGGAAGTTTGTTGTAAACATATCCTATTTATGCTCAAAAAGTGCTCCTTATAAACGATTTTTCATGAGAATTGCTCGTTCTAGCAGGGTTTTTTAACTATAGAAATGTATGGGAAAGAAAGTGGCAGAGCAAATCTGCTCCTTATAACTGTCTGCTCCTTATATCCCTCCTCCTCATAACGAGATTCTACTGTACCAGAATTGTATATGTCTTTTTCAGGCTGTAATGAGTCTCGGATATAGCAATAAAGCCATACTTAATGCAGCAACAATGACCAAATGCAAAATAAAATTTGGTCCAGATATGATCAGATAATGTCAGACTAACTTCTGTAATACCCAATGATATGCATATAATAGGAAGATGGTCAAACCCTTGATATAACAGGTCAATTATTATGTATTTTGTATTCAAAAGGAGGATCCTGTCTTTAAGAAATGAACTTCAGGCACCCAGGCCTATGGCGGAGAAGGCTGGGTAATCTTTGAATAATCCTCCTCAAATTGAAGATGCTTTTGAGCACAATCTGAAAAGGGTGTGATTAGCAGTCATTATTTTTCCAATTAAAGAAACTCTAATCCGATGTCTATCACCTTTCAGATGGTCACTGTAAATGAACAAAGATATGATCAAGGAATTGTTCCTGTCATAGAAAGGGCACCCATTCTCCATTACCTCTCACTGTCCCAAAATAATGGAGACTTCCAGTGGATGAGTTGTTCATTGATGAAAGTAGCTTCTCACACCAGGACGATTGAATATTGTCAGCAGCATTCATCAGGAACAACTTCAATCAGTCTTCTTTTATTCTAAGGTGTGCTTAGATATGTGAAATAGTTTTAAAGATATCTTCATGTCCATGGTCAAATGGGTATTTGAGCTTGGCTATGTTTGAGCTATTTTATCTAGTATCCGCTGCTGAGGAAAAGAGCAGATACATTATACCAAAATTAGTTGGTGGGCTTGGCCCAGCTGGACTGGTAGCCCTGGACAATAATGACCATCTCCCGGATATGGGCAAGTAAAATACAACAATATGTGCCCCATTAACCAATGTTGACTAGATCACTGGCTACTAATTTCTTAATAGGCTCACTGAAGTGGTTGAATTAACATAGCTGTAACCTATAACTGTGTCATTAAGATGATGGTGGCATTTTACCAATATATTGATAAATGAGACACATGTCATTGAGCCTCATTAGTAATTCAAAATGGCCACCACTGAGCTCCTTGACAAGTACTCCATTGCATTCCTTGACCTCACAAATGTATATTTTAAACATAAGTTTGAGTTTCTATTTCAACTAGATGCAGAGATATTTACAGATTTCAGGCATGTTTTATCATAGATATTATAAATAATTCAAAATGGCTGCCATTGACCTACTTAGAAACCACTCCATTGCATTCCTTGACCTCAAAAATGTATATTTTGAATCAAAGCCTGAGTCTCTATGATAGTTAGAAGCAGAGATAACCATATTTTCAGATTTCAGGCACGTTTTATCGTAGATATCATTAATAATTCAAAATGGCTGCCACTGACCTACTTGGAAACTACTCCATTGCATTCCCTGACCTCAGAAATGTATATTTTGAATCAAAATTTGTGTTTCTATGTTAGCTAGAAGCAGAGATATCCATATTTAGAGATTATCTATACTCTCACCATCCTGAATATTCAAAATGGCCGCCATATGCCCTGTGTGGATTTCCAAAAAGGTTGGCCAGGTGGAATCAACTCCCCATGGGTCCCAGTTATTGAAAAAATACACCAACCTTTGACGGCAGAGCCAACACCCTAAACCCCCTCTGGCCCCCTGGGTATAAACTGATGGTGAGATAAATTGGATCATCAAGAAAAAAAGTTTGAAAATGTAATTTCAGCATTATATGAAAGGTTTGTGACAACATGGTTATTTGGCCCTTAATATAGTATTTATACCTACATACAGAAAAAATGCTGGTTATCAATTTATTTCATATTTACTACGTATTTTTAATACATCATTAGACCCTATAAACAAACCCTTTAAAACAACAACAAAAAACTCGATGCATATAATGCCAATCTTGAATAGAATAAGATGCCATATGGGCAGCTACAACTTATATTTTCAAACGTTCTATCCCCAAACTTTCAGAACGTTAAAGGGTTAGACCTCTCAAACTAAATCAAAGCAAAGTATGTAGTTTATAACTGTGCCACTAAACTGTGCAGCTTGAATCCCAGATCGATTTTACTTCACAAATGTTACACCAGAGGGCAAAAGTAAGTGACCCAGGTAATCTTGACCCGGCCAATCCAAGTGACCCTTAAGAGGTGGCTGTAAACAAGGCCCCATGCCCACCAAAGACCACCTAGTAGACTGCAGGCAGTCTTGGATGTGCTGGCAGCCCTCACACATAGACTGTAAAAAAGGTTTTACAGTATTTAAACACATTTCCCCAAACACATTAAAGTTTAACACTTTCACTGAATCTCAGAATCTCTTTCCGTCAGCAGGTGCAGGGATATGGCTGCTGGTGATGGGTGGGCCTACAAAAGTGAAACATTAGTGGGCAAGGTCACTGGAATATTTTGGGCAACACTATCTACTCATTATTGTTAACAGTATCTAAATTACCATGGATGTTAAACAACATTATAGGTACTGCATTTGACTAAGAAGAGCCTGTATATGGACGAGAGCCTGTAGAAGGAGTAGGAGAATAATGCCAGTGGGCTAGCCAAACTGCCCTCGCCCACTATTTTTCACTGTTGCAGCTCACCCATCACTGGGGACCATATTCCTGCACATGTTTACAGACAAAAAATTTAGATTTTGCCATCAATATGTTTGGGTGAAAGTGTTTAAATTATACAAAAGTTGACCCTTGCTTAGGGAAATTTCTCTCAAAGTAGACCCTTGCTTAGGGAAATTTTGTTGAAAAAGAACCCTTGCCAGCTGGACACATGTGTATGCAAAATATACTAAGTCCCCCCCTCCACCTGGGAGAATTTGCCACCAAAGTGGACAGTTTTCTTTCTATAATTACTAAGCAAATAGCAATCGTGTTGACTAACTTACTTTACCAGATACTGCCCATGGTATTCAATGGTAGGCCTATCTACTAGGAGGCCTACATGTACATGATTAATAATTGACTTTCCATTTACCTTGCTTTGACCTCACTTAAACACCTAGGGGAGATCGGGGCAAAACGGACCCCTTAAAACTTGACCGTCATGGTTGAAGTGAGGCCAAAAGCACTTTTAGATATAGTTGAGTTTTGATTCACAAGAGGGCTCTTAAGGGCTGGGAGCTCAGCTTTTACAGGCACAAGATAGGGTGAATATGTTGTAGCTGGACAATGCTCATGGTCCCCTGTCCAAACACTGCTGCTCTCTGGTGGAACTGTTATTTTAGTCTATGTATGGAAAATGCTGAACTTATTCCCTGACAGGCCAGCTTTAAGGAAATCCATTCTAGAATTGAAGGACGTAGTGATTTTTCTAAGGCTACCATAATGGCAATTATAGAGCCTATCAGCCTTGGATATAATGTGTAGGGAGGACCTAAAGGACCTTTGTTAAAATTTGGTATCATTTTTCAAAATGGCGCTTATTGCGTTTTGGAACCAAACTCTTCATCCCGGCTCTTCATATAATCATTTGGTTTGGAATCCAAACCATCAACTCACTGCGCACTGCAGCCCCGGACTGCAGCTGTGTCGAAAACCGTGGCGGGAAAAAAACGCGCTGCCGTCTAGTGGTATGCTTGTGAACTATTCAATTCGGAGCGCCCTCTTGTGTCAATATTTTATCGTCATCTGCGTTCGCGAGGCAGTTCCTGTGAGATCTCGCGAGAACGGCCGGTTGCGATGTCAACAAACAAAGATGGAGTACACGGGCAGCAGTTACGAAGGAGAACAAAATAATGGGCGGTAAGTACAGAACTATCCCACAAGACTGCAATGTCATAATACAAGGAAATTGCGAATGATACTAGCTACTTTGATTTGTGGACAGAGAAATAGGTTGAACGAGACAGTTGACTTGTTTGACACTGATAACACGTCACTGAGACAGTCGGTGGGTCCACTCTCTTTTTCGCGGGACAACTTTTAATACAAGTAGGCATGGCAGGGTTTTTTGAAAATGTTTTTAAAAAAATTAAAAAAACATAATTATGACTACTATGGGATAGTAGTAGTATGAGAAAGGTGTTTTTATTATACTTTGATACCATTTTGATAGCTTAATCCCTCAGTTTGTGGAGCTACCTGACTGAGTTTTTGTTCCCAGAATCTGCCCAAATTGGGGGTGCAGTACAGAAATGGGTGTAATGATTAAATTGTCATACAGGTATCTCCTACCACTAAGAATGAAGCCTGACATTTTGCCTTCATGAATCCAGTGGAATTAGGATGTAAAAGTCAATATTCTGTTAATGAGAACAGTTTTTGTAGAGGATGTCTGAGTCTGTCTAGCCTCACACTGCTAAAAACACACAACTGCCACCTGCATTTCCAATGCTCATAGATATGACAATTCTAAACCGATTTCAATGCAATAAAGTTTTCCATGTAGGGAAATTATAGTATTATCACATGTGGCTTTCATTTTTGGATATCATGAAATTTTCCTCATTTTTATGGCTATTGAAGTAGACATGCCCCAAAAAGGGTACCAACCTTGGGTCAAAGATCACCTGCCCACTTACACTGCCATGAATGGATTCATTCAAATCTCACTTGTTTTCATAGCCAAATATCTACTTTATATCACATATATAGTTGTTAGGTGGTATCTTTATCCCATTTGATTTTCTAGCATAACCAATAATTAAAATAATTAAAAGGGGCTTTTATAATGTGTATCCATGAATCATCTGACCTGATACCAAAACTAGAGATGTTTTGAAATATCACAGCATTTGGATTTGTGTAAATATCTCTAATGGTTCTCCTCCAGGGGGGTGGCAAAGTTGACCATACCACCTCGGGCAGAAATGGCTGCAAAGCAGCCATGGCGCTCGTCACGCCCCCTCACGGCCACTGCCATGCCTAATACAAGTAATTTTAGTAAACGTGGGCCTACACCCAACTCACAAACTGCCAAGACAGGGCCAGTCCGATAGCCCGCATTGCAGGGTTCAGAATTCGCTGAAGTAGTGATCTAGTGAACTCAGACAACTGACTGAGTCTGATCCTTTGAACTGGGTCAGCGGGAGGCAAGGCCTAGTTTATTTTATCCGGATAATTTCCAAACACGTCGGCGTGGCTAACTTTTATTTCACACCTTGAACTTGTGTCGTGAATTTGTGACGAATTTAATAGTTTAGATCTAGATCTACCAGAAAATATCAAAGGTCTGAAGGCCAGACATCCCTGACCCTGGTGACTGATATGGTGTCAATAACTAAGCCAGGGACTGGGAAGGCCCCCCACTGATGGCCCCATGCAGACTGCAAGTGCAACTGTAAGTTTTAGGGAGTGCTCATTTATTATACCCATATGAAATTACAATTCCTACAACCTACAATGTGCGGACAGCCAACGTGTGCGATACGGAAAAGTCACGGTGGTGCGCAAACAGATTGCAACTACGACTTCAATTCCTTCTAAAATTGCTTTTCTCTGTGAGAAAGATTAATGTATTTGCATTAAATCATATAAATGTCATATGCTAGGTATAATAAAACAAAAAAAGAACTCGTAAAGATACAACTGGATGCACAACGACTTGTTTGGGTTGCCGCATCGCACGGTACGCACTCCTACTGCGCAATCGTGCGCACCATGCAATTCGGCACCCCAAACTCGTCGTCGTACATCCAGTTTTTTTTGTATCTTTACTCGTTCATTTTTATGTTAGGCAAAAAAAATGATAGGTTTGTTTCAGGTTACCCGACCGACCCTATCTTAGCCTCTATAAGCAGCTCTGTCTACTCGTCCGATCCTCTCCCGAACAGAGCTGCTTGGAACCCCCCATTCAAAAGTGGACCAATGGCTCGATCACAAAGACAATACCTTCATGTGCATAAATGTTTTCATAAAAACATGTAGAAAGAATGAACCTGAAGGTCGATCACATCAATTGAGATGTGATCGGATCTTATTAAATGTGTAATTAATGGATTTATAAGCCGAAACGTGACCCGATAGAAAGTAGCGGCCATCTTGACGTCCATATAACGTGGGTTGTTGTCATGGTAAAGATACCTTGACAACCTTCTCCCACTCCAGTATTTTCAATAGGGTAACGTCAATCTCTGAACGGCTGACCGTGAGGGGATGATACTTAAAGGGGAACAGCAAACCTTTTGTTGGAAACTGTGATAACACTAGTTTCATGTAGTCTGACATTGTATTAAGCATCCATTTGACCATTTTTCACAAATGGTGATATGCATGTGCATCATAATTGCATCTTTCCACCCTTGCCCATTTTTCTTCTTAACTTTCTACCAGAGAAGGAGCATTTTCCCTGTTTGCCACATGGGGGAAGCACAATCGGGGCCTCTAGGGCAGGGTATTTTGACTCAGGGTCTCCCCTAAGTTATAGAAACTATGTTGGGGGACTTGAAAGGGAAACTTTTTAGAAGTTGCATGTCACATTAGCTCTTTTGGTAATGAGTCAAATAACCAGATCATCAGTCTGTCAACCCCCCCTGGTGAAATACAGCAGAGACAGTATCAATGGTCATTGGCATTAGTCTATGTCACACTAGTTCATACACCTAATTCCTACTGGTTATTGCCCTGTCTCTTTTGTTTTTGTCCCTAGTCCCACTGGTTCCTACTCGCAGTATTACTAGTTCCTATCCCCAGTCCCACTAGTTACTACCCTGAGTCTTGTAGGTTCCTACACCCAGTTTTACTGGTTCCTACCCCCAGTCCCACTAATTTCTACTTGCAGTATCACTAGTTACTACCACCAGTCCCACTGGTTCCTACCCTGCGTCTTGCTGGTTCCTACACCCAGTGTTGCTGGTTCCTACCCCCAGTCCCACTGGTTCCCATTTGCAGTATCACTGGTTTCCACCCCTGTCCCATTGGTTGCTACACACAGATCCTACTGCAACACACGCTGGTTCCTACTCCCAGTCTCTACTGGTTCTCACACTGGTGCAGTGGCAAAGCAAGGTACAGATCTGTAAACCCTCAGTAGAAGAGGAGGTCCAATACAATCTAGGTCAGGCCCATTACATAAACTAAAACAAAACAGGTAAGATCCTTAGTGCATACATATCCTAGAATAAAATTGTCCCAAAATAACTAGCCTGCCCTGGGATTGAACTCAGATGACCAGGTTTTGAAAGCCAGTGCTCTATGCGTTTGGCCACCGAGTCAGATACAGCAGTGAGCCTTGACTAGATATTAAATTTTATACTCTATTTGGATGTATGTAACTCAATGTAGCAGGTTGGAGTCCCAGGTTTAATGCATAGTCCTCTGGCAATCAGATACATGGTGCAGTTAAAAAGTTGATATGACCTTTAGCAAACCGGGCGTAGCTCATCAAACACAGACATAAGGTATACTCTCAACACTGCTACATCTGCATTTAATGAGCTATGTTGGGTTTGTTAAAGTTCCCTATTATGTCCCTGTATTTAGTTAGATAAAAAGACTATCCATTCGGAAAACCTCACTGCTGCCTACAGGAGTCGAACCCGCAATAGCCCCGTCCGTAGTCCCACGCCTTATCCATTATACCAGGGAGCTATATGCAAGGTTGAACACCTTCAGGTGTACTTTATCCTGTACTAAGACATTGAACATGATAGATGAGGTAAGATCTTTAGTGCATGGTTTTCTCCCTAGAGGGGAGGACTGTTATACTGCAAGCCCACTTGTGAATCATAATGATTGACATAGTGGTTCAATTTGAAAACCTCACCTAATAATGTGCACAGGGTGATGAAATTGATTAGGAGGCTCATATCAATAATGTAATAAGTAAATCAAATAGGAGGTCTCCATCTCTCTCTAATCTTTCGATATGTTACAGGCCTCCAAGTTATGTATAGTTTGATAAATAGTCTTAGTCTTTGAAAAACCTTGTCATATGATAAACTAATCACTATGAGAAAAGCTGTAGTCTGAATAGAGGACCTTTAGCAAACCCAAACTAGCTCATTAAAGCCAGATATATGCTAAGAAATTGAACCACTATTACAAGCATAATGATTCACAACTGGGCTTGCAGTGTAACAGTCCTCCCCTCTAGGGAGAAAACCATGCACTAAAGATCTTACCTCATCTATCATGTTCAATGTCTTAGTACAGGATAAAGACCACCTGAAGGTGTTCAACCTTGCATATAGCTCCCTGGTATAATGGATAAGGCGTGGGACTACGGACGGGGCTATTGCGGGTTCGACTCCTGTAGGCAGCAGTGAGGTTTTCCGAATGGATAGTCTTTTTATCTAACTAAATACAGGGACATAATAGGGAACTTTAACAAACCCAACATAGCTCATTAAATGTGGATGTAGCAGTGTTGAGAGTATACCTTATGTCTGTGTTTGATGAGCTACGCCCGGTTTGCTAAAGGTCATATCAACTTTTTAACTGCACCATGTATCTGATTGCCAGAGGACTGACTATGCATTAAACCTGGGACTCCAACCTGCTACATTGAGTTACATACATCCAAATAGAGTATAAAATTTAATATCTAGTCAAGGCTCACTGCTGTATCTGACTCGGTGGCCAGACGCATAGAGCACTGGCTTTCAAAACCTGGTCATCTGAGTTCAATCCCAGGGCAGGCTAGTTATTTTGGGACAATTTTACTGTGAGTAGGAACCAATGGGACTGGGTTAAGGAACCAGTGAAACTGGGTGTAGGAACCAGCAAGACTCAGGGTAGGAACCAGTGGGACTGGGAGTAGGGACTAGTTGGACTGGGGGTAGGAACCAGTGGGACTGGGGAGTAGGGACTAGTTGGACTGGGGGGTAGGAACTAGTTGGACTGGGGTAGGAACCTGTGAAATTGGGTGAAGGAACCAACAAGACTCAGGATAGGAAGCAGTGGCACTGGGGGTAGGAACCATTGGGGCTGAATGTAGAAACCAGTGAGACAAGGCAATAACCAGTAGGAATTAGGTGTAGGAACCAGTGTAACAGAGGGGGGATAATGAGAAACTGGGAGGGAACCAGTAGGAGTGGAACCAACACTAAAATGGCATACAGTGAGGGGTACCTCATCTGTTACTTCAATATTCTCCTACTCCCTGTATCCCTAAGTCTCTGCTGACAGCTAGTTGCTTGCCTACTATATCATTCAATATTGGTACCGTATCAGTTTGAGCTAGTATGTATATATCTCTAGGCCTCTGTACTTGGGTACCCTGCCTTGAGTCATTTGTAAATGTATATCACACATACAATCTTAGGATCCATGTTACGTCATAGGGAACCTAAGTTACATCATAGGGTACCTTACGCCTCATCTATCCATAAGAGGGCAGCACCAGCATGCTCTCCTGTTAGGGACTGGAGCCAAGTGGCAGCTCCTGACTAAAATGGTCATATTTCATAGATTTGTCATTATTCTGAAACAATTTTTCAAAAGTATGTAAGTTAGGTAATGTACCTTCGCCCCATTACCTCAGAAAAAGCATTGTGGTTGACCTTTAATCCAACCCTATCTAAGCAGGGCCGACCCTACGTTTTTTTATCCAATTTTTGAAGAAATTTTTATATTTTTGCACTTTTTTGGGGTCAATTTTAGGTTTACAAAAAATCTTCCCATTTTGGGGGAGGGGGGGGGGGGGGGTTGGTGCATTTTAGAACTTTACAGAGACAGAGAGAAGTGCCATAAATTCGGCATGACCAGATGTGATTTACAATACCAGAATGAAAGATTTACATTATTGCCTTTTATTCTCATCTTTTGGACATACAGTCTAGAAGGGAAGGGCAAGTACAACTTCCCGACCGAGACGCGATACGATGGAGAACTCAAGGATGGAATGTTCCACGGAAAGGGAGTCCTGTACTTCCCGAACGGCAGCAAGTATGACGCTGTCTGGGAGGAGGGAATCGCCATTGAGGTAAGTATTATTTAAAGGAAGGTTAGCTACATTGAATTGGGTGATCAGAAAGAACAATTAGATGACGAAAAAACAGGAATAAGATGAAAATACAAGAGATTGCAATTGGCAGAAAATCAAGAAAATATACACAAATATATCTGTACCATAGAGGGAATCTCCAAGTCAAATCGTTGATCTAAATACTTACTGTTTCCAAGACAAAGAATAGTAAAACAGTGCAGACTACCAGTGTATTGGCGCTGTCATATTGATACACATAGTTTATAATATGTAAATAAAAGGAAAGCATATTCATAAGATCTTAACTTTGATATGTGACAATGTTACAGGGTAGTTGCAATGAGAGCATACCCTGGGCTCCCAGGTAGAGGTCAGTAACCATGGCAACGCAACGCAGCTGGCCCAGAACTAAGTAATTCTCGTTATACACAGGAATGCTCCCTCACATGATGGTTTCTTTGTTTGGGATTCAATGTTTAGATATATGAATTTGAAGTGGCTACGAAAACAAAATCCTCCGCTATATTGAATTATAAAAGAATATTAAAAGTCCTTCCTTTTTTCATATATCAAATAATGGAATAAAAATTCCCCAAATTCCCCAAGTGCAATCGGAAAGTGCAAACCTGCGTCATAGCCACATTCACATTCATATTCAACTCACTACATGTACACTAGAACTCCTGGTTGGGTTTAGACTCAAACTTTCATGGTTTAGATATCCACTGTTTAGGCAGTGACACTCAAACTACCCCACACAACAAATATACACAGTCATCACATTCCACAACCATCCCATGTGGCCTATGCAGGCTTTTCCTGCTGTGCTGACTCAATTTTGAATTTCAGATCTAAATGTGAATACAGGTAAGGTTAGTGATGGACAGTTACCATTCATCTGTTGAGGATTTCCTGTCACAAGTTTGTCACTGAATTTGATGTGTTTCTCCCATCACTTCACACGCCCAAAATGTATGAGCTGTGGCATGGATGCAATACCAAAAATTAATGGTTTTCAGTAGGATTTAAAAACACATAAATATTGCCCCAGACACTGCTGACGTTGTATTTTTTAAATGTTGTATTTTGTATTGAATTTTGTGTTAAATAGATTGTTCAAATAATGTTCTTAGAAAACCTCCATATATATACTTCACTGAGTCACTTTTCTCTAGGATTGAAAAAAACAATGTTATTTAATGTATCCTTAACGCAAATCAATTGTTTACAAGTAACTTTGAAATGGTAAAACTTGCGACACATAATACCCCATCTTTGAAGAAAGGTTAACAGATGCCAAATAAAATTGAGAATTGAGTACTAATCATATATATATATCTCAATCTGGCGGTAATGTTGGGCGCTATTCGCCAATCGGCGCAGAACGCCAATCCGCAGTGCGCGGTATACAAATAGATGCGAGATTCTAATCCAAGTTATTTCAATTAGATTGACATTTCTATACCTATTCCCCTTTAGAATGATGAATGCATACACTCCATCGATTTCCATGGCGCCCATTTCTTATTTAAGTTAATTAGGATGTGATTGATTCGGAGACTTACAAATGAAACAGGTACTCGCCCATTGCCAGAAATTTGTATTCCGCGCAGATTGGTATTCTGCGCAGCGCCGATCCAGCGCTATTTACAAATTGCGCTGCGCAGAATGTCAATATTGGCGATCTGCGCAAATTGGTGAATAGCGCCCAACAGTAATATGATTAATATATCATATTTCTAAAACATGAATCATCTGTCTTTCAGGGTAAATACACGTTTGCCGATGGTCTAGCCTATGAGGAGGAGAACTGGGAGTACTGTGATGGCTACGACCGACGGTTCTACACTGAAGTCTGTAATCAACTCAAACCAGCAGGTACGGCCTCATGTCACACCTATAATTTACGAAACAATATTTTTCAGTACAGCATACTTCGGGTAAAAAAAAGTTCTCGTTTATAAAAGAAAATGGCTTAAGAATTGGTCACCTGAGGCCAGACTCAAGATTAAATAAATAATTGAATAGGTTAAAAAGACAAACTGTCTCCTCTTTTCTGATGTTTGACAAATAAAAGACATAATTTCTAAGGTAACAAACCATTGAAAAACAAAAAGCAATCTCAAATGATAAAAATGTCCACTGGCGCATTTTTTTGGGGGACAGAATGAGAAACCCATAGATCATCTAAGTTTTTAGGTGTGGCCTTATCATGGGATACTTTCGTATATTCACCAAGACACATCTAACAGAACATCACTTATTAGACTGGGGTCCCACAATTCTGGATTTGAAATTCGTAGCACCCCCAACAAAACAGGCATACCATGGTGTCAAATGAAAGGGGAATCCCATGGCTATCAGATAAGAGTATGTACATCACCCTGTAACCCTACAGACACAGAGAAAAATGCTGGTTTCCATGGCAACTTGTACTCCACAGTACACAGATAGCTCATCATAGGACCTAATTTCAGTATAGACAGGGAACATAGGCTGTTACTTGGGTGGTCAGACCATTTTTATATAATGTCCATAGAGTGAATGGGGAAATGGATCTTGTTGGTTGACATGCCCTAACCCTGGAACACCTTCCAACAGGGTTTGAAATGGTGCCATGTCCATCATTATGGTCTCCCCTGTGAAACAGGTATGCCCCCCTAGAGTCAAACAGCCACACTAATGCCTTTAGCTATTTCAATGTACCATTACAAGTTGCCATGGAAATCAGCATTTTACAGTATGTGTCTGTATGGTTACAGTGTGATACACATGCTTAGGGGATAGCCCTGGGATTCCCCTTTCATTTGATACCATGTTATGCCTGTTCTGTTGGGGGTGCTACGAAATCGCATTTCTAAGCCCCCTTTCTCACATTGGCTCCCAGTCTATATGGACTGAACAGGAAAGAAATCTGAACGGTCATGAAAATATCTAGGGAATGATTGTTACAGGTAGAAGTAAATCTTCTAATGCAGACAGCATCAAGGTCAAGGATCAAACTGTAGTTTTAATGTTATGTCTGAATGCTTGCTTCTAGGACGGTCACAGTTGACAAACAGAGTGCCCCCACGGGAGATACCAGACGGCTGCTACGACTGTGGAGACGGCTTCTATAACCCCAACTCCAGGGTCGTCGTAGACTATAACCACAAGTTCTTACGTAATGCAGGTCGGTGTATCATCAATAACCCATATGAGAATATTTAAATTTGTAAATTACTGTTCTACTGTTGCGTTCAAGCGCAGGGTTTTAAGTAACTCCCTGTAAAAACGCCAGGGTACTAGTGGATTATCAGACTTGTCTTAAGCGCTATGTCCATAAAGAACAACTTTTTATTTTCAAAGCTTTAAAAAAGAATTTGAAATTAATATGCAGTTTTCACAAAAGAAAGTATATCCTAGAGACGGATGGATATGACACCCCCGCAAATATAATCAAAATGTTTAGGAAGGTTCGATTTGCTTGACAAACCATTTCAGACAAATTCAATGAAATCGTCATTGTTATAACCAACACTTGTTGTATCTTGCAGATGATGACGAGCATGAATGGATAGTTAAGACCTGCAGGAAGGGATGGGACACATTTGTTGGACACTTGCCATCACAACAAGCATAGTTCTAAGAGGACATTTTAGAATAAGCTAGTCTAGGATATATTTGATAATGTTCATAATCTGATCGTTAGTGGAATGTACTAACACAAATCATGGAATAGCTCTTTAAGTATCATTTCAACTCTCTTCTTATGTACCATAGCTTATAAATCTATACATTTTCATACACATATATCATATAAAAGTATATTAAGTGCATACCCATCTTGACTGCATGTATGTATGATCATAGCCTAGCTTCAAGTTTTCTCCAATGAAAAGCATGACGTTGTTACTACTACAGCATTTGTTCACTTTCGTGGCATGGTCTACAGTTTAAGTCCTTACTGTGATATTGTATTATTTACTAGAGCCTTACTAGATAGAATCTGTGCCTTAAACTTAAACGTTGTGGTTCAGTTGCTTAAAGTAAGCAAATATATACTGTACAAAGCCGCAATCAGTCCAATTTATTTGGATTTTAACATACATGTACTATTTTATGCCATAATAAATTATTTTTAATCGCAACAGTTAGATTTGTTCCTAATTTTCTATTTATCTTAAAACGAGAAGGAATTTCTTCCCTTTACGTTCAATGAAAGAAGTCGAAAGTGTCTTCCACTGCACCTCTACTATAACAATGCAGAACGTATTCTGTCCACAGCTCTTGAAAAAAATGTCATGCTATGACTTCAATTCCAAAAAAAAGGAGTAATATATGTATTGAAACTTTATTAGGTATCATATACAAGGCCTGTATAATTATACAGATACTTTCATGGGGCTATGAACCAGACTTCATTGTGCCTGTCAAAGGGCCTGAAGGGAGAATCATAACCAGCTCCAAAGTAGGAGGACTTGTCGACCTTGGAGTCGGCAGGGAGAGCCGCCATCAGCTTTGTAGCCTCGTTCTGGTACTGCTTGATACCAGCATAGCCTCCAAATGACCTGTATTATAGAGGAAAGGACAGTTTAGAAAGAGAGCTGTGGCTACATTGAAACATAGATTGGCATTTAGATAATATCAACAGGCGTCAATATAATATTATATGTTTCGTTAGACAAAGGAAAGCTACCATAGTGTCCAATTGAAGATTCAGTAAATGCATCTTATTATAAGGCACCCAAACTAAAGAGTTACACTCCCACATTTCTTTTGGGTAGTTTTGCCGTATTATAACCATGGGTGTCTAACATTTATCACGCCATTCTTTAATTCAAAAAAAAATTAAAAGTTAAAACCTATAAGTATAAGTAGTTGAGTGGAGTTGAGTTCTGTCGATGACCAACTTCAATAATAATTCGATTACAACTAGTGTGCTGCCCCACCTTGTGTAGACTGTGTGCGCGTTGAGGGTGGCTAGTTTGACCTGGGGGTCTGTAGGGGTGGGTGGGGAGGCAGCGTCACTAGGGGCCACGTAGAAACCCATGGTGTAGTTATTGCTGGAACCCTGGGAGGTCGCTATCTTAACCAGCACTGGGGCAGTCATGGCCACCTTCTTTCCTGTTATGTGAGAAATCCAAGCAAAGATATTATTAAAGATTATATTCTCGAATTAAGTATTTTATTATAATTGTATGAATTTACAACACAATGAGTAGAGCATATCTCTTACAACCATAATTAGATTGAGTTATTGTGCTTATGGCAAGATTTGTCTATTGAATTAAGCAAATGAAACACCGTTCATTACACTATTATATTGAAGATAATCTTTAATAGTTTAGATGATTAATTTAGATGAGAGTTTTAAGGCTTTGCCTGCTAATACATATCGCCCCCATACTCGTACAATCTCAACAGCTATATCCCCCTTCAATATCATACAGCTTGTTAGCTATGGTCGACAACCTTTTTTCATAACGTCAAAAGAGATTCAAATGACTCATGTCGACCAAAAGCTTCTGGTAGTGGGGGGCCGAAATTGCAAATGTCCCCAAAAGGTCAAAAATAAATGTTTTTATAAAAATCCAACTGCATAATATGAAAGGCCTATACTTGATGTACATGTCTATTGATTTTTATGTTGTTATTTGTTTAAATAAAAATTTTAGAAAGAAATTAAAATTTTGTTAAATTTTTTCATTTTACCCCAATAAAAGAGATCACAAACTCATCATTTTCATAATTTAGGAATTACAATTTCACCTAATTTTTTTGTGGAATGTAAAGTAAAGTAGTGTTGCCTGATCATGCCGAAGGAATCATAGCAAATCAATAATTTACCTACTCTGCAGATCATCTCAAACTGAAAAGTCTTATTTTTAAGCAATCCCTGTCATGGAGGCCATTGACCGAAACTTGTGCAGATCAAATTTAAGTCAAAATTGGCTCTAATCGTATAATTAAACAACACAATCAAATATATAGACTATTTACCTTTGTGGAACAGCTTAGAATAATTGAGAAAGACATTTTAATCATGTACTATGACAACTAACGTCAACTACGGCAGTTAACGTCAACCGCGCCGTTTGAAAACACGCCATTGTCCCGAAACCGGAAGTGTTTACAAACGTCACCATGACAACTCGCAGCGCTGCGAATGGATACATTTTAGTAGCGCGGCGCTTGGATACATTTTAGTAGCGGCGGCGCTTGGATACATTTTAGTAGCGGCGGCGCTTGGATACATTTTAGTAGCGGCAAATGGATACATTTTAGTAGCGGCGGCAAATTGAAACATTTTAGTAGCGGGCGGCAAATTGATACATTTTAGTAGCAGCGGCGAATTGATTTGCTGCCGCTACTAAAATGTATCAATTTGCTGCCGCTACTAAAATGTATCAATTTGACCTAGGCTAGGCTATTGAAAACAAAGAGGGGGGGGGCACCGGGACTATAATCAATTCTCTCAATGTAGGCCTACTAACTATAGCTTGGCCTATTTTATTTATAGCCCCCCTACCCTCGCTGAAGCCAAAAAAAAAACACAAAAAAAAATTAATTATTTAGCACCTTTTCTGCCCGAGATCCTCTTTTATAGCACCTTTCCTCCCCAAATTCCTCTTTATTAGGACCTTTCCTGCCCCTAATCCTCTTTTATAAGGCTAGGCCTACTTTTAGCTTGAGGGGATACCGCTTTTGTCATTAGAAAGTCAAATGGATTATCTAATTTGAGTACAGCACGTTTTTTCTCATTTCTGACAGCAGAATCGTAATCGCCAGAAGAAGCTACCCTAATTTCATATATTGGAAGTCATGTATAATCGAATTCCAGGTGGTAGCTGTAGGTGAGCAGGTGGCTGTGGGAAAGTAGGTGGCTGGGGGCGAGCAGGTGGCTGTGGGCGTCAGCGCCCGGCAGCGCGTAACCGCTGTTTTACGTCTCGGCCAAAAAAGCGAGTCGATCAGAGCGTCAGCAGCGACACCATCTTCGTTGCAGCTTCGCTTCGAGTTTGACGTGTCGGGTTGGCCGGGGGGGGGGGGGGGGCGGCGTGAGCTGCAGATGATGTTGCCTCCAAAACCGATTTTGCCCCCAAAACCGATTTTGAGCCCCAAAACGATTTGACCCAAAAACGATTTTGAAGTTCTCCTACCCTTCCGAAAATCGGGCCGATCGGAGCGTAAACAGCGAAGATATTTGCGATTTTCGTTTTGTCGGATTATATTGGTACTCCGTTTATCTCGTTCTCCCTTTCTCCGTTTATCCCGTTCTCCGTTTATCCCGTTCTCCGTTTATCCCGTTCTCCCTTTCCCCGTTTATACCTTTCCCCGTTTATCGTTTATCCCGTTATCCGTTTGTCGTTTATCACGTTCTCCGTTCATCCCCTTCTCCCTTTATCCTGTTCTCCCTTTCTCCGTTTATCCCGTTCTCTTCCTAAAATCTTCCTATATAAATTCAATTCCTATTGGGACTAGGCCTACTTTTAGCTTGAGGGGATAATAAAATCTTCCTACATAAATTCAATTCCTATTGGGACTAGGCCTACATTTTAGCTTGAGGGGATAATAAAATCTTCCTATATAAATTCAATTCCTATTGGGACTAGGCCTACTTTTAGCTTGAGGGGATAATAAAATCTTCCTACATAAATTCAATTCCTATTGTGACTAGGCCTACTTTTAGCTTGAGGGGATAATAAAATCTTCCTACATAAATTCAATTCCTATTGGGACTAGGCCTACTTTTAGCTTGAGGGGATAATAAAATCTTCCTACATAAATTCAATTCCTATTGGGACTAGGCCTACTTTTTTAGGCCTACTTTTAGCTTGAGGGGATAATAAAATCTTCCTACATAAATTCTATTCCTATTGGGACTAGGCCTACATTTTAGCTTGAGGGGATAATAAAATCTTCCTACATAAATTCAATTCCTATTGGGACTAGGCCTACTTTTAGCTTGAGGGGATAATAAAATCTTCCTGTATAAATTCAATTCCTATTGGGACTAGGCCTACATTTTAGCTTGAGGGGATAATAAAATCTTCCTACATAAATTCAATTCCTATTGTGACTAGGCCTACTTTTAGCTTGAGGGGATAATAAAATCTTCCTACATAAATTCAATTCCTATTGGGACTAGGCCTACTTTTAGCTTGAGGGGATAATAAAATCTTCCTACATAAATTCAATTCCTATTGGGACTAGGCCTACTTTTTTAGGCCTACTTTTAGCTTGAGGGGATAATAAAATCTTCCTACATAAATTCTATTCCTATTGGGACTAGGCCTACATTTTAGCTTGAGGGGATAATAAAATCTTCCTACATAAATTCAATTCCTATTGGGACTAGGCCTACTTTTAGCTTGAGGGGATAATAAAATCTTCCTATATAAATTCAATTCCTATTGGGACTAGGCCTACATTTTAGCTTGAGGGGATAATAAAATCTTCCTACATAAATTCAATTCCTATTGTGACTAGGCCTACTTTTAGCTTGAGGGGATAATAAAATCTTCCTACATAAATTCAATTCCTATTGGGACTAGGCCTACTTTTAGCTTGAGGGGATAATAAAATCTTCCTACATAAATTCAATTCCTATTGGGACTAGGCCTACTTTTAGCTTGAGGGGATAATAAAATCTTCCTACATAAATTCAATTCCTATTGGGACTAGGCCTACTTTTTTAGGCCTACTTTTAGCTTGAGGGGATAATAAAAGTCCGAAAAAAGTCGAAAAAAGAGGATCCACTCTCGACGAGATTATTTATGTCCCGCGACATTCGACTAAGAACACTACATTTTAGCCCTCAAGCCCTTCCTTGTTTTGGATCTAAATTACAATTAGGAAAATTCCAAGATGGCTGCCAAGATGGCCACCAAAAACTCAAGATTGTCTGATTTCCTTGTGTGATACATTGATTTTAGGGTTATCTAGGGTGTAGAATCCATATTTTGGGTCAAAAACACAATTTGGAAAATTCCAAGATGGCTGCCAAGATGGCCGCCAAAAAGTCAAGGTTGTCTGATTTCCTTGTGTGATACATGGATTTCATGGTTATCTAGGGTGTAGAATCCATATTTTGGGTCAAAATTACAATTTGGAAAATTCCAAGATGGCTGCCAAGATGGCCGCCAAAAAAGTCAAGATTGTTTGATTTCCTTGTGTGATACATGGATTTCATGGTTATCTAGGGTGTAGAATCCATATTTTGGGTCAAAATTACAATTTGGAAAATTCCAAGATGGCTGGCAAGATGGCCACCAAAAACTCATGATTGTCTGATTTCCTTGTGTGATACATGGATTTTAGGGTTAACAAGGGTGTAGAATCCATATTTTAGGTCAAAATTACAATTTGGAAAATTCCAAGATGGCCGCCAAAAAGTCAAGATTGTCTGATTTCCTTGTGCGATACATGGATTTTAGGGTTATCTAGGGTGTAGAATCCATGTTTTGGGTCAAAATTACAATTTGGAAAATTCCAAGATGGCCGCCAAAAAGTCAAGATTGTTTGATTTCCTTGTGTGATACATGGATTTCATGGTTATCTGAGGTGTAGAATCCATATTTTGGATCAAAAATACAATTTGGAAAATTCCAAGATGGCTGCCAAGCTGGCCACCAAAAACTCATGATTGTCTGATTTCCTTTTGTGATACATGGATTTTAGGGTTATCTAGGGTGTAGAATCCATATTTTGGGTCAAAATTACTATTTGGAAAATCTCAAGATGGCTGCCAACATGGCTGCCAAAAAGTCAAGATTGTCTGATTTCCTTGTGCGATACATGGATTTTAGGGTTATCTAGGGTGTAGAATCCATATTTTGGGTCAAAATTACTATTTGGAAAATTCCAAGATGGCCGCCAAAAACTTAAGATTCTCTGATTTCCTTGTGCGATACATGGATTTCATGGTTATCTAGCGTGTAGAATCCATATTTTGGATCAAAATTACAATTAGGAAAATTCCAAGAAGGCTGCCAAGATGGCCACCAAAAAGTCAAGATTGTCTGATTTCCTTGTGTGATACATGGATTTTAGGGTTATCTAGGGTGTAGAATCCATATTTTGGGTCAAAATTACAATAGCTCTCTAACAACATAGCCCACTCCTTTAGTTAACATTAGTGTTACTCTATAGTAGCTATAGTTTTAAACCACTATATATTTTTTTTTGAAAAAGAGAATAAAATATAAAAGAAAAAAATGAATAAAAAAAAAAAAAGAATCATGACTGTCGACCATAGCTCCCCTGTGTTTCCCAACTCAGATCTATGTCTCATCGTCCCTTTTTCCTTTGAAAATCTCTACGTCCTTGTTATGAAGAATATTCCGATTATCATCGTTAAATTCCTAATGTAAATACAAATAATTACCAGGTGTGTTGGCCCCTGAGATGTATTTAAACAGACGTTGGAACATGGTGCTGGAGGCGGCCCTGTAGTCCTTGCCCTCCTCACTAGTCGTCACCCACTGACTCACCATGTACGCACGCTCCTCGTAATCCTAGCCACCAGGAGGATTTAAAAATGACAAGAAAGATGCGTTTTATGGTGTACCTACGCAGTGCCGGCGAGATACTCGTAGTGGGTTAGCGCATCATGTCGACCATTTCTTAATGCACGAATACAGCACTTGGGAGTTACTTACCAGGGCTGCATGAATTAAACAACTAATATGCAATTATAATTTGACACAGAGAATAAAGGAAGCTCAAAATGGACATTAATTACTGTATTCGATTTAATAAGTGCCCTGGGCCCTCATTATATTTCTTTTTGGCATATTATTAGTGCTTGAAAGTTTAAATGTCTCCGAAATGTTGAACACTAAGGATTTTCTCTAGCCCAAGAAACATTCCCAAAAAGGTACGCTTATATTGGAGGGAGAGGGCTTATTGTGTCGAATACGGTATTCTCTCTAAAAGTAAAGGTTGATTTGATCGTCAATATTTCGCACGGTGCATTATTAAGATCCAACTCCTTTTAATAACCCAGAACATCGAGTTATCTATTGAACCATTATGTTATTACATTTCACTGACCTTTGTAGTTTTGACAACGTTGTATTGCGGACAGTCCAGGCCATTGCAGAACTTTGGTGGCTTCCAGTTATAGTCAACATCACCCAGCACACAAGTTAGCCCAGAGAGGGCTAGCAGAAGGAGGACACCACACGTCATCGTGATATAGAGTTATATCTGCAAGATGACGATTAAATAAATACACTGAGAACTATGAGCGTTCTTCCTAAAACAACACACTCTATTTTCCTCTTTCTCAAACTTCAAGAGTCCAGCATTGTCAGACTCAAGGAGGAAAGTGCAGACTCTCGAACTATTTATGCAGGTCCAGCGGCTAAAATAAAAGTCCAGCATTGCTTGACCATCATCATAATTATTGTTGGACTGTAGAAAGTGTGTTTTTTGGAGGAGAAGGCCAGTATCAGCCTCATATTTTTCTTCCTAGAGTATAGGTACCAATATTGTGAAAGTCGCCAAGAGAGGAGTAGGGCCCCTATGCCTGATGGAAACAAGTACAAATAAATTGTGAATAAGCTCTACAGATGATAGATTTTCTAGGTTGCGTATCTGGGCCTACCTCTGTTCCTTGTGTTTATGATGTTTTGTGTCCAGCTGTGCCTTCTTATATGGTATGTTATGGAGCAGTATCTCATTATCTTATCATAAGGTAGGTAATTGTTACATAAGTCATCATCTATAGACTTCTTGCTGACGATAAGCGCAAGAAACGTCCGTCTTGTCCAGTTGTCTATGGGAATATATTATGGGTGTGACTTCCTCAAAATAAAATAGCTTTATGGATGTAAATAAGTTTTTTTTTCTTTTGCCTTGTTTTGGTGAGTTCTATGTTTAGTTTGGTTTGCCTGTGTAGCCCACTGCACTCAATGTATAGGTCACGCCCTGAACCACGTGAGAACTGTAACATCACTTCTGGTCAAGGCCAAATCTGGGGGCAAAATGTCATCAGGCCAAAAGAAGTATGATTCAGGTAACATGGATCCCAACACTAATAACGGTAGATAGGTAATAAGGTTGTAATTTTTGAAATGATCATGAAATTGTTGGTTATTCTTGTTAAAAACAATTTCCTGAAGTCAGGCAACCATTCAGGTCACCGAAGTCAGCGGGAGCTACTTCTTACTGACCAAAAACCAAACAATGCTAGGGTCGACCCTCCCTTTGAAGATATGGCCGGGTTGCCTGAAACAAACTCATTTTTATTGTGTTTTTGTTCTTCAAAGCCTAAGCCCTAAATAAACAAAATAACTAATTCATTCAACATTAACATAGCAATGGCATTTTTATTGCAGTATTGAACCTACAGTTTCGACCGGTGTTGGTCTTCATCAGGGTTTCATTTTCATTTGAAATAAAACAAATCTAGTGTATACCTATGGTTGCTTTAACCATATTCCAATAAGCCGCTACGTCTATATGTTATATATAGTGCTAAACAATGTTGTTGGAGCATATTATCATTATGGTAATCATGGAAATTATGTTATAACGCTAAACGTAGCAGGCTAAATTAATGTCTGTGTTGGAAAATGCATTTTGAGGTGTAAAAGGGAGTGGTACCCAACCACTAACACAACATACTGGGCTATTGTTAATGTCCTATATAAACATAGCGTTTTAGTATATTTAAATGGGGTCCAACATTCACCTTCTACGCTCTTACTCTATGGGGTAAACTAGTCAGAGGTAGGCTTCCGCCCAAGGATAACGCAAGGGTAGTGAGATCCAGCTTTATTTGATGTTATGGATGTTATAGTATATATAGAGCACTTTCACAGGTTTATATTATAATCACAGCCTTCCCTTCATATATATAGAGATATGTACATCATTTCTAGCATTTAGCTCCAGGGCTTGCATTGATAATTATACGCGACGGCCTTAGTCAAGGCAAAGTATACATATAAATATCCAGCAGGAATCCTTTATGGAATCCAGAATGTATAAGTCTCCACGCAGTCAACCAATAAATACTTTCAACCTGCTTTCAATTAGGTCATTATATGTCCATATCATAATCATCAACATGTCTCGAAGACGACCTCATACGCTTCTCTAGGATACCGATGGATCTGATATTGGTTTATGAGAACACAGGTGCAATCTAAGGTTTACTCTCCGGTCACCACTATGGATCCGGGGTATACACATACTATCAGTTTCCAATTCATCAGGTCGGCCAGCCTATACAACTGACTCTCCAGCTTCATGCTTATAAAACCGGCATACTGTATCACTAACTCCATGGTTCTCTCCAGAATATAGGATCCCAGGTTAGCATGTGAATAGAACATTCAATATACCATTCCGGTGGCAATGTCGTTATACCATATCTCCAATTGAAACATTATACATAAATGCACAGATTCCAATGATCCATATTTCCCAACGTTTAGATCACAAGACCGTTGTTTAGTCAATGTTAAACCGATGTTAATCCTTTAGAACCACACACATACTCCTCAGGAGTTACACAGTGCCATCTGGTGCTCTCGATCGTACTCCCCAAACGCTCACTGATAACTGACTGCGCTTTCCTTTTCCCCCAGGCTTATACTTGTTTTCTTTTACTTTATTTCAGCTTCCCTTCATGACAGCACCCAGCACCTATTGATTGCTCGTCAGCGTCATCTCTCATCTCTATTGATTGGCCATTAGTCGGCCCTACTCAAGACCATCCTGGATAAATTAGGCATGGGATGGTCGCGGCCATGTCGTGCCCGGGGCCGGCCCTCAGCCTGTGTCGTCGCCTACCCCCTATGCTGCTCTCGAGGCCCTAGTGATCGCCTCCTTCACCAGCTACCCCACCTGTTGCCCTTGAGGCCCTGGTTAACCGCCTCCTTCGCTGCCTACCCCACCTGCTGTTCTCGAAGACCCCGGCCACGGCCATCCTGGCTCCATGGATTCTAACCCCGACGCATAGCCCCATTTGCCTGTACTACTTGCCCCCATCGCCGAGGCCGCGTTCCCCGTTTGCCGTTCGTCTTCCCGATCTTAGCTTATCTCCTGACCTGGATTTTATACCGTTGTTATCTTTCCCACCAGCTGTGTCAGCCCGGATCCTAGTTTATTTGTTGCTTTCCTGCTCGGGCTCTAGGCCCTGGCCACAGAGCTGAATATATTTAGTCCATATAACCTTTGACTCTTATTGCGGCCAAGTCTACCATTACAGGACCTTATAACATTATTTATACATGTTCCTTATATTCGTTATTTACTGCGTGGCCCGCGTACTGGGCTTGTCTGGTTTACATGTGACTTAATGTATGCGACGGCTTTCTTTTCTCTTATTATATTAATCTCACTGTACTTGTATCTTAAAGTGTACTGTTTCCCCCCACTTATTCAATGTATATCTACTATACCCATACATATTCATACATATATATGTACAGTTTCGCCCGTTCCCTTATGTTATATTATACATTATTTATCAATCAATAAATACATCCTTCAAACCTTTTTTTGCTCTTCTTTAGTTTTCCACTATAACCCAGGACAGGGGGGTCCCCCGTAGATTCGTGTTATATACGAATCGTCCTTTCTGGATCTCACCTTTTCTTTTACTTTGCTTCTATTTTGCCTCTATTCTACTTCTGTTTTACTTTTCTTTCTCTCCTTTGGTTTCTGAATGGTCTTCTTTGCTTTTCTTATTTTATTTCTTGTTTCTTTTTTCTCGTTTCTCTTTTCTCTCCTAACCTATGTTTTTGTTGCTTATGTTTTGCATTTTTCTTTTGAATTCTAGTTTCTGGGCTGTTCTGCAGGCTTCCTGTCTTGTTTTCTTTTTGTGCCCCGTTTCTCCACTTTTACTATTTCTACGCTATCTCTACTCTTTCACTCTTTTTACTTTCTTCTGACGTCTATTTATCCCCTTATTGCCCTTTTCTATGCTCTAGCAAGCTTTTACCTTAACCCCTTGTCAGTATGATCTGTTTATATGCTTAACATGTATTTTTATGTACTGTGATTAGGCTCGAGCGGGGTGAGCCCTGCTCTCTGGCCTTTCATAGTTCATGTATGAAACGAATTGGGTAGAGATGCTAATTAGGCTCGAGCTAGGATAGTCCTGCTCTCTGGCCTTTCATAGTCTGTTGGATAAATATGTAGATATAGATGCAAATTAGGCTCGAGCTAGGATAGCCCTGCTCTCTGGCCTTTCATAGTCTGTTGGATAAATATGTAGATATAGATACAAATTAGGCTCGAGCTAGGATAGCCCTGCTCTCTGGCCTTTCATAGTCTGTTGGATAAATATGTAGATATAGATACAAATTAGGCTCGAGCTAGGATAGTCCTGCTCTCTGGCCTTTCATAGTCTGTTGGATAAATATGTAGATATAGATGCAAATTAGGCTCGAGCTAGGATAGTCCTGCTCTCTGGCCTTTCATAGTCTGTTGGATAAATATGTAGATATAGATGTAAATTAGGCTCGAGCTAGGATAGTCCTGCTCTCTGGCCTTTCATAGTCTGTTTCCGAGATTCCTGACCCGTGTCGACCTCTGACAGTATAATTCTGTGCATCAACATGGGGCTGTGACACAAGGCAGATTACTAGTGGTGCTTATAGGATAGTAACAAACCGAAGTGCGGCTTTTCGTAAGTCTTTGTCCGTATGTCATTGCACCCCAGTCACCACAGTTAGATTCCGTTCGTGATATATTAATCGTCCTGCTGCCTATGTGAGCGCTGAGAATGTATATATATTGATTCAACATAGGGTTACTGATGTTCTACCGTCAGTTTCGTTAATAAGGCACCAGGTTAGTCCGATGTACCTTCAGTTCACTGGTCTCATTAGTTCTCTCGGCAACTCTACTCGTGTACTTCCTGGTATATCTCTATTGGGTCCCTATTGGCTGCCCCCGTGGGATTTAGCCTTATTTCTCCTGTTCTTTTCGCTTGTTGTATAGGGGTTCTGGGTAATTCCCTGGTCGCGGCATTTATGTTCAGTTGTTGTATGGCCCTTCTATGTTCGTCTCCTCTGAAACTATGCACCTCCATGCTGCGGTTTCCTAAAGGTGACCATCCTGCCATTGATATCATCGGCATATCCACAGGAACCGCCGACGACACCCCGCCGCTAAACCTCAGCAGTCGCGCCATGACCGCCTCAGTGTGGTCCCCTTCGAGCACTCTGGCTAATGTTTTACTCACCTTGATGGTGGTCGGTAGCGGTAGTGGTATGGCGCTCTCCCCTGATGCCATTTCCGTCGCATACACCACTCTACCCCAATGTAACCTAGCAACGTGTCCTTTACATGCATAACTGACATTGGCGTCCTTGATTAATGGGGCTGTTCCCGGCTTTTGGAATATTTGGTCCAATGGCATAATACTCTCCCCTAGCGGTATTGTCTCTACTAGTCTCTTGGAGGCCATTTGTATGTATAACCCATCTGCCGGCTTCTTGTTCTTTTCCTGCCTCCATTTTCTGATCGCCCATATTGCTACTATGATTGCCAATATTAGCATCACTATCATAGAGGTGAGTTGGGAGTATGATTCGTCTGCCGTTTCCGGGCAATCCATTTGAATATCGTCCATATCCTGGTTGCCCCATTGTTTCTCGGCTTGGACACCTTGCGACCCTGCCGTAGATAGCATCATCCCCGTCATTACCCGCTTATAGTTACAACAACAGCATACTATTATAACTGCTATCACCGCCAACAGTATACCGGAGGATCCATACCCGGCTAGTTGATGTATTCCGTCGTCTATCTTAGTCTCGAATCCCTCATCCATACCTAATCTCCCCTCTATTACAGCTTCTTCTAGCTGATTCAAGGCGATATGGGCAGGGGCTCGTGTATATGCTGCCCTATGTTCTAGTTGTGATCTAATCATAGGTGGTAGCGGGTCCTCCGGCAATGCTTGTATCTCGTGCCCATCATACGTTGTCTTTCTATAGCCTATCCTTTTGAACGTTTTTGTTTTCAGCAAATCATTTATAATATACGATATGTTATTCACCATTTGAACCCGGTGACATCCCCTAAGGCTGTAGGGCATCCATGCCCCAGCCGTCATAAATGCGCAATCACAGCCTATATTAATCACTGCGAAGTGGTGAATTACTATTACCACGGGCGGACTGGAACCGCACAGTAGTTGTCCTTCTATCTCCGGCCCTGACACTAATGTCTTTCCTCCCTGTAAGGGGATGGCCAGAGCCGGGAAGCGTGGTTTGATTATGTAGTCCACATCGCAGCTCTCCTCCACACCCGTTTTATCGTTCCTAATGAGTGCTGCAATGCATCCTGTCTCTGACACTTTGCGCATATGTGGGATGTCTGGACAGATCGTAATGGTGTTCCCGTGACACCTCGCCCAGTTTACTACCGGCTCAGTAATGTAATATCGTCCGTTCATGGATAGTGCTATTTCTTTTGGTAATCCTGTCATAATGGCGCCATCCGCCTCTTTTCCTTCTAGCCTCACTGGTAACGGTATCGCCCTTACCTGATAGGTGCAATATAAGTGCTGTTCTGAGATCACCGGTATACCCAGCGTGATCATCACTCTGCCCCCTTCCCTATACGTATCGACAAAACTGTTCTCATAGTAATAGTTGGGGTTGGTGAATGCCACCCTAAAGCGTGGATAGTTTTCTTTCAGGTAATCGTTGGTATTCCTTATGGCTTCTTGTACCGCCTCAGTGGCTATTAGTCTCACAGGTAAGTGGTGGTTTTTAGCGGCCTCCAGGTCGCTGGTCAGTTCCACCACCCTGATCATCTCATACAATAGATGTAGCATGTATCCCCACTTTACCCTTATTAATAGGCTTTCATGGGTATCCGCTATCGATTTCTGATATAGTGCTAGTGACAGCATGCCGAGTTTATGAGACAGATATCTAGTTTTTCTGTCTATACTCATTACCATGTCTCTGAGTTGCTTCTGTCTGTCACTCATTTCTCCTATCTTTCCGTGCATGTCCTGGAAGGTTTTGTCTGTTGTGGTCACTAACTTTCTTAGTGTGTTACTAATCCTCCTGGTGTCTTGTTCTAACACCTCTATTTTCTTTTCATTTCTGGCCGTGTCCTCGGCCCTGCCAAATCCGAATATCCAGTAGAATCCATCAGCTATAATATTTCTCTTGTCTCTGGTTATATCTTCTCCTTCTTTTCTTATTCCTTTCATTACCCTTCTTACTAGTGATCTTCTCGTATTTATCAGCTCCTGAGTGGCAGCGTCCATCCATATTTCTGTTGTCTTTAGATTATCACAACTGTCTTCGTATATCAGTGTCCTATTCTGGCTCGCATTGTTACACAGCCCTTCCAAGTTTTCTTTACATTGTTCATATATGCTACTTATATTCATTGGTGGTCTCACTTCTGGTATCTCCACCACGAATACTTGTGTGACGTGGGATTCATCACTGGTAGTTATGATCTTTCCACTTTGCATTATGACACCCAATTCTATCCTTTGTATAATAGGACATATGTTGCCTCCTTCTGGTGCCAAAATTATACTCCCCAGCACAATATAGGCTATCCACAGTGCCTTCCTTCTCCCCTCCATTTTGTATTTTTCTATTTTCTCCCTTTTTATGTGATACTCTTATCTTAATGGGTTCATTTTCAGTCCTGTTCTCTCCCTAGTTGCTCTTATCTGTCTCTGTTGGCCTTTTTATTTCCCAGGCCCCTTTTCAATCTTCCCCTGTATTACCCCTTCCCATTTCCCCCCGGGATTAGCTACACTGCACATCATGTCGGACTATTATTCCTGCTTATTTCATGGACGATTGGTCTATCTTCCTCTGGATCTCATGCCCATAGGCCGGGTATTTATTGTCTCCACCCGTCAGGCTTATATGTCCGCTCCTGGCTCAGCCCTACCTGGGTTTATCACCATGTTACCCGGGGATGTGACCAATCCGCCCACCTCTGATGTGGTTCGTGCCTTAGCCCAGGTGGCTACCTCCATGCCCCCTGCTGCTGTGCGTGCCTGGAGGATAGACGGTCAGGTCCCGGCTCATCACTGGTATCCTCCTCCCAGCGCTCCCTATGGATCCAACTGGCATCCTTATTCGGAGCCTCCTGCCTTTCTACCCCCTGTTTCTTCTCTACCCCTTCCTGCTTATTCCATGCCTTCCGCTCTCCCTTCCACCTTTGCTACTGATTCAGTATCTCCCTCTCCCTTTCAAGTGCCTATTACTTCTTCTATCTCTTCTCCCCCCGCCATTTCTCCCTCCTTTTCCTCTTTGCCTTCCCTTCCTCGAACTGACACTCCTATGCCTCCTCCTACACCTTTGGCTCTTAATATGACTGAGCCTTCTTCCCTTCCTTCTATCTCCGTACCAACGACTTGTATTCCCGCCTATTCTCTTTCTCCCCTCGCAGTGACCTCTGTTCCTGTGACTTCTCCTCTTCTTTCAGTGGTTTCTGTTCCTACTCCCTCTTCTGGGACCGTTTCAGTCGCCGACCCTCCTGTTTCTGTTCCTTCTGATGAAGTCACTGCTGTGACTATCTCTTCTCCTCCTCTGCTCTTGCCAACCCTTCCTCTCTCCGTTCCTATCTCCCTTTCTATATCTCCTCCTTCTCTTGATGCCGTTCCTACTTCTGATCCTCATCTCCTGACTCCTTGTGTCGTTGATGTGGGTAGCGCCCGTTCTCCATTCCCTTTACCTCCTCTGTCTCTCCCTTCTTCTTTGCCTCTTCCTATGCCTGCTTCCACCTCTTCTTCTCTCCCTTTGGATCTATCTTCCTCTGATTCCATCCATGACTTCTTTGTTCGTGTGGACTCTGCCACCCGTTATGATGCCCTTCTTTCCTCTGTTCAACAGGCCACACCTACCGCTCTTTGGTCCTCTATCTCCGAGTACATGTCTCCTTTTTCTTCCTGGTTCTCATCTCCTGTTTCTTCCTCCATTCTTTCCCAAACTACTTCTTCTGTTATCTCTACCTCCCATTCTTCTACTTCTGTCCATTCTACTGTCAACACTGTCACTTCCCACCTCAGTTCTCCTTTTGCCACTAATTCCAACACACCCTCATTGGTGATGAGCCTCCCTACTACCCATTCCACCTGTGCTTCTATTTCCCACGACCCCGTCTCTGTTACTTCTATTTCTCTTCCTGCCACTGTTCCTGCAACCACTGTGACTCCAGCCTCTTCTGTCTCTTCTGCTCCTTCTTCAGGGCTTCTGATACCGTTGACCTCTGGCCTGGAGGTGGTGGTGCCGGACCCTATCCCTGCCTCCATGTGTCGTGGGCCGTCGTATCTACCTGTGTGCCTGGATATATCTTCAGGTTCTTCCGTGGGATCACCTAGTCCTGCCTCATCCAGTATGGCGCCCCGCCGTAGCCATCGTCTCCGCCTTCGTCGCCGTACTGCCTCTAACAGCTCTGCTTCTACTGCTCCTTATGGGATTTCTCCTGCTTCCCGGACTCCACCTGATTCTCCCGTCGCTTCTGCCCCACATTCGGTACGTTCCTTTGATTATCCTAGCTTCCTTTTATATTCTTTGTACTTGGCTGTGGTGTGTCTCAGCCGTAATATACATTGGCTCACCTGTACTTATGTTATTTACAATGTCGTATCTTTCCCCCGTCCTCGGTCCTATATATTGTTTACCTCGGGGTTTCCTTCTGATAGCACTTTGTCTTACTGGTGTCATTTTCTTTATTTTATATGGCTCGGGGTCAAATGGTGTATTGGGTTGTATCCCCATGCATTGTATTATTTGGCCCATGTCGTCTGTCTTTCTTATTTTTACAGTCGATTCATTCCCTCTACCCATCCAGGGGTGTGCATTTGTCTCATTTCTAAATAATATGGTACTGTGGTTGCCCTGTGCACATACTCTGATATATGTTTTCCTTTCATTTTAGCCTCCTTCACAAGAGTAGCTACACATACCAGGCATACACAGTTACCGGTAAGTCCTATCATTTGGCTCATTCCTTTTATCTTGTCATTGTACACGGGTATTGTAAGGCATGTTTGTCCCTCTCCCATCATTTGGAATGGTATTATCTTCAATCCAAACGCTCTATAGCTGTCTCCTACCTCTCCTTCCTGTCTCTCTGTGCTGATCGGTATATATACTACCGCTGTTTCGTCGTCTACTCTGCTGTATGTTATGCTTGTAGAACATGTCACTATATGTCCTTTTGGTGTTGACATTGTTTTATGTTGTACATATTGTTCTGTATTGTCCGTACTACTCCATTCGTCCTCTACTAGATCGTCCTCCCTCAGTTGTAGTTTTCTAAAATCTGCTACCACCTTTGTTTGTTGTCTTATACGTTCTAGTGCTTCAAATAGCACTCCCCCTCTTTTCCTTTGGTCGCCGTTCATTCTGCTCCTTTCCCTATCATGACTTCTTCTCCTTCCTCGTTCCTTTCTACAAACAGCTGTAGTTCTGGCATGTTGAGTGGTGTATTGATTGCCATTACTATTCTCCCATGCTCGGCCACTGACTTACATCCGGCTGTTATTCCCTCTGTTGTTATTAGTCTCCATTCTAGTCTCCCTGGTCCATTCAAATTGACCTGTATCATGTCAATTACAGCTCCTTCCTTAGTTAAATACAAAGGTTGCTGTTTTTCTACAATTGTCTGTATGGGTACTGTTTGGCCTTCTATCCGTTGTTGAGTCTCTTTATCACATATAAATGTTCTCATCATTCGTCCTGCCATTTCCACTGTCTCTTGTTGTGTGTCTTTGTTTCCCCTCTCCCCCCTGCAGGTTACCCTGCAGGGTTCCGTTATGTTGTTTAGTCTGTACTCCTCTCCCTTCTTTGCTTGTGGCCCTGTAGTGCTGATCTCGTGTTGTTCTGTATTATTATTTGCTTGTATCAACCCTCCTCCAGGGGCTCCCCGGTGAGTAGCTGTTGCTGTGCAGTCTCCACGCCCTGAGTTCCTCCTAACTGCTCACCACTCCAACCATCAACTGTGGTGCATGGTCTGTGGTGTTATGGGCCCGCACTGTGTCTCATGGTAGTAGGTGGCTGGTCTCCACCTCCTGCCTCGTTGGCTCCTTGGCTCCGACTGGGCCTTGTGCTCCTTCCGCTGTCCCTCTTATCCTTCTGTCGTCTGGTCCCCGTTCTTCCCCCCCCCCCCCCTTTTCTTTTTTATTTTTCTTCTGTGTTTTTTATATCTCGGCTCATTCCCTCCCCTCCCATTTCCCCCCCCATATTCTCCTTTTTTCTACCCCACTTATTTCTATTCCCTGATTTCGGACGTTCAACCCTCTTTTCAGAATTTTATATAGTTTTGTGGCCATCTTTTGCTTTTGTCTGTACTGGCCTCTCTACCGCCAACCTCCTTTGTTCTATTCCCTCCTCGGCTTTGATCGCCATTCTTTTCCCTTCGCTGATTAGTATTCCTTCAGTGATATGCAATTTCTGTATTCTTAACATGAGCATATCCCATGCGTCCCTTCTTCTGATGCATTGCCTACACTTCAGCCTGGCTTCCAGTGCAGCATGTACGTAACATACTGGGGTATAGTATCTACTGTCTGTTATCATCCTTACCCCAAATTTCATATGGTGTTTATTGACTTGCCATCTCAATACTGTTGGCAGTGCGTCAATGTTGATTCTATTCTGTGATATTTTCTGCATGCATAGCTGGAAAAGGGAGGCTCTTTCCTTCTTAAACAATGGTGGCAAGTAGTATCCTGGGGTCCACATGACATCGGCCACATCCCCTCTTCTTTGTCCTTTGTACTTTCCTGCTGTCACCAACATTTTGTCATATTCCTTATTCCCCTTTTCTGCCTTCCTCCCTTTGGATGAATCCTTCCATTGGGTTCTAGCTGTTTCCCTACTCATCCTCTTTTCCCTCGTCTGTCTTCTTACAGTGAATTCTCTTGATGTGCCTCTTTAGTCCATGTCTCGACGCATACATTCCCTTGCATATGCTACATCGTATCGTTCTGGGTTGGTGTATTATCTCAAAGTGCTCTCTCCTGCCACCCTCTGTAGGCCACACCAGTGGACACCAGTTACATTTATATCCTTCCCCTATATACTGTTCTCCGTCCTCCAGGTAGTATGGCCTGTCTGTGTCCTCCCCTGTACTTTCTGTTTGTGTATCCACCTCCCTGGTGTGTTCTCCTCCACTTTTTCCTTCTATTATAATATTTAGCCTCCAAGCTTTCCTTGTCTGAGTGGATGCTTCCCTCGTTTGTTTGTTTGTTACTTCACTATCCTTTCTGATCTGTTTCCCTTTCCTGGAGTAATCCAGTGGTTCCTCCTGTTCCGTCTCTCCCTCTTCCTCTACCCCTTGTCTCTTTCTTTTGTATTCTATCTCCCTTTTTCCCTTTCCTACCTTCCTTCCTTCCCTTATTCTCCAATTCTTTTCCTCTCCAGTTATATAACCCTCCTTTTCAGGGTCCTCTTTCCTGAAGCATGGTGTTGTGGCTTCTCCGTAGTAGTACCTTCCTTTCTTTTCAATCCTTTTACTTCTCCTTACTATCTCCTGTCTCTTCTCACTCTCCCTTCTGTTTGCCGACTCCTTTGATGTCTGATACGTCCAGTAGTCCTGCAAAAATTCGTCTAATTCCTGTATTTCCTCCCCTTCCTCGTCGGTGAACCTCGTGTTTCCACCTTCTTCTTCTCCCTCGCTTATAGTTACTATCTCCTTTGGTGTTTCCCCTTCACCTATGGTTGGTCTTTCCTCTTTTCTGCTGTCCCTTTCCATCAATATCAATTGATTGTCTTCTAGTTGGCTGATTAATTGTCTTACACTTATGTCGGCTCCTTTATACCTGTTGTGTTTCCCCGTATACTCTTTCATTGCCTTGTTAATTCCCCTAGTATGTCTCTGTATGGCCTCAGTGGCCCTTTCTCCTCAATCCTATTGGTGAGGTTGTATCTGGTTCTCCCCTTTGTGTTGAGCTGCTCCCTGTCTGTGCGGGTACGTCTGTATGCTTGGAGATGTGCATGGGTACTGCCGCATCGTGCCCTCCCCCCTCCCCCCTACCCTCCTTACTCACTGGAGCTGCTCAGCTGCTCCCTTCCTTGTCGTGGTTGTCTTTTTATTTTACCTTTAGGTATCACCACCTCATCGCTTATTTCCTCCTCACTCCTAGCTTTAGCTGCTAATTGCTCTATTCTGTCTCTTCTTTTTCTCCTCTCTGTAGCTCTGTCCTCTCTGGCTGTCTTCTTCTCTTGTCTCTGTTTCTCTAGTTTCTCTTTCTCTTGCAGTAATTGCCTACTTATGTCTACATTCTTAGTTCTCCCTCTTTTCTTCGTTTCCCTTTGTCCTCCTTGTTTTTCGTCGCTCTCCTCTTCCTCGCTACTAGCTCTCTGTCTTTTGCTCCATTTCCCTAAAATTTTCTCCTGTTTGTCTCTTTTGTCTGTTAAACTTTGGGCAATTTTAATGGCTGCCCGCCACGTTTTTCTATCCACTCCCGGAATGTTCTGTTCGGGTGTGGCCCGGCCAATATCATCAGGCCCTACCACCCTATCGGGGGGGTGGATTTGCTCCTCTGGGGACCCCCCCTCACTCCTCTGAGTGTCCGAGTCACTGTCCTGAGTGTCTCCTGAATTTCTCTGTTCATTTTGGGTTCTCTTATTTTCTTCGTGAATGACATTCGGTTTAGGCCTCCCTATGTTGGGTTGGGTTGGCTCTTCCTGAGAGCCGCTGCCTTCTATCTCGAGCATGTCATCCCTTCGGGTTGTGTGATCCACGGGCTTTATTCTGTTACCTGGTATCCCTACTATTTCTCCCTCCCCCTCCACTATTGTTTCCAAATACGCTCTTTTCAGCTTGTTTACATTCGTCAGGTGTCCTATCATCTTTCCAGTCTTGATTGACCTCAGCTGTACCCTATTGTCCCCCTTGACCTCCTGTATTCTGTATGGTCCTCTATACTTCCCCGCGAACTTGGATACATTGTTCTCTGCACACATGGGGTCATAGTACCAACAATATTCTCCCTCTTTGAAGGCTACCGGCCTTGCTCCTTTGTCCAGCCTATCCCTCATTTTGGTTTCATATACATTGACGTGTTCCTTTGCCATTTGCCTATATAGTTCTATACAGTGCTTTGTCCTTATGAACCACTCAGCCTCACTGCCCACCTGTGGTTCCTCCCTCTCCTCGGGGTAACCTATCGGCGTGGGGTCCCTTCCAAACATAAGGGTATAGGGCGAGTGTCCCGTTCTCAGGCTGATATTGCTCCTGATATTCCATAGTGCTATCCCTAGCAGATCTGGCCAGTACTCGTGATCCTCTGTCACATAACATGCTATGACGTCCTCCAATGTTTTGTGCAGTCTTTCTGCTCTGGCATTTCCGGTCGGATTTCTTGAGCTTGTGAACCTTTGTTTACATGTCAGCCGGGCTGTAATTTCCCTGAACATTTTCCCCAGGTATGTGCTTCCTCTGTCACTACACATTACCTCTATTCTGCCGTACCTACATGCCATTTGTTGCAAGAACACTGTAGCTGCTGTTGTGGCTGTACAATCCTTGGTACAGAACGCCTCCGGCCATCCCGTGAGCAGGTCTATGAAGGTCATTATATATTTGTAGCCTTCTTTAGATTTCCTGATCGGTCCTATGAAATCTGTCTGTACTACCTGCCATGGGTAGTCTGGCATGTCCCAAGACCTGGCCTTTGCCCTAAAATGCGGTGCTCTCTTCCTAAGGGCGCATCTTTCACACCTCCTTACATATTCTACTATGTCCATGTACATGTTTTTCCAGTAGAACGATTCCACTAGTTTGTTGTTTAGTGCTGTTGTTCCTATGTGGCCCCCACACAATATGTCGTCGTGCATCAGGTATAACACCCTAGGTATCATACTTTTAGGTACCATTGTTCGTGCCTTCACTTCCATGCTTCTCTGTGTCTTCCTCTTTCTTGGATCACTGAACTTATATAATATCCCTTGTTTTATACCCATGAAACCTTCCTTTGCCAACACGGCCGCTGCTTCCCTTTCTGATTCTGGTAGTATTCCTTTCATCAGATAATCCATTATGGGTCTACACTCGGGGTCTTTCTCTTGCTCGATCCTGATCTCCTTTTGTGTAATCTCTTCTCTCCCTACTGGAATATTTTCAGGTTCATCCTTTTTCAATCTGGCCTGCTTTCTGGGTCTTCCTTCTATGATATCCTTCAGTGGCCGGTCATACCTGTTGGTTTCTCTTTGTGGCTTTGGTTGTCGTGGCGTTGGTACTTCCTCTTCGCTGCTGGAGGTTGTATTCGTTCCGTTTGAACTCCCGGTTCCCACTTCTATCGCCAACAATTCACATCCTACCTCTGGTTCAAATTCCTCTCCTTCCTCCTCCACTCCTATTTCCTGATCGCTTAATGGCACCCTGGATATAAAATCTGGTAGGTAGTGTGTCTTTCCCGGCTCGTACTTTATCTCATAGTTGAAGTCTGTCAGCGCCAAGCTCCATCTTATCAACCTCTTTGAAGGCGCCTTTGCCGCTTGTTGTAGTAGTGGTATAAGGGGTTGATGGTCGGTTATTATAGTGATTCTAGACCCTCCTAGCATGTTTTCAAAGTGTTTTAATGTTTTTATCACAGCCAATCCTTCTTTCTCCGTTATAGTATAGTTTGTTTCACTTTTGGTGAATGTGTATCCATAGTAGATGACAGGTCTCATTACACCGTCCTTCAGGTGGCATACCGCACTGCCGCAGGCCATATTTGATGCGTCTGTCAGTATATAGAAATGTCCTCCTATCTCTGGATGTACCAGCAATGGTGGGCTGGTCAGTTTGTCTTGTATTGTTTTAAATGCTCTTTCACATTCTTCCGACCATACAAACGGTACGCCTTTCCTCAACAGTTTGTTCAGCGGTACTGCCAATGTGGCGTAATTTCCTACAAATTTGTTGTAATAATTACACAGCCCCTGAAACGATTGTAGAGTTTCCTTGTTGTTTGGTCTGCCGAATTCCTGTACTTTCTTTATTATCCTAGGCTGTGTTCCCAGTCCTTCTGCGTTTACTGTGTGCCCGAGAAAATTTCTTTCTTTCTTTCCCCATTCACATTTGGATGGTTTTACCGTTAGTCCTGCTCCCTGTAGTGCCTTCAGCACTTTCTCCACATTTTCTATGTGTGATTGTACGTTGGGGTCGAATATTATGATGTCGTCTAAGTAGGCCAAGCATGTTCGTGGCATTAGTCCTGCTAGTGCCAGTGACATTATTTTTGTAAATTGCCATGAGCTTTGTCTCATGCCAAATGGTACTCTCTTCCACTGGTACACTCCCAGCGGTGATGCAAACGCTGAATACTTTCTGCTATCTGGGTGTAAGTCACATTGATGGTATCCGCTTAGTAGATCGATACACGTGAAAATAACTGGTTTTCTATAAGCCATGTATAGGAACAAGCTTCTAGCTGTTGGTGTTGGGTAGGTGTCGTCCTCTGTCATCATGTTCAGCACCCTATAGTCTGTGCATAGCCTGGGCTTACCGTCCTTTTTCTGTACTACTACCAGAGGGCTGCGCCACGCGCTGTTACTGGGTTCTATTATACCCAGTTTCAACAGCTGTCTGATCTGCGTGTCTATGATATCCATTTTCTGTGGGGAATATCTGAATTGTCTGGCTTGACATGGTCCCTTTGACTCGTCCACTCTTATCTTCATTGGTTGCCATGTGCAGTGTCCTATCTCCTCCATACTGAACGCCAATGTGTCTTTGTTTCTGACTAGCATCTTTTTAAACTGTATCTGTTCTTCCTGATTCATACATGTATCGGGCATTTCTAGCTTCATTATCTTTTCTTCCTTTTCTGTGTTTCTGCCCTCCTTTTGTTGTCTCTCCCCCCATCTTGTGCTTGCCTGTTCTGTTTGTTGTGTTCTCTCCACCCCGTTGTCCTTATATATAGCCATACACTCCTTTATTGACTTATCTATTTCCAGGTGTCCTAATGTATTCTCTAACCTGAGATGGTCTGCTCTCCCTTCTTTCGCATATGCTAGCACGTCCCACCTACCAATGAATATTGGATCCGGTGTGGCATTGCACACTTTCGTAAACCATCCTCTATCCGTGTAGTTTAAAGCATGTTCCACTCCTGCTACGGTGAGGTTTGATGGTTCCAATCTGACCACTTCTCCATATCGCCCACTGTCTCTCCTCCAAGGTGCTACCTGTATTATTTTCTCTTCCCATGGTTTTATCACCATGCTGCCTATGCTTGAAACAGGGTCCCCTGTGAACAACGTCACTTTCCCTTCTGTCATTTTAATTTCCGCCTGTGTGTCATTCAGTAGGTTTCTTCCTATTATAATGGGGTACATCAGTTTGTCTACCACGTAAAATTGGTAGCATACCCCTGAACCCTGCAGGTTACATTTCAGTCTCACTATCTCCTTTAGTTTTCTGTCTGTCTCGTCCCCCAATTTTACTGATATCTCTTTGACTTCCTTTCTTTCCCAGATCTGGTCTTCATTTATCTCCTCCAATGTTTCTTTTGATATAAAGCAGTCTGATGCTCCTGTATCTACTAAACCATAGTATGTTCTCCCTCCTATGTTCATTTCTATAAACATAGGTGACTGTCCCTTCTCTTCCATGGGTCTCGCTGATCCGTCCCTGCTTAACAGGTTTAATTCCGGGGTTGGAACGGACCAGCTACTCCGTTTCCCTGATTTGGTCCTTCCCTCCTGCCCTGTGGCATTCTCATTCTCATACTCTCCCTATATTGGCTCAAGTAGTAACATTGGTCTGTGGTGTGTGTGCTAGTGTCGTGGATGAGACAGTATTTTCCCCTGAATCCTCCTGCCGCGCCAGGTGGTTGCTCCCCTATCATCCTTACGTACTCTCTCGCTCTCATTGAACCCTTTTCTCTGCTGTCCATCTCCTCTGTTTGTCCTTGTATCCTGTTGTTCATGTATTGATTGGCATTCCCTCTGTACCCATTTCCCCCCCCTGTTGTTCCCCCGTTGTTCCTTCCGTCCCTGTTATTCCATCCATTTCCTGCTGTATTGTTGTTCGTTGTCTGTGTCCTTTGGGGTTCCTGTCTGTTGCCGTTGTTATAATCCCCTCTTCTGTCTCCCCCTTTGTTCTCCTGCCATGTTGTCGGTACTTCATTCTTTTCTGACCATTGGTTCCTGTATTCCATGGCGCACATCTCCATCATTCTGTTCATCTCTCTCTCATTTCTTTCATATCCCCTTAGACTGTTATCTGTTGTTTCATATACCTCGGCCATTCCTAGCTTTACCTTTCTTCCCTGTCTCCTTCTTTCTATGGATTCCAGTAGTTCTGCCTTTTGCACCGCTGCATTGAATGTTAACTGGGTTGTCTTTTCTAGTTCTTCCGCGATACTGTCCTTTACCCCCGATACAAATACCGATATCATAGATGAATCGTCCTTGCCCGGTCCGTCATATTCCTTTACCTGCAGGGCAAAATGCCTTACTGACTGACCCTTTTCTTGTTTTAAGTGAGTCAGGTCCTGATGTTTCTGCCATGGTGATCTATTGTCATCGAATGTGTCTTTCAGTATCTTCCTAACTTTATCCAATGAATCTTTTTCTCGTTCCTGTATGGCTTTCATCCAAGTGGCTGCTGCTCCTTTTATGCATAGTTTGACGTATTTCAATTCTATGTCTGGCGTCCATCCACACACCCCTGAAATCATTTTTATTTCATCCAGAAATTCTTCATAGTCTTCACCTTGCTTCCCCGTAAAGGTAGGCAGCTTTAGGCTTGGGTTAGGCATGATGTCGTCTATTTTCCCCACTTCTACAGCCTCCTCCTCTTCTTCTTCTTCCTCCTCTTCTGGGTAGTATACTGTCTTCCTGTTCTTTCTCTCCTCGTCTTCCTTTGCTATCCTCTCTCTTTCTAATCTCCTTTTCTCTGTTTCCTCTCTTTCTCTTATCCTATTATTGTTTGCTCTTTCCTCCCCTTCTTTCAATAATCTTCTTTTTAATATTTCCTGTCTCTCTTCTCTTTCCCTGTCTTCTTTATCCCTATCCGCTCTTGTTTTCTCTATTCTCTTCCTTGTCTCTTCCAGCTTCCTATCTCTCTCTTCTGCTGCTCTTTCTTTGTCCTCCTCCTCGGTTGTCGTTGTTTTCTTACAATATCCTATCCCTATTCCTGGTAGTATGTCTTCATAAAGCCCCTGTTTATTTAGTCTCAATTGGCTATCGCTGCTTCTACTTCTTCTACTTCCCTTTCTGTGGTCTCCTTCCTCTTCCTCTCCACTACTCACGAGTCCTCCCTCACTACTACTTCTGCTTCTAATCGGCTTCTTTCTTTTCAGGCCTTGGTTCCTGTTCTCTTCATTTATCCCTTTTTTTTTTTTTTTTCTTCCTACTACCTTCTGTCCTTCCTCAGTTGTTGTTTCTTCTTCCTCTGTTCCTTTCCCTCTTGTTGCAGCTCTCTCCCACTTCCTTTTTGCTTCTTCTCTGTATTCTTCCTGTTGTCTCCGGTTGCTTCCTGTAATCCTCTGCTCCTCGTTTATATGGTTTTTTAATTGTACTATGTCTCTTTTCCTTTCTACCCTATTCCTTTCGTCTCCTTTTTCCTGGATCCCCTTCGCTTGTTCTTCCTGGCTCAGACCTATATTCTGTCCTTCTCTGTGTGTTGGTGTTCTTTTCTTTGCTGATTCTTCTATGCTCCCTTTTTCCTGTAGCTGTATTATAGCTATTTTTGGGCTTTGTAGTCTTTGTTGTATCCCTACCTGTGTTATTATTGCTTCTCCATCCCGTGCATGCTGTAATACATATTCCTCTGTTCTTTTCTGCGTCAATGATTCTTCTGTCTCACTGTCTTCCTGTTCCTGTATTATATTGTATTCCTTAAAGAAAGGGCTCGTTATCTCTCTTTGTATTGGTGTTAGACTGATTTGTTCCCCTCCTATTATTGTTGTACCATCTTCCCCTTCATCTGTGCTATATGTCTTACTAGTTATTGGAGTTCTGTCTTTCTCGTTTTCTGTCCCTTCCCTCTTTCTCCCTAGTCGTCTTCTTTCTATGAATAACTTCCTAACTACTGTTTCTAAATGCCCCCCTTCTCCGAGGTTATGACTTAGAGGTGTGCCACTATCGGTGGCTGTGATCAGTTCTCCCTTTGTCTCCCCATCTACTTCTTCTCCTTCTCCCTCGCTGTATATACGTTCTGTAACTTTTACTATCGGAGTCTGTTCGTCTTGGTCTTTTTCTGTTTCTTCTTCTCTCTCCAACTCTTCCCCTTCTCCTTCTGTGCTCTCCTCTCCTCCTTCCCCTCGTTCCTCTTCTGTTCTACTTTCTCCTCCTTCTTCTCCTTCCTCCTCTGGTTCTTCCTGTTCTAGTTCTTCAGCTTCCGATGCTTCTTCTTCCTTTCCCTTTTCCTCTTCCTTTTCTGATTCTTTGTTCTCCCCTTTTCCCTCGCCCTCCCCTTTTTCTACTGTTCTGTTCTGTGGTTCTCTGTTCTCTTGGTTTTCTGTTTCTCCCCCCACCTCTAAGTCATTGTCAGCTGCTCCAACCGTGGCCCCGTGGGCCCCTCGCCGCTGCCCGTTTTCCACCTGTTCTTGTTCACTGTTTCTTACTGTAGGTGGTCCAGGTGATGTCCTGTCAGTTTCCTTATGTATTGGCCGGCACAGTACCGCCGACAGTCCTGGGTAGGGTGTTGCTCCCGTTGGTATAGGCCTTACCTCGGGTAGCTTTTCCCTTTCACCTGGCCGGGATGTGTGTGGTTTTTCCTTTTTCTTTCCTGTCTTAATTGTCACCTCTCTTCTATTCCTATATCCTAGGCTTATCTCTTCTACCGCCCCTGACGATCTTAGCCCCCTCCTGGGTTGATCAGTCCCCTGTCGGAGGCTTCTTTCATCAATCTCTTCTTCTGTTGATTCTTCCTCCTCTCCCTCTGTGTCTATAAATTGTATATCCTCCTCTCTGTTTGTGTTACTATGTACTTGATTCGTTAGCCCTATGTGTACTTTACTGCTGTGTCCTGTGTGCTCTATACCCTGCTCACCCCCTCCGGGCTCCCCCCATGGCAGCGAGCCGCTGGGCGGTACGGGGAATGGCGTCAGAGACATGAAAGTCCATCTCAGCCAAACCAGAGTAAACCACCATCTGGGCTATTGTTAATGTCCTATATAAACATAGCGTTTTAGTATATTTAAATGGGGTCCAACATTCACCTTCTACGCTCTTACTCTATGGGGTAAACTAGTCAGAGGTAGGCTTCCGCCCAAGGATAACGCAAGGGTAGTGAGATCCAGCTTTATTTGATGTTATGGATGTTATAGTATATATAGAGCACTTTCACAGGTTTATATTATAATCACAGCCTTCCCTTCATATATATAGAGATATGTACATCATTTCTAGCATTTAGCTCCAGGGCTTGCATTGATAATTATACGCGACGGCCTTAGTCAAGGCAAAGTATACATATAAATATCCAGCAGGAATCCTTTATGGAATCCAGAATGTATAAGTCTCCACGCAGTCAACCAATAAATACTTTCAACCTGCTTTCAATTAGGTCATTATATGTCCATATCATAATCATCAACATGTCTCGAAGACGACCTCATACGCTTCTCTAGGATACCGATGGATCTGATATCGGTTTATGAGAACACAGGTGCAATCTAAGGTTTACTCTCCGGTCACCACTATGGATCCGGGGTATACACATACTATCAGTTTCCAATTCATCAGGTCGGCCAGCCTATACAACTGACTCTCCAGCTTCATGCTTATAAAACCGGCATACTGTATCACTAACTCCATGGTTCTCTCCAGAATATAGGATCCCAGGTTAGCATGTGAATAGAACATTCAATATACCATTCCGGTGGCAATGTCGTTATACCATATCTCCAATTGAAACATTATACATAAATGCACAGATTCCAATGATCCATATTTCCCAACGTTTAGATCACAAGACCGTTGTTTAGTCAATGTTAAACCGATGTTAATCCTTTAGAACCACACACATACTCCTCAGGAGTTACACAGTGCCATCTGGTGCTCTCGATCGTACTCCCCAAACGCTCACTGATAACTGACTGCGCTTTCCTTTTCCCCCAGGCTTATACTTGTTTTCTTTTACTTTATTTCAGCTTCCCTTCATGACAGCACCCAGCACCTATTGATTGCTCGTCAGCGTCATCTCTCATCTCTATTGATTGGCCATTAGTCGGCCCTACTCAAGACCATCCTGGATAAATTAGGCATGGGATGGTCGCGGCCATGTCGTGCCCGGGGCCGGCCCTCAGCCTGTGTCGTCGCCTACCCCCTATGCTGCTCTCGAGGCCCTAGTGATCGCCTCCTTCACCAGCTACCCCACCTGTTGCCCTTGAGGCCCTGGTTAACCGCCTCCTTCGCTGCCTACCCCACCTGCTGTTCTCGAAGACCCCGGCCACGGCCATCCTGGCTCCATGGATTCTAACCCCGACGCATAGCCCCATTTGCCTGTACTACTTGCCCCCATCGCCGAGGCCGCGTTCCCCGTTTGCCGTTCGTCTTCCCGATCTTAGCTTATCTCCTGACCTGGATTTTATACCGTTGTTATCTTTCCCACCAGCTGTGTCAGCCCGGATCCTAGTTTATTTGTTGCTTTCCTGCTCGGGCTCTAGGCCCTGGCCACAGAGCTGAATATATTTAGTCCATATAACCTTTGACTCTTATTGCGGCCAAGTCTACCATTACAGGACCTTATAACATTATTTATACATGTTCCTTATATTCGTTATTTACTGCGTGGCCCGCGTACTGGGCTTGTCTGGTTTACATGTGACTTAATGTATGCGACGGCTTTCTTTTCTCTTATTATATTAATCTCACTGTACTTGTATCTTAAAGTGTACTGTTTCCCCCCACTTATTCAATGTATATCTACTATACCCATACATATTCATACATATATATGTACAGTTTCGCCCGTTCCCTTATGTTATATTATACATTATTTATCAATCAATAAATACATCCTTCAAACCTTTTTTTGCTCTTCTTTAGTTTTCCACTATAACCCAATACGAGGTTGTATCTGTATCAATATATCTGGAGGATACAGTGACTTTTAGGATAGATACTATAAACTATTTGCTACTAGGACTGTTAGCTATTGATTTGCTGGTAATGGCACAGTAACAATATTACATTCATATCAGCCCTAACTATACCGTGCTGCCATCTGCAGTCCAAGAATGCAGAGTCGTTTTCTCAGACGTCAGGAATTCCCCAATACATGTATATGTACTAGTAGCCAGATTTTAAATTGTCAATCTCTTTCTGAAATCTAATCATTTATTAATTATCTGCTCTTTTATTTGTATCCACTTTTGAGATCTATGATGATGTCATTTCAACAGAAGGCGTCGGTGGTGGGGAGTGGAGTGATGTAGGGTTAACGATTAGCATTGCAAGTCTGGTTTTATTTCTGACCAACGCATTTTTTTAAACCCCTACTTGGAAAATGAGCATCAACTTTTTGCCCCAACAACAAAAACCACAGTTAAATAAATTAATACACACGCAGTCAGACATGAAAGTATTGACCTCCACTAGTGTACATTACCTGATTAAATCACATATTACACAAAGGGTTCTGAGCAGAACAAAAGACAAATCTTAGGGCCCTTCGTGATTTCTTAATATAGATTGGGTACGAGATGTTTGTATGCTCCCCGGGGTATTCTCCAAGCACAATCCTAGCCAGCGGTTTCACCTACTCATCTACAATGAACATCTGTATGGAGAGTGACGATTGAGCTGCTCCCGTGGCTCTGGTTGCTGGCATGTGGAGCCTACAGCAATGTAGTCACGCCAATACCAGCAACAGGTACCTGCTCCATCCCCTCCCCACCCTGGAGTTGGTGAAGTTAAGCCTATACAGGATGTACACAGGATGTAAAGTTACTCCTCGAAATGTTGGCAGACCCAGAGAAATGAAGCTATAGATTGCACCATGTATTTTTGACATCATGATGCATACATGCAGTCTTGGTCAGTAACTCTCCCGTGCTGGGTTGTTTGTATGATGATGATGAATGGACATGACGCATTGGTGAATCAAAGGGTCTTTGAAGGGTCAGTTCGCATCCCAATAAACGGGTATGAACGAAACTGTTATAGCTGCCTACAGGTGGTCCGCCATCATAGCAGAGACTGACTGTAGGTGCCTACAGGAGATCCGCCATTATAACGGAGACTGACTGTAGGTACTTATATCAGGGGCTGAATGTACCCGGTAGGTGCCTACAGTCCTGAGGTCCGCCACTATAGCAGAGAATGACTGTAGGTGCCTACAGGTGGTCCGCCATTATAGCAGAGACTGACTGTAGGTGCCTACAGGCGGTCTGCCACTATAGGAGAGACTGACTGTAGGTGCCTACAGGCGGTCTGCCACTATAGCAGAGACTGACTGTAGGTGCCTACAGGAGGTCCGCCATTAAAGCAGAGACCGACTGTAGGTGCCTACAGGAGGTCCGCCATTATAGCAGAGACCGACTGTAGGTGCCTACAGGCAGTCCGCCAATATAGTACAGGCAATGCAGCTCATTCATAGGCATAACCTCAAACTAATTGCAACATAAAATTTTATACCACAATGCATTTCTTTGAAGTCTCTAGAATGACATACTGAAAGATCTTTTCTTAATAATGAGGGGAAATATACTTAATTAGCATAAGTTCATTAGTGCCTTATTCAGACAGTACATATATATGGAGTGTGTGGTAACCTTAGTTTGGCTGAATATGTTTGCCCGATTTCAAAAGGCTGACATACTCATCTATTTATAGATTATAACCTTGTCTTGAGAATTCATGAATTTAATATTTTTCTAATTAGCATAATGACAATTAAAGTCAGAAAATAAATACTTTCTTAAATGGATACATGTAATGACCATTGAAATATGCTCAGTTCAAATCCATTTCAAATGTGAGCAGGCAAACAGAAAGGATAGTCCCAATGTGATCAGTTCCACTTTTAGCCACCAGGGGGCGCCACTATGGCCAAAAATGGAAGAAAAATGGCAAAAAAATGTAAAATGGTATTTTTTTCTGTAGAATACAAAAGCATTACACAGAACATTTCATTATTGGTGAAAAGCTTCTATATATTTAGAATCACATACTGGACCTACAATCACATAGCGTACTGCAATTACTGTGAAGGGGTGGTGATATGGATGATTGAGCTACCTGTGAGAGAGTGTTCATTCATCATAAGGGAGTTGTGGCCTTGGGGGGGGGGGGGTACAGATTTTCACTTGATCTCATAATATGTAAATATCAATCATCTGCAATACACCTTCATTCTTTTACCATGGTGCTTCTCCTTTTAGGATTCCTGGCACAATGTTGATGTTGTAATTGATTGACTACATAGGTACTGATGTGATATAGGTGTGTGTTATATATATATATATATATATATATATATATATATATATATATATATATATATATATATATATATTGTATCTGAACATGAGTCCTGATAAAGTCAACAATGTTCATAAAAAGTGTACCAGGAACTCAGGAATTGAGGAAAAATAAAAGGGATGTGAAACATTTAAGAAAAAACACAGTCGTCCACAAGTGTCTACGCCCTATATCTACCATTCAAGCCTTTAATTCCCATGGATATTGCCTTCATTGATCAGCTGGGTTCAAGATTTCTCTGCTACAGAAATGCATAAGCTGGAAGGGTGAATGGGCACAGAAAGAAGAAGGCCAAATAGAAAGTGCTAATGCAGGCAGTCTTATAGCACCTTTCAAACAGACAAGGACATGCCTGCTGCTCAGACCAATAAAGCCAAAAAGCTGAATACTGATAGTCTAGAGGTAGCTGAAAAGATTGATGCATTTATAAAGGTTGCTACATACTTAATAGAACATGAGGATGAACAAATAACAGTAGGTGAGTTTGTTTCAAAGGTGCAGGAATATGTTGCTATTCAGGCCAACAATGCTTATCCTACTGCAGAAGAAATGTCTGCTCATGCCCTACTTGAGTACCTCCGAGAACTGTTACCAATCTCTCTTAAGACTATGTTTGTTGGCAGCAATGATGCACGCTACAAGGCTGAAAGTGCTAGTTGCCCCTTTGCAACTTGGGCTTGGTGTGCAGATGCACCATCATTTTGGATCAAGGTGTCTTGATGGACACTCTCAACAGATGCATGGATTCACTTGTACATATTCTGGAGTGATGAAGTACCAAAATAATGTAGCAGTCGCTGAAGGTACAGACATTTCTGATTGCTCCTCCATTCAGAGACTTCAGTTTGTTGACCATTATGTTGACCATAATGTAGCAACTGTAGTAATGTAGGAATGGTAATTTTATTCTATTTTTACCATGATAATACGAGTCATTCTATTGATTGACATCTTTATTCTTTCTATTTGGAATGAAAATTGTGTTTCAATGGCAACACAAATCAACAAGGACACTCATTTAGGCTTTTAAAATGTCTTCATAGATTCTAAATATAGAAGCTTTTCACCAATGATGGAATGTTCTGTGTAATGCTTTTGTATTCTACAGAGAAAATTGCTATAGGACATTTTTTAGCCATTTTTCTTCCATTTTTGGCCATGGTGGGTACCCCTGGTGGCTAAAATTGGAACTTATCCCACTGGGACTATCCTTTCTGCTTACCTGCTCACATTTGATATATGAACTAAATTTGAAATGAGCAAATTTGAGTGGTCATTACATCCATTTAAGAAAGTATTTATTTTCTGACTTAAATTGGTATTATGCTAATTAGAAAAGTATTAAATTCATGAATTCTCAAGACAAGGTTATAGCAATTGAATAGAGGAGTATGTTAGCCTTTGAAATCGGGCAAAAATATTCAGCCAAACTAAGGTTACCACACACTCCATATATATGTACTGTCTGAATAAGGTGCTAATGAACTTATGCTAATTAAGCATATTTCCCCTCATTATTAAGAAAAGATCTTTCAGTATGTCATTCTAGAGACTTCAAAGAAATGCATTGTGGTATAAAATTTCATGTTGCAATTAGTTTGAGGTCAAACTGTACATTGCCTGTACTAATACAACAGAGACCGCCTGTAGGCACCTACAGTCGGCCCGCCACTATAGCCGAGACCGACTGTAGGTGCCTACAGATGGTCCACCATTGTAGCAGAGACTGACTGTGGGTGCCTACAGGCGGCCCGCCATTACAGCAGAGACCGACTGTAGGTGCCTACAGGTGGTCAGCCATTACAGCAGGGACCGACTGTAGGTGCCTACAGGTGGTCAGCCATTACAGCAGGGACCGACTGTAGGTGCCTACAGGCGGCCCGCCATTACAGCAGAGACCGACTGTAGGTGCCTACAGGTGGTCCACCATTGTAGCAGAGACTGACTGTGGGTGCCTACAGGCGGCCCGCCATTACAGCAGAGACCGACTGTAGGTGCCTACAGATGGTCCACCATTGTAGCAGAGACTGACTGTGGGTGCCTACAGGCGGCCCGCCATTACAGCAGAGACCGACTGTAGGTGCCTACAGGAGGTCCGCCAGTACAGCAGGGACCGACTGTAGGTGCCTACAGGTGGTCAGCCATTACAGCAGGGACCGACTGTAGGTGCCTACAGGTGGTCCGCCAGTACAGCAGGGACCGACTTTAGGTGCCTACAGGTGGTCCGCCATTACAGCAGAGACTGACTGTAGGTGCCTACAGGTGGTCCGCCAGTACAGCAGGGACCGACTGTAGGTGCCTAGTCGGTCCGACACTATATCAGAGACGGACTGTAGGTAGGGGTGTGGCGGGAGGCTGGGGGAGGCGGCAGCAGTCGGAGAGTTGCTCACCCAGACGTGTGGACGTCCATATAGCACACACAAACCAGGCACGGATATACCACTCTGTATCCATGGTTACCACACATGGTTGAGCAGTTCTGAGCAGGTGAGTCACTCATCACTAACTCACAGATATCTAGGAGGAAAGTGTTTAGTATGTTTGAACTGTATCTGTTTAGTTGTGTGTTTTCTATAGGAGTAGGCAGTCCTACAATTGGACTTCCATGTTCAACCTGTTGCTATTTACTTTGAGCTAGCCACACACGGTCTTTCAATCTAAATATGAACTGCTAATACGGTTTTGGAAAATCAATATCAGGGACATTTCTTTTTTTTTGTCAGCACTTAATGAATCTCTCCACAAATAGAATGTATATAGATTTGGCTTAATGGCCGTCATTCATAGCATGAACAAATTTATATTTTTCATAATTATGAGATATATATTCACTTTCACTGACGAGGGTGGAACTGTGTTTGGTTTTCCCTCGATATTATTGTCAATCCTCAAAAAGTATAGGCGTAGAATACTTATATAAATATGTGGATGAAGACATTGATAAGCCTGCAATTAAGTCCCTTTTCGCAAATCATATGAAACATTTTTGAATACAGAGACTATTAGGATGATTAATAACATATTACATAATAAAGAAGATCATTGAGCATTCTCCTGATAAGCAATAATTTAAAAAGGTGCATTGGCACATAGGATGTATTTATCACGACTGTTTTAGGAAACAATAACAATATAAAGTGTGTAGATTTGATTCAATCACACTTGTTGTTGAACGAGTCATAACATTGTATTGTCTGAATGAGAGGGGTGGAGGGAGATCACAACTAAAACATAATATCACAACATGCCATCATATTGACTTCACATTTGAACCTGTTGCTATTTAGCTTCAGCTAGGCACACACAACATATCTATAAATAAATATGGAGATGGAACAGTTCCATATATGGTTGTAATGCAGGAGAAGGTACACTGATATTCATAGGCTCCCTATACGACCAATCTCTCAGTCACTAGTACCTAACCTAGTTAGTCATTTTTTGGCTCCCTATGCGACCAACCTAGGCAAGTTATTAGTGTTAGGTTGGTCAGTACTGACTAACCCACCTTAGTCTTTTAATTTCCAGGGGGAGCGACTGAGTGGTGATCATAGTATCTTACAGGTGGCACCAACTAGTGGTATACAAATACAACACACCAATGATGAACTTAGGTTAGCCACTACTGACTGACCCCCTCGGTCATTTTTGAATATAACTTTGCCATTGTGACTAACACACATATGATGAACCTAGGATAGTCTGTACTGACTAACCCTTTCAACCTATGGATTCTCAGTGTAGTATGCCGCCACACATCCTGTCACCCCTGCAAATCTACCAATAAATGGCCCCTCCAATTAAAGGTGTATGCAGAGTGGATGATATTATAGTATGGCGCATGGCCCCATGCCTATAGAGCCACTCTTATAAATAAATAACTGACGCACACTCGTGATGTTCACTCAAACAGCCCCCTCGGGAGGGTTGTAACCAGGAAGGTCGATGGAGGATATTCAGAGATCAATTATCAATGATCCCAGTTCAATAATCAATATTAAAAACCCTCCCAACTGCAAGACGATCCTAGATCAATCCAAGTGACTTCCTCTGAGGATGATAGGCCTATATGTATAAGCAATGGGTGTTTATTAGTCCTAGATCGATCCGTGATTGATCATCGATAGTATCTTACTTGGGACAAACAGAACGCCCCCGACCAGTATGGTGGGCAGCAAATATAGGCTTGTAGGCTGCATCCTCCTTAGTATATAGCCATACCTGTCCCTTAGTACCCGCCTGCCTACCTGCCTACTCCTCCTTCCTTATTCCTCCTTTGTTCCTCCTCTCCCCGTGTCTTCATGACCACACACCCTCTTCTCCTTTTTCATTTCTGTACTACTGACTCTCTCACTCATTCACCCTATACATTACTTTCTCCTTTTACAACCCATCCCTCCTCCCTTCCCCTCCCCTCCTCGAGCTCACTCTCCCTTCATTCACTCTCATCTGCTTCTCCAACCCTCCCCCCCTTCCCCTATGCATCTTTCTTTCTTTCTTTCTTTCTTTTTTTCTTTGTCCTCTTCATCCCCGGCTGCTCCTCCGTCTTCCCCTCCTCCCTCACACATCATCCCCTTTATGTGGGCCAGCTTTGACTACAAATCTTGATAAACCTTTGCTACATGACATAGTATAGAGTATCTTCTTCACTTGGTACCCAATGCGACTCCCAGGGACCATTAACACTGGCATCACGCTTTCAGGCATGCAGAGACGCATAGTAACTTTACCAAATTTGGAGGCGTACCCATGGAACTCATGAATGCGTTTAACAATACATGTATACCAATACGATGAAGTTCTCCTAATCCGTCAATAGTACTTGAGTAGTCAAATATCGACCACCTTTTCCAGAAATGAACTATGTGGCTCACACCTTCTTATCTCCCCCTGTCATTGTTATCTTGTCAGCTACTACATGTTGATCGAGTGCTCTACAACCCAGTGGGCACAAAATTGAGTCCAATGTTGAATCAACATTAAATCAATGTTGAATCAACATTGACAACCATTTATCAATGTTGATTCAATGTTCTGTGCCCACTGGGAACAGACCCTCCTGATATGACGAGTGAAATTAACATTTTAAGATGTGTCTGCAGATCCATATCCTATCTTATCATGTGTAAAAATGTCTGCCTTCAAAAACGGTATATATGGGCACCTTCTGAGCTCCAGGCAGTGCATGAGGCTCAGAAGGTGCTCGTTTTGGCTTTTCACATTCTTCAGCGGTTTAGAGTCATCTTGTGCCTACTTTTTTGGATTGACTTGGGGGGATTGGGTGGGGGCAAGTTGACGCTGATTTCCGCCAATAATGCCACAAGCATGATTCAATATATTGCATCTTTCTCTTTAGAAACAAAAATGGGTCAGTATCTATAATTTCTAATACATGGAAGCTATATTATAACACCCACAAAAATAGAATTTGAACTTCCTAATGGGGCGGCGGGATATCAATGAATGATTATGTGGGTCACCACATCTACATAGGTATATAAGTCATGTATACATATTACACATTACCCCGTGTTATTCGGTGGGTGGCTCATAAACGGTTATTGTCTTGTTTCTAAGACCTAGATATTAAAAAAAAAAGACAACAGTGATACTGATAGTGCAATAAAAATCAATACCAGAATAAAACATAAATCGATGTGAGTATACAAGTATCCTAAAGTACAGTACAGTGACGGTATAAAGTCTGTCCATAATCAGTTACAAGTACTCCTATACATTTTAATTCCCAAGTTGACAAGACACCAAACCTCTTATCAAAGCATACCGCCGTTGCTCTGATCTGATACATGGCAGCACGTGTTTCTATAATAGAGTATCAGTCAATAAGAGTCATAGCCGTGTCTTAACTGTTGGTAATATAAGATATAGTTCATTAAGCTTTACCTTAGTATTATCGGATGTCAGATGTGTGGACAATATGAGGTACAGATACGACTTTACAGTTACCAGACCATACAAAGCACCTGCAAAATGTAGCCCTTCCATGTTGTAAGTATAACATCTTTGTATTTCGTGTCAATTATGAACTTATCGCTTAAAATATCAAGCTGCCATTGGCCCTGGATGAGGAAATGGGGTCCCATGTTCTCTGTCGATTCTTAAGAAAAGGTCATGGCCCACGTCTCTGCCGCTTGATAATCCATATGTCCCATGTCTATTGTGAGCAAAGGCTATTATGTCTCATGTCGGTTTTAAGAAATTACTCATGTCACATATATTCCCTCTGTCCCTTGTCACCAAACCCCAAAATGCCCCTGTCAGTTCTGTCAGATCTGTCCCATGTCACCATGTCGAATTTAGTGGTGTAGGACCATCGGACAGGGTTCCGCACGTATACAGATTATATGAGCATATGAGATTATAATGAGGTGGAATCATAACAATGTCTGTATAGCATCTTTTAGATCTATGATGAATGCTATACATTATGCTATACATGCAGATTGAACATAGATCTAACTGCCCTCATTCGAACACACTGATGAAATAGTAATAGTAACATAGCCTGGGTCATTTCAGATATATGTTGGGTTGTTGGCATGTTGCTTTGGTAACCACGGGACAGGCGAGGCGGGAGGAGGAGGGGGTGTAAGGTCCAAAGCTCAAAACCCTGGAGCCTACATCCCCCGCGCTACATCCTATGCATATTCCCTTTTCAGCATTCACTTTACCCTATAGACCCAGGCCTTAACAATAAACCAAGTTCAATTATTGTACAGGCGAGTTGAAATGTTTGTATTAAACCAAATATGTATGTATCCTAGCCCCTTAATAAAATATGCTATGATGCTGCATGGCATAGTCGATATTAGGTAACTTATGTTTTCATATCTGTGACATTTACTCCCGGCCCCCGCACTCCCTTCATTTTATACACCATCAGCGTTCAAAAAACGCTGATAAAGGGGTCATATTTTGTCATAAAGCACTGATCAGTGTTTTACAGAAAAGGGGGTCTATTTCGGAGCAGAGTCCGTGAAAATGGAAAAAAGGGGTCTTTTTTAAAGCATAGTCTGTGAAAAATGGTCACTACCAGCATGTTTCTACAGCCCCCTCACCACGTAGATACAGATTCAAAGTTTTATTTATGAAAGACATTATAAATGTATGCACATCATCTTACCATGGGTATTAAATTGAAATATAACATAACAGTATCTGTATTTGTTAGTTTGTTGAAAGGGGTAAATGTTAATGATATCAGCGTTTTCTGAAAAAAGGGGTTTGAGTTTATAAAGATGTCAGTGTTTTCCTGAAAAAGGGGTGCTTTTTTGGCTAAAAAAATCCGTGATTTTGCCATGAAAAGGGTACTTTTTTAAGGCAGAAATCCGTGGAAAGGGGGTCCTTTTGAAATCCCAGAACGCTGATGGTGTATAACATGAAGGGAGTGCATTTACTAGGACTTACTACACTAAGGTCCCTTCTTGCAGATCGTGTCACATCTATTGAAATGGAAAACCCCATATGTTAACTTAGTCACAAATTTAAGTATGCTAGATATAGCACTGTAAAGTTGATTGCTATTAGTCATTGTGTTACAGTGCAGTATACCTCGGGTAATATACCAACAGGACTACATTGATACCAAGTCCTGGTGATTTCACCCCCCCCCCCCCCACCCTTCACCAATACACACACATTCACCCCGGCATTCACCCCTACCTCTAATAGGGTCTACATGTTATATACTGATGAGTCTATCCGCAACTAAATCCCTAGCAACCGGGCGTCCGTCAGTAACAAGTCCCTAGCAACACGAGGATCGAATATCTAGCACTAGCATCCGGCCACTTGTTCAAAAGGGATTAACTATGCAAATGTCCACTCCAATCAGCTCTCCAAGCAGATGACTCCTCAGTACTGACCCATGGTGTGGTGTCAAGAGATAGGGCTGGAGAGTGTTCGTTTACATGTTGACCACTACCTGAGTCGTGATACCCTGACAGTGGTCTGGGAGCATCCCTTTGGTGTGCCGCATTGTATTGGGGTTTCCACTGGACTTAACTGTAGATACACTTACCTTAAAGTGTTACCAGTGGATAAAGACACCGGATCTAAGGTCTTGTATTGGTGGACCATCCTACAGTTGGTATACTAGAATATCAAGTCTGTATCATAAGCTTTATTGGTTTTGTTAAAAGGACCATATTTCAGACAGGAAACACGGAGCACGCCTATACTAACCTGGAAGGGAAACATTATATGATGGACTCCATCTAAAACACTCACAGTTAAACTATATTTTGCTGGATTATAATACTATGTGAATCTTATTGGCCTAAACATATCAAGGATCAGATATAGAAAAGCCATATTTATTCAAAAAGTTTGGAACTTGAGAACATAGTAAGGTACATTATAGAAGCCTACCTGTGTGACTCCACCCGGGCCCTTTAGTGATAAAACACAGCCCATGTTTACTCTTTTCACTTTAATGTGTTTGACTTGAGTAGACAAGGGGGGTGAAGGTGTAAACTCAGTACACACAGTTTGTACCTACTTTGGAGGTAACCATAAGGTCCCAGTTACCTGTGGGGACAGCTAGGTTTATGTCACTCTCAGTGGTAAAAGTTCAGTATAAAACCTGGTGTAAGCCCTCTAACAACCAGCACTACTAACTTCACAGAAGCCATTCATAGGAATGGGACTATTTCTATTATTAGCTGGATAACATCTTTAAAAGTTTGGACTTTCTGATTGGATCTATTGCTAGTGGACACTGTCATCACTCGAGATACTATTTGCTAATTCAATGTCAAGGATGGAATCGTCAAGCCAAAGGTCATCTGTACCAAGTCAAAGGTCGTCTGCTCCAACTCAAAGGACGTCAGGTCGAGGGTCTTTTGCCAAAAGCCAGAAGTCGTCTGCTAAAAGCCAAAGTTCGTTTGCCTCAAGCCCTAAGTCGTCTACCAAAAGCCAAGTTTCCTTTGCCCAAAGCCAGGGCCTCGATTCATAAGTTTATACTACTAAGTTAATTTTTGTATCATAGTCGGAAGTAAAGCTACAACTATTAGAAAAAACGATTGCATACCCATTTCACAAGAGCAAGTAGTATCTCCTTCAAAAACAGTCAGAAGTAAATTGATTTACAATTAGGAACATCTGCAGTTGTAAAGTATAATTGAAATCGTATGTGCCCCTGTCATACAATGTGGAGGAAACCAATTTATTTCAATATTTATTTCAATGTTGGGGTGTTTCCAATCAATATGACGTCATTTCCGGTGAGGAGTTCCCACCTAGTCGTACAAAGAAAGTTAAGGAAATGGTTATCTGAGGCTAACTCAAAATATGACACCTGTAGACTGACAGGCACCCTATATTTCTATATAGCATATAATAAAAATAGTAAATAAACCAGGTCGGAAATTTACTTCTTATCCTGCTGTCATGTTATCCCACTGCACCATGCGATATATAAAATATAGTATGATTTCTTATAACGACCAATGTTTTATTTATATTACATCCACTTGATAAAGCATTGTATTGTAATACACAACATATTGACATAGTGCAGTACATGTTTCTCTTTCTTTTGCACCGGGTTTGGAAGATATACACCTTCAAATGGAGAAAAGGTCATTGGCTGAGATGAGATTGGACCCTGTCTCAGCTGTCTGTTGTGAAATGACCTAAACCATCCTTATGACCACCTATTACCCTTGTTTTTTATGACTTCATGAGCAGATATATTGTTACGACAGCATTGTGAAATGCACTAAATATGACCTTACGACTGCAAAAGGAACATATCATTACCTTACCCATATTGAAATGTACCACACCTCCTCATTTTAACGTGAAATGGTATTCTTCTGTCGTAAGAGTATTCAACTGTCGTACATTGTTATGAATCGAGCCCCAGGATTCCTTCGCCCAAAGTCAAGGATCTGTTGGTAGTGTCACCCTAAGTCAGAAGTCTTCTGTCAAAAGCAAAGGTTCTGTCGCCCTAAGTCAGAAGTCTTCTGCCAAAAGCCAAGCATCTATAGCCCTTAGTCAAAACTCGTCTGCTTTGAATAGTAACAGTGCCGCCACGATGTCTGGTGTCAGCTTTTACGAACCAGAACAAGGAGTGGCAGAGGACCACAGAGAGACACCCCAAAGTGGCCAAATGAGTCTGACGGAGGTGAGCCAGAGTGGTTCTGGTCAGTATGAGCAAGGGGAGCAGTATCAGGAACTCAGGGAAAGTCCTGTTTATCAAAATGGATCATCAGTCCAGAATGAGGAAAATGAAAGCCAAATGGAGTCCTCAGATAGATATGAACCTGATGCATGGGATGCGGCCGTTAGGGAAGAGCAGCAGCGTCAGGAGGATAAGGCTAGGATGTATCAGGAGAAAGGCAATTCAAACAGCCAGATTGATAAAGATAAGTGCTTGTATGAGAGCAGTCAAACCAACCTCAACCATTATGGAACAGCCAGTTACCAGGAACTCGACCAGAATGAAGCAGAGATTGGCCTAAACGCTCCAGAATCTGATCAAGATGAAGCCGAATTTCACCAGGCCAAATCTGAAAATGAAGAGGAATGCTTTGACAATGCCGATGCAGAAACAGATATTTTATTCTCGGCAACAACCAGCCAAGTCCTAACAACAAATGGACATGGTCCCATATACAGTGATTCAGAGTCTGACGAGTATAGTGACAACAGTGAGGACCCTGGAGGAGATTCAGACAGGGCCATGGTGAGCAGTGCCACCCTGGGTGGTGGTCAGGCCCAACAGGAGGGGGTGAGTGAGTCAGCGCTGACCAGGGCTGAGAAGATGATCATACTAAAACGTCTTATGAAGGAGGTAACCCTGGAGGACACCTTGGCCAAGTACAGAGGCCTGGTTCCTGTTAATGCCTATGTAGAAAACCAGGCCAAAAGGTGAGATTTCTGTTCAACAAATCTATCATAACAACATGTTATATCAAATGAATTGATATCAGTCTTATTGGTCAGAAAGATCAGGACATGTGAAAATTCCTCAAATCCATAAGATAATGATCAATAACTGTGGAGCCTTTCTTTTGTGCTAAAAGATGAGGTGTGTTTCGATCCAGGCACCCGACCGTGTTCAGCTAAACCGGTTTTTAAAAAAGCGCTCTCGCAGATTTTTTGTATTTTTGGGGCTATTTCAGAGTCAATTTGATAGTCTACAAGTCAACGCTGTTGTCAGCTAGGGGACTAAAGTTTGTGAGTCAATTTTGGGCTACTTTTCAGGCCAAAGTAAAAAAAGAAATAGCTTTAAATCCGACCTACCCTACCTAGATTTTCAGACTATGTAACCTGAAATACACCTTCTTTTTTGGCCTTGGCCTGAAATAGGTACCCATATTTTTGATGAAATAGTCTTTAATTAAGGAAAAGAAGTTCTACCTTTCAACCTCAGTCCTTTCTAACCATATTACCAGAAACTTCTGGCTTTGGTTGGCCTTGTTTTGTCTGATGGAAAAAACGTAATTTTGATATGGTTCGCTGCCATAATATATCCGTAAATGGGATCGTCATGCTCCTGCCAATCACCTCCAGATCCACCCTAGATAAACAGGGAAGGATTGACACCTATCTGTTAGGACAAGATAAGGCTGACCATACTGTACCACTACTTCACACATACAACCATTAACGTGGTTCATATAGGCGTGCCCTTCTCATATGTATACACGCGTGTTCAGTGTTGGGGCTTTTTAATTGTAATGGGGTGGAGTGAATATTTTAGGTACAACCTTTGGCCAAGCCAAGTTGGAAATAACAATAAAAGTCAGACTGTTGCTTTACGGCAATTTTTCGGCATAATGTTCAATTCCTTATGTGGGCCTTGTCATATGATACAGAAGTGTTACATCTTTCTAGTCAAATTCGCAATTCATACACACTACCCTTATTGAACTAAAACTGAAATCTCAAATTATTCAGTGATATGCCTCGATATTTAAAGTACATGTCCATTAAGTTGCATGCAAGCAGCATACCTGAAAGCTTTCACATTAACAGAGATGAATGCATAACGCCAGCTCACTCATTGATTTATTATTTAGTTCCAACAAATCAATTTTATCAACTTTTTTGTTTCATGAGAGTGAAAATCCAAAGGAAACCGGAGCACTTGCAATCTAATTAATCTCTGGATACACTCGATATACATTCACCAGATCTAGTTTGTATGCTGGAGTACTTAATGCCTATAAGCTATCTAGAGTGGGGGGTTTGTGGCTTAAACACCTCCAGGGCATTGAGTGATCAGCAGATAAACAGATTAAGGTCTCTCTAGCCTCACATAGCCATGCTAGTGGGATTAAGGTGCAGGTACACACACACACATTTCAGTTATGGTCATCTACTCGAACCCTTCACCTGCAGTTCTGTAGTACAAAATGTACAGGTTACAGGTGCTTGTCTGATCTGTGTTCCCTCTTGTCTATGTTACTTATCATCATCATCAGCCAATTTAAGGATTTCCCTTATGCTAATATGTAACCGGATAAGCTAGAACATTTTAGTAGAAGCAGTAGTCTGTGTTTTAGGCTATATTATAATGCCAAAGTACTGGTCATCACCTTACTGACCCTACTATAGTAACTTACTCACTCTAGACCTAACACTTTTAGGGTAGGATAGTGTTTTAAATACACTAAGTACATTTTGTGTCATTATGCATGAATGCAGCACCGACAGGTGACTCTCTGGTGCTGTATTCATGCGTAGAGTCGATAGCTTCCACTTGGCATGATGTACCAATGCAGCACTGGTGAGGTACCCGCTGATGATGTGATGGGGAATCATTAACACAAACGAAAACCAAGCTAGCCTTATTAGCAAAAGATTAACTTCTAAAATAGTTTTTGTCATATTTCATATTTTTCAGGAAAATGATCCAAAAATGGTGTCAGGACACTTTTTTTTTGGAGCAAGGAAAAATATTCAATAACACATATTTATCTACCTATAAACCAACTTTGGTACTTTTATCCAGAAATAAAGTAAATTTCCCTTAATTCACTAGACTACTTGTAGCATCACACTTCCTGCCAGTAAATGCTAGAAATCTCACGCAGGGCTACCCGGAAGCTGATAGAACACGACCGGCCCAAACCCTATTCAGATTGCCTAATTCAAGTTTTATAGGGAAACTAACATACTGTAAATTACCAAAAGTAAAAAAGGTGTTGAAAGCATTCTAATTAAGACTCAATCTAATGTCAATAAATAATGTAAGTGTAATTTAAAGTAGGGGTATTAGACATTTAGATTTACCCTAGAGTATAATCAGACTGGCAAGTCTGATCTAATAGCAAAGGTCAAATGTATCTACTGCATGATATCTGCAAGAAGTGCCTGGACATTTACACACCATGCATATGCTCAAAGTACACACTCAAAATCGTCTGCAAACCCTTTGAGACTTCTTCATTTAAAATATATAATCAATGCTCAACCTAAATATGGAAGTCATTGACCAAGGCATATTGATACTACAGCTTTCCACAGACTGTGCATCTTTACATTGAAATTGATAGAGTTCTGTCCTAATGACATTACATTTGTTGAGAATGGTGTATATGGACTCCTCACCAGACTTAGTAATAAGTTGGGACATATTCATACTGCGATATATCAAAATATCAGGGTGGATTAATCATTATAATTTCTATGATAGCTTAAGAAATGAATATCCAACATATCATCCAAATGGAACATTCTAAACTATAGTCATGAACCATTGATAGGCCATGCTAACACTTGCCTGGTTAGCTCAGTCATTAGGGTGCCTGCCTCTAAATCCTGGGTCGATGGTTTGAGGCTCTCTTGAGGAAACTTACTAAAATGATTTCAAAGGTTAGCCCTGAACTAACACACACCAGGGGGAGTCAGTGAGTTTCTAAATATTCTAAAGGTCCTGAACATCTCCACAGGGTCCCGCCACTAGTTTGTCAGAATTATCCTTAGCCTTAATATAATAAGCATCACATGGTGTCTTCAGATTTCAAAATGGTTTGCAATACTCTCTAGAATAACATGTTTCTCAATGAACACCTTTTTGGCGGCATCATTCAGGCCTGCTAAAACTGTTCAACAAATAACCTGCCGATCTGGGTTCAGCATCCTAACCATATCGCTACCTCTATCGGTGTATCTACTTTGTTCTATATGGGTAGACGACTATGGAGGAGGTGTCGGACACCCTGGATACATGGCTGATAACTATAAGGGAAGGATAAAGTAATCTTGAATCGAGGGGAGAGACCACTATGGATGAGGGGTTAGATGGATGGGATGAGCATATAGCATCGCAGAGGGGTCTTCAAATAAGTGAGCAAAGATAAGGCATCAAAGAGAATATGTGGACAGATGAAAGGGCCTTCCGAGGTGAAATGTATGTTTTAAAATTGAAGTCATAAGCTTTCAAAAGAGGTATCATATATATATGGATATATCCCTTCTAGTTTTTGAGAAATTGCCTCATGAATCTGGGCTGGTGCTACCCTTGCCAATTAGCCAATAGGCTCTATCTTTTGTTGTTTTAGTTGTATTCCTAAATCTAATTATCATGATTTTGCAAAATTTCACTTATTACCTAACCAATATTTTTATACTTTTTATCATAAATCTGGATATAGAAATGATAATTTACATTCTGTTTTCAGTGTAGTAATCCCTATGAATTTCTCTATTGATTGGAATTCATTCTTTTTCTATTTGGAAAAAATCAACCTGTTCCTCCCTTGGGAACTGAATTGGAAGTGCGCGAATTGGCGCCAATTCCCTACCTGGAGGAGGGAACCCTGGAGGTAGAGGGTGGAACTACCACCAAACATTAGTTCAGCATTTTGGGGAGAACACAATATATACCCATACTTTCTATAAGCAACTATGGTACACTATTTACATTCTGTTTTCAGTGTAGTAATCCCTATAAATTTCTCTATTGATTGGAATTCACTCTTTTTCTATTTGGAAGAATTTTGTAGTTGCCATGGCAACACATTTTCTAGGAAGGAAGGCTTATTTAGGCCTCATATTGGCTTCAAAACGTTCCATTTACATTCCAAATATGGAAAGATTACCCCAAAATAGAATGTTTTGGAGAAAACTATCATTTTCTATGTAAAAATCACCTTAGAGCAAATTTTGGCCCATTTTCACATTTGTGGTCATTGTAATACCCCCTAGTGGCCAAAGCCCAGTACTAAAAATTGCTCCTGGATGTACACCCTTCTCCTCAGCAGCCCACATATGGCTCAGTCTCATGAGTTTGTAACAGTTCAAACGTCTTTGACTGGTGGCGTCTTTGACCGGTGGCGTCTTTGACCGGTGGCGTCTTTGACCGGTGGCGTCTTTGACCGGTGGCGTCTTTGACCGGTGGCGTCTTTGACCGGGTATGTGATTAAAATGAAGAAAAAAGTAGTATATAGTAAAGAAATTTAAGCTTCAACTTCTTCATGTAATAAACAGTCTATGGTTGTTTTACCCAATTAAAAAAAATATTTTAATGCACATATTAAGGGTTCCTTTTGGGCTTTTTTTCTTCAGCCGGTCAAAGACGTCACCGGTCAAAGACGACGCCGGTCAAAGATGTTTCAACTGTTACAAACTCATGAGACTGAGCCAGTAACATAAATATATGAAATATATCAATTTTAAATAATGCCTCGAAATGATGTGTTATAACATATTATACAATAAATTTACCCATTTCTTTACTATACACTACCTTTTTCTTCATTTTAATCACATACCCGGTCAAAGACGCCACCGGTCAAAGACACCACCGGTCAAAGACGCCACCGGTCAAAGACGTTTGAACTGTTACAAACTCATGAGACTGAGCCCTATGCTTAAGGGGGCTTCCATAAAGTATGTACGCAATCTCTTTTCTCCAGAAATTGCCCCCCCCCCAACCCCTAAAGTTCTTGTACGCATTAAATTAAAGGGTTTATGTACGCAAAACTTTTCAGAAAATATACCCCCCTCCCTTGGTGCGTACATACTTTATGGAAGCACCCTAACCATGTTTTAATGTTGCTGTAACCTGCATATATTATCTTTATTATAATTTATTTATAAATTGTGTGAACCTGTAAAAGCCGGTCTAAAATATTAAGTTTTCCAACTGTTTGGAGGAAAGTGCCTCAAAGAGGAGAAAGATGGAAAGCAGTGATGTTGTGCTTTTAGATTCATTCAGAAATGTTACGGCTATAATTGTATGTAGGGTAAAGTGTCCTTGAGTCGACCATGTACCTTGAGTCAACCACTTTACCATGTTTTCAACACCAAATTGTAACCTTAAGCAGCTGTTAGAATGGGGTTCTCCCTATTTTTATCAAAATGTAGGGGGGAGATTGAGCTTTCTCCCATGTTACCTTTTTTGGAGCTTAGTTGTTTTTCCCTCCACCATAAGGCTAAACTACTGTGTATCTCCACTTATCACCACACTTTTCCTCTTATGAAAGAGTATAATTTATGCCACATCCCCAGATATAGGCCTTTTGCTTTAAATCTGTGCACATGTTGCATGAGTGTTGTTCATTGCTATGCATACTTGTAGAAAGCATTTATTTTATAGAATGGTATGTTCTTACAATGAAACAAGTTAAAAAAAAGAAATTTCTGAGTGATTTCGTGGACCAGTGACCTTCACAAAAGATTAAATCAATGTACCAAGGTGGTTGACTCAAGGTACCACAGTGGTTGACTCAAGGTACTGATGCACTATAATCACATCAGGCACTGGATGCCCATATAGCTTCAAATACTTGGATTGGAAATTTGGGACCTTATTGTCTGGATTGCCTAGCACTTCAGAAAAGCATCCATATCCATTGATGAGTGGGCCAGTTTGCCTAGCACACCACAAAATAGCTCCCACAACAGCTCATAGGGGAAAAACAGGCCCAGGTGGTCGACTCATGGGCAATTTACCCTACGCCTCTTCCATATTTGACAGCCTGGAAACATCAACATATGTCTTATCTTTGTGAACTGGTTCTATACCATGTCAGTAACAGAGCTCTGTAGCTAAATCTCATTGACTCAACACTTCCTTATTTGCCAGCCAATAGCAAAAATCGATCCTGCTTCAATCAATGTTGATTAAATATTGAACAATGAATGGCCAACTACAGTCTGGGAGGCACTAAGGGCGCCTGCTCCACTGTGGTGTTTTTGTTCATCCCTCAGTGCATATGTTCCCAATGAAAACAAAGCAGACCGTGTTATTGCCAAAGGGTCATGCACCGTGAATGCACTGTGAATGCACTGTGAATGTAGATTTGTTTGATCTTATTTGGGACCAAGGGAGTGTTTTGTAGTTTTTATCATGGCAAAATAATCTTAGTGCATGTCAAGTTTTCTGGTCAGGAAGAAGAATCTCCCACTAATACATGTATCAGTCATCTAATTAATTGTCAGCTCTCAGGAAATTGCTTTCAACAAGAATATCCAACAATTTTGTGATATTCCTGGAGGAATCAGTGAATCATCCTGATAACCCGCGAGTCAATGTGGTTCATTTCTAGCACATTCAACGTGAAAAAATAAAACAAAATAGGCCTCAGGAAAGGAGAAGGTATTCTTCACCAAAATCTGGCAAGATTCCATCTGTATTTAACTGTGGAGTTTCTTTACCTCTGCCAACACACTGTCATGCATACGTTGAATAGGGCCATTTCCCTCGACGATGCACCTTTATACTCAATCTATGTATAGCACACGCAACTTCACCATCAAATTATATAGATCAAAGCTGATAGCATCAGGGAGGCCGAGGTGGGGTTGTATTCATGGTGGCATAATGAAATCAGACATGCACTGATCCTTTCAGTACTTGTAGTACTTGTTTGGTTTGTCTATTCAAGTGAGTTTGTTTTTATTATTATCATGGTTGGTCTGTATGGAAAGGCTGTGCTTCTGATTAATTGTTATTTTCTATGAGGTTTTACACTGATTCTTTTCATTATGCTAACTATTGTTTGTATTGACGAGAGACAAGTTAAGCTTTTTAATTATGCTAAATATTGTTTGTATTAACCACAGAGAAGTGATCTATGAAGGTTATCTAGCATAGGCTTGGGTAGGATTTGTGGAGTCAATAAGGACATCACAAATGATGATCAAGCTTTATTATATATCAATTGACATTTACCATACACTTCAAAACACAGTGTTGTTTGTTTACTGGCCTTCCCAGCTCTCATAGTGGAGGTCGGTTTATATAGCCATGCAGATTACACCAAATATGGTCGATTAATCATATTGAATATCGACTTGTTTACTAGGCTCCTGGACACAGAAGGACAAGATATTGCTATTTGTGCAAAATTATGCTCTTCATTTATAGCCAGATATACATACAATGAATAACAATAATATTCTTTCTATCATTGCAGTGACCCAACCATATCTTCAGAGGTTCAGGTCAGAAAGAAACAACCAGGCATGGAGAAGGACATAGTCTTCCTGGCCGATCGCGAGTATATGGCCAGTTTAGAGTCCCAGCTTGAAAAGCAATACCAGGTATTGCCTTTACCACTGTTTACTTAATTCATAAATGTTCAATTAACTAATGTCTAATTTACCTGACGTATTTTGAGAAACTAAAGAAGGGATATTACGAAATAAATGCACACCTTATCGACGATCAGTAAAGCTTTTTTTTCTTCTTTTAAAGGTGTTTTTCATTATTAAAGGAGGCCTAGGTGGGTTTGCGTGAATGCCGTTAATGCCAATTCTGATTGGGAAAGTGGACTGCACTGAGGTAACTCCAAAAGTCCAAAATAGTCTATGTAGTGTAATCATGATGTAGGTCCCTACAGTGTATTTGATATTAGATTAACCTAACTTATAACTGTCATACAATTAAACTCACAGACCGAAATGGATAAGAAGGAGGAAGAGAGGGCAGATTTGGAAAAACAACGCATGCGCAGACTGATGGTAGAAGGTATAATAGGCCCTGACGAGTTCAAAGACGATGGATGCCCCAAAGGTAGAAGCCACAACTCACGGTCTCATCGAGGCAACAAGAAGGTGAGAGTCTGACACAGGACACACACCACATACCTACCACGCACCGTGCCTGAGTGTACCAACTTATAATTACAAGGAAACGGCTGATTGTTCACTGTGCCTCCAAATACGAGTTGCACAAGAAGGGAATCGTTGAAGCTATGGCAAATTGAATCGCGAGGAAACTATAACTGTAAGGCAGATAACTGAGAACTGAATAACATCTATCTATATACACCCCTGTGTCCACTATTTCACTCTACCACTTCCTAACCTGCTGTTGAAATTCATCATGGAGCTATTCTAATCTATATAGACCTATGTAACTTTTATACTAAGAGGCATATCATAATAACATTCAAAGGGAATTCAGAGTGTTAGATTAGTTTGTATTCATCTAAGATAGCGTCTGAATTGATTGCATGTACGTTAATGGTAAGATTATTGAATACAATAAGTACCTGTCCCTGAGGGATTATCCTTTTACAAAAATTCTAATTCGTAACTATAATAATATACAGGAAATAGAAGCAGAGGAAATCAAATCAAATGAAATCATCATTCTTTGAATGTCTGAGCTACAAAAAGGGGAAATATATGTCAAGCAACTGTACATAACGTTCACTATATCACACCAAAAGTACCCACCATGCATGTAAAGTAACCTACTTAACACTGGGCATGTCAATATTAATGAGCTAATACCACTGCGCATGCTCCGTGACCTAATTACCAACAGACCCGACGATCCGGAAGTGCTTGGCGCAGCAAAAGTGCCCCGGAGACTAAAACACGTCATCAGGTAAATATGTGAAGACCAAACCAGTTACAATATTATTAAAAATGTTATTATGTTTTACAAATTGGCATACTTTGTTGCGTTTCATTTTTAATAGGTTAGTCCACCTAAAACAATTAGCATCACCCATTATGTATCTCAGAAATATGTTTTTATTGTAGCTAATTATATCTGGCACAGACAAAGTAGTAATGAAAGTTTTTGGTTAATTATAAAAGCCTGTTTAATTCATTCTTAGCAGGACCACCCTAGGATTCCCTGCTCTATTTTGAATTTATTATTTCATAATATTTCATAATATCTATTAAACCATCTCAATGAGATCTTTCCAGCCTAATGATAATACAGTTTACTATGTTTGTAATGGTAGAAAACGCACATCATGTCAAGATATCTCATCCAGCACCCAATATATGATATATGTACCACCTAACACCTCAACCATGCATGCACCTCAACCATGTTCTGCATGTACTATAGAATTGATGGTATTTATTGATCTCATTGGTCCTTGTAACTCATTACACCCTACCATTATTGACTGCACATACAATGCACTCCAATTCAATACCAACCCGATCACAAGGCTGGCTTGGTCAATCAAGGATAGATCATCTTTTAATGACCTTACTAGAGAGGCAAAAAAAGCATGTAATTATAAACAGCTGATGGGATCTTTAGAATATACAAAGCTAGATTATATAAATAGCTGTTCAAAGATATTGATGGTGTCTATCATCAGTGATTGTATACTATTGCTAGCCGTGATGACAATTAATAAGCAATACGGTATTGGATTGATTCAATTTTAAAACACAAGAATTCAGCTTAAGAAAGCGAAAATCCTATGGTATTACAGCCAGGATAACGTTACAAAAACATTTCAATGTGTTTCGCTCTGTGTTATAAGTACAGAGCGGTTAGATTTTAAAACGCACTTAATTCCACGAGCATTTTAAAGCCACCCTTTTACCAAGGGGCAACTCACTGAGGACTACAGTACCTGTCTCTGAGAGAATGAGTTAAAATTCCTAAATCGTAAATATAATGACATAGGGCAATAGACACGTGGACGGTTGGCTGCTTTACGACTTCGTGAATATTCATTTACTTCCTGGGAGCCTAGTATACATGTATATATGTATAGTTTTATGCATACTAGGAAGTATAGGTCAATTATTTCGGTTTATCGGTTTAATTATTAATTAGTAATAATTATGTGTTAATGTCATTTGTCTGGTGAATTGTCAATTCTACACATTAATGTTACCTTCAAACAAGACCGATTTGTCCTGGTAAACAATGAATGACTTTAACCTTTGTCCTGCGAAAATAAATACTTGAGATATAATGTAAAACATTTTGTAGGTTAACTTAACATAGAATGCCTGTACCAAATATAATGCCCTATAAAATGGTCACAGAGTCTTCTAATCCATAAGCATATAGGTCGTCATCCATGGATTGTCAGTCTGAAGATCCACCATAATAAACTGATAAAGAAAAAGTGGGACTTTTCTATAGCTAAATCATTGTTTTTCCTGTCAAAGGACTATCGACAGAGTAGTGGGCTATAAAGGCATCCAATTGGGGCTACATTGTGTTACTATAAGGATGCTGCACCCTCACCTCTGAGACTACTGATATGATAAAATTTGCCAAATGAAAATTTTACTCGCAAAATAATAACACTAGCATTTAGGGATATGTACTTAGTAGGCCTATACCAATGCCATATTGAAATGTTTCGCCAGATGAGGCTCATCATCTTATGCTCTTTTAAGCCATAACATACCCATCTCGTAGGACGTAGGACTCTAACAAACTTAGGAAATCAGATTCTTACATGAGTGTGAATCAGAATTCTTTACATTTTCCATTTGAGGCTGATTCATATTTACAATTTTAAAACAAAATCCCCTCCCTCTCATTCCGCAGACACCAGGTCCGTCCAACAACCGTTCACATACAGCCGCCCCTGGTGCGCATGCGTCGTCCAGCCGGAAGGGGTCTCCCACCAAACAGCTCACTTCACATCGTACCGGAAGTTCATATCATGCTGATTCACAAATGGCACATATGGATCGAGATGAGGATGGCAAGGGCAGGTTTCAGGTATAAATCTTTGAAATACTCGAACAACATTGTTTCAAAGGGGGGGGGGGAGGATAGGCTAATCGATTTGGTAAAGTATGGACTTGATCATTCGGAATGATTAAATCCATACTGATTTTACATGGGAATGATTCCCATGTAAAATCACACTTAAGTTGGTTCAGTAGTATTGTTCATCAGTAATAATATCCCAAACTAGGACTGGCATCAATAGGTCTACAGTCTATACGTGTTATGTGAACTGATTGTATGATTGAATCATTCTGGTGACCAACTATAGTATAGGGCTGTAGATGCTGCATACTTACTATCACAATGGCGCCATACATATACTATCTAAATGCCTATAGATACGTGGCTCCATCTGTATTCAAACCAAAAAACCACATCATACACAATATGCACTGGCTTCATGCGTATCTTAGCATACGAGTTTGTTAATCAAAATGAAACATATTGACAATATTTATTTATTTTGCTAAATTCTACAAATTTAGCCGCGGCAGACCCGTTTCCAGCGCTGCATCGTCCATGACGAGGTGGGCTGTACGTGCGACCAGCGGTCACCCGAGCGGAAAGAGGCCTTTATCAAACACTACCAGGACCCTCTCATTGAGCAACTCAAGGATGATGAAATGGTGAGCTACTCATTAGGTTACTCTATTATTCTAATGCCAACAGTGCATGCTTACTTATATTGGATGCATTAATATGATTTAAGACACTAAGCGGATCCCACTTATTGAGCAGCTCAGAGGTGAGCACCTCACCAGAGTAGAGCTAGCATACTCCTTGTTTTAGTGGGATTTTGAATAAATTTCGAGCAACTCAAGGAGATTGTGAGTCATCTGTTATTTACTATTTATCTTGAGCAGCCCAGTGATGAGATAGTAATCCCTGGTAACAAGTTACGAGATATTCCCGGGAATTTTTGGGGATTCTGTGAGCAAAATTTCCCGTGATATCACGGGATTAAATGACGTGATTTAACATGTAGAATCTTGTGGAATCACGGGATTTACCCCAGTGAATCAGCAGGATGTGGGTTCGAATCCCCTGTGTCATTGAACCCATGGGTTAGGATAGTGCACACCAAGCATACATGTATTTTTATCATATTCAGGCATCTAGTACACCAGGTTATGGCATGAAAAGAAAGGGTTTTTTTTTTCGGGTAGAAATTTGGCAACATGGCTAATTCTGACCCAAAAAAGGTGTAGATTAAGAATTTTCATGTTGCCAGCTTTTCAATTTATCCCTTGGGGGCGTAACCGACCAAAATCCAAGATGGCCGCCAAATAATCCAAAAACTCAACTCCCATAGTGTTAATATTGCCCTGAGAAGAAGTTAAACCATACCTATCCCCCCTAAATGAGGGTCTGGGAATCCAGTGGTGTTATTGGTTCGTTGCTAGGTTGAGCGGTTGCTTAGCAACAGCCATTCCAAATGTTTATTTGCTTAGTTACATAGGTTTCCTGGCTACCTAGGTCAATTCCTTTGATACCTACCCCCCCTATATCCTAACCTAGGAATCCATTGGTGTTATTGGTTGGTTGCTAGGTTGAGTGGTTGCTTAGCAACAGCCATTCCAAATGGTTATTTCCTTAGCAACATAGGTTTCCTGGGTAACCAGGTCAATTCTAATGATGCTTAACCCCCCTAAATCCCAACCTGGCAATCCACTGGTGTTATTGGCTTGTTGCTAGGTTGAGTGGTTGCTTAGCAACAGTAATCAGCAAAATACCGTGTTATTCATGGGGAATTCACGGGAATTTGTTTCCAGGGATGCCAGTATACAATGGTGAATTCACATAGGCTGTATAGGTGCCAAATAAAAAATCTAAACTCAACTCATAGTCTATACTGCGACAGAGTAGCTGTCTATTTAGTAAATAAATAGATAGTAAATCTAGAGCATATACTGCTATCTAGCAATAGCTCATAGAATAAAGTACATGCGTAACATACATTGGTGTTATCATCTTATCTCTACTCCTGTAGACGGTTGAGAGGATGTACACCTTAGCAGACATCATCCTGCCAACAGACCGCCCCAAGTCGTACATGGAGATACCTCAAAAAGGAAAGAAGAAAATGACGGCGGCACAGGAGAGGAAGAGACGAGAACAGGCACTAGCCGGCGTTGTGAGGCGCTAGTTTGGTGGATGTATAGCCTCGGATAGGGCTACATAGCTTCAATGTTATATTAACATATAGGATGTATTTTTCATAGATGAAAGAAGTCAACACTTTATCTCATTATTAAAACACATATAATAAAGAGTGTGGATATCTCCTAATCACAGGGGTATGGGTGGGGGGAGGGGTAATTGAGACGCTGTTGGCAACTCCCTTACATGCATGATAGTTTCGTATTTTTGGAGAAACATCCCTGGAGTTTCCAATGTTCATGTTTTCGTCTATAGACCTATATCGTTGTACATTATGTAAGTACAGCTAATAACGAGGATGCAATTGTTAAGGAATTGCACAGCATAGCTGTGGTGACCTGCTTCATTCTAAGGTTGAGGGGCGATAGTAAAAGTCAGTTGGCTTTAATGTAAGAAGTCATGATGCAGGAGTGCATCACTGTGTAGGTGAGGCAGTGTGCTGTCCCTAAAGGGTAAGTGTAAGGAGTCATGATGTAGGAGTGTATCACTGTGTAATTGGATCAGTGTGTTGTCCCTAAAGGGTTAATGTAAGGAGTCATGATGCAGGAGTGCATCACTGTGTAGGTGAGGCAGTGTGCTGTCCCTAAAGGGTTAATGTAAGGAGTCACGATGCAGGAGTGCATCAGTGTGTAGGTGAGGCAGTGTGCTGCCCTTAAAGGGTTAATGTAAGGAGTCATGGTGCAGGAGTGTATCACTGTGTAGGTGAGGCAATGTGCTGTCCCTAAAGGGTTAATGTAAGGAGTCATGATGCAGGAGTGCATCACTGTGTAGTTGGAGCAGTGTGCTGTCCATAAAGGGTTAATGTAAGGAGTCATGATGCAGGAGTGTATCACTGTGTAGTTGGATCAGTGTGCTGTCCCTAAAGGGTTAATGTAAGGAGTCATGATGCAGGAGTGTATCACTGTGTAGTTGGATCAGTGTGCTGTCCCTAAAGGGTTAATGTAAGGGGTCATGATGCAGGAGTGCATCACTGTGTAGGTGAGGCAGTGTGTTGTCCCTAAAGGGTTAATGTAAGGAGTCATGATGCAGGAGTGTATCACTGTGTAGGTGAGGCAGTGTGCTGTCCCTAAATGGTTAATGTAAGGAGTCATGATGCAGGAGTGCATCACTGTGTAGTTGGAGCAGTGTGCTGTCCCTAAAGGGTGAATGCAAGGAGTCATGATGCAGGAGTGTATCACTGTGTAGGTGAGGCAGTGTGCTGTCCCTAAAGGGTCAATGTAAGGAGTCATGATGCAGGAGTGTATCACTGTGTAGTTGGATCAGTGTGCTGCCCTTAAAGGGTTAATGTAAGGAGTCATGATGCAGGAGTGTATCACTGTGTAGTTGGATCAGTGTGCTGCCCTTAAAGGGTTAATGTAAGGAGTCATGATGCAGGAGTGTATCACTGTGTAGGTGAGGCAGTGTGCTGTCCCTAAATGGTTAATGTAAGGAGTCATGATGCAGGAGTGCATCACTGTGTAGTCGGAGCAGTGTGCTGTCCCTAACGGGTTAATGTAAGGAGTCATGATGCAGGAGTGCATCACTGTGTAGGTGAGGCAGTGTGCTGTCCCTAAAGGGTTAATGTAAGGAGTCATGATGCAGGAGTGTATCACTGTGTAGTTGGATCAGTGTGCTGCCCTTAAAGGGTTAATGTAAGGAGTCATGATGCAGGAGTGTATCACTGTGTAGTTGGATCAGTGTGCTGTCCCTAAAGGGGTAATGTAAGGAGTCATGATGCAGAAGTGTGTCACTGTGTAGTTGGATCAGTGTGCTGTCCCTAAAGGGTTAATGCAGGAGTGCATCACTGTGTAGTTGGATCAGTGTGCTGTCCCTTAGGGGTTAATGTAAGGAGTCATGATGCAGGAGTGTATCACTGTGTAGTTGGATCAGTGTGCTGTCCCTAAAGGGTTAATGTAAAGGGTCATGATGCAGGAGTGCATCACTGTGTAGGTGAGGCAGTGTGTTATCCCTAAAGGGTTAATGTAAGGAGTCATGATGCAGGAGTGTATCACTGTGTAGGTGAGGCAGTGTGCTGTCCCTAAATGGTTAATGTAAGGAGTCATGATGCAGGAGTGCATCACTGTGTAGTCGGAGCAGTGTGCTGTCCCTAAAGGGTGAATGCAAGGAGTCATGATGCAGGAGTGTATCACTGTGTAGGTGAGGCAGTGTGCTGTCCCTAAAGGGTTAATGTAAGGAGTCATGATGCAGGAGTGTATCACTGTGTAGTTGGATCAGTGTGCTGCCCTTAAAGGGTTAATGTAGGGAGTCATGATGCAGGAGTGTATCACTGTGTAGTTGGATCAGTGTGCTGTCCCTAAAGGGTTAATGTAAGGAGTCATGATGCAGGAGTGTATCACTGTGTAGGTGAGGCAGTGTGCTGTCCCTAAATGGTTAATGTAAGGAGTCATGATGCAGGAGTGCATCACTGTGTAGTCGGAGCAGTGTGCTGTCCCTAAAGGGTGAATGCAAGGAGTCATGATGCAGGAGTGTATCACTGTGTAGGTGAGGCAGTGTGCTGTCCCTAAAGGGTTAATGTAAGGAGTCATGATGCAGGAGTGTATCACTGTGTAGTTGGATCAGTGTGCTGCCCTTAAAGGGTTAATGTAGGGAGTCATGATGCAGGAGTGTATCACTGTGTAGTTGGATCAGTGTGCTGTCCCAAAGGGGTTAATGTAAGGAGTCATGATGCAGGAGTGCATCACTGTGTAGGTAATGCAGTGTGCTGTCCCTTAGGGGTTAATGTAAGGAGTCATGATGCAGGAGTGCATCACTGTGTAGGTGAGGCAGTGTGCTGTCCCTATAGGTTTGGTGCCGGCTGGCAGGAGGGAGTGCATTCGTAAACTCATTTATACATCATACATTCTAGACATAGCCTCCATAGGCAGCCCTGTGGGTGCTGGGTGGGAGACGACGACAGTCCACTGCAGAATAACCTAAAATTTGCGAATACAGCCAGACCGCTGCTACGTCCCGGTCCACTGCCCCTGCATACTAATCTAGTGTTCGCGGAGTCAGTGCTGTAGGATTGGACGCGCTCGTTCCCTCTTTGAGCTTACGGCCAGTCCGTGTCCCATTGTATGACCTGGATGGCTTCGCCAGCAGGTCAATAAGGAAGCACTGGAGGAAAATTCAGATACACACATGTTCATGCAGTATCTGGAGCAGATGATATGTTGACACAATGTGCATATTTCAAACCATACTTAAACTACCGGATTTGTACTGTCAATAGTTTCATGTGTAGAACAATATTAAGTTGCTCCATCCACATTCACTTAGGCCTATCTACACGAGAGTGTGACTAACCGATAGATTGTTCATGTGTGTGAAATATCAACTTGTTATTAATCTCCCTAGTAGCAAGCCCGCACGGGGCCAATTTGGTTTTAGCTCGGATTTGCTGTTTAAAGTCGGGCAAAACTGAGCTGGGTTTCATGTTGGGCAGATGGCTGGGCTGAAAAGTGGCCCCGATCGGGCTGCCCATTTTGGGCTCAGATCAGTTTCAAAGCGGGCTGCCCGATTTGGGCTCAGATCAGTTTCAAAGAGGGCTACCCGCTTTGGGTTCATGTTGAACCTGTCCAAAACCCGTTCTGAGCCCAATTCGGGCAGCCCACTTGGGGCCACACCAAAGCCCAGTGCCCTAATAACGGGCGCCCATCGGTTAGCCCACTCCGGGCCGATGAGGGCTGAGGTTGGGTTTGGACAGGGCAACTGGTCTAGTAGTTCTGATGATTGACACCAGATGTCACTACTTTACAATATCTAGAGTTGTGAGCAGGCAAGCAGAAAGGGGTATCCCCGCGGGATTAGTACCAATTTTAGCCACCAGGGGGCTCCACCATGGCCTAAATTGGAAGAAACAGGCTAATATTTGTTTTTTGGTAATTTTTTCGGGATAATTCAGTAGTTTTATACAAAAGATTCCATTTTTGGTGAAAAGCTTCCTTATTTGGAATGTAAAAAGAACGTTTTAGAGCCTAAATGGGTGTCTGATTTTCATTCCAAATACAGAAAATAAATAAGCCAATTGATCGAATGATTCACAAGGATTACTATGGTCAAAACAGAATAAAATTATCATTTCTAGATCAAAAGCTATGGCCTATAGGAGGAAAATGTATGATCAATTTCTAATTATTCTAATTATGCTAATTAGATAGAGATATCTTGTAAACTATGAGACTTAGAGCTAATTAGGGGTTTGGACAGGGCAATGCCCACCCATATTCATATAGCCATTTCTCAAAAACTAGAAATGATATCCTCTTGTGTAATATATCAATGGAAAGCTTATGATATCAATTTTAAAGTTGACATTTTCGTCGGATATCCCTTTCCCCTTGCCTGTACACAGTTTTCCAACAAAACCAGATGAAATTGACATTACATAATAATACAATAAAATGTTAAAGTGATGTAGAATAGTAAACAATAAATAGATGTTCTCACAGTTTGGAAATAAGATAGACTATATATTTGAATGATGAAAAGGAGGTTCTCTAAGCAGCTATCCAGTGTAAACACTATTTCTGTGGCATTACAACCTGCTTAATTAATATAAGACTCATGTGCCCCATGTAGGTATGAACTATGGCTTTGAAGGCCAATGTGCACCATAGACACTTGTCTATGCTGCATGTGGCTCAAACCTGATGATAATAGGCCTGCTTGATACTTCCATTATTGGGTAGGAAGAGTATGATTATGCCTTGGGTTGATTAGAAGGACCTAGGATATCTGGTTCAACAAATACAAGAAATCATTGGAGAATGATTGAATAGATTCTAAAAACCCATAATTATCCGATCTGAGCCCGCTTTCAACCCGTCCAAAAACCGATCTAAGCCCGCTTTCAACCCATCCAAAAACCGATCTGAAACCACTTTCAGCCCGTCCAAAAACCAATCTGAGCCCAAAGTGGGAAGCCCGTCCAAAAACTGATCTGCACCCAACATGGGAACCCCGCACGGTGCCAGACCAAAGCCCAGTGCCCTAAACCGATGGGAGCCCATCGGTTAGCCCACTCCGGGCCAGACTTGCAAACACAGTCTGGCCACAGTGTGTTTGCTACTAGGGCTAGTAAGTTTTCATGTTTCGTTTTGCTGTTGGCGAAACGTGGATATGAATTCTGCGCAATTAACAACATTTTAAACTAAAATAAATAAATTATTGCACGTCAAGCTGACTGCATATATGAAAGTCTCTTCAAGTTTGATAGCTCCATTTTTCCAACACCGATGGCATTCAAATGTAAGAAAGGCGAAAGTCACAATGTTTGGTAATTATGAAACATCTGTGCCAAATAACTGATGAAAGTGTATTCATCTGAATTATCATACAGTGTCATTCCTATATAATTACCTTTTAGGTCAATTACTAAAATGAATGTGATGAATATGGCAGTATTAAAGGGAGACAAAGATATATTCTCCCACGTACATGTTCTATCTGTCTTAGCTCAAATATGTAGACATTTATGATATGTTTTTATCTGATGTTGATATTAATTCACTTTAGCAACACTATCGACATAGCTATGTTCATGCACCGATGTATAACTTGTAAATTTCACGTATAACTATCTTGTACATATGAATAACAAATACATATTTAGCTTAAGCCCCGTGAGTCATCTTATTATTCTTGCATGGTTACGACATTACTGGGGATAGTAAGCAATATGTATGGGAACCTAATCTTTGGAACATTCTCAATAAACGAATCAATAATTATAGTAGTATATAATACAGAAATAACCTTAGATTAAAAGCTAAAAGAAAACAACCATACACCCAATAGCATCTATAATATCTCCAACACAGTAATATTGAATAGGTCATATAATTAATGGTGGTGTTGTGTAGGCCGTGCCTTGTAGTTCCAATAATCATTATTAATGCCTCTACCCCCCCTCCCCCGATGTCCTCCCTAACCGTTCATAGACAGATGAGGCCCAAAAAAAGAGGTGTGTTTCAGGCAACATGGTCTTGAAAAAAATTGAGGGAAAAAAAAATCTCCAAAATTGGGAAGAAAAATGCTAGGGTGGGCCCTTTTTTGAATCTAGGGTCGGGTTGCCTGAAACACACTTTTCCTTTGGCCAGGGACATTGAAATAGGTGTTGCTAACGGCATCAGAATTAGGCTAAGAAATAAAGTTGTGTTCAGGTAACATGACCAAACTGGACTTGGTACCTGGTATGGTGGTCCTGGAGGTGGGCTGGGTTAGGTCCTGCTCTCGTCCCCAGACCCTTCGGAAGAAAGGTTCTGGTAGCCACCACTATGACCTTGAACTTGGATTTTGCTGGGCTTGGACATTTCCTTCTGGTAGGTTGAAAGTAGTAAACAAGAACCAGAATGTATGATGGTAGTTTTACTATCATACTTTCTGGTTCCATTTCCAGTTCCTGTCTGCTGGTTTCAAGTTAACCTCAGGGACTGCCCAAAACCAGCAAAATATAAGTTCAAGGCTCGGGGTTCAAGGTCATAGTGGTTGTTACCAGAAGCGGTGATTCCACCAACGCCACGTGACGGATTCGTCCACTTTTTGTCATTTTCCCCGTCATCAGCAAGCAAAAAATGTGACGGATCCGTCAGAATGGCTTCCACCGGTCCGTCCGTCGACGGATCCGTCAACGGATCCGTCAACGGACGGACCAGTGGAAGCAGGAAAATGGAAATCTGTCCGTCAACGGGTGACGGATCCGTCACCATTTTGGCGGATCCATCAAGTGACGGAAATATTTAAATATTTTAATATTTCCATCCCTTGACGGATCCGCCAAAATGTGACGGATCCGTCACCCGTTGACGGACGGATTTCCATTTTCCTGCTTCCACTGATCCGTCCGTCGACGGATCCGTCGACGGACGGATCAGTGGATCACTTTTTTGGGTCCTTATGACAGCTAATTTGGCTTCCACCAATCCGTCCGTCGACGGATCCGTCCATTGACGGATCCGTCCATCGACGGATCCATCAAAACAGGTAACTAGTCTATCAAATATGGACGGATCCGTTGACGGACGGAATCAGTGGAAGCAGAAACTGGACGGATCCGTCCAAATCGGACGGATTTGACCAATCCGTTGACGGACGGAGAGGACAGGGAAGTTGACGGATCCGTCACGTGGTGTTGGTGGAGTCAGCCCTAGAGCCTTCCTTCTGAAGGATTTGGGAACGACAGTATAGGGTAGGTCTCGGATGAGTCAATACGTCAATACTCCAGCGAATGAGTATATAATACATTGGTTTGGTCCTATATGCAGGACTAAATTAAATCCATATATCACAACTTATAGCATCACTGTGGTTGCTATTATGTGGTCCCTATTATTCCTCCTGACATACATACACATCATTGACATTCTAATAGTAATAATGCTCATCTGTTATATTGATTTGAACCTTGGCCATACTGCAAACATGGCAAGAAAATAATTATGTTCCAGGTTTTGCTCTGCAAAATAGTGTTGACTTCAACGATTTGGGCAACATTTAGATATTTTTCATGTTGCTAGCAGATTCTAGAGTGAAACAGATGTGTATGTATCCTGCTCTAGCTAGAGAAGCACAGACCTTCAAGTCATTATCAGTTGTCTAATGAAAATACGCATGCATGATTGGACAATTTGCCACAGAACGATGCTGTGGATGATTTAGTGGGATAGGAATAATTCATAGAATTTTGGCTGCGTTTGCATGGAAATACAAATCATTTGGCTTCAACATTTTGTCAGTTTGTCCAGGGATCTATGCAGATCCCCACTAAAAGAAAAGTAGAGGATGAGGTCTACATAATGCCCACCGCCCACTGAGCTCTAGTCTGCCGTAATAATTGTGTAGGAAATGTGTGGGCTTATAGTTGGCCGAAGTTCCCCGGTGGACGGTGGCAATTAGTAGAGATTAACGCTTTGAAACTGTTACCTGAAACACACTGTAAGTCTGTACTTCACATCCAAATCAAACATGGTGTGTGAATACATCTGCAGATCAATTGATCAAACCTGAGTTGGTGAGTCATATTGTCAAATAAGATGGTCCTTCTGGTAATTAATATAGCCGAGGTATGAAAACACTGTTTATTCAAGTGTTCCGCTTCAATAGATCACTGAAGGAACCATAGCATTGTAAACTATGACTCCCATAGTAACCAGACTGCCTTTGTGATACATTATGTATATGTTATGGGGTTTGTAAACTCCAGTGGGTATATAAACCAAGGGTGGTCTCTGATCGTTAACACAACCTTCACAAACCACCAACTGATCATACCAAAGGACTGCTTCACAACGGCCCCATCATGAAGACATCCTGCGTCCTCTCCCTGGTCATTGTTGGTCTCCTATGCCTCGTCCCAGGTAGGTATTGTTCAAGATTAATCAGATTAATATCATGAATGACTGCAGTCAGGGTAGATGGACCTAAAGGCAACCACGCCCCATGAGATCTCCACCTCAATGTTATAGTTATTCATGCATGATTAGCCCGGTTTTTGTGTATCACAGTACACTTTAAGTGACACTCTTTCCAGCAAAGGACAAATGAAGATAATACTATACATGAATAACCTCATGATTAAGGTGGTTACCTTTAGGTCCATCTACCCTATACACGTTTTTTTCAGTTGTGCAATGCCAATAGCCCTGTGAAAGCATTTATTGGGCTGTATAATGTCCGTCAAACCTTAAATTTACAGGATGAAGCAAAGTATATATTTTGTATCCCTGTGGACACACGAGAACTATCAAATTCTGATAATACAATAATAATGTGAGTGATAGTAGCAAGTCTAGGATACAATTCCTAAAAGTTTATAATGGGCCCGTGTACACTAGCATTTATAAGACTGTTTTAGAAAAACACGTTTTTGGCGCCGACAAAACGGGTTTGTCTGAACCAAAACGTGTTGATGACTAGTCGATCAACGAGACATCAATGTTGATTCAGTCTTCTCTACTGGGAGTGAGACCTATAATATATATTATATAAATGGGCTATGCTTTTAAATCACAGATGAGCTTTTACTATAATATACACAGGGTTGTATACGACATCCAAACCGAGTTCTTCCTCTGCTTACAGATGGCCATGCCCTGAAATGCTACAGTTGTACATACTCTGACACTGATGGTACTAAACTTGCCGGTACAACTGCCGGTTGCGGAGATACCACATTTGATGCGAATGGGCTGAATGAGCATACTTGCGGTACCGGTCAAGTGTGTCAGGTAGGTGTCAATAATTATATTACATTGCACAAAATACATTTAAGGCATATGGACATTCTTTGAACCTGCAGGTGCGGTATACAAGGTAAATTATCCATGAGTCACACTGTTGAGGAGATAACAGTTAAAGCTTGACCGGCATGGTTGAAGTGAGGCCAAAAGCACTTTTGGATATAGTTCAGTTTTGATTCACAAGAGGGCTCTTAAGGGCTAGGAGCTCAGCTCTTACAGGCACAAGATAGGGTGAATATGTTGTAGCTGGACAATACCCATGGTCCCCTGTCCAGAAACTGCTGCCCTCTGGTGGAACTGTTATTTTAGTCCATGTATGGAAAATGCTGAACTTATTCCCTGACGGCCCAGCTTTAAACCCACAATACTAAGGCCAGTTAAAGAAATAAACCGTGAAAATCATTCACAAAATAAAGTTTTATTGGGTCACCTTTGGGAATGCCAAAAACTATAGCCAATTATATTGCTTTCGATGTTATTTATTATTGATTTATTAATCAAACATATTACCCCTTGGACATACAATTGATACCATGGTGTGCCCACATTTACCTTTGACCTGTCTACAGATTACATTTCTGTTTTTTTCATTATATGTCATAACGATGATATGTTCCAAGAGAGTGTAAACCTCATTCACATTATTAATTCTAATATCAGAGCGAGGAATTCACTTTCTGTTTCCGCTAACCTATTCACCAATTGTATAAGGTACCAAGGTCACTTAGACCCTATTTTTTAAGGTACCCCTGATTCCTGCCTCTGGATAGCCTAGAATATACTTAACTGTTGGTGGGCAGGTCAAGGACTATCTAAAATACAGCGTTAAACCCTTTAAGGGAGGCAAGATGCCCTAATGCATCATGCCCCTGGTCGTCATGATGCATGAATGCAGCCATGGCGAGTAACTCACCAGCATCATGCCAACCATATGAGGTTGAGACACTCCCGAAGGGTCGGCATGATGCACCAATGCAGCCTCGACGAGTTACTCGCCGGGGCTGCATTGGTGCATCATGACGAGAAATGTCATATTTTGGCGACAACCGTCCTTAAATGGTTTTAAAATCGAGTATGCTGCCATTGTTTTCTTGCAGAGGACATACACCATGACAACAACTAACGGGAAGAAAACGAAGACGATCAGCCGAGGATGTACAAGTGTGTGCCTGAACAGCCGCTGCAGTGGGTCGGGGTTCAATGCTGGGGTCGAGTTCACTGCAGTCACCGCATCAGGCTGCTGCAAGGAGGACAAGTGTAACGGGGCCTCCACTGTCGGATATCTTGGTGTCAACCTGGTTCTCAGTCTCTTTGTGGCCGTCTACCTAAAAGTCTGAACCATCAAAAACGGAAAATGGCTTGGTTTTGTTGGACAGTCTTAACATCTTAACAATGCCCAATGTTGAAATGATTAAAAGACACGGGAAATGAGAGAAATAAGAAAAACAGAAATGATAACAGATACTATGATTGTATTTGCGTTATCTATTTGTGCAATATTTTAAAATTTGGATGATATCTTAAATCTGTAATAATAAAGAGTAAACTGTGTGAAGCAATTTGGTATTTGTGTTCAAGTTTTTGGGTTTTGCCTCATAAAATTTAGTTCAACGGTTAGGAAGTTTGCAATTTAATATGCCTATTGGGATTTTGCATGGGGAATGCGACATGGAGTTCACAGGCTCTGTAGAAGTGCTGCATAAATATACATAGAGTCAAGTCGATCACTGACATAAAATGGATTACATAAACATTAAACCTTGTATCGGTATGTACAGTAGTGATGGCAGGCTACAACATTTTTTCTTTTACCTCAGTTATCATATAGTTTATTGACTATTAACGTATGCCTAACTTAACCTAATAGCCCTTATTAGTTCTAAGAACCTGGTTGAATGTGTGCATGAATTTCATTCTGTCTAGATTCACAAGAAATTCTCCATACTAGAAAAATGGTAGGATACGGATAGTTATGCAGTTTTGACCTGGCGTATAAGTAACCGGCCTATCTATTAACTAAATAATACCGAGAAATACGACCGAATATTACATTAAAAGAGGATGTCAATGGACTCGATAACTTGTAGGTGTGAGCTATGGTTCATGTCAAGGCAGACTCGCTCAAACAGTACCCTCTTCTGCCAGAAGTGCTGCAAATGCATGGACTTGTGGGACTGCTATATTTAGATTGTTACTTCCTGTCAGGCTATGCACAGGAATTGGTGTACAGAATTTGATCGGTCAACTCCTGAGGGCAAGTTAATGAAACAAGTTTTTTTTATATGAGTTTGCCCAGACTCTACTATTATAGAGTCGGGGCCAGAGACTGGGTCAAGATGGACCAGGAGGTGAGGGCTACTCCCCCTGTTGAGTTAATGCGGTACCATCCCGTTCAATACGCTAACCAATAATAGGGACCGTGTATTGCACTAGGTGGCGCCCTGATGTGAGCCTCCACAGAGAATGTGCAGAGGGAGTCTGTCAGGTACTCTGTAGACCCCCTCACTCTGTGCTTCACTATGAACTAAATATTGGGAGTTGAATCATTTTATACAGCTCATTTGAAAGGGGAAGTAATGGCCAATAAGAGGGTACCACCTTTGGCAGCAAAAAGGTAGTGATCTGGCCAATGTGATTTAATTACATAATTATACCACTTAAATAGGGCAAATTGATATAAAATAATGAATATCCAAAATTATCCGCACCACAGGGGTAATTTTACATCAATTGTGATTGCATATTTTCTATTTTTACGTATTTTGATGGAGGCCCCCGAAGGCCCCATGACATATAAATATTGGTGTCTGGGTAGCTATCTATAGCTATATATGAAGGGACAGGGACATAATTTATGAAGAATGGGGAGAAAATGGAGGAGGTGTGGTGGACCTTGGAGGAGGGATGTGGGTGGGGGACCTGAGGAGACTTCTGGGACCCTGGAGGAGAGATGGGGTACCGGAGGAGGGATGTGGGCCAATGTGGGGGAGAATGTCTCCTCCGCCTTGTATGGAATGCATTATTTCTGGATGGTGTCCCACCAAACACATATAGTACCCTGTTCTTTCTCTTGGGTGTTCGACCCCATCATTATGTAGCCTAATACCCCCTCCAGGGTGTCCCTGCTAACTTCTATTGTGACTTCTATGGTGTCAAATCCATTTCCTATTGTGCTCACCCTTCCTCCAGGGTCTCTCACCAGTACTCAGTAACTCCTCCAGGGTGTCTGTACTAGGTTCTATCGTGACTTGTCCCTTCCATGTAGCATGTCCCATCCAAAACTTATGTCACCAATTGTTCCTCCAGGGTGTCAGATCCATTCCCTATTGTGCCCATCTCTCCTCCAGGGTCTCCCACCATACCTCTTTGTTTAAGTATTCTTCCCCCTGAGTGCCCCATCATAGCCATATGGTACCCAGTCCCTCCACTATGGTGTAAAACCATGCATTTAAGCTGCACAACCCCTATTCCAGGATGCCTCATTATGGTACATGGTCCCTCCTCCAGGGTGCCTCAGCTAACCTCTATTTAGGCAAATCATCACCAACAGGTCTCCTATCCAAGTTATTGGCTAGTTCATCCCTACATCAGTGCCCCTCTATCTATTCCAAATGTTCCCAATGAGTATTTCCCATACCCACTGTGATGCTATAATGCCTTCTCCAGTGTGTTATTCCTCCAGGTATCACATTTCACCCACATGGTCCATAATTATACCTTCTTGCACTGTGTACCCTACCTATCAATTTAATGTACTTTATGCGCTAAATGTGATAACACACTCTAAAGTATGATAATCCACCTGGAAGCAGAGAACAAGTCCCAAATCACAGTTTCAGGTAGGAGATCTGCTATAACCTATAGTGCTCAGAACTGTGCATATCCAACATTTCAAATCCATTTTTCTCAGCTTCTAATCAAGTTAGAAACAAAAGTAAAACTGATCCGGAATGCTTATAACATAGAGCAACATAGGGCCTATATCACGAGAAATTTTTTTTTTGCATAGCTTAATTTTTTTTGTGCTGTCCCTACCAATAAGGCATTGGTTGGAACCAACATTTATTAAAATCTTCATAAATCGACTTGCAATATGTTCCTCTACATTGTGGTGGGAAGGTGGATGGGGGGGGGGGGAGGGGGGGGGGGTGCGGCACATGCCGTCGGTCGGCATATCAGAAAGGTTTTACTGCTAGAATTGGAGAACAGTATTCAGAGAACGTCTTGGACTATCAAGTGGAACGTTGACAGCAGCAAGGTCTGGCAGTGGAGCGTTCTGTGACTGTGCAGCACCGTCTCCACAACCAATCAAAGTCTTAATCTGGCCCTCCTTCGATTCGATGGACTGAAAAATGTAACAGAACGTTTCATGGTTTGTCAATTGGATATGAGTATGATGCCAATACACGCTATGATATTACATTTTACCATGTAGCAGTATCTAAGGAGGGTCGAAGTGGTGGGGCATCATATAAGTTATTCAAGTAGAAGATGGAGACGATGTTGATCGAAGTGAGTTTCCGTTCGATTGCCTAAACGTTATATTGAATGAATTAGTAAATTAACTACAAATTCTTAAAATAACTTTTATGAGAGAATACGACATAAACAAGACAGCTAGAGGACGATCTAACTGAATGTTAAATCCAAAGAAAATAATCGATCAAAACACTTGTGGCCGGATAATAATGTTACATGGAAATCAAGTACATGATACCTTATTTATCTCGGTGTATTTATCTTTCAAAAAGAAGATGAAACGCTCGTTGCCAAGGTAGACTGCAGCGTCGACTCCGGTGAGGCGATAACCGACAGGTATCTTAAAACTAGCCTTAGGGTCTGAGAGTAGAGATGACGACATCAGGCTGAACTTTGGGTTCACCCAGCCACGCTCATACACATACTCATAGATTGTAGTCCCTGTCAGGAAATTGTGTTGTTATATGTATTTAGCCCTTAAGATGGCATGAGATACCAAGGCTGTAAGTATGCTCCTTAGTCGTCATGATGCCGGCGCTGAGTTCGTGCATCATGACAACCTTCGAGAGTGCATCACAACAATATGGAATCCATTTATATATTCCAAACACTGTAGGGCAATATTTCTATCCAGAAATACTTATAGAGGGTCAACAACATATTGGCTTACCAGTAAAATGATGTTCCTCCTGTTTACCAATTATTTCTCACTCTAGTAGGGTAGATTCCCTTAGAGTCGGACATAATATGTATATTATACCTTGATAATAGGTATATTATACCTTGAGACACACACTTGATTTTGTGGTTATTCAAGCATTTTAAGCTCTTTATTTGTGATTAATGGTAGCATTAAAGTGTTATTCTTTCAGAAGAAAAACACTTGTATTGCACACGAATAACCTCAAATGTCACTGTCCGTCTCAAGGTATGTGTCCGACTCATGGTAAATCTACCCTAACACATGCGTGCAATATACGTACAGAGCTTATTGTATCTACATGTCTACAAAGCCCTTTACATTCATGCTTAGATCTACATACAACAGGTGGCAGCATATCCCCTGTGGTTAGTTAAGCATTTAGGTAAAAGGAAGTGTGTATTTTGTTTACCAGAGAAGTTCATAAATATACAGTCAGTTTAGCTGACGAGCTGACGAGTTACAATTTACATTTTAGTCATCCCAGTGGCGAAACTACATTAGTATCTCACTCATTGGCTCAATATTCATGAGAATCAAGATTGTAGATACTATTGTACAGTGGACCTTGGCCTATAAAGCTGAAAGGTGCATGTAAATGGCCAGTACTTACCAGATATGATATAAGCACACAGCTTGGTTCTCTTATTTACTGTACACTTATACATAAAGGCAGCGTCTGCAGTCATCAACTTGCTGAAGATCAACTTGATGTCATGCGTCTTCTTGAATCTAAATGCTATCTTGGGCTTCTTTCCCCTTTTACGAAAGCTATAAAGCCATACCTTCATTCCCTGTAATAGAGTACATGAAATGTTTACTCAAAAGTACACCAATCCATAGACATACACTCTATGAATGTGATGTATCTATAATGTATAGTTATAGTGACTTTACCATGTCTTCCCAGTACTGATCAGGATTTATATAGAATATTAACTTTTTGGTGAAAGCCCTAAATTAAAGATTAACATAGCCCAACCCAAGTTTACCAAGGTAGACCGACTGGACCCCAGTTGGGTATGTTGAGAATTATCGTCATATGGTTATACGGGTCAAAAGCATGGCTACATATTGGCAAATAGAACGGATACAAATGTAGACTTACAGAGAAGACAAAGAGTCTGTCCTTATGTGTTTTAGAATTGGCCGTGTCCATGGCAGCATCGATATTTCCTTCAAACTTTGGTAAGATATCCGTCCTTGGGAACTTCATGGTTAAACGTCCAAACCCATCCACATGCTGCTCAATAGCTGGATCTAATTAACATACAATATTCAACTGTGTAGGCCTAGACATAGCCGTGGAGCTCTGCTATATCCAATTGATTCCTGTTACTAGTTTACAATTAACTTAATAAGCCCAACTTCAGTTGTTTATATTATTATTTGCCACACATGGGAATCTATAGAATTCTATTCTCTTAATCAGAATTGATTATTACAAACTTTACCCCGTATTATGAAGGTTCCTAGTTGTTTCTGTGTATCAAAACTGGCATCTACTGGTGGGCATTCAGGTACTTCAGAGGTAGTTGTTGATTCTTCTGTTGTAGATGCTTCAGTGGTTGCTGTTGGCTCTTCTGTTGTAGATGCTTCAGTAGTTGCTGTTGGCTTTTCTGTTGTAGATGCTTCAGTGGTTGCTGTTGGCTTTTCTGTTGTAGATGCTTCAGTGGTTGCTGTTGGCTCTTCTGTTGTAGATGCTTCAGTGGTTGCTGTTGGTGCAGCTGTTGTGGCTGGTGCTATTGCTGTTGTGATAGGGACAGTTGTAGTTGTTGGGTGTTTTATAAACGTACAACACATAACACCCCACTCAATAATGCTTACGGTTGAATAATGGGTCTCGTCTAGGTCTTAGGTGGGCTGCCAGATGAAACCCACCATGTTCTTGTACTGAACTACCAGGTGGGACCAATATGAACTTGCCAAGATTTGAAATACCCTGATCCAGCTCAGATTCACCCACTTTGACAAGCACCATGACTGTGTACTTTACATTGTAAATTGTCAGAATAATCACAGATGAGTATTGGTTTGAAGAAATTATGTTAAAATAAGTTGAAGTTGTGGTACAATGTAGAAGAGCAAAAAAAAAGGTGTGTTTCAGGTTACCCTAGACATTTTTTATCTAATTCTGAAACATTTTATATTTCAAGTAATTTTTGGGCTATTTCAGAGTCGACTTGATAGTCCACAAGTCAACGCTGCTGTCGGCGAGTTGGCACTAAAGTTTGAGATTAATTTTTGGCTACTTTTCAGGCCAAAGTAAAAAAAAAAAAGAATTAAAAAAGAAATCCGACCTACCTACATCTTCAGACTATGTAACCTGAAACAAAGTAAAAATGCTCATAGTTACCATCACAATACGTCCCATCTCCACTGTACCCACTATTGCAAACACAGGTGAAGCCATTCGACGTATTTGTGCAAGTTGCATTCTCATCACAGATGACAGTGTCAGTGGCGCATTTGTCGATATCTGGTGTTGGTATAGTGGGTGTTGTAGTCGTTGTCTTATTGCAATCATCTGTTCAATACATATTTGTATTAAGAATTGCATCAGAGGAAAGAAGTATCATGGTTGATATAGTTTTAAAACCAGGAAGGGAGGTGGTCCTACTGGTCAAGTTCTTAAAAATCCCATCGCGCAGGGGTAATAAAGGTTAATTTTTACAAAATGGCAAAAATGGCACAAATCCCATCGGCAGATCCGCGATCCAAGTTATCAGAATAAAACGGCCTAAGGGGCTAAGCATCTATTTACCTGGATAGAGAGATTTTGCTCCATCGATATCATCTTTAGCCAAAGCTACCCTCTTGGTGTCATCCGCTACTGGGTACACGGGCCACATCACGGCCCCTGACACGTTTGTGTGTCTCAGGCCTATTGCATGTCCGAATTCGTGTACAGCTGTATACTCCAGGTCGTGAATACCTAAATAATAAAATATACCACTTTTAATTTTCACCTATACCCTGTGGCACAGATTTATTGAATGTTGGCCTTGGAATCTCTCCCTAAATCCACAAGTCCCAAATCTCCCCATCCGGTAAAGGATTACATAATGTGAAATAATCTGCGAAAAGGGACCTCAGTGCAGGGTACACTGAGGTCCCTTTTCCCGATACATGTTATCTATATTCAATGCATTATAATCTATAAATCATGGATGTGTGAAGAAGGCATGCTTACCGCTGCTTGACATGTTCTGACCACCTTTCACCCAGGTTTCAGCGTCATCAAAGTGCGTGTCACCATGATAGTTCCGGATAGTGGCGTTAGGACGAAATGCATGGGCGAGCGTCCCTCCCACGCCATCAAAGGATTCACTGGTGGGTTCAGTATAGTTTAGGACATTACTATGGGCACCAGAAGCAAAGATGATGTCAATGTCTGGCTTGACCCCAGTGTATGCTTGGTCTTTATCATGGAAGAAGCAGAGGCCTTTCACCACATCTGACCATTGCTGAAAATAGAAACGGCCGTATACCTAGACTCCGTTCTGGAAATCATTATTCACAAAAAGTGATGTAGGTTTTTCAGACTTTTAACTACCAGATGTTAAATTATTCCCATCCTCATCCATTTGGTGTATATATGTGACAGGTATAGGCTAGAACAGGACGACATCCTGCATTCAGTAAAATATGAGCATCAGCTTGACACTGACTTTACCGCCAAAAGCACTCACATACCAAAGTCAAAAACTTTAGTGAGACCTTAATTTAGAGCCTGCACTCACCCAAAATGACTTGAAAGTCTGGCATTGCTGGACACTCTTTGCAGAGTCTGAAAAAGCTGGACTCTTGAGAATAACAGAGAGGCTCTTTAAAGACCAGCATTGCTAGACCCTGGGAGGAGGGTCCAGAATTGCAATTCTATCGAGCCATGGAAAAATAATATGATAAAGTGGTGTTTTGCGTTGAGTAATAATTATCAAAATTTAGATTACCTTCAAGGCCCACTCCATAATGGCATCTACTTCAGCATTAGTAAGGTTCCCGGTAGTAGGGTATGTCCGCACTCTCCATGTTACATTACAGCGGTAATCATCTGGCCATTTGCCACCTGTATTTACACATTTCTAAAGTAATATCATCAAACTTACGATATTAAGAGAATAATGAGAAAGCATGGAGGAAGCAACGCCGTATAGGCTAGTCTGCGTTTAATAAGCAACGTTGTTGTTGCTAAAGGGCCCTATTGTCTAAATATGAAGTCTAAATATGAAGAGGGGCACACATAACGGTAATTAGTGATCATGGACGTGTATTGTGCTACCTGGGGGTTGGAACCCATGTTTTACTGCTCGACTGGGGTAAACCACGTGATTTCACAGAGATATACATGTGAAGTCATGTCTTTTAATTCACAGAGTACCCAAAAACTCCCAGGAAAATCTCCTGACTTGTTACCAGAGCCGGTCTCCCCTACTTTACCTGTTACAAACTTGTCCGGGGCAGGGACCGATGCCTCGTGTTCCCCATCGTCTTCTACTACCAGATCTGACTCCTTACAGCGGGGTGCCAGCATCAGACGTCGGGTGTCACTATCTAGAACCCCTGTGGGCTCTAGGCCGAACTGTTCCTGAAAAAGTGTCACGCCTTGCCGGAGACCATCCTTGTTGGTTTTTCTTCTCTGCACCCCTTGTGTCCGAATTCCATGGTCTTTGGAGTAGCCAAAGCGGAGTAGATACTCCTTAGGGTTAGGAGAATAAACAGGGCATTGTACCACAACGTGTATGAAACTGTAATCCTCAGCTGATTCGCTATATTGAGTATATACTTCTGCTAAATATGTATTTCATACGGATCATTTGTACACACCTCCAGAGAGGTGCCAGAGAGTCACCTCGGCTCCCTTAGGTGACCTGGACTCCCCTAAACAGGGGAGTCATTCTCGAGGTAGCCTGGACTCCCTTTTGACACTGTTTCTTCCCTCTGTGTTGTCATGTTGTCATGATGCATGAATGTAGTAATGGCGATTAGACTTACCATGCTAGGCTGCATTCATGCATCATAACGACAGAAGGCATATCGCATGATGCTATTATGACCCTTAAAATGGTTAATTCACTCACTGCGGCCTGATCCTCGGTGAGTCCCTCTTCTGCCTCTGGATCGTTCACCATGTAGTCCTGTATGGAGCGTGGAAAAGCGTCAAACATGCCAAAACACATGCAAACTGCTAGGAACAGCGGGACACTGTTACCTGTATCTATCCACATGGTGATATTCACTCTGTTTTCAAACTGAAATCCTGATATATTACCACGCAAAACCCCATGTAGACGTGAGGGCGATATGATGCGTCAGATATCAGTATGGTATTCTAACTATGTTGAGCTAGTATTATGTTTAACCATATCCACTTCCCTGCAATTAGAGCATCCGACATGGTTGGTGCGCTCTGTTCCACATTGGTAATTCAGCTCTTACGTTCCAGCGTGAATTTTACTCATTTTTCTCTTCCTGGCGCATCGATTCTTTACTTTTCATCTATCTATAGTCAACCCTCTTGTCGGATGATATACATGTATACTGCTAGCATTTGTATGATATAATTATAACAATGTTAAATTCAAAAGAACACTACTGTTGAGTAGCAATTATTCGTTGAAACTATATAATCCATGTATATTAGTACACCTAAACACTAAGATACATTTTGTTTAGTAAGTTTAGGTCAAACCATAAACTTTGATTAAAGGTATGTGCATATTAATTATTATGAATACTAAACCAGTATCTATAACCAACACACGATTGTATACATTGGATTCGATACAGTCATAAAGACATGTGTATGCCAACTATATGAAAAATGAAAGCGAGCCAAATATGTTACATGCTAGATGTCACATCAGTTCCACCCTGATCCACCTGAATTAACACTAATTATGTTGCATTAGATTCCCTTTTTATTCTCTCATGTGGAAGACCGGGGCTGTAGTAGGAATATAAATTATGATGGGATAATTATAATACTAAGACCAAGGTACAAGTATAGCCTCTCTCTAGCTGATAGTACAGATATAATGACACACGACTTCCTACACCCTGGATAACACACACACTACATCCTGGATAATAGAGATTGTTGGCCTGGCTGCTTAGGATAGTTGGCAATGTCAAGGGATCTTGGCGAACCCCAGCAAGGCATATTGGCTCATCATTACATAGCCGGGGGTAAGGGCCAAGAAAAGAGCAAACAGAATCTTCAACTTCACCAAGCTAGAACACATGGAGGTCAAAGAAACTACCTCGAGGCTAGTACTAGCTGCAGTGCCCTTATTGTCGCCCAAGGCGAGCAATTCTCGTTCCACGAGAATCTGGCGAGAGGAGCTTGTTCCCGATGTGTGACATGGCGTGATGCGGTTTGAGGTCGGGTACCAGCGAGGGCTGACCACCCAGAGTGCCCTCGGGGTGTCACCAGATTTGTTTGCCCCTTGACTGATCGCTGTTTTCCCACAGATGTTTTACCCCAGCCCCTGAGTGCACTCTCCGATCTTGAAGCATCAATTATCCACCAGCGCCCCCCGATATGATTATGATTTAGCCTAGAGTTCCCCAGTTGGTCTGCCATCTTTTCATGGGCTTACTGTGAATTGGTTTCATAATTCCTGACTAGATCATTGAAATTGGTTCATGAGAGCAAGGAGGACTTGGAGGGGGTTGGGGTCAACGGTAGGACTGTAAGGAGTGAGGGTGGCGAGAGGGGAGTGAGAAGAGGGAAGACAGGGGCGTCATCGGGGTGAGTCGGGGGGGGGGGGTGAAGGAGGTGGTCAGGGAAGTTGAATCAAGAGAGATCTGAGTCATTTGTAAAGCCATCACTGATCGAGCGACGAGTGCACTTTTTAAGTCTGCTCTTTATCTTTTTCATTGTTTGTAAGCGGAGGAGCACAGGATGCACATATCCAGCAGCATTGAATTAATTTGGACTTGACTGTAGGTAAGGCTTTATAGCACTTCATAACAACGTCTCTATAGTGCAATAACTCTCCATGTATAGACATTATTAAGTGTCGTTTCCTTTACAGGATATAAACGCTTGCATAGCTATGTCAATAGCCCCACAGCTATCATTTTCCTTAATGTTGAAAATATTACCCATCATACAGAGTGTATTGCTATGATAGATAGAGCTGCATGGAATCAGATCGTTCAAGTGAAATGCGCCTTCTGTACCATCATCAATGCTGGTACAGCTGCGCTGGTACAGCAAGATTATGGCGTCACCTAGTGTTTAGTCTTGGCAACGCAGCCTGACCAGGCGTCTTACACCACCCACAGAATATCTCAGATACTGTGTATTTTGAAAGGTATGATCTGTTTATACTCCAAATTCCCATTTGCACACCCCTAACGCATACTGAGGCCACATTACCACGTACACTGTCTAACAAACCCTTTCTAATCTTTGGGAATTAATCAATAAATAGGAATGCTGTGTGAGATTGTAATAAATCATTGTATTGAGAATACACTTCGGAATTTTGATTAGTTTTTGTAGATGATGTTTGAGATTGCAACCAAATATTGGGGATATTGTCTGGTATTGTTATCAATCAATGAGAATGGAGTTTGAGCTACTTATCAATTATTGGGATTGCTGCTTGTGACCTAAATTAAATTATGCAAATTCAATGTTGTTTGATATTGCGACCACCAATTATTGATATCACCTGTTAACATTGATTATAAGGAATGGTGCTTTGCATGAGATTGTGATGAAATGTGTCAATTAATGGGAATTGGGAGCACTGTTGCAGGTTTTCATCAAAGAGGATGCATCATTGGTATTACAATTGGAAGCAGCAACTGAAACGTTAGCTGCAAGCGGGACCATCAAAACAGAATGAATTTTTAAATATAGATACGGCTAATGTGTGTTTTGGTCAAGGACAAGGCGTGGTGTTTGTTAATCAGGTCATCATTGTCACAAGTTAATTTCACTCGTCATTTGAAAAATACCAAGTTTTGTTGCTCTTACAGCGTGTATGGCGTTTATGGGATATTCAGACCATGATGTCACCTGTTAAGTTGTTCAGCCTACTCCAGGTATTTCTGTAATGAGAGATATTCAGTGTAACAGTACCTTCATTCCCCGTTAGCATTGTATGAACATCGATTTGTAAATTAGCCAAGGCTTATTCCTATATTCTTTATATAGATTCTAAATATTCATGTAGAAGCATATGAACACTTCTGTATTGTGTTTGCGGAACACATCTTAGTAATGTGATTATGAGATCTGTTTGCATAACTCTAAAAAGGTAATTCAGCTCACGATTGAAGTTTAAATAAAACTAATGAAGGATCTGAGAAGCCGTTTTCCCTCTCTCTTTGACCATAATTAAATATCTACAACTTCTCAGCTTCAGAATACAAAGTGGTTTCTCTTATTCCCCTCATGGATTTATTGAATTTCAAAGTAAGACAGTCCATACACACCATGCATTATGACTGCAGTAAGATTTTAACATGAGCAGAGAATGGCACAAAATTTTTCTATGGCTCATAAAGTAATCTGATAATATGAAAACATACAGACACATATCTTATCGCATAACTGAATCAAGCTCACAACGATTGAAGGCTTGCCAGCCATTAGAAAATCCAATTAACATATCGCCAGAGACATAGTGGTTTTTAGATACAAAAGCTGTAGCTAGCTCACTTCTCAGGAATTCAAAACTGCTAATGGCCACCGTCCACTGGGGAACTTCGGCCGACTAAACCCATACATTTCCTATATAACTTCGGCCGATTAGAGCCCAGTGGACGGTGGCCATTACTAACCTTTTGGATCTCCAATATCCTTACTCAATAGTTGCCTTTGATGTTGATATAGAAGTAGTGGGAACATTAATGTAATATATATATATGAATAGATAATGATTTGTCTGATTTCTTTGCGTGCTTAGGGTCACCGTCCACAGAGCATAACTCGGCCGTATCCCAGTGGGCACAGAACATTGAATCAACATTGAAAACTGGTTGACAATGCTGATTCAATGTTGATTCAATGTTGATTTAACGTTAAACGGGATTTCGTGCCCACTGGGATAGGGCCATTCTATAAATAATTTACCTAGGGAATGTATGGCAATTCTATCCATATGCGGACGATAGTAGTATTTATTTCATGGTGAATACGATCTATCAAGGTTAAACCTATGGGAGTACAATATGCGAGTGAAGCGTGCAATAACCCTCGGCCATATTGCACGCTCTGCCCGTATTGCACGCTCCGAGGGGTCGCCAGGGGTCGCCATGGGGTCGCCATGGAGTTGCTAGGCTACTGAGAGTCACGTGACCTGCACAGAATTCAAAATGGCGGCGCCACGGACGTAAACAAACACCGCGGAAGTAATCAAACATCTCAGAAGTAACCAAACATGGACTGCATGTCTGTTTTAGATTGATAAACCCTGAAATAAACACAGAGCGGCACTTACAATTGACCTCGTCTATGGTCATTGCACTCGTGGGGCCTGTCCCGTACTGCACTAGGCCTGCGGCCAGCGTGCAGTACGGGACAGGCCCCACTCGTACAATAACCACTGACTCAGTCACTTTAGCGTGCAGCTCTGTCTATATATTGTATCGGAACGGGACCATGCTTAAGTACTGTTTATTACTCACTCGATATGCAGCCAATCAGAGGCCGCCATTTGGTCACGTGACCCCCTCATTTGCATAATTACGTAATAGGCCACGCCCCCTTGATCACCAGCCAATCAGAGGCCGCCATTTGGTCACGTGACCCCCTCATTTGCATAATAGGCCACGCCCCCTTGATCATGCGACCCTCTCATTTGCATAATAGGCCACGCCCCCTTGATCACCAGCCAATCAGAGGCTTCCATTTGGTCACGTGACTCCCTCATTTGCATAATAATGGATCACGTGACCCCCTCATTTGCATAATAGGACCACACCCCCTTGGTCACGTGACCGGAAGTGCTCCTTATTTGGTCACGTGACCGGAAGCGCTCCTTATTTGGTCACGTGACCGGAAGCGCTCCTTATTTGGAAAATAGACCACACCCCCTTGGTCACGTGACCTGAACCCCTCCCTCATTTGCATAATATAGATAATAGACAGACCACGCCCCCCTTTTGGTCACATGACCTGGACCAGCCAATGGGAGGCTTCTATGGGGGGGGGGGAGGGGGAGGTGGGGAGGGGGGCACTTTAAGATGCATGGGGAGGGGAGGGGGGGAGGGGGGCACTATTTTGGGGTGGGCGGGCACTTGGGGGGGCCTTTGGGGTCTGCTGGGGAGAAAAAAAATAATTTTATCTGATCTCTAGGGAATCGCCTCCTCCCTACCCCCCTAAAGGGGGGTAGGGAGGAGGCGAGTCGGAGGTGACTGTAGAGGAGTTTTTCGGTGACTTGATGACCTTCAAACGACCATACTGATAGTTAATAAATTTGACTTTTGACTTGAATATTCTTGCGACTTTGCGACCTGTAAGCGAAAGCGAAAGCGACTTTGCGACTTGTAGCCCTTAAAAGAGGTGACTTTGTAACCTCAGGGGGGAGATCTTTCTACACTCCCACGGAGGAGGAAGGATCTCGGTTGATTGACTGTACTTTGACTTGTTGTTGTAAACAAAAAAAAATCAATGAATAGAACGACCCCCTTATTGCTAACAAAGGAACGACTTTGAATTACACAAAATGAGACTACCCTCTTTTGTAGGGGGTTAGTGGTAACTCGACTTAAATTAGAGTATTAGGGAGAGCGCGCGTAAACAACAAAACGCGACTACACGCCGTCTTAGACTGTCTTACGGACCGGATAACAATAACCATAGTTACCTTGGTTACTGTTGATGACGCGTAATGAGCAACGTCGTCAAAATTAAGCTGACGTCAGCGGTCGGCTAGCCAGACAGTTTTTTTTTTGTCAAAATGACCGGAGCAGGTTACGTTGCGGTCGCTCAAGAGACGGCGATGGATCTGGTCACAAGGATACTGAAAGAAGGTCTACCTAGAACCACCGCGCTGGTTTGAGTGCGGGTATCAGTCATCATGGGACCCTTGACGGGTGGGTCCTCCCCATGCAGCCGAATTTAAGAAATGTCCATGTCACATGGCACTAAGGGGGAAACATTTTTGAAATATTTAGAACCCAAATTGAGCATTCTGGTACATTTTAAGGACTCAGACACTGCAAAGCCGGGTACCATCCAAGAATTTTTTTTTTTTCTTTTTTTTTTTTTGCGAAATGTTTAGGCACTCTTCGAACATTTTTTCTCATGTCACTGTGGTCCATGTCACATGTCGGACTTAAGAAATGTCCCATGTCCCATGTCACTTAGATGACCGTGCCCCATGTCGATTTTTTAAGATATGACCGTGTCGTCGTATCGAATTTAAGAAAATGACCATGTCACCATATCGAATTTAGGGGTCTACCCAGTAAACACACCTACGTTATTTAAACGTTATTTCACTATGTGAAATAAACGTCCAAATGTAAGGGTTGCTTTACGTTATTGAACGTTATTAAACGTTATTTAACGTATATATACGTCAAGGGAACGTTATTTCTAGGGCCATTGAACGTTATTTCCACGTTTTATAACGTTATGTAAATGTTACCATGTCGGTTCGAATCCCATAACCAGCAATTCATTTCCATTTGGAAAATGTGTTATAGTAATGATCTCCTTCTACCTGTCTCTGTCTATGTATCTATTTAGCTTGCTATCTCTGTTTCTGTCTCTCACAATCTCTCATGTAGCAAAGCAATAAGACATCTTCAGGCCCCCAAAAACGAAAAACGGAATGCTGGTCACAGGATTCGAAGCCACATGATAACATTTCTCAATCTATTGAAAATAAACAAAAACTGAAGAAAGAGATTTAGTACTATCTAATTTAAACTTTTAGTGGTTAAGTTCTGCATTCGAATGACGAGTGCTGCCAGCTTCGGGGAGGGAACCCTTGACCTTTGGATTTGAATGCTACTGAGCTATGCACTGAGCTAACCGGGCTTCTGAGTGTGCATTACCAAATCAGCAATACTGAAGTCTCCATACAACAGATAGATATAGTTTAGGGCTTGCTGAATGGTTGATGCACCCTCTCCCTGTCTCAATGGGCCACATGCTAGTGCACGGGACAATGTATTTGTAGTAGGAAAGCTCGGTTTCTATTACTTATTACTTTAGAATTAGAAATCAAAAGCTAAGACAATGAATCTCCTGAAGGATTGCAAGTATCACTTTAACACCGCAAGTAATGGGAGAACATAAGTGTATGTATGTGTTAAACATGCAAAATTCCCCATGTTTAATGATTCCTTCATACAGTTGTTTTGTATCAGAATGAGAGAGGGTGCAGAATGAAATATTAGGGACCTTTAGCAACCTGACATATCTCATTTAATGCAAACATAGCAGTGTTACAGGGATAGGCTACGTCATCTCTAAATGGGCTGTGTCAACATTGCTTCAGGTCCATGGTCCCTATTACCTTTCCATGTATCAACAATTCAGCAAGCCCAGTTAGCTCAGTCTGTAGAGCCTAGCACTTTAGATCTGAAGGTAGAGAGATCGAAACCCTAATGAGCTATGATGGGAAAAATAGGGACCTTTAGCAAACCTAATGTAGTTCATTAGACTAAGATTTAGCCTACAATTTTGCCATTGCTACATCAGTATTTAAGGAGCTACATCAGGTTTGCTAAAGGTCCCTTTCTCTATCAGAGAGAGAGGGTGCAGAATGAAACTCTATCACTCTAAGCATCAACCATTCAGCAAGCCCGGTTAGCTCAGTAGCTAGAGCAGTGATCTTCATATCCAAGGGTCTGGGGTTCCCTCCTTCGAGCTGGCAATATTTCTACTCATGTGCATGAGGACTAAACATAAGTAATAAGAGCAAACAATTCTGAATAAAAAAAGACATTTGTGAAAAAAAACAAAAAACGATTTATATACATTTTGGAAAAAAAAAGAATACATTGAAATACATTGGCCTAAAACGAACAGTGTTTCCATAATATTCTTTAAATTTCCCTTCATTTATATTAGGTTAGATTTACGTAAATTACCTATATAAACCTGAAAATATCGTTCACATCACGTTTATAGACGTTAATTAACGTTCATTCAGGTTTAATAACGTAAAAGAACCCTTACATTTGGACGTTTATTTAACGTAGTAATATAACGTAATTCAGACTTAGAAATGACGTCCTTTGAACGTTAAATAACGTAAGTGTGTTTACTGGGTAGGGACATCAGCATGTCCGGCTATCCTCCACAAATTTAGCTCTAAAATGTTTATTTTTTGGGCTGATTTTTCATCATTTTTAAAAAAACAATAGGATGTTGAAATGTTTGCTGTTGTAAATGGAAACAAAACAAAACAAGCGCATGGTTAGATTATGTCACATTGTAGTCGCGGGTCCACTCGTGGCTTATCCAGCCTCTTTGTGGATCCGCGACTGACAATGTGTCATATACTAATCACCTGGCGTTTACGGTATTATATGCTAAGGTATGAGACAGTCCCCACAGAAAAGGTGTCTAAAAAGCGCTGTGACCTGATTAAAATGACGTCAGCGGCGTCTGCTCGTCAGCGCCCAGCTGTAGGACATGACATCCTGCTTTGCTGGATGTTTTGAAATATTTTGATTTAACTGATAATACCTGATAACAAGCCTCTGAAGCGGTTTGATCGATTCTCCGGTGTATTGCATTACAAATATGCGTTCCAAGACACAGACGGATAGTCATCGCAAGGTCATAGGGTCCGTATCCGGCCCTAGTATACTTAAGGTCGGTATACACGGCACGTCTTCAGTAGACTAGACAAGACAAAACATGAGCAGACAAATATCCGGTGACGTTTTGTCTTGGTCTTGTCTTGTCTGCTGGACATGATACACGGCTCATCATCCAGACCTGTCTGCTAAAGTCTTTAGTGAAAATCCTGGTGTAAAAAAAATTCTATCCCTATAGTAAGTAGGACAGTGGACAGTGGGACGATTGTCACAAGACCATGAGAGCTACCCTTATTGGCTGAGTAGCTCACAACATGTCGTGGGCAGTCTGGAGCTGGGTAATGTGACATACATAGCTTACAACAAGCAGCCCGATTTTTGACCCGTCCCAGTACGTGTTCTCTACTTTCCATTGATTTATAGCTGCTTCAGCAAATTGCGCGGTCTAGATGACGGAGGAGCTAAAGCTCTGTCTAGAGAGTGGAACTTGACTATAGACTCAGTACTAACTGAACGCCCGGTTAGTAAACTCCGTTCACCCCTCATGTGGGTATATGTACAACTTCAGGTTCTTCACTTTACGGCTTGACTAAAACTGAGACGCATCCATGATAAACTCTAGGATTTTTTTTTTCTTTTCTAGGATCGAGAGATTTTAAATGGGGCGGTAATCTAAATAGCGTGGAACTAAATCAGGCTGCGGCAGATAGTATCTCTGCGCACCTCAAGACTCAACGTAGCTTTCACTCTCCAGCAGAGGTTTAGTTGTCACTAACTATGGGTGGCGACCATTATCCACCGGCGGATATTGGAGAGTGTTGGAGAGCTGAAGCCTACAGAGATATAAATCAATCGCTCTGGTGGAGACAACTGTCGGAAAATATCTCGCCATAGATTGGAACCAAATACTTATCTAATGGAATCGTTATCAGTTTCAGTTTTCTTGCCGTACAAATTTATTCCCACTCTTCACGTGGTGATAGCTGAAGGTTACTCGTCGTAGGTACGTGTGACCAGAACACACTTTTTTTTCTTTTTGTTTTGGCGCGGGTTGACAGATTGTACCGTACTGTCGCGATTAAGTGCTCTGAGGGAGCGCTTTTCAATTCGGTGAAGTTCTTACTCAGGAGCTTATACAAACCAGGCGCTAGCGCTTATTCAAGGTCGCGATTTTAGTGCTTAAGAAAAAACATTTGGAGGGTCTTATACTCCAGCGCTTATTCAAGACCGGCGCACTTTCAACACTAGTTGCTTTATTGCGACCGTACGGTATGACTGCGGTGTCACAAGTTCCCAAACTCCAAATAAGGAAGTAAAACGACTTCGCCTGCCTGCCTCATGAGCGTCATAGCGTCGTCGAAAATAGTGTGACGTCAGCTCATCTCAGGCGGTTAGGAAGTCAGTTTGACAAAATGGCTCACCGAGTGAACTTCTTGGTCGTTTCTCGATCTATGATCGAGGCGGCCGTGGAGAAAGAATTCGCAGCCGCACTACAGAGAGAAGAGGTAGAGAGACAGCGTGCTGCTGCGGAGGAGGGTGTGGCGGATGAGTTGATGACGGAGGTCGCGGATCAACTCATCCGGCAGTCCGTCGAACAGGCCAAGCAGCAGGTCTGCAGGGAGGAAGGCCTACCGCCCGCCATCCTGGAGATGCTGAAGGACTACGACGTGATATGACTACCACCACACCCTCCGCCTCATCACTAACGGTCCTTTTCAGGACCACCCGCTTATCACAAAAGTTGAAAATCAATCTCAATATAATATACGCATCAGAACAACCCCTAATAGTCTCTACACTGAAACCCTCTTGAGTAGGTAGGTCGGTTTTTTTTTTTTTTTTAGGAAGGGCATCAGGTCATCATGTGGAGGTCATCAGGTGTACTGTGAGTGTCTGTCTGTCTGTCTGTCTGTCTGTCTGTGGTTGGGTGTGTGTGTGTGTGTGTGTGTGTGTGTGTGTGTGTGGTGGGCGTGTGTGTGTGTGAGCGTGTGTGTGAGCGTGTGCTCTTGTGTTTGCTATACAACTGCAGACATTGGCATGGATGCACACCTTACAACTGCGGACACACCCACAACTGAGGACGTCCTCAGTTGACATTTCACTTGAAACATACCCTGAGTGGTGTTTTATGGCATCTAGTGAAGTTTGGTGAAGTTTAGTAAAGTTACAAAAAGTGTCCTCATTTCCAATGGACAGCGCTTGGCATCGTTGATGTCCTCAGTTGTCACCATGCACACAAGCCTATACACACATGTCCTCAGTTGCAGTGTTCTGTACCTGCCAAAGCGTCATGTCCTCTATTGTGTAATATTTTACCTCTCATATAATACACATCTGAACCATCATGAAATGGCTATGATATTAAATATAGTTATATTGTAATGTAAATTGAAAATGATAATTGAAATATTCTATTTGATAAGAAATAATTATTATGGGTTATGTCCTCAGTTATATAGCAACAGTCCAATGGCATATATCATAAAAGCTCAACATTTGTAGTCATGATGCACCAATGCAGCCCCAGTGAGTAACTCACCAACCATCCAGGAGTATATCAAAGCCTTCAGTATGATAACATATGAATAGCTCTGGCGAGTGAGCTGCATTCAGGCATCATGACAACCAAGGTATGATGCACTAATGCATTATGGCGTCCTTAAGGAGTCAACGTTTCAGGTTGCCCTTACAAGGGTTCAAATGTGTACACTGTTAACATATTTTATTTTGCACTCTACTTATTTTGGCAGATTTCGTGGATTTTAACATAAGTCCTGCAGTATTGAATTAAAGTGACAATTTTCGAAAATCTGCATATTTTTTAAAGTACACTCAAAATTGTATTTCCGCAGAAATGTATACCAGCAAAAATATCTACAGTAATGTAGAGAGTAAAGCAATGGGCTAAACATCATGAAGGAGACATAGGGGTGGGTAAGATGGTACTTTTATAGGGAAGGGTGTGTCCTCCGTTGGATCCAAAAAGCTAGTATCCAAAAAGGGTGTCCTCAGTTAGATAGTACCAGTGTAGGGAGGGTGTGTCCTCAGTTAGATAGTACCAGTGTAGGGAGGGTGTGTCCTCAGTTAGATAGTACCAGTGTAGGGAGGGTGTGTCCTCAGTTAGATAGTACAAGTATAGGGAGGGTGTGTCCTCAGTTAGATAGTACAAGTGTAGTATGGGTGTGTTCTCAGTTAGATAGTACCAGTATAGGGAGGGTGTGTCCCCAGTTAGATAGTACCAGTATAGTATGGGTGTGTCCTCAGTTAGATAGCACCAGTTTAGTATGTGTGTGTCCTCAGTTAGATAGCACCAGTATAGGGAGGGGTGTGTCCTCAGTTAGATAGCACCAGTATAGGGAGGGTGTGTCCTCAGTTAGATAGCACCAGTATAGGGAGGGTGTGTCCTCAGTTAGATAGTACCAGTGTAGTATGGGTGTGTCCTCAGTTAGATAGTACCAGTATAGTATGGGTGTGTCCCCAGTTAGATAGTACCAGTATAGTATGGGTGTGTCCTCAGTTAGATAGTACCAGTATAGTATGGGTGTGTCCTCAGTTAGATAGTACCAGTATAGTATGGGTGTGTCCTCAGTTAGATAGTACCAGTGTAGGGAGGGTGTGTCCTCAGTTAGATAGTACCAGTGTTGTATGGGTGTGTCCTCAGTTAGATAGTACCAGTGTAGTATGGATGTGTCCTCAGTTAGATAGTACCAGTATAGGGAGTGGTGTGTCCTTAGTTAGATAGTGAGGCACTAATAGGTTGATATTGAAGCACGCGTTCAGTATAGCGCACGCTATCAGCCGAGCCAAAGGAGAGGGCTGATAGCAGGGCGCTATACCAAAAAAGTGCTTTGATATCTCAGACATGGTTTAACAAACAGCTTACGTGACTGATCACAGCAATAAGACACAAGACCCCTCAAATTTTGTCACCTTTTATGAATCCGGTATTCCCATTGGTAATATGGAAGGCTCCCGTTGAAGTTATTCTACTCCTTTATGCCCCCATCATGAAGGTCCCCACTAACACCGGGGGAGAATGAGGTGGGTTTGATGGAGTGAGGTCGATGGGGTGAAGTCAGGTGGTGGGGGAGTGAGGTTGATCGGCTGGAGTGACGTGATCGGGGGGGGGGAGTGAGATGGTGCATGGAGTGAGATGATGTGGAGTGAGGTGGTGGGGGTGGAGTGAGGTGGGTCGGGTGAGGTTGGTGATGTGGAGTGATGTGGGTAAGGTTGAGTGAGTTGGTTTGGGGATTAGGTTTGGGTAGAATGAGGTGGTGGGGAAAATGATGATATCCCTGATGATGATGACTATAACTATGATGACTTATGATAATGACCATATCTATATATCCAACAGTCGTAACTAAGATGAGCCGAGAGATTTTTTATTTATCCCCTTCCTATATATAAGTGTACAGTGACTCATATTACATAATACATTTGTAATGTACATATTTTAATTGTATTCCATTCATAAGGAACATGATCCTTGTTTTACATGGGGACTTGAAGCTGGATTAAGCCGTTATGGGCCTCATTATTTCGAATGATGACATTTTAATCAAACTTTTTATCAGGTAATAAATTCAAAAGTATTAGAACCCACCTATCAGCCCGGCTTATACTGGTAAATTTGATCATATTATAAATTCGATGTTCATGTCTTTGTTGATAGGCTTGTATGAAATCTCAATTAGATATGTATTCATGACACCAAGTAAATCTCTGTTCAACTAATAAGATTAAATGAGATTCGGTGAGAACTAGAAAATGTATAACAACCTTTCCAATGTGTCAGATTAACCCTGTAAGGCAATACCCTGGCCTCCTACTGCTACTGCACTAACTAGATAAACAAACTAGATAAACAAACTCCGATAATCCTCACCCCACTCCATATCTCCTGGAGGCCCACCAGACCCCTTCCAGAACCTATACCTAGAACGATATATAATATAGACTAGGGGTTTCATTGGTATCCAATGTATTTCAATAACCGTGGACCGAATTAAGCCCTAAGTCCATGGCGGCAGGAACACCAATATCCTGCGTTAAAACAGTATTGCACCTCTGTATGTATAATCGTCAACTTATATTGAAATGTTCTGTTCTGCTGCATCCATGCATTGTATTGGCCCAACATAATTCTTACTCTAGACAAGTGGAGTATTCAAGCATCATGACAACAAAGGGCATAAAATCTTAGGATAGCTTTGTGGTTTGCTTCTCTATAGTCACCTGTGGTTTCTGATATAGAGTAAAGTACCCCAATTCCGGACAGTTAGTGGTTATCTTCGAACTTCTTCCCAATAGATTATCTGTTCACTCCAATATCCGGGCATATTGAAGGCATGTATATCTTCTTTGACGTGGTAAATAGTTTTTCCTACACATGAATTATTTAGGGGCACTATGCACGGCCCTAGAAATGTTAAAAAGGCACCTAATTCCGGACACAAGGACCATATTCCGGACAGTCTACCAGTTCTTCAGATACAATGATGAAAATAAGCATTTTTATTCATTTTAATTTATCCTCTCCACGAACACTGATTATTTTTATGAATACACATAATGTGTACCATTGGTATAACCCAACATATTTAGGTGGGAACCTCAACGCCACCGATTATACTTTTGACTGAGATTTTAGCCTCCCAGTGCAGTCACCCTCAATTCCGGAGTAACTATGTCTGATATTGATGTATACATGTATGTGCATGCTAGGGAGACATGCTATCAACACAGTGTAGTTCTACAGCCTAATTATAGGCAGCCATCATTCAATAATCAGAAGTTGTCCGGAATTAGGGACTTCCCTGTGAAAAATGTCTTTGACTGCATACCCCATTAATTTATTCATATACATCCTAAAATATGTTATTTCGTGCAAGATTGCATGTAGTTCATTATCTATAGAACACTATGGTTAAGGGTTACAGCAGATAATATCATTTTAAAGTACTTTAATTGGTATCTTGTAAACGCCACAGGCCTAACTCATGTGTTAGTAGCCAGCACTTCAACGAGACTTCCATAACCTAACATAATACAATTGGGTTTCTATTCATATGTTCTCCTTACAAACTCGTTCACTTGTGATGATTAGATAAGATAGCATGTACATCTTTTGTTTTGCACTAATATATTCAATATTTGTTACATTGTAGTCATTCCATTTCACTCGTTTGTAGCAGAGTGTCCGGATGTGGGGGCTGTCCGACATTGGGGTACTTTACTCCACTCCTGACTCCAACGTAAAAAATATCTCATCCATGAATTACTAAATGCAGCTAAATTAATGAATGTAGTCCGGTGTGACTGAGAAGTCCACATCTTCATGGTCAGAGATGATAATCTATAACAAAGTGTTGGTGGAATATGTGTGTAGAGGCAAGGGAAAAGGATACTCCAAGGAAAAAGTCAAATTCAAAATTTATGTCATAAGCTTTCTAGTGATACATTACACTTGAAGATATCAATTCTAGTTTTTGAGGAATGGCTTCCTGAATATGTGTGGGCATTGCCCGATCAAAAAGCCCAATAAGCTCTAAGTCTCATATTTTACCAGACATCCCTATCTAATTAGCATAATGATGATAATGAGAAATATATCATACATTTTCATTCTTTTAGTCATAAAATCTGATCTAGGAATGGTAATTTTATTCTGTTTTGACCATAGTAACCCCCATGAATCATTCTGTCAAGGGGTATCTTTATTCTTTCTATTTGGAATGAAAATCATGTTTCCATGGCAACACATATCAACAAGGACACCCATTTAGGCCTTAAAACGTTCTTTTTACATTCCAAAATATAGAGGCTTTTCACCAGAAATGGAATGTTTTGTGTATCCCCATTTTTTTCTACAGAAAAAAGTACCCTAGAGCTATTTTTACCCTTTTCCTTTTATTTAAGGCCATAGTGGCGCCCCCCTGGTGGCAAAAATCGGAACTAATCCCGCACGGAGTATCCTTTCTGCTTGCCTGCTCACATGTTATGGTATGGTAAGTGTGATATGAACAGAGTGGATGGGGTGAGAGTGATAGGGACAGAGTGACTGTGATAAGGACGGAGTGAGAGTGACATAAACGGAGTGACAGTGATAGGAACAGAGTGAGCGTGATAGGAACGGAGTGAGAGTGATAGGGATGGAGTGAGAGTGATAGGGACGAGGTGAGAGTGATAGGGATGGAGTGAGTGATAGGGATGGAGTGAGAGTGATAGGGATGGAGTGAGAGTGATAGGGACAGAGTGGCAGTGATAGGAACGGAGTGAGAGTGATAGGAACTCTGAACTTTATTCTAACCCACTGGTGGATTCAAGGAGGGGAAGGGTCCGGGGTCAGTGTCCGGACCCCACCCCCCTCTCCCTTTCCTGTGTCTGCCCCTGTAACCCATCAATATATTGTCTGGGGTTGATGATTGTGTCTAAAGCCAAGATGCTTGGTTTGTTTATCCATGACCCCAGTCGACATACATATTAGGCAGCCCAAGGCCGGATGGAAGAGGTACCATTCAGAAAAAAGTGTTAATTGGGGTTTCTACAGCAATACGTGTGGAAGGCTTATGACATATAGATAGTATATAAACTAATATTCGGGAAAAGTGCAGTAAAAATAAGACTCCCCTCAAATTCAAACCATAAACAGCATATGAATGTAACATACAGCCATATCCCTCTGGCCACACCCCTCCTCTCCCCTGGCCCTGAGCCCCGGCCCTGAGCTAACATCAGATAATGGCCTGTTCAAGAGCGGCTGGTTACTCAACTGGGCCTAACTCTGGTAATATTGAAGATATTTGGATAATTTCTTTTTTAATTTTCTCCATGACGGATGATGTATCTTATCAGAATTAACTGTTTTTGACCTACATGACACCCTTTAACTAGGTATTCTAGAGTCCTGTCTACTGGAGGAGGGGATCTTTGCCGATGTAATACTGTTTGAATCAATAGATTCCTGTCCGTAGAACCGAAGTTATCGATTTTAGAAAAAGTTTAGGATATTTTCTTGTGAGTACCCCTGCTCTTGTGCAACTGGGGCATGGTTATGGCCTGAGCTAGCGGCTCACACCCTCACGGTACCCGGCGGAGCACAGCCTGGAGGCCGGGGATTAGTGTCAGCAGGCTGGTCTCCGGTGCAACCCACAGCAGAAAGGGCGCCAAAACAGAGGTGCTGGACGCGTCCTCCCCCCCCCCCCCCCCCTCCCACCACCACCACCACCGCCGCCTCACGCCGCTGGGATGCATCCTGTCCTTTAATAATGCTACATAGTGTAGTACATGCATACAACGGCTGGGAACTCCTTTAATATTTGGATGCTCTAACGTCCATTGACGTGATTTATATCGTTAGAAAACTAAGAGAATATATATATAGATAGAACGTTCTCATAAATTACACTACATTTCCATAAAATGTTGTATATTTCAGAGCCTACAGAATCAAATGCACTCCAGAATCTCCTTTGGGAATTCAACCATGATAGAGCGTATATATTAATAACTATATGAGTAATTATTTGCTTAGACATTTGAGATGACATATTTGCTAATATTATGGACAGGGTCACCCCTTCTGATGTATTAAGTCCATAGGCCTAGTGGATTATAAAAAAGGAAGTGAACCTGGGTGTGATGTGTCTCTGTTAAATTCCAGAGGAAACTGTGACACAGATAAACACAAATGACACACTGCCCAGACAGTGCTCAGCATGGCCCACATGCCGTCTGTTAACAGATGGATTAGTGGAGGGGGTTTATACTCCTTCCCTATACAGCAGACCAGAGATTGGAGTTCAGCAGGAAGTGGCCTGACCATCATCAAAGACAAATCCTTATGTAGCATCTTACTTATAAACCTCAGAGCCTCTATCATTATGGCAACATACACAATAACACATAATAACATAACGCTCAGTATCATGTTAGTGCTATTAGAAGGAGCTGTGCCCAACCCGGCGTTGCCTACCCTTTTATATGTATAGTGAGACTTGGGTGGGAGAGCTGTTTATTGTCCGTCATTAGCACCTCCCGCCCTCACCACAGGGGGCATTCCTGGGGCTGACCACCCCCTGCACCCCACTCCGGATACATTGTAGCCTGGAGGTGTGTACCCGGCATATACATATAGCACTCGTTGCTCACTGATCTGCTCACATTAGGACATATTTATATCTTAATAACTTATCTAAACTAGAATGTTGAAATCCATTCAACAACAAACATTATGATACATATGTTGGGAATACACACTTTAAAGGAATATATAAATATACCTAAGAAAACACCATAATTAGGTCTATGCTCACTAGGCCTATAGGCCAGCAGGCTTTTTCGCTCAACAGGTGGAATGCCCCCCCCCGGTCCAAAGAGAGAATCAACATATTTTCACCCTCCCCCCTCGGTCAAGGGGTCCAAATCCCCCCCCCCCCTGTTGTTAAAAAAATTGCATTCCCTATTTTAAAGCTCCAAAAAGTCCCATGTCGCCATGTCATAAAGGTATATAGAGGTGTAGGGCCATATCACTGGCCATTTTGAGGATGTTATGCCACACCTTTCATAATTATAGGAGAGCAGAGAATGGAGCCCCCGGCCCCTGCACTCTCAGAAAGGGGTGACACCTATGCTCGTTCCCAAAAACGAGAAATAAGGGTGTTTATTTTACCCTCTTGCAATGTCCCTGGAAAATCAAGAAAAGGGGATATTTTCTCAAAATAACTTCTCGTTTTTAAGAGGAAAGGGGATATTCTTAAAGTTCATGTTCTCAGATTTATCAAAAAGGGTCTATTTCATAGACTAAACACCACATTGAATAAAGGTTGTAGGAGAGTTCTGAATGTGTGGTCTATTAAAAGTCAACACACAAGGGAGATGTAGAAACATAGAGGGTTGAGAAGTGTCTTCAAATTTCAGAAAAAGCAGGTGCTTAAAGTATGTCAGCCTTTTGTAGAAAAAAAGGGGTGTATCTTTACCATGAAATATCCGTGTTTTTCCACAAAAAAGGGTCATTTTCTGGCCCAAAGTCCGTGGAAAAGGGGGTGATTTTGAGGGATGGGAACGAGCATGATGTCATTTCTGTTTGGGAGTGCGGGGGCCGGGATGGAGCCCATACCTGACAGTAGGTGTGAATGCATGTGTACCGTGTATGATATGTATTGTTATATTGTAGGTCCTTTCTGTTTAATTCACGTTTGATTTGTAATTTCCCTTTTCGATCCTAAGAAATGTGTCTTGTCCCTTGTCAATTTAATGAAGTAGATGTGTCCCTTGTCGCCAACCCCCCTTGCCTATAAGGGTTAAAACAGAGTCTTGTCCCCATGTCGATTTTACCTATCTGGGGCCCTTACATGGGGACATTGTGGCCTGGCACCCAATCAAAACTAAAGGGGGCTCAAATACTACTTTTCTTTGCTCGAAATCAGTCCATCTTTAAATATGGCTTTGTAAGCATGTATATGTAGGATTTAGTTTTATAATATTAGCCAAATCTGATACATTTAAGCTATATACGCAGAAACCTGCGCAGTGGTCCATATTCAATGAGTAGCGATTAACCTTAAAAGCCCTAATATTCGGGAAATTACCATTTGAATGTGCACCAAAAATGAACGGAGGTTCTGCATTAAGCCCATATACCATTCGTGACATAGTATGGGCTACCTAGTGTAAAAAAACTTTTATTTCCAAGCATATTTTTATCATTGATCTCAGATCAAAATAAATCGATATAATCGAAAAATCGAGACCAAAATTGTGATAATCGGAATCGATATATATTGGATACCAATGACAGTCCTAGTATATAAGTATAATTATATACACTGATGTCATATAGGGGATTTTATACTAATGGGCACATCCAATGAATAATGGTTACATGGCCACATGGGGTGGGGGGGGGGGTGACGGAGGTGTGAGGAGGGGAGGCAGCAGACACTCACACACCTCCCCCCCCCCCCCCCCCACCACCCGCTTCAGTTCCCTCACTCACGTCTCCAGTGGTGGCATTTTGTGAATATCAAAGGGACTGAAGTCAGACTTTACTTCATTTTAAGCGAAATTGTAGCAGCAGCACTTCATTGTAAAGGGGTTTTCTTACTATGGAACTGTATAGGAGAAACTTGCGAATTTGTTTGTTATAAACAAACCCGTTATAACAGAGTTTGTAATGACAAAGTTTTACTGTATAGGGAACACTCACAAATATTGTAAACTTTCCCATGGTAGACTCTAAATGTACTAAAATTTAATGGCCTGTCAGAAATACATGTATAATCAATAAGGGCAGTTTAAGTAATGCCAGCGTCAGGGTTAATTAACCTGCTCTAATTTATGGGGTGGGGCTATTTTAAGTTGAGATTAAAATTTTAGATATTCTAAAAAGAGAATTATGCCGTTCATGGTAGGGCTATCTATATAGGAGTTTGGTAGTATTTTTGCTGGTGATGGCGGCTCTTTCCAATGGTGTATGATACTCCGTATCTTATATTTATCGATCAACAATTTTGTTTTTATATTTTGCCTGTGTTATCATCATGTACATGATGAGTTATGCGCTAATTGGTGCACAATTAGACAATTTAATGCGTCATTTAACATTTACATGCTAAAAAACGTGGTCAATGAGAGTGCCGTTTTTACCATGAAGTAAACTACTGTCTAGTAAAAGAAACAGGGCCCCAGACGGGGGTAGCTGTGTAACGTGTCGATCCTAAGAAATGCCAATATCCCTTGTCGATCCAAAGCATTCCCTTGTCCTTTGTTTATAAGGATTAAAACAGGGTCTTGTCCCCTTGCCGATTTTACCCGTCGGGAGTATGCAGTGGTACAAAGTATAGACCCCTGGGTGCTTAAATGCATGGTATGGTAGAAGCATATTTTACCATACCACCAGCATCAACAAAATAACATTTTTCAGAGTCCTTTATGTCTTTAAATAATGTGGCAATTCTTTCAATTAATTCTGAATGTAGATTTCATCTATTGATAACCCAATATATCCCAAAGGTGAAGTAATGGTGTATCTAACCCAATAATTACATTAATAATGCATTAAAGAGGTTATGGAAAAAGAAACAATATAAGGTACTTTTGCAAAAACTGGGTGTGGCCTAATGAACATCCTGACCAAACAGAACCCTACCAGGCTTCATCTATAATCAGCACCCCCTACCTGCCCCCCACCCCCACCCCACCTACACCTGTATTAAGGACCTGACAGCTTCTAGGAAGGACAGTGTTCTGCCAGTCCAGTCATGGAACCTACTAAGAAAAAACGGAGGAGGATCTCACCCACACAGGAGGCCCATGAGGCAATTCAGGAGCAACTTTGTAGCCCCAGCTACTTGGAGATCAGAGACTTTGGGCCAAAAGGTAAGCTACTCTTCTCATAGATTCAGAGATCCTGGGAGTTAAACTTACATGGGAAACCTAATGTAATGTGTATTATATTGTGTGTATGAATGTTGTATGACTTCCAAAGACTGGACACAATAGTCCAACAGATACATGTACACTGTAGTCATTAATCAAAGCATAGCTGGAAAGTATGGAGGTAGGCACCCTGGAGGGGCCACCGGAGTAGGTCTGGTGGTAGAACTGGTGGTAGTTTATACTGGTATCACATCAAAGGAGGGAAACAGGAGAGGACGTTGTTGTGAAGAGGGGAAGGGACAGGGTATACCTAGAAATCGTGTTTCTGCATGATATTATCTCAAAAATCAACTATAATTATATCAATATTCCCAATAATTATTTTTATTTTCTAACTACAAAAGTAGTGGTTGAGGCTGCTGCATTCCCAGGGTGGCGGAAGAATGTGATGTATATTTCAGTCGATGTGACTGTTGGGGTAGTGAGTGGTAGATATGTGACTGGAATATTAAGAATGATAACATAATGTTGCCTGGAAAATGGCCTAGGTCACCAGGGTGCTTTTGACCCATCGTCAGCCATCTAATGAGGTCAAGAACCGCCTCGGCCCGATGATGTAATTGACATAACATGATGTGGTCAGATAACCATCTGACACTGGAGTCTGGAGTTCTGTTGGGGGGGGGGGGGTGGGGGCTAGGGCTCGGGGCTGAAGAAAATGCTTGAGATCCATTGGAAGTTGAGAAAAAGACTGCACAAGTTTACCCCTGGTGGTTCTATATATAACCTGCAGACCGGTGGCACCAGTAATTAGGCTATATAGTGAGGGCCTGTACATACTGCATGTAGGTACACTGGGAGGTTAAGATCCATGATGTTTAAATACTGATATATTATAGCTACACAGAATTATTCTACAATTATACAATATGACGCATTGTCTTTCAGAGGACATATTTTTGTTTATTAACGGATTAATGGTTTTAAAATGACTGTCAGTGGGCCTCGTTTCCGGGAGAGATGGAAATAATTAAGTCAAATGTTAATTATGCATTATATTCTAATGCAGGCTATAAATGGGTAAGACACCTCTTTCGATTTTATTGTCCTGTCTTAGTCACATGGTAAAATTTAACTCTATTTTAACCATAATTTAACCAAAAATAATACAAAAAAGGTGTTCTGTCCAGTACGGCGACAGTGCCCATGTGTATATTTTACGTTAATTCGGATTAGGCTTATGGTGGGTCAGTGTCTGTTTGGTCATGAAGTCAATTAACCACTAATTAACGACCATGTGGGCTGGACTGTACACATATTACACCTACAAATCGCCCAATGCCACGATTTCTACACCTAATTTGATCTACTATTATTATTCTCACTTTTAACTAAAATATATGAGACATTTCAACATATTATCACTATCAACGTCCATGATTTTCTGTATGTGTAGCATCATTATCTACCCATATTTTACAGTTTAAAATTGATAAATTTTACAGTAATGCAAGCTATTGAAACTCCCTCCCACCTATCAGGTGGGGTCCAGCCAGAGAATGTTTTAGTAAACACCGCCACCATACATGACGTGGCTAGAGAGCGTGACGATGACCCCCCCCCCCCCCTTCCCTCTCGCACTCATTCCACTGCTCCCCCCCCCCCCCAGGCAGTATCAAATGCCACATATCGGCCATGATAATGCATACACTGATGCGGGGCAATGTATAGGTGTATTATGCTACTCATAGTGTCCGCATGATATATGGGGGTATAGAGGGGGGGGGGGGTCCCCATGTCGCATGTCGATTTTAATAAATGCCATGTCCCATGTCACTAAGAAAAAAACCATGTCGCTAGTGTAACTAAGGAATTTTGTTGATTTAACTATAGGCCCTAATATTAATGAATTGTCCACGTCACATAGGTATCCTAGTAGGCCTATTTAGTACAGAGACTTTTGACTGCCCCTCCCCTCCGCCATACATGCAAACTCAGAAAAAGAACTAAATCTAACCTCTAAATCTGGCTATGACAATTTGAAAATCATATGCGAAAATTGCAGTCGGGGGAGGGGGGGCATGGTCCCCCAAGAAAACTATGAAGGGGTGCAATTTGATGTATTTTCGTGTTCTAGCTAGCAGAAATTGTTAAGATATCCTCACAATCCACACTTATAGGGAAACACATTCGGCCTACTCATTGGATCTTAACGAATCACAAGAATGACCAATTTGAGAAACACAATTTGAGAAACATGAGAAATTTGAGGAAATTATGGCATGAGTATCAAATGGACGCTCCCTTTGGGATATATTTTTAGAATAGTACAATGCATGTTCTAAATTATAGGCTAATGGCTGCACCTTCTCTTTCTGTCTCTTTTTTCTGAGGGGGGGGGTGAAGGGGGCAATGCGTGTTGTCGACTTAATGGTAGGCCCTACCTAAGGTCTGACCCTGGGTTGGGGCAGGGTGGATGGGGGGGGGAGAGGCGGACGGCTCTGGTGCGCTTTCTCGCTGCTCTGCTCCCCCAGGACTGCTCCCAATAGTGCAACGTAGGCTAGTACCCTCTGTATTTTGGACGATCAGTGGGGTATATATATAATGGGAATCATAATGTGCATGTGTCGCTATGTCGCTTAGGTTACCATGTCGCATGTCGATCTTAAGATATAGCCATGTTGCATGTCGCTTAGGTTGCCATGTTGCATGTCGATTTTAAGAAAAGGCCATGTCGCCGTGTCGATTTTAGGGGTCAACCCCATATATATGGTTGCAGCATTGGCGAATTAATCACTACATTCGGGTTTCACAAGGACAAAAGAAAATGTTGATAACTTTATACCCAAAATGGTCCATTCTGATGCATTTTTAGAGCCTCACTTGAGCTCCGGCTCCGGTCTGTATGTACACAGGGGGGACTTTCTATACTTGAAATGGTGCCTTCTGATGCACTCTCCAATCTTTTCTTGTGTCACTAAGACTCAAGTCACATGTAAAATATAATGAATGGCCATGCCAGCATGTTGGATTTAAGAAATACCCATGTCAAATTTAGGGGTCTAGGGCTATATAGTTATGTGAGAGACGGGGGAAGGGGGTCCCCAGCCAAAATTACAGGTTGATCTTTATATTTTCCGTATTTATCAACTTAACACTGAACCAACTTGGTACATTGACAGGTATTTAAAGGAATATCAACTATTGGTTTATGGCAGTACTTTATCACACTGATTTACGGGAAACATCAGAAATTAATTTTGATTTAGGCTGCAAATACAATGCCCGGGGTGGGTACTGTTTTTTTATGGTAGTTACAGAAACATAAACTACAGCCCACCCATTCCATGATGTGACAGCCCTCTTATTCTCCCTTGATCAATTAACCCTTGCGTTATGTTGCATTAATTGTGGCTGCTTTTCTTTGTCAATATAAATGATGGGAGTGAGCCGCAAATAAGTTCGACCCAAGGGAGTGATAATTTGTTTGAGGGTGGGTGTGTTTGTGGGTTGGGGGGGTGGGCAAAAGAATGTTGACCCTTGACCGGGGAATACTTTGGTGCATATATACTTTGGTGCATATATCCAGCGCATATCTCCAATAGAAAATGTTTGGGTTGTTGAAAAATGATGTGGTATGCCCTACAAAAACGCTTAAGTTTTAGGCCTATCTCGAAAACAGAGCTACCGATAGTAACATTGGTTCTAATTGGAGTATATACAAAGTTCTATCAGATTCTGAAAGTCGAGATTATTGCTCCTCTCATGCGGGCTCCAATATCCAAATGGCCGACTGGCCTTCTTTACATAAATTGATGAATCATGCGCATGTGCATGCGCACAGACTCCTGTTACCCAGTGGCTTGTACCGGTTCCCGCCAATCACCTTATACACTATAAATATGGATATATTTCTAGACACTGTACCCATGTGTCACATGGTTTGGTACATTGTACCCATATGTCACATGTATGGGACCATGCACCTCCATGTCATATGGTCTGGTACAATGTTACTTGCAACCCTATGTCACATGTATGGGACCATATACCCATGTGTTACATGGTCTGGTACAGTGTACCCCTATGTCACATGGTCTATAAATGTCACATGATCTAGTACCATGTGACCCTATGTCACATCGTCTGGTATGATGTAGGCGCATTTCACGTGGTCTAGTGCCATATTTCTCTGTTACTTCATCTGGTAATTAACGCCCATAGGAGCTCTTAGACATCAAGCAGCTATAATATTCTGAAACGTATCCCTATCAAGGATATTTGTCCTCCAGATGAGCAATTCCATAGGAGCTTTTACATACTGACCTACCAGAACGTGCTGAAACGTTTTCTAATCAACAAAATCTTTCTCACAGAACGTTTTAATATGTTCTGGCATGAACAGCTCCATAGAAGGTCTTAGATGTCCTGCTGCCAAAACGTTCTAAAACGTATTCCTATACAGCATCCATTTTTGATACGTTTTAGCATGAAAAAATGCATAGGAGCTCTTAGATATCTAGCTGCCAAAATGCTCCAAAACCTAATCTAGCAAGAATCCTTTTCTACAGAACTATCTGATACATTCTGGCATGAGCAGCTGGATAGGAGCTCCTACAACAGCCAAAGCATTCTTGAGAGACTCCTGCAAAAACGCTCAATTAGAAATTAGCTTAGGGTAGATTCACCCAAAGACGGACACATACCTGAAGTCGGACACTTTTGACCCTAAGAAACGTGTGGAATAAGGCAGAAATTTTAATAATTATGAATGAAGTACAAATCTTGATAATTTTGAATGAAGTACATATTTAGGATACATTTAAAGATGTTTGCCAGTGTCATAAAGTTTGAATATATTTTGTAGTTTTCATGCTAGAATGAACAAATCCAATGTAAACATATTTTAACCAGATGAATGCTATGAATAATGTATGTGCATTTGCGATTATATAATTTGCCCCTCCATAGCCTCCCACCGAATATCTAGCATTGCCTTCACCCTCTGTACATGTATGGGGTCTCCATTGTATCATGAGCTATCTGTGTTATAATCATGATCTCACATTAGCATTCAGAATGCAGATCAATCATGAGCCTAAATGTAATGATGATATAAATGAAAAGTTCTCTGAATTTTGCAGGTCGTGGTATTGTTACAAGGAAACCTTTACAGAAGGGTGACTTTGTCACATACTACCATGGTAAACATACTGACCGTGCACCACCAGCTGATGACACCTACTTCTATGAAGTTACAGTTAATGGAAAAGAAATTTGGTGAGTATTGAATATTTATCAGATAATGCAGTTAACTGTAAAGGGTATTATACAATATATGTATACACATTATCTGACACAATTAAACATGCATGCTTGTAGGGTGTTTACCTGTACCGCCGAGGTACACAAAAAAGGCCGTTTATCTACTGCACTTTAGTATCTTTCTCTATTTTGTAAGAAATGATTGGAATCTGAAAATTATTCAGACACCACTTGGAAGCCAAGACATTGGGCTACCAGTATACTCTCCTGCACACCAGTTACTGCACGGAGTGGGCTTAATTCCCGGTCCCCGCACTTCTGTGTGGGAATAGACACCATCCACGTTCGGAAAATGCAAAGAACAGGGGTAATTTTCTCTGAATTTGCATCTCCGTGGAATTAAAAAAAATGGGGCATTTTTTTCAATACACCTTAGTGAAAATCCAAAATATGGGGTCTGATTACAGCCTGCAATTATAATCTGCATTCTCAGCTACATAGATGTGTGCAAAGTATCTACCCTTTGCTACAAGTCCAAAAAGGCTTCATACCCATATGCTATCAATTTTGGATGATAATATGGATGTAATAAAGTACAAGATGTAATAAATGCTATTGAGTACATATCTGTGACTTCCAATATGAGAAAAGATTATGATACCGGTATATGGGGTGTTTTTGGGCCTCAAAAATCCGTGATTTTGCCCAAATAAGGGGGTATTTTACTGCCAGAATTAGTGGAAAAGGGGTTTATATTGAAAGCACTGAACGAGGATGTTGTCAGTTTGCGATATAGAGTGCAGGGACCGGGGCTTAATTGTGGCGTCTCTGAGTTTGACAGACCTTCTGTAATCCTAAATCTGTGCTTCATGGCTTTAAAATAAATTACGCTAATACCCTGGGGTTGTAGGGAGGACTTCTCCCTACATGTGGGTGCTAACTCCACCTTTCTTTCTTTTTTTCTAAGTGTATCTGCTCATGAAAACTAGAACTGAGTACCTCAGATCGGCATGAAAAGTCCAGATAATCATAACGGAGTCCAGTGGTTATAAACAGATCTTAGGTTATATATATGGACATGTCCATGGCTAAATAATGCATTCTCTAATGGTAAGGGGGTAACAGAATATTTACCAAGACGATAAATACCGATATAGATCTATGGGCCTATTGTGTGATATCATGGCTTTGATATCCTTTGGGCATTTCTATTTCATAATGTGCACCGGGTAGAGTAGAGAAATAGCCTTGTTCACGACCATGTACCTACAGGTAGTCACCCTAGACTCACTCTTGCTAAATCAATACAATTGAAATAGGTCCATACATGATCAATGTCCGTACATGATCAATCCTCTAATTTTGATCATGTACGGCACTTTTCGAACATGTACGTCATATGACGTACATGATCACTTTTATATATCAACTGCTTTTCCCTTTCTAACCATGTTAAAATATAGATCAACTTTACCAAGGTATACATGTGATGTACGTCTTACCATGTTATATGATAGACATGTGCACCTGTGACTAGAAAGACAATTTTAAGTAACATTTAAAAATCAATCATGTAGTCCTACGTCATGTCGCTGTAATGTCACATGTCATTTACGTCAGGTCACTTTTATTCATGGACTGCATTAATAACCCTTTCTGACCATATCTAAGACATAAATCAACCTTACCAAGGCGTACATATGATGCGCCTGTGACTAGTAAAACAATTTTAAATAACATTATAAGATCGATCATGTATGTCATGTGAAGTACATGATCACTTTTATGTATCAACTGCCTTTCCCTTTCTTACCATGTTAAATTATAAATCAACTTTACCAAGTTGTACATATGATGTATGTCTTACCGTGTACTATGATAGACATGTGCACCTGTGACTAGAAAGACAATTTTAAATAACATTCAAAAATCGATCATGTAGCATCTGAAGTACATGATCACTTTTATTCATGCCCTGCATTAATAAACCTATCTGACCATATTTAAGACATAAATCAACCTTACCAAGATGTACATATGATGTGTGTCTTAAAATGTAATATGATAGACATAATTACATTTATCTCTCCCACCCATAACCTAATCGATTGGATAGTATGCCCTTTTGTTCTGTGGCTAGAGATAAGGTGCCAATCCATCAATAATCTCAGTGACCCAGGCCCAGCTCCATGCTCTAATGGTCACACTAAAGTATTGGTATGTCCGATGACAAGGCCCTGTACTAGAATACTGCTACAGCTGTATTAAAAAGACTGTACCAGTACTAGTATGTACTAATAATTGGGTACCACTGTCCAAGTTGTCCACTACAGAGTCATCCACTAAATTAGCTGGTCAAGGCGCCCACTGTCCTAGTCGTCCACTATGACTTGGTCAGGAGAATGTCTATAGGCAGAGGAAGGCTGGGGGAGGTGGAGGGGAGTTTGAATGAGGAATTCTATCAGAAGGAAAGTGTATTATCATAGTTTCTACCCCAGGTAGTATCTGAGGTTAATGACAGTATCAATAGGATTGATGTTTTCGACCTTTCCTTCGCACACAGGAATATTATCATATTTATATTATCATATTTATATCATCTCTTCTATTTTGCACCAAAACTGTCCCTTAGAGATGGGGATATGCCAAAGGAATCTAGACTCATAACCTCAGGGAGGGGATGGTGGATGACCTTGAGGGTGGACTACCTCATAGTGATTTCTTAAGTGGATGAATTTGAGAGTGGACAAGTTGACTAGACTTATAACGATCTATTCTCATCCCCTACCCGATATACATGTGCCCTTTGTTCTAAGAGTTCTTGCATTTTGTAATTGGTCCTAGTAATGATGTGAACAGGTAAATTCCAAAATTACATCGAATTTAGACCTTCTTTTGTCACCCAGAACACTTAACCGTATTTTTTTCCAGGATTGATGGCAGTGCTGAGGACGGTTCCTTTGGACGTCTTATCAACGATAGTGAAACACCCAATCTAAACCCAAAGCCAATAGATGTAGAGGGAAGGCGACACGTAGCATTCTATGCTACATGTGAGATTAGTATTGGAGAAGAAGTGGCTTACTATTATGGGGAATCTGGAGCTTACTGGTGGCGTAAGAAAAGGGAAAAGAAAGTGGTACTCAAGAAAATCCGAAAAGAAGAAAGTGTCAGAAAAACTGCACAGGTGAAACTAGATAAGAATGATACACTCCCAGGCAGTAGCACCATTGGATCTACAGCGAAAGTGGACAATGCCATCAGAGGCGTGAGGTCTGAGAACAAAGCGTATGGTCAAAGTGACAAAGACAAACTGCATGCAAAGGACGGAGTGGATGACCATAATGACAAAGATGGAAGCCTAGCTAAGGATGGAATGGATGGCCGTAGTGACAAAGATGGACCGGATGCTGAGGACCGAGCGGTTGGCCATAGTGATAAAGATGGAGCCCTAGCTAAGGACAGAACGGATGGCCAAAGTGACAAAGATGGAACCCTAGCTAAAGACGGAACGGATGGCCGTAGTGACAAAGATGGAACCCTAGCTAAGGACGGAACGGATGGCCGTAGTGACAAAGATGGAACCCTAGCTAAGGACGAAACGGATGGCCGTAGTGACAAAGATGGAACCCTAGCTAAGGACAGAACGGATGGCCGTGGTGACAAAGATGGAACCCTAGCTAAAGACGGAACGGATGGCCGTAGTGACAAAGATGGAACCCTAGCTAAAGACGGAACGGATGGCCGTAGTGACAAAGATGGAACCCTAGCTAAAGACGGAACGGATGGCCGTGGTGACAAAGATGGAACCCTAGCTAAAGACGGAACGGATGGCCGTAGTGACAAAGATGGAACCCTAGCTAAGGACGGAATGGATGGCTGGAGTGACAAAGATGGAACCCTAGCTAAAGACGGAACGGATGGCCGTAGTGACAAAGATGGAACCCTAGCTAAGGACGGAATGGATGGCTGGAGTGACAAAGATGGAACCCTAGCTAAAGACGGAACGGATGGCCATAGTGACAAAGATGGAACCCTAGCTAAGGACGGAACGGATGGCCGTAGTGACAAAGATGGAACCCTAGCTAAGGACGGAACGGATGGCCGTAGTGACAAAGATGGAACCCTAGCTAAGGATGGAACGGATGGCCGTAGTGACAAAGATGGACCGGATGCTAAGGACCGAGCGGTTGGCCGTAGTGACAAAGATGGAACCCTAGCTAATGACGGAACAGATGGCCGTAGTGACAAAGATGGAACCCTAGCTAAAGACGGAACGGATGGCCGTAGTGACAAAGATGGAACCCTAGCTAAAGACGGAACGGATGGCCGTAGTGACAAAGATGGAACCCTAGCTAAAGACGGAACGGATGGCCGTAGTGACAAAGATGGAACCCTAGCTAAGGACGGAACGGATGGCCGTAGTGACAAAGATGGAACCCTAGCTAAGGACGGAACGGATGGCCGTAGTGACAAAGATGGACCTGATGCTAAAGACGGAACGGATGGCCGTAGTGACAAAGATGGAACCCTAGCTAAAGACGGAACGGATGGCCGTAGTGACAAAGATGGAACCCTAGCTAAGGACGGAACGGATGGCCGTAGTGACAAAGATGGAAGCCTAGCTAATGACCGAACAGATGGCCATAGTGACAAAGATGGAACCCTAGCTAAGGACGGAACGGATGGCCGTAGTGACAAAGATGGACCTGATGCTAAAGACGGAACGGATGGCCGTAGTGACAAAGATGGAACCCTAGCTAAAGATGGAACGGATGGCCTTAGTGACAAAGATGGAACCCTAGCTAAAGACGGAACGGATGGCCGTAGTGACAAAGATGGAACCCTAGCTAAAGACGGAACGGATGGCCGTAGTGACAAAGATGGAACTCTAGCTAAGGACGGAACGGATGGCCGTAGTGACAAAGATGGAACCCTAGCTAATCACGGAACGGATGACCGTAGTGACAAAGATGGAACCCTAGCTAAGGACAGAAGGGATGGCCGTAGTCACAAAGATGGAACCCTAGCTAAGGACGGAATGGATGGCTGGAGTGACAAAGATGGAACCCATGCTGAGGACGTAGCAGATGGCCACAGCAAACAAGATGGACCCGTTGCTAAGGGTGCGGTGGTTGATAATGCTGGACCTGCAGCAAAGGTGGATAATTGCATTTTAGGCAGGCTCCCACAGAATGACCAAGAAAAGAATGGCCAACCTTGCTATATAGAGAAAGAACAAGAGGATCAGCGCCGCACCAGAGGGACAAGGAAACGTAAGCTAAAAGAACTGAAGGATGTTTATGACTGGGAGGATGATATTTCATCTGCTGGGGAAATGGACGATGATAGAGACGAAGACTTCGTAGCTCATGCTGGAAGAGATGATGATGACGAGGACAATAATGATGATGATGATGATGATGATGTAAGTGAAGATAATGATGGAGAAGAGCTCGTTTGTCTTCCAACACAGGACTTGGGACCTGGAGGTTTAAAGAAAAATCAGGGACATCCTATCAAGGGAAAGAGCAAATGCTCAACTGGAGCTCCAAAGAATCCCGATCAAAACTACCCAATTAGATCTTCAGAGAGTTTAGAAACACATCCAGAAGATAACTGTCCTACTGCACCCTCAGCAAATATCCTTCCAACTTCAGACCCAAAGATTGACTTATCTAACCTGTACAAAGATGTGACCATCCTATCAACATCCAACGGAGAATCAAAAAAATTCTATTATTGTTTGTTTTGCGAAAAACCTCAAAAGAAACTACCAAGACACCTGACAACCCAGCACAAACAGGAGCCACAAGTGATTGACTTTGACACAGAAAAAGATCCAAAAGTGAAAAGCATGAAACTTGCAAAGCTCCGCAACATGGGAAACCACAAACACAATTGCGATGTTTTTCGGAATCTCAAAGGAGAGTTGATAGTTGGTTACAGACCAAGTGGGGCTGCTTCTGCTGCGGATTATGGACCATGTGAATCCTGCTACATATACCTGGTCCGCACTGATCTATGGAAACATAAATGTCCAGTAAGAGAACTGAGACCAATGGAGGAAACTGGTAAGCGGAAACGACCGGCTTTGACAAGTAAGCTGTTGATACCAACACCACAGGGGATCAACCCATTCGTTCATCAACTACTTTTGTCGTTAAATGATGATGAGGTTGGCAGAGCAATCAGACTTGATTGTCTCCTAGTTGAACTCGCACGGCGCGAGTATCAGAGTCATGGTCATGATGTGGACCAGCATAACGACATCAGACAGACCTTGAGGAGGATGGGACGCCTCCTTCTTGAGTTAAGGAAACAAACCAAACTCTCATTGGATCTGGAGGCGTTCATTAATCCGTTGCATTTCCGCGCTGTTCTTGCTGCCGCAAGAGCAGTTGCTGGCTTTGAAGAAGGGACAAACAAATTTCAAAAGGCAAGTGTGGCCTTAAAAATAGGTCACACCCTGAAACGTCTGGCGGCAATCGTACAATCAGCGGCCATCGAAAACTTTAACGATGAGATGGAACTGAAAGCACTGAAGTTCAAGGACCTGTGTGTAATTAACTGGACGGAGGAAATTTCTACCAATGCCTTACGTACGCTCCATGAGAACAAGCGAAACAAAGTGAAGGTCCTACCTTTAACAGAAGATATTGTATGCATTTCGAACTATTTGAAGAAACAAGGACAGAAATACGCAGAAGACCTCCAAAATGACATCAACATTATGGCATCCTGGAAAGAGTTGAACAGGATCATCTTGACCAGGATCATCATATTCAACCGGAGGCGCAGTGGAGAAGCCTCAAAAATGAAGTTGGCAGACTTCACAAGGCGTTCACTACCAAGTGGTCAAAAGGTGGTACTTGACGGCCTTACACCAATCGAACAAGAGCTGTGCAGAAGCCTACACCGGATTGAGATTGTGGGGAAGCGGGAAAGGGCTGTGCCTGTCCTTTTGACAGCGGATATGGTTAATGCCATCGACCTCCTTATCAAGAAACGGACAGCCGTAGGAGTTGATCCAAACAACACATTCCTGTTTCCCAGGGTACATTTTGGAAGCGTCGGCCATGTGCGAGGTTGTGACTGTCTACGGGATCTTGCAGAAGAGTCTGGGTGCAAAAGCCCTACATTATTGAGATCTACTGGACTGCGTAAGCAAATTGCCACCGTGAGCCAGATAGTCAATCTCAAAGATAATGAACTTGACATTCTGGCCACATTTCTGGGGCATGACATCCGCATACATCGTCAATACTACAGGCTGCCAGAAGACACGCTTGAAGTCGCGAAGGTCTCAAAACTCCTTCTAGCATCTGAGAGAGGACTCAGTGACCTCCAAGGGAAGACCCTAGATGAGATAGACATCGGTGTTGATGAAGGTGAGTGCATTTATTGGTATAAAAGGATTGATCAATAACGCCCCCCCCCCTGTCTAGAGGGGTCAAAGTCTTTGAGCCCTGGCCCTAATGCATCATCCAGCCTTGCTGTTGTTAAATAAACACCACTAAGTTGATTTCTGCTTTGAATTACAAGATATAGTTCTGCTATCATATATTTTCCCAATTTTAGGCAGTTGTACAGCATTATCTTATCTAACAGAGAAAAATTATTTTATTAACTAAGGACACAGCTAGATGTTTTGTGCAGATGTGTGACATATCTGTGTATAATTACTGAATTGCAGAACTGGATGCAGTTATAGCGGATTTAGAGAAACAGGCTGAAGATGAAGACAGGGAGGAAGCAACTGATGACCAAGGTAATTTCCATTTATGTTATGTTTCAATATCTGCAAATAGATTACTAAATATAGATATTAAACATATGTGTCCATTTTAACAAGATGGGTCGCAAGTAGCACATTTCAAATGCTGCGATATTGCCATTTTTGTGCACAAAGCTTTCATTAGGTAAAAATTGACTCTTCAGCAATATTTTCTATGTGTTTTTTTTCAATTAAATATTGATTAATTGAAATGATGTAATTAAATTTTTTATTAGATATAAACTATATGATATAATACAATTACAAATTCTACAAACATCATTTTGGGAATAATGGAGGTTGAGAGATAGAGTGAGAGAGAGACTATTGTTAATGGATTAATGGAAAATTTAGTTATGACTAGTTTTGTTTGATTTGATTATCATGGTCATATATTCTTAAATGTATACCGTTCTATATCATTTATGAATAATGTGATAAATAATGATTTTTCTTTTACAGAGAACTCTGCAGAGAGTTACCATGCAGGAGATGTAATGCAAGATGTAAATCACAAAGGTACGTACATATGATAAAGGGTTAATGACCCTTTTTTGACTGTACCATATTTTTAGAAAATCATCAAGTGAAATGAAAATACTTTCTAAACTCAAAAGATTTTGTACATGATTTAAAATGTTACTCATGCATGTATATCAGACAGAAAATCACTCACTTTCAATTCATATGCAATATATCATGCCCTTAAGGACTCTCAGCACCCAAATACCACTAAAACAGTTTGGAGTGGTTACCGAGCTAACAAAAAACGTTTTCAAAACGTTCTAAAACGTTTGTATGTGGTTTGTAAGAAAACGTTTGTTTCCAAACATTTTGAAACGTTTTTAAAATGTTTGAAAACAAACATTTTTGTACTAACCTTAGGGCTATATTTCATCTCTCTAACCTCTATCCCTAGATACATTGATAATTTTTCACATATGAAAACGTAAATTCACATTTGATTTAGGCCACTTTTTTGTAAAATAAAATAAAATAATTTTCAAAACTGCCTCCCGGATTCGAACCTTCAGAAGTTGTCACTTGGGACCTGGAGGCAGTGACCTAACACATGTGGCCATGAAGCCAACATGTCTGTACAGGGTAATGGAGGGAGTCCTTATGCGAGACTGTCGGGATACATGGCATAACTGTGGCTGCAGATGGGTCAAAAGCGACCTGGCGACCTGGGCCATTTTGAAGGCGACTTTCGACCTTAGCAGATAATATAAGCGACCTGGCGACTTTTGGGGAAAATTTACACTAGGTTAAAGGGCCCAAAAAAGCGACTTTGTGACCTGGACCCCTTAAATTCGGTGACTTTCCGACCTCAGGGGGTGGGGGTACCCTGCACCCCCATAACTCTTAAACTCCCACTGCCTATATAAAATATAATAGGGACCTTTAGCAAACCCGATGTAGCTCATTTAACACCCCTACATTGAGTTCAGTAAAGGTCCCTATACACTCATTTCCGTGCTATCTAGAATGAAATAGAGAAAGGTAATATGTGTCTGACTAAAATACTCTCACATATAGGCCCACACAATACACAATGTGCTATGCTCTTATTGTTATAATATGAATAGTTTTAGGCTCATGATTATGTTCCCCTTAACCCCAGACTCGTTAGCTCGCCAAGGAGAGCCTGGGACTTCCAAACTATAGGTCATGGGTTAGACTCTCAGCTCTGCTTTCAGATTGTCATCAAAATTTGTCTACAAAAGTTTACAAACAAACCTTTTGCAAACGTTTATAAAACGTTTTCTTGCAAACGTTTTTTCTGTCAACGTTTTAACGTTTGATAACGTTTTATAAACGTTTTCCAAAAACGTTTGCAAACCTCCTGCAAACGTTTTCCGACCGTTAGGAAAACGTTTTTTTGTTAGCTGGGTAGTCCTAAAATGATGATATGTGCAGCTTTAAAACAATTTTTGGAATTATCCACTCTAAATTGTTTTAGTGGTTTTTGGATGCTGAGAGTCCTTAAGTTTAAGTAGTTTTTACATGGCTGAAAAGGTATATATAGTTTATGGGGGTAAAGAAATGAATAGGGATCAAGTTGGATTGGAAGCATCCAAATAATATTCTGCTATGATGATGAAGTTTGACAATTTCATGAATCGTTTTTAATTTCAGCTGAAGGACGAGAAGAGAAGAGACGGAAGAAGGCTAAAGGTGTTAAAGTCCCATGGTCTACTGAGGAGAAAAAGGCAGTGTTGAAACATTTGGGGAAGTTCATCATTCAGAGGAAGCTTCCTGGCAAGAAGGAGATAGACGACTGTCTAAGAGCTGAACCTGTTTTGAGTGCGAGACCTTGGAGGAATGTGAAAGACTTCTGTCGATCTAGATCGCTCAAAAAGGACCCATTACAGGTCTAAATACCACCTTCCGAGGAATGTGCAGGCATGAGCTTATGTGACACATGACCCCAGTGTGCCAGTGCCATGTTTTCCAACAAGTTAACTGTATTACCTCTGTGTTCTCCTAAATACTAACAAACTATCCCAAAATGGTTTGACCAAAACCTCCTGTGTTCTCGGATGTCGGAGCTTGCAACCCAGGGATCCATCTTGGATCACCTGCCTGGAACACTCTTATTTCTTCCTATTATCTCTGTTTTCTCTGGTTTGTCAGATAACCTGTTGAGAACTCCAGCTTTTCCTAACTTCCCCTACTTACTAACTCTTCCAAATAACTTGAATTAATTATATTGGTGGCAAAAAATGTTTTGTACATGTAGAATATGTTTCACAACATTCTTAATTCATTTGGTTGCAAAACAAGTTATATAGCAGTCCAGCAGCTGATCTCAAACCCCAAAACAAGATCAGTAATTTTTTATTCTCATTTAATTTTCATGTGACCTGACCAGCCTAGGGTTACAGATAGGTGTTCATAGTTTAAATCAGATAGAAAACATGTTGGCCTTGTGTAAGAGAGGATCTGTGGTGCACTGGTGGCATATTTTATTTTATTTTAAGAGCCTACCAAAGTATAGGGAAGGCAAAAATGTGAATAGTATTGTTTAGTGCCCGGAATCACCCAGAATGGTGAATATATGAAGAGTTTGGATGCAAAACGACATAAGCACCAAAATACAAAAACGGGAAAAAACTGGTTATAGCCATAGCCTAGGGCAAGATAAAAAAAATTGTGGAAAATTTTTCTTAAAATATGTCCTCAAATAGTAGATATAGCCTGCCTAAAATGCAGTTTTTTTGCAAAACGACATAAATCCAAAAGCGTTTTTTTGCAAAACTACATAAATCCATCTTACTAAACATTGTTTCTGCATGTATGGCTCTCAATTCCTGCATGTGAAATGTCTTAGATAAACATTATTACATATGATATTGCTCTCTACTGCTAAACGTATTATCTCAAAACGAAATGAGCACTCTTACTTCAAAGAAATGTGAAAAATGGACACAAAAGTGACATTTTATGATCATGTGGATTTATGTGGTTTTGCGAAAAAAAACTGTTTTGGGATTTATGTCGTTTTGCCAAAAAACTAAATTGGGCATATATTTAAATCAAAGAAATATGATGCAAGGATCTTTAATGATCACATATTGGTGTTTCAATGATGTCCTACTCAACCCAGAAACGTAAAAAAATTAAAAAAGAAATGCCTGGTACCAATTTAGGGGTAAATACAGAAAAACAGCTTTTGGATTTATGTCGTTTTGCAAAAAAACTGAAAAATCACATTAAATCAGCTATTTTCTCTTTCAATAATAATCAAGGATTTCAAAAATCGATTTCTAGATATTTTATTTATTGCCCATTAATCATTAGTGATGGAAAAAAATATTTTCTATTCACCATTTCTTCAAAATTAGAAATGTGCTGTTATCTCAAAACTCACAAAATGGATTTATGTCGTTTTGCATCCAAACTCTTCATATAGTCCCTTTGCAATGTATATAGGGACAGCTAAACATGTTTTGTGAATTTGCAGTACCATAGGAGATTGTTTGGTGATAGTGTGGGTGTGTCCTCAGTCCTCAGATAGTACTTTTATAAGGAGGAGGGAGGTGTCTTCTGTTAGACAGTACCAGTATAGGGAGGGTGTGTCTTCAGTAAGATAGTAACAGTATAGGGAGGGTGTGTCCTCAGTTAGATAGTACCAGTGTTGTATGGGTGTGTCCTCAGTTAGATAGTACCAGTATAGTATGGGTGTGTCCTCAGTTAGATAGTACCAGTATAGGGAAGGTGTGTCCTCAGTTAGATAGTACCAGTATAGGGAGGGTGTGTCCTCAGTTAGATAGTACCAGTATAGTATGGGTGTGTCCCCAGTTAGATAGTACCAGTATAGGTAGGGAGTTCAAAATAGCGCTGCCGCTGCCACTGTAGTCCGCCCGTTTCTGTGACCCAATATGCGCCCCTCCTAGAAGCACCCCCACTGGTTCATTGCATAAAAATAGCCCGCCTGACCTCATTTCTTGATCTGTAAAAAACAAACCCCTCATTTTAATCACAATATCAAGGCGGTCAACATGAATGGAGCCATTAGTGAAGAAAGGTAAGAGTTTATGTTTTCTGTGGCCTACAGTATTATGGTGACATCCTTCATGTCAAAATGTAATAAATAAATAAGACTTGTTAAAACCTGTTGCCATGGGGATGTTGGTAATTGTGTTCTTGAAGACATATGTGAAACTCAGATGTGTGGGTCACTGCCCAATGCTGTCCCTAGCAATTTTAAGTTGACCTGTTCTGTCTGTGTTAGAAGGGTGCCTAGGGCCAGTGCTACAGTACCCCCAACTGCTGTGTAGGTGCCCCTCTCCTGCCTAGATCACAGAAATGGGAAATATGTTCAGATGCATTCACCATGATATATCTGGATCTAGGTATGATAGAAATATGATCTTTACAGATCTGGAAAGCTCTCATAGGGATCTATACTAATGGAACCAATGTGTATTATTTAACTCATTTTTCAAAATTTATCAAACTCCCTAGTATAGGGAGGGTGTGTCCTCAGTTAGATAGTACCAGTGTAGTATGGGTGTGTCCTCAGTTGGATAGTACCCGTATAGTATGGGTGTGTCCTCAGTTAGATAGTATCATTTCCAAGGATTGTGTGTCATCGCATATAATGAACAATGCATTGATCAAAGATCATCAAATTATAGATTATTTGATGTCTGTTCTATGCCTGGAATTATGATTTAAATCCAAATTTAATTCTATATATTGTCATTAAATTTGGTAGTGCTTTTAGTGTATCAGGTACTATACCAGGTGTCTATAGCTGCTACTTGGTAATTGATGTTTTATAATCACACCAAAGTGATGTATGTCTGATCTAATGTTCCTAAGCTGTTGTTCACAATTGTTTATAGTAAAACATTATGATTATCTAATGGGCATGATGCATCATTGAGATCTCCCTCATGAAAAGATCTGCAAACCATATGATGGGATGTTATACATGTTTTATGTGAATCAATAATAAAGCTATATTTTGATACCTTTACCTCTTTGTTGGATGACCTTTATTATTCATAGTAAACTTAAGATTTGTACCTTACACATCTCAGATTTCCTATATTATATAAGCATACCGGTTTGTCACAAACATTAATAATTTGAATTAGAAAATCACATGATCATGCATAATAACACTAATGAAAAAATAGTAATGGGACAGTCCATGCCTAATTTGAGAAAAGGTTGTATCAAAGAAGGGTCACCTAAGAATTGCTAAAAAAGAACTATGTTAATGGTCAAATCAAGTCTTGCTAAAAAAAACTATGTTAATAGTACCAGTATAATATGGGTGTGTCCTCAGTTAGATAGTACCAGTATAGGGAGGGTGTGTCCTCAGTTAGATAGTACCAGTATAGGGAGGGTGTGTCCTCAGTAAGATAGTACCAGTATAGCATGGGTGTGTCCTCAGTTAGATAGTACCAGCATAGTATGGGTGTGTCCTTAGTTAGATAGTACCAGTATAGGGAGGGTGTGTCCTTAGTTGGATAGTATCAGTTTAGTAAGGGTGTGTCCTTAGTTAGATAGTACCAGTATAGGGAGGGTGTGTCCTTAGTAAGATAGTACCAGTATAGTATGGGTGTGTCCTTAGTTAGATAGTATCATCCCCAAAGATTGTGTGTCATAAGAAATCATGCACTTACTATTATACTTCATTATGGAACTAAGGAAGAATCAATTTAAAAGTATCAAACTCTATTTTGGGCTTATATTAGACAACCAGCTGATAATAAAGTTGAAGTCCCCAGTTATATAGAATCAGACAACCCAAATTATACACCTGTGCGTCCTTAGTTTGTATGGATAAATTTTTTTTCATCTTTTTCCTTAAAAACATATGTAGACAGAGTTACAACTTATAAAATACTTTTATATTGGATACTGATGCACCTCACATCATTTATTCATTTCTAGATACCTTTTTAAGCATGTCCCCAGTTAGACTGTAAAACACCTTGGTCCGCAGTTGTATGGTGTAGACAGGTTTGTGTGTGTGTGTCTGTGTGTGTGTGTGTGTGTGTGCAGTGCGCGGCGTGTGTGTATCATGTTGTATGATGGTATCATGATGAATGTGACGTCGTATCGGGTCTAATCATGAGGGGAAGGGGTTAGGCCGAACAAAAAAAAAAAAAAAAAAAAAAAGTTGTGTTCCGGTAACCCGACCGACCCTATCATTTTGGCCCGACCCTAATTTTTTTTTTTTAGATTCTCCCTTATGTAGAGGGGCCCCCAGACGGGTAAAATCGACAAATCGACATGACCCTAGTGACAAGGGACAAGACCTATTCCTTAGAATCGACAAGTGACATGGGTATTCCTTAGAATCGACAAGTGACATGAGGGGTAGTGACATTTTTATAGTGTCAGTGACAAGGGACAAACCACTTTTCTTAAAAATCGACAAGGGACATAGCCATTTTTTAAAATCGCCAAGTGACACAGCATCCCCCCGTCTAGGGGCCTATGTAGGGTATCACCAAAAGGGCTTAAAACATACATAATGACCTTCAGCTATCTCAATTCTTATCCTTTGAAAAAGCTTAGAAGGGTGGGAAAATTCTTTGTATGTAAAAACAGAACTGATAAGGGTTTTTAATTAGACAGATATTGGTTCTACACTATCAAAAATAACCACTCAGTAAAAAATGAGATTCTGACATATTTGGCATAGAAAGAGATGGAATCTGGCGACCTAGATGGATCTGACATGTAGCTATGTATTGTATGTTCCATTCTATTTCATTTCTAGACTGTTTTGAAATATTCCTTAGTATTGATATTTAGCATCCAATTTTTTGAAGTTTTACTATCTTGAAACGACGCCTGTTTTAGGCGTCTCCTAAGACTCAGGGTGGTAACCCTGAGTCAATAAAGGAGAGAGAAACATTATAGAGATATATTTTTCCTCTGTCTATAGAACTGGTTCGGGCTCAATTCTATAATACTATAAAGTTGTACTCAATAAACCCTCCCAGAATAACACACAGTTATCGCCCTCTATTTTTGAGTTACTGCCTATTCTCCAAGCACAGACTTGGCCCGCTCATAGTTCCGGTTGATCTCTCTCAGCAGCGCACGTGGGTGTCTATGCTCGGAGAAGGGTTACCGCCCCTATGTTTGCAGCTAGAAACTTCTCCTGTTCAGGACTGTTCCATGTGTCAGTCATAACAGTTGATGTAGCCTATTATCTTAAGACTAAGAAACAACCTAAGTTGTTTCTCATCACTAAGCCGTGAAAAAATATGACGAGAGCATTTTTTTTTGTTTTTTTTTACTTGGGGCTAAAATACATGGGGAAATTTGGAATTTTCGCGATCAATTTTCACGTTTCAGTAATTCGGAAAAAAGTTGTTATAATGCAAGTTATTCCTAGCTGACTGCATTACTGACAGCATAAGCTTTTAATTTGATACCAAAATTTGCTGCCTAGTGTGACTCGTTCTTTTCTGTACATTATTAAAATTACGTATCTTGTTTCAAATACTCCAAACACATTGCGTATTACCCCATCTCAATCTACTTCCCAAATTCCTAGATCCACACATGCAACATTTGAAGGAGGTTTGGTACAACATATAAGCTGCAAGTTATACACAGGGATTAATAATAAGGCCCCAGACGGGTAAAATAGACAAGTCAACAATGTCCTGTTTTAGCCAATATGGACAAAGAGACACGGGAGTGCTGGGAGTTGGCGACAAGGGGCAAGACGGGCAAGACTACTTCTCAAAATAGACAATGGCCAAGACCTAGTTCTTAAATTCGACAAGGACCATTGGCATCTCTTATATTCGACAAGTGACACATGTACCCCGTCTGTGGTCCTAATATAGATTTTCTAAAGTAAATTTTCTGCACCGTGTGACAACGACCGATCAGCTAGATAGCAGAGATTTCCCCAACCTATTTGGTTATTTTTCTATTCAGTTTTTGATCAGCGCTCTATATCATCGTGTTTTTTAAATTTTTATTCATAAATAGACTTGGAAAAAAAAGGAAAAAAAAGAGAGCTGACACACAAACTCCGACTCTCCCCCCCCCTCCTACTCCCATGTCGCTGTTTTGTCACTAAACCCAAAGACCCGCCCACCCTGTAGGAAGGGGTGACGTTTGTGAGCGTTCCCTTAGTCTTCTATTCTTTATTTATTGTGTGGCCCCTAAAGAGGGGCCAACCAACTCTGATTGAGTTGGTTATATGCTGCGCAACATCGGCGTAATTAATTACGCCTCATGTTAAGCAGCATGGATCACTCTAACAGACTGGCCTCAAAAGCCCCGTTGGACGGGGGGCCTGTGGCACTGTCAACAACGAGTTGATCCGTTTGTCCGATTACCGACTCGGTGAGAGGTTCTGACTATGTATATCTTTTATAACGCCTTAGATATGGTGTGGTATTTTTCATCTCGCTATAGTTTAGTTGATATTTAAAAGAAACTGTCTCATTCTATCAGAAATACACAATATTGAATTGTTTTTTTATATTTAATATATTAGAAGCGCGCTTTGTTGCCTATATAGCTCATTATGCATTAAAATGTTCGTGAGCATCGTAGGAATGTACAAAATTCCTATTGTGGCGCCATCTGACGAAAGAGCGGGGAACTATACTAGCACGTTCGTTATTCGCATCTTTGACAGCGACTAAGAGACGCTCAAACTGTCTCTTATTTACTTTGAACTTATCACAAAATTGTCTTTGATAGGTCGTAGATTGACTTCTGACTTTTTTTTCTTTTTTTTTAGTTAGAATAAAAAAGACAACAAAAAAAAACAGTGACGCCGACACAGACCTGCACATTAACGCGCTCCACCGTCTTCAGAGGGTTAAGTCTATAGTACAGTAGATTCTACTGTGTACTTACACTAACAGTGCTACATATACATACCCGAGTTCTAAGTGGGGTTTTTTTTTAGAAAAAAAAAGTGATCTACTCACCCATTTTTTTTTAGACAAACCGCTATTAGTAGGTAACCTGTATAAACCATACCGCAAACATCTGCCTCGTGACTGATAGTGTACCAGAAGAAAAGGTGGGCGGTGGTGAAGTGCTGTTGCAAGAATAATTGAGGCTCTTTATATAGCTGAGAGAGCGAATGTCCTAATCTTGTTTTCACCTTGAGCCCCACCCTCTTCCAGAGAGGAAATCAAAATCGCATGTACATGTATATGGGCTTATAGCTGGTGAATAGATAAGGCGGGACAACTGTGTATACAAAGACTACAGGGGGTGTTTTAACGACAGGTGTGACGCGCCAGCCCGTGGATGGAGCTTTTGTTTTCACCTAGAGAGGGGATCAAGAGTGTATACAAAGCCTACAGGGGGTGATTAACGCGGCCGGATGACTGCATGTTTTGTTCTAAGCCTGTTTTGTTTTCAGCTCGATCCCCACCCTCTTCTAGATCCTTTCCACCCTTAAATCAATCTGATAATTGTCATAAAGGGGGTAATGCGCATTACACATGTATATAGGATTATAGCTGGGTAAGAGATTAAGACGTTCAAACTGTGTATACAAAAAAAAAGCCTACAGGGGGTGTTTAAGGCCGGGTGTCATGCACCGGTGAAGAGACTGTGTATACAAAGACTACAGGGGGTGATTAACGACAGGTGTGACGCGTCAGCCCGTGGACGGATGACTGCATCTTCTAAGATTTGTTTTCACCTAGAGAGGGGGTCAAGAGTGTATACAAAGCCTACAGGGGGTGTTTAACGCGGCCGGATGACTGCATGTTATGTTCTAAGCCTGTTTTCAGCTAGAGAGGGACCTAATCCTTTCCACCCTTAAATCAATCTGATAATTGTCATAAAGGGAGTAATGCACGTTACATGTATATAGGATTATAGCTGGGTAAGAGATTAAGACGTTCAACTGTGTATACAAAAAAAAAGCCTACAGGGGGTGTTTAAGGCCGGATGTCTGCCACTCTAGCTGTGACTACAAGCGCGTGCGTGTGGTAGACAGCTTAAATCAAACAAGTTAAGCTCCTTATAGCTTCCTACTGACTGCGGATTCGAGTCCTTGAAGGATGGTCTTTTGTTTTTTCATCTATTTCCTCGGGGAGTCGAACAGGATTAAAGATGTAACGAACCTGCACCTACACAGGTAGACAGCCGGTCGCCTTCCTAGTGAGAGTTTTTTTCATGAGTTAAGAGGCTTATCTCGGAGCCTAGTACATAAGCGAGAGTGAAACATCGATCCCACACACTTCTTCTACCACCTTCAGCATGGCGTCATCAGGAATCACTCTACGTTCTACCAAATGTGAGCATCCCAACACTACTACAGAGCAGCGACAACACCACACGGAGGAGACGACCATGGTTACTGATGAGTTAACAAGTAGCAATGTCGAGGTTCGTTTTTATCAAGATTCGTAGGGGTGGCTGGATAGTGTGAGGGCTACTTCTGCAGCTGTTACTGCTGCTCGTGCAAGACGTGAAGCTCTTACCGCCGTTCGTGCTACACATACTGCATACGAAGTCGCTAATGCTGCTAACAACGCTGCTGTTACTCTCGCCACTGCTGCTCGTGCTGCTAATGTTCTTGCTACTGTTACCGCTCTTGCTGCCGATGCTGCTGCTGCTGATGCTGCAGCGACTGCTAACAGTGTCGCTGTTGCGGCTGCTGCTAGGGCTAGTGCTATTAATGCTTGTACAGCTGCTAAAAACATGCTGCCTGTTTCGCTGATACTAGTCGCAATGTCGCTGTTGCTGCTATTGCTGATGCACATGATGCTAAGTTACGGGCTGTTGCTTTTGCTGATGTTGCTGTTGATGCTAATAGAGTTGCTCAGAGCACTGCTACTGCTGCTGAAGATGCTGCTGCTGCTGCTGCTGCTGAAGATGCTGCTGCTGCTGCTGCTCTAGACACCTCCCTAGTAGCAAGCCCGCACGGTGCCAATTTGGTTTTAGCTCGGATTGGCTGTTTGAAGTCGGGCAAAACTGAGCTGGGTTTCATGTTGGGCAGATGGCTAGGCTGAAGTGTGGCCCCGATCGGGCTGCCCATTTTGGGCTCAGATCAGTTTCAAAGCGGGCAGCCCGATTTGGGGTCAAATCAGTTTCAAAGAGGGCTACCCGCTTTGGGTTCATGTTGGCCAGATGACAGGAAACCCGTCCAAAACCCGTTCTGAGCCCTATTCGGGCAGCCCACTTGGGGCCACACCAAAACCCAGTGCCCTAAACCAACGGGCGCCCGTCGGTTAGCCCACTCCGGGCCGATGAGGGCTGAGGTTGGGTTTGGACGGGGAAACTGGTCTAATAGTTCTGATGATTGACACCAGATGTCACTACTATACAATATCTAGAGTTTTCCAAAAAAGCCAGATGAAATTGACATTATATAATAAATACAATAAAATGTTAAAGTGATGTAGAATAGGAAACAATAAATAGATGTTCTCACAGTTTAGAAATAAGATAGAATATATATTTGAATGATGAAAAGGAGGTTCTCTAAGCAGCTATCCAGTGTAAACACTCTTTCTGTGGCATTACAATCTTAATACAAGACTCCTGTGCCCCATGTAGGTATGAACTATGGCTTTGAAGGCCAATGTGCACCATAGACACTTGTCTCTGCTGCATGTGGCTCAAACCTGATGATAATAGGCCTGCTTGATACTTCCATTATTGGGTAGGAAGAGTATGATTATGCCTTGGGTTAATTAGAAGGACCTAGGATATCTGGTTCAACAAATACAAGAAATCATTGGAGAATGATTGAATAGATTCTAAAAAGCCATAATTATCCGATTTCAACCCGTCCAAAAACCGATCTAAGCCCGCTTTCAACCCGTCCAAAAACCGATCTGAACCCACTTTCAGCCCGTCCAAAAACCAATCTGAGCCCAAAGTGGGAAGCCCGTCCAAAAACTGATCTGAGCCCAAAGTGGGCTTCCCGTCCAAAACCCGATCTGCGCCCAACATGGGAAGCCCGCACGGGGCCAGACCAAAGCCCGGTGCCCTAAACCGACGGGAGCCCGTCGGTTAGCCCACTCCGGGCCAGACTTGCAAACACAGTCTGGCCCCGTCCGGGGCCACAGTGTGTTTGCTACTAGGGCTATGACGCTGCTGCTGCTGCTGCTGAAGATGCTGCTGCTGCTGCTGCTCTAGACACCTATGACGCTGCTGCTGCTGCTGCTGCTGAAGATGCTGCTGCTGCTGCTGCTCTAGACACCTATGACTAAACTTAGTAGGTGTTATTTACAAACAAGAGAGCCACGTGGTGTCGTTGTGGCTTATTATGCAAATGAAGAGGTCGCGTGACCACGGGCTGTTGCTTTTGCTGTTGATGCTGCTCCTGCTGCTACTGCTGCTGCTGCTGCTGCTGCTGCTGAAGATGTTGCTCCTGATGCTACTGCTGCTGAAGATGCTGCTGCTGCTGCTACTGCTGCTGAAGATGTTGCTCCTGCTGCTACTGCTGCTGCTGCTGCTGAAGATGCTGCTGCTGCTGCTGCTGCTGCTGCTGCTCTAGACACCTATGACTAAACTTAGTAGGTGTTGTTTACAACCAAAGAGAGCCGCGTGCTGTTGTTGTGGCTTATTATGCAAATGAAGAGGCCACATGACCACGGGCTGCTGCTGTTGCTGCTGCTGCTGAAGATGCGGCTCCTGCTGCTACTGCTGCTGAAGATGTTGCTCCTGCTGCCACTGCTGCTGAAGATGCTGCTGCTGCTGCTGCTGCTGCTGCCTATGACTAAACTTAGTAGGTGTTATTTACAAACAAGAGAGCCGCGTGGTGTTGTTTACAAACAAAGAGAGCCACGTGGTGTTGTTTACAAACAAAGAGAGCCACGTGATGTTGTTGTGGCTTATTATGCAAATGAAGAGGACACGTGATCAAATGGAAGCTTATTATGCAAATGAGGGAGTCACGTGACCAAATGGAAGCCTCTGATTGGCTGGTGATCAAGGGGGCGTGGCCTATTATGCAAATGAGGGGGTCACGTGACCAAATGGCGGCCTCTGATTGGCTGGTGATCAAGGGGGCGTGGCCTATTACGTAATTATGCAAATGAGGGGGCGTGGCCTATTACGTAATTATGCAAATGAGGGGTTCACGTGACCAAATGGCGGCCTCTGATTGGCTGGTGATCAAGGGGGCGTGGCCTATTACGTAATTATGCAAATGAGGGGGTCACGTGACCAAATGGCGGCCTCTGATTGGCTGCATATTGAGTGAGTAATAAACAGTACTTAAGCATGGTCCCGTTCCGATACAATATATACTACTGACGATTTATGCTCTGTGGCCGGTGGCCATTATGGCCATCGTCCCCTGGGAAAGTTCGGCCGATTAAGCCCATACATTTCCTACATAACTTCGGCCGATTAGAGCCCTTTGGACAGTAGCCATCAAAGGAAAAATCTGCCCCCATTCAATCAGACCTCTACATTGTCCCCTCAGGGCAAGAAGGTTGTAGTTGTAGGAATTTGTACTTAAAGGACGATATGTATTTAAATCGGCCATGGTAAATTGCAACGATTTGGGATAGAAAATCACAAATACCTATTGGGAATAAACTGAAGAGACCTCCCCAACAATCTATTGCAAAACAGTACTGTAAGATTCTTGATTTAGATTGATTCAATCCTGTAACTTTGTCACTAGCGGCAAATTTGACCACACTATAATCTTTGCCTCTAGACTATTCTATCTCCCCTTTGTATCTTATTATGATGTTTCGAACTACCTAAATCTGTGTGGAAAGAATGATATTGGTGTATTTATTTTAGCCAAATAGGGTTTCTATTCCCTACTACACAATCTCCCAAAAATATAATGTGCAGTCACCACTAACCTGTATACAACCTAGTTCTAGGTAGATTAATTTCTTGATTCAACACAGTAGAGCTATATCACAGGATATTAAGAATGAAAACAGTGAATACAGTCTTAAATGCCTGTGCTATCCATCAGTCACTTATTCGGGCATTCAGTCACTGAACTCTCTCACCGTCTTGCTGCAGCATTATGATGAAGTGATTTAATGGCATTGTGGAAATGGCTTTCCCATTAAGATAATTTGTTCTTCTTCTGTCACAGTAGCTTTTATAAACACACTATGGTGTGCATGCCATCAGTCACATTACTGTCGAGGAGATTTGATTTGTATCTGATCCTTACACCATTGTACCACTGTGTACTATAAGATTTATCTTTAAATCATTGGTCTAGCCTCTACAGTCTCTAGGGAAGGTGCCTTTTCAACAGAACGCCTTTTGTGTGTTTATGCCCATCATATGCCATTGTACAGTTTTCTATACTTAATTTTTTTATTCCTATTTCTTTCTCTTCATCCATCATTCATTTATTGTTCCCATATATTATATGCTTCTCCCAATGTTCACTCCCCATAATCATTAGCTCCGCATAATTCAGTCCTTCGGCAATTAGACATATATTTCTAATGAGCATCACATGGCAAGGAACAGTTCCTCTTCTTTATGAATTCATTATCATGTATTGCAAATGCAAAAGGTCCATGTACATAAACCCCAGCCTTTAATGTACATGTGATTAATTTACACAATTTGCCCCCGGGGGAGCCGTTTCTCTCAAAAGTCAAGACTTCCTTAACCCTTAAATTGTTTACATTATGGCCACCATCTACTGGGGAACTTTGGCTGACTAATCCCATACATTTCCTTTGTAGCTTCAGCCGATCAGAGCCCAGAGGACGGTGACCATTATCCACTCTGAGATAATTTCCATGCCAGATCTGCATATCACTACCCAGGGGATAACATTCGTGCAGAATCAACAGAATGATCCTTTGATGTCAGTTATGTTCCCCGTGATAGACAACATGCCGCGGTATTATGTCAAGGATTAGGCTTGTAATTCACACACAATTTTGGTTATTTGTACATCCCGTCATGACGTTGATACCTTATACATGTTTATGGAGTGCACTGACAGAGATATGACTATCAGCACGTTGCCTGTCTGCGTGTGCAGTCTGGCAATGATAGGGTTAGGTTCACAGAGAAATGAAGTAGAATCACGGTGACTCCCAAATGGGAGTCTGGACTCGATCACTGACGTAGCTAACCCCATGACTCTAAAGTGACTTCCAATCATTAGGGAGTCTTAGAATAGGAGTCATTATAGAGTTATTATAGTGTCCGCTAATATTAGGGAGTCACCTTAGAGTCCTGGGGAGGGTAACCTCAGTGATCAAGTCGGGAGTCACAGTAATTCCACTTCTTCTCTCTGCCTTGGTAAGCTAACTGTCCAAGAGGGAGGAGAAGTAGCTGTAACTGCAGCAGTGTAAGCCTTGTGTAGGATATGCAGTGTCACATACTAGGCCAGACTACATTGAAATAGCTTTACTTATTGTGTATTCTATAGATGGTGCTACACTAAGAGCAATTGTTTATTAAGCCATGGTGCCTATACACGATAGTTCCCAGAACAGTTCTATTCACTGTCTTGCTAAGAAGACTTGGGGTGTCATTGGTTCTATTTGGAGGTCCATTGAATGACTACTCCCTCAACTACCCACAGGTTATGATGAAGGTAAACAATGTCTATTAGCCTGGGGAACCATGGAGCGTGGGTCCCCATGACGTCTCTTGATCAGGCCCTATCAATGCTGCTCTCCTCCTAAGGGGCTCCAACCACCATGGATTCTTAGCACACTGTCATGATATAAACCTTGCTCTAGAATTCTCCATCTTGTCTGATATAGCAAAACTAATTTTATAGGTAAACCGTTTACATATATGATTACGGTGGGACCCATTTGGAAATGAATTGGCATGTTTTCTTATCAAGCAATATCCTCACGAGAGGTTTGAAGCTATCATGAGTAATCTTTGAGCACATACCCCATACAATGGTGTGCCTCTACATGGGCAAAAATCGACACGGGCGACACGGCGACAGGGCCCTTTAAGGCCATTTTTAAAATCGACGGACATAGGAAAATTAGGGATAAAAATCGACCCACAGGGATTTTTCTCTAAGTTCTTATATACCTAAAATTCGACACGATGACACGGCCCTTTTGCTAAAATCGAACACGGCGACACGGTCAAAACTGTGAGGACCCATGTAGAGGCACAATAGTGTACCTTGAAGGCCACCGTCCACGGCACTCTAATCGGCCGAAGCTATATCTAAGGAAATGTATAGCCTTAGTCGGCCACAGTTACCCAGTGGACGGTGACCATAACCCAGGTAACATAGGTACATTGGGCCATCATTGGGCCAATATACCACTTAAAAATGGGCCAATATTGGCATTTTGATATTGGCCCACCGCTGGTTTGACCGCTGGCCCTGTAATGGCCCATGCTCAGAAAAAGGGATATTGATTTCACATTGGCCTAATGGTGGGCCAACATTAAAATGTTTTTACATTATTCCGACGTTACAAATTAAACATCGGGGCAACCTTGAAATACATATGTGGGTCCAACATATAATTCTCAATATAGGACAACTGCAACGATCACTAATATTGAGCAATACTACTTTTATATGTATATTTGAATGTCCAAACACATTTAAGACATGACTGTCAAGTATCATCAGTTTAGAAAAAGCCATTTCTGTCTTTTTAATCCATCTTGATCTCTATCCCAAATTGGTTAGACACAATACAAACTGTATTACTATGATTTAGGACTTATCTAACTCCATTACCCACACATGAGGTGTCTTCAAGTTCCTTTTGACAAATTCCCACTGATGTCATGCAGTAAATGGCACTTTTAGATATCAAATTTCATCGATAAACTTCCTCTGACCTTTAACCATGTAGAGCACACTGGGGATCACATTTATAACCCAATATGATGGCAAAGTTGGAGCCATCCTGTAAGATATTCTTCAGGCAACATTGAATCCCCCTGGTGTAGATCACAGTCAATATTGGACAAGTGCAGTTAGAATTTATGTTGGTCCAACATCAGAAATAATATGATGGCCCTGAAATGTTCCAACACTGGGCCAACACTGGGTCAATATCAGCAATATCAAGCATGGGCCAGCTCTGGGCCAGCGGTCAACCCAGCAATGGCCCATTATAGGAATTGCCAATGGTGGGCCATCATTGTTATTTGTATGTTGAACCAATGGTTGCATTACCTACAATGGGCCATGGTTGGTATAAAGATTGCGATGGAGTCGATCATTGTCGACATTGGCCCAATATACCCTTGCTACCTGGGAAGCTTCCATACAAGTCATGTTTTAACCTTTCATCCAGTGTTCTTCAATACCTAATCATGGGCCTCTTATGTTTGTATTCATTTCTACAGGCACATCTACAATTCTACTAATGTTGTAATGGGAGGCTGGGTACAAAGTCTCAATTTGTAAACTCATCCATTTCTCAATGCAAAAAGGTTTTCTATTGGTGTAAATCTCCAACTGCAGCTTGGTGCTTTATCTTAAGGTATTTTCCTAATGGTTTTTGAGGATTATTGTAGTATTTAGCACTGCACTGCAGAGATACTTAAATCTATGAGCCACGAAGAGTAATGTATTACACCTCTCAACTCAGTGCACCTATTTTCATTTATTTTCATTTAGTTTTTGAAGCTTACTCTCAGAAACCTTTTCCTTCTCGACATCCAACACAAACTATCAGACGGACTCCTCATTGGTTGCCTGGATTTCTGTGAGAGCAAAGCTGATAACTAAATCAATATTTATTGTTAAACATCTACCCACTCATTTCCATCTTAGATATGTCACTGTATATCATAGGAGGGCTTCCTCATAGGATGTTGGGTAATGCTATCGAATGTATGCAGGACCAGTATTAAGATGTCTCTATATTCATGTAAATATATTTTGTAACTCCTTTCAATGCCCACGTAAAAAGAAGTAGGATAACTCAGCTGAAGATATAAAACACGGTTCACTGAAGGAGAAATCCCGATGAATCCCAAGTAAGTCTACCGAAATATTCTAAAAACGCATGAGAGAAGTTGTACTGCATACTGATCTTGTACCAGTGCAGCAATATTTTAGATTGGATGTGTTCACATAGCCGAGTATTAGGCTTAATGGAATGCATGGTGCATGAGCATTCCCTTTTAATGTCTCCACTGGCGCCCTTTTATAATGTCTGCGGAGGGCAACATGTAGGTTGAATGCAAAATGCTGTGCCTTGAATACTCTATAGGTATGATGGTGTGTGAGTCAATAAGCAACCCAGATGGCACTGACAAATATAGGTGAATGGATGTTTCAGAAGGACATCATTGTTTTATCTTGAAATAAAGGAAATAAGTATCATCATTGATGGAAAACGTAGAATTCAGTCAATATAGATATCATAAAGTGCACAGATAATAGGGAGACTCTCAATTGGTTCATTGCCAACCTCTCCCAAACTTCTTGTCAGCCTCAGGCATTGTCTGACGCTCATGTTTGGTGACACAGATCATGTACTAGCAAACACCTCCTGAAAAAGAGCTGGTGCTGGAGTGTAGAAGAAGTAACAGTACACTCATGTCGACATTATGGTCACAAATTGTGCAATTTCAGGGTATATAGACTCCCATCACATGTAAACATACATGCTAAGAAAGACCTAGTCCAGACATCTTAGGTTTCGGACTTCATCCAGGATATTACACCTACTACACTGAAAATCCATAGGGGTTGAAAGGGTTAGTCAGTACAGACTATCCTAGGTTCGTCACATGTGTGCTAGTCACAATGGCAAAGTTATATTCAAAAATGACTGAGGGGGTCAGTCAGTAGTGGCTAACCTAGGTTCATCATTGGTTTGTTGTATTTGTATACCACTAGTTGGTGCCACCTGTAAGATACTGTGATCACTGCTCAATGGCTCCCTCTGGAAATTAAAAGACTATGGTGGGTTGGTTAGTACTGACCAACCTGACAATAACTTACCTAGGTTGGTCGTATAGGGAGCCAAAATATGACTAACTAGGTTAGGTACTAGTGACAGAGAGATTGGGGGTATAAGGAGCCTAGGAATTTTGGTTTGAAATGGTTTTTATTGTCTTCCACAATATGAACAGAGTGATTTTAGACAGTGTCATCTACATCCATTAATTCATAAAGTAATTAGCTCCTACCAATAAGTCCGGGTCAGGATCAACCTCATAATTACTTTGTATGCATGTATGCGAATGCAATACCTTACAATTCTGTAACTAGTTAGTAACAGAGATTAGATAAACAGCTTATGTCACTTCATATAGTTTCAGGTTACAAAACCCATCAGTGAAACTACAATGTTTAAGCTATGAAGCAGTTGAATCAACTTCTAGAGTTACATAATATAATAATGAACACACTCTTAATAGATGTTAAAACATGCTATGTACAACGGAGAGCACACATAAAGTTCTAAACAAGCCACATGGTCTATGGTAATGATGAGATAATAAGTGGAGAATGGGAGAGCAAAACAACAACAAAGAGCACATAGGAGTTAAGTTAATTTTTAAATCAATGCATTGCATTTCAGGGGTATCAAGGCTTGGAAAAGAGCGTGGATGGGGGTAGAGACATTTTATGTTACATCAACCGATGTCGCCATAACTGATGTATAATATCAGTGTACAGCATGACAGTATTCCAAAATCTGCTTCAAACCCCACAGGGCAACAGCATCTGGCACCTCACTAAGAGTCAAGAGTCAAGTGTCCTAATACCATTTTTCTCTGACCAAGAACATTTGGATAGAATAGATGGTTGGTTAGGATTGATATTGGCAGATTGTGTACACTACTATAGTCTTCAAACCTTCCCTCTTGCCTTTAGATATAGCTCTCAATTCCATTACATCAGGTGTTACCACTCCCTCTCATCCCCCTGGTCCACTCTATTTTACACCCTATTGACTAAACAGCTCCACGTGGGGACGGAGAGACCTCTTTCTAAGCAATATTTGCCTCTTAGTACCAGCCAATGCTACATGTTCGGAAAATTACTGAGGTTATAAACAGGTAACTTCACGGATAGTTCCTGTCTTAAGACACAGATCCCTACATGAATATGTGCATATACAACATTATATGCAACCAACTTTCACGTTATAGTGTGCAGTCACAGTTACAGTCTTCCGAAATGAATGGGAAGATGAAATACTGTTATGGATAATGTACCTTATGGTCACCGTGCACTGGGGAACTTCGGCCGATTAAGCCCATACATTCCCTACACAACGTTGAACGATTAGAGCCCAGTGGACGGTGGCCATAATTTACTTTAAAACGGTGGTATAGAAAGAGTCTAATTATGATTATTGTTATAATGATGACTTCAATAAGGAATATATCATATCATAGTCCACTGGTATTGGTATTGTTCTAATATGATACTAAATCACACAATCATTAGTATCATCTAGTCCATTTCCCTTGATATACCACTTTAACCATTTGAGGACAACATAACATGAATTAAGATTCCTTAATACTTGGTATCATGATGCACCAATGCAGTGCCGGGCGCAGGTGTATACCGATTCTTCATGATGCATGGGTGTAGATCTACCCACCAGGGCCGCATTCATGCATCATTACAACAAAGGGCAGAGTGCATTAAAGCATTATGTAGGGCTAAGCATCTCAAACTGCCTTGAGAAGTAGTCCAATTACGGTGGCTTTGGTGGTAAATTGGGCAAGGTTGGTGTTTCAGACACGTCACTGGCTTTCAGCAAGAGGATGGGTTTTATATTGGAGACCTACAGCTTACAGTGGTAAATCGTACAGTTCAGGGTATATTCTACCCGGATCCACAGTCTTGTATAATCTATACATAGCCAAAATATTCTATAGGGTAAATCGACCATTATAATGGAAGTATTGAAAGAGTCAGTTGTCAAATGTATGGGTTAATAGCTATAGTTGCTGCACCAGCATCTGTGTCTACTCCTGCCCTGTATACTGTGTGTATTTACACATAATATATCACTGTCTGGAGTTGGCACGTGTAGATTCGATGTCTGTGTCTGTGTCATGTGAGGACAGTAGGGTTAAAGCTGCTATACCAGTTGGCGCACTCAATCCTACATTTTCTTCATTTGTATCTCATATAATTGTGTAGCCCTTTCCCTCTTATAATCTGCCATTCATTTTGGCAAGAGATTCTTAATATGTGCAATACAAGATTCCACTTGCAAATATTATTTATATTCTGGTGGGGCTTGGTTATTTAGTGTTGACAAAAGCCATCTAGTGGCAGTACTGAGTGGAGAGGAGCCTGGAGGTTTTCATTTCTCTACTTACAAACACAGTCTACTAGTACCTGGTGTATCCCTGTAGAAGGCACTACCTTGTTGATGTAATTAAGTGCTGAATAGAATGCTCTATAGCATTCTATTTTTTCTATATCTACGAATTTAGCACAGTTAAAAGTCACAAATCAGATTGGGATCTTAGCAGTACACTGCACTAAAACGACCCTGTATAAACATGCAAATGGTGAACTATCTATATATCTGAGGTGGTACAGCAGCTTTAATGTGGAAGGCTCACACAACTCACACGGCCTCAAGGGTAGAACAGTGATTGTAACTGCATTGTATGACATGTGTCATAGAGTCTGTATCTACACATGCTACAGTGTTGAAGGTCTCTAGGCCTTAGTGAGATAAGGGCTAGATTTAGTAGTATATGAATATTACACCTCCGACTGTATCACATCCCAGACTAAGGGTAATTGTGACCAGTTTATGCAATTATTGATGAAGTGTGACGGGAATAAAGTTAGTCAAGATTTCTAGTAAATTTCTAATGAGGAACAACTTATCATTGCGGAACTGACAGCCTAAAACTCTACCTCTGCATTCAATCATTCATTTAGGCATAACAATTGCCTTGATGACTCTTTATATAGGTATAGGTATTGCGAGTAAAAACACCCAAATCTTTTCGTGTTTACCCATGAGTCAGCTATTGCTCTTTGGGCCATAATTCATTGCCAATATCCCCATTTTATTATGATTTGGCAGTAAGAAAATATGCCACCTGTGTTGGACCAAACATTTAAACAATAAGAACAACTCATTAATCTCACCCAGATGAGCTATCCATGCCAACTGACACATTGGCTATCTTGATTGAGCACACGTAAGATTCGATGGTTTTTGATAAGTGTACCTAGATAAAGGCATATTTTGATTCATAATTAAAGTATAGTGGAAACTATGTATTCAACGTGTTCACCATTTCTAATAGGAATCTTTGGAGATGACAACACATCCATCAGACTCTACACATGTTCAGCCGATCCGGGGTGGCTGATGTGAAGCTTGCAGGTATTATTTTGCTAACTGCTGCTTCATCGCTACTGACTTCTACTGATGAGGTTTTGTTTAATCCATACAGGCACATCATATAGTTCTGCTGTAATTTTATTATGGGAGACAGTGTGCAATGGCTTAATTTACTTATCCACTCAGTACAAAAAAGGGGGCTTTCAGCAGCAGGGCTGTTGTCTTGAGGAAATAGTCTGATGGGTATGTAGGATTATGGCGGTACTCACAGATATACTTGAATCATCTAAAGGTACAAAGGGGATTCTGTTGACACTTTTTTATGGCTCATATTTTAGTTCTTATAGCAAAGTGTTATTTGAGGGTAGCACCATCTCCAGTGTTCAAGTAATGACCTGTTTTTTTTTGTATTTCTGAAGCCGGCTGCCAGGCATCTGTCCCCTTTAACACAAAACCCAGACACAAAATATGTCGAACTAGATCTTCTTTAATGCTGATCAATGCCATTATATGACTGTATTCTGTTGATATGTATAGACTCTAAAAATGATAACTGAACTAGGTTGGAGACAAACTGCCTGTATTCATTTATTTGTTTAGTATATCAAATTTGATCAATGCTGCCAGATGTGGGGGAGGGGTGAGTGCCAAAAACTACTTAGCCCATTTCTGAAAAGCCACCAAATTACTAAACATAATGGGGATTTTATGGACCAAAGCTGAACCCCTCCTGCTGTTAGAAAATGATCGCTTATATAAACCAATACTCATAAAGTCATGATGACTTGAGGCTATCCCATATATGGATGTGCACAACAGATATTCATCGGGATGTAGGACAGCCTGAGGGAGTTCTTGACAGGCCTGTTGGACACAGTAAATAAATGCCCATACCTGCCATTTGTGCACACAAAGCCAATTCTGCCATGAAGTCAGTTATATCACTCTGTTATAACTGTATGCCAATGTTCAGAGCTGCCCCGACAAGACAATTCTCTTTTTCAAATAGTCAGAGTAGATTATATTTATATACTAGAAACATAATGTGGTCGATACGACTAGAAATGAAACAGCTGTTAGATGCAGATGACAGCTGGAAGGGGGGCTCTTAATGGACGGCCTTAAAAACAAACTGTCAGTATCAGAGTGCTGATGTGTTTTTCTCAGTCACTCTGTGTGTAATGATCTTTCAATAACTGTCCAAGCATGATGTATTTGCTAAAGGAATAATACTTCTTGTTATTGGATAGATCAGAGCAGTTCATACAAAGGTACCAGCCAGACGGAAAGGGCTCACAGAATACACCAGGTTATTGTGCATTTAAATGAAAGGTTTTCTCTTTCATATTTTTCATTTAAGGTATTGACATCCTGGGTCTTATTGTTACAGTGTACTCCACGCTCCCTTTCAGAGGGCATGATGTTTTGGACGGGTCATTTGTAATTGCAATGAGGAATTGGATTCATAAATGTTGCAAATTATTTCATAAAACTTCAGGACATTAATCTCTGTTTCCATGCTGGTCAATTAATTCAATATCTTACATGAGTTATCATCATAAAGCACATTCATAGATGAAATATGCATGCTTGCCGTATTCCAATAACCTATCGTACTGTTGGTTCGGATAGACAATGATGTCATACACAGTAAGACAATTCTAAAAATTCATATAGAATGCCATCTTTTCTTCCATAGAATCTAGTGATGCTTGAGACAATCCTTTTCTTCTCCATCAAAAAAGGTAAAATGATTTCAACACATCTTTTTGATGCAGGAACGGCCCATCTCTTTCTTTTAACATGATGTCTCATTAATGGAAAGTCAGACATGATGGAAAGTTATATTGCTACTTTTTTACCCCATCATCACCCGATGAAATGCATCCTGCTTTGGAATAAAGCTTGCTTTCTTGGATGGGATATCTTTCTGCTATAACTGCCAGACGAACAGGATCAGTATTTTGATATAAGGATATTATGTTGCCTACTAGAGGGAATAGATAATTACTACTATCCTATTCTAGATTGTATCTACCATGACAACTGAGATGCTTATAGTTGCTATAGCACAAGTAAATGTGCACAGTTATATTTGGCTAATGATAGAGGACAGTCTTTTCAATATAGATTCTCTCTCAATGAAGGGTAAACCAGGCCCTCGTAATAGATATATTTGTCCTGATTTCCATGTTCTGAGATACAGAGCAAATACTGAACATACAGTTTTACCATTGATTACTGTTCTTAGCCAGACTAAACATATTTCTTCATCCAATGTACCAACGCATATAATTATGGAGGTAATATTGAAATGCCCCATCACTTAAAATGAAATTGTGATTAATATGGTGGCATAAATGGGAAAACCAAATACTAAAGTTGTTCTGAGCAGAGGTTGGGAGAAATTATTACACAGCTTAACAAAGAGTAAATCCATTGATCTAGTGTATGAAATACACAGAGAAATACATCATACCCGATAAGTGGGACCTTGCAAGAGGATGTGGCATCGGGAAATAATAGATATCAGTATTTTAATAAAAGGATATAATAACAGAGCGGAACCATCATTTAGATTCCATTATTCTCTATACATAACATCTAACGAATAGTCTATAGTCTGCACAGGTATCTTGAATGAAATATATTATGTATCACTATAGGACCAACAATCCCTGTCTCCTTCCATATCCCTTCTACATTTTCTACCATAATAGTAAATGTATACAAGATATAATCTACTTATAATTGCAGCTATATATATATGCTAGTATCTAAAAACATCAAGCAGCAACCATGAATGCTCTTCCCAACCATCAGTCAACTACTCATCCATTCAGGCACTGAAGACTTTCACGGTCTTGATGCAGTATTATGATGAAGTGATTTGATGACTTGGTGGAGATGGCTTTCTAATTAAGATAATTTGTCTCCTTCTGTCACAGAGGTTTTTACAAACACACTATGGTGTGTATGCCATCAGTCACATTACTGTGAAGGATAAATGTTCTGTTTACAGCATTGTACATGTGATATATATGAATAATTAAGCTGTCGCACCTGGGCCACACTATAAAGAAGTTATAATAGAAACTTTATGGTTTCCAGGATTGATGATTATATAGAAATCGTCATTCGTCATAACAACTATTTCTAGTTTTCTGTCATTGTTGTTCATCCTTCCTCCCTTTCGTTAGTATTGTCGTTGTAATGCGCAATCTGTCTTACTGCTTTTCTTTTGTTTTATCAGTTTACAATCATCATAGCTGCTACTTTTAAAACCCCAATCATATTTTCATAAATAGCATGTTTCTATCAAGAGCTATTGCTTGAATTGATAATTCCTGTTCTGATATAAGAATGCATAATCTACAGATTATCATCGAGACCCATTCATACTGCTTCACTTATAGTACACAACCCTCCCTAGCTAGGGTTGCTGCCTCAATAAAAAAGAGAACCAGGACTTTATTAACTGTGATTTGTATTATTCGGCCGTGATTCTGTCAAGATTCGTCCATAACCTTTACAGTATAGACTTTTATCGAGACCAACGTTGATGGAGTGCACGCTACAGAAGGATTATATATTATGACCTAGACTGTTTCAGAACCTGTCAAAGGAGAGTTTGTGGTATGATTCTAGAATGAACAGTCCCACAGCGCATTGATTAATCTATAGTGACAGGTGCTCATGTGGAGCATAAAACCCAATGCCAAAGAGATACCCTCCCACGAGTCTCAATGTCTGCATGGATAAAAAAAAGAGAACAACTGTGGTTGCACTGTATACTGTTTGGATCCTTCACTGAGCCTCCTGAGAGCTGCTCTAGCTAAACAAGTGAACTTGCATTTGAATTTCAAGTGAATTCATTGTTAAAGTTAACTGTTGGATATATCTATACAGTATACCTCTCTATACTAACAATAGCATTAGTTACAAAAATAGCAATTAGACAGTTGATGCATTCAGACATATTTTGGTGCTTCGTTGAATGACTATACTACTGGTGGTTACTATAGTTAACAGAGTAGACCAAGGGAACAGGTGGTGCTTTTTCACCACTTAAGTGGGGCCCCATGGTAAATGCATCCCCTGCACAGCAGGTCCATGATCATCTTTTCAACTTCCAATATACTCTACAAAGAGGTAGTGTCCACAACAGTCACCAGGGGAATCTCAAGTGCTCCCTTGTTCTGTTCATGCAAACCTACGGGTGGAAAACAGACCGTGTACACATTGGAAGTTTCACAATTTGCGGAAACCTTCCCTCTTGTCTAGTAGCAAGATGGTGCTGAACTTAAACAGCACACTCTCTTTTACTCTCGTTTTGTTATACACTGAATATTCTGTTCTTTGGTCTTTTCTCTTGAGTTAATTGAAAACAGATATATGTATTTTTTAATGAATGTGAATACAACTTATTTGCACATCCCATTGTAGTTGCATTTCCAATTCAGATACCATATCACCTCCACAGGCAAAGGTTTAAAGTATACCCAGTTGTCAGCTATCAATCTTTGGCCTATACATTGTCATTGACAGATATGCAAAGAGCAACTACTGTGATAAGGGACACCTCTTTTATGAAGTCAACTAAGATGATTGATACGGCTCGCGATAGATAAATCTTATTGGACATGTCTATTGTAAACTTGGTAGTTGTGATTTAATTGAGATCACTGACAGCCTTGTGGACAATAATATGTTGGAATTTCACTTAGGCTTACAGCCAAAAATGTTGAGAGCCAAATAGATTTTCCACCCATTTCATTACAAACAAACATTACATTTAGAGGCACAAGACTAGAGCGAATACAACACAATTTCTCCAGCCAATGTCCAACATACATCAAACGAATCAGATGAATAAAATCAGTTTTGGTGGAACTCAATCTTTACACAAATATTCCATAGAAACTGATTTATTATGGTAACTTTAGAATGTATGGAAATCGTAGCCCAATAGCCCCTGGTTAAATATATGCTTGATGGAGAACCTGCTTTAGGTGCAAAATGAGAAAACCCCAGGCTCTGACCATGCCCCATGTCTAATATTTGTTCCCAGACCAGTGACTATAACAATGTCTGCACACAGTGAGCCTGCCTACTTGTTTAACAAGATGAGCAAAGGAAAAACCCATTCAGCACTGTCATTCTGTCAATGTTTTATCTGCTTTCCACACGGAGAAGTGTTCTCACATGCTCTCTTTGCAGTGTGGTCAATATGCAGTGTATTTGACTATCACACAGTCATTTTAGATTATAGGTCACTATGGGAACATGTAAAATGACAAGTGGTGAAACATTGCATAAAGCTTCACATTTGACCAATTTGATTGCAAAATGCAATAAATCCATTCGCCGAATGGATTTATGATTTATTCATATAGATAACATTAGGTAAATTAGTCGGGGATTGAATTCAACTATCCCTTACTTACATTTTTATCTGATTTTGGTCTCTCTTCTGAAAATAGTTCAATGCATTTGGCTACAAAACTCTTAATTTCTTCATTTCCATCTGTTCTTATATCATTCAAGTTGTCGCACAGTGCCAGCCATACATTCACACACTTCCTTTCTACATTTTATCTCCGACCACCAATAGGGGTCTCCAAAAAGATCCATCTGATGCATAACGGCTCACCTTTTGCTTCTAAATCTACCCGGTATTCATTGTAGGTCCTCACCAATTACTCTCAAAATTTTTTCTACTAATGGGCTCCTCACGTTTCATTTTCTCTACTGACATGTATACAATTAATAGCAGGTATTCTGCCATGAGGGCAGGCTGTGTCGTTTTACTGAAGTAGATCCACTAAGTTATGCGCTGAACAGGTATAATAAGATTAAGATATAGTTGGCATACATAAGATCCCTAGCACTGCAATGCTTCCTTTTCTTTTTATGGACGAATAGAAAAGGAATGAAAATGCCTCCTTGCTATGTGCTGGAAAAATACTGTCCTGAACTGCCAGTTGTCAAAAGGCTCTTTTACTTTTATTGTCCTGGAAAATAACACATATAGTACAAATTCTGCCATAGTACACTGGTGTGCATAGGCCTGTCTTTTCTATAGGTTTGTATAATGTTTGGTGCATATTACAGTGTGCATACGTCAATTATATGCTCCTCATAATTATTACTCCACTCAATAATATTATATGAGGGACAGATGGAGAAATCTACAATGAGAAATATTATAGATGTGGTGGTATTTCAGCAATTATATCATTAGAAGCAGATTGAAAGCAATCAGGAATATTAGAGATGTGGTGCTATTTCAGTCATCTGAAGTTTTATGGCTAGGGCTGATAACTAAAAAATGCTAGAAATGTCTGAAGGAAGACAGTATAGACTGCACTTATCCTGGATGGGTTAAATGTCTGCTGGAAACGTCTGTCCATATTTTACAGACAGGGATCTCTGCTCTATGTTCGATGTCACTGTCAACAGCTTAATCAACTGAATCACAAATTAAATTTAAATCCAGATGGAGGCCAAATGGAATGCTCTTAAAGCCTCACCTACCCTAAATAGGGTGCAGAGTACCGAGCTTTGCTCCACTGCGACTCTTGCTGTAGGGGCAGCTACATGTGGGCATTTAATGGACTCAGTACTGGAAGTAAAAACATTAACTGTCAGTATCAGAGTGCTTAGGGGGCTTTTACTGTCACTCTGTGTGTAATGATCTTTCCATCACTGTCCATACACTGTGTGTTTGTCATAAAATGAGACTGCTTGTTGTTGTGTAGATCCAGACGGTTTACTCAGGGTGCCCAGATGGGAAGTGATTTCTAGTCTAGTATACAGCCTTAGATTATTGGGTGCATTGAAATGGAAGGTTTTTGCTTTTACATTTTCATTTCAGGTATTGACTTCTTCAGCTTCTCTGTACAGCTCCATCCTTCTTTATTTGACAGAGGAGCAGCTATAGATGCATACATATTGACAACGACAGCTAATTGTACCCTTCCATCTCCAACGAGTATAGTTTTCTTTCTAGTGAACCTTGAGGCAAGAGGATTTTCCTATCTATGCATGTGCATATATTTTAGAGAAAAGCCTGTAACATATCTGAAAAAAGGAAAGGAGAAGGAAAAACTGATTCTGCAATAGATCTGCAACCAAAATAGTTTGCATTGTTAAATGAGCATGAAGCTGTAAGCATTAGAAGAACAATGTAGATATTATGCAGGATACATGTTTGCCAATTATGACCCACAATTGCAATGTTTGAGAATGGAGGTGCTTGCAATGAAATGTTTCAGAGTTACCTTTAGATGCACTGTAGAGCACAGATTATATAAGACTTGGATGGCCTGTCTGTCAGACACCAACATTGGCCCTGATTTTCTAATTCTAAACAAAAGAAAATCAATCGATGGTTGTCCTCTTTTGGTGTTGATGGAGGCCACCCTTTATTGGCAGAGTCAGATTTCCACATGCCTCTGTACATTTGCTGCCTTTACTTGCCCACATACACTTACATGCCTTTGTGTGTGTAGGGTGATGATAGTAGGGTTAGGGTGGAAGGCTCACACAGCCAAAGGGTGGCGAAGTAGGCATAACTACAGTGTAAGCCTCTCACACTACACACCATGTCACGTATGTCATGTTTACATTGCTGGGTGTCTCTGCGTTTCAAACACCAGCCCTAGTAGCATATCAATGGTAAGCTTAGACTTAAGTAAGTGAGTAGCCTTGTGAATGCCTTTGCAAGTAGTTTGAGCAATTCTAAGGTATGACGGGTGGCTCAAATCATGAGCAGAATGATTTCCAATAAGGAAAACTTTGCTGTTCGGGCAGGAAGGCATGTATAATTATAATATGATGTATGGATTGATTTAAATACCGTCAATTCTGTCTTGCAAACATTAAAGTTTATGTGAATTGTCTTTCCCTTCCCTTCCCCAAAGAAGTGTTGCTCTAGAGAATAAAGAAGCAAAGACAAATCTAGTGAGCTATATTCATTCATGTATACATTCGGCTATCTCCATAGGCTTGTTTGGAAATCGTAGCCTTTTATTATTGAAAAAAAAGGCTTACTTTTAGGGCATTTAACATCAAGATAGTGGTGCAGTGAGATGTGGCTTTCATTTTTAGGCCACCACATAACCCTTTCACAACAGTGTATAGAGTGGTTCTATTCTCTGGTTGCTGGGGTTTGTCTTTGCATAACAATAGTGAGGAGAGCACCGTGGCTGTGACTGAGACCTAGGGGAGTAAGCTTGTAGTTGGAGGCACAATGGGTATCTACTCTACCCCCCACCCACAGGCTATCATGAACAGTAAACAATGGTATTCCTGTGTAACCACAGAACATGGGTCCCCATGCTTCCTCTTGATCAGACCCAAAGCTGTCCTCCTTCTATGGGGCTCCAAACACCAAGGATATTAACATACTTCCTCACAATGTCCACATTTCCCTGGAGATTGTTTGTAAGCAGTATAAGCATTTTCATTTAGCACCAGGTTACTACATGTCACTAACTCTTGCCCAGGGTCACTCCCCCCACATTACTTATACTAAATTTTGATCAATTCTGAAAACTGTGAATTTAGCTCTAAATCCTTATTATCCAGAAACTATAACCAGTATCCAAGTGATGTCTATAACAATAAAAACAAATGTTGTTTGCAATCTTTTTAGTTATTAAAATTGCTCAAACTTGCTATCAAAAAATAAAGAATTGTTATTATTTCCTCATGTAAGGGTTCTGGCTTTTCTTCCATACATTTCCAGACCAGACTCACCATGTCTCTCAAAAGCTTTCAATTACACCCATTCATCACAGTTGCTGACAAGACATGCAACAAGCTATGAAAGCCCTAGAAGGCCACTCTTTTATCAAATCACCTTAGATTGTAAAGTGCAGCTTGCTAAACCATAGTAGTGAGTGTAAATCATGGATTCCAATGAAAGTTGAATTCACAAAATGCTTGAGTCAATTCAAAAAGACTTAGTATATAAAAGAGAAAAATGAGTCATGCTAGATATTGAAAGAATCATAAGTAATTCACATCATGCTAAATATGGCCATACAATTGTAGATTGTAAACATGACATTGTATCATTATATATAGAAATAAAATAATAAGTGTCAGCATACATTACTCATTTGGCATCCCAGGCTCTGACTATGATCCATGTCAACATTTGTTTACAGACCACTGTCTATAACTCTGTGCATTTGGATCAAGTCTGACTGCTTGTAAAACAATATAGACAAATGGACAAACACATTCAAAGCTGCAGTTCTGCCAACCTGTCTGTGTTTCCTAGAAGGGGAGTATTTTAGGTCAAACAAGATATCTATGTTGATATCATCAGAACCTTTAGCAGAATTTTTTATAACAACACTAAGCAAGGGAGATATCGAGGAAGTTTATGGCCCAATAGTTAGACTAATATTTACTTTGACAACATGGGAAATTGCATACATGAGAATAGGCTATACCCTGATAAAATGAAGCAGTGGCAATGCTTTATGACAGCCCACAGTTGGCGACTGACATTTAGAAAATAGCCCATTTGTTTGATAGATATCATTGTTTTCAGTATTCAAGCTATAGCTCCCATACAGTCATTAATTAATGTCTGTACAACTGGCCCCACTAATACTAATGGGACTTTCACTCCTGAATTAATAAGCCACCCATCAGTATTTCTGTCCCCACACAGGTCCCTTCAAGCTATCATGCATCTTTAACTTCTCCCACTAGTGTTGACTAATGAGCTCATTGGCTCATCTACACAGGCACTTTAACACTGATGTGATGTTGTCACAGAGAAGTATCAGAGTACAGAGCAGCTGAATGGGCTATTATTGTTGGTCTGTGTGTAACAATCTTCACTTACTGCCTATACAGATGTTTGGCATAAAATGAGAGTGTGGTTGCATGAATGTTCTAGGGTTGGGTTCATTTTTTAAGAACGAGATTTTCTTTATTCACCAATTAGTTTGACAATTTACATACATAACGTGATTTGCCGATGTATCGAGAGTTTACACGCGTACCGGTACATATTTTGTGACGTCATGAAATTTTAAGAGGTAAATTCACAGGACAATGTCCCTATAAATTACAGGAAAATATCACATTTAATAGATCAGCAGTTCTGTATTATGACTAGGGTGAACAAAGAAATGGTAGGACCATCAGTAAACTGTTATTAGAGTCCTACCATGAGATGAGAAATAATACATCAGAGGATTTCATAGAAATAACATTTCTTGTATGCAAGAGGCGCAGACGACAAAGTCATGAGGGTATTTAATTTCTAGACGTAACCCAAAAATTTCCCAATTAATACAAAAAATACTTAAATGAATATTTTGACAGATATTAGACAGGTGGTTCCATTGGATTTTCAGGGATTGTATCTAAAAGAGATTTTTTAACCAAGTTTTTAAATTCAATTAGAGTTTCGGTCAACCGTATATGAGGTAGAAGGGCGTTCCAACTCTGTGCGCATGTCACTTCTGGGCTCTTCTCATAGGATGCACAGTGTATTGTCATATATTTTAACAAAGGAGCAGTATTTAATCTGGTTTGACGTATAGGCTTAGAAACAAATGATTCTTGTTTTGATCTTTTAAAGGCGTAGAGTTTAACATGTGCTTTCCTTCTCTCCTCTAGTGTTGGAAGGCGTGCAAGTGCATGAACAAGTTCCGTTGGGGTTAAAATGTGCTTACCAAGACACGTCTTAAGGGCCCTATTTTGCTGACGTTGCAATTTCTCAAGACAATCATTATTAGCATTTGTGTAAAGAATGTCAGCATAATCAATGACAGATAGAGCATGGCTAACATAAACTCTTAATAGGGCTTCAGAGGTCATTTTTTTCTAAGCTCTGTAAAGGAGCATGTTTTTAAAGCGAATGTTTTTTATCAGGTTTTTTACATGTAAGTTAAAATCTAGTTCCTGGTCGAGGATAACTCCCAGGTACTTATAGGAACACACATGCTGTAACCTGGTGTTTCCAAGATTTATATTAGGCTTTGGTAGCATAGCTAGCTTTTTCCTAGAGGCAAAAGTCATGAGTTTCGTTTTTGAAATATTAATGGTTAATTTATTCTTAGTGGCCCATGTAAGAAATTTATTAAGCGCGTCTGCCAAAAGATTTGACACTGTATTAAACACTCTACCGGTAACATATAACACTGAGTCATCAGCATACAACATAGTCTTGTGTGTGTCACCATCAGAAATGCAATCGTTCATGTATAAAAGGAAAAATAAAGGACCCAAAATTGATCCCTGTGGAACGCCACAGGAAAGCTTGGCTAGGGTAGATCGGGTGTTATTTGCCAAAGTACATTGGTGTCGATCAGTCAGGTAGTTTTCTATGAGGGTAAGGGATCGGTTTTTTATACCATATTTCTTTAATTTGGCCAGAAGTATACTGTAATTTACGGAATCAAAAGCCTTCTTTATATCGATGAAAGCTGCAAGGGAGAAGGCACCCTTATTTCTATTTAATAAAATATCATCAACAAATACACTTATTGAGTCAATCGTCGATTTACCTTTTTGGTACCCCCCTTGAAATTTGGTTAAGATATCGTTTTCATCTATTTGCAGGCTCAGTTTATTATGCATTAATCTTTCTAAAATTTTTCCAGGAATAGGTAGTAAGCTAATGGGACGAAGGTTTGAGACATCAGATGGATCACCTCCTTTGGGCAAAGGCGTAACTGTGGCAATTTTCCAAACTTTTGGAATTTTCCCTGTATCTAGAGATAGGCGGATTATCTTAATGAACCTTGTGGGGTTATGCAAGATAACACTCTTAAAAATGTGCGACGGTAAATATTCAATGGCAGAAGATTTAGAAATGTCAATATTTTTTATACAAGAGATAATATCTTCGTCAGTGAAGTTGAAATAATCCATTTCCGTGTCACATTCAATGCCATCAAAAGACCAGGCGGAGTCATGGATTGCGGCCAGCTTGGGACCAATCTCTGCGAAAAATGAATTTATGTAGGAGGATGTTTGATCTGAGGGAACTTGCGAGCCATCAGGTTTATTTAAATTAATAGATTTGGATCTTTTTTTGGAAGAAGGAAGGATGTCTTTTAAAATTGACCAAAACTTTTTAGAGTCGTTTATATTTTGTTCACAAAGATTATTATAATAGTTATCACAAGCAGCGTCAATTTCCAAACCCACAGCATTTTTCATCTCCCTTGCTCTATGCCAGTCAATTATGGAGGTAGAGTTTCTCGCAATTCTCAATAAATCATTTTTGTCGTTAATTTTCTCAATTAAAAAGTTTGAGAACCAAGGGTCAGGTTTGTCTTTGACTCTGAAACTCTTCACAGGGCAAACCACATCAAGCATTCGTTTAAGCATATTTTCAAAAACATCCCAGGCCTCATCAGGGTCTGTACATTCGTCAAAGTAATTCCAGTTACAATTTTCAACACTTAAAAGATAGGCCTCGAGATTGAAGTTTTTGTAGGATCGACCTTTAAAGACTCGGTGACCGTCTTTTATAGAATTATTAGATTTAATAACATGAACAGGCAGATGGTCACTTAAATGAATATTTAATGGACCAGACGATTGTATACGATGGCAATTTGTAAAAATAAGATCTATACATGTATTCGTTCCAGATGTTGTGGTGACTTCATGAATAAGCTGGGATAAATTAAATTGCTCAAAAGTTTCATAGAGTAAGTCTTTGTCGTTACCATTTACTAGACAGTTTACATTAAAATCGCCAAGGACAAAAATGTCAAAATTATCTAACTCGTCAATTTGTAGAAACAGTGCTTTTACTGAGTCGCAAAAGGTAATTAAGTTGCCATTTGGAGGACGATAAATGTTACAAACAATTGATTTCTTTGCACACCCCTTTGACGACAAGAGCCATTGAATTTCTATATCATCATTTGTACGATTTAGGTTTTCGAAGTGAGTTGGAGAGCAGGTTAAACCTTCATCGACATATGCACAAAGTCCACCACCTCTATAGATGCTAACCCTATCTAGCCTATGAAGATTATATTTATTATGAGCATGAGAATTATCGTCGTCCTCATCATTAAGCCATGACTCACTAAAAAGCACAATATCAATGTTTAAATTCATAAGCTCCTTATTTATACGTGTTGTCTTATTTCTGATGCTTCTTGCATTCAAATGCACAATGGAATAACCCTTCTTAAAATTAACCCCTGCGCCTGTGAGGCTGCATGTGATATAACATTTGAGAAAAGATTTCGACTTGGTTTGTCGGCAGGATAACACAAAGAGTTTTTTGCACAAAAAGATGAAATTCTGTCAATATAAAACAGTTAGAAAAAAGTAACCCTCCCCCCTCCTGGATGCAGGCATTTCTGCTCTTGTGGCTTGCCATGCTAGTATATAATCGGCTTGAGCAAAAAGATCCGTCGCTACCCGGTAGACTTACAGTTTAGAATACAGTATTATAGATATGTGTTTATACCCTGAGTAGGAAAGCAATAAGACTTCCAAATTTACATTGAAGTACCAGAAATGTCCCGTGAACAACTTGTGGACATGTTATTTAAATACTATGTACCGTATATCCCCTCTGAAACATCACCAGGATTATACAAATATTAAACATGAGTACCGGTAGATTGAATGAATATGTCATTTAGTGTACAGTATATCTCTTATAAACACGGCCTGGTTATGCTAATAATACACATGAGTACCGGTAAGATTACATGAGGGGTCTAGATTCATAATACATTTCCTATATGAATTCAAAAATAAATTTGAACATAATATAGGTAATAAACATGAGTACCGGTGAGTTTGTGTAAAATGCAAAGATTCAATTGTACATTTTTTTCTTTGTTAATTCAATCATAGTCCATGTTTGTAAAGAAGGGTTCAAGTACCATTAGACCTATACATGTCATTGGGAGTGTTCAAGAATCTGAAATTGTTGGACGGAGTGGTGAGTTTCTTGTAGGGCGATTTTTGGCTGGTGGGAGAGGAGGTTTCGTCACGTCGCTTCGACTTGCCGGAGGTTTGCCAGGGCAGCTTGGAATCTGGTTCTTTTTGCTACTTCATCTTCGTCAGTTTCTGCACCTGCTTCATCTTCCCCTTCATCATCATCATCACCATCATCATCGTTTTTCCTTTCTTCTATCTCCAGCTCTTCCTCGGGTACGTCGTCAGCAGGAGGTTTGGTGGCCTTGATGAGTACACCTCTGATCTTTTCTAGGATGAGTCCATGGAGGTTTGAACCTCTCATTTTGTTGATTGTACACAAACCGGCCTGCCCAAGGTGCAGACCACAGCTCCAAACTGGATGAAAAGATGCCTCATAGAGGTTTCCTTCGACGGTCATCAAGTATTCAGCCATGTCAGGGTCGGAGAATTTGATACAGTTTATAGCATAAAGGGTTTTTTCTGCCTGTTGTGCCCACTTGACAGAGTCCTTTATTTTCTTAGCTAGCTCCATGATCTTGTAGGGGTCGTGAGATTCCATGATGAGTTTCCCCACTGCTTTGTTAGAGCACACAATCGACTTTTGGAACTGAAAGGCCTGTTCTACTGATGAGTAGGTGACTCCCTTGTACTCTATGTCTTCTAGGTAGAGATTTGACAGGCGGTTGTGGATTGACCTGAACATTGTTCCGTCTGGAGTTTTTGCAGTCGTCGCTTGTTCCATGGTAAGTTCTGGCCACGGCATGTTGTGGAGTCTGCTGTGAGGGATTGGTCTCTTGTTTATAATCACTACTCTTTGACGTAGGTAGGATTCGAACCCTTTGGCCTTAGCTAGGAAGTGCATTGACCGTAGGTCCATAAATTCGCGTCTCTCAACCTCGTCAAGCTCATCGCCCACAGAAACATTTTTCCAAGCGTCCCCCACAACATCCTTCAGGTGTTTAAGCCCCTTCATCAGAGTAGGTTTTACAAGTACATCGACAAATACTACCTTTACCGGTCTGGGTTTTTGGGGGCGGGGCGGAGGATCGCCATCTTGGTTGTTGACATTTCGGTTTGGCCTATGTACGCGCGGGGAGGACCCTCACGCACCATTGAAACCACCTTCTCCATTCCAAAGTTTACGCAGGTATCCTTAAGCAGGTTCGAGATAACAACACTAAGGTCTTCATCGGCCTGTTCTGTTAAACCTTCAATGACAATCACCTTTTTCTTTTCCGACGTCTCCATACGCTCGAACTTGAGAGTGTGGGCTGTCAGTACCCTCGTCTGCGCTTGACAGGTGACTCCTATGTCCCGAAGGGTAGTGTCAGCGTCATCCATGGCGGTTGACAAACCAGCCAGCTCGGCAGTGTGCCCTTTCACGATGCCATCCATTACTGCCATAGCAATTGTCGTTTTTGTTACAAAGGCATCTTAGGTTTCCATCGTCTTTTCAATTTGACCAACCTTTTCCGAGTTGTTTGCGGCTGTCTCTTCCGCTGTCACAAGTCGCTTTTGTAGATCGTTGACGGCCATGATGACATCGTCCAATTCGGCTCCTAGTTCCAATATGTCGCCCTTTTTGTTTTTGCGTTTAGCCCGTTGCTGAGACATGGTGGCAGGTATTCTTGTTGGATATAGCAGTACTAACCCTTTAACTAAAACTTTGTCGCGAAAATTTAACTCGGGGTCTCAAAGTTTCCCATAAAATTAACAAAATCTCCGGGAGCTCTTTCACCGTGCGTTCAGCCAGTCAGCGCCATCTTGCATTCAAACTGCATAACATTGATAAGCTAATGTTTTGATTGATATGATTTGGCCTTCGGGAGGCTATCCCATTTTCATCCTCTTAATCACTTTAACTGAAATCTAGTGACAATAATACTTTATATTTTGGATACTTTATAGCTATATAACTGCAGTTCCTCAATTTATTCTATCATGTCAACTAGTGATATGGTTTTCATGTCAATTAAGCAAATTATATTTAACCTCCTGCTTGGATATTATTATATTATACAGTAAATTTGTCTTAATCTAATGGCCGTTTGGTTGTGATGAACAGAGTTTGGGCAATGTAACAAACAAGCGACATCCAAGAGATTTTAAATCATGTTATGTCTGAAGCATGATTTTCCTTCATGGACCCATCTGCTGACTGCTGTAACAGCTAGAGGCACGGCATTATTCATTTGAGCTGGGAATTCATTCTCCATCATAATAAGCAAGGAGGATAACAGTTTAGGAGAAATAAACTTGCCATGTGGTACATTTGGCTTAAAAGTAGGATAAGCTGGAACAATACTGCAAAAGAACAAAGATTCATTTAGTTATGTGCATTGAAGCTCTTTGTTTTTCACCAGTTGGGCAGATAGATCTGTCATTGAATATGATATCATTGCTTATTTTTTACATGGTACCTGCACAATTTTACTACATTACTGCTACAAGGGTTGAAATCTCTGTGAAAGTTTTATACAGAGTGGAGGAATATAAACCACTGCATTTAGAAGATAACGAATACTCACAGCCCTATTATATATTTTCTACAATACAACTGTACAATGTACAATTATGTTATTACTACCTCGAGGTAAGATGAATTTGATGGCTCAATGTATCTATTGTATAATTGATATCAGTTTGTCTAATCTGACCACTGCAGCATCTTAACCCTGTTAGCAATACATAAACATCAAATTGTAAATTAGCCAATGCTTGTTCATTGATTCTCTAATCGTATTTTAAGCATTTGTAGAAGCACAAAGACTCTCTACTATATCTTAGTGGCTTCCTTTGTCTGGAACACATCTTTTAATTAATTATTACCAATGTGATTATGAATGCTGTCAAGAGGGAATTCAGCTCACAAACAGAGTTTAAATAAGATGAATAAAGGATGCCTTATTCTCCCTCTCTCTATGGCTATGATGTAATATCTACAACTACTCACCTTCAGAATACAAAGTAGATTCTCTCATTCCCTTTGTCAACTGACTGAATCAATGATTAACTTCAAAGTAAATCAACCCATACACACAATGGGTGCTTTGCATTATGACTTCATTAAGATCTTTACATGAGTAGAAAAGCAAGGTTCATTACATGGCTGATAAAGTAAACAGTATTATATGAAACATATAAAGAAATACATGATAATATCCAATAACTGAATTAAGCTAATATGTACTGAAGGTCTGGCCACTTGTCATTATGGAATCCAAGAGACATAGAGGCTCTTAGACATAAAGGATATACACCCTCAGAAAAGTGAGAGTCATTGTCGCTAAAACTACCCTCACCTGAGAGTCAGGCAGTGCCTGACCCTCAGGTGAGGGTAGTTTTAGCGACAATGACTCTCACTTTTCTGTGTGTGTAGCTAGATCTCTTCCTGGAGATACAAAACCTATTGGGTATTCAATATCCTCATTTGATAGTTGCTTTTGATGTCCGAAAAGAAATGGTGGGAGCATTCACACGGTCGTTGTTCATTAATTGTTTTTGATCTTTTAATATAATACAAACATAAGCAGATTATAATTGCTATATTTTATATCCTGTCTTGCCTCTAAGTTATAGTACCCAGAACGGTTCCACGCACTCTCTTGCCTAGGGGACTTGGATTGTCATTGGTTTCATTTGGAGGCCCATTGATTGGCTACTCTGCCAACCACCTACAGGCTAGGGTGAATGTAAACAAAGGCTGTAAGTCTGGGAAACCACAGAGTGTGGGTCCCCATAATCTCTCTTGATCAGGATCCATCAATTGTGCTCTCCTTCTAAGGGGCTCACAATGTGATGATATAGCTTGCTCTAGGGTTTTCCACCCTGCAAGATAATAGAAACATTGTTCCTTCATCATGTTAAATATTTGACATTTGAGAAGACGTGGCTATATTTTGTTTATAAGATGGTATCCTTATGAGCACATTCGCAACACACCTCCATAATAGCTTTCCTTAACCTTTCATTCATTATAACCCATTGCTTTTCTGTACCTGCTAATGGGCTTTTTATGTTGGTTATAACCTGAACAGGCACATCTGCAAATATCTAGTAAGGGGTGGTTGTGTGCAACGGACTCCACTACTACTATGATGGTAGTTTTACCATCAGACATTCTGGTTCCATTTCCTGTTCCTGTTCGCTGGTTCCAAGCTACCAGCAGGGGTTGCCTAGACCCAGCAAAATACCAAGTTAAAGGTCATTTGGCTGTTACCAGAGCCTACCTTTGGAAGGATTTGGGAACGAGAGTACATCTCCACTTACTCATCCATTTCTAAGTTCAAAAAGGTGGTTTCAGCAACATTTAAATTCTTCATCTTGAATGATTTCCCTAATGACTATGGAGGATTATTGCAGTATTTAGCACTGCAGTGGTACTATGGACTCTCAGACAGGCCTGGGTATTTCAAAAGCTGACTGCTAAATATCTCTCTCTTCACACCCAAAACCACTTAAACTGCCTTTTTCTCTGCTGATGGCATAATTTGGCTGGATCTCTTTTTTTAAATATTATTGAAATAAGGGTTGATAAAGGTGATAGCTGAACTGAGTTATAGACATATTATGCTTATGACTAGTTTACTTATACTTTCTTAATATGTACATGCGTTTATGTTCAGGACACTGATCTTTTCTATCTGACCCTTCTCTGTAGAAGGCGACTTGGCTTTTGAATGAAAAACTCACGAGAATTGTTCAACCAGATTCTTCAGCCAATAAAATATAATCATAAAGACAAAGTACATATCATGAATTCATTTTGAATCATTGGACAGCCTTGAAATATAGTTACAAGATGTGTGCAGCCTAGGCAAATAGGTGTCTTCATATGTGATAACTTGCAATACTTCTGGGGGGGAAATGGATCGATTTACTTCATTGTCACGAGGCCCAGTGTGGTGACTCGAAGCTGTCCAATATATGGAGGCAATAAATATGTGTTCCACAGGATATAGGAGAGCCTGATGGAGTTCATCATAATTATAACCTGGACCTTAACACATGGATGTATATATATGTCAATTGTGCACACAACATCAGTTCTACTTTATATAATTGTACTTATATATGCGAATACAAAGAGCTGCCCCAACCACACATTTCTCTTTTTTTTCAGATAGTGGACTATATATACTGTGAACGCAATTTGATCAACCAAACTAAAAATTTAATTGCATTGCAGATGGCACCCAGAAGGAATGCTTTTAATGGATGGCCTAAAAACACATTAACCGTCAGTATCAGAGTGCTGAAGGGGCTTTTAGTGCCATTCTGTGAGTAATGATCTTTCGATCACTGTCCATACATGATATGTTTGCCATGAAATGAGACTGTCTGTTGTTGTATAGATTCAGGGCATCTCAAACAGAGGCACCAGCTGGAAAAGACTCAGAGCTTCCAGCCAGCTTTTGTTTATTCAAGTGGAAGGTTCTCTCTTTCATATTTTCATTTCAGATATTGACTTCTCTAGGCTCATTGTATAACTCCTTTGAAAGGGCAGAACGTCTCAGATGTGTTATTTGTAATTGTAAAGGGGAATCGGCACCAATAGAATTTGAATCAAAATTGCATTTATAACATTATGAAAATTATAAAACTTTAGGATTTTAATCTTTGCTTCCATGCCTGCCATGGAAATTTGTTACATTATATCATTTCGCACAGTCATATGAATATATATGCAAAAGATATTCAATGACTAATAGTCCCCTTGGTTTAGATAGACAATGGTGCCATAGATGGTAAGGTGATTCTAAAATCTGTAACACCTGAGGCATCTTTTCCCTCACCGGCATTATTTAGTGACTGCTTTGGGAAAGGTATCACTTTTCTTCTTTGCCATAAAAAAACAAATACTATTTATCACAAATTGTCTTTCTCAACGCCATGCAGCAACAGTCCAGTCTTATTTAATGTGTAAAGAGTTAGGTTTAAAAATGCAATAAGGGCCAAAATATGAAAACAGGAAAACACAACTAAGCCATAGATTAGGAGGAACTAATTAAAAATGTGCAAAAGAAAAAAAAGATTATTCAAACAGTGCTCATCTAGTTAATAGGGCAGGCCTGTCACAAATACCTTTTTTGGGCCAATATTTATTAATTTTAATATATCTATATCTGTCCTGTCCTCTTCTTGCCGATATATCCCCATTTACATAACATAACAAAGACTTGCTACAGCCATAGCTAATCTGACCTGGTAGTGTCAGGTACACTGCAAAAAAGGTGTTTAGATCCTAAACACAATCCTAAACACAATCATGCCCCGTTTTTGTCCACACAATATGTTCCTAAACATGTTTAGATCAATCATATGTTTAGCTCAGTGCTGAGAAATTTATGTGTTTAAATCAATGTGTTTTTAGGAGAATGAAGTGTTTAGAATTCAAGAGTTTTAGCATATTATTGTGTTTATATGTCAAGTGTTTAAGGATGGAAGTGGTGTGTCTAGAGACATGTAGATTATTATTATGTTTAGATACTGATATTTGAATAAATTTATTTTATTTCCAAATATATAGAGTGTACTGAAGAGACTTCTAGCAGCCCCCCCCCCCCCCCCCCATGAGCCAATGTACATGCATCACTATTTCACATAGGCCTCTACTTTGACATAGACACATGTGCACCCTTGAGTCAATACAACATCCCTCCAGGGAAAATATACTTTATCCATTCTTAGAGTTCTTAAAAGCGGTGTCTATGTAACAGATGTAGCTTTATTGCATCGTGATCATCATGAAGTAGCATTCTACCCTTGAATCCTACAATGTGTATTGTAATCCTTTCATATCCCATGAAATCTAAATTAATTTACTCAGATTAAAGCATTTTTAGAACAACAATAATGTTTGAGTGGTTGTAGAAACTACAGTCAACCACAGTGCTGCCATCTGGTATGTGTTTAATATACTATGATCTAAACACTACATGTTTACATCCTAAACACCAATTCTCCATACTGTTTAAATACTAAACATCTAAACATATTCAACATAAATGTTTAGGTGTTTAGAATAAAGGTGTTTAATTCCTAAACAGAAGGATTCAAAAACACAAACCTAGCAAAATGTTTAGACTTTAAACATGTTTAGACCTAAACATGTTTAAAACCTAAGCACCTTTTTTGCAGTGTACTGTTGGAGTGTGAATTGATATCAGGGATATTGCACTTACTGTAGAGATTAAATGTAGTGTTTCAAATACAGTAATCCAATACTCTGCCCCATCAGATTACATCCAACCGTGCCTCTGTCATGGAAGAGTGAAGCGTCTCAAGGTAATGTATCTGACTTAGGAGAGATTTGAACAGAACCATAGAGACAGTTAGCTGGTTGTGGTAGATGACTTCATATTGGGATTCAGTGTACAGTTATGGTCCATTCCTTCAGACCAATTCACTTCCGTGTGATCTCATCATGGGTGCTACTCTCTTGCCTCATCCGTAGATAATTCCTTCTACCAATTTACCTCTGTGCTCCTATATTTTGTCTGATCACTGTGACACTACTCTCTAGTCTGCCTCTTTTACCTTCAAATTTGTCCCCCAACTCCTTTATATCGGTTCTACCCCCTCCACAATCGGTTGCCTTTTTGCACTACTTTACACCCTATTGACCCATCCCACTATCCTTCCCTTAAGTAGTTCTGCCTTAGTACCGCAAACTTGGTCTATCCACACAGGATATAAGTGGCTGGTGTCTCATAGATTTCCATTTAACCTTGTGTCCAACTACATACAAACCAATGGGGTCTGTTTGTAAAAGGATCACAGTAGTCTTTGTCATTTTTATCCTAGAACTCCCATTCGAACTGGGTATTCCACCAGATAATCTACTTCAACACAGGTTACATCATTGTATTTCTAGTGGGAAGTTACCATCTGTCAGTTTTAGATAATGTATAATCTGCTATTTTGGATGGGACATCTTTCTACTATAATTGTCAGACACATGTTATCTTGCCTAAGAGAATGCCCAGGGGATCAGGTCCGGGACTGCACCGAAAGAGTGGACGGAGACACTCTTGACCCCAACCTTAGATCTGGGCATGGTCACATGATGGTGTAGTAGTGCTATTTCTATACTGTGATTTAAACCGACTTCCGATTTTTCTTCTTAAAGTCCTAAATTTAAAACCCTGCCTAGTTTATAGTTTATCAAATTCTCTACAAGATGCAATCTTTTATATTGCAAGGGGATTCCTGGTTATTGAGAAATCACACATTTTCTTTTCACTGGGCCCCCACCCCTAGTGTAGCCTGCTTCCCCCACGGCCGCAGCACACTCCAGAAACCACATACAAACTCAGCATTACTAAAGTGCCCAGCCCCACCATTGGAAGTTTTATGTAACCTATCATCAGCGAGATAAAATACTATACCCCATGCTATCACCTCATTTTATTTTTTCACCTCATTTTATTTCTTCTTTAGGGGTTTGCAAGGGGACATGAGACCGCCCCTCACACCTCTGCCACCCCACATAATAGAGGGGAAGGCCGGGCAGCACTGGCAATGGTCGTGCCCCCCCCCCCTCAAGGAGGCCCGTAAAAGTGGGTGTATGTGTCCACTAAATGTGTCCTAAAATGATAAATGTATAAGATATAAACCTGGAATTTCTTATACTAATGCAGAACACATGCATACATATGTATACCAAGTTAGACGTTGACGAGACGCATAGAAGAAAAGTTACGCCAGTGTTTGTGACATGCAACTTGTCCGTAAATTACGAAATTTGAGGAATTGAAGTAGCGCTAAAGCGTGACGCCCCCCTCCTCCCTCCACCCCTCACGTGTACACTGCTGCTGAGTGTGAAAGCTGGGTGGAGGGGAGTGGGGTGGGGGGGGGGGGGGCTGGGCACTCGCACATGCACCCCATGTAGTGTAGAGTACATGTAGTACAAGGGAAAGGGACAGAAATGACGACGGGTCTGGAAGTAAGGCTGAGAATAGAAATGGGAACAGGGTCATTTCTTGGTCACGTCTCCGACCTGGGGATTACTATCCTATTCTGCAGAATCGCTGCTGTGACAACAGAGGTAATTATAGTTAGTTTTTATGACACAAGTGCATGAGTACAGCTGTAATTAGTCTTAACATGGATTGTCTAGGCTGGGTAAACATGGCCCTTGGTAGGGATATAAACTTGTCCTCATGTCCATGCTCTGAGATATAGACAGCACTAAAATGCTCGGTAATGTACATCAATCTGTGTATGCGTCAATGGCCCATGTAGGGCTGCTCAAGGGCCAATCATCACACTAGCGGCTCCACAATTTGTAGAAACCTTGACCTCTTATCTTATACCAATGTGGCGCAGCACTATTTACCAAGGGGATAATCTACAGACAGACTCATCTACAGACAGACTCACCCGTTAAAGTTTAATGAATTAAACTTTCACAGATGAGCAAGGGATGAGCGCCTGTCTGTTGATTTGTCACTGCTGGAATGCAGCCTTATGGGAGATAACTTACAGCACAATACATTTTATTTGTGACACTGGGCAGACCTGTCCCAGATCCTTAGTTCACTCCGCATGGTAAGTGAAGGACTGTGGTCTGGTACCCATGCAAACAAAGTTATAGGTGGCTGTATTTGGATGCCCATTCAGTGACTACTGTCCCCTGCCCTGAAGCCATGATGAACGATAACAATTATTGCCTGTAAGCTATAGAGTGTGTATTATTGTCTAGGCTGTATAATTGTCCTTGACACTTATTCCAAGTGCAACAGTAGCCAGGAAGGCACTCCTCTTTTGGAGAGAAGAGAGTATTCCACCGATGTCGAATTACACAAAAAAAGTCTACTTAATATGTTTCATCCAAGTATAGAGGATACAGTATAGATCACATCTGATATGATTCCTACATGTACGGATTCCCCTAATGGAGCTGCAATCCAGTCTTTATGTGGATCTTTCACAGAGCCTGATTATGATTTAGCAAACTTGAAAGAAAAATATATGGTCCCTGATTTCAAAATTAGGTAATATCTGAAATTCTCAGCTTGCCTTTAACACTTGGCACCCCAGGCTCTGACCATGCCCCATGTCCAATATTTGTTCACAGACCACTGACCATAACAGTGTGTGCACACAGCGAGTCTGCCTACTTGTTTAACAAGATGAGCAAAGGAAAAACAGTATTCAGCACTGTCATTCTGTCAATGTCCTCTGTGTTTTCTACAAGGAGAGGTGTTTGCACAATGCATGCTCTCTTTGTGGTGTGGTCAATATACAGTGCATTTGTCTATCACACAGTCATTTCAAACTATAAGTAACTGAGGGAATATGTGAAATAACAAGACAGAGGTGAAATATTGCATGAAGCTTTTGAAGAGTCTGGATGCAAAACGCAATATATACATCTCAGAATGAATGCATGATCATATTCTAAGTCTTAAAATCCCCTGCGGGCAATTACTCTTATATGAATTTGGTCTCTTTTAAAAGAAAAGGTGTTAATAACATTTCTTCATTTTCATCTTCTCTTTCTGCATACATGAGTTTTATGTCACTCAAGTGGTCACACAGTGCCAGCAATACATTGACACATTTCCTTTCTATTGTTTGTTCTCTAGCACCAATAGTGGTCCAACACAGCCTCATCTGATGTATTATAGCTTGGCTGACAGATAGCCCTCCTACACAACACTTTTTAAACAGTTCTTTTGTAGACTGAAAACATGATTATTCTATGTTTCATTGAATACTCAACAATGACCAAAAATTACTAATTATGATATCAATTCCTTTATATTTCTTCAGATAACAGCATAAATGTTTATACGATTTGGAACTGGCAAATGAAAAACCTCTTTGTTAAGTCCTGGTTAACAGGCTGTCCTAAATTGCCAGTGAAGGTTTTTTTTATGTTTAGAGTCCTGGGAAGGGATACAAATTATACTAATCTAAGCTCTCTTTAATATAACGTTGTGCAATGTTTGCTGTATATTGCAGTGTACACTCTTCATAATATCATGCTCCTTATATTGCTTCACTTGATAATATAACATGAGGAAATTTACAATGAGAAATATTATAAATGTGGTGGTATTTCAGCAACTATATCATTAGAGGCAGACTGAAAGCAATCAGAAATATTAGAGATTTGGTAGTATTACAGTTATTAATTTTTGTTGTTGTTGTAACAATTCAACTATATTTAGCATTTTTCATTTTGAAACAGTTACATCAATTCAACAGAGATGGTATCAATGGGCTTTGGCATTTGTCTATGTATGTCGTTCAATATATAATTATGTCCTTCTCCATAGTTATTGTACATGTATTTGTAAGGAAAATATATAGACAAATGCCAACGCCCATTGATACCATCTCTGTTGTATTTCACGAGTGGGGGCTGGGGCAGTATCCCACGAAGCCGCAGGCTGAGTGGGATGTGCCCCAGCCCCCACGAGTGAAATACATCAGAGAGGTATCAATGTAGTTGGCATTTGTGTTTATTTTTTTGAAATACAAGACTTCCTATGCTTTAGCATTGAAGGGCCGTATTCAATGCCCCCATTGAATACAATGTGCTCGTATTCAATGGGCTAGGAAAAGTTAGTTTTTTCTTCATAAAATGGCTTCAAATAAAAAGTAAATAGGCAAATGCCAACGCCCATTGATGCCATATCCCACGAAGCCGCAGGCTGAGTGGGATATGCCCCAGCCCCCACTCGTGAAATACATCAGAGGTGGTCTCAGTGTAGTTGGCATTTGTGTTTATTTTTTATTTGAAGCAATTTAATGACTCTTGCCATAGGGTCAGCAATACTTACCCATTTAATTGAGTGTCAGTATCAGAGTGCTTAGGGGGCTTTCAATGTCACTGTGTATAATGATCTTTCGATCACTGTCCATACACTGTGTGTTTGTCATAAAAATGTAATGTTGTTGTGTAGATCCAGACGGTTTACTCAGGGGGCCCAGACAGGGAGTGATTAAACAGTCTTAGATTATTGGTTGCATTGAAATTGAAGGTTCTTGCATTTACATCTTCATTTCAGGTACTGGCTTCTTCAGCTTCTCTGTACAGTTCCATCCTTCTGTATTTGAGAGGACTAGCATTCCTCCTCCAGTGATAACAGTCTTCTTTCTAGCGAAACTATTGCTATCTTTCGTATAACTAATGACTATCTGACTGAGAGCCAGAGGCAAGTGGATTTTACTATATATTACTATGTATTTTAGTGAAAAGCCCTTTACATATCTATAAAAAATGCCACAGGAACGGAGAAAATAGACCAACACTGCAAAAGATCTGGCACGGTATGAGTTTATATTGTTAAAGAATGGAGGCACTTGCAAAGAAATGTATAATGCTGACCCCAAAACGGCCGGAAACGGCCGTGCCTCATTTCCCAAAAACGGCCGCAAAATGGCCGTTTTTATGCCTTTATTAAAATCTATATCCATGATAGGACATTCCCAAGACTATTTTGGTTATATTTACCATTGATCGCTTGTCATATATTATTAAAAACTAACTGTTTTTCAGGTCATGAATAATATTCTGGAAACTTTAACATGGGCTTGATTAGAACAGTGCGCCTCAACAAAGCTCATTTCTCTGGGGCATCCCATTGGGAATCCCAATGGAAAATTGACAATAAAACATACAGCCCTATATAGCATATATGTTGATGAGGATTCCACTCAGAACTATCACTTTCATTGATGTAAGTTATATATTTTTTAATATATAGCCCATATCTAGCAGAGTGTGATTTCATTCAGATATGATAACCCAAATGGTTGTACAGATGTATCTCTCATTTGATTTAGACACCTCAATGGGGATTCAGCAATTTCCCTAAAACAGCACATTTTACCCCAACGCCAGCCATCAAAGATGCAAGAACAACACTTATTCAACGACCTGCCATAAATTCAAAAACTGACATTTTAAATTACTTTTTGAAATATGTTCTTGGAATTAATACAATGTTTGATATGATATATAGATAAAGAAATAAATATTGAATATCATATTGTACACTGGGGGCAATCAATGGCCGAATTTAGTTAAATTAGCAGAAAATCCTGGGGAAATGAGGCACTTAATTATGCAAATGTCTGGGGTCTAAAGGGTTAAGATCTGAGCACATACAGCAATATTAAGATTTGTACGTATATATTATGTGGAGGAGAGACCTTTTATGTCTGATAAATAAAACCAGAAAAGTGACAATGCAAATATGATATCTCTGAATCCATGTGATAATCATGGTTGTCTTCATTCAAATCATTTTCAATACAGTACCGAGCTTTCTGACCATCAGTCAGCCAACCATCAGTCAGCACCTCAGCATTCAATCAGCTTATAGCCCAGGGTGTGTACATATGCCATCAGTCATATTACTGTCAATATCAAATATGACTGTTTTTAGTCTCTGGTCCTTGCATTAATATGTCATAGACTAGTACTCTACCCAGTGTTCTGCTCAGTGTTCTGCCCTTGTTGCCTCACATATAGTACAACTGTATGCCTTTGAAACGTCTCTTTCCAGAGAATCAGGATGTTAGTGTGTACATAGTTTACATTATTCACTACTATCTGAGGTAATCCCTCTCTCAGAACTGTATATAATTCCCCTGGGTTCAGCCTTTATCTTACTCAATTATTAATATCTCCGAGGGTCGCAGGTGTAGGCCCTTACATAATCAGATTAGTGTTCATTTTTGGTGATGCACAATGTTGATGCTCAGAACCAAAGGTATGGCTTGTTAATATATAACCCACATGAGGCTAATGCTGCTGCAACAATTCAAATCTGTTTACTTTTGTCCATAGACTAACTACTGCAGTAAATGAGTGAGGTTGGTTGATTGTTGGGTTGCTTTACACCCTAATTAACAGCTGTGGTCATTTCAAGGGCGGTGACGGTGATCATATCTATGAGGTGACTGAAGATAGAAAGCATGTCCCTATACTTTTACCCAGACAATGGTTCTTTTACATCCCACAATATATAGGCACAGTGTGAGATGGACAGGCCTTTGATATGCTGTAAGTCTACCACAGCAGGGGGAAGGTCGCAGCTCAATCAGCAGGGCGCTGCTGAGTCTCTAACCCACGTTCTTGTGAGCACCAGACGAACGCTTTACATCTGAGCTAGCTCCCAACCCCCAAATCCCAAATGAGTGAGGACAAAATTCTGATTAGTGCAAACATGCAACGGTAGTAAAAGTGCACATTAGTTTCTCTTGTATAAAATAACGTAATATCACCAGATACTATTATTTCAACAATATTATTTGTGACATGCAAGGAGAACGCTATGATATAGCTGCAGTACTACCACAGTATGAACAGTCACACTCACCCATTGATTAATCTATAGTCACAAATGTTCCTGTAGGGATTCTACCTCAGTAGAGAAATAGATAGGTCTTACATGAATCTCAATGTTTGGGGAAGTATGAGAAAAACCTGTTTAGCGGTACAAATATATGCAGGATCTGGAATTAATAACTAGTGCAATGCAAAGACAAAGGTTCACGAATTTTGGTCTGTAGCCTGGGTTATTTCACGAGTTGAAGGTAGGGCCGTATTTCACTCGGCCTGCGGCCTCGTGAAATACGGCCCTACCTTCGACAAGTGAAATAACCCAGCTGCAGACTAAAACGAGTGTTCCTTGTATTTATTTTTTACCTTTTTCGATTCAAATTAAATTATTACAGGGGGAGGGCCTAAAATTATAGGGTTGAAATAGTTTTTTTCTACGTCGTTCAAATGTAAACAAACCGCCATTTTGATCACGTCACAGGGCCGTGAAATACGGCGATGGGTTATTTCACGGGGGTGTGCAATACGGCGATCTTTGGTTAAATCAATAGCACTGCCGTATTTCATAAAAAATAAAAGTCAATCATATGGCATTGCAAAGGCTTCCTGGTAACAGTCCAATTATTTCTAATTTTTGTAATTCCAAGTCCACACTTCATGGGCAGAGTCAGAATTATACATTCCATACCACCTTTGCTCCCTTTACTTGCCCATGTGGTGAGCCTTGACATACATGTCACTGTCAGGAGTTGGCACGTTCAGATGTGCCTTTGTGTGTGTAGTGTGATGATAGTAGGGTTAGGGTGGTAGGCTCACACAGCCAAAGGGTGGGGAAGTAGGCATAACTACAGTGTAAGCCTCTCACACTATACACCATGTCACGTATGTCATGTCTACATTGCTAGAAGTCCCTGAGATTCAAACATGAGGGCCAGGCCTAGTCGTATATTAATGGTAAGCTTAGAAGTATAACTACATCACATGCAGTGTAAGTATCCCTGAATAACTTGGGCAATTTTTATGTATGAAGTGTGGCTCAAATAAGGATCAGAAGGATTTCTGCACTTTACTGTTGGGGTGGACAACATGTAAAATTATGATATTATGTATAAATAGCTTCATTCCCTTCTCAAGAAAAATTTGCTTTGAATGTGAGAATAAAGAGGCAAACATAGATCTAATGAGCTATACCAGTAAACAGAAAAAACATTATACAACATTTCAGAATGTTTCTCTATGGCTGCTTATTATTGCAATATGTTGCATAACGTTAAAAACATTATTTGGATGTGTAGCAACATATTTTTTGTTATCTGGGTATGCCCATGTGTGTGTATGTTTGGCAAAACCCACAGACTTGAACGTGAAAATCTTCTAGGGCATACATTCCCAAGAGTGCACTGAGATGTGGCTTTCCTTTATGTCACTACATCACCTTTTCAGGGTAATGCCTACAGCAGTTCTATTCACTGCTTGCTGGGGGTTGTCTTTGCTTGATAATAGTTAGGAGAGCACAGTGGCTGTGCCTGAGACCTAGGGGAGTAAGGTTGTGGTTGGAGGATGAATGCGTAACTACTCTGTCCCCACAGGCTATCATGAACGGTAAACAATGGTGGTCCCTGATGGATCCATGTGTAACCACAGAACATGGGTCCCCATGCTTCCTCTTGATCAGGCTCCATCAAAGATGTCCTCCTTCTATGGGGCTCCAAACACCAAGGATATTATTATACTTCCTCATAATGTCCACATTTTCCTGGAAATTGTTTGTAAGTAGTATAACCATTTTCATTTAGCACCAGGTTACTACATTTCACTTACTCTTGCCCAGGGTCTCTCCCCCCACATTACTGAGGAGGTCAGGAAGTATATATAGTGGCTAACCTAGGTTCATCATTGGGGTGTCATTTTTGTATACCACTAGTTGGTGCCACCTGTAAGATACTATTATCACCACTCAGTGGCTCCCCCTGGACATTCAAAGACTTAGGTGGGTTGGTCAGTACTGACCAACCAGACAAAAATAACTTACCTAGGTTGGTTGTATAGGGAGCCAAAAAATGACTAACTAAGTTAGGTACTAGTGACTGAGAGATTGGTCGTATAGGGAGCCTAGGAATATCAGTGTACCAGCTAAAATTATATGTGCTTGAGCCAATTCTTCACAATAAATAAGAAAGAAGAAAGAAAACAGATGTGTTAGATATTGGAAGAATCCTGAGTAATTCATATCATGTCAAATATGTCCAGAAAGTTGTAGATTGTAAATATTTCATTGTACTATCATATATAAACAATATATAAAAAGTCCCAGCTTGCATTTCTCGGTTACCATCCTAGGGTCTGACCATGATCCATGTCTAAATTTGTCTACAGACCACTTTCTATGATTGTGCTTGTATGCATCATGTCGGTCTACTTGCAAAACAAGATAGGCAAATGGACAAGCCCATCCAAGGCTGCAGTTCTGCCAATTCTGTGTTCTGTGTCAGGACCTTCAGAAGAATAGTTTATAACAACATGGATGAGAGATATTGAGGGAAGTTATAGCCTGATGTTTAGACCAATGTTCACTATGACAACATGGGAAATTGCATACTTGAGAATTAGCTATACCTTAAAAAGTGAAGCAGAGGCAGTATTTTATGACACCATGCAGGTAACCACTGACATTACGAAATAACATTTTTGTTTGATGGATATCTTTGTTCTCAGTATTCAAGCTGTGATACCTTCCATACAGTCATTCATTCTGTAAGACTGGCCCTACTAATACCGATGGGACTTTCACTCTTGAATTAATAAGGCATCCATCAGTACCTCTGTCCCCACACAAGATTTCATGCATTTTTAAATCCTCCCGCTAATCATGAATACCTACTAATGAGCTTATTGGTTCATCTTCGGAGGCACATTTACGCTGATGTAATGTTGTAACAGAGATAGCAGTGTATGATATCTTATCCTTTCCACAGTACAAAAGGGGATTTGTGCTGCAGTAAGATTCTTTGTCTTGAACAACAACCCAATTAATCATTATAGTGAATAATTGCAGTACTGAGTTCTACACTGCAGAGCTAGTTACATCTTTTAGGTTTACTAAATGTAGTCTTGTACAATAAGCAAAGTCAGATATTCCAAACAGACACTTTGTGTATTAAAACTGTCATTGTGGGATATTATGTTACAAACACAATTCGAATGGTTTGACTAAAATTGCATTCAACCCTTTGTGGACAAAATATTTTAATCATTTACCTTGGATGGGAGTGAGACTTCAGGCAAGATACTTTCGCTGTAGGTGGGACTGATAGTGTACTATTGTGGTGTGTTTATCAGGGTAATTTCAACGGAGTATATTAGATATTAATAGTACAATGAATTGTGATATTGATTTATGGAGTTTATTGCATGATGCTCATACTAAATGGCATATATCAACATATAGAATAATGTATCTATATTGCTTGGTACCATTGCATGATATTGCAGAGTTTGTGGTTGATGTGTGAATATAGTCCTAGTTGAGGCTGGGGCTAAAACATCAGATGGAGAGTAGACCTATAATGTAGTTGGAGACTGCTAGAGTGGGCAGGAACATAGACTTGTCACTCACATGCAAAAGTAAGGTTATATCAATGTTTACCTTTGGTCGGGTGCATTGAAACTGTACAACATTGATAAGCTAATGTCTAGATTAATGTGATTGGGCTGCCGGGAGGCGATTTCATTTTCATCTTCCACTGAAATCTAGTAATAGCAATACTAATATGTGTGTAAGGGTGGAGGTTGGATACTTTATAGTCATACAACTCCAGTGCCTCAATCCCTTCTATGATGTCAACTAGTGCAATGCTTTTCATTTTAAATGAGCAAATTATATTTGACATCCTGCATACATATATCATACAGTAAATTCTTCTAATGGCCATTTGGTTGTGATAAACAGAGTTTGGGCAGGGTTTCAGACAACACAAATGACATCAAAGAGATTATATGGCTTTTTATGCCTGAAGCATAATTTTCCTTTATGGACACATCTGTTGACTGCTGTAACAGCTAAAGGGAACAGTATTATTCATTTGAGCTGCGAAGTGTGTTCCCCTTCCTCATAATAATCACGGATGATAGCAAAACCTTGCCCAACCAACTTCACAGTTATGTTTTTACCTTCTGTGACAGTAGGAGGAATAAAAGTGCCATGTGATAATTGCAGTATTTGATACATGATGTAAATTTGGGAAAAATGGAGAACTAAGTTGGAATAATACTGCAAAGGAACAAAGAATGTGTATTGAGGCTCTTTTTTTACAAGTTAGGCAGATAGATCTGTCATTGGATACAATATAATTGCTAATTTTTCACATGTTACCTGAACAATTTTACTGCATTTTTTTATTCCCTAAGGTTTGATATAACTGTAGAAGCTTTACACAGAGTGGAAGAATATGAACCACTGCATCTAGAAGATATCGACCTCTCACAACCCAATAATATATTTTCTCAAATTCAATTCAATTCAATTCAAATTCAATTCAATAACATATCACAAATGGTAGAACACAGATCTGATGACCTCTTCATAGCACTTTTTTACTGGGATAGAGGTGTCCTAAGCTTAGAACTTTATACTGCCTGAGCAGTAATATTTTCATCTCCCTGCTGGCTGGATGGCGGTGTGGAGGGGATAGCTTTGGTGCATCACCTGATAAATGATACAAAGGTGTGAGAAGGTTGGACAAAGATGAGTAGCTCATAATTATGGCACTGGTAAATTAAAAAAAAAAAAGATGCCGTAATGTACCTAACTTGGGTCATTAGATTGTAACAAACTGAGTATTGCCATGACTGCTTTATGATGAGATCTAGGTAATAATGCTTATGATAAAAATGAATATAGTTGTAATTTAGCACCTCCCAAAGGTAGGGATGTATATAAACAGGCATACCTCACAGCAATTTCCACCCATTACTGTTGGAGACCTATCCATTTCTAAGGCATATATAACTCTCCTGGATGGCATCATACCACATACCCACAGAGCTAGCATGTGTTACTTTACCTCTCTTGTGGGCCTGTCCATTCCCATGCGCTGGCATACCCAGATGGAATTACAATATGTACTGGTAGAGCGAGCTACTGGTAGAAAGTGAACTGACATTCAGGATATTGCACTTACTGCAGAGATTCCATGTAGGCTTTCAAGGACAGTAATCCAATACTCCACTTCAAACCCCAACAGCATTATACTGGGATTTGGTATAAAAACAATGCTCCCTACATCCGTGCTTGTTATTTATATCTTCTCATTAACTTCAACATGACTACTGCTCTCACTCTCCCTCTCTGTCTCTTCCTCTGTCTGTCTGTTTGTCTATCACTGTGTCTATCCATCTCTCCCTTCCACTGCCACTGGTCTACTAACTTGAAACCTGTTTATTTCACCCTTAAATAACCTCCCATGTCAACAGGTTTTACCACTTTCCTCCTATCTTATCTCTTGCACATCACACCCCATTGACCCCATTCAGCCATGCTCCTCTTTATGCATTGTCAGCTCAGTCTATTAACACAGGAGACCAGTGGCTGGTGTCTGGCAGATTTCTGTTTTACACTTCGTCACACTGGGTACCAGCCAAGGGTGTGCGTTCGGAAAATCACCAAGGTTACCAACCGATAACCTTTATGAGGCCATTAGGAAAAACTAATATCTTAATACATTCCTTCAGATTTGCTAGTTCATTACTTGAGTTAATTGCCTCTGCAGTCCCCAAGTCCCCATGTGACTATCTGGTAATTGGGAGATTTCATATACATTTGTAGCATGGTTTTCTAGATGGGATTGATTTTTGTCCCAACTATTAGACGAAAAAGGAACTACTATCATTATACAGAAATATCATTACATGTATTTTTAGCTAAGATCAATGGGCAGAGTTATGGGCGGGCCCTTCACTAGAGATTAATTGAGGAGGGAGAGATGAGCTGCTTCAAAATTATATTGTCAACATCCTTATGCTATTTCATATGGGCAGGGACTAAGCTGTAGTTGCCAGCACATTATCCCGCTTAGTAGAAAGTTATCAGTGTACATCTATAGGTGATTAGACATGGACATGTACAGTACTGATCTTAAGACTCTGATAAATATTGTAATATATCTCCTAATCAGTGCCCTTCAACCATGACTACACAGCAAAATTTATGTGCCTCATTACTTTTCTCATTCAATCAGGTCCCACAGAGGGCAATCAGTTGTGTGATCTAGTTCCTTTCACTTGATCTAACACTTTAATCAGCTTGCAGAGGCTCAATGTCAGTGGCTTTGGTGCTTAATTGGGCGTGGTGGGGTTTTAGATGCAAAACCGGCTCATTGTGAGTGTTCTGGTTGTAAATCAGGGACCTCATGAGATCACTTCGAAAGGTAATTAATTAGGTGGTGATAGAAACACCTCACAAAGGGTAAATGCATACTATGAAAGTCAGAAGGGAAATGAACATGATTATGCTGGCCAAGAAATAATCTAGTGACATATAGTATAAGCTAGAAGTAGAAGGAGCCCAACAATTGTGGGCTGATACATTTCTAGAGCTAGAGGCATAATTATGATTATGTGGCCTACAGCTGAGATAGCCAGTCTGCAGTCTGTGTCTGCAGAATTTAGAGAAATAGCAACAGTCACATGAGGGATCAGTCAAGACTATGACATTGTTAACATAAAACTGGAACTGATTCAGAAATGTACACTCACTAGTAGAATTAGAGCTCTTTAAAGGATATTCCTCAGCTTAGAGATTAGCCAAAACAAAACAGAGTTAAAAAGTGACTCTGTCAATACACTACTTGCGGACTGAGAAAACACACAGTATAAACACTGGTACTTTACTGCAGTTTTCTTTCTGTAACACAACCTATGCCAAGAATACAAATTAGTTTAAAGTATGATGGGGGCTTGTATGCCTTAATAGCAGCCTGGGAATGGCCATTATATGAACCTAAACAAAATCTACTTTAACAATATGCCATGATATAATGGGCTTTCTTGTTTTAGGATACCAGGGGAAGACTACTTAAGAACCATTGGGAACTCTATTGAGCAATTCAAGTCAAAGGCACATGGAAAATAATTATATTGAACAGCCAAGACAGTCTCAGTGTGATATTTAGCACACTGGAAAAATAACGTGCAATAATGAGAAAATACGGTAATAGGTTTAGGATAGATATTTTATTCCCCAAATATCTTTTTATCCCATCAAAATCCCACACATATAGCTTAGGCACATATTTCTCGCAACGTTTTCTAAAGATTTCAATATGAAACCAAGTGACATTGGGTAGATCAGTACAGCAGGCATTTATATCATGGACCAGTGGACGTGGGCATATAAAGGTAATAGTCGCTATGGGCCTACACTGATACATGTTCCTTCTGGTAGAGCAGAATCTGACATTCCACCAACTGTTAACCCTCTGTCCGTGATAAGTTAAAGGTCTTTTTTAAAGGCAATACCTTATCTACAACATACATTTTACACTATAGTTCAAGACAATGTTTTTTTAATTGCCTATATACTATAATGAAGCAAAAGAGTAACTTAACTCCTGCATGCACTCATGTCCTGATACTGGGTGGAATTATAACCTGAATGATAAAAATATTGAATCATTAGTGTTAATAAAAATTGACAGCTTTCATCATTTAGGGAACTTCCATTTAGAGATGAAAGCAAATTGCAAATGGATTTAGATGCACTATGCTTATCCATCCTACCTAGACCAGTTATATACATAGGTGCTAGGACTACAAAGTGTAACTGATAGAATTGAGAGTTTATATCACAATCTGCTGTTTTCCACGTGAGCCAATGTTTTTCTAATTTGTATTGTGGAATAAAGAGAAGCTTGTTCTTCCACATGGAGACTCTTTCACCATGTGGGATATTGAGTTACATCAGGTGAACTTCACAAACTCTTCATCTAAACACAGTGTGATGCATGAGACACAACTTGAGATCAGTCATTTTCGGGACACTGTGCGATGACCCCAACATTAATGACATCATTCCAATTTCATCAGACAAAGAGGCTCATGTGTCCAAGGCAATTTAGAGACAATCAAATGGAAATCTGTAGACATACCATATTCATCCATGACACATGGTGACTTCCACATAACCCCTCTGAGGTATACCACAGTCATAGTCCATATACTATAATGATGAATATTACCACCCAAACTGTGTAATATTCATTCATACTCCTGCCCCCTAAGTGTAACACATGCATTCATACTTATATATAATTATACATGCTAAAGACAGACAAGCATCTTAAGCAAAACAAATGGAATGTTTCAAGTGACTTCTTATAAACATAATTACATAACAGTCCTTAGAAGGTTATTCCCCCAGGTATTCACAATACATGTAGTGACATCGACAGCATCCTCTGCGCTTTAGCTGTAGTGGGAATGTTCTTTGGTCAATTAACTCTTGAAGAACAGCATAGTAACACACTTTACCAGTTTGTTGGCATGATGCTTGAATGCAGCCCAAGTGACTGAATCCTGCTTACTGTCATTCCTATGAGATTAATGTATTCCACAGGGACCGGAATGATGTACCAATGCGTTGCTGCCAAATGACTTGAAGCATTGTACTGGTGCACCAAAACCAGAAATGAATATGAGCCATGAGACATTGGGCTAGAAATGACTAACCAAAGAATATTCATCGTCAAGAGATCAGAGTTTACCATGACATGCTACGCTGAGGACTTTGTAAACTAAGGCCTCATCTTTTGTTCCAATACTTACTGACCTATCCCGATCTCATACCACAGTTGACTGGGGAACAAAAGAAACAGGCTGTGTATTCACTGAATGCATATAAACGTTCACTCCTGGTATAAGTCAGATGTAGCCTATCCCCAGCCGCTATATGCATGCATTTGTGATCAGCCTTGACTGAGGCTAATATAATGCATACAGAAGCATGGTATATTATATCTACAGCATAGAACAGATATACATGTCTACATGTCATGGACATACCACGCAGGGTTTCTCCATTAGAACATGAGAAATCAACATAACCCAATCAATATAAATAAGCCAACAAGCTCTATATACCTGTCCTTTCACTGCTCTTTCACTCTGTAACTCAGCAAAGCTAAGTTAATATACAATACTCATACATACATGAACATGTCATTGTCTGGCTTCATCACAGATATGATTTTGTAGTTATCTATTTACATCAGGGAGGTATGCTTCCCCTTCTGTGCGTCTGTTAATTAATATCATAATGTTTTGTGATTGGATGGTATGCTTTAGGTCTACAGTTGCACAAGTACTACCAGGGTAGGTCCATCCAATGTTGACCATTGTAATACTGTCCGTTATCTGTTACCATCCCAGAGAGGCAGATACTTTGTCCAATGAAGCCATGCACAATGCTTTGACTTTCTTTTCCATGATTCGAGTCACACAGAGTAGCATATATGGAGGGCTCATGTATTGTGTGTTAATATCCTCTGTCAAAAAACCCATCAAACCCCCTTTGAGTGCACATAATCAGACTTGCGATTGATCTCGTGATATGCAGTCTCATAGGAAGAGTCACATTGCCCTTGAAGGATATGCTGAACATTTAGGAGGGAATTCATCATGATCCTCATTTCTTACATACAAGTAGTGAGATGTGTTGAGCTTCTTAGCCTAAAGCAATATTGGTGGTGGAAGGCGTGCTCATTTCCCAATAGATATGAACCCCCAGAGCATGTCTCGATCAATCTAGCACACATCTCAAGAATAGCCCACAACAATATTCCAGGAGGGAATTTAATATCAGGCCTTAAAGTGTGCCATCCAATATTGAAAATAATGAGGTTTGTCAATGTGTATCTCTGCTCCTTTCTTAAAGTTATCTTAAATTGACTTTCATGACAAGAAACACTCTTTAATTCAGGATAGTTGATATGTGATCTTACACTACCTGGTCACAAAAGTTGTAAGTATCTCTTCATGATGATCTGGTCATATGCACTCCCTTCCCTGTCTATTCTCATCAATCAGCCGATGACATTGTCACTGCTTTATGTACATCATCCAGTGTTCTACCTCTCCCTTAGATTCTCAACCTGTACCTAAGTGTCAGCATAATTATGATATTATATTCATTAATGTGCACTTATCATTCATTAAATGCTTAATACACCATTGACTTAATACCTCAATACAGTCACTCAGACTGGTGACAAGTTGGACTGATGCATCATTTGCCTCTTCCTTCCTCTTATGTCCGAAAGTCACCAAATCTTCAAGTAGAGTAGTAGTCCAATATTGCCCATTCTCACTATTTGGAGGATTGTATTCCTTGGGGCCACACCTTCCTGGTATAGTCACTTCAGAAGTAACAGGTCGAACTGGTCCACTCATAGCACTGTCACCCACATTGGCCTACCCAGACATGACTTTCCTATCACTCTAGCTATCACTTCCCATTGCTTCTAGCACATGCATCATATCCGTCCACCCATTCCCCTCTTTTCCATCTTCTCCATCATTCCACTCCATCTCCCCTAGCAAACCATCCACCACTATCAATCTCTTCTAGGTAGCACCCATTCTTACATCCATCCATTGAATTATTCTCCATTCTCAATAGCACCTATATATAGAGTTGCTTAGTCTTTGGCCAGGGTGCTCGCGAGTCGCTCCTGCTCTACGCGCCTGGCTTCTGCCCTTGCCTCGGCCATGGTGGTAGTGATGAGTGCATGCTTAAGGCCGTCCATCTTGAAGCTGTCTGTAGCCTGCTTCATACGTCGCCAGAGGCCATCCAAGGTGTGTGGGTGACGCTTCTGCTGAGCATGTGCCTTAGGTCTGAAGGATACAAGAATAAAGAGGATAGAATTATTATTTGGAGTAGCTTTGATCAACTATTGAACAACTGCGGGAGTGAGAAATGGCCCTGCAGAGTTACCAATGGTTATCAGTCCCTTTTCCCTGGCTTTATAAGACAGGAAGGGAAGCTAAGAACCTGGTAATTATATTATGCAAGATGGGAGTTTAACACCATTGAATATTATGTTCATAGAATATTCAAACCACAACATAGCCCGTTCAGCCTACTCTGAGAGATATTGAATTTATACCATTAGGGCCTACTCCTTGAAAGTATGTAGACCAGATTATGCCAACTGAGGTGTAACAGTACCTTTATGTCCCATTAGCATCGCATGGACATCAATTTATAAATTAACCAATGCTTATTCCTAAATTCTCTAACCTAATTTCTAGTTTCCATGTAGAAGCACAAGAACACTTAGGCATATTTTGTAAGTCTTTGTGGCTTCCTTTGCCTGGAACACATTTTCAAATGAAGTAATAGTAATGTGATTATGAAATCTGTTCGCTGAACTCTCAAAAGGGGATTCAGCTCACAATCAGAGTTTAAATAAAACTGTTAAAGGATCTGAGATGCCTATTCCCTCTCTCTCTCTCTGGCCATAATTTAATATCTTCAACTACTCAGCCTGAGTAGAAAGGCACAGATAATTATATAGCTGACAAAGTAAACAGTATCAAATCATTATATAGAGACATGTAGCATATCCAATAACTGAATCAAGCTCATATCAGCGGATGGTCTATCTACTTGTCATTATGGAATCCAATTAACATATTGCCAGAGGCATAGAGGCTCTAAGACACAAAAGCCATAGCTACATCAGATTCTCTTCTTGGGAATACAAAACCTATAATATTATCTTTATTCGATAGTAAGCTTTGATGTCAGTATAGAGGTGTTGGGGACATTCACAGTCTTTGTCCATGAACTGTTTAGTTTTTTAATGTAATACAAATATTTTAAAAAAAGACTAGTTCCCTTGTCCATTTAAAAGAAACACTGCCTCTATTTAACTGTACAGCCTTTAAAAAAAATAAAAAAAATTCTATTAATACCCGAAGAGACTTCCCCATGCAATGTATTTTAGAGCACACCTATGTGGTTCTTCCGTCATATTATTTCTTTCTAGTGACTCACGGCTAATTTGACTACAATAATTCTGTTACATTACCTAGAACATTTCCATACACTGTCTTGCCTAGGAGACTTGGATTGAGATTGGTTCTATTTGGAGCCCCATTGATTGACTACACTGTCAACCACTCACAGGCTAGGATGAAGGTAAACAAAGTCTGTAAGCCTTGGAAACCACAGAGCATGGGTCTCCATGGTCCCCAACTACGATGAAACGTTGTGATCAATATGATTAAACATGGTAAAATAAAAGCCAATTTAAAATAAATGTTCCGTCATTCTAGTTGTGTCTATTATATAAAGGAAATCCAGTTTTTAACTTGATGCTGTCGAATGTGTGAATAATAAGGAAATAGCACAATGTTGTGAAATGATATTGCTGATTTGTTGCAAAATACCAAATTGATGGAAACATGTCCCTATTGTTTTATCAAATGCAACTCTCAGACAGCCCTGAGAGTTACAGTCGTAGCTATGTGAACCCTGGGTGCCCTGAGGTTTTCAGTGCAGGCCCATCTACAATGCTGTTGCAATGTTGTAATGGCAGGCTGTGTATAATATCTTAAACCACGGTGGTGGGGCAGAACAATAGAGTTCGCACCTTGGTTATATAGCATACACAGAGAGAATGATCCGAGTCATAGGGGGAGTCCAGGCTATAAAAAGAGAGCCAGGCCCCCTTTGGCTCACTTTCTGCACTGTCTGACTCCCCCTCCTAATGGCCCTGACTCCTTTTCAATTAGATCAAACAGAGTCCAGGTCAGCTGAGGTGAGTAAATGGTTGCCTGGACTCCCTAAGGGAGTCACAGAATTAAGCATACAAGACATAAATAGGGAACACACTAGGTGGCACTACTGTACAAAGACCATAATGCCATCTAGCACATATGTTTAGAAGCTATCTGACTCTCTTTATAATCAGAGTCAAGGTCAGTTGGTTATGATTAAGCTTGCTAGGTGGTAGCACTATACTTAAAATGGTATTATTCTGTATGTTCAGATCTCTAGATCCACATAATTTGTGATATCTATAATTATGCTAATACATGTATATCATTGTAGCATCGAATTCTAATGTCAGAATTGGATTTCATAAAATAATTGTAGTTAACTTAAACCTATAGCATAAGCATGATGTATTAGGTATAGACACCCAATTTGTAGAAACATGAGAAAGTTAAATCCAGAAAAGCTCAGATGTTCTTTTATATGATAACTAATGTGCACTGAGGGATCTTTCTGAGATCCCCCCTCCTTGTGAGACATTGCACCAAAATGATGTAGAAACAGCAGCTAAGGAGACAGCTAATGGAATGGTTATATAGAGGGGTAAGGGATAGAAACTACCAATGTACAAAGGGAGTCGTGGTTCAATGACTCCCTGTGCCTAGACTCCCTTTCTAAAGGGAGTTGCAGCATGGACCTGGACTCTGTTTGTGGCGGGGAGTCATAAAAGGGAGTCATTTTGGAGGCAAAACCTGGACTCTCTTAGGGGAGTCACATGACTCTCTGTAAGGGAGTCAGGTACCGACTCCTTTCATCAAGAGAGTCAAAAAGAGAGTCAGAAAAGGGAGTCATTCTGGAGGCAAGCCTGGACTCCCTTTTGACTCTGTTTCTTCTCTCTGTGTACCCTGGTTTAAAACAGATAGACAATGGTTATGAAAAGGTATGTAGATTAACCACAGCTTGCTGGTAGGGCGACTTGGGCTTCGCCCTCGTCTGGCCCCCACCAGCAAGCTGTGGTTAACTCTACATACCTTTTCATAACCATTGTCTATCTATTACTAAACCTACTCATCCACTCAGAGCAAAAAGAGGATTTCAACAGCACATTCTTTGTCTCGAGGGAATAATCTAATGGTTATGGAGGAATATTTCACTACTTATCACTGCACTGCAGACTGTGCAGACATAATTAAATCATACAGAGCTAATAAAAGGATTTCCCGTACACTACTTAAGGACTCAGTGTCATTTAATGTAGCAGCTTTCAGGTTATATAACCTGTATTTAGTATTTCTGAGGCTGACTGCTAGATTTCTCTCTCCGACACAAAACCTGTCAAACTGTCTTCCTATCTGCGGATGTTATTATTTGGGTGGATTCTATTTAAATGAGTATTGATAAAGGTGGTAACTGAACCAAGTTAAAGATACACCCTGTGCATTCATTTTGAGTCATTGGACAATATGGAAAGATCAATGCTGTAAGATGTGTGCTGCCTAGGCATAGCCATGTGATAGCTTGCAATACTTCTGGGAAGAAGATCAAAAGCAATTGGTCTTTTTGTCATGAAGCCGCCCAGGGTGGTGACTTGAAGCTGTTCAATAATATCTATATGGATGCAATAATTATCTGTTCAACAAGATGTGGAAGAGCCTGAAGGAGTTTATCATAAGCTTGCTAGACCTAAACTGACAGACATGTTCACCTATGTCAATTATGCACATAAATTCAGCTCTGCTTCATATTAATGCTAATATGCTAATACAAAGAGCTGCCCCAACTCGACATTTCTCCTCTTTTCAGATAAAGACAGTGGACTATGTATACTGCGAACATAATTTGATCAACCCAACCAGAAATTAAATTGCAATGCAGATGGCAGCCAGAAGGAAGGCCCTTAATGGATGGCCTAAAAACACATTAACTGTCAGTATCAGAGTGCTGAGGGGGCTTTAAATGCCACTCTGTGTGTAATGATCTTTCGATCACTGTCCATGCATGATGTGTTTGCCAGAAAATCAGACTGTCTGTTGTTGTATAGATTCAGATATAGATCTTAGGCAGAGGCACCAGACGGAAAGGATTCAGAACATGCAGCAAGCTTTTGTTTATTCAAGTGGAAGGTTCTCTCTCTTTCATATTTTCATTTCAGGTATTGACTTCTCTTGGCTCATTGTATAACTCCTTTGAAGGGGCAGAATGTTTCAGATGTATTATTTGTAATTGCAAAGGGGAATAGGATTCATCAATGTTGCATAATATTATCATAATTAAGGGACTATAGGATTTTAATCTTTGCTTCTATGCCAGCCAGTGAATTGTGTTGCATTAGTATAATTAATATTTAAAAAATATGTATGCAAAAGGTATTCAATGACTTCTCTTCCCTTCGGGTTTAGATAGACAATGGCACCATAGATAGTAAGATGATTCTAAAATGAACACCTGAGGCATCTTTTCCCTCAGCGGCATCATCTAGTGACTGCTTGTGGAAAGGTATCACTTTTCTTCTTTGTCATGAAAAAAACAAATAACTATTTATCACAAATTGTCTTTCCTCAACTCGATGTAGCAACAGTCCAGTATTATTCAACATGTGTAACATGCAACAAATCCACAATACCAAACATTGGTTTTGTATATATAATATATATATTATTTATATTATATAGTAGAGATATTCTGACAAAAGTAGGCGAAAGGAGCTCATATTTTAACCCATTTCCCCCTTTTTCTGTCAACAATTGTTAATTGTTGGTGCAGTACACTGCTCATATTTGAATATAAACATCTAAAATTACATATTTTCATGGATTTGACCCAGGAATGTTCCAATTTTCTCCAAAAATAGACCTCAAAAGTAGCCGTCTGCTTTGATCACCCTCAATGGCGCCCGGAAAATATTTCCACGTCCTCACAAAATTTAACAAAAAAAGGATATTTTAGAGTCCACATAGCAGTTTTAGTATCAAATGTCATGGTATTATATCATGCAACAGGTTAAGCATCAAATATATGACAATTCCATTGGTTGTTATGGGTTACCATGGCAACCAAACAACATATTATCTTACTTTGGGGCCTATTTTGGGCCCAAAACAGCGATTTTGGCCCCAAAATGACCATTTTTGGGCATTCTCATGGGTTTTGGTTGTTTCCCTAACTTCCTGAGAGCTTAGTGGGCCTAGCATGCATAAAATAGATGTTATTTGCTGCAGTTAGAGGTATGTTGGACATATTAAAGTCAGGCCCGATTTTTTTCCACGACCGATTGAAAAATCGTGTCTGAAACCCGGACATTTTGAGCAGATTTTTGTCGCTGCATGCCCGACCATGGCCTAGTATAGCACAAATTACTAAGAAAGTAGGGTTATTAGGCAAGTTGTGGGGTTTATTTATGACTTAGGGTATCAAATAGCTTCTATTTATGAAGGAATTATCTGGTCACCATGGCAACCAAAAAATCACTTATACTGTTAAGGTGGTACCACCCTAAATCCGCCACTTCCGGGTAGAATGGCCAAATAGTCCCTCAGAAAATTTGTTATTTTTGGGAATTTGGACCTCAGGGTGGGGGTAAAAGTATTAAATGTATGCTTATTTGGCATCATAATAATCTGGAGGTGTTTGTTTATAGTCCAGGCTAAATATTTTATTGGTACCATGTAAACAGTGGAGGGTTATGGGGGTGAAATGGCCATATATAGTATTCATACACTGCTTAGGTCTCACGGCACAAAATCAATGTCCTGGTTTCCATGGCGATTTATACTAAATCTAGGCTGACTTTTTTTATTTTGGGCCTATTGTATAATTTTCTCAATTTCAATAGCTAAAATATGGTATATTTGGCTTAGCTCTCAGGGAATTTTAAGTAATTCAAATATTAGACCCAAGGTGTGTGACGTTGATTTTTCCGAGGCCTGACTAGGCATATAGGGTGGTAACACCTTAATGCCTGTATCTATAAGATATAAATTAAACTACACAGGAAATGGGTAGTATCTATATTATCAAACAGTAGGTAAACTTGAAAGGTAGTGAAGTAAGCATTGCAAGCAGTTTCACTGATTTCACTCCACTTTCTATCATTGAGCGACCTTAGTCTCAGTACTGGTGTACTGGGTCTGATACTCAGTCAAACATGAGCATTGCTGTGACAACAGATGTGATTATTGTTGTTTTAGCACAAGTGCATGTGCACAGCTATAACTGGTCTCAATATGGATTGTCTAGGAAGGGTAAGTATAGCCCTCAATAGAGATATAAACTTGTCCTCATGCCCATGCCCTGAGAGTCTAGACACCACTTAAGACTCTCTGATTGATTGCTCAGTAATGTATACTAATCTCAGCATGCCTTAACGGTCAGAGCAGGACTACTTAAAGCCGCAGATCTCGGTACCCCTCCAGCGGCAGCCGCAGTGGAGCCGAGACAGGTTCTCAGCCCTATATATAGGGGCGCTGGGGCTTTAAGGGTCAATCATAAGGCAGTGAAGGTGCAGACAATTTTGTGTCTTTTATTTGTTTATTGTTCAATTTTGATAATGACAATGTATGGGATAATTATGAGCATATAATATGATGTATAGTATTTGTAGAAAATCAACAAAATGGTACTGAATTCTTTTAAAATATGGCTCAACAGATCACATGGAGTGGCCAAGCAGCCATCTTAACTCCCTGGTTTATAATCATTTCACAAGTATGTATGAATGACTATTAACTTTCATTAAAATAACTTGAGTGCCAGGCAAGGAACAGTTTATGGCATGATGAACAGTCACAGCTGTGCATTAATTAATCTATACTGGCAGATGCTCGTGTGGAGCAAAATGCAAATGCAGAATAGACACCCATCCCACGAGTCTTAATGTCTGCATGAATAATTTAAAAAAAGAGTGTGGTAGCAGTATGTGTAGTCAGGATCCTACATTAGGCTTCCTGAAAGCTGTTCCATATGACAGTACATGGTGTAAATGTGACTACTATCAAAAAGGGAGGCGATGGTGCTTTTTAATCATTAGGCCTTACTGCTTAGTGCTTCCGCTTCAATGTTTGCCAGAACCTTTTAGATGACTTAATGAGCCAATTCAATGAGATCCCAAATCCTCACAAATGCTTGCTGGATTCTGCCCGGTCATTTCAATACCTATTCTGGTAAACCAAAAAGGATTTTAATGGATCTTTCAGTTGAATGAACACTTTACTAACAGAACCCTGTCTGTCTCCCTGTTGTTGCATATTAGTCCCCTGTGTGGGGTTAGGTTTAGGCAAATCTCTGAGGGGCTGGCATGTGCAGAATTGCCTGTCTATGTTTGTTGTGTGAGGATAGTAGGGTTAGGGTGGTGGGCCACAGCTAAAAATGTTGGGGAGTGGTTGATAAGAGAAGGGTCACAAAATAGTGCAGGTCTTGGAGTATAGCATCGGACCCTCTGAGATCCAAACCTCTATTCAAAAGACCCAATACAAGTGCAGGTCCTTGTAGAAGTGAAGTGCAGGGGGTAACAGTGACTTACAGTTTAGTTGACCCTGCCGGGTAAGTGAATCATTGTCATTGACAGAATCTGATATTCTAAGAGCAATAGTAGCCAGGAAGGCACTCTTCTGTTGTAGATCCTGCAATAGATGAATCACTGATAACATGCTCACTATAAACTTGGCAGTTCCAACTACTAACAGACCCTGAAACAATTTGGAGTACTGATACCATTGAAGTCAGTATAAAGTCTGAATTCCACATATAAGGTCAATTTGATAGATCATCCAAGTGTATAACAAGTAGACAGCATATAGGAGTTTGGACTCTATCACATCCACATGATTCTACATGGATTCCTCCAGTGGACTGGAATCCAGTCTTTACTTTCATTATATTTTAGCAAGCTCAAAAGAAAAAGACATGGTCCTCAATTTCAAAGATAGGTTTGATGGAGATCTACTTTTGATTGGAATTATATCTGAAATCCTCGGCTTCCCTTTGACGCAGGCTCTGACCATGCCCCATGTCTAATATTTGTTCCCATACCACTGACTATAACAGTGTGTGCACAAAGTGAGTATGCCTACTTGTTTAACAAGATGAGCAGGGGAAGAGCTCGTTCAGCACTGTGGTTCTGTCAATGTTCTCTCTGTTTTCTACAAGGAGGAGTGTTTCCACACATGCTCTATGTAGTGTGGTCAATATGTAGTGTATTTGTCCATCACACAACCATCTTACTTTGCATGATTAACACAACAGTCAAGCTCTATAACACCTAATGGCCACCATCTACTGGGGAACTTTGGCTGACTAAGCTCATACATTTCCTATTATAGCTTCGGCCGATTAGAGCCCAGTGGATGGTGGTTATAAGGAAGAGATCACGTCTTGACTAAAAGGAGGGGGTCGGGGGTTGGTGGACCCCTTCTCTCTCACTGCTCTAATCCAACACAATAATGCTATAACGATCTGCTGGACCAATTCAGAGTTCAGAATTTAATGGTACTAGTAGATTGTGCACTATCACCCATATTACTACTATCACAAACCTGCTTTCAGAGCTAATAGTCTAATATTTCCCTTCAAATTTCGCAGCGTTATGTTGAATGATGGTGACATTGGTCATCATAACATGGTGATCGAATAGTATTTCCTAGAATTGCCTGGTATTGGATGTGCAAACGCAATGCAACTAAGTTGAAATAACCCTTTCACATGGTATTGCAAAGGTTTCCCAAACAGAAATACATTGCATTGTACCATCCTTAGGGTGTTTACTTGTCCATGTGATGTGCATTTACATAGACATTACTGTCTGGAGCCGGCACGTGCAGATTTGTCTGTCTGTGTGTGTAAGGTGAGGAGTGTAGGTTTAGGGTGACAGACTCACACAGCCAGAAGGGTGTGAGAGTGGTTGTAACTGTAGTGTTAGCCTCATGGACTATACCATGTCACGTAGGCCATATTTACATTGCTGGTAGACTCTCCATTTTACACACAAGGGCCAGACCTAGTAGCTTATTAATGGTTAGCTCAGACTTACAAATCTATGATGTGCATTGTAAGTATTTTTGTGAACTTATTTATGGCCCGAATAGCATTCAGAGGGTTTTCTTAGGGACACGTGTTGTTTATGGGGGGGGGGACATCTCTACTATAACATGGTCTAAATAGCTAAAACATCCCTTTTCATGACTGTCATTCACAATAGTAAAGTTGCATATAAATTTCTTTTTTATTATGTGTTGAGGTGTAAATCATGTCTTGTAAAGATTGTTATACAATTAAACTGATATCGGCGTCCTTGCCTTTCCCAACAAATTGCTGCATTTGTGGGAACAAAACGGCAAAGAGAGACCTAATGAGCTATGACCATGCATGTACACAGCAGGCAATCTCCACAGACTCTTATTGTGTGGCAATCTGAACCATTTTTCATTGAAAGGTTTTCCTTCTTGGGCAATACCAAGATGCTGCTGCACTGAATGGATCTTTCCTTTAAATGCTGTCGAGAGCAGTTATATTCATTGGTTTACTAGGGTTTCTCACTGCTTTGCAATAGTTAGGAGACCACTAGCTGTGAGGATGGGGAATAAGGAGGTAATTGGAGGCCGCATGCTTTGAACCTATTCAGTCCCCCTACACTACTTGGTTGTCCCATTATTAATTACAACTTTTATCTTCAGGGGTATTTGTATTACTCAGGTTGACACAGCAAAGTGATAGGGGTGACTTCTTCCAGGGGCCCTATTAAATATCTCACGCTATAATCCTGCTGTGTTCTAATTAAGGCATCCCCTTGTCGGCCTCACTGGGTAGTTCGACATAAGGTTTACCGACAGGATACCCTGATTGGTGAACACTGACAGTTGTATCTGTAATCCTGTGTAGCCATGGAACATAGGTCCCCATGCTTCATCTCCATCAGACAACACCACAGCTGTTTTACTCTAAACAGGTTCTAAACACTAAGGACAGTACATAACTGCACATTCACATAATGTACACATTCTCCTGAGAGTTGTTTGTATAGGTTAGTTAAGGGTAAGTAGTATAGGTATTTGCATATAGCACCAGGCTATTCAAACTACATTAAACTACACTAAATTCTACTCTGAATGACTTTCAATTGATTTTGTTCTATTTCGACAGCTGTAAATCTAGCAATGTTATCTTACAAACTAGTACCAGTATCCAATCTTGAGACATCTATTGCTATAAGGAAATGCCAACTCATAGCTCATATATGTTATCTATTTTTGTCTTCTTGCAATCATTAAAACTTGTAAAGACTTTATTATGATTATGCATTTTATTGCCTCACCAAAATATTTTTAATACAGCCATGCACAAATGTACGAATAGATAGTGGAGGTTATTTCCTCGTTGAAGGGTCCTGCCATTTATCTAATACATTCCCAGACCAGACTCCCAAAAGCTTTCAAGTAGACCTATTCATCAGCTAGCACTTTTCCGGACAAGGCATGCAACAAGTAGTGACAGCCCTGAAAAGCCACTCTTTTATCAAATTACCTTAGATTGATAGAAAGTTTGCTGTACAAAATTGACCAGTAGAATTTCTAGTCGTGAGTAGTTAGTCTTCTGTCATATTCTGATGTGATTCAGATTTTTGGTTAGTGTAAACTCTAGATTCTACTCACAGCTGATTAACTTTAAATGATTGTAGCGCTAGATATTTGGAGAACCCTAGGTTATTGATATCATGCCGAATATTAGCCCATAACCTTATGTTGGAATGTGTTTACTAGAAGGGTAGCTTTTGTATACACTATATGCATTGAAGTCAAAACAAGATAATTATTTTTAAATTCGATTCAATCTCTGAAGACCTTTGAGAAGAATGGTTTTATGATAACATATGAATGGGAGGTATAGAGAGGTTAATGTAGCCTGATAAGTAGACGAATGGTCACTATGATAACATAAGATATGGTATGGTACAGAGTTAGGGTGCACTTTTCCAAGTGAAGGGGTTTCAGCATTTCATGAAACCCCAGATAATTATATGAATTCTTTAAGCTGTGACACAGAACTCTACATGTCTGAATCCTAGTAAACCGCCCAAAATTATACCAATGGGACCTAAAGTCTATCACAATCTGTCACCAGCTCTGTCCCTACATAGGTCCATCAGTTTTATGATGCCTTGCCTCCAGTTTCCATACATTTTGAACTGCTCACACTATTGTTGAATATCTCTTAATGAGCTCATTAGCTTTTCATCTCTACATGTACACCTACCCTGTTAAAACAGGGACATGTTGTATCGTGTCTCCACTTACTCATCCACTCTGCAGTACAAAAAGGGGGGCTTTTAGCTACCGCTAGATTCTTTGTCTTTGAACAACAACCCAACTAATTATGGAAGGTTATTGCAGTACTCAGCACTGCATTGTATGCGTACTTAAATCATTGAGATGTACTTAAGGTAGCATTTTACTGCTCTCAATGATATCTCTTTACACGACATAGATTATATAAAAAGATACGGTAATATCATCGCCATTAACATGAACATCATAATGTATACTTAAATTCTTTAAGCTGACTGGCCAACCCCTACACTGTTTTCTTTTACCGGGTAGGTTGAGAACATCTTCACATTATATTGCTGTGAAATGCCAATGATGACTTTGTACAAGCCATATGCAGAATTCTTATCATATCTGTTCACGCAAAAATACTTAATACATAAATGAGGAAAAAAGGTTCCTTCATTTTCCCAGGTAAATAAAGTATCCTTAATCATTTTTGTTCTTTTAAGCATATGGGTGTGATCCGGTTACATTTAGAGTCACTGGAAATGACCCAAAAAGCATAGAACGCATAAAATATATTCATATGCAAGAATGTAGAAAAGCCTATGAGGATTATTTAAATATCTGCTGGATCTACACAAAGGGCAGTCGGACAGAGAGTTAGCCTTATCATACATATAGCTCTATTCCTTTCCCATATCGGTGTCTGTCAAATAGCCAGAGCCAGATTACCAAACAGACACTCTGGGTCTTAAAACGGTTAATGTAGACAATGAATGTTGTGAACATATTTTAAACAACCAGTGTAGAAATTGATTTTAAATGCAGATGGAGGCTAGAAGGATTGCTTTTAGTAGACTCTGTATTGGCAAGAACACATTAACTGTCAGTATCAGAGTGCTGAGGGGGCTTTTATTGTCACTCTGTATGTAATGATCCTAGCTCACTGCCCATACATGATGTGTCTGCCATAAAATGAGAGAGAGGTTGTATGGATGTTTAACTCGGGAACTCAGTGTACACAAACTACTGGGTGCATTAAAACTGCACAACATTGATAAGCTAATGTCTAGATTCATATAATAGGGCTGTGGGGTAGGCTATTGATTCTTCGTCATCTTCTTGGTACAAGCCATACTGAAATCCAGTGCTATATACATGTACAGGAACATGTGTGTGAGGGGGGAGGTTGGAACTATAATGTTCCAGTACCTCAATCCATTTTATTGTGTCATTAAGTGCAATGCCTCTTTTCTTATCAAGTGAGCGCATTTTTTTTATTGACTCCCTGGATGTATATACACAGTACATCTAGCTTTATCGAAGTCATGTTATGCCTGAAGTATAATGTTTCCTCCATTAGTCCATGTGCCCATCTTTTCACTGCTGTAACAGCTCTAGGCATGGTGTTATTCATTTGAGCTGTCTAGCTCCCATCTCATTCATCAAGTACCCAGTCATGTTTTAACCTTCTGGGACAGTGGGGGGAATATATAATTATGCTGTAGAAAGATATCCAAAATGCTCTCCAATGAATGCAGTATTTGGTACCGTCCTAGTTTTAACTGATCATATATGAGTAAATGTAAAATTTATAATTGGCTAAAGGTCAAATCCCACAACGCAAGAGAGGGCCAGAAAATGTTGTGATTTGGCCCTGTTGGGGATATTGGACCCTATATTGGCTAAGGGTGGCCAATAATCAACATATAACTCTTATGTATGTCTTGTGTATTGGCTAATCACAAAGATCAAATGAGTTTGATATTTTCTCCGGATTACACTGAAAAATGTTGCTTATTACAGTCTGGCAGAGGTATGATTTATACAGGGGGGCCATTCCAGTTTATAAGAAATTATCGGGAACAATCATACTATGAAGTAGCTCCCCTTGTAAATCGTAACAGTGCAGTCCAATAGGCAACACATCGCTTCCCTAGATTGGATACAGTGGGATTTGGAGGTTCCTATGTATACAGTAGAAGTCATGTGATTTACAAAATCGGCAGGTCCCTGCTGACATAAAGCCAACTACTGCATGCACACAGAAGATACGTCGGACCTGATGAACATTTACCTATGGATCCGATCCGAGGGGTTCCCGTCAGTGGATTCAGCCCTTAAGCTGAGTACTTTAAAGTGCTTGAGCAGTAACAGTTTTATGTTCCTGCTGGCACCTGTACTGCAAAGTGCAGATTACATGCGATCCTGATGGCCTGGATTGTAGACATCAACATTAGCGGGATGATGGTCTAGGGGAAATCGCTGTGGTGCACTTCCTCGTGAATAATTTATAGGTGTGAATTGTAGGACAAGGATGAGCAGCTCATAATATGGCACTGTGAATTTGGTGCATGAGTATTTGAAAATCACACACTGTTTCTCACTGGGGGTCATTAGATGTTAGCAAATGCAATGCCCATGGCTTCTTTACGATGAATTATTAGCAAGTATAAAATGTAATACAGTTATAATTTAGTGCTTACATGTGCAGGTAGATCTATCAAGTCATATATCACCACATTCCACAAGCAATACTGTAGGAGACCTATCCATTTCTAAGGCATATATATGACTCACCAAGGTGGCCCGAAATACCCAGAGAGCTCATTATATCAGATGTGTGTCTTGTGTCACCCTCCTCCTTGTGGGGTCCCACCCATTCCCATGCACTGGTACACCCAGATGAAATTGCAATATGAACTAGTAGAGCCAGCTACTGGTAAAACGTGAGCTGACATTCATGATATTATACTCACTGTAGAGATTCCATGTAGGCTCTCAGTTACTGCGATCCAATACTTTCCTTCAAACCCATACAGCTTTATATTGGATGATGCGAGGCGGCCACATATGAATTTGTTTGAACCAACCAGATTGGAATAAAGTCAGAGAGATGTTAGTTAGCTGAAGGATAAAGCATCATCTTGGAATTTGGTATAAAATAATGGTTCCTCCACCAATAATTTAGGTCATGAGTACTGCTCCCTCTGACTCCCTGTCTTTTTCTATTAATCATTTTCTCTCTTTCAGCCTCTCTCACTGTCCTTCTCTACTTCTCTATGTTTCTTTTGCTATCTTTGTCTCTGTTTCTGTTTAGCTGTCTTTGCCTCTGTCTACCTATCTCTCCCCATTTCTAGTCATTTTTGTTCACTTCTTTCCACTGCCACTGCCCCTGAACATGTTTATTTCACCCTTAAATAACCTCTCATGTCAACAGGTTTTACCACTTCCCTCCCAGCATCTCTACTATAGTACTTTACACCCTATTGACCCCATCCCACCATGCTCTCCTTTGAGTACTGTCAGCCAGGTCTATTGACACAGGAGACCAGTGACTGGTGTCTGGCGGATTTCTATTTAAGACGAGGTCTCACTGGGTACCAGCCAAAGGGGTGTGTTTGGAAAATCACCATGGTTACCAACCGGTACCCGTATGAGCAAAAACAGTATATTGGTGAATTCCTCCAAATTATCTAGTTCACTACTTGAATTAATTGCGCCGACAGACCTAGTTGCCTATGTCACTATCTAGCAATTGAAGAATATGTAAAACCTGCTCTCCTGGAAAGGATAATATTTCTGTGCTAACTACAAGGCATACACAATTATGTTTTTAAAGGATAGACAAAGGAATTACGATTGCATTCTACAGAGACTCTGCCATGACAGGGATATCATTGAAATAGCTAAGAGGAATGTCCATAGCTATGATCAGCAAGGCCCTTCAGTACTTATTACTTAGGGGAGGCAAAGTAAAAAGTGAGTAACCAGTGAAACAGTATGTGGAAAATGAATTAAATATGGACATGTACCTTACTAATGTGTTATCTCTGGACAAGTGCCCTTAAATCAGGACAGGTTTAATGAGATTTAGGTCCCTCATTATTTTGCTTATCCAATCAGGTTCCTCAGAGGGCAGCAATTCTTGTGATCTAGTCACTTTCTCTTGATCTAAAGCTTTAGGCTGCTGACACTGCCTTGAGCAGCTCTAGGCTCAATTTCAGTGACTTGGTGATTAATTGGGTAAGATTGGTGTTTTAGATTTGAAACAGGCTCATCATAAGGGGACTGGTTGGGAACCTCATAAGAAAGCTAATAGAGCCACCCATGGTTAGTTCTGCGCCCAACCACCAGTTGACACCGACCAAGGGCTTAGGTTGTTTCCTGTCCTTAAATATTGATCAACGGCTCTGAAAAAGTAATGTTCTCTCTAAATACATGTAGTTGTCTGAGGCTATACAGGCGTAAAATGTACCATTCATAGAATTAAATACTGTGACATGTTTTGTATAGGTTTTTATTGCCCGGTGCCCTTGCTAAACTGCAATTATTGCCCGGCCATCTAGTGATACATGGAGTGAAATAGTTCCTGTTTATAACCCCATTTGCCGGTAGAAGAAACAGCTGGCAATGGTTTGATATAATATCAAACATGTAGGAAGGAAATATATGTACACATGTATGATTAGGCTGGGTAAGTGCCAGGAAAGATTCCAATGATACATGGAGCAAGCAAGCAGTAAGAAGGAAGGATTTCCTGTGTGATATGGAGACATTATACACTATTATACCACGATTCTGGCATTTCCCGTGCCGAGAGTGGATATTTGCGGTGCGGTTATCTCAGGATATACGCACGCTCAGAATTATTTCTTTACACCAAGACGTTTCTATATATTTTAACAAGGTAATAAAAGATAGGCATAGCCATTTTGGCTACGAAATTCGTCCGGGATTCGAACCTGGGCCACGCACGCCGTAGGCGAGCCACTAACCCCCAGCGCCATGAGGGCTGGACAATAGGTGCATATGAAACCTTAGACTTCCTTACCTTCTCGCCATGATCTTGTTCATTGTCCGGTCGATACATAAAAAATAACATCCTAATGTGGCGAAATTAGACTATGTCACGCTTATTCCTTCAATCCAGTACATGTATAGATATCCTTCTTGATGTTCCCGTGCAGAAATAGCCTTTTAATTGCGTAAATTCCTCATAATTAGACATTTTCCAATCGATACCAACACGCCGGGGGTAGTAAACAAGGAGACGACATAGATCACGGGACCGACTGACGCAACCAACACCGCCAATTCGAGTGACCAATGGACTACAAATGACGATCAGCTGATCGAAGCCACGGCGGAAAGTAGGTCAATCGGGCGCATTGGTTACTCGACTTGACGTGTTGGTTTTACATGCCGTCCCGCTGTGTACAAGTCTAACCGGGCTGGTATCGATCGCAAAATGTCGAAATATGAGGATTTTACGCAATTAAAAGGCTATTTCTGCACAGGAACATCAAGAAGGATATCTATACATGTACTGGATTGAAGGAATAGGCGTGACATGGTCTAATTTCGCCACATTTAGATGTTATTCACTACGTATTTGGTACGGCTGGGAGAAACATGGCGCTCGGCGAGTCTGCTAGTCGATCCGCAAGACAAAATGGACAATTGAAAAAGGTAGGCCTAATACGTTAAATTCTCATATATTTGAAGAAATAGTGGTATTTAAATGCATTAAGGACTGATTGTGAAAGCACTTGTGAGGTATGATTATCTTTCTAATAATGAACATGGCTTCGCCTTGTTCATTATTGCAAGATATACCTCACGTGTGCTTTCACAATCAGCCATTATTGCATTACTACTCTGAAGCTGTATGAATATACTTCACAGTAGAAGTAAGTTGGGTCAGTGAAACCAGCAATGCAGGAATAGAGTCTCGAGAAATGACAGCGGATGTAAATTACGTCTATTTCAAAATGAGATACTTAGTAATATAGTTTATGGGTTCGACCCCTGATGACTTAATTGCAAATACAGTAATGGCAGACATTTACAATTTGCACTACAGATTATCATTTTTTGTTGACTTGAAATGTTCCTCTCCGTGTTACTGAAGTGTGGACCAGATATTGGTAACTGCTATCATTCGGAGCACCCAGGTAAAGCTGCACACAAAGAATGATAATTTCAATATTCCTCTCAATTTCACCATCGGTTAGAGCTAACATTAGTTGCACACGTTCTCGGCATATTAATCGAATGTCACAGAATCTCTGTTGTCAGGGGACGGTACCTAAAACCTAAGCTGCAGGCCAAACATTCCCTCATCAATAGATTACCAGCTTGAGTGCCTGGGGCGAGCACAGCAGTATTGCACAATTGCAATATATTTTCAATGTAGAGGTGCAAGCTAATATTAAAAAGAAAGCTAACTGATGGCAATAACTATGATGAAATTCACAGCAGGGCCCACACCAGGGTATTAGGCAGGCAGTTATTATGATTAGATCTACCAGATTCAAGCATTGAATAGAATTAGACTGGTACCACATCATCACACTATTATTACACATGCCAGACAAAGAACAACATTTCCATGACTCGGGAAAACATACTGTTGTTCAACAGCTGTTGAAGGGAAGTGATTTTGAGCGATTCATAGATCTTCATAATTTCTCATAGAGCTGGTTTGTTCCTACATTTTGCCCTTTAAGGCTGACCAAATATTGCATTTGCTGGTGGTGTCGGTCAGATGTTTCCCTAAAGGACGAGCCTATGCTAAATCCCAGAGAGTTATGATGACTATGTGCGATGGTGAAATAAAGCACCAGTTTGTAAATGACGAGTGTTACATACAGGCCGATTCTACAACATTATTAATCTCCAGAAATGTCTACAGACAGTATGCATCAATGTACCAGCCATGAGTAAATCACTGGGTCGCCATCAGTACATCATGACGGCAAATGAAACTTGAGGTATCATGACATCCTTGAAATGATTTCTTTCTACTCACAACTATGCTGCAACATTTTCCTTTACAATAAATGTTATGGCCACACAGACTAAACAGTAACAGAAAAGGATCATTCAAGACTATGTCAACATCAATTGGCCACTGATTCAAGGATTAGACCTGATCCCTGGGCTTAGGGATAATCCAAACCAAACAAAGTGAAATGGGTCCTGGCTCAATGCAACTGCTTGTAGGCTGAGGACATGCACAGTATAAGTAATGGTATCATAATGCAGCTTTTCCTCTCCAACTCAACCCATGCCAAGAACATGAATTAGTTTCACGTATGAGAGGTCAGTTGAGGTCCTTAATCTGAGTCTGGGGAGTATGTGTGTATACTTAAACCTAAGGAACGCCAGTTACTTCAACAAATATTATGCTTCTGTGAAACAATATAATGGGACCCTTAGTTTTCTTTTCCCGCCTTTGTATGAGCAACTAATGAGCCATTGGGAGCTTTCCAGTGCCAGTTGATTTGAGCAATTGAGGGAGTGGAAATGGTCCAACGTTTCAGATAAGTTATGTCCAGCAAACATTAACAGAGAAAGGAAAAAGGAGAAAGAGGGAGAGCATGCAGAGACGTAGCCATAGATTGTCTCAATTCGAATTTTATTCAAAGATAGGACTTACATCCTTACACTCCGACCTATTTAGACTTCATTTTTCACTCTTGTGAAGTGAAAGTCATTGCAATGGTTACTTCCCATGTATTCCACCAAGCTGTGTAGCGGTGTAATGCATTTCATCCTTTATCGTCATGACGCATGCATGCAGCCCTGCTGACTCACTCCCCAGGACCGCATTTAAGGATCATACCGATCTCATATGGTCTTTTTTCACTACGAAAGGGTCGGCCCTTGCCAGGGCTGCACTTAGGTATTATCACAACAAAGGGCATACAAGGGGACAAATTGAATGATTTTACAGCAGAGCAGTAGTGGCTTTGGGTTTTTATAGGATTGTTATGAGCTGGAAGGAGGAGGGGAGAGAGGGAGGAGGAGGAGGAGGAGGAGGAGGAGGAGGAGGAGGAAGAGGAAGGGGCAGAGGGAGGACTTGTGATGGCCTTCCTTTAAGGATGGCAAAATGTTGTTGCATGTGTTTGTGTGTGTTGGGGGGGGGGTAAGTCTAAGTTCACAGTTTGTCTTTGGGCGGGCTGGAGTGATTTCAAGAGCCGCCCTGGACCACTCAACTTCTAGTTTAGGTCCTGCATGTACATAGTATGGGGATTACCATTGATATTGACAGCTAGACTTGACATATAGGAGTCAAAGGTGATTAGGCTGATACCTATCCTTGCCATTGACAGGCACATTCAATAACTCAAAATATGTCTGTGAACTGGGTGTCTAGGCCTTACCACAATGTATACTGGTTCTACATGCAGTAACCAAAGACCAGATCTAGGTTGAATTAGTCTTGCACACACCTATACAGACACATGGGGAGACCAGGCCTGGGCAAGGTTGAAGGGCCAACTAGGGCTTTATCTAACAAGGAACAAGGGGACCTAAAGATGCTAGTCTTTTCTTGTCATTTTTTACGAACTCTCCCTCTGTGGTGTAAATGGCTTTGGGGATAAAGTTGCATGCAGAGCCAATAACAGTGTAATGTTATCATTAAGCCGTTCTTAAAGGGTTAACTGGCTATTTGACTTTCTTGGATCTGGGGATCCACTGTATGTATACTAATCATGCTGCTCATTATATCATTCTTCCATTCACCGACCTGCCCTACCCTATTGACCCAACATCTCTGTGTCTTCACAGTTCCCTCTAGCCACCAACATGTTACACATGTTTGATTGAAGGTTTGGAGGCTTCCAATGGAAACCTTAGGAACGGGAACATGACATTGCATCGCCATTTTATTTGCTGATACGGCTCATAGCTTCCTCTCAATTGCCCAAATATACCATCCAAAGACCCAGGGGCTTTTCTTTTATCACAGAGACCTATTCATTGGGGGTGTTCACCTTTCGAGCCCAAACACCTGATCCTGTGATCCCCTACCTATCCCCTGAACCCCACCTAACTGCCTACCCTGGCCATTCCCTTCTGCTAGCAGTGTACACAGCAGCCCACAACTCCTGTGCCCTACACAAAATGGCAGAGTCGCCATGCACCCAGTGGAAACAGCTCAGACGGAATCAGGACAGAACCTTAACTTATAATATGAGGGGTGCCATAGAATATAGACTGAGAATATGATACATGAACATTTATCTCTCGGGTGTCGACAGGATATAGATGCCATGCCGGCAAATCCACCCTTCCAAAAATATTCAAAATAGTAAGTGCAGGGGCAATATTAGATTTAACCGTAGGCTGTACCACCCCCGGCGCTCATACTATACTTCAAAGTTTATGGTGTATTTGTCAATAACCAAGTACCATTCTAACCCACCACTTGTCAAGGTGGCTAGACCCTATCCAAACTTAGCTCAGTACGCAGCCGTTTGCGCATGTGGACATGTAGTTCTTCCATAAGACTTCAGGTGAGGGTCTATTGTCAGATTGTCATATTTTGTCAAAAATGACCAATGAGGCTTGACTGTGGTTTGAACTCAGGACCTCCTGCATGTACAGCTAATGATCTCCCCCTACTCGACTGTGGAGCTGGTGGGATGCCTGCTGGAACCTATACATATAGTACATTGATAATGTGTGCCCCTTTTATAAACTAGCTCGGGACCCCCCTATTTTCTTCACACTATTTGAGAGAACTTATCAATTGGTCCTCACGGCGAAAATCTCGACGAAATTTAAATACTTTTAGACTATGGTGTCTACCCACCTTAAAGACCGGTGCTTATACAGGCGAATACCGAGCTTGGTCTGAGCGTTTAGGGCAGGATATGCCATTGTCAGCAGGGTTTCCAAGCCCGACACTGTGTGCTACATGTCGGCTGGTGTTTGCCCATGTCCAGGTCTCCAGGGTCAGGCCTAATACTGGCAGATGGCTGTAGGGTAGAGGCATGGTCATGTGTCTGTAGAGTGGACATTAACCAAATGAGGGGCAGGATGGGATGTCGCCGAAGGGTGCTACCGTTACATCTAAGCAGCCCAGTGCTCATAGATTTGGAGCCTTATACACCTCTGGTACTTAAACAAGAGCACATATTTATTGCTCAATTAAATTGTCAGGACCCTTCTACCCTTGACACTTAGACACGGTGATACGTCAGAACACACATGAATACATTGTGTGTTTTAAGTATGGAGTACAAACATAATCTGTGGTTGCATTTACAATTGCAGTTTGAAGCAGCAAGACTTAAATGTGTACACAGACCGAGAACCAAATCCATGAATCAAGGCTATGCACTCCCATGAAGAAGGTGTTTCTCAAGTGTTGGAACCATACTTTACAGCTATCCTGACCAGCCCAGGGAACATTCAGTCTACAGGCGATTTACAACCACTGGCCGGGCCACTATTAGAGTGCCAAAGTAGCAGCCGATCAATATTATACGGGGCTCTAATATTGGGAAGTATGGGAAAGAACCTTGAACTTAAATGCTCACATATTTGTGCCCCTGCAGCAGTCAGATTGGATTCAGCGGTCAAGACTATATAATATATAGGTTTGAGGAGGGTTAAGTCACAATGTAATTACAACAGCATTCCCTGTGACAATTTATCCTGTATTCAAATAATGTTATACTATAAAGATATAAAAACAAGCACTATATGGGTTGTGACTCTGGATCTAAGATGAAGCATACATTTTAGGTTACATGGCTCCACCTATATCTAAGAAAACTGTTTTTGATATCTAAATATTGTGGAAGAAGTGGACCAGGCCATGTCTCATACGTCAGATGTTATTACGTTTTTAGAGTTTCATAATATTATACGCCATGGGATGTGCAATAACAATAATTCATATTATACCCTTGGAGAGGTTGGGTAAATGGGCTTACTTTTAAATTCATGAATATGATTATTTCTCTCTTTCTCTCTAAGATTAAACTCGTATGCTTGCTGGTTCTCATGGCATAATAGTTATTGGAGTAAGCAGCTGCCTCAACAGTGTCAAGCTCTATGCTGATTCTGCATTGTTAAAAATTAAGTTTTATTTTACATTGAATGGTGTAATAATTACAGAATGCAAAGCTGTGAAAACAATTAAATGTTGTTGGACTGTTAAAGATACGCTATAGATTATCAGTGATTATAAAACACAGCAAAAAACATGTGAGACATTAAATGGTAGTGACCATGTTCATCATAAAGATGCTCAGCTTATCAGGAAAACAGAGAAGATTTCTGCAATAAAATTCCCAATAACTCACATAGGGCCTATGTTTTTTAAGACATTGCAATACAGGAGACAACATGGTAAGTTTCATAAGGTGACCAGCAGCATTGTTATAGGGAATCCCTCTTGTGATTCTGCATACAGGAGTGCTACTACAGCCTCCCTCCCTTAGCTCAATACTTACAATGGTGTATTCGTTGCCCAGGAGGGGATGGGTTCATTGTGTCTGTGCTGCAGTGGTCTATGTGTATAGGGTGGGAGCAGACATTGAATATCAAAGAAGGAAGCAGCACCTTGACTGTTGTCTGCTGATGTTGGATAAAGGGTTTGAATGGCGTCTGGTGGAAAGTGTTTCCTGACATATATATATATATATATATATATATATATATATATATATATATATATATATATATATATATATATATATATATATATATATATATTGTAGCGGGCGGGAGAGGGGAGGACGGTCACGCGAGGCCTCCCCTGTCGCTACACTCTCGGGCGGGGCGGGTTCGTACGAGGACAAGTCGTACGGAACCGCCCCGACCCTTTTCCGGACGAGCGTATGGACGCTGGGGTGGGCGGGGGCTATATAAAGAGCGGCACCGCCGCAGTTGGGTCAGTTGAGTTTATGTTACCTACAATAAAGGATCGCTTGGAATACCCTACATGGTCAGCTGTCGTGTTCTCTATCCGATGCCCTTAATTTCCTTACATTGGTGACAGCGGTGAACAACAGGCATAGGACCCACGGACATTACACGATGTTAAGGGGCGAGAACGGGATGGACAGCGGTGAGAGGGGAGAGGCATTGCGGACGGGTGACGAACACCCGGAGGGAAGACGCACGGTGGAGATGCGGGACCCGGGAACCGCGGGGGAACCGAGAGGGGCGGCGCTAGAAGGGCGCTTGGGCGGCAACTTGGTCGAATGCGCGGACGAGGATGTCTTCCTGCGAAGGAGCAGGGACACAGAACGGACGCCAGACGTGTGGAACTTCGGACGGCCGGACTCAGCGGGCGGGGCTCGAGGGACGGCGCCGTGGCGCACAGACGGTCGGCGACGGACGGGATTGGGCTCGGCAGAATCTGCAGGGGCCGGTGGCGACTTGCCGCGAGAAAGGGCCGGAGGGCGGCGGAAGGAACCCGTCCGGAGAAGGGAGAGACCAAGGAGTGGCGAGGGGGACGAGTTGGGGGGCCAACGGATCGTCCGGGAGCAGGGACCGGCAGGAGGACTGCAGGTAACGGTGCCTAATACGCCGGCGGGAGACGGGGGACGCCCGGTGGTGATGCCCGCGCAGTTCGACGGTACGACCGACCTGGATGAATTTATGGCGCACTTCCGACTTTGTGTGCAGGCCAACAAGTGGGACGACCAAACGGCGGGTATGTTTCTCGGAATAAGCCTCCGGGGGAACGCGAGACGGCTCCTGTCCCGCCTGGCGCCGGGGGAGCAGCTGGCGTACGCGGAATTGGTCGGGGCGCTGCAGCAAAGGTTCCAACCGAGGAACCAGGCGGAGTCGCACAAGGCTGTATTCCGGGGGCGGGACCGACGAGCAGAGGAGGACCTGGTCTCCTACTCAGAAGAGTTGGAGCGGCTAGCCAGACTGGGATATCCGGACGCGGACGGGGAGACTATCTGCAGTCTGGCGAAAGACAGGTTCCTCGACGGCCTGAAGGACAGTCAATTGAGGTACTTCATATTATATTCCCAGCCCCGGACGCTGGAAGACGCGGTAACCGTGGGGGTACGGGCGGAAGCCCATCTAACGAAGGACCGGCAGTCGGGGAAGAGGAACGATCGGGTATTTGCCACAGACGCCACCATGGCGGACGAACTCGAGTCCCTGCGGAAAGAGTTCACACGGGAGCTGGCGCCCCTGAGGGCGGACTTCATGCGGGAGCTGGCGAACCTCCGAAAGGATTTGTGCCCGCCGGTCGGGGGTCCCGGGGCGGCAACGGGAGGACAGCGGCCCGCCGGGAGGGGATGCTTCAGGTGCGGAAAGGACGGACACTTCCGGCGGGAATGCCCGGAGCGGCCTCCCGAGGAGGGCCGGCAAGGACAGGAAGGCGGAAAACCGGTGGAGGGGAAACCGGCATCGGGAAACGGCCAGCGGCCCCAGAACTAGGGAGTCCTGGGGCCGAGAAAGGACGACCGGAAATATCCGTAACGTCGGTACAGGGCCGGGAGAAGAAGGGGACAGGCCTCATAGTGGAGGGAAAACTCTTCGGACATGACATCAGTATGTTGGTGGACACGGGCGCCTCGGCCAGCATGCTATCCACGCGGTGGTGGCAGCGACAAAATGCCCCGGCGGCCCTGGTGGCGCACGACCGGACGGTAGTATGCGCGGACGGGAGGCCCATGCAAATAAAAGGCCGTACGGAGGGGGCACTGCAATTCGCCGGAGAGAAAATGATGGGGACCTTCCTGGTCGCCGACATCTCGCCGGAGGGGATACTGGGAGCCGACATCATAAGGGGCAACGGCATACTGGTAGATATGAACGGGGAGAGGTTGCTGTGGGAGGAGTCGAGCGAGGGACCCCCGGAAACGAAGAAGGCTCGGACGGGCGGATGTGGGGCAATACTAACACGAGACTGTTGTATACCGCCGGGGGAGCAGTTGGTGGTGACGGCGCGTATAGCCGGGTGGGACTTCGACGACGGGCTGTATTGTGTGATCCAGGGGATACCGGAGAACGAGCGGAAGGAAGGTTTCCGGGTCGGGCGGGGGATAGTGGCACCCAACAAGAAGTGCCGTACACCGGTCATCCTATTGAACGTGGGGGCCAGGTCGCTCTGGCTAAGGGAGAACACCCGCCTGGGAACGGCGCTGCCCCTGGAGGATTACGAGTCGGACGAGGAAGGGGCGTCGTGTGCAATGCTGGGGGCGGCACCGGCGGGTTCAGACGGAGCGGACGGGGTGGTCAACACGCTGCTGGACGGGGTGGACGAAGGGGCCCGGCCGAGAGTGGAGGCCATGATCCGGGCGAACATCGAGGCATTTTCGCACTGGGAAGACGATATGGGGGAGACGCACCTAGTGAAACACGGCATTCAAACGGGGGAAGCTACCCCGGTGAAACAGCGGCCCCGACGATTGGCACCCCACAAACGCGCGGAAGCTGAGGCAAAGATCGGGGAGATGCTGGACCTCGGCATTATTGAACGTTCCACAAGCCCATGGGCGTCGCCCATAGTCCTGGCACGGAAGAAGGACGGCCGCCCGAGATTTTGTATCGACTACCGGAAACTTAATGCGGTTACGAAGAAAGATGCCTACCCCATTCCGAGGATAGACGACTCGCTGGACACGCTAGCCGGGGACAGCTGGTTCAGTACCATGGACCTGACCAACGGATATTGGCAGGTGGCCATGGATGAGTGTGATCGGGAGAAAACGGCGTTCGTCTCTCATAGTGGCCTCTTTCAGTACAAGGTCATGCCGTTCGGCCTGTGCAATGCGCCGTCGACGTTCGAGCGACTGATGGAGGTAGTTTTGAAAGGATTGCACTGGAAAACGTGTTTGGTATATCTCGACGACGTCATAGTGTTCTCTCCAGACCTGGAGACGCACCTTCTGAGGGTAGCGGAGGTGCTCCAGAGGCTGGTAGGGGCGGGCCTGAAAGTAAAACCGCGGAAATGTCAACTAGCCCGAAGGGAAGTGTCCTTCCTCGGACATATAGTGAATACGAACGGGGTGGCGACGGATCCCGAAAAGGTACGGGCCGTACGAGAATGGCCCCGACCACAGACGGTGGGGGAAGTCCGGAGCTTTTTAGGGCTGGCCGGGTACTACCGGACATTCGTGCGGGATTTTGCTAGCATAGCTAAGCCCCTCTCGGCGGCGGCGGAGAAGGACCGAAGGTTCACCTGGTCCCCGGAGTGCGAGGCGGCGTTCGAGGAGCTGAAGGCGAAACTGACATCTTCGCCGGTTCTAGCGTACCCCGAACCGGAGGGCAAATTGATCCTGGACACCGACGCCAGTAATTTCGGCCTGGGGGCGGTGCTCTCCCAGCAGCAGGGCGAGACCGAGAGGGCGTTGGCGTACGCCAGCCGCACCATGTCTAGGCCGGAGAGAAATTATTGCGTGACCCGGCGGGAACTGCTAGCAGTCATGTTTGGGCTCAAAAAGTTTCGGCACTATCTGGTGGGTCGGCCGGTTCTTATCCGCACGGACCATGCGGCCCTCCGGTGGGTGACGGACTTTAAGGAACCGGAGGGCCAGGTCGCCAGGTGGCTGCAGGTGCTGGGGACGCACGATTTTACCATACAACATCGCCCGGGGAAGGACCACAGCAATGCGGACGCCCTCTCCCGACGACCGTGCCGGCAGTGCGGGCTGGGGGGGTCGCAGCCTACCGCGTGCTTCGCCCTGACCCGGGGGAGGGCTCAGGCGGAGACGGAGAAGGAAGATATGGAGCAGGGGACGGATGACACCACAGTCACCCGGCTGGGGAGCCCGGCAGAGTGGAAGGCGGCACAAGACCGGGACCCGCTACTGGTCCGGGTCCGTGAGTGGGTGCGTGGGGGGAACCCTGCCGCCGGGGCGGACGAACAGACGGAGTCATACGATCACCGGACGTATGCTCATCAGGTGACCCGGCTGAAGGAGGGGCCTGGAGGGGTGTTATCGCGGGCATGGTACACGCCGGGAGGGGCAGACAGGCTGCAGATACTGGTACCGGCGGAAATGCAGTCGGAGGTCATGAAGGGGCTGCACGGAGACGGACTGGCGGGGCATCTGGGGCGGCGTAGGGTTATCCGGAGATGCCAGGATTTCTTTTACTGGCCGAACTTCAGGAGGGACCTCACCAGTTGGTCCGCCCGGTGCATCCCGTGCAATCAACGGAAGCCGCCGGCGGCCCCCCACCGCCATCCTATGGGGCATGTCCCCGTCGGGATGCCGATGGAGCGAATAGGGGCGGACATAATGGGCCCGTTGAGCCCCTCGGCGGGCGGGAACGTATACATACTGGTCCTCGTGGAGTATTTCACGAAATGGGCGGAGGCGTACGCGCTCCCGGACCACCGGGCCCCCACGGTGGCCCGAGCTATCGTGGAGAATTTCGTGTGCCGGTTCGGCACCCCGGTGACTCTGCATACGGACCAGGGGAGAGAGTTTCAATCCTCCACCTTCCGGGAGGTGGTGAAGCTGCTGGGAGTCCGGCAGTCGCGTACCTGCCCCTTCAACCCGAAGTCGGACGGGATGGTGGAGAGGTGTAATAGGACCATAGAGGCCCTCCTCTCCACCGTTGTGAGGGAGGGCCAAAGAGACTGGGACCGACAGCTTCCCTTCGTCATGGCAGCGTACCGGGCGACAGAACACTCTTCGTCGGGAGTATCGCCAAACGCCATGATGCTGGGGAGGGAGACGGCAGCGCCCTTGAGCTTAATATATCCCGTACGGGAGCTGCAGGATGTTCCCCCGGGGGAGGGCTACGTCGCCCGCCTGCAGGGGTGGATGGCGGAGGCGCATGCCTCGGCTAGGGAAAGCCTGGGCCGGGCGGTGGAAAGACAGAAGAGGAATTACGACCAGAGGGCGGTGTTGGACCCCATCGAGGACGGCGCGCAGGTGTATTTCTATCACCCGATAAAGAAGGTGGGGCTCAGCCCGAAGCTACAGAGGTACTGGACGGGGCCCTGGACGGTTCTGAGGTGCATCGGCGGTCCCGTGTATGAGATAGAGATGGGTCGAAAACGGCGGGTAGAGCACTACGACAACCTCAAGGTGGTGCCGGGCAACCCAGCAGAGGGGGCGGACCTGGTGGGCATGGTAACCGGGACGGCAGAGGACCCCGCCGGCCGGGGGGGGGCGCCCGTGTCGCGGGATCCAGGGTCCCCGGGCCGGCCGGAGGGCGGGGCGGGAGACCGGGGCGGCCCGGCCATTCGCCCCGGGGAAAAAGGCGGGGGTAGCCATGGCAAAGACGGGTCCCGGGAGGGCTATATAAGCCCGGGGGATGGCTGGGAACGGCCAGTCATGGCTCTACACCCAAGAGACGATTTCTATCCGGCTATACTGAGTGGGATGAAAGGCTGGGAGTCGGGATCTGAGTCGGCGGAATCGGGAGAGGTACGAGAAGAGGAGCTGGCGGAAGAACAGAGGAGGCAAGTACGAAGCGAGTCGCCGACCCACTGGGGGGCGATAGCCCGGAACAACGTTCCCGTGGTGCGGAAGTGGGTAGAACGGGTGGAGAAGGGGGACCGGGAGCCACCGCCGGCTGAGTATTATATTTGGAAAGAGGCCCACGGAAGGAAGAGGGAGTTCCAGTTGCTGAACAACATTTCTTCGGACGAAGAAGACGACACCATACGAATTTCTGTTACGTGGGAGACGGCTACAGTGCAGCGGGACAGGCCGTGGAAGTCGAGGGGGAGGAGAGACGAAACGATCTCCGTCCCGGTACTACCTAAAACGGGGAAGGAAACCCGCACGATCACGGTGGGGGGACCCTTCCCGGGGAGGGAGATGCCGCAGGGATCCACCAAGAGCCGGGGCAGGTCCCGCTCCCCGGGGAGGCCCGCGGGGAGTCGGCACGAGGGGACGAGCCGCAGGGAAGGAAGCGACCGCCCGGCGCCAGAGAAGAGAGGCCGAGAAAAGGACAAGTCGGATAGCAGGGGGTCCTCCCGGCCGGACAGGTCGAGGGACCGACGCCCCTCGGGCTCCTCCCGTACGGACGGCTCGGGAAACCGAAGATCGTCCCGCACAGAGAGGGGAGAGCGACGGTCCTCCCGGGAGGGGAGGGGGAAGAGCACCCACCAAAAGCGGGCAGGGGACAAGAGGGGAGCGTCCGACGAAAGAAAGGGGGATTCCCCACCCCGGTCCCGTGCGAAGGGTGGGAAAAGCGACGAGACGGGCGCGAAACAGATACTTCCCACGGCGGGGAACGACGACAGCCAGGGTGGCGCGGGTCCCACGCTCCCAGCGGACGCTGCGCCGCACCTTCCCACGGTCCGGCCAGCGGACGCGCAGCCAATCAGCGGTTTGGAAATCTTCCGCACGGACGGAAGTCACCCGGCTCCGCAGGACGACAGCCAATCAGGAGGCGAGGAGGTAGAGGAGCCGGGAGGGCCGCCAGTATATAAACCGGAGGGGGAGTCAGGTCGGGACAACTTTGACAACTTCTCGTACGACATGGCCACCGGGAGCTACAACTGCGGCTTCTGCCATGAGCTCGACCCCGAACTGCCCTGGGTGATACCGGCGGCGGAGTGGAAGGCCCACGTTGCGGCCCACCCACAGACTATCATCGGGTGGAATTGCCCGGAGAAGGACGAGGAGGGGAACCCCTGCCGCATCCAGAAACCGAAGGACCGGAGGGCGGACTTAGTAACCCATATGAAACAGCACAGGGAGGGGGGTGCCCGCAGCAGCAAAAAGCACCCGTGGGAGAAGCCAGGGGGGATGCCGGACGCCACCCGCCTTACCAAACGACCGAAACCCGCTCCCAAAGGCACCGGCACCGGGAAGTCCTCCAAGAAGCGGAGAGCGTCCTCCGACTCGGCGGGGGGAAAGTCCAAGGCCTCCAGGGAGGAAGAGGAGCAGGACGATGAGCCGGGGAGGAAGGAGAGCCGGAAGAGCCGCCAGAGGAGGGACTCCTCCTCCTCTCGCCGAACGACTTCGCCCTCGCCGGAGAAGAGGGAGACGCCGGCCTGCAGCAGCCCCCGGCGGTCTAGGTCCCACTCCCCGGTCACCGACACGGCCACCCCGTCACCTCGCGCGGAGGGGCGTAGCCCCCCGAGCCGACGGAGTACCAGCGGGGGGAGCCGACAACCGGAGGAGGGGAGATCCGCCCGGTTGGCAGCAATCGGGGGGAAAGAAGGGTTGATGCACCTCCTGGCCGGATTGTCGGAGGAGACGATTAGGGAGGTGATGGGTGCCTCCGGCACCACCCAGACCACGACGCTGACCAAGACGCCGGGAGGCAGTGTGACAGTTCTCCGGGAATCAGTCACGGAAGTCGTCGGGACCCCGAGAGCAGGGGGGGCCTCCCCGGATAAGGCAACCCCACGCTCCTCGCCCCGACGAAAGTTATACTCGGACGTATCGCCCACCACCCCGGACACTGGTACCAAGGTAACGGTGGTGGCCCAGGTGCACAGGGAGGGGGGCGGAGAGGAGGAGAGCGAGACCGCCCCGGACGAAGCCGCCGCCGGCGGGTCCGAGGCAATCGAGGTGTTGGAGGAGGGGGGTGAACCGGACGACGAGGAGGAGACCTCCCCCGAGGGACAGCCGCCGGGCGACTCGACGCAGCAGCCCACCCCGGAGAAACCCGACGGAGGGCGGACGGAGACGAACCCGCCGGACGAGGCGGTACCGGGCGGCTCTGGGGGGGCGACGACCCGCCACCCCACACCACGACCTCGGGAGGGCCGGGGCGTGCCGTCGACGGAGGCGGTCCACTGCGGGGTGCAGGTGGTGCTGCCCTGGAGAGCAACCGTCCCCCTAGATCCCGAGCTCGAGCTGCGCCGGCACCTGTCCCCCACCGGGATGCATCTGGACCAGCGCCCCCTGACCCTGGTCGGCGGCCGAAACAGCACCTCCATAGAGGCGCGCGGCGGAGGGGAGTGGCTGGTCGAGCAAAGAAGAATCTACGTCTACACCGAGAGTAACGTGGTAAGTCAATTAATACTCCCGTACGAGGGGCCTGTACCGGCCGGAGGGGAAGTAGGACGTACCCAATCGCACGAGGTGGGGGAAAACGAGCCTGTACTGGCAGAGGAAAGGACGACCGTGTATACGGGGGAAATGCAGTTCGGGCCTGTATCGGCCGAAGTAGGCACCGCACCTGTACGGGTGGCGGGGAGTAGAGAGGCAGAGACGGGAACGGCGTGGGCAACTCCAGTACAGGAGACAAGCCCCTACATCGACTTGCTGTCCGAATTGGTGGCGGTGGTGGGCCTGTAGGGGCCCGCCCCCCCGGGGAAGAGGTATCCAGACGGGATTCTGCCGGGCGGGGGTAACACGACCGGGTGTAAGTTCTTACGAGGGCATCATTCCTGTTTTGCAGCCGAGAACAGCACCGGAGCGGCCGTGAAGCCGGGGGTCGGCACCCGGGTGGGTCCGGAGGCGGCGGGGGACGCCGGGACGTCGTGGCGGGCGGAGGGCGGAGAGGCCACTCCGGGACGAGGACGACGGGGACGCAGGAACGGAAAACGGAGGGCAGCGGAGGCCCCCTCCCCGACTAACGCAGTGTAAATAGTTAGGTACAAGACGGAGGGCAGCGGAGCCCCCTCCACGACGAAGCCTCGAACGGCGAGCTAGTTTAGTTGGATAGTGCTCAGGGAAACGTAAGGGGAGGGAGTATTTCGTACGGGTTGGGGCTAGATGTAAGCTGTATATGTATAAGTTATGATGACTACGTTGTTGATGTTAACCGAATGTATAAGTTAAGGGGACATGTTATAAATTAGGGTGGGGAGAGTGTAGCGGGCGGGAGAGGGGAGGACGGTCACGCGAGGCCTCCCCTGTCGCTACACTCTCGGGCGGGGCGGGTTCGTACGAGGACAAGTCGTACGGAACCGCCCCGACCCTTTTCCGGACGAGCGTATGGACGCTGGGGTGGGCGGGGGCTATATAAAGAGCGGCACCGCCGCAGTTGGGTCAGTTGAGTTTATGTTACCTACAATAAAGGATCGCTTGGAATACCCTACATGGTCAGCTGTCGTGTTCTCTATCCGATGCCCTTAATTTCCTTACAATATATATATATATATGTATGGCCGTTTTTCACGAAACTGCTTTTTTTCACCTTTTTTCTCCTCCTGCCTATATTTTTTCAAATATGATAGATACATCGGTCCTTTTGATGTTTTCCGGTCAGGATAGACCAGGGCTCTACAGGGTACCCTGGTTTTGCCTATCTATGAGTAAAAATAAATGAGCTGGAGGTCAAAAAGTACCGAAAAACAGCCCTTTTCCAACTGAAAATCATGATGACCTACTGTGCAACCTAAATAATTAATAAACTAAATACCTATATGCTTATTTCTTTATTATTCCACTTCCCCAATGAAGTAAGGAATCTTTTAGTACCACATATGCAGATATAGGCAGGATGGTATAGTTCCTGTAGGCTTATATGTATTGGGGAACTTTATTGGCTTCACACCTAACGCCCTAAACAATGTCCTCCCCTCTGAGATAAAAACAGCAGACAGAATATCTGAATGTACCATGATAAGGCCTAACATATAACTACATAGTAAAAAAAAAATTAAGAGTGTGGGTTATTTACAATAGCCTAGAGAGGACATTGAGCAGGTTGGGGAACTATAACGGAGGTTCACGCCTAACGCCCTACATACATACTAATCATGTGGGGTAATCTAGAGTTACTATATTTAATACAGATCATTATGCTATAAATAAACCTATATATATTAGTTACTTTGTGGTTAAATTTCATTATTCTATCGTACCCATTGCATTAGCTATGTACTGATATGTCTACTGGGTTCACGCCTAACGCCCCCGGGTTCACGCCTAACGCCCCCGGGTTCACGCCTAACGCCCTGGCTAAGATAGACCTGCTAAAGTTCATTGTAGCATGTTGGATTTATCTTTTCGGTTCTTTTTTGTTTCTTATACTTATCTGTACACTCCACTCCCTTATTCTAGTCCTTAAATCATACATAAGGCTCAAACCATCTCTATATTGCGGGTTCTTGTAAGGAATTGCCGAAAAATTATATTTAAACATGAATAAACCATATTATCTATTATATCTAACCTTACATATCCCATGGGAGGAAGCATGGCACATGGTAGTCTCCTCACATATCGATTCAGGTTGGTTGAATAGCCTTTGTACTAGTACAGAGAGCTATTAGGGAGGGCGTTAGGCGTGAACCCACGATGCTGACCGAGAGGATTAACATAGGATATGCTCCCCTTACTCTATTCTATCCATTCTCATGGCTTCTTAACTGCTGCATATATGTGACTGGACAGCTACCCTACCTTATTCTATTGTTTAAAACATGTGCATAAGGCTTTTGCACTAGTACAGAGAGCTATTGGTGAGGGTGTTAGGCTTGAACCCACGACACTGACCGAGAGGGTTAACATAGGATATGCTCCCCTTACTCTACTCTATGCAACCCTACGGGATCTTAACTGCTGCATATATGTTCCTGGACAGCTACCCTACCCTGTATTAGTTCTTCTACCATGGGTAAGGTTAAAATTATATATATATATATCCTATACTGAGGCTAATGGACATGTTTTCATGAATTCTTGGTTCACGCCTAACGCCCTTTTCAGAAAGGTATAAAACATAATCTAATCACCCTTGACCCATATAACTGTATACCAGGCTGTAGATATGGATGTTTTCTAATGCATTATGAACAAATAAACCATATATAGCCTGTTACCACAGAATTATCCTCTTTGGCAAGGAGTAATGTAGAGAATTCAGGAGTTTTCAGGACATACTAACATGTTTCCGGGGCCAAAAAACTATGAAAATGGCCTATGAAGTAGCTATAAATGGATTCCTACCCCAGGTTAAGATGTTTTCTTCTGTATAAAAACATAATATTATTGAAAGAAATACCTTAATACATGACAAGAGGGTCTCCTTCTTGAGGGGAAAAGGGCGTTAGGCGTGAAGCCATGCTATATGACTATACAACTTTGCCCCTCTACCATACATTTGCTATACATATTTAACCTGCCCTAATATTTCTGATGTATGGCCCACCCCTTAAGGTACAAGGACACAAGAGGTTATAATCATACTCCTACATTATATTTGGGCACCTTGGTGCATGAAAAAAAGCAGTTTCGTGAAAAACGGTCATATATATATATATATATATATATATATATATATATATATATATATATATACCCAATTTGCATAATGACCATGGCACTTTACTCATCTTACTATACGTTTAGAGCTCCCTCTTATGCCATCAAGTAAGGGAAGTAGACTTTTGGGAAATATTTATAGTCTGTAAAACCTACTTCAAATATTGCTCCCATTAAGCCTAGGCCTCTGAAAGGGCTCAGGTGCATGTCCCATACCAATGTTATTGAAAGCATCAGATTCTGTGACCCCTTTCCTATCTGTTATTCTGAGAAGACGTGCTCAAACATGCTTGTAATATTGATGGGAAAATGTGTTAATTCCAATCTCAAGAGCATTTCGCTGTGAAACCTTTCTACACTCTGGGAGTTGAAACCTTGAGACAAGAGTGCAAGCTTTGGATAATCCTGCAGCTTATGGGTTTAGCGGTGTGCCTGAGGCGGTGGAATTATATTTCTAACTGCACTGAATGACTGAGAAGCATTTCTTATGATTTCACTACTTGGCTGAAAGGCCCTCATCCCTGAAGAGTACCTCTCATAGATTTGTTTTACTCTTAAAAGCTGCTCAGATTTTGTTTTTCATTTGAATTTAACTTGTTTTCTTTTACCCCTGATCAATTTGAATACTCCCATGGTAATTTATCTCATGTATAATTGGAGATTTGTAATATCACTACGTAACAATTAGGGGGTGGAAATATAATAACTTCCGACTTTTGGGTCCTTCCTTTAATGAGACTGTATATTACTTCTTACTTGTGTGGACCAGCCTTTGGCATTGCTCTGGTGCTTAGTTGTTTCCTTCATAGTCATGCCTCGGTATATAACGACCTGTGCCGTTTGACTACATAATTATTTCATATGGATGATAGACCAATAAAAACCCTCATCTGTATCCAGGGGTCAACAACAATGTCATATTATGTAGATATCTTTGTCATAGTGTGGGAGATGACTTGCATAACATTCTGAGAGTACTCAGATAGACTAATCCTTCGTCAAATACACACTATAGGATAACAGTGTCAATTGGTCCGTAATAAAGTGAGCACTGGCTATAATATACTAGAACAATAGCATGATATAATCCATACATATCACAGTTTCACCTGATTTAGAATTTATATTTCATAACATTTTCACTTGACATACGTATAAGGCTAGATGATGAGTGTCACCTGATTACGATTCTGTTGTAACATCATATTTTCATAATTATACTTGATTAATTTCAACAAGTCTCATTTAGGTGAGGTTTAAGATGAGGTATACTTTTCATCAAGTGGTGTGTGTATGTGGATGAAGGGCCAATTTGCTTCCATGTGAAACCTATCCATTTAGTCAATTGCAAATACTGTTTTTTATAACATGTAATTGCCAGGTCAATGGCACCAAAGAATGTCCTTGTAATGAATATAATTTGTCAATGTGACATCTTTTTTTTAACTGTCACAGACTTCTATTTATTCAGTACATATGTAAATAATTATGTAAATATTCATAGCAATTTATATGAATGCCTTCACCCTACTTTGGTACCAAATTTTAATCCATAACCCATCTTGGAAGATTTCCCATTATGTATATCTGTGAAATATTTGTTCATCCAACAACCTTTCCTGGCATTATGACTCAAAGATTAACACCGACTCAACCTGTTTTTTTTCTACAAAGGGTGAATAAAAATAACAACCTGCCAGAAACAATGAATTATTAGGAAGTGGCTGAAGGTTTTCCTGCACAGGCCCTCCACTAACTGTCCTCAGGGGCCCCTGCTCCCCAACCCACAGCTGTGTTCTGGGTGAGAATCAAGGTTGCTTCAACTTTGAACATTTCAAAATAAGATCCTCTAATGAATTATGCTATTTATCATTATGATGCATGAATGTATCCCTGAGAAGTATATCTCGTGCGTGCTGTGTTGGTGCATCATTCAAACACTATGGAGTTGATACACTCCCATAGGATCAGCAAGATACATGGATGCATCACTGGTGAGTTACTATCACTGTATATCCATAACCTGGACAGTCCTAAGCTACCTTGTCTGAAGTAATGCAGCCTCTGCCTGTGATGCGCAACACTGGTCATACTAAATAAGAATTCTTTACAGATATTTGATAAGTAAGTGACAAAACGTGGGAAAACGTGACATTAGGGGAAAATACCTTTATTTAAGTTCATGTCTTCAGCTACAATTTGATACTTCAAGCATCAAAATATTTGAAATAGTTGCTGAGAAATGACATCTCAAACATGGGATGGTAGGGCCATGTAGGAATTCAGAATAGACTGCAATGCGATCACATATCAATCTATTTTCAAATAATCCATATAAATCATTATTATTCGAAATTAAACCAATAAATGCATATTATTGTACATAGATTTGGATCTGGTAGGAATATTGGCATTCTGTTTTCAGTTCTGAAATCCTCATGGATGGGGCAATTGGATAGGGATTTTGATTTCAAAAGAAGAATGAATGGATGGTTGCCATGGCAACCAAATGTCAACAAATGGGCTAAAAATGGCTAAATAATGTTCTTTTTACATTCCAAATAAGACCAATTTAGAATAAAAACAGAAATTTGATAATAGCTTCAAAGGATTCATTGGGAAAAATTAGTGTAAGGTCATTTTCTCTTAAGTATTCACATTTTTAGTGATAGCTCCTGGAATATCACGTTTAGAGTATTTATGGCTATTCCCCCTAATGTTACGGTTTCCCAGGTTTCGTCACTGTCTGTTACTGTTTAGTTCAAAGCGATACCTTTTTGGGGTGATTAGGTGTATTCGTATGCTATAGAGTACAATGTAGCATGTTTATATGATAATCATTACAATACTTGAATTTTGTTCACTTATAAAATTAATATTTTTGGAATTGTCATATCAATCACTATATGGAATACCATAGACCCAATTCAAAACGAGACTAAATATATCGATAATACTGCACACATCCAGTAGACCACAACCTTGGTAGGAAAAAGGTCCCTGAGGACGACAGATTGTGAAAGGGCAGACTAAAGGTTTTGATATGCAGCCCCCTGGAAATTGCCTATTCACTGTCTCATTCATTCTGTCCAGCTTGTAAGCCTAGGTTTCGGAAGTTCTACTGAGAATCAGTACTAATGCATTTAGCCTTCTCCTCCAGCATCTCCATCTCTGGCTGCCCATACATCCGCCAATACATTCCTCAGTCCCCTATATCGATTAAGTATTCCATATTCTTATTACTATCACTGAAGCATTTTCATCAGCTTGTATATCATAGGGCAAGAAAAAATGGATTTCTCAAAATAGAAAAGAGGGGTAGCGGGATGCTGTATATCCTGACAATCTCTGCATATGGCCTTTACATTGTATATCTTAATGAATTTTGCTCTCAGGGCTCTAGGAGTTCTGGATTAGATTGGGATGAATGGGATTTCCATCATAAGAAGCAGGCAAATTAATCATCAAAGTATCCCCCCAGGAGGGATCTTCACAGTATCCAGGCAATTCCCACTGCCATAGATGGATAGATTGCAGGTGCCTTGTCAACTCCCACAGTAGCAAAACACTTAGAAATGAGGGCTTGGCATATATACCCACAGTGCCAGCAAATAGCCATACATTGACCGATGCCTCCCTGATGATGGCAGTCGCAAATAGGCCTGCTAGTCTAATGGTGTTGATCTAAAGCGGGGATTGCACAGGGGCTTATTTCTCAAGATCATAATTATTATAATTATGCTCAGAAATGTGCTTTCATACAGGATTTCCTATGATCAGTTATATCAGGAGTTTTTGTAGAGATTCACGGCTCATTGGTCATTAGGAAAAAGGCCTCCGAGAGTAAAGATCCATCACAAGTCTACACCTGGGTAGTGGGTGATGTAGGGAGCCCCCTTCATCAATTAGATTCACTTTCTGATGTTATCAACCTTTGGGTCCAACTAACCCTTTAAGAAGTGATGCAAGGCGCCTATGAATGTGAAATTATAGATTAAATTGATTCGCTGCTGCATTTGTATAGCAAGGTATGCAATAAAGGCCTCCATATTGATAGCGATAATTATCATCTATTGAATTGAGTTACTGCGCAATTTGTATAGCAAGGTATGTATCAAGGTGCCCAGGCCAAAATAAAATAAAGGTGTGGCAAGCCGTTTGGGTAAAGTTGAAATAAACTGGGTTTATTTCAAATAAACCCAGTTTATTTCAAAATAAACTGGGTTTATTTCAAATAAACTGGGTTTATTTAAATAAACCCAGTTTATGTTGAAATAAACTGGGTTATGCCAAAACCCCTCCCATTTCTAAAATAAACTGAGTTTATTTCAAACAGGAAGGGTTTCTTAATGAAACCCCTGCTATTATGAAATAAACCCAGTTTATTCAAATAAACTGGGTTTATTTGAAATAAATCCAGTTTATTTCCAAAACCCCACCTATTTCAACATAAACCCAGTTTATTTCAAAGAAACCCAGTTTATTTCAAATAAACCCAGTTTATTTAAATAAACCCAGTTGATGTAATAATAGGAGGAGTTTTTTTCAAATAAACCGACTGGGTTTATTTCAAATAAACCCAGTTTATTTCAAATAAACCCAGTTTATTTGCATATTTCCAGAAACCCCTACTATTTCAAAATAGGAGGGGTTTCCACAAATAGCATAAAATATCAGTTTTTTTGGACAAATAGGAGGGGTTTTGAGAGATAAACAGGGTTTATTTAGATAAACCCTGTTTATTTCAAATATACTGTGTTTATTTGAAATAAACCCAGTTTATTTGATATAACAGGGTTTATTTCGACATAAACAGGGTTTATTTAAATAAACCCAGTTTATCTGAAATAAACAGGGTTTATTTCGAAATAAACAGGGTTTATTTCGAAATAAACCCTGTTTATTTGAAATAAACTGGGTTTATTTCAACTTTACCCAAACGGCTTGCCATAGTTTCAGGCAACCCGACCCTAGTTTCAAGAAAGGGCCGACCCTAGCATTTTTTTCGGATTTTGGAGAATTTTTTTTTTTTTTTTTGCAAAATATTCATATTTTTCGGAAATTTTAGCCATTTTTTGGTCAGGAAGAACAGATCAATGCCTAATTAACTGTCGAGCCTCAGGAAATTGCTTATTAACAAGAATGTCCAATAATTTCATGATATTCCTAGTTATAGTAAGAATCGGTGAGTCGACGTAATGACCCGCGAGTCAATATTGCAGTCCGCGACTCATTCAAGGAACCCCCAACATTCAAAAAAAAAAAAAAAAAAAAAATCTGACCTACCTTCCCTTAATTTTTGGACCATGTTGCCTGAAACACACCCTTTTTTTTTTGGTCCCATAACTATTAAATCGACAGGGGATCTGTGCAACTTAGAGGTTTTTTGTTATTCAATTGTTATTACATTTACATATGTACATTAAAATGAATATCTAGCATTAGGATTGTCGACAGTTGCTGAAAGGTCTTATCAACACACTTTATATATTGTGTTATCTAGTCCTACTCTAACTGATAACCTGATATTCCTAATAATAGAGAATGTCCTCCTAGTTGGGAGTGTTTCACCACTGCACTTGACCAAGACACACTGAAGCATTTATTGATAATGACTTCCCTATCCCCTTATAACAAGACTGCAGTTTGACTTCCCTGCTCTTCCATTAGAACATTGGTTTTCCATTTCCCTCAGGTTCAAACAAGAGAGGCTGCATCCCACTATTGCCCACATATTTAGCACTGGAGGCATAAGATTCCCTGATAACAATTCTGGCCACCATCGCTGCTATCAGTTTCTATGGAAATAGCTTCAGGTTGCACAAAGAAAGGCTTTCAGGGCGAGCCAGAGCAAAGGCAGCTAGCCAGGTCTGGAAGTACTATGTGATCGCCTGTCTCTTCAGCATACACTTCCTGCTCAATAGGGGAGTAGCTGGTCACGGGGGGTAAAACAGTTGGATAGAATTCGAGGCATGAACCAAGCTATAAGTGTCATGCTTGTGGGTTCCCATGGCAGATACTTAGAGAATAGAAAACAAAAGCAACTCTCTGTTGCTCTATAATGCACAATGGTGTCGAGCCTTCATACATTTTCTGTAGACAAAATGATGACTTCCATAAAGTAACCAGCTGCACCACTATAGACACTCCCTCTTCCTGTGATTCTGCATACAAGGGTGCTTCTAGAGCCTCCCTCCCTTAGCTCAATACTTACAATACTGCATTCTTTGCACGGGTGGGATGGGTTCATTGTGCCTGTACTGCAGCGGTCTGTGTGCATTGGATGGGAGCAGACATTGCATATCAAAGAAGGAAGCGGCACCTTGACTGTCAGCTGCTGAAGGCATTGAATGTCCTCTCCTAGAAAGTGTTTCCTGATATATATACCCAATTTGCATAATGTCCACAGCTCCTTACTCACCCTACTATAAGTATAGGCCTTTCCCCCTACTCTATAGTGTAAACTGCTGTCTAATTTAGACTATGAAAGGGTTATAGTCGAAGTCTCATACTAAGCAATGTTTTCTTTTTTGCACTTTTCACTTTTTGATTTGCACTTTTCACTTTTCAATTTCTACTTTTCACTTTTTGATTTCCACTTTTCACTTCTCTATCCATTTGGCCCTTCTGGGCCACTGTATGTGACTGAATATGTGCTCTTCCTCATAAACAAGTTTGTAATAGTAATGAATAAAGTGACAATTTCTCTCTCAAGAGCACTTCACTGTAAACCCTCACTAATTATATGGGAGTTGAGATTTTGAGACAAAGTGTATGCTTTGGCTGATCTGAGGCTGATGGGTTAAGTGGTGTGCTTGAAGTAGTGGAATTATCCTCTAACTGCACTGAATGACTGGGAAGCATTTCTTATGGTTCCAACATGTGGCTGAAAGGTCCTCATCCATTAACGGTACATGTTGTACGTTTGTTTTACTATTAAAATCTGATCAGATTCTGATTTCCACTCACTTTGTACTATTTTCCTCTTGATTAACATGAATACTGTTAGTGTGTCACTTGCAAGTGCGATGAGAAACGAATATTTATAATCTAGATCTATGGTAATTGTTTACTGTGTTAGCTGCAAATAGCAATGACTGTATCTCCTGTAAATTAGAGACTTGTGTTTCACTACATTACAATCAGGGCTAGAATCCTTCCTGAAATGACCCTGCTTAAAGCCTGGTATTGGTGTGAAATTTACTTTCATTTTAAATTGGTTTCTTTCATAGTGATGTCTCAGTATACAGCCAAGTGTGGTATAGGCCTATTTTATTATCATATCAACAAAATCGTAACCTGTAGCAATAGGACAGCAACAGTGTACTGATAAAATAATATGTAGATGGCTCAGTCTCATGAGTTTGTAACAGTTCAAACGTCTTTGACCTGTGGCGTCTTTGACCGGTGGCATCTTTTGACCGGTGTCGTCTTTGACCGGGTATGTGATTAAAATGAAGAAAAAAGTAGTTTATAGTAAAGAAATTTAAGCTTCAACTTCTTCATGTAATAAACAGTCTATGGTTGTTTTACCCAATTAAAAATAATAATTTTAATGCACATATTAAGGGTTCCTTTTGGGCTTTTTTTCTTCAGCTGGTCAAAGACGTCACCGGTCAAAGACGACGCCGGTCAAAGACGGTTCAACTGTTACAAACTCATGAGACTGAGCCAGTAACATAAATATATGAAATATATCAATTTTAAATAATGCCTCGAAATGATGTGTTATAACATATTATACAATAAATTTACCCATTTCTTTACTATACACTACTTTTTTCTTCATTTTAATCATATACCCGGTCAAAGACGCCACCGGTCAAAGACGCCACCGGTCAAAGACGTTTGAACTGTTACAAGACGTTTGAACTGTTACAACAGACTGAGCCAGATACAGGTATACTGTGGTAGCCCACTTTTGCTGCTGCTTATGTAACATACTCAGGGTACTCAGATAGACTAAGCCTTCTTCAAGTACACACGATATGAAAATATATGTTAATTGGCCCGTAATAAAGTAAGCACAGATTTTTATGAACACGTCACTGGTTTCAACAACTATGATTTAGGTCAGGCTCAAGCTAATTATGGTATATTATATTCAAGTGGTGTATGAGAACAGTCTTATGAAATATGTTATTGCCAAGTCATAACTCAGGAAGCTGCTCTCTGGCACAAGTTGGAATGCCATGTCTAGAGCTTTAAACATGTAAACTGGATTTTCTCAAAATAGATTTGCACTCCATTCCTGCAAAGAAGCTCATTAGAATCTAATGGGTTATAATTGGAGCCTTAGGAGGAAACTTGCTCATAATTTTGGAGCTATCAATACTGTCAATTGCACCACACAATGTCAGTAGTAGTGTGATGTCAGAGTTAACAGGATATTAAGGCTCATAAAGTATAGAACAGTATGATTTATTCAGGGCATATGTAAATATATAAGCATTCATAGTGTATGTGTTAGATAGACTACACCTGGACACGGTTCTTCCATATACCCACTGCCCCACAGGGAGAAGACGAGGTGTCATACACCGAGTCAATGACCAGTGGGCAGTGGGTATATGGAAGGACCTTGGCCAGGTGTAGTCTATCTGATTTAACCCTCAGTTATGTCAGTGTATACAAAATACCCAAGGTGCGATTCCTTTGTCTTTGCCCTGCACCGTGGGTTAAGAGTGGGATGTTTACCCTGTTGACCCTACTTTGTTACTTAAGTGCTATCCATAACTCATCATTGTACATATAACCCTTTTAAAAAAAACATGGACTTTTCCCTTGTGTTTATCATTGATATCCTCTTTTCCCCAGCCACCTTTCCTGGCATTAGGACTTTTAAGATTGACACTGTCAAAGGCTGCTCTCTTTGTTATTTCAAACAAAGGGAGAAAAAATCAAAACCTGCATGAAACAATACATTTTTAGGATGAAGCTGATGGCTTTCCGGCTCCGGTCGCACCCCCCCCCCCCCCAAATTGCCCTCTGAGGTCCCTGGTCCCCAAGTCACAGCTGTTTTCTGAGTAAGAATCTAGTCGGGATTATGTTGCTGCATCAGTTCTTTAGCTTAGTATCCAGTATTATGTCTGTCTAGAAAATCCCAGGTAGGGGTTCATCAGTAACATTTCTACAGTGGTTTCTCTGATGAAAAGAATTAGTGAGCGTTCAGGGGTGTGGCCATATTATACTAACTTCAAGATCGCTATAATACCACGTACCAACTACCTGTACAATCCTGTGCATTATAGCACTAAGAACAGTAATAATATACAACGATGACCTTATAGTACAATTACTTCCAGATGCCCACAGTTTTGTTATGGAAAGTCCCTGACACTGAAAAGGCAAACAAGAGGATTCAGATATACAACCTCCGGGAAATTGCCAATTAAATTCACTCCTCCCTTAAGATGGTACCTCTACCCAGGTTACAGAGGTTCCATCGACAGTTATTGGAAAATGAATCCATTTGCATCCTCCGAAACAGACTGAGCTGTCTCTCCATGCTCAATTGAAACATTCCTCAGTACTACCCCTATATCGATTTATGTTTTCTATTATTATTACTTTCACTGAAGTATTTCTATCATCAGGTATATCATAGGAACAAAAAATGGATTTGTCAAAATAGATAAAAGAGGTAGCAGGACACTGTATACTATGACATTCCCTATGTGGCCTGTGCTTTGTACATCTAATCGATTTTTGCTCTCAGAGCTCTAGAGGTCTGGATTAGATTGGGCAAATATAGAGATCAAAGTTTAGGGCATGCCATATGAACCGGATTTCCATCATAAGAAGTAGGCAAAATAATCATCGCAGTTTCTCCCCAGGAGGGATCTTCACAGTATCCAGGCAGTCCCCACTGCTGTAGATGGATAGATTGCAGGTGCCTTGTCAGCTCCCACAGTAGCAAAACACTTAGAGATGAGGGCTTGGCATATATACCCACAGTGCCAGCAAATAGCCATACATTGACCGATGCCTCCCTGATGATGATGGTCCCAAATAGGCCTACTAGTCTAATGGTGATGATCTAAAGCAGGGATTGCACTGAGATGAATCAAATATTCACCATAAGGGAGAAACCACAGAAGGGTGACAGAGAGGCCATTTACATCAGCAGCTGATCAATGAAATGTGTCTTTTTTCTCTTCACCTATTTGGGACCTAAATGGTACCCATATTTATGGTGAAATCATGCTCCGAATGGGGTTACTGCTTCATTGGTGCAGCAATGGGTATAGGGATATGTGTATATCCAAAGCATAGAATTCGTGCATACTAGGAACTAAAGTCTGGCATATAAGATGTAGGCCCAACGGACATGATATAGTATAATGGGTGCCCTATAAACTCTCAGAGCGTCTAGCTTATCTCAGATAAATGCTCTCAGGAAATCATAGCATAGTCTCTGATCCAATTCTTTATGGAGTATATATATCTATACTTCAATATCAGAGGTGGCAGTTTATATTGCATCCCTCTCTGGAGGATGTATAGTTTATCTTAACTACATTAAATGGCCCCAAAACTCAACTATCTGAAGAAATGGTATTTCTAATACGAGCCTATTCGAGTTAGGTTCGAATTAAGGGAACATTGTTTTTTTTTACCATAGCTCTAAACATCCCTATGGGGCCGTCCATAAATGATGTCACACTGGAGGGCGTGGGTGGGTGTTGGTCCGGGTGTGACAAAGTGTGACAGGGGGTTGGGGGGTGTCAAGCCCAGTGTGACGTCACACTTTGGAAAATACAACTAAAACCTATTTTAAAATGTAAAGCTTTAATAGAACAATTAGGGCCTTAGGTTAAGCTTGTTGCAGATTGGATATTTTATTGGCTCCAATTACCGTAAATCCTGCGTATAAGCCGCAACTAGTACGAGATTCAGATCGCAAGTGCGGCTTATAGGATTTGCACAGAGTCAGGGTGCGGCTTATACGTGAGTTTTAGCTACTATGATACATTACTAAAAGTCACCGTAGTCAGATCGCTGGTGCGATCGGCCTGAAGTCGGGGTGCGGCTTATTCAAGAGTTAGGCTTTTACGCGAGAATTTACAGTAGTGTCAATTCTGGAATAAGTCACCATGTTTACATCCCAGTCATACAAGCGTGTGTTATTTGTGTCTCAATCACAATCCAGGCGTACATCCATCTGATAGTTTGTAAACACCATCCATTGTCTAAAATATAGCAGCCTGCATCCCTTGGAAATTGTTTTGAAGGTATATCGTTATTGATAACTGGCATTCATTAAGTTAGTCACTTTGGATGCAAAGACATGTGTTACTGGTCTCCTAAAACCTTAGGAGTCACAAGATAATAGTGGCACACCTGTTGTTCCTGTCAACACTGTTAGGGATCCATGGATCGAGGATCGCTGAACCATAAAATTCATGCTAGGGTGGAATATCATGGACCTTAAATCAATAAATTACTACTAAGGTAGTGGTCATGGGGGGGGGGGGGGTGTCTGCACATTTGTGACATAATTTTCTAGGGGGTGTTGGCTGATGCGTGACAAAGTGTGACAGGGGGGTGGGTGGGTCTTGAAAATGGCTTAAATTAGTGTGACGTCATTTATGGACGGCCCCTATCAATGTGCAAAATGAGGTACTGACATTCAATATAAATCAACCAATATACGTGGTCATTCCATTTGAATTAATCTTCTTCCAGCACCAGATTCTTGAATTTGAATACATGATACATGGCCACATTGCATGCCTTCCCATGACAACGCTGGCTGTTCTATGGGACATCAGACCCCCTTTCTAAACCTTAAAAAGGGAATTGCTGCTCAATGTGGGCATTACCAAGGCAACCAATGACCAGTGGGGATCTTTTATAGCGACATAGGGTAATGTATAAGAGTTATGTCACACTCCTGTAGACTCCTGCCTGACTTGGATTTATGTACTTTATATTCAAATAATTATTGCTGCACGTGTAAGAGTCTGATTAGTCTCATTGTGGGGAGTTTTCATAATTATGCTGGAGATATTTGGTTCAAACTGTACATTATCAGAAGTTAGTCTCCTCGTACACCTCTCTGACCATGCACAAGTCATATGTAGCATGGATATCTTATTTCAGCCAGAAGAGCAGATATGATGGTGCATATAATACATGCAATACTGAAATAAGATATGGGATTTCTTCCTGTGGTCGCACCAGAAGGGGGATTTGATATCGGGATACATTTTACAGTAAATTCCCGCGTATAACCCGCGTATATCTGACCCAGTGTTGCCGACAATGTCTGTACGTTACCATCTCTATAGTGGTCAGCTGTGATCAATTTGAACGTTGCTGAGAGTTGGGATGGACAGGGCTTAGAAGGGGGATGAATTCATTTTGGTGCATCCACGCAGGAATCCACCAACCACCCGCTTATATAATAAATATATTATATCTAATCTTAAGGTAAAAATTGGAACAATATTTGGCCCAATATTGTAACTTGCTTCGGCCTTTCTCTTAGGGAGGGCTGGGGGGTCTAGTCTACGTCGGGCTCTAATCTAGGTCAGGTATAATCAGGTCCACATAGTGTGACGGTTGTGCCCTGATAGTCTAATGCCTTGTTTAACAAGTACCCTGGTCCACTATGCACTCAGGTGGGCTGAAACTTACTAAAAGTGGCATGTGTATACATGAGTGTATTGGTCCATGAAGTATAGCATTGCTAGCACTGTTATAGCTGCACACACATATACATAATGTATATACATATATTGTGAGACTGGTGGTGGAACAAAAGACTGTATAGGCTACATACGTTTCTTGCAAGGACTGCTATAGAAATGTAGCACTGACAAAGGGAGAATATCTCTGTATGTGGGGATCTTCCCATGAGAAATGTCCCAAGAACCGTGTGACGTTATTAGATAGGAAGGAAAGAAACCTCAGTTGTAACCTTTTCAAGAGGAACCGGATTCACACACTCTGACTATCAGGGCATGTCCGTGTTGACATGGAGTATGTTATATTATCTTAACTGAAAGGACATGACAGCTCATAAGGGAGGAGGAAATTTCTGTGACCTAGGGGCACTCGCTCAGAATATACAGGGAGAATAAAGGTATGTTATACAGAATTAACCCACGGGTGACACCTAACACAAAGGATTCGCACCGGCATTCTCTAGGTTTAAGTCGCTAAGAAATCCCTAAGTCGTTTAAGGAGCATGAAAATTGGTAAAACTGCAGGTTACATGGAAAAAGTGGAATTTTGACCTCTCAAACGGAAGGAACACTAATGTAACCACACAAAATAGCACCTTGAATTATAATTCTATTGCAGTAGGGGGAATATCATTGGCTAGGCCTCTTTTACTGAATAAGGGTTATTTGTGTATTGGTAGTATACCCCCTAGTAAATGACCCTTATTCAGTTAAAGACCCCTAATCAAGTGTCTTCCACATCTTGTGCCTAACAGTGCAGTCACTGTCTGTAGAGAATGTACTAGATAGCGACCACCAGTTAGCGACCTAATCATTCCAGGGTTAATATGAATAAGGCTGCGCCACCTAGCTTCTTTCCCCCCCAAAAAAAACATATCCCCATCTTTTTTTTAAATCTTTCCCCTTAAGGGAAACCCTTTCCCCCGGGGGTAAAGTCCCCTTGGATGTTTTTAGTTTGATACATTTTCCTCTATATATACTCTAGTTTTAGGTCGCTAACAGTGGAGTCGCTATCTAGGCTATTCCCTATGTAGCTAGTATGTAGAGAATGTACTAGATAGCGACTACCAGTTAGCGACCTAATCATTCCAGGGTTAATATGAATAAGGCTGCGCCACCTAGCTTCTTTCCCCCCCAAAAAAACATATCCCCATCTTTTTTTAAATCTTTCCCCTTAAGGGAAACCCTTTCCCCCGGGGGTAAAGTCCCCTTGGATGTTTTTAGTTTGATACATTTTCCTCTATATATACTCTAGTTTTAGGTCGCTAACAGTGGAGTCGCTATCTAGGCTATTCCCTATGTATCAAGTATGTAGGGATGTACTAGATAGCGACGACCAATTAGCGACCTAATCATTCCAGGGTTAATATGAATAAGGCTGCGCCACCTAGCTTCTTTTCCCCCCAAAAAAACATATCCCCATCTTTTTCTTATGTTACCCCATAAGGGAAACCCTTTCCCCGGGGGTTAAGTCCCCCTTGGATGTTTTTAGTTTGATACATTTTCCTCTATATATACTCTAGTTTTAGGTCGCTAACAGTGGAGTCGCTATCTAGGCTATTCCCTATGTAGCTAGTATGTAGAGAATGTACTAGATAGCGACTACCAGTTAGCGACCTAATCATTCCAGGGTTAATATGAATAAGGCTGCGCCACCTAGCTTCTTTCCCCCCCAAAAAAACATATCCCCATCTTTTTTTAAATCTTTCCCCTTAAGGGAAACCCTTTCCCCCGGGGGTAAAGTCCCCTTGGATGTTTTTAGTTTGATACATTTTCCTCTATATATACTCTAGTTTTAGGTCGCTAACAGTGGAGTCGCTATCTAGGCTATTCCCTATGTATCAAGTATGTAGGGATGTACTAGATAGCGACGACCAATTAGCGACCTAATCATTCCAGGGTTAATATGAATAAGGCTGCGCCACCTAGCTTCTTTTCCCCCCAAAAAAACATATCCCCATCTTTTTCTTATGTTACCCCATAAGGGAAACCCTTTCCCCGGGGGTTAAGTCCCCCTTGGATGTTTTTAGTTTGATACTATTTCCTATATATATACTCTAGTTTTAGGTCGCTAACAGTGGAGTCGCTATCTAGGCTATGCCATATATAGCTAGTATGTAGGGAATGTATTAGATAGCGACCTAATCATTCCAGGGTTAATGTGAATAAGGCTGCGCCACCTAGCTTCTTTTCAATAGCGACCTCAGTGTTAGCGACCTAAAACTAGAGTATATATAGGGTGTGTACATGCTAAAAGTATTCATATGAGAGGGAACATTTCCCCGGGGGGATATAACCCCCATGTATGGGTTTAACATGGGCTAAACATGATGCATGAAGCCCTATATATACTTTAGGTATAGGTCGCTATGAGTGGAGTCGCTATGTAAGGTGGTTGCTATGTAAGCTGGTCGCTATGTAAGGTGGTCATTGTGTAAGGTGGTCGCTATTAACCTTGTACTTTATACAAATATTGTGTTATGCCATTTGATCCAAACAAGTTCCGTCTTTTACATTAACCCTGTTAGCGACCTAAACCTAGATTAAGCCTTCGCACCTTGGTTATTTCGCATACCCGAGGGTTAAGTCAGATAGACAACACCTGTACCTTGGTATGCCTTATAACCACTGCCCAATGGTCATTGACTCGGTGTATAACACCTCGTCTTCACCTTGTGGGGCAGTGGTTATGAGGCATACCAAGGTACAGGTGTAGTCTATCTAACATGTAAATACAAAAAGCCATTCCAAACAGAATGACATTAAACATGTCAGAGTAATGTCACAATTATGGACAATGTCCTGGTATTGAAATACAACTCCTCACAGCGGTAAATAACATCTTATTTGCAAATAAATAATTGAATGCAAAGTCAAAATAATTGCAATGCCAATCGCACTCAAACTTAATTAATAAAATGCAAGAAATAATAAGCGCCACGAGGGAACAGAAATTGGTTATTTCTGCTCTCACCTGCTCACCCCTAGAAATAAGAAGGTCCCTTGCTGGTCAAAATCAAGAAAAAATAGAGAGAGACGTAGAGAAAGAGAGAGGAGGAGACCGACAGACAGAGATGGAGATAAAGTGGAGATAAAGTGGTGCAGGTGAGAAATTGGGAAACTATGGAGAGGGGAAGAGGGAAGGAGATACTGGGTGACAGACAGACATATATATGCAGGTAGACAGCGACATGTAAAGACAGAGACAGAGTGACATAGATGGGGCGAGCTAAAACTACAATGTGGGTAGCTGACAGAGGGTACCCACAATTACAATTTCTGCAGGCGTGCACAGCGAAATAACCATAATCAGAAAACTAGAAGCACTCACCTGTACATGCCCCCTCCGCCGCCTCCCCCACTGCTGCCCTTATGGTGTGAGTTGCTCTCCTCTGTGCACCAGAGGTGGGTGAGCACCTCATGGAGCAGGAGGAGGTAGAGAAGCAGCACGAGCGCCCCTGCCGCAGAGAACATAGTCAGGGCCGAGCTGCTCGCGGTGCTAAGGACAACTCCTAGCTCCCACTCAACCATGACACTGTTGGCGGCTCCAGGGAACAGAGCAGCTCACGGTTAAGGCGACTACCAAGGTCAGCTAGCCTTGGGTGACATGCAGCTGTTGTAGAGGTCCATTCAGAGAGAGACTGTGAAGGCCACGTGTTTATGTGTCAGGAGATTGGTTCCATTGATTTAATTAAGCCTGGGTGTTCCTTCACGTTTGTTTATCAAGTTGCATCTGTCAAAGACAGATGTCAAGTGCCTTTGGTAATTCCGACATTAGAACATCTATTGCAATGGTATATATTATTATACTCAATTATGGCCTAATACGTCCTAGGTCATTGGAGCTTATCCATGACCAATAGGCCACTTTTATGAGTCACCTTGAGACAGTGGTATCCGTATACTGCCAGGGGTTAAGAGTGCCTCCTGGTGTTCCTGGACAGTGGGGATCCCTCAGGTAGTCTCACAGTCTGGTGGAGGCACCCTGGAGGAGGTGACCAACACTGTAATACATCAGGCAGCAACCCCTTCTTACCCCCTGTAAGGGCTACTCCATCAGACCCAATAGCAGTCTCACAGATGTATTTCTCCTAGAAGTAACTCCACATTGCTCACCTCAAAAATGTAGGAGATAAATTGCCTATAGCACAAACTACCTACTATATGAGACAATTCCAGATGTAGCTGGGCATTCGTACTCCTGCCCTCCTGGTATTAGACTATGATGGCTCTGGTAGGATGGTTATCTCCGACAATGTATAAATCTCCCTAGTGCCCCTTGTGGTATCCTAAAGAGTCCTTCCTGCTTGACAACCAAAGGCACTAGAATGGTGCCCACATTATGGGTCCTTCTTCTATCTGTTAGGGTCCAAATTACAGTACCCCAGGGCCTCTTCTCGCTGTTGCTATGGTGACAGATGTGACAAGGACCCGGCTATATCATCAAGACCTGCAAGAAGAAAAGGACATCATGACCTTCAGGGACATTTGGGAAAAGTCGGGAGGTGTCAACCATAGGTGTGGGTCTCCAATCATGGGTGGTTTTACCGCGGACTGAGTGCCCCTCGTGGACCTATTTCGTGCATGACATTTGGTGGGGGAGTGAGGGAAAGGGCTTTTGTGTCAAACCAAATTATCGTGGCCACAAGGAACCAGGGCATTACAACTGGTATGGCCACTTGTGGTTTAGATTGATGGCTAACTTTCAAGGAGGAAACCATGCCACGCAAGTCGTCAATATTATTGACAACGTATTGCGTCAATCAAATGTTAGATAGCAATAATACATTTGTACAACAATAATTGATTAAGACGTGCATGGCCGTTATTTATGTCATGAGTCACACTATAAAGATAATGCAGATATCAGCAAATCAGATACCTTGAATATCATGTGATGATCGAAGTGTTAAAGATATTGATGAGACTGTCTTGAGGACACAGTCAATATCCAAGCCTCTCTCTCAGTATTACTGATCTTGTGCATAGTCATGCATTCGTCTGTGGCTCTATCTCTGTCTATCTGTATTACTCTCTCTCTATCAATCTCTCTAATCATAGCTATTCATCCACCTCTTTCCTAACCTGCCTTACATAGTGGACGATTTTAGCTTCTCCCCATTTTGGGGAATTTAAGTAAAAGCGAAAGTGAAGTAGGCCTGGAATTCCCCATGTTGGCGCACCCTGTACTCCGTTATATATCGGCAGGGGGTGCGGGTTATCAAACTGATCTGATTTACTGTGGTCATAAAAGAATCCCGTCGGTGTTCGGCCCGATTCCCTCACAAATCTGAAATCAGATTTCGATCCAGACACACTCATAACTGGCCACTACCCTGATAAGAACCATGAGGCTATGAATGGAAACTATACTTCATTCCAATGACTATGTGACGTCTGACATAAAGATTAATCGGCTCCCCAAAGGAGAAAAAAACCCATAAAACCTGAGTCTATTCATTAAGTTCTTGTCTACAGGTGAAACACTCACTGGTACTGGGACCTTTGTATTGAAACTTTAATGTATAAAATGAAAGAAACTTTTTGGATGATGACACACTCATTACAAACAGAAGGATGTCCCCTGTTATCAGACCCCTCCGATCACTAACTGACAGCCCCAGGTGCCGCCCCCACACTTAGCGACTCGTGCGTGGCCACTACTGGGTAGTAGGGGGAAGTCCATGCCCGAGTAGATCACCACCCCACTTTTGTGCAAAATGCCCAGAATCATGAATCTTTAGGTAGGATGAACAGGGAAGAAAATAGTGGAGAAAGTATCCACTTGTGACTACTTACCGACCATGAGTCACATAAGATTACTTCTTACCAGGATGTATTATCGTCCAGGGATATCCTAGTGAATACTCTCTGTACTAAATAAAGATCCATTTGAGTGTGTGGAATGTATAGCATATGGCCCCTGGTGCCAAGGTATTCAGTGCATGTTAAATGTAGCAGATTTGAACCCTGGAGCTTTTGGGTGACTTCAATACAGACTATACACCACACAGAGGCCAGCAGTAGAACTATGATTGCAATGGCTCTAAAATGGATTGCACAGATACGTGGTGTTGTGAATATAATGAAGGAAAATAAAGGACTGATATCCACTATATTATATCTCCAGAAGGTAGTGACATGTAGTACTCCAGGGGCCAGTGTCTAACCATTATGTCACCTCCAGGCCTGTCCTGAGCAGGCTATTACACACCTGGTCTGACTCCTGGGACACCTGTGTGTTGGAGGCTGTTGTATCACCTGTAGTAGTATCACCTCTAGTATTACCCACCTGTGCTCCTGTTATCAGGCAGCAATACCTGTGTCCCAGTCCTGAAGCAGCACAGGTCACTCATAACTGCCGGCCCCCACCTGCAGTCTTAACTATAGCAGTAGTAGCTGCTGGCACCGCTCCATGACCGCCACTCTCCAGTCACCACCACTGCCACCACCACGACTACCACTGACGGGACGTGTAGCCAGCCCCCAGTCTCATGCCATGTGGAGTTGTAACCCGTGGGGCCGTTCGGAAACTCCTCTGTTTGGGAACCAGTGTAGCTCAGGGACCTTCGTGCAGTATCTTCGTTTCAGCGTATCTTTATTAGAATCTCTGTTGGTGAGAGGCCCTTCTTTGTAGGTAGAGCACTGACGATACGGAAAGCTTGATATCGGGCCAGTTGCTTCTCAGGGGGGAATCTGTAAGATACAGTAAATAACATAGATTAGAGCATAGGACAATAAATTGGCTAGCCAGGCTGGGTGTACAGCAGGTAGAGATTCACCTCATGGGACCCCAGCGGTGCATAATTAGCACACAAACCTGCTATACACACCTGTGCGATAAGGGTGTTCATTTTTCACAAGTTCGCCTAAAGTGGGTGTAAACCTTAATCAAAATCCTCAGATGAAGGTAGGTTGTAAACAAGTGTAAAAATGGTCATAGGCCCGGCTGCTAAACTGTGTCAGAATAGAATTGAGTGCCCTTGTGAATTAGGACTTTTCACAATAACTGTCGCCAAGGTTCTGTAGTATATTAGATTGCTTCCCCACCCAATTCTGCGTACAGTATGCTTTCTTAGATATGGATCTGCATCAAAGTAATGAACAGAATCGATACTTAAGTATCAGGCCTTCATAGAGGAGAATGATATATGAAGACCAGACTAGGAATCGCATCTTTCAGTAGAGGGGGGTGTTAAATCGCTAATTTTGTCATACGGTTTCAGGGACAGGCTCAAACTATGCATTTGGGTCCCAAAACTCGGGAAATCACAAAACGTGGGGTCTGAAGATCGGCCATATAGTGAGAAAACAGCCAAAATTCAGGCTTTCAGATTCCTACTCAAACCTCACCATGCCTTCATGAAAATGGTCAGAAACCTTCATTTGGGACCCAAAGAGAGCATTTAAAGTCATATTGTTGTGATTACAGGGGTGTTTCCCCCTCTGGGGAGGGGGTGCGTTCATGGTAAAATACCGATAAATCAGCTTTTTTGAAGGTATTTGCTCCTATACAATCAGGTTCCTATACTGCCATAAAACATCATCATGAACTGTTCTGGAGGGCCCCCTGTTTCTGTTAAATTCCCCCTGTGACCCCTAACCCCCACCCCCACCCCTCAGTATGCACCAATAGCCATCAGATAACTCCCCCACCCCCTTCGCCTCTATATTACACTGTACTCAGAATGTCAGGATTTTTGAACATTAATAGTCATTCACAGACACCTTAGCTTGTCTTGGGAGTAAGACAGTGATGTGTTTAAAAGAGGGGTGGGGATATGGAGGGGGCCTAGACCTCCTCCCTTACCCTATACAGACATAAGAGGAGGGCTACCTCAGTCCATCTGAGAACTCCAACCACCAGACCTCTTATAATTTATTTATCCTACATGAATGGCTTTAGCACCTCAACAGAAAACTGATAAGGGACCCAAAGAGACTATTACAGTTTCTATTTTTGTGATTGCATGAATATAACCCAAAGCTTGCAGGGCCTTTGCTTCAATATATCTGAATTGTCAACATATTAAAATAAGTTTAGATCAGATAGATAACACCCTTTTCAAAGGTCTCTATATTCATTTTGAGTTATCCTACCATTGGTCACAACCCCCCCCCCCTCCATTCCTCCCAGTACCTCACCCCATGTGTATTCATAGTCAAGATGACTGCTTAATGTTGTTACACTCATTATACATAGTAATTCTATAATAGTTATAGCAGAGATCTAATATGAACATCACTAATAACCTGACACAACCATAAATAAAAACCTGACTCTCCTCCTTAACTAAGTAATTAAATGCATAGAATGATGGATGGTAGAGGGATGGGGGGGGGGAGGAGTGTGAAAATGACTCCAAATAATGACTGGTGTCCATATCTCTCAGTCTACCCCTTGCATGGTTAGTATCCTAGACGTAAGACAAGAGACTTATCTATTTCAATTCTCTGAAGTGTTAAATTGATACTCTGAACCCTAAATATTATTGAAGCGAATAATAAACCCTGCAATTATATATCATGGGGAGGGGTAGGTAACCCTGATACCTCATTTGCAATGCTAAAGATCAGATTTTGTCAAAGACAGGCATACATGCAACATCTGAGGGTGCTGCTATAATATTCAGATAATATATGAAAATATAACATAGGCCTGGTGCTTGGTAGACCTATGCCATCCCCTATATGGGGTAAAGGGTAAGTTGGTAGAACTCATTTCAAACTTTGAGGACAGATGAATACATATCTTGATACAAGACCAAATATTGAACGCAGATTTTATTTGAAGTACAGTATCCCTCTACCAGCTGTAGTAGATACACCTACCAGGGTGATCTCTTTTTTTTTGCGGGGGGGGGGGGCTTTGGGACCCCTCTTTTAACCACACCACTGTGCCACTCCCAGGCATGATACATACCATGAGAGGCGATGCTGTGCACTGTACTGGTCACATGGAGGGAGGGTTGGGATGGTTATTTCATGGCTAGTAGTTGGGGGTGAGGGGGGGTATGGGGTGGAGGTGGGTCATAGGGGGTGGTTAACAGGAACAGGGAGCCCTCAATAAAAGTTCAAACTATCAGACAGGTCTTATGTTAATAGATTATTTCAGTATAGGGTAATGTAGAGGCGAAGGGGAGGGGAGAGTTATCTGATGGCTATTGGTGCATGTTGGGGGGGGGGGGGTCATAGAGGGGGGTTAACAGAAAGAGGGGACCCTCCAGAAGGGTTTAATCTGCCTGATTAGGTGTCCTGAGGATCTTTTATGGCAGTATAGGGATGTGATTGTAAGGGAGCAAATGGCTTCAAAATAGCTGATTTATCAATATTTTACCGAGGGCGAACCACCTCCCCAAAGGTGTCAACACCTCTATAATTGCAACAATATGACTTTAAATGGTCTCTTTGGGTCCCAAATGAAGGTTTCTGACCATTTTCATGAAGACATGATTTGACTTTAGAAGGAATCTGAAAGCCTGAATTTTGGCTGTTTTCTCACTATATGGCCGATCTTCGGACCCCATGTACGGGGGGGTCACAGGGGTCTGAAAAAAATATTTTTGTGATTTCCCGTGTTTTTGGACCCAAATGCATAGTTTGAGCCTGTCCCCGAAGAAAAGTAGATTTATCACCCCCCCCCTACTTTCAGCCTCTGATTTACATTTGGTGTATATAATAATTCTTACTCCCTTGACCGATTCCAGGTGTATTGTAAATCCTAACAGAATCTGATATCTGCAGCTCATACAATTCCAACTCCTCAATAATACGTGATTGTTTGTGAACACTTTTCCCACCAAGTCACTATAAAGACAGGTGTTTTGTCCTTCACTGAACGGTGATCAGGGATAGACATTCTATCTAAGGTACGGATACTGTCAATCTATTATCATCAAACCTTCACCTCCACCACCAACATGTCGGTCGTTATTTGACTAGAACATCATTAGAAAAACCACTATAGATTCTTAGGGAGAAAGCTGTGCTTTATTCTCTGCGTTGTTCTGTATAGTTTACGAACACCCCCACGTATATAGTGTCCACTCCTGTCTGCCTATATCCGGCTGCCCTGTGGCAATGCCTCCTTCAAGGTGGCCATCATATATAACAACAGGTTTACAAGTAACGGCTCCCCCTGAGCCCCCCCCCCCTACACCAACCAGCACTGTAGTAGCCTTAGGCTTGGTCCTCAATGTTAAGAAAAACAAACAAGGGGACTGACTTGACCTCTATTTAGCAGGCACGTTTGTGATAGCTCTCCTGGATACGTGGACAAATGTTTAGAGCGCAATCTTAATCCTATGTAAAACTATCTTAATCCTATATTAAACTATCTTAGACTATCTTCAAAGTCTTACTAAGCAAATAAAGATGGTGCCACTAGTAGTAGTAAGCCTACACAGTCTATTGTAGGATAAACTAGTGTGTAATGGGGGGCTCTGCCCCCCAACACCCTTTTTTTTCTCTTTTCTTTTCTTTTAGATGTTTATATTGTCTCATCTGGGTGTAGGGTATATATACTATAAAGGCAAACCTCAGGTAGCATAGTGTGGGTATGTGACACTAGGTGGCAGATACAAGGGGAGCTATCCGATTACAATATCATAATTAAGATTTAAGATTATACGTTACGATTGCGCTCTGAACGTTTGTCCTATCGCACCCATGCAGGAGAGCAGTCACGTAATTGCCTTTAGCTGCTTCAAGTACAGTATAAGTTTATGGTCTCTCATAACAAAACGTTTATTTGCAATTTTAATGTAAGGTCATCTTTGTAACTTAACAACCACAATTAATAACCAAATAAAAACACAATATCGGGTAGTGTTTTTGAAATTGATCTTTACTGTGCGGATATTAAACCTTAACTTGTTTATTTCTTTTGAAATATACTGAACTTTGATAGGTTCTCAAATACTAATTTTTGGACAAAATGAGTGTTTATTTAATCATCTACTTTTCAGTAATTCCTTTAATTAGATATAATTAACTAAAGAAAAACGGTCTTGTCGGCTTAATCAAAGACATGTTACAACCTCATTTTTAGGTAACTGCTCGAAGCTAACTAATGGTATTGAAAACATCAAGTAGGGCTTAATCTTGATAAAAGCGTATGCCTGAAGGTTCCGCCGAGATTTGAACTCGGATCGCAGGATTCAGAGTCCTGAGTGCTAACCGTTACACCACGGAACCTATATGCGTCAGGTAGCCATTTTTCAAAGGAAAAATATAAGAAGTTATTTATTAGGGCAATCTCAGAATGCAATTCAAAGCTGTTGGTCATGCAGTGCAATGGCATCAGCGCCAAGGAATATATACCGAACTCAATGAGAATGACATTGTTATAGCATAGCCATGTGTAAAATCATATTGAAATAAATAGTGTTATGTTTTCTTATGGTGTAGGTGTAGCAAAGCCGGAATGTGCACAGCACAACGTCAGACTAAGTTAAAATAAGGTAAGAAAAAGTCAATAAGTAAGGGCAGTGCTTGGATGCCATCACCTATAAAACAGAGTGCCAGTGGTAGCCGCGCTGAATATCACACCCCGATATCACACCTCCCATCACCCCCTCCCCCCTCCCAGCGTCCTATAGTTACACGTTTCACCAGGGAGCAGTGGCAGTCTACCAGCAAATGGGTTTCTTTTATCAGCCTCCTTGAAGATAGACATGTGCTCAGGTCAGATAACAGCTTGGCAAATATCACCCTGCTGTTACGCTGCACACCTTGGGCGATAGCCTGTTACTTTGATCAATATTATCCGAACTGACTCCCTAATTATCTTTTTAACATAGGGAGAGTAGGGTGGAGACATGGAGTCGGTGTGTGGCCCTAGGGGTGACTTTATTTCTTTTCACCATTTATTATCAGCTTCTCTTACCGGTATCAAATTATGTCTGTTTTAAGAGGAACATCTAAACCACGACACTTGGAGAAACACCTGTCGAACTATAAATAATGCGTTAGTTGAATGCTAAATGCTAGGCCCGAGGCTAGAGGGTTGGCAGGGGGGGGGGTGTCAAATAATGGCATCTCCCCAAGCGAATCAGTGCTACCCCGTCCTCTCTATAACAGGGAGCTTTATTTCTACTAGATCCAATAGAGTAGGTTGTCTATATACTAGTAGGAATCAGTTCAATACTCTCTCTATGCAGCAATATCTTAATAGTCATCGTGGATAGAACACACCGTCTACCATCTTCTTTCTATATCAAAACTTTAATTTATGTTTCTTTTTGCACAACCATTATGTTTCTCCAGTGTACAGTGACTTAAACCCAGCCTTCAACTCAGCTTTCCGACATAATATTGAGGTATAGTCTAGAAGTAGAAGCCCCCTTTGTAGGCCAACCTCAACTTCTGGTATAAAGTTTTTTTCTCTGCTGATTATTGATGTATAGGGTCTAGGTAAGATTATCAGGGTGGGTGTGGAGCTCTCATCCTTGGGCAATTTGAGATATTCAAGATGGCCGCCAGTACACTCCCGAAAACTAAAAATGTGTCTATCTCAGCTTCTAATCAACTTAGAAACACAAATAAAAATGCAAAAAGTGCATTTATGAGGTCAAGGAATACAACCATGCCATTTTCAAGAAGAAATATGGCAGCCATTTTTAAATTTTAATGACATTATGCATGAAATATGCCTCATTTTGACGGGAAAATGGCCATAATGACACTATACTGTCACCATCTTGCATTTCAAACACTTATGAGGGCAAGGATGTATTCATGCACTCATGATAGCTTAAAAAGGAATAGTTAATGGCAATAATATTCTTATAATATAATATTACATATTATGTGGCACAATTAGCAAAAAGGGCCCCAATTTGTTGTGCTACCCCAGTCTTCCCTATCGGGTTATCCTAAAGTAGATGTTACTGTAGTGTCTACAATACAGTCATTTTGTGATTTATCAGTATTTACTTTTGGGAATAACAACCCCAAAAGATATTCTAGATTATCAAAGTGATAAGGGTAGAACTGTACATATAGGGAATTCCTATGAATGTCCAATAATGGCCATGACATATACTCAAACCTGGCCAACCTAGAGGTGATGTCTGTTATCTCCTACCACCATAAAGAACGGCAGCAGTTATACTAGCCCGTTTGGGGGGCATGCCCCCGAAGAATATGTTGATGTTCTAGACTTGAAATGGTGGTGCCTTCTCACTAATTTTGGGATGTAAAATAAGACTTAGGGCTGTACCTAGCCTTTTTATACCTTTTTTTTAGGGGAAAAATGTTTTAATATTCAATGGCAGAAGAAATATAGAAGTAACATTTTGTATTGTATTTCATACATTTGCCCACACCTAGTATCATAAGAAAAGGACTATGTAACTATAGATGGGGCAGCCACAGTTAGAAAGATGGAGGGACATTTAGAAGGAAGGAGCATGGTGGGGAGGAGAGGACAAAGGTTTGGGGCAAGACTTGGTGGAGAGGAGAGGACAGAGGGATAGGACAGGACATGGTGAGGAAGTGAGAAGAAAACATGGCAGGATTTGGGAGGGGAGTGCATATGGGATGGAGGAGGGGATGGGAGAAGATATGATATGGCAGGGGAAGCAAGGGGCCATGGTAGGGGAGGGGATTATATGATGGGAGGGGATTATACGAGGAAAGCAGATGATATGGGAGGGCAATGGATGTGGTAGGGGTGGGAAGGCGATGTTTGGGATATGGGAGACCAAGGGGATTCAGATGGTACGGGATTAAGGCAGGAGAGGGGAGAACCATGTCCAGCCCATTTCCCACTTCCCTCTCCCATACTCAATCATACCCAAACTGGATCGTAGTGCTGGGGATGTATGATTCTTGATATCTAGTCCCTGGGACATCTTCCCCCCCCCCCCCCGCCCCCGCCCAACTTCCATCACACTGCCCCCCATGCCCCTTCCCATGCCCCTCTCTTGCCTTGCATTCTATTGCTTCCTTGTCCTTTTCTTTCATACTGCCCTTCTTCTATGAATGCTTGCCTCTTCCTCTGCTTTCCCATTCTCCTACCTACCTACCTCCCCTTTTCCTGACCACCCTTCCATTGATTTCCTTTCTATATATCCCTCTCCCCAATTTCTGCTGGATAGAACAGGGGAGTAAGAGGAGGATCCAGGAGGACGTCAAGCACCAGATAAGGAAGGAAACAGTCATGGTGAGGGCAATGAACAGGGGATGGGAGGTTACAGGGGTAGATGAGACACAGGGCAAATTTTGGTAGAGCTACGTGAATAGAGGGGGTCATGGGGAAGGAGATGATACAGGAGAAGACAGAACATGACAGGGGGAGAGGAGCTAGTTAAGGGCAGGACTTACATGGCAGGGAGCTAGCCTGGAAGGGGTGGACATGGGACAGGAGATGAGGGCTTGTGGGAGAGGAGCGGATATGTGATGTGTATGGTAGGAGAAGGACCTCGCCCCCCCCCCCCTCAAACTTATTCACACCTCCCTCTCTCAGGCCTCTGCATGTCAGCCCTTCCCGAACTATCCTGATCATAACCATGAGTTTGACATGTGAAGAAGGGATGGGGTCTCTGGGTTGGGGGACTGGATACCCTGCACCCTCAGACAAGTGAGCGTCACTGTCGCCAAAAACACTCTCACCTGAAAGTCTGGCACTGCCTGGCTTTCAGCTGAGAGTGACGCTCACTTGTCTGAGGGTGTGAATGGATGTACTTAGACCACAGAGGTTGAAGGGTGGAAGCCCAGAGAGAACGCATTGACGCCCCAGGAGGAAAGGTGGGAACCTGGAAGGAGGTGTGGGAACCCTGATAGGAGGGGTGGAATCATTAGTTGGAGGGGTGAAATCGCTAGAAGGAGGAGTTGGGGTCCTGGGAGTGGGGCTGGGGTTGTGGGCTCTGAAGGAAGGTGGGAGGCACTAGGACACTGAAGTAGTAGGGGTCCATACACTGCCAGGACCATAGGCCAGGATGATGCTGACAACTGACAAGAACGTGATGGGCCCCCACCCAGGGAGAATTTGCCCCCTACCTTTTCTCTTCTTTGTCCTTTCCTTTTCGGGGCATCCCTGGATCTGCCATTGTTTAATGTGCCATTAGTATTTACCTTCATGAATATGGAGATAGAATGCCCATTCGTGGAAGTCCCATTTTTAAAATAAGATTTAAACTGAAACACAGGTTAGACAAAACAACAAATAATGCAACACACACATTGTTAAACTGGCTAAAACGTCTTTGCATGTGCTTCTCTTCTGATCTGGTTACCCAATCCCACCACAAACCTCCTGCAATGCCTAAGTTGGAGGTGTAAAATTCACAACCAGTGCACTTCAATGGATAGACCCCCTGGTCAGCTAAGTGCAATCTTCTGGCAATTCCTTCAGACTTTAGCAGTGGGCCACTGTAACTCTCTATTCATATACCACATACAATCCCCAATTGCAGGAAATCTTAGATAGTGGGTAGGAATAATTCAGACTGCATGGGTTTCTCTGCTTTTTACATAGAAATAACTATCTTTAATATATCATCATTATGTTCAGGGTTCTATAAAGGTCATAAAGGTAAAGAAACTAAAAAATACTATTTGCACTAGTGGACATGCAAACATCAACAAAGGTAAGTTATTACGAGGGCTATGATACTCTAAGCTGGTTCTTATGCAATCAACATAGAAACTTCAAATCTGGGCAGGCCTATATGGGACCCACCACTTAGCCCAGGACAAAACTATGGTAAGTCCTATATGAGAGTCCACCAGGAAACCCATTAAGCAATGTTGATGGAGTTACTATTCTCCAAATTATACACTTTGACAATACAGTGATGGCCATTTTTCCAGTTTTCTGTCAAAACGGGGCATATTTCATGGATAATCCCCTTAAAAGTTCAAAATGGCTGCCATATTTCTTCTTGAAAATGGCAGGGTTGTATTCCTTGACCTCATAAATGCACTTTTTGCATTTTTATTTGTGTTTCTAAGTTGATTAGAAGCTGAGATAGACACATTTCTAGTTTTCGGGAGTGTACTGGCGGCCATCTTGAATAACTCAAATTGCCCAAGGATGAGAGCTCCACACCCACCCTGATAATCTTACCTAGACCCTATACATCAATAATCAGCAGAGAAAAAAACTTTATACCAGAAGTTGGGGTCAACCCCTTTGGCTTCCAGACTAGTACAGCAGGAAGTCACCAGACATTATATGCTTTAACTTTGCCACCTATGAATTCTCCAACACTGTAAATAGTTAGTGTAGGTACACAGTAGGATCTACTGTATATCTACAGTAGAATCTACTTTAGAATGGATTTACAGTAGAATCTGCTGTAGATGTACAGTAGAGTATACTGTTTACCAACAATAGACTGCACACCTACAGTATAATCTACTGTACACCTACAGAAATGGCAACCAACTTTTTACAGTGAAGGCTTAAAGAAGAAAATCGATGGGATATGCATATTGTTGTTTCTATAAGAGTGGTTTCTGCCATGTGGCTATCCCCTGGCACCGCCCTCTGTCCACCCTGGTACCAGATGTGTTCGATTATTCCGTTCATAATCCACCCACTGTGTGCTCCTGGCCTCTATGGACACACGCCACTTTCCTTTTCACAACTGCCTGGATATCACAAATACAAAATGTAGAGTGTGGGGGGAGGCCACAGAGGCCCCTGGCACCACAGACAGTTTATTCACTGATACCCTGAATCTTGAAAATTGCCAATATTGTGAGATGGCAGTTTGCTGTCACACTCTCAACTAGAAATGTGTCCCTACCACAAAGTCAATATACTCATGTTATACCACAGTTGGCACCGAGAAAGAAAAAAGAAAAACAGCTTGCCTGTATATCACATACAAACCAATCACAAGCCAATCATAAATAAATCACTGGGTATAAGTCAATTATGGATATACTCAAACGTAGTTGCATTTATAATGTTAAATGCCTTGGACAATGGTAATTCTCCTCTGTTGGCACCTTGGATAATAAGCCTGTGCTTGGCTTATATAACACTTATACAGCTACTAACTTGTACCACATCTAGAACATACACCTTACTGTAATTGGCAAAAATTCCGGGCTTAAATCCACAGTGTCCATAAATTAAATGGGTACATGCAAAGGGCGATCCCAGATGAAGTTAGCTTACTTGTAACCTTATGAAGTTACCAGAACGGTGGGAAATGCATGAGGAAATGCACTATATCTGCTATCCATACTATCCCCATCTAAACACCGGCCTCAAATCACCTTACATTGATTATTCTGACGGAGCAGACGACAGATGCATAGCCGGCAAACAATGGCTGATAGGATTGGCAGCGTTCCTCGGGTACCAGCGTCGGTGACCGGCCGGAAACCAGTGTCAGGCAGGATGTGGCTGGTACCTGGCAGGAGCTGATTGCTTCCGTAGGATCACATCAGGTACAAGCGCACCTGGCCTCCACATGGTCACATGACCCCAGTATGCATGCTGGGATATGGGTGTTCGAATAGGACGTCATGTCATTGCATTGTATCTTGCGATGCGTTATTGTACTCACTGTGTTGTGTATCTATTCCACTGTATGATCATAGACCGCGATACTCCAATAATTCAGGTCAATTTTCAATCTATTTCTATTTTCAGATTCAACGGTTGTAAAAGGGGATTTACCAGTAATGTCTAAAATAAATCCAACTCATGTTATGTTAAAATGATTCGAACGAAATATATCTCAGACCAGGTATTCCAGTTCATCTTAATTGAAGTTAACATATATTATGCTACTCAATTCTCAGTAAACTAAACACTCATAACCAGAGTAAACTCAAGAGTATAATTGTTTAAAACTGAGGAGCCGAGATGACCCTCAGTTTTGAATACTTTAAATGTCCCCTCTGTATATCATAATGTCATTGTTAACACAATGGTGAAAGTTGGTTAAAAATGAAAAAGTTGTATTTTGTTTAGTTTTGTCATTTGGCATAGGACAAAACACACTGGTTACTTCACGCAGGATTAAATGAAGAGGTGCCTTATATTATGCCTAGGCCGGGCGTCATATTTGTCATGCAGTAAACAGGACAATCATAACAACATGGATACCATGTAATCAGGTTATATTTACTGGGGTAGGCGGTGTTTGTCTGCTAACAGGTGGTCCAGTGATCAAAGGTGTGTCTCCTACATCGTGATCCACCACCTGAGCTCACCTCATTAAGCTTTCATTAACTCACATTCTACCTGAGGAGCGAAATACCATTATTTAGGCACCCACTACCTAAATAACCATGCTGCACGCAATAGGATAGGTGTGAGTTGATTTAGGAGCAGGTCATACAGGTGTATACAGGTGAGCAGGCAGGTAATGTGAATCAGGTACCTGGACCCTGGAGTACCCACCTGTGTGTGGTATGTGAGGTAGTGGTCAGGTGGGACAGGTGAGACTGGGTCCATGGTATCTAACCCTTATCAGCTGTAGACTCTATGGTGAGCAGGCTATGGTTTATTACCTTAGCTTATCCGTGGTCATTCAAATAATTGTGGCACATGAATCATGACCACAATTGCACGGGGTCTCTAGACAGGTGGAGCTGGTTGAATTTGCCAGACTTTCATTCTTAATATTTGAATTAGTCTCCTCTCAACGTATACACAGAAGGACGAAACATTATTACTTGTACTTTGGGCCACATACAAGGAGACAATACAATCTTATCCATTATTGGACTACCAGTGTCCGTGAAAACGTGCCGGACACCGGCTATAGCCGGCTAAAAGGCTTCTGGACCGGCTGGACTGGTCCTACTGCCGGTCCAGATGACTGGCTGGATCTTTGGCTAAATGTCAGTTTTTACGGCTTGTAAATCGGACCATTATTAAGGTCTCTAGAGAGAAAGCATTTTGCATAAATATTTTGAAAACCATTACTCTAGATTGTACATTTTACAATGTTTCAATAGGAATATACAGGAAAGCTGTGTTGATTCAATATAAAATCTTACTTTATACTTTTTTTTTTGAGATATGAAAAGTGCCTTTCGGCATCCGGGCCTGCAAAATTTAAGCCGGTCCTGCAAAATGATAGATCTGCAGGACCGAATGTCCTGCATGGCAAAAAAGTTTTCACAGAGACTGGACTACGCCAACACAGTTGCACAGGTGTTGACAGTTCCTTAGGCATCGTCTTTATATAACAGTCAGTCCCACCTAAGATAATAAACCATCCAGAGGGACAAAAAATTAATGTAGATGTATTAGACATGGCTGCATTGTTACTTGCCTTAGTTAATCCACCTTGAGGTACACTGGATGTTAAAATGTGAGGTCCCAGTCACTCTCCTCTCTTGGACAAAGTATTGTCACGGAGCTGATAACTTACAGACATTATACGGCAACTGTGAGTCACTGCCTACTGATAACCCGTAGAACCAGGGATATAAACTATACCCCATGGTAGAACCAATCTCCCAGCAGATTTCCCCATTAGTTTGTATCTGCACTACCTTCCCTCCGCCAAAATGCGGCGGCTCACAGTTATTCAATTATGATTTACTTCAAATAATTAAAAGAAATATTATGTAAATAGCAAATTATAAAAGTTACAGAAGTAGTGGCTATATCCTTATGGTTGAAAGTGAATAGATTCTGCCTTCTCTATGCAGGCACACTGGCACTGTGTTATGCGTATAAGGGAGCAGCTCAAAGTAGTATAGAAGAGTTCCGAAAGTCCGTACGTTTGAGCCGAGTCCTGCTATTTAGGACTGTGCTGGGAGAGTAGAGCAGGAAAACACCTAGTCCTCGATGTATAGAATATTTACAGAGAGCTACTTGGATTTTATCTACTACATAACTCTAAGTAAGGGGGGGGGGGCATTGAAAGACACAGGACAAAATAAGACATCCCTAAAGTATAAAACTGACGAGATTCTGACTTTCTACTTTGCAGTTCGGATGTGACATTTCGCTATGCATGCATAGTTTATATCATATGGGATCGAAAGGAAGGATACAGAAGAAAGAAATGGGAGACAACTTGGAGAGAACCTGCTCAATATTTGATACTCAGCTCACAAATACCAGTGTATAACCAAACACCATAATAATTTATCAATCATTACACTTTCATAGATAATCTGATGAGTTTCAAATTATATTCTTGCTTTGCCTTCATTCGAGGTATATGTGTATATTTCCTAGTCTCTCTCTCCATCCCTCTCTTTCTCTCTGTCTGTCTGTCTCTATCTGTCTCTATTTCTGTCTGTCTATTTGCCGTGCTGCCTGTCTGTCTCTCTGTCTGTCTCGCTGTCTCGCTGTCTCTCCCTCCCTCCCTCCCTCCCTCCCTCCCTCCCTCCCTCCCTCCCTCCCCCCCTCCCTCTGTCCTCCCTCTGTCCCTCCCTCCCTCCTTCCCTGTCTCCCCGCCTCCCTGCCTCCCTCCCTCTGTCCCTCCCTCCCTCCCTCCCTCCCCCCTTCCCTCATTAACGCACCTTTTATTTTCTAAGAACCCTGCACCCTCTGCCCCTGCCCCCTGTGTTCTCAGTGAGCAGCACAGCTCCCCTTACAGCCCCTTGTTGTGGTCATCTATCACACTTTACCTGTGACGTGCTGCTGCCGTGTGTCTCCTGGTGCCATTGTCCACCTGACAGCAGCACAGGTATCACAGGTCAGCCTCTAGAGCAGGCTAATGCTGCAACAACCAAACAGGACAACACCAAATACCACACACCACACACACCGCCCACATTGGGAAAAAAGCAGCTATCCCTGCTTCCGACCAAATTAGATATTGATAATGTATATAGTCCTTTGCCATAGTAAATAGGTGGGGTTTGGATGAGTGCAACATGGTATGGTTGGATTCGATTTCATTATGTTTTCGTTTACTCAACGCTGAAGTTATTTTAGATCCAGAGCCACCGTGTGAGACAAGTAACCCACCCGCCCTATTTTAGGCCATAGTACCGTTCCCCTGCTCCACTAGGACTGTTGCTGAATGGGTAATATGAGTTCGGCCGTTAAGCAGCACGGTAATTATCAGTACTAGGTCAATTTCTGCCTTGTTTTGTACTCACTAAGTGGATGTCGTAATTAGGCAATGTTTTTCTGAATATTGCCCTCCTGATTTGACATTTTGCTCCTCCATAATTATGAGGAGGTGAGGCAATGTCACCTCTTTTTTATAAAGAACAATTTAACTTTATTTGCCTATTTTAATATCACAGTTACAGACAGCCCTTCGATATTTCTTTATCGGGAATCCAGAATATGATATATGATTTCTATATTACATTTAGGGAATATTTATCCAACATTTGATAAGCTTTGTGTTGACAGTCAAATATTTAACCAATAATATATGAATATGACCGCACGAGGGTTGTGTATTGATGAATAACGACCGAGGGGCGTAGCCCTGAGGTTGTTATTCATCTATACACAGCCCGAGTGCGGTCATATACATATATTATTAGGTTTATTATACGAAAATTCCATTCAAATGTCTTTAATTACCTTAAATTCGTCCTAATTTCGCCATTTTGAAGGATTATACACTGAATATCACTCGAACACCAGTAGCGCCATGTTGTTTTGACATCCCACCAACCCTGCTCGCTGATTGGTGGAGCCTGGCCACGTCATGCTTTCAATCTCCAACACTGAGTCCAACATAGAATTTGTAAGGGGGCCAGCTTGGGGCGGTGTGATAACCAGCGTTTCCCTCCACATCCACCACAGCCGGATAGGCATGGCCGCTAGCGTCTAAGCCTCACACACCAGGGGTCCCCGGATCGAATCTGGGTGGAAGCGAACCATTTTTAAAATGCCCATATGTATGTGAAAAAAGCCCCTAGAATTATTTTAACGACTAGGTAAAGTCCAACTTTCACTTTTATAATGAAAAAGAAATTTGAAAAAAATATTGATTTTCAAAGAAATTATACCAAAAAATGTCTTTTCTTTTGTAACTCGGTAAATAATGGTCCTACAGGGCTGGAAATCCGCCTGTAGACTCCTTGTTTCGCCACCTCCCTCTACCAGCGCCTCCACGGCGTGGTGGTTAGCGCGTTGCACTTCAAGTCTTGATGTAGCGTGTTCGAGTCTCCATGAAACCTCGGATTTTATGGGTGACGATATTTCCTCCTAAATCCTTCTGATATTCGCTAGATCCTCCTAAATCGTTCTGATATCCAGAATATCAGAACGATTTCACCTCCCCAAGTGTGCGGTATGCACCAATATCAGAACGGGAATATCACCTAAAAAGCACGATCAGAGCCAAGATCGTATAATAAAGTAGGTTTACCGTATGATGTATAGAACGATACAAAAAAACGAAACTCCGAGCTAATTCTTTTGATGGAGTCTAGTTATTTGAGCCAATTTCTCATCCACTGATGTTTCTGATGTGTGAGTTCAACAATTGCAATAAACTAAAGTGTTCTCACATAATGTCCTATACCCAATATGATCCAACATGATTTGATATGACACCGCACGATCCGATTGTCTTATGTAAATGAACCCCTTAGAATACATGGTTAGAAATCTAATTTGATTTGCTTTGCACTATTGAAACTGACAGGTGTACTACGAAACAGATGTATACATGTACGCTTAAACATTACCCAGCAAATTAGTTTGACTTAGTTTCTGGAACATGCACTTTGTGTGACTGTGTCCTATGGAGCTAATTGGCACAATGTGACACCATACCCCATAGGACAAGAAGTGGCACATACTCACACATATTCACACAAATTCACACATATTCACACAGCATCATGTACCATGGCACAAAAATGTTTCCAACCATATTGTTTCACTTTTTAGATTTTTTGGAAAAAGAAAGAAAGTCTGTTTAGTTTGTAATACTCATTATATTTAGAAGTTGGCATAGGGGACCATGGCAGAAATCTGTTAGTACACTCCCTGCTGTATATGGGCATACTATCTCATTCAACAATATTCCTACCATGGTAGTGAAGGCCTGATGAAGTTGTGTACAATTCATGCCAATTATCAGCTGTATACACTTGTAACAAAAGGTCAGACCTTTATCCAAACAAGATTACCAGAGGAAAGGTGTCTGTGGTCTGTCCCTCTTAATGCCGCTTTAATCAAATCATATGGTGTGTTTTTCAATCACTAATGGAACTTGATAGAATTAAAGGTGTATAGCTAGGTCTAAGTTGCATTGACAACATGTTATTATGGTTATAAACAATGAAAATGATTCCATTTCACCCATGAGAATAACAAGGAACAACAAAGATGACACCTTTACATAGATGATATTTATTTCATCTGGGAACATTTATTTCATCTGGGAACATGGTGAGGAAAAACTCGCCAACTGGTTGTCCCACCTCAACAGAGCCCATCCTACCATCAAATTCACTAGTGAACACTCCACCAAGGAGATCAGTTTTCTAGATACTACCGTAAAAGTAGACACAAACGGAGACCTGTACACTGACCTGTATTGTAAACCTACAGACTCACACAGTTACCTGAAATATGACTCGGCCCATGCACCAAACTGCAAAACGAGTCTCCCGTACAGTCAACTCATCAGATTAAAAAGAATCTGCTCAAAACAGGCTGACTTTGTAAAACACGCACGAGACATGGTGTTACACTTCCGGGAAAGGGGCTATCCCGATTGGGTATTGGGAAAGGCCCTGAAAAAACGCCTCAATCTAAGTAGAAAGAGCCTACTTAAACCCAGCTCAAAAGATAAGAGCGTCATCTTGGAAGATAAAATCTTCTTGACAACCACTTTCAGACTAAATGACAACAGACTTGAAAACATTGTCTCCAACAATTGGGACTACCTAGGTGGATCCAAATCCACCAAGAACATACACCGAAGAGGGGTAGCCAGGAGCTACAAGAGACCCAAAAATCTCAAAGACCACCTGGTACGTGCTGCAACCCAGTACAACCCCTTTGAGCCTAATACCGAAACAAAATCGGAGGCCAAAAACAAATGCAGACGGAAAAATTGTCCACATTGTAAAAAATTGGACACCTCCGGTACCATCAAAAAACAGGGTACCAAGCTGTGCTTTGACACCAAGACTAACATATCTTGCTGTAGCTCGAATCTGATGTACTGCATTGAGTGCAAAAAATGCGGTGTCAGATACGTCGGACAAACACAAAACCCGTTGAAAATAAGACTACGGAAACACGTGTACGAGACCAAAAAATGTATAATGAGTACGGATGTACAATACCACTTTGGTCTTCCAGATCATAATGTAGACCAAGACATGCGGGTCTACATTTTGGACTATGTGTATGAGCACCCCCTCAGCAAAAAGGCCTTGAAACTGCGGCTTACAATTGAGTTCAATTGGATCTATAGATTAGGAACTCAGGCTCCCCGTGGGTTAAACACTTTGGACAGTGTGTATGGGTGACGCAAAACACTCATTTGCCTCGTAACAAAATTTTTTGTACGCCATGGGACCAATGACAAATTGGCCCTGGGATAGATTAGCCCTTAAACATGGGCCATATATCTATAAGGGTGAGGACTCCCTCCCCACCCCCCGATAGTACTTATCAAAATTTTGAAAAAAATCAGCGATAGTCTGATGCAGATCCCATACTACCGGGACAAGTTACCGACCCTTGTTTAAAAACAGAGGTTTAAGCACCAACTCCATGTATCCTTTTTGAGACATTGAGCACAGCACCGTGTCCCCCCTCTGACAGTTAAAATAAACAGTAGGGGTGGTTCCTCCACTCTAGGGTTAAGGAGTGGGGAGCAAGTCTACTTCCTAAAAAATAGGACTAGCTCCACACACAGGGTAGTACTCTTTGTATTGTAAAACCAATATAAAGGGACTGGCCCCTTTTTTGACCTATCACAAGACTCCTGATGAGACTAGTGTCGAAACCGTTCCCCAAGTCAACCTATAAAGAATTAAAAATGTCTATAGTCACTATTTTGTTTTTGCAAAAAATAAAATAGCCCCCTCTGTCTATATTAGCACAGAGGCTGGTAGCAAGTCCAGGTGACTGGTTCACCTTGACCGAGCACCACAGGCCACTAACCCACACATGTGTGTGCATTGTGAGCCCTGACCAGGTCTGACTAAGAACCCCCCACACACTACCACCATGGGTGCATGTGTAGGGGGTGTGCTGGGTGCTAGGGCAAGGGGCAGCTGACTGGTGGAGCCTTATAAAAGCAGCTGACCCTGGCTTGTCCGTCATACGGTAGAGTGTGGTATCAACAGCCTTGTATGAACTTCCCAACCGGGTAGTCCAGCCAACAAAGATGACACCTGGTGTCAAAACCATGCACTATTCAAACCTGACAAAGTGATAATGGTTATGTTTGAAGATGTGTGAGTGTGTGCCAGAAGGGAAACTAGGTGACACTGCATCACACAAATACCTGTTATGTGTGACACCAGGTGTCATCAAAGTTGATTATACCCCTTTTCCTGATTAAAGAGAATGATTTTCTTTAGCTATAAGTATCTAAACAGGGTCCCAATGTATTGTGAATCAGACAATGCACCTGTCCTTCTATTAACATTCATTATGTATATAAATAGATGTCATATCATTTTAATGAAAGCAGCATTAAGAGGTCCAGATGCTAGACACCTTTCCTCTGGTCATCATGTTTGGATAAAGGCCTGGCTATCTCCTGCTGCTCATGTGAACTCTAATGTTGATGGTTATAATGGTACATATATTCATCAGCCCTATGTTGAAATGCTAGGAACCTGATTGAATGAGTTTGTACAAACCAGCAGCACACGCACCAATAGTGTGCTATGACTATCTATGTCAAATACTGCTGGTTGTAAAAAGTATTACAGTATTTCCTATCTTTTAGTAATTCATAATGAAACTAAAAATACATGACTAAACATTTTAGTTTAGGGCATTATATATCTTGCCATTTGGTGTGAATAAGCTTTTTAAAAATCTGTCAGAACTGTGTGAATCTGTTCCATGGAACACTGTGTCAGTGTGTGTGAGTCTGTTACATGGTATACATGTCACACAAAATGCACGAAATGAGCACACAGTTCCAGGGGTAAAACAGGGTGAAACAATCTGGAACTAATTTGCTGGGTAGCGGTATACATGCAGTTAATAAGGCACTTTGGACAATACATGCTCCTACATACCATGATTGAAACCACACATAGGATCAAGGGCCTGTGGATATTACAACGGCTAATACGATGCCACTGCTCTTTTGAAGTTCATATGTTTGTAATAAATTTGCGCTCTTGTGTCACATTGTTTCTAAACAGCAACGTACTTTCCAAATAAGTTAATAAGATCAGTTGTGCTACGAAGCTGCATGGGCCCCTACTAAAGACTTTGATGTATTTTTTTTTCAGGTAGACTGAAAGTATAGTTACATAACTGTTTTTAAAAGTCTATTCTGCAGCATCTGGATAAGACAAGTCTGTTGAGTGACTACACGCCTCAATAGTGTTATATGAGAGCTCTTGTTAAAACAGCTCTAGATGTTCAATTCTTTAATATTATGAGGGAAGAATATTCATCATTTTCGTGGATTATCATCGCAGCATCTAGCGTTTCAGAAAAGCTGCGGTTTTATTGGCACACGAGTTATCTTCATGTCTTCTTCATATTTGGGAACAATATAGCATTTCTTTTGGCAACAATAACATACAGGACAGTAATATATCACAGCAATATGTCAATTCCCCTCATGTAGTTTCAGCTAAAAATGAGATATTTGATAAGGATTTGGATCGAGTCATGGGTGGAGTTATGTATTGGGAATCTTCCAGGGGACTCTGTGCCCTACCTTGACCTACAGGCGTCATTATCTAAGAAGTGATTGCACCTCATCAGTAGAGTGGTCTTATCTACATTATCTGGATGGTCATTGGGTGCTGCTGGCTTCGGTTGAGATAGGCATATTGACAGGGTAAGAGATAATTGGTTATATAATTGATAATGCTGAGCTTGACATCATGGCATGTGGATGTCTTGGAAAGAGCCAAGCTAGACAGTGGCATACAAAACGACTAAAATAATAACGCTGGAGTCGGCTGGTATTTATGCATGTTTAACACACTTTTGTATAAACTTTCGTTTATCTTAGACATTGCGATGATAATAAATATTATCAGTTAGCATTAGCGAAACTAAATATACGTTAATCGAGACTAATTTCTACGCTGATCTTTAAGAGTGGATCCCTACCCAAAGGCATTCTTTATACCACTCTCCCACCCATAACTTCCATAACATGTGTCCTTTATTAGGTTCCGACCATTAAATCTTTGTGATCACAGAAGCTCAATATGTTAAAATAAGAAATCTTCTCTTTTCTTTTCAGGAACTTCCAATTTTACTAGTAATAACAGAACAGACAGATGACTGCATATAATTATTGCTGGAACACCAATTTGTACATAGACATCCATTTAGGAGTATGTCATAACCCTCATATCCCAAATGTCACTGCCCCTGGTCTGAAGCTATTGAATTGTTTTAATTGAGAAATCTCATCAAAACCAGAGCCTATCAGGATATTAATGACAAATCCCTAAAACAACTAACGAAAGGCAAATACAACCTCACACACTGTCTCTGGTAATTAGCCATATTGAATTTTAAGATGTCCCATTTTAGCCAGAACAAAATCAGTTTTCCATTTTCCAATGGGACTGGGACATAAAACCCATGTGGTAATGTTTGCTACCACTGAGCAGCTGACCCCATTTTAAATGGCAGTTTGTAGCTGAGGAGTGGAAGACCATAACTGATAATGAGGGGCATTATAAGTACAACAGATGATGACTGTAGGCACGATTTTGTTCACTTCCATTGTCACCAGGGCCTATACACGGATATGGCACTAGAGTCATTCGTCCAGCCTTATAGCCTTAAAGCCCCAGCTGAATGTAAAGGGCTGTAAGTATCTAATTAAGGTAGGTCGATACCATTGAAAACGGGACCACTGCGCAAGGTTCTGCGCATCTACCTTAAACATGTCAGAATGAGTTCATATTTGGTAGGTGTATGGTCATATATGCCTTCATTACCCATGTTAAATTTTGGACAATTCTGACCAAAATTAAGCTTTTTATCGACAATGTATTGTGTACAAGAATTAAAGGTGTTGTTTTTTTTGCATTTCGGACATTTTGTTATCAACCACATTTATAAACTAATAAATGATATAATTCGGACTATAAAAGTAAATAGATTGCTTAAATATATCCTGGGCTACATAATGAGACCATTTCGTAACATGATTATTAGCATTCTACCCATAATGCAATACTTCAAATATCTTATTTAGCACACTTTTGCAGTACTTTTTTACTTCAAAGGCCCAAAACACCAAAATAATGCGCGGGACCCTATGTTTAATTTAGTCTTATTAGTTTCCAAATGATCTTAAATTTCATTTCATGAAGTTTAAGAAAAATGACAACTTTTTTTCTATTGATTTTTATCTATTTTGTGTTTAATTATTTACAAATTAATCCATATTTTCAACCAAACATCGTTTTTTTACCCAGAATGCCACATCACAGAACCATAAAAGTATTTTTGGAATAAAGAGAAATATCTGGGCCCTCATTGTGTGATGTTTCATATTTTTGTGGTTGCAGGTTATGGCAAAATAAAATTATGGAACTTGTGATATTTTTTGATATTTTTTAGAGGAAAATCGAAATAATTATGTTAATTTTTCAAAATTCTGTAATTAAAAAAGTAGCGCGGGACCCACCTATTTTCTCTTCAGATATTTGTTCTAAATGATCTAAGGCACCTCTGGAAGAAATTTGGAGGAATTCTAAACTTTTTGAGTCAATGGAATCGACCTACCTTAAACTCGAGAGAATTTTCAAAGATCACTATGATATTAAGGTTCAGGAATCACTAGAGAAACATTCCTTTAACAATATTTGATCCATATAATAATTCTGTGTTTTTTTTAAAGATTAATCACCATCAATCACTGTTTTCCATTTTATGTATATACCTGCAAAGGTCTACTATTAGGCTGGGCTGCTAGTTCAGCACACTATAACTGAGTTGTTCCGCTCTAATCAAGTCTTCCGTCTAACTTGGTTCCTCCTGATATTGAACGCCACTTTCTGCTTCCCCTCTCACACCTACAAAACCTCATTCACCACCAGGCATGCAGGTATACATACTGTTAAGGTGTCTCTTCTGCTTATCCTGGCCCCCCTTGTCACGACAGAGTACCAATGTTGTAGAACCTTTGTCTGTGAAAGTAATCTCTAAAGTCGGGACCAGTATATTTGGCAGTTTAATAGGCTAAATAGCTTTTCCCTTTATTCATGTAATTTCATAGGCTTTTAGGTGTTTCCTTATTCAAATTAGAATGCAACACACTGATAGAACTATATAAACGCTTACTGAGAACGAATATCAATGGCCACATATGTATCTAATCCATCAAATGCCTAATATGTTACATTTGATATTGAACAATCCACTCATGAAATGGCTTAAAGAGTAACTCTTCATTTAGGGTAATATTTAGTACATTTGTATCACTCTACGAAGATCAACACACATTAATGCATTTGCTGAAATGACATATACATTTTCTAAGTAGTCTCTCAGGTCTGTACAAGTTCTCTGAGTTGTGCTTTAAGTTGTTTACGTAGTCAACGTTAAATGGTGTCAGTGCTGTGATGTGATATACTCCTCCTATCAGGATAACATAGGCTACTAAGCAAAGAGTACCGTATTTGGTTGGTGAGGACATGCCAGCAAATTAGGGAGACTATCTGCCATGATTGGTGGTTACTAGTTAATCTTACGCCATCCCATAACCCCCTTACTAGGCATGGCCCATCCTCACCTATCCTACGAAGGTGGCGAGTTCGAAATGAGTGAGCATGTCCACTCCTTGTCAGTCTCACTAAGCATGGCAAATCCTCACTTATTATTTTAATGTGCTGAGCACATGCCTAGTAATCATGCACCACACCTAGTCAGTCTCACTGTGCAGTAAATCTCTCCACTCATTTTCGAACTGTGGTTACTAAATTTATGTATTGTTTTTTAGACTATACTGACGATTTGCTGATATAATGCTGATTCTTAATAGAGGAATTCTTTTTTCAAAAGTTTTTCAAAATTAACTTTTCAAGGAGACAGGTTAGTTTTATCTCAAAACCTTTAACAGAAAAACTGTCTTCCGGTAATTGCCGGTTCACTTATTCACGATAGTAGCCTACAGTATAGCCGGCGAACGTGTGGGCTTGAGTTTTAAGACGTCCTCAAAGGCAACTGAAACCCCTAATCGATTAAATTGGTTTGGAACCATTTTTAATTTGCATTTGAAATTCACATTGCACAGTCATTAGGGAAGTGCTAATGTGAAATCCTTGTTTCCACCTGAGATCCAGATGAGAAAGTCTAGCTTACATTCAGGGGAAAGCCCGCTGTCGAAATAACACCAAAGAAAGAAGCCTGTCAATATGCCCAAAGGTACCAACTGCGTATGAGATCATCATTAAGTGTAGGGCTTCCAAATTGACTCAAGTTAAAACATAACAGATTAATGGGTAATGCATAAAAACAAGCATCCTGCCACCTGGTGTCCAGACTGGGCAATGAGGTCTAATTGGATTGCCCTTTGCTTCTTGGACAATGAACAGGGAGAAAAACACTTGAAGTGTCAGGAGGAGCTGTTGGGGGAGAAATTGGAAAAGATTGAAAACTGGGAGCTGATGGTACGACCTGCATTGAGACAGAAACTGCTATGTGAACAAAATTTAAAGCTGGTGGTACTGGAAGTCCACCCTATCGAGGTATTACTATGACTTACTAAAGAGGTCGACTACGTTCCTAAGAAGATATGGATTTATGTGTGCAGTCGCAGCTGCATATTGTCATTCATATAAATATTGTATCACCAATCAGAATCATTATTTTTTAGTGAAAGTCCTCATATAGCGAGTTTCATATAGTACTAGGCTATGTAATCAGAAATGAGGAAACACAGGTATGAGAAACTGTCATGCTCACAGTTATACGTTATATCCATCATGGACATAGATTTATTCTTAAATGCTTTAAAATATTTCCATTACAATAACAACATTATTTTTACTGCGTTTTCCAATGCTCTTATGATTGTGTCCATAACTTATAGCACTTAGTGTGACACATTCAGTAACCAAAATGAAAGAGGACCATCAATACATCAGATTCTACCTTGCTGTTTAGCGTCTTTCATGGCAACCTAGTTTGGAGCTTGTTATCGACCTGGTAAAGGCAATGGACTGTATTTAAGAGATAGTTAACATAGATACAATTTGAAAAAAGACCGTCAATGATATTACTTGTTATCAAATATAGCCTATTCAGGATAATACCTTGACCAGTGTATATCCAGGATCTATCTATCTTTCGGTCAGTCTAGATCTGTGCATTGTATGTCAGTATGTACCAAACATACATCACAGAGCCAGACATTGTACATTTTGCACTGTTAGAAGTAAGTAGTGTTCCTGTACAGCAACTATTGGGGGCAACTTTGGTTCCAGTAAATTCTGCTGGAGACCTACAGTAGAATCTACTGTAGACGCAGACCTGAGTTCTAAAAAGGCTCACATTTTCAACATCTTGGAGATTTGAACCCCCAGGTTCCAATCCATAGTCCTGAACCATGACCACTACGCCAGTGAATCCTGCATGTCAGGTGCATTGAAACACCTCCTACTTATGTGTGAATGGTAATGAGGTCAACACAGGATCCTTTGGGACAATTTTAGAACTAGACTGTTCATGTCTTAAGGGATAATATGAAAATTACCCTATTGCAGTAATGTACTAATAAGGACTGAACTACCATTAGTTGAAGTGTAATCTTGATGGCCTATAGATGTTTTTCAAAGTAAATTTTACTATCTTTCATGCAGATTGTTGAGATACATTGGTCTTATCCTCTGCATATTTTCAATAGTAACATTTCAGTGTACCAAAATATATTATACTTTAGAATTGCATCAGGAGAAATGTAGTTTGTGTGAGAGTTTCCTGCCGGGACTGGAACTGCTGACCCCCAGACTACATCTCCCACGGCTCTACCGACTGAGCTAGAGGGGCAGTCACTATGTAGCCTGCATCATTGGGCTTTTGAAAAGATCAGGTCATATTTGAGCTGTGGAGTATGGTACTCCCTCCAACCTCTCTGCTCTCTCTCCCTCTGGTTGCTGGTTATGGGATTCGAACCTGCATCTACAGTAACTGAATTGTATGTGTACAGCAAACGTTGCTGTATTATCTTTTACAGCTAAAGTACTGTATAGTTACAGCACATATTGCTGTTCACGAACAACAACTTTTTACAGTGTGTGCTTAGCTAAGCGTAGTTGGGAATGCAGAGTGAAGCCCTTGAAGGCTGATCACTGCTGTTCATTGACTTATTGAGATGAATAGGGCTGTAGGCTGACTGAGTATACTTCATTAGACTCGAGTCAAAGCAGGCACAAAATATATCAGATGCATTTGATGAATAGCTGTGATAAGTTAACACACTCACACACCTTCCCACATTGTATCACTTTTGATACACTATTATAGTGATATTATATAGGATATCCTGCTATTGAGAATGCCAACCTTTAAGACGTAGATGCATACATCAATATATATTATATTATATGCATATAGTATTCCAAAGGTGAAAGGTGTTACCTGTTTTGCACACATACGTAGATAGTATAACTTCCATCAAAACCTAGGTCCACCAATTCCTTCAAGCTTGATGGAGGATCTATAAGTTTGATAGTTTCCCTGCTCCGACTGTCGGACATGAGTTACTTGTATGCCTTGCAGCCCAGGCATCGTTTAGTAAAGGGTTCGTGGTAATTCAGTCTAGAAATTAATCCTAGACAGTTGTGGTTCTATTGACAAAAATAATGGCTGGGATTGGGAACTACTGTAGAGGTTTAATTAAAAAATGACAAAATTTCAAACCAAATAGAAATTGTTTTATTGAATATATATTTGAGAAGGACATGATCATTGATTTGCCCATGATAAACATGCTCTTTATTAAATGCCTGACACTGGGCATGCATATACGGTTTAGTTTCAATAGAGATGTTAAGTAAGACTAGAAGGGAAACATAAAGACCACTGGTGTATAAGAAAATGATGAGGCAGTAGTCCGAGGATTGAGCACTTGAGAGGGTTGCCTTTCTCCTATTGTTAACCTCAGGTTACCATGGTAACGAGACATCAGGAGAGAGGGTCACATGATTGTCACGTGGCGAGTTAGAGGTCATGTGACCATCCTGTAGTCTCATCTTCTGATTGGCACCTGACCCTATTTTGCACTGCATAAAACCTTCCTTCAGGATGAATTCGAAAGACACTGCAGTAGCGGTATATTCACAAAAGGATATGCCATAATATACACGGTCCAATTTTTGATGATTCCATGTATTAGATATATATACAATTATTCCATCTCTTCTATATTTAGAATGTAAATGGAACGTTTTCTACTTGAGTTCTTTCTTGAGTTGGCATACATAACACTATCCGGTTGCCACGGAAACCAATCCATTATTCTAAATGGGGCATATTGGTCCAAATACAATCATTTCATCAGTTACACAAATAAAAACAGGCCTTGGGAATTCCTTCTAGAACCGACTGTCTGTTGTGATCATTAGTATTTGATATGGGATACAATACAGTTAGAGCTCATTGACCATTTGCAGTCATACATATCAACTCATATTCAAGAAGCGAATTGAACAAAACTTGCAGGAATATTTTAGCTCATGATATTTTTAAGATCACGATTCTAGGTTTAATTCCCAATTGCCGCTCGCATAGCTTTTTTTGCCTGCCTGCTCATATTGCTTACAGCGATGAATTATCATTGTATTTTGTGGGAACAGATGCAATGTGTACGATAAAATCATAAACGTTCTTGGAGAATCGTTTTTGACCAGAGGCCTACAGCCTCATTTTGACTCTCTATCCTAAAACACTGTGCTAAACAGCTCAGGGAGAAGATGCACTTGTGGAGTTTAAGTGGCACACAACTTTATACAGCAGTGCAGTACAAACCCGCCTGAAGGTATTTGTTCCAAGTGAGCTGCTTCTGTGGCACTCCTGTGTGGATGGGCTGCTCAGATCAGCCCTTGGTGGGCGGACAAAGATAGGCCTGGTTGTAATATATAGTGAGCAGAAACTATCACTCTGTGAGCTGCTCCATGATAACCTACAAGTACTTCAACCTCTCTGCTTTCTCACCGAGAAAAGAAACAGCGTCAAAAGGGAGTCCAGGTTGCCTCCAGAATGACTCCCCTCATTAGGGGAGCCCAGGTCCTCATGTGACTCCCTTAGGAGAGCGGGGGAGTTATGTGACTCCCCTAGGTGACTCTGTTAGATCAGTCAGGGAGTCACCTAGACTCCCTTAGGCGGCCTGGGCTCCCCTAAAGGGAGGAGTCATTCTGGAAGCAACTTGGACTCCCTTTTGACGCTGTTTCTTTTCTCTGTGCTTGCATTTTCATTATCTAACATTTTATAAAATCAAGCGTTATAATCATATGACTTGAAATAATCATGCTGCAATTTGGATCTGTTTGAGTATTCAATGATCGAAGGATCGCCACCAATCAGATATAGACCTGCATCATTCATGACCGTTATATTCCCCCAGATGTGTCTAATGTGTGTCCCTCGTCTCCGCACAAAGGTCACTAACTAGACCCACTGCCTCATTAGCGCTCGGGAATGGGCAAGCAGCATTTTAGCCCCAGACAGGACATTGAACTAGTCAGGCGTGCCATGAGCACAGTTCCTGTATGCCCACAAGTCGCCAACTTTCGGTCTGCAACCCCCTCCAATGTAGAAGATCCATGTACACCTATTTCTAACGGGAGAGAGTGTCAACATCCACTGTTGAATCTAGTAGGGTACAGTGAATTCTCTAGGCCTCAGACAGTCTGTTCTTTTTTGCTGCTTTTATTTCCCTTTTCTCATCGCTTGGGTCTATGGATTACCATAGAAAGGGCTACAAGCATGTTTATACATTGGAGGTGCTGGAAAAAATAGTGGTTTACATAAGTTGAGCTTGACGCACCTGTCACAGGTCTAGAAACACAGACAGTTATAGTGTACTAGTAGAGATGCCTGTGCTGTAGGAAAGCATTTATGACACACACTTCCTATTAATCTTATGATGTCTAAAGCAACATAGAATGTACCTTTCTTGCTTTTGAATGATTTCACTTTTAATTGATAAGAATGCTTTGGATGTTACTGCCACAGAGCCTAATCTCATCTCCTACAACAAACTGCTCCAGGGTATCTTGACCAAGACGTGTGGGCAATACTGGGTCTGGGAACAGAACAGACACTATTGTGGTAAGCTCAAACCAATTTAATGTTGATGGATGACGCATTTGCGCATGTGACGGCTTAAATGGAAACAAAATGTAATCCCATCCAATATCAAATAATTTCGATTGAGGCTACCTTGATAACCACTTGTTATAATCATTGCTTCACTGTTGTATGGACACCCAGATACCATGGACCCATGCATGTCATATAGCCCTGCATGATTTCAATTTGATCAGACCAGATTATATACAGATAGATAGATATATAAACCCTCAGGTTACCTGCTAGGGTCTACTATCTACTGGGCTGTGAATTCAGCACACTAACTGAGTTGTTCAGCTCTTATCATGTCTTCTGGCTGACCGGGTTCTTCTCACAACCGAAAACCACTGTCTGCCCTCCCTTCACACCTACAGAACCTGATCCCCTACCAGGCCTCGAGGCACTGTCCAAGTGTCTTATCTGATAATCTTAACTATCCTTGACATGGCAGAGTATCAATGTCATCAGTCATAGTTAACAAGTTTACCATTGGAAGTAATGTGTAAGGTCAGTGGCAGTATGGACTAGATTTGGCAGTTTTTTTCGACTAGATATGTCTGTAGGCTTCTTCATGTGATTTCATCTATTGGATTATAGGCTTATTGTTATTCAATTTAGAATGTGGCACACTAATGGAAATTTATATCATTTACCAAGAACATCAAAGGTCATATGTTTATTTCATCCATCAAATGCCGAATGTTCCATTTGATATCAAACCATCCCTTCAGGTAATGGCTGAAAGGATAACTCTTTAGGGCTCCAGGGGAACATCTACTATTAGCTACTTATGGCTGATTGACACACGTTAATGCATTTGGTGAAATGAGCTATCATTATTTCTGGCAATCTGTCAGGTTTGATATTCAATGGAAACGTGAAAGCTCAAGATAACATTCCGACGTGTTTACGTATAAATTATGTCCAGACTGGTAGAAGGAAGCAGGTCAGATGATGTGTTGTCCTTTCCTGTAAGCAACGTCTAGTCCACCATCCCATAGCAATGGTGCAGACGTGCACATTACCGTAGACGTCGTGATCTAAACCTCCCCCTATTGGCGACTGAGCTATGGGTATTTGGTTGGTCAATATTGAAGTAACAGGTTCCACACGCGGAATGGGTTGAGAGAGGTTTGAGGCAGAGGCTCAGGGTATGGGTATTATGGTGATCCAGTGATACACAGATGTAAACATCCAAAGGAGGTAGACAAATCTGAAGGTCTTCAGTAAGTAGAAATAAACAAATACCAGCACACATTCTCTGATGTCACAGGGATGGAGCAAGTGACGGAAATACATTTACTGGAAGTGAATTAGTAATTTCTAAAAAATGATGTAAAGATATAGTCGTCTCCAAGATTAAAGCAATACCATCCATCATAATTATAGCCCTCTCTTAAAATATTAATACCATAATGACACTCAAATATCTATCAAATGCTTTAACACCTTTCCATCATCATCACCACATGCAATGAATTCACTTTACCTCACTAAGTATTCATTACCCCAATGGCATGATGCATATGGATAACTGATACAGCATTAACGAATGCCCAAACTAAAGGAATGTAAAGCTCCTACACCTCCCAGCAGCTGACCAGTATACAGATCTCTAGATGAATTGGAAGGCTCTCATTTATCATTTAGAATAATAAAACTACAATGATATTTTATAACCTAATTTTGGGGCGTTTTAACTGATATTGTATCTTTACGGTTTACCCTGTCTGTAGCGACAGCACCGCCTGAACTAGATTGTATTTAGAAGTCAATTCATGAAAGTATATATCTTAACGGAATCTCTAGCATGCCTTTTTACATACATATTATAGAACTTCATCTAAATTATTCATTTTATATCCAGGCCTTGTCTATATTTTGATTAGTCAATGTCCATTTTTCTGCATCTCGGTACTCAACATATATAACAGGGTTGGCTGTTGTGGTGGTGAATTCCATGTGAAACCCTTAACAGTTGATAACTTCAGGGCGTATTGAGATGAATAGGGGCTGGAGATTGGCTGAGAGGAATAGCCGGGACAAATGCCATTAAATAAATTTGATGGAATAACGCTCAATTGAAATACTTTCCCACATAATGTGACAAAACCCAGAGGTTGAATACGACATTGGTATCCAACAGTCGAAATTCTTCAATTCAATGATATTTTGCTTGAATTGTAGATTTAAGAATCAGTTAAGTTGTTTTGCATGAAGTGTATACCTAATTAGGGCAGAGACCTCGAGCTCCTCTCTACCTGCTGACCTTAAATGCACAATTACTATCGACTTAGCACCACTTCACCACTGGATTTCTTGTAACTCATTGCAATTTTGTGAAATATATTGGCTTACCAGGTGGAATCATCTAAGAATCTTAATAATGTATCCTACCTTCATTGTAATTAGAGGGTTTACCTGCCCTGAGAAACATACATGAGGTACGTGTGCTCAAGGGTAGGGGCCAGGGACCTGAGAAATTCAGTAAAGACAATCTTAGGAAGGTATGGTTCTATGCAGAAGGTTATAGGTTTGGCATAAGGAATTCTAATTTGAGGTGGACAGTACCATTGGCTGGTTGGGTTAGACTTTAAAACTATTGAAATGTCAAGTAGCTAATTACAAATGTTTTGCACACGTTCAGACTAAATTTCATTCAGAGGATCATAATGATCAGGCTGAGAATAAAAATTTGACATATATATGTCAGAACAAATAAGCAATATGATTGAGTGACTTCTTTACGTCAATTATCAACATGAAATTATAACATCCCCCATCATGTACGTATCTAAGTTATACATTCTGAAACTTTATAAGCTGATCAATACTAGATAGAAAGACAGATCTTTCTAACATGAAGACCGCTGGTGTATAAGAAAATAATGAGGTGGTAGTCAAGGGATTGAGTACATAAGAGGATAGCCTCCCTCCTATAAGTCCTATTGTTAACCTCAGGTTACCATGGTAACGAGACATCAGGAGATAGGGTCACATGATTGTCACGTGGGGAGTTAGAGGTCAGGTGACCCTCCTATCGTATCATCTTCTGATTGGCACCTGACACTGTTTGAGACTACATAAAACAGAACGGATATGTTTTTAAGACACTGCAGAAGCAGCATATTCCTAAAAGATATTTAACATAACTTACAGTGCCTAATTCGGATGCTCTTGTACTATAGATCAGGACACTATGATAACATTTCGGAAGACAACATGACTATGTGAAAAAACATAATTTTTTTCTCATTATGAAACCTACATAGACCTCCAATAGTTTGAGAGAAAATGGGGATGTTACAATGGTGTTTTACCTAATACATGAGCAGTGCTATTCCTGTGAATCTCCTATGCAGTTTCAATATGTTGATTTTGATTATAGCAATTAAGCATTAGATATTGTTTGGGCACAGATGCAATTTACAAAGAAAGAAATATTCGAGAAAGCCACCCATTCTCACCAGAGGCCCTCATCCTCAAGTTAACCCGCTATATCTAACAGTGTGATTAAGAATTATACTTGGGAAAGGAGAGTGGATGACACTTTGCCCTATCATTGATATCATGTATAGCAGTGCAGTACAAATCAGCCTGAAAGATGTTCCTCCAAGTGAGGTGCTTCAGTAGCAGCCCTGGGGGAGATGTTTGGATGAGCCGCTCAGATTAACTGTAAGTGGGCAGACATATATAGGTATTTGTGGCAAGGGAGCAGAAACTATCATTCTGTGAGCTGCTGCATAATGAGATGAACCTGCAAGAACTCTGTGCTGTCTGTATTATAGTACTGCTGGGAAGGATGAAAACCCCATGAAAGGCGTTTGAAATGTCTGGTTGTCTCACTGGCATTACCAGTGTTATCGATGAGAGAGTTTTTTGTTGACCATTATTCCACTTCTTTTTACTGAAATATTTAAAGCAGCAAGCAATTAACCATACAAAAGCTGATATGTATGCTGGATAGTTACCACCTATTTAACACATATTTATACAGAGTGTTTTATCATATTTTACTTCAAATATATTGTACTCCTGAATTAATTCAGTCAGATATGGGGCAGTTCTAACCTATTTGGATATTCAAGGAACATCCATGATATCAAATAGCAGAGCGACATATATGCTGATGACTATAGAAAATAAGTCGAGTAGATTTTCACTAATCAGATTCAGACCAAGTACATCCACTACATATGACCCAGGATTTGTCTATTTTTGTTCCCTTATCTCTGCAAACAGGCCACTATAACTAGACTCACTGCTTCATTAGCGCACGGGGGATTGGCAAGCAGCATTTTAGGCCCAGACAGAACATTGACTAGTCATGCGTGCTGTGAGCACAGTTCCTGTATGACCAAGAGGCGACAAACTTCTGTCTATAATCCCGTCCAATGTAGGAGATCTATATGTTCTCATTTCTAACACTGGAGAGAGTCAACATTCCCCAGTAGACAGGGTATTCCCCATAGAAAGGGCCAGATGGTGCCAAAATAACAATCCTTGTCAGTTGAGTTTAAAACACCTATGACAAGTTTAGTTACACAGACAAATAATTATGTCAGAGGAAAAAAAAAATAAAACATTGGCCGGCGGGGTCTGGTTTGTCTGACCATGTTACCGGAAACCAACCTTTCTTTTGTCGGCCGTACCATAAAAATGCCACACCACTGTGTGACCAGCAGAGCTGCCTGGGCTGTGGGAAAGCTTCCTCTGACTCTATAGATCTTGTCACCTTTGATTTCCCGGGATGTTTTAGATGACACTGTCACAGAGCCTTATCCCATCTCAACTTAACATATCATCCATGGTATTTTCCCAGAGGTATGTTGTTGATGCTGAATATGTTGGAACAATCATGCTAACAGCACTGGTAAAATCAAAGTATCTCAATTTTGATAGAGGGTACATTTGCACTTGACCTTAGTAGAAGCAAGTCTAGTCCAACATTGTCTAGATTGATTTGAGTGCACCCTATTAGCCCCATTGGTATAACCACTCATTGTGCACCCTAGCATGAATACCCAGAGCCCCCAGTCATGTCAGAGGACATGATTTCAATTTGATCAGACAATCAATCATTGACCCCGCAGAAGGATATCCATCAATACTAAAACCATCATGGTTCCTTCAAGGGTTGTGAAGTGTAGATATAAGATGTCCATCTGCTATGAATTCCATCGAAGATACTCAAATATGTCACTGCTGACAACTCAATGATTTGTTGGTTCTGGTCAAGGAATTCCGTGGAATCCATTTTGCATTCTTAATGCATTGACTTTAAGCTTTTTTTCACCCTTATCTTAAATGAGTAAAGGTAATTTGAATAACCATTCAGGTCCCTATCTAAGTTCAATGAATTAGATCCACATGCATAATTATACGCTTTCATCGAATCATTGGAATACTATTATTTTCACCTAAAAGGCTGTCGACTAGCATACACGCTGCATATATTGCGGGAACAGCTGCCACGTTATATGAAATATGTCATTGTTATGATATTATGATATATAACCCGTTGCACCTATAACATTTTAATGGTGTTCATAAATTCAGCCACAAAAAATTGAATGACTCATACTATCCTTGCCAGCTGCTCACCTCCCCATAAATTCTGAGAGTAAATCAGTAGAACGACCCCCAGAAGACATCAGGATACTCTGATACCATAATAAGTTGATTAATACTCATATAACTCTCTCTTACACCTGGAACCAATTACCTTTTGTTCCGTTGATTCATAGAGAGCAGTAGTTTAGGGAGTGGCAATCAGATTGTTGTGTATTTTCTTGCTATTTCCATTCACACAATCAAAGTCTTTACCTATGTATTTGGTATCATGTAATTAGGTTAGGCACTGCCATGCCTTAGGTCTCTAGCCTGGCTGGTTGTTCTAGATTGTAGATGATTGGAGATTGTCAATTGTGTGGTCTCATCCGCATTGCTAATGGTATGTTGGTCAAAGGTGCTGTCTCCTATAGACTGGTAGAGGTAAAGTGGGATGCACCTAAGGCAGAATGGGGTGTACCTGGCCATGGTGTTATATGAGTACTAGATGCACTTCTGGTAGTCGAGAGGCTCATATCAATGATATTGACTCAAGGCACCAGAAGTATATCCAACATACACCCCACTTTCATAGATTGATTGTGTAGAATAGGCAAATTACACCTCTTTTTTTTTTAGTCAGGTAGCGTAGGAGGCTACAAGTATAGGTTTGGGACAGGGTTTGGTCAAGGTATGTTGTAAGCGGACAGATATGGAATGGACTGCCCCACGAAGACCGTAGTATAGAATCATTGGTTGAATTTAAGAACAAGGCTAAAACCGTACTGGAAGGTACCATTCCCACATAAGTATTGATGAAGATTCCTTTCTGTAAGAATTTTTTTTATTAAATCTAACAAAGGGGGAACTTTAAAGTAAAATGAGATTAAATTGTAAAAATGTCGTCGTCATTCTTGCTAATACATGTATTAATTCGATATTTGGTGTAACATTTACATGCTATTCTGTATAGCGTTGAAATGGGGGAGCCAGAAGATTACCAAGGTATAAGGCTCCACCCATAACTTTTATTGCCAATTCTAATTGAAATTTATCAACATAATGTATGTCATGTTAGTCGAGTTGAATCTTTGTAATAGCTCTAGCTAAATGTTACCGGTACTCGCAGGGTCTATATATGCTATTGAGACTACGCATTGAATTCTCCTTACATGTACATAAATGAATGAAAACATGAAACAAAACAACGTTGGATGCTGACGCACATGTATGTCATACATTGTACACTTTATTATCTGAAAAAGACCGGCAATAAAAGTTAAAGTTGTTCAAAAAAAAGTTGTTCAAAAAAAAAGTTGTTCAAAAAAAAGGTAGTGGTATAGGCAATGACTGAGAAGGTTGAGGAAGGATTAGCAGAATTATTTCTCTATTTGAGAGAAGATTTGTGTTTCTGTTAGATTATGGTACTACTGGCTAATGTAGGCAAATATTAAGCCACATTCTGCTATGAATTCAACACAGTTGGAGAGGAATGGTTAGTACTTAGTTCTTGCTTATAAACACTCAATACCCTGAGTACCTCGAATAGCAATCGTCCCTCTCTGGAAGCATAACAGTGCAAAATCCTACCATCAAGATCGTGGAACATAGTGTCAAGTACAGTGTGAAACATTGGCTGGTGATAAATGCTCAAGATAGCCATATAAACATTGCATGGTAGTCATCCAAACCTCATTCCTTGAAAGTACAATTATCAGTGACTATGTAACCATTAATTGGTGCCATTCTTGACACAGATCCTGAAACCCTATCCTTCTACTGTAACACTCCATGACAGAACCCTGGTTTGAAAAAATGTTTGCTTTGATTAAAATAACTCATTAAAATAGGAGCCATTCACAATATTTATCACAAATCCGTAAAACAACAAACCAATGACAAATTCCACCTCACACAATGTCTCTGGTAATTAGCTGGATTGGATTTTCAGATGCTCTGTTTTAACTAAAGCAAACCCGTTTTTCCATTTTAAATGGGACTGGGACATAAAACATGTCCCTTCATGGGAAAATGTGTTTATGATGAACAGCTGAACCTGATGTTACATGGCCGTTCATAGTTTAGTAAGAAGGCCATAACACAGAAGTAGGGACAGTGTCTGACACTTAACACTACTGCCTGTCTTCCATGGATACTTCCAAAACTTCATCTATCCCCAGGCCTTTAAGGCACAGGCAAGATTATCATGTTAACATGTTAACCCGTAATACAATATTGATACTAATGTAGAAAAACCCTGTCACTGAAATTCATATCTTGGGGCACATAAGTCTGGAGTAGAATTGGCTTTTTAGGTTTCTGTTCCTTTATGTATATCATTTAATGGCCTTTCCTTTACTAGTTACCATTATTATGGTGGACTGTAAAGAATCGCATTATTTATGAATTCCCATCTTTCTATCTAGTATGAGACAAAGCAGATGAACAGTAATGTTAATGAAACGCTCCTATCATTAGAAGTCCCAGACAAATTGAGAACACGAGTTCTGTGTTTTGAGTATCTAGACGTAGTGAATCTGTCAGTGTCTGTCAGTGGATGCCGACAGGGAGAAGGAAAGAGTTGGGGTCTCTTTTTGCATATCTCCTGCAGGTTAACATGGGCTGCTAAGGATAATAAAAGCATGGGTTATGAGTGGTATATGGGGCATGGTAGGGTAGACAAGGCTTGGATATTACGATTCAGTGATGCACAGATGTGAATATCCAAGGAGAGGTAGACAGATGATGTTTGAGTAGAACATTAATAAAATGTCAGCACACCTATTCTGACATGACAGCTGATATCGGCCTGGCTCACACACTGCAAGGTATAATCAGATTGAGGGAAAGATAGTTGCATACAGGACAAGGTGAGGAAAGCAATGATACACATATTTATTTATGCTATAATGCTAGTAATGTATGCAGTCATGTACCAACATAGCCCATGTATCGAGCTTAGTTTTCCGATCTTTACTTCACTCTTAAGCTTAATATATCTACCGGTACCTTCATATCAATAGAACAAAATGATTATAATTGCCTCCATAGATCAACATCCATGATGATTATATTAAGGTTAATGTTTGCAGCCGTTAACTTAGGAGATGTAAAATTATGTAGTTAAATTCAATCATAGACATAACTTCTCAAATGCTCCACTACTTCCCATAGCTCACTTAGTGCTGCCTTGTGTCTCAGTGTTAGTTTACTTTCCATGAAAATTTATTTTAACCATCAATCTTTCTCCTGATTTCATGAGTAATTTGAGAACTATTAATAATGTTCACTCCACAGATGTGATGTGCATAATTAGATATTTTCTTATATATCACTCTTGGTGCTTTCTTCATCCTATTTATACTCGTAGGGAAATAAATTACCAGGTCTTCTGTTTCGGGAGAAAAGACCAAAGGGCCTTGATACCAAGCATAGATCACAGAGCTAGACACAGTACTTTCTGTGCTTAGCTGTTGCTGTGGTGAATGCAAGGTGAGGCCCTAAAGGCTTGAAAGCTGCAGTGCATTAACTTATTGAGATGTATAGGGTAGAGGCTGCCTGAGAGAAAGTGGCTATGAGGGAGAACAGCAGGAATAGGCTATCAGGCAAATTTGATAAATCACTATGATAATATGACACACATGCCCTTTGATAAGCATTCACAGAACTCAAAGTTTGATACAATAACAACACTATTGCAATTTTCACATCATACTTCTTAACATCAATCCTAGGATTTGCAATAAATGTCATGGTGTAATAGCATGCTGTCTCTTGATGAATAGTATTCAAATGACGTAGGTACCTCACTGACTAGATAGTCTGAATCCATACATCATTGCTAATTGCTTAATGCTACCTCAGATCCACCAATTAGTGTTAATTTAGTACCAGCAAAACTTAATGATGCTTCAAAGCCATACCTTCATCATGATTAGAAGTTTTAACTACCTTGAACACTAGAGGTATGGGGCCCTGGACTATTCTCATTAATTGACAGGTTAAGTCCTTGGAATTTCACCCCTGTTAAAGGTAAATTAGATGATATAACTAGTGATGAACAAATCACTGTTGTTTTTCACATAATGATTATATTTTATGTTTGCAGTTTGTCACTGGACAATAAAACATTGGGATGTTGTACTAAAAAAATATATATTTCTATTGCCATCTGAATACTAATGAGCCATGCAAGCTTATTCGAGATCCTATTTCAGTGCTTGGGGAACATTTCAAGACCCCTGTACCCCTGGCACTTATACGAGACCAGTGCTCTTTTGAAACCAGTGCTCTATCGCGACCGTACGGTGTTAGAGTATCGAATGTCCTTTTATTGTCTTTGATAAGGTTGTATGATGAACAGTACTTTAGGTACATCAGTTAAAACACTGCCAAGGATGTGTCTAATGTTGTTCCCTTATCTCTGCACACAGGTCACTACCTAGACCCGCTGCTTCATTAGCACTTGGGGGATTGGCAAACAGCATTTCAGGCCCAGACAGGACATTGAACTGGTCAGGCGTGCTGTGGGCACAAGGTGCCAAACTCAATCTAGAATCCTCTCCAATGTAGCAGATCCATGTGTTCCTATTTCCAATGCTGGAGAGTGTCCACATTACACTGTTTGATCCTGTAGGCCACAGGGTCTTCTCTAAAACAAGTAAGCAAGTATTTTGGATCAAAACAGCCAGGATGATTATGTATGAGAAGCCAAATTCAGACGTTTTTGTTGCTTCTCTTTCGCATTTTCATGTCTTGTATCTGTGGATCATCATGGAAGGGGCCATGAGTACATTTTATAATGTGATAGTGCCAAAATATACTTATGACAGATTCAGTGCAGACAAATACAGCTGTTAGTTTAGCAGAGTTGGCTGTGTTGTTTAGGAAATCATCTCAATTTTCAGATCTTGCCAGTTTTCATTTCCCAGAATGTTTTGAACAATAGTGTGATGACTAAAGTAGAATGAACTTTAGTCCAATATCTAATAGTTTAGTTTATTAGCCCTTAGTATGAGGACCCACAGCCTAGGGTCATGTCCAAGTACATGATGTCAATTTGATCAGAGTATATCAACCATTCGGCTAGCAGAAATCAGTTTCATCTAGCGATGATAAAAAAATTGGTACAATTGTTTCATAAGCCATGTTTACAAAGAATGTTGCATCTTGGTATCATAGGCCTGAACTATACCTACACGGTGGCTATCAGTGCTAACTACTTTAATGCTCCACGCTAGAGAGCCTGATTTACCAATATTTGCCTTCATTAAAGTACCTCATTGAAATCGGAGCCCATCAGGCCATTTATTACAAATCCCTAAAACAACAAACCAAGGACAACCCTCACACACTGCCTCTGGTAATTAGCTGTTATGGATTTCCAGATGCTCTCAAACAGAGTAAAACTCGTTTTTCATTTTGAATGGAGCAGGGACATAAAACCCATCCATCCATGGGAAAATGCACCAATGGGGAACAGCTGACCCTGATGTTGAATGGCCATTTACGGTTGAGTAATAATGACATAGTCCAGAAATAGGGCCATTTTCAATACTAACACCACTGCTCGCCTTCCATACCTATCACTAAAGCATTGTCTGATCCGAGGCATCTCTGGGCAATTATTTTACCCATTACTGCAGTGGCTGGGTTTTGATATCAATGTAGAACTCCTGTCACTGAAAGTCAAATCTGGGGCACAACAGTTTACAGTAGACTTGGCTTTCTATGCTCCACGGAGCTGCTGTACCTTTATGTGCATAATTTAATGGCCTCACCTTTTCCTCCCATGTGGGAGACTGAAAGAAAATCTCATAATCGAATCGAATCTTTATACCTAATCTATATACCACACAAAGTAGATAAACAGTAAAGTATTTGATAAAATTGTATAATCACTAAAAGCCTCATAATATAAGTTTATCAAATGGAATCAGAAGTTCTGTGGGTGCAATCTAAGTAGTGTATGTGTCAGTGATGGGTGTGCAGACAGGCTGAAGGGGTAGTGTGTTTGGTTCTGCACCTCCTGTCAGATTATGGTCGGCTGTTAAGGGCTATGATAGAGTGATGCATAATGTTGTGTGGAGTATAGCCATGTTGATATCACTCTAATTCATAGCAGTTTTTCCTTAGCCTTAGTTTAAACATAATAGGGAGGCTTGGACCTACATTTGTTTCTCCTTATGTCCCATCGCTCACTAGTATGACCACAATTTAGTGGACTAGTGTATTATTCTATAGTTATGGTGTACAAGGACATTTTGTAGCAGAGGAATAGAAACCAGCCTTAAGGCTTTTGCTCCAAATTAAGCTGAGCCAAACCCAATAACCCCCAGGGCACCACAAACCATTTACTGTCTGTACCTTCCAAGGCTGTCGGTGCAATTATAATTATCCTTCAGATTTCCTTTTGACCTTCATTATGGGAACTTTCATTTTGTAGACTTGGGTTTAATATTTACAGTGTGTGACTTGAGAATTTCCAGGCTATAAGTGTCATTGGGGATATTTCTAGTCAGCCTGCATCAATCTGGAGTTTTGGGTGTATGCCAATGCCTGTGACAGGCTTAAAATGGCGATAACATTTTTAAGCTCAGTATACAGAGCCAGTACATGACCGTTATATTCCCAGCATGTATCTAACCCTTAGAGGCCCAGTGGCGTGAAAATGGCGTAAAATGGCGTATTTTGCACATATCTAAAGTCCTACATGATTCTATCATAGAAATATTGAGTCTATACTACTGTAAGACATACCTATGTCTCCGGGACGATCGCAGCTTATCATACATGGGATAACATTGGTTATCCAATAGATATTAACAGTTTAAGAGCTATTACAGTAAGAATGTAGTGATAAATATCTTCAATTTGACGTTTTCCCACTGGCTGAGGCTTAGTATGATAATATCATCATTTGTAATCTAAGTTGTCATCAAATATCTTTAATGCAAATGGAAAATGTATATCAAACTATGTGACTGATCTCAAGAGGTTGTATTATCATTCCCATGTTGAGGATGTGATATAGGAATTCCATTGTTTCCATAGCAACAGCATAGAAGGTTCTTCCATGACTCAAAGTACAGCAAATCTAGTGAAAGGTTTGATAAATTTAACAAATGGAATGTTTCTGGTTACTATGGTTACCAAAATTAGTATTCTTTTTAAACAGGGGGCCTAGCATGACAAAGGTTATTTCAACAGCTTTCAGGAAATGTAATATGAACCCTATGTCAGGACTACAAATCAAACTGTTGGAGATTCACTTATGGTACGCTAATAATGTTGCAGATATCTTATTATCGTTAAATAGTCCTGGGCCTGTAAGGGCTAATGTGTGTTCCCTTATCTCTGCACACATGTCACTAACTAGACCCACTGCTTCATTAGCGCTCAGGGGATTGGCAAACAGCATTTCAGGCCCAGACAGGACATTGAACTAGTCAGGTGTGCTGTGAGCACAGTTCCTGTACACCAGTAAGGTGCCAACCTTCCATCTAGAGTCCCTCCACTCTAAGAGTTCCACAGGTTCCTTTTTCATCACAGGACAGTGTCAACAATCCACTGTTTGATCCATAGGTCACAGGGTCCGCTCTAGCCCTCGGGCAACACTTTGGATCAAGGCAGCCAGGATGATTATGGATGGGGAGGCTAAGCTCATGTTGCATCACATTTTGCTGGTTTTCATTCTCTTTTATCTCCTTCTGTTGCACGTTTATCTGCTTCTCCTTTTTCATATCATGGATTGCTGTGGAAAGTGTAATTTCTTTCATCAGGTGGAAGACTGCCTGGACTTACAGTACAGCCTGCATAACACACCCAGCCCGTTTTCACAGGTCACCCAGCCTGGAAGACAGGTCTGTTCATAAGCAGAACTATGTTTTTACTATAGCTTTTATATAATCATATTTGCCAACTTATGGATGCAGTATGTGCCTGGTCCACTGCATTTTTGAATAATTACATGTTTAAATTGGTATTTTATCTGATGGGACAACCATAAGAGCAGGCATAACAGTTGCCTCTGCTTGGAGAAGGTGTGAAAGCCTGAGCCCCAGCCTGCTGTACCAGGGTCATGTGCTGGGAGAGTGTGAAAACCTGTATAAACACCCTGCCTGTAAAGACTCCCGGCCTGTTAAACCAGCCTGGGCAGCCTGAATTAGCAGGCTGCCTTGAAATACAGGCCAGGCTGTATAAATGGTCTAGTCCTCCACCTGTTCATGGGCGACCAGTACTTTTTTACCCAATGTTGGTGCCAAAAATAGTAATCCCATCAGCTTTAGTGGCAGCTCCATGACATTAAAAGCTGTCACAGGTTTGACGCCATGCAGTTCTGTGGTATCATTTTAATGGTTATTGCAATCGCTGATTATGAATATAGAACTAAATAATGTTGGAGATGCTGGCCGACTGAGGCTCAAGTTGCAATGATGGGGCTCCCACCTGAGATTTATGGTATATTCCATTTCGGTTAACTTTCTGAATTCTGACTTCTCTATTGATGTATTAAAGGCTTAACCCTTTAGGGCCGAGCATTGACTATAGTCGATGCCATGGCTGGCCGAGCATCGACTATAGTCGACGCCATGGCTGGCCGAGCATCGACTATAGTCGACATAACTCTATGGGAATCAGCAAAGGCTCAGCCCTAGGGGAAGTTCCTGTGAAAATGTCTCGGCCCCATCACCAGAAAAAACTTTTTTTGGTCGGCCTTGAAGGGTTAAATGTGCCTTGTTCCATTTATGATCCACTATTGTTGATTGGCCAAATGTATTTCCTCTGATGTTATCATACAGACCAAACTAATTTAACGGCCAGCTTCGAGATGTCTGGCTTCATTTATAGATTTATTTATAGCAAATATTATCATGCTCTTGCTGCAATGCCTCTTACATTGAGAGCCAATCATACTTCATTAGTGATAACAGGATTATTTGTGGGGGAGCAAATGAATTGGATCAATGGACCCTTTATCAGATTTACTCCTAGCACAAAGGCAGATGTCTGGGCACTGATTTCATATTCTGAACCTGGGGGAGGGTTCTAGCTGCTTCAGCAAATCCATAGGTCTCTAGTCCAGGCATCTAGCCACTACCAATGGTGTGCTGCTGTTGGCTCAGTACTACCCTATTAGAATTGGACATTTCTTCCCTCTTCCCCATGAACCATATGTCGTGAGTATGATATTGTTTGCAAGAGCCAGGTATATTCCAGTAGATGAAGATGAAGTCCAGCTACAAGGACATCTAAGTCTGACCTTTTGATAATGAAGAAACAGCCATAATAAGAATAAGAATAAACAATAAAGCTGCATTAATTTCTAAAACATTGTGACAAGACTTTGGTGCTTTCAGACATGTGATAATGGATCTGTGTGCATACTGCTGAAGCATTGATTTACTTCTCAGTATTATATATTCTTGATATGTATGTACACATGCCAAATTGAACACTGTATCCAACGTAACTTGAATTTCTGAACAAGTGTGATCGAGCACTGCTGTCTGTCTGCTTCTTCCTCTTTTATTTGGAGGGACCCACAGGGATTTATATCCAAAGCACCTGATGCTCATATATTTATATTGATAACATCACATATTCAACCTACTCTAGTCTGTATGTCAGACGATATAGTACTATGCATGCCATTTTTGATCCATGACTATAGATCAGTAAGATCAGTCAAAGCTAATGGTCTGCTATCTAATGGTTCAGATTGAGGTGAGTGCACTCCATTAGCCCTAATGTTATAATAACTCACTGTTTACTCTAGTACATATGACAGCCAAAAGCCTATGGGTATACCCGTGAATAAGGTATCAATTTCCCCTCACTCTCATCCTGTGGCCTCTCAGGAATTTAGTTTATCCAATAATGACAATGCTAATAAAATGGGTTTACAGTGTATATCTGTTGTGATAAGAACACTCGACGCCATTATACTAATAGCATCAGAAAGAGAAGAATAACCCACAAAGGAATGGGCATTGCCAAGCCCAGTGGCAGACTTCATTTTTACATAATAACTGTATACAATAAAACACTATTTTTCTCTTTCTTTTAAATTCTAAAATCTATTGACAGAAAGGCCTCAAGAGGATTCCTATGCTGAAAACGGAATATAAATGTCATCTTAATATTAAAAGCTCTGACCAAACGTTTGGAAATGTTTGGCTAAGCTAATTATAGGTATATCTCTCTCAAAGAAAGAAATGTATATTGATACATGCTTGCGGATTGGACATTGCCCACACATCTTCAAGGTGCCAGATCTCAAAAACTAAAAGGAGTACCTGCTAATGAAATATATCACTTGAAAGCTGAAGGCCTAGATGTTATGATTGAATTTTACTTTAAAGGACCCTTTTCCCCTGGATGTACACATATAATTCTGATCATTAACGGCAATGGCAATTTTTTATGAAGTGTAGCACCCTATTAGTGAAATAAGGAGGAGTCCGACAGCAACCCAATAGTCTAGAGCCAGTCAGTATCATCTTGCATCATCAACCCCTCCCATGATATTGGCAGCTATTGACAAACTATTTTAATCCTGTCAACGGACACAAATTATGTCCGTGGAACCATGATCAATCAAAAATCATGTATTTTCTCAATAACTGTGTATTGACATACATAAAGGCATGACCACTAATTGTGTTATGTATTGTCAATGGCCTTTTCTACAATCACCCGAATCATTTTCGCCAGGACTCCAGTCTCTAGGATTTGATTGAATAGTTTTATCTTGATTATCCAACACCCTTAAATCCAGTGACTATAGCATAATGTGACTACATAACCTTACCCAGACTCCTGGCACACCCACACATTCCCTATAGAAGACATCAAGGAGAGTACAATATCTTCATGTAAGTTGATTAGTGAAGGGAAATGAGACACTCAAACCTCATCTTGATGGTACTGATTTTATTACTCCCACGCTAGAGGGTGTGCTGGAAGTAGAGGAAGAAACACTGTCTACGGCTTTTAATTTGGGATGATACATGATGGTTTTAATAAGTTAAATCAAACTATAGATCAGTCTACCTATCCATCATCCAACAACAAAATACTTTGAATATCCAATGAGTACCACAATAGGTAAACCATTAGTGTAGGTAAATATATTATCCACAGTTAACACTCAGAGTTTGCTGTGTAAACTCATTAGCTTCATGAGGTGGACCCTAATAACATTAGGCCACTGCATGGGAGCATGTTAACCTTCATAATAAATGGCTGACACACCTGTGAGGGACGGATGGTCATTCCATGAATGGTCAACCATGGTGGTGACAAGTAGAACGAGCTCAGGATGAATAAATACCCTTCTGAAAGGTGCAGACATCCAGCTGAGGATGACAGCCGACTCCTTTAAGAGAAGGAGAATAACTGTTTACTGCCATGCCTATCTGCATCATTTATACTTGATTTGTAAAGGGGCAGAGAGAAGAACAGATGACAGAGAAAAGAAGAGATATCAGACTGCTAGACAGGCAGAGAAAGAGATTGAGATAAAGGTTCCCAGTCAGGCAGACTCTCACATAAGCAAGTGCAAACATCCAGATTAGACTGTCTAATTCTGTGTTCCTTTCTCTAATGCTAGAGACATAACACAATCAGTACAGAGGTCCTTATGTGAACTTCTCTGAGATTCAGGTACAAACACATAGTTAAGTACCAGGTAATACTATCTATCCAAACCACATCCCTTCACAGATCACTGCCACTTGAATTTGCATGCAGTTTCCAAAGGAACTCCTAATTGATTGATGATGGTGAAGCTGTAGAGAAACATGCATGCTCTCACATGGTGTCCAGACAGAGTACAGGCCTAAATGGAGTGGTGTTTGCTTCTAAGACAATTAAATGAGTAGAGCAGAACTAGGGATGACAAGTAGTGTCAAATGGGAGATCAGAAATTACTAAGCACCTGGAGGTGGTGTTGGGACTGTATTATGCACACTGAAAATCCATAGGTTTAAAGGGTTAGTCAGTACAGACTATCCTAGGTTTGTCATAATGTGTGTTAGTCACAATGACATAGTTATATTCAAAAATGACTGAATGGGTCAGTCAATAGTGGCTAACCTAGGTTCATTATTGGTGTGTTGTATTTGTATACCACTAGTTGGTGCCACCTGTAATATACTATGATCACCACTCAGTGTCTGCCCCTGGAAATTAAAAGACTAAGGTGGGTTGGTCAGTACTGACCAACCTGACAATAATAACATGCCTAGGAATATCAGTGCAGACAGAAAACTGTTGATTACATTGATGTTTGTTTAGGAATGTTGGCCCCTAAATTCAACCTCAGTATTTCAGGAGTAGGACTATGAGCAACATGGATACTCTGAGTAACCTTTCGGTAGCCAAGTGATGGCAACCACTTAACATCAAGTCAGACAAGAGACCTGTGGCATGCAAAGCATGGGTTATACCTATATAAATTTCCATTCTGCTATTACCTCGTGGCCTGCAATGAACAATTATAGTGGCTGATAGCATACAGAAAGGCTAGGGCTAGGGCTATGGGGACTATCATGCAAAGTATGAACATGGTCTTGGTTCACTCTACCACCATGTGTTCATCATTGTGTTAACAGGAGAATATAACACCATATATTTGCATGCAAAGAAGCTATTATGCAAAGAGCAGAAGCCTTCTACCAACATAACCTATGGAGGAGAAGCTCAGTTACCTGGTATGACTTGTCCCTAGGCCTGGGTGTTTACCGTATATCCTTCATGTTCCAGTCATGACATTGGGTCCTTCTGTAGACCACTGAAATATTAGAATATACAACCATAAATAGATTGCAAATATTGTATCATATAATCAATTCTGATGTATGTTGGCTAGAAATATCAGAACTCTTCATATCTTTATACTTTGTTTAGCCAAAGCTAAAAATACTCAATGGCTCTACTAGTTTAACATATCAAACATCCCCAACACAGAACGTTAAGTGGTTCATTACCATAGTGGAATAACATTACCCCTACCAGAATTGCACCCAAGTACTTTTACTATCAAATAACACAGTCATGTTCAATAAAATTAGTTGCTTGGCTAGGATAGCTTGTAATATGAAGTCTCTATCATTTCTAAGTTAGATATTATTTACCATTACACACAAATCTGTTGATGAAACACGATACAAACCGTGCATATTATAGTGCCAAGAGAAACATTCACGTAAATGGTTTATTGTACATCAATTGCTTGTGGGCAGGGTAATAGAGAGCTGGACCCACATTGCCGATATCCCTGACCTAGACCTACTACAACCTGGGGACAGGAGCCATCGGTTGGTCTCCATAAACTCTGTTCAGACTTAAGGGTATAGTTGCAGACAGATTAAACAGTCTTATATCATTGATCCCTCCATAAGGCTTGATTTTTATAACAACAACATCACATACCATGGCTATAATAACCTACATACTAGTATCAACAGAAAAGCCAGCAGACATCATCACAAAAGCCAGACAAATGTGGTGGATTAGTGGATAGGGTCTAAGGACTGAAGGAAGCTGTGGAGAACCACTAGAGTACCTAAGGGTATGTATTGACCTACCCATGCTAATGCCCCTCCACTCCAACAAGCAAGTCTTCCTAGCTGTCTGGTATTCACTAGACCACTCCTCTAATAAGCAACAGTCATTACGGTATTCAATATTTTTTTCAGATATTTCCTATAGGATACATTGTAAGATTAATCCCTCCCTTATATTACTTGAGTTATCCATAATTAACCAAGCTAATATAGCTAATTCAGCAGTGCATGAAATGTCCTAATCCAAATATCTTTGATGATTGCTGAAGCACAAAATCAATAAGGTCGTTATGCCTTAATTGTGTATGTGATTAACCTACAGCGGATTCTTTCTGAGCCCAGATCCACCAATTAGTGTCGGCTTGGGGTCCAAGAAACTTGGTGGAGCTTTAAAGCCATGTCTTTGCCATAATTAGAGGTTTTACCTGCTGTGACCAGTAGCCATGAGTAACTTGCTTATTCTTCGAGGACCTCAGCAGTACATTCAGATTGTCTAGTGTAAGGGAATTATGGAACTTTTTTAGATACAACATAATAGACAATGACACACAATGGTCAATTAATGATATCTAGAACGTGGGTATTGCACTGGAAATAGTTAATATAGGTACGCAGTAGAATCTACTATATATATCTACAGTATGGTCTACTATAGATTGGATTTACAGTAGAATCTATACAGTAGATGCTGGTTACTTACAATGAATATTGATTGATTGATTGATTGATTGATTTTTTTAACGTCCAAGCGTACATAGACCCTATTGGACAATGAACAATACACCTACAATATAATCTACTGTACACTTACAGAAATGGTAACCGACTTTTTACATTGTGTTGCAGCACTCAATCATCAAGTGGGAGGTCGGATTCCTTAATACCTAAAAATATTAATTGGCATTTTGATTCAAATCCTCTAGATCTTTAGATCTTTAAATAATGTCATACAAGACAGACGATCAATAGCCAGTTGTTATGATCTCTTAAAAATACTACAAGATGCGACTAGTCAAGAAGGGGGTGGGAGCACCACAACTCATAGAAAATATTAAGGCAGTGGTAGGAAGAATGAGCACCCAAGAGAGTCTCTATTTTCCTGGTAAACCTCAGGTTTCCATGGTAACAGTACATCAGGATATTGGGTCAGGTGGGGAGCCAGAGGTCATCTGACCACCCAGTACTCCTATCTTCCTGTTGGCACCTATCCGTGGGACACTATTGAGGGGCACATTCCCAGTAGAAAATATGGAAATGGCTAGTTATATCAATGCCCACATTGTAATACAGTGACCTGCACTCACTCATAGTTGTACAAACAACAGTAGACCCGGCCCACAATAATCATTTATATGAATTATACCTATGGAAAGAAATAGACTCTCTCAGCCTGTAGTTGCAGTGCAAACCGGCTTGAAGGCTTTTGCCCCAGGTTGAGCTGCGCTAGCTGTCATGGGGACATGTTGTTCTGCTCTCAACATGTCCCCACAATGTCAGAAGACCTACTATATATTAATTTGTCTTGATACTGGATCATAATGTAGAGGAGCAAATAGGATAACACAAACCTTTATCAGATTCACTCCCACTACAAGGCTAGGGCACTAATCCCATATTCTGAACCTGGGGAAGGGATCTAGCTGCTCCTGCAATACATGGGTATCTAGTCCAGGCTTCTGTGTTGCTGTTATGTCAGTACTGTCATATTTATGTAGGACATGATTTGGCTCTTCCTCTTGGATGCTGTGTTATGACACGATACAATCCATGTACTGATCTCAGTGTTGACAAATGCTAGGTATTTTCCAATGACAATCATGTAGATAAAGATGTAAACTTACAGCTACAATGACCTCATGCACTGTACACGACATTGTAATGATAAAGATACAGAAACGATAAGAATAGAAATAAACAATGAAGCTGATTATAACATATTGTTACACACACAAACATGTGTTGACACAGTGGTTTCTTTCTTCTTCTTTTTTCCTCTTTTTCTTATGCGTTTTGGGCGGGGGGGGGCATGAGAAATTATTCACAATAACCTGATGTTCATTAGAGTCAGATGGTAGAGAAGTTCAGTATATGCCGTTATTAATAGTTGACTGAAGTAGAACCAAAACTAGTGGAATCAGCTTTCTCATAATTCAGATTAAGGTGCCTGCTAATGGTATAATTACTAGCTTTTCACATCAGTATGAAGACCCTCTGCCCCCAGGCCTGCCTATGAATATTGGTTCAAATTCCATCAGACTCTCAGCTAAAGGTCTTCCAGGAAGCCAGTCTATCCAGAAATGACAATGCCTTCGGTCGGTGCAATAGTCTCAAGTCGGCTGTCTAGATTTTGTAAAGTATACCATCTGAATAGTAAACCCATATCCGTCAGAAAGGTCCATCATGGTTTTCGATTCATCTCTGCCAATAGCAACCCTTATCATACATCATTAAACCTTTTACAAGATATCAGCAGGTGTTGGCAGGCTATTCAAATGTCCATTGATGAGCGCTGATGCTGGCTACCATGTCCATGGAATCAACAATGCATTAGATTCCCAGATGTACCATATACTTTTTCAACAACTGTGGGTTGATATCCATAAAGGCACGTAACATCAAACAATTAGTATGTCAATTGATGTATTTTCCATGGATCTTACCACAAACAACTATAGAATAATGTAACTATATAACCTGGCCAAAGCTCTTGGCACACCCACATATTCTATATCGTCGCCTCAGTATACAAAGGTCGTAAGTGGAAAATTCATGTTTTGAGATATGAGCAAAATAAGAAAAATCAATGTAATCTTCGGGCTGTAATTCCTAAAATACATGATATATTGTCCCAGAAATCGTCCTACATGAAATCAATAATAAGTAAAAACTAATTATATGAATTATACTAAATTATTCTGCCTAGTCCAATGTTAAATATGGCAATAATTAGTGAAAAATTGGGAAAATTAGGTCACTTACGACTTATTTTTGTATATTTATTCAGTATACAAAGGTTGTAATTGATTTCTTCAGTTCAAAACTATAAGGAAATGCCTAAATAGTTGATTGATTTAAGCCTAATGGTCACTAAATGAATCTTTTATATTTTTTGTTGCTTATGGAAATTAAAAAAAATTATACACATCTTGCTGTTGCTTAGCAACAGTGAGATTTCTGCTAAAATGAGCAATTTCTGTAATCTTCCCAATATAATCACTGACTTTATACTTCAAAGTTAGCATATTTTGGTAAAAATATCCAAAATGTACCTATGTAATAGGAATTATGTAAAATAGTTAGAAAAAGCCTACAAAAATGCTGTTTTAATAATAAAATACATTGGGGTTACAATTTTCACATCACTTACGACCTTTGTATACTGAGAAAAACATCATTTTCTCAGTTACGACCTTTGTATACTGAGCTATTACCTCCCCAAAAAAGGTCATTTTTGAAAAATTCCAAAAATTGTCGAAAATTCAGAGGCTAAAGAAAATTATTGAAGAATAAAAAAGAAATCGTATTTTTTCACTTACAACCTTTGTATACTGAGGCAACGATATAGAAGGCATCAAGGAATGTATAGTATCTTTATGTAAGTTAATAAGTAAAGGACGAAGAGACACTAGAACCAAATCTTGATTGTACTGATCTTATTTCCTCTTTTGCTAGGGGCATGCTGTAAATAGAGATGAACAATGTATTCACTCGTTTTCACTTGTTCAGACCTTGGTGTCCATATAGCCGTGTACTACCCACATTGACTGCCTAGGCCTATAACATCTTCCTTGACATCGAAATCCAATTCTGTCATTCCATGCAATTCTAGTTAGGCTGGAGTTCTGGGATTGGCAATATGATTGGTTGCAAAGCCCCAAGCAAGTCTGATCATCTATTAGGAACCTCCCCAGGGCTATGTAGCCCACCTTGCCCAAGGCCAAATTCTCTCAGCTGGTGGGTTATCATACTCATCAGCTAGAGTGGTCTTATCTACCGTAGAGGTAAGCATTGGTGAATTATGTGCCCATTTCAGTGGCTGTCGGTGGTGGCAGAATTAGATAACACAGAGTATTACTTCATCAATAGTACTGCAGTGTGATTGGTTGTGTATGCCTGGAACGGAGTAACCTAAACTACGTTGACCTGCTGGGTAGACTATAGTGGACTCTATTTATCTATGGAAATAGCATAGGAAACCTATGTATTCAGGAAGCTTGTATTCAACCGTCATTTCTGTCAGTATTCAGGGTTAATAACAATGTAGAAAATCTGTCAGTGGAAGTCCCTCTGGATCAAACAACGGTGTGCCGTCAAGTTGGCAGTTTCGTTTATTCATCCTGATTTTCATAGGCTTGCTTTTCAGCGTGCCTGTATAATTAAATATCAGCCTTTATGGTCTGCGTATATATATGTATATAGGTAATACTACAGTATTACCTTAGGTATGCATGTTAGATATTTACCCTGTGTTAGTATGTCAAGAATGTATATGATAGTCATATAACGCTCATTCAATTGCATGTTTTATTTTGTCCATCAATATTTGATATTCAACAATCCAGGCCAGAAATGACTGTCAGGTTAGCGCTACAAAAAGGGGTCTAGAGTTGCAAAGAAATAGGCAAATCCTAAAAGTATTCAATGAGATTTTGATGAAATCATTCAAGGATTCTCTCAGGTTTTATCAAATGAGAATGTGAGTTGTGGGATTTTGATTTTGAGTCTCACATAGGTGTGTAGGCAGGAAAGGCGATGAGGTGGGATCCGATGTCACTTGTGACAATCCCATCTCATTTCCTCCTGTTCCTGTCATGTTGAAATGTGCCGCTAAGGGCATTTGGAGGATGGGAATGAGCCTGCCTGACACTGGTGAATGTTCTGGGATGGAAGCTGAGAGCTTCTACAGCCATGAAGACAGCTCATTTGTGACTTCAAATTAATAAATGATGGCTCACAAAAACGAGAAATATGACTACAGCATCATATGTATTGATACAATCTCTCTTTTTTAAAATTTAAGTTCAACAGTAAATCCAACAATTTTGTTACATGATTATTGTTCTGTCTAAACATACACTCAATACAACTGGTCTCTTAGAATGGATTTAAGCTGCATTTTGTTCTGGCAAATAAAGTTTGCACATCAAGCATGTCACCAAAGATCAGTTTGCTAAACACCTATATTCATATGCAGACACTAATCAATTCAACAGACATGTTTGAATTATGTATAATCAGATAATAGGTGAACCACTAGTGCATATCCTACCAGGTAAAGTATATACACAGTTAACACCCAGGGTTTGGTGTGTAAACCCATTTACAGCATTTAAAGGAGAACTTGATTGCCCACAGGGACTCTGTTAACTTACATAATAGATGGTCCCCACCGGTGTTAGAGAGAGGTGGTCCTTTTATGAATGGTCCACCAGTGCCATCTGATGGTGACCAGTGGAACAAACCCAGAATGGATAAGTACTGTTCTAAAAGGTGCAGCCATCGGGCTGTAAGAAACAAAAGGGAGAAAAAGAATAATACAGAAAGGAAGAGGCGAACAGACAGCTAGACAGGCAGAGATAAAGAGAATGTCTGGAACAGAAATGTGACTCCTACAAAAACAAATAACTAGATTATACGGTCATGTCCTGCACTCCATTATCACACATTAGTCACATTATACAAGCAATGGGGGTCCTTTCCCAGGTACTAAAGCTTAGTTAACCACCAGGTAATGTAGTCTGTATAAACCCCATCCCCTTACCAAGCACTGCCAATATGCTCAAAGGGTCTAGCCACATACTTGTTCTTGACTTTGCATGCAGGCTGCAAAGTGACTCCACTTAAAACTTAATGGATCGATGGTGGTGGAGCCGTAGAAAAACAACCATGCTACCACATGGTGTCAGGACAGGGTAATGAAGCCTAAATGCATTGCTGTCTGCTTCTCAACCTATTAACTCAGTAAAACATGGCAAGGAGTGTCAGAAGGGAAATTGGAAATTACTGAACATTTGGAGGTGGTGGTAGGACCTTTATCAAGGTGGACAGAAAAATGTTGAATACAGAGAGAAATGGTGGTCCCCCACAATTCAAGCGCTGCATTTTATCAATATCCATGTATTGTGTATGGTCTCTTTTAAAGGGAATAAGAAAGCCAGGTATTACTATTTGTTTTTAATGATTTTAATGTACATGTATCTCCTTCACTTCAACCATCATCTAATCTACACCTTTGAAGTGCTGAGTAGTGTCATAGGAAAATGAACCACTGGGTTTCCCATCGCCTCCCCCCAACCACAGAGGAGGAAGGTCCTGGATATAGCCCCCCCCCCCCCCACCTGAGAAAAGAATGACCAGGACTCTATGTACATCATGATAAATCCCAAACCACCAAGGTACCAAATCAGAGCCAAAGGGGCACCAACACTACTATTTTACACAATTCATATATAAGCATGTGCAAAGGCCTTCATGGAAAAGTAGATGTTTAAGGCTGGTTGATTTCTGTCCCCCACCATCCCCCCTCCCCACAGTCACCAAAAATCAATAACCATTACAAGCACATCTGCAAATACAACCCATATATACCTTGTACGTATACAACACCCAAAGAGCCATTCAATGAGATGACTTACTGTATGTCAAGTGCCTTAGGGAGTAGAGAGCTGGGCACAGAATGCCGATATCCCTGACATATACACACTACACCCTGGAGAGGGTAGCCATGTGTTGGTCTCCCTAAAATTTATCTAGATTTAAGGATACAGTTGCTGACAGAATTAATTGCCTATAGCACAAACAACCTATATTGCTAAAAAAATGTAAAACATCAGAGATGCTAATAAACAATGTATATCGAACAAATTTAGTGGGTATATATTTTGTTTTGGATAAGTTCTAACCCCTGGAGGAAGCTGTAGAGAACCTTCAGAGTACCAAAGGGTATGTATTGACGTACCAGTGCTAATCTAATACCCCTTCACCCTAAGAAGAATTAAGTCCCCCCAGCTGTCTGTTATTGAATGCAAGTCACTAGACCACACATCTGGTAAGCTATAGTGGCAACTGTGCTTAATTTCTCCCATCCGTTTGCTGTAGTATTGAGAGCAAAGTGTTTGTAGCATTGTGAGAATGTCCTAGTCTAAACACCTCTTCTGATCGTTTAACTATAAAATTAATAAGATAATAAGATTATTATGCCTTAATTCCATATAGGATTAGCCTAAAGAAGTTTCTACCTAGACCCACATGTATCAATTACTGTAAACGTATATATTTTCGCGCAGCTAAACTTTCGCGCACCTACCATAAAAAGACATGTTCGCGCAATCATATTTTCGCGCACCTGTAAGCATCACATGTTTAGCTACATCTCATTTTTTACGGTTTGTAAATCGGACAATTATTAAGGATATTAGAGCCCAAAGAGTTTCATCCTATATACATTGTATCAGTATTACTACTGTGCTTACTACTCTTGAGAAAGAAAAAATTGTCCTATACAACATAAATTTAAAAATTGTTTTCGCTTCATCTTAATGTATTAAAACCCCACCTATTAGCCGAACCTCAAATTAACAAAAAGAATTTGGCTTATAGAAAATAAAAACGCCACATAAAATTTGCCTTATAGGAGGGGTTTTACAGTACTTATCGAGTTGTCTATTAGCATTATAAATACAAATAACAATATATATAGTGCTACACATCATTGGAAAGCTAATTTCCTGGGCATAATTTTCGCGCACATCATAATTTCGCGCAATTAAGCATGTGCGCGAAAAACGCGAAAATATGTACTGAGCGAAAATTAATACTTTTACAGTAGTGTCAGCTTGGCATTGAAGAAGCTTGATGGAGTGTAAAAGCCCCATTTCCATCATAGTTAGAGTGTTTACCTGCTGTGACCAGTAGGCATCAGTAACTTGCCTATGTGCTCTGTAGCTCAGCAGCACCTCAGGCTCAAGAGTGTCTAGTGTGAGAAAATGAAGGAATTCTGATGAGCACTTCAATAAAGACAATGACAGACAATGGTGGCTTAATCCTATATAAGGTTTGGGTAGTGTTACAGCATGGAATTCTTGATTGAGATTTAAAAAATATTAATTGGCTTATTGATTTAACAATTGGTTTATACTCTCAAGAATCAAGTATGAAGACCACCACCGGTAAAATATATTGAGGCAGTAAAAGGAGGAATGGACACCTAGAATAGCCTCTATTTTCCTATTGTTAACCTCAAGTCACCATAGTAATTAGACATCACCTGGGGAGGCAGAGGTTATTGTGATTATCAGTATAGCTCCATCTTTAAATTGGCACCCAACCCCATTTCTTTAAGGGTGAATCTGTGGGCCACTATTACGGGGCCTATTCCAAGAGGCAAAAGTTTATGTTGCAATGTTTAGGGACAGGATTATGTGTAGATGAGCAAATGAATAAACCATGCCATAATCAAATGCACTCCTACCACAAAGTAAAATGTCAGAGCACTGATTTTACATCCTGAAATCTCCTACTATGCATATAGGATTTATAATCCACCAAAATTCCAGATGTATTTCCTCACCAACTGTTGATTGTACATAACAGCATGCTGTAACAACATTGACATATACATATTCTTGTCAACTAATGTGTTACCAATTGCCCTTAGACCTTGGTAAGCACACATGTATCATTTTCTCTCTGCATCCTGTGAGGTTTCATTGATCCACCTCTTATAAGTTATTACCCCACACCTTTAAGTTCATTATGTGACTATATAACCTTACCCAGGCTCTCGGTGGATCTACACATTCCCTATAGAAGACACCAATGAGAGTAAAATATCTTCATGTAAGTTGATTAGTGAAGGCTGACGAGACACCCAAACCTCATCTGGGTATTTACAGATTGTATTACCTCCCACGTGAGATGGTGTGCTGTGAATATAGAGGATGGAAGACTGTCTGCAAATTCTTATAAGTAGTTTTCGCTTGTTCAGACCTTGGTGTCCCGATACCCCTGTACTAATTATATTGATTGGCTTTAGTTTGATATAAAAGCACATTTCCGTTGCCATCAGCCTTTTTTTGTCTTTGCAGATCTGTTTCAAGGGAACTAATATTCAACCCCAATAATAAAGAAGTTCATATTCATGTTAAAATGGGCTGCCCAGGGCTTTTGGACCATGGAGCTGTGCCTGGCTAACAGTATGTGTTGAATGGCCTGGGATATGGAATTGTAGAGGTAGATGAGGTAGATTCAGAGCAGGTATTTATTGTGATCTGATGCACAGCTGTGACAGAGCTTCTAGAGAGGTCGGAAGATCAATAGCTCAGCAGATCAGTGACTTCAAATTGGTCAGAGTTGTACTATGTGCCTGGCTAACAGTATGTGTTTTCAAACTTTAGTATGTGTCACTAACTGAAAATGGTTACTAAGTTCTAATTGCATTGTATCCCATAATAATTGATGATATTATGAAAGATTGGTTTTATTTAGAAATAGGAATTTTCGCGTTCTGTTTTCTGTTTTGAGTAACTGATGGCATTTTTCAGAATATTAAAATTGTTACCTCCAATTTAGGCTTTTTGGCTGGTTTCCATGGCAACCAGAAAGTGTCATATGTGCTAATTCTTCACAAAAACGTTCCTTTTGCATTCCAAATATAGAATGTTAGCACCAAAGATGGAAGAAGATCATTGCATTCTACATAAAAAATGGCCTTAGAACTTTTTTTCATGTATTCAACACTCTTTTGCATCTATAGTGCCTCCTGGTGGCCAAATCCAGAGCTAAAAATCCCGCCTGAAGGGGTGTTTTCCCTAGATGGGTCACAACTAGTCACTTTCCAGATCCCTTTAGCCATATTATAGCAATCACATTACAGAAGCAAAACAGAGGTACTAGTGTGAAGTCATTTACTTCTCTGAGTTTCAAATACAAAATCCTCGTTGACCATCGGGAAATGCGGTCTGTCTAAATCATATCCCTTTACCAAGCGCTGACAATAGGCTCAGCTCGCACAAGCTGCATACCAGATCTTGACTTTGCATGAGGGGACTGTACTTAAAACCTAATGGATTGATGATGGCGGAGCTGTAGAAAAACAAGAATCCTCCCACATGATGTCCAAGCAGGGTAATGAGGTCTAAATGGATTTCTTCTCTGCTTCTCACTCTCAGGCAAGTAAAACATAATAAGAAATGGCAAGAGGTGTCAGAAAGGAAATTAGAAATTACTGAACTCTTGAAAGTGGTAGTGGGCCCTTTATTAAGGTAGGCAGAAAGCTGTTGATCACCGTGAGTTTTCTTAAGAAACGGCAGCCTCAGAAGTCAACTGTGCACGGTATTCCGGCACTGATTAAAATTGCATTGATGTCTCTTAAAGTGACGTCATTCTTACAGAAATGTCAAAATACTGTTTTTGGTTCTTACTGCTACAACCATAAATCTATCCAGTCTAGGTGATTACAGTAGTCATAATGCAGAGTTTAAGCCAATAAGTGAAAAGAGAATAGTTTTTCCAGCATTGACTCACATTTCTCTATGACATTGTGTGTGTATTCTTTGATATTGTGTAATACATCTTATAAGTTTGCTATATGTACAACATGGGTATGTTTCTTTCTATAGCCAAGTGGTAACATACACTTCATAACAATTCAGACAATACACCTTTAGCATGCAAAGCATGGATTATACCCATATAAAACTCCATTCTGCTATTTCCTAGTGTGCTGCAATGAATACAAAATGTGCGGAATAACATCTGGTAGCAGCATGAAAGGCTGTGGTGAGGAGGTTATGGTGGATGTCATGCAAGAATAAGGGGCATGGTCAGGGTTTAACTTTACTATGATGTTTCTATATTGTACAAGGGAATATAAGAACACCATTATACATGCAGAGAAGCTATCATGCAAAGAACATATGAATTCCTCCACCAATGCCATATGTTGGAGGCTCAGTTTCCGCAACATAACCTGTCCTGTAGATCTATATGTCTACTGTAGATCCTTTACATTAGTGTCGAGACATGGTATTTTCCTCAACCATTGATTTTATTTATAATGAAATCAAAATCTGATTCTTTTTGGCTGTGAACATCAGAGTTACCCAAAACCCTAAATGTAGTGACCAAAAAGAAAAATGTACACAATACATTGTACTATGCAACTGGTCATGAAACTAATCAGGTTGACATATTGGTGATGAGACGATGCACTATACTAGAATAGATTGTAACTTCTACTCTTTATCTTAAGGATAGGCTTTCCCCTCCTCTTTCCATGAAGAAACTAAATATTCAATGAACTATAATTTGATGAGTTTTCATCAGAGAATTACATAATGAACACCATTATGATCGTATATTATGCCCCTTTCAAATTCCTTGCATTAGAATGACCGTTGCTAGGGATGGAATGTGAATGGAACAAAAACGTTCTTTTTTAGGTTATTTTTCTTTCAACAGCCCTTTGGGGTTGATTATCATCAAAATTAATATTTTTGATGGATTGGCTGTTTTCTAGACATGATTTGCTAGAGAACGGTCCCTCAGTTTATGGAAATTCTTATCATTAAGGCTTGCAGAGCTGTTCAAAGTAAGAAAATTGGGAAAAATCAATAAAATCGAAAAATCACCATTTTTTCCCAATTTTCTTACTTTGAACAGATCTGCAGACCTTAATAATGGAAATATCCATTAACTGAGGGACCGTTCTCTAGCAAATCATGTCTATATAACAGCCAAATCATCAGAAATGTTAACTCTGAAGATTTTCCATCCCATATGGCTGTTAAAAGAAAAGTAACCTAAAAAAGAACGTTTTTGTTCCATTCACATTCCATCCCTAGCAACGGTCATTCTAATGCAAAGAATTTGAAAGGGGCATAATATACGATCATAATGGTGTTCATTATGTAATTCTCTGATGAAAACTCATCAAATTATAGTCCATTGAATATTTAGTTTCTTCATGGAAAGAGGAGGGGAAAGCCTATCCTTAAGAGTGTAATATATGCAATTACAAGCAAATCTATGTGTTTGTATGTATGTATGCCCAGAGAAACATTCAATGAGATGGTTTACTGTGTATCTACTGCTCGAGGGAGTGGAGTAGAGAGCTGGACACAGATTGCAGATATCCATGACTTAGGCACACAGCACCCTGGAGACAGGAGCTATGGGTTGGTCTCCATAAACTCTGTCCAGACTTAAGGGTATAGTTGCAGAAAGAATTATTGTGATAATAATTATCATCATTGATTGATCAATGAGGCATAAATTGTTTACAGGTCATCACATGTATAAAATCACCTACATTGCTACTTCACTACAACAATAGCACTGCTTGCCCAAACATATGTAAAATGATTTGTTTGGACAACATTATTTTCCGGTGTTCTAACCACTGTGGGAAGCTGTGCAGAAGAGCTAGGGCACTGAGGGGCATGTATTGACCTATCCATGCTAATACCTGTCGACCCCGACAAGCGCTTAGTCTCCCAGGCTCTCTGGTAATCAATACCAGTCACTAGACCACACCTTTATTAAGTTCTTTTTTTTTAGTATGAGACGATAGAAATACACCAGTCATGTTTATCTATCCTAGAAACAAATAGAACTTGCACAACTCAGAAATATCAATTACCAGCAGTTTGATATTGATAATGGTCTGCCCCATGTTAAACATGTAACAACGCTATAACACAATATATCACACACAGAGAAAAGAAACAGCATCGAAATGGAGTCCAGGTTGCCTCCAGAATGCGAATATCAACTACCAGAGCATTCCAGAGTAAAGCACCTCTATAAAGTAAACTTCTTTTTGGTGTACCATAAATGCCCAGAGCCTGGGTGTGGCCTATATGGGATTTTGTTGCTCATATGATACAGTACTTGAGTCACCATGATCAGATTGCCAGTCCGGCTTATAGTATCGACCAAAAGTCATACATTCACCAAGATGCATCTGATGGATATTCCTTCCCCAAACTCGCCTCTTAACCCTTAGGGGCCCAGTGGCGTGAAAATGGCGTATTTTGCACATATCTAAAGTGCTACATGGTTCTATCCCATAAATATTAAGTGTAGACAACTGTGAGACATACCAATGTCTCCGGGGTGACCTCAGCTTTTCATACATGGGCTTACATTTGTTATCCGATAGATATTACCAGCTTTAGAGCAATTAAAATAGGAAAATCATAATAATTATTTCCAATTTCAAGTTTTCCCACTGGTTGTGGTTGAGTATTCTCCTGACATCATAATACTATTAGTTGTCATCTTAGCTATTATCATATATTTATTCATGCAATTTAGAAAATGTACATCAAATTATGTAACTGATGTCAATAAGTAATACCTATATGCTAGTACGTAGATGTAGAAAAATCTATACTATGAGATTCAGGCCAGGTAGGCTGGGGTCTAGATAATGGGCCTGTTCTTTGCTCAAATCAACAGATGTTATCCATTCCTTCCTGAAAGTCTGATGATTAACTTTTTTTAAAAGCATGTTTTGGCAATAAAAAATGGTATCATGTTAGCTTGTGGTCAGTAATTAAGTTAAATATTGCCCATACATCATAGTGTGGTCATTAAACATAAATCCTGGCACACGTGTATACTTAAATGACTCATATAATACTAACTGATCCAACAGCTTGCTCCACCCGCACATTCTGAAAGGAGACATACATGTAAGATGACCCATCAGGAAACATTAAGGAGAGCACAACACTGTCACATAAATTGATTATGTGCGAGACACAATAGACTCTAAACCTCGTCTGGACTATACTGATTTTATTACCTCCAATGCCAGCGAGTCTGCCGGCAGTAGAAACGAAACAATGGTGTCTGCGACTCCCTTTTATTGCATTTGCTTGTTCAGGATATTGGTGTCTCCTATTGCAGTTATGTCCTTATAATTCTGTATGACTTATTTTGATTGACTAAAGACCTCAAGACCCTCACATAGCTCCTACCTGGCCGAGCGCACATTCTTTGTAATTCCTGGAAAGCCTTTCTGTGGGTGGCAATGAGACTGTATCATTTTCCTCATTATTCTGTGCTTATATAATATTTTATGTAATGTTTATGATGTTTGTTTAAATTTTATGTAAGCTGGTAAGGTTTATGTAATTATTCTTCCTCACATTTTAGACTGATGAAATAATAGATCAATCACTGGAAATAATAGATCAATCACTGGGTACCATTCTATATATAAATTCCATTCAGAATTACATCAAGTTTATATCCCTTCATGCAACGCCACATCCAAGACAGCCCGGTCAGCAAATATTAGTTTTAATTAAAGAACTTCATTGACACAGGAGCCCATCCGAATATTAATCCCAAAGCGCTACATCAAGAAACTGAAGCAAATACAAACTCACACACTGTCTCTGGTATTTAGCTATATTGGATTTCCTGATGCTCCATTTTATCTGAAGCAAACCAAATCTTTAATTTCGTCATGGGATGTTGATATGAAAACCATCCCTCCGCCTCCATTGGAATGTGTCCTGATTTTGAATGCTAATCTGTAAGTGAGTAAGAAGGCCAAAGATGTACACTCAGACCTTACTCAAAACAAAAACAAAAGTTGTTGTGTTCAGGTAAGTTGGTTAAAATAATTAGGGTAGGTTAGTCTCTTTTTTTTTTAATGTTTAAGATTTCTTTTAATGATCATGAGTTGAGTTTTAAGGGTGAATATCATATTATAGAATGGTTGTATTGTAGTGCAGCACATTCGACACCATAGGTAGGGCCTAATATAGATTATGGGATATATTTAAGAAAACAACATTCCTCACGTCAAGACTATAACACACCATGGTCGTGAGCCTTTATACTTACGGCTCGGACTAAAGCCCTATAGAGTCTCTGGCTCTGAGCCTTATGAAGGCTCGACACCATCGTGCATTACAGGCCAACAGCAAGTTGATATGTGAAACATGAGTTTTCTGTTGTCTTTATAAAACGGTACCAGGGTAACTAACGTACCGTCTGCATGTAACTAACGTAATCTTTGTAGCTAACTTAATGTGCATGAAACCAAAAATGTGATTCTAGATGTCCAAGTACTGAAAGTGTGTAGGCATGTAGGGGGGAGGGGTGGTGTGATGACTTGTGTGTGACATTTCTATTCCATATACCCGGCTCCTGTCATGGTAACATAAGTTGCAAAGGACAATCTTAAGATGAGAAGCAGGCTCCAGGCTGTCAGAGCAGGATTCTGTGAAGAAGGGGTGGGTGGAAAACATTCAGCACGCGCATATTCTAATCCTGTAATGCACAGATCCAAACTGAAAGTGGGATATCGACAGATTCTCAGCTGAGCATCATAACACTGTTTATGACAGAGGCAGAAGGTACATACAGAGACGGAGCAGACAGAAGGACAGACAGGATGAGGAAGGATGGGAAGATTGTACCTAAATTTCTGATATCATTCCTTTTAAATTCAGATGGACACAAACATTACGGCAGTGCTTGTCCCTAGTTATCCACTTGGAAAATCCATCGGCCAGGACCATGCACTGTCAATAGGCTTGACGGCCCCAGCTGCATTTGAGATCTTGTCTTTGCATGCAGCCTCCGATGTGACTCCACTTAAAACTTAATGGATCAATAGAGATTGGAGCTTCAGAAAAACAAGTGTGCGGCCACCTGGTATCCAGACAGGGTAATGAGGTCTTAATGGATTGCCCTCTGCTTCTCAGACAATTAACCAAATATAACTTAAGTAGGGGGTGTCAGGGGGGTGGGCTGGGGGTGCGGGAATTAGAGAATATTGAACACTTGGAGTCAATATTGCCTGCATGATGGCAAATACAAATGGTTTAGATCAAGAAAAGGTTCCTTAGGCTATTGACATTCCACTGACTTCTTATCATGGCCTCCTAAAGAGGAGGAGCTATCAAACTACGTGTCTAGCTGCCTCCATATCACAATTTACATACCAACATCAGAGTGAATTCAAGTTGCTTTTTTTTTACCATCAAATATGTCATGGTACTTGTAACAGACGAAGCCAGTTTTCAATAACGATATCAATGTAATATATATGATTAATGAAGAGAATAAATCTGATACCATGGTTTCAAAATGTAAAGCAAAAACTGTACTGATATAGCAGGCCTGTATTCCCCAGGTGTCTGGCACTGTATGCATAGATACTGTGGTGTATAGAAAAGGGTAGCAGCCAAAATTGAGACTATAGAGGGGGGCAGAGAGTGGACTGGACTAGCATCATTTTACCATACTTGGTGTATCTTATGTGAAGGGGATAATATGAGGACACATATAAGTAGAGGTTATCATGCAAAGGCTGTATGCCACCCTCCACTAACATAGCCTATGCAGTGCTGTATGGAAGGCTCACTTTCCGTAATATTGTACTGCCTAAACCAATAGGTTTACATGACATGGAGCCTTTCCTCCCATCAGCTGTTCTGTCATTTCTAGTAAATGCTATGCTGTAAAGACAAATATGGGTAGAATATGTGATATTGTATTTATTATATATGTGGCATGTACTGGGAAAAGGGACCTTAGTCCACCCTGTACTAAGCTCCCTTTTTGCATATAATTGAGGTCAAACTATATTGCCTAAACCTTAAAGACGAAACGCTTGCTACCCCTTCAGCAACTGTCAGAACTGAGCAAGGACCACCACTCTAGGTCTTTATAGAGTGGGTGGGGGTTTAAGAGATTCATACAATTACACTTGGTCTCTATTATAGATATAAATTCTTCAAAGCCTTACCAGCTTTTCATATCCAATATCATCAACACTTATTAAATGCCACTTATGTGAATGGTACAACATGTGCGTAGCTTATAGGACTACAGCACTTAGGCCAACACATCCAATATCCAAACTAAAAGGGGACCATCAACCAATCAGATGTTACCCGGCTGCCCCGTGACAATGCCACCTTACCAGAGTCGTTTCCATGGCACCCTAGATTAAGACGGATGTCACGATTTCTTAAAGGACCTTTAGCTGCAAACACAGGTTAACCACAAAGTCAATACACTCAACCTTAGGGATCCCTGATACGGATGTATTTACACAAGGAGGTCTGTTTCTAAATAATTGATTAAGGCATACTTAATTTAATGTGCAAAATAAGGCCTGACCCTGTATAGGATTGCTGCCCAGATGGGGAGATGTCCAAATAGGCATCTAGACATTAGAGGTCAGCAGAAGTCCCTTATGTACCAGCTGTGTACCCCAATGATCCAAGTGTCTGAGAATTGAAGTTCAAGGAGATGTTGGGGTATCACTCTAGACCATGTGTGAGCACACCTATTCTGACATGACAGCTAATATCGGCCTGGCTCACACACTGAAAGGTGTATCAGAATGAGGTAAAGAAAGTAAAGATGAGGAAATCCATGATACACAATCATGTTTATAGGCTATAATGTTGGGATGTATGCAGTCATTCACCAACATAGCCCATGTGGGGAGCTTAGTTTTGTCATCTTTACTATACCCTAAGCTTACCATAAAATTTCGTTAACAGGCTGCGGCTGGTCTGTGAATCAGATCCCTGGTGCGGCTTGTAGGCTCGCCACAGAGTTGGGGTGCCTTTGCTGTTTCCCATAGAGTTATGATGACTATAGTCGATGCTAGGCCAGCCATGGCATCGACTATAGTCGATGCTCGGCCAGCCATGGCATCGACCATAGTTGATGCTCGGCCCTAAAGGGTTAAATGCTCTTCTACTTCCCATAGCTCACTTAGTGTTCATTACCCTAATAGTACAACATGTGCCAAGCTTATATGACTACAGTACTCCAGGAGACACATCCAATGTTGCACCTAAAAGGGGACCATCATTGAATCAGGGTCTGCTGCCTTGTGTCTCAGTGCTAGTTTTCAATCTTTCTCCTGATTTCATGAGTAATTTGAGAACTATTGATAATGTTCACTCCACAGATGTGATGTGCATATTTAGATATTTTCTTGGTGCTTTCCTCATTCTATTTATACTTGTAGGGAAATAAATTACCAGGTCTCCTGTGGTGAATGCAAGGTGAGGCCCTAAAGGCTTGAAAGCTGCAGTGCATTAACATAATGAGATGAATAGGATAGAGTCTGCCTGAGAGAAAGTGGCTATGAGGGAGAACAGCAGCAATAGGCTATCAGGCAAATTTGATGAATCACTATGATAATATGACACACATGCCCAACGATTCAGCATTAACAGAACTCAAACCTTGATATGATAACAACACTATACTATTGCAATTTTCACATCATACTTCTTGACATCAATACTAGGATTTGCAATAAATGCTTATTGCTACCTCAGATCCACCAATTACTGTTAATTTAGTACCCATGAAACTTAATGATACTTCAGAGCCATACCTTCATCATCATTAGGAGTTTTAACTACCCTGAACACTAGAGGTATGGGGCCCAGGAATATTATCATCAATTGAATTTTCACCCTTGTTAAAGGTAAATTAGATGATATTACTAGTGGTTAACAAATTATTGTTATTTTTTACATAATGATTGTACTTTATGTTTGCAGTTTGTCACCAGACAATAAAACATTAGGATGTTTTACTATAAATATATAAATTTAAAACACATTTGATTATTTTTGATTTATGAGAGCATGGAACATCTTCTAAACAATGGAGTTCATAGTGAAACTAATAAGCCATTCAAGCTAATTCGAGATCCTATTCAAGATCCTATTTCAGTGCAATTCCAGACCCTTGTACCCCTGGCGCTTATACAAGACCAGCGCTCTTTTAAAACCGGCACTCTATCATAACCGTAAGGTGTTTGCATATCAAATGTCTTTTTATTGTCTATGATAGGGTTGTATAATGAACAGTACTTTAGGTACATAGTCTAAACACTGCCAAGGATGTGTCTAATGTTGTTCCCTTATCTCTGCACACAGGTCACTACCTAGGCTCGCTGCTTCATTAGCACTTGGCGGATTGGCAAACAGCATTTCAGGCCCAGACAGAACATTGAACTGGTCAAACATGCTGTGAGCACCTGTAAGCCCACAAGGTGCCAAACCCCATCTAGAATCCTCTCCAATGTAGCAGATCCATGTGTTCCGATTTCCAATGCTGGAGAGTGTCCACATTGCACTGTTTGATCCTGTAGGCCACAGGTTCCTCTCTAAAGCTAAGCAAGTATTTTGGATCAAAACAGCCAGGATGATTATGACCTAATGTCATGAATCGTCTGGATTTTCAAGAGCTAGCAGGGGGCTCAAAAGTAAATGCTTGAGGAGGGTTAAAACTTTTTTTGTACATATAGTATATGTATTGGGAATTAGAGACCATATATTGGGGAAGGTTAAATATCATTATTAAATCTACAGTACAGGATCATATATAGGGGCATGTAGACACGACTGAGCCCCTTTCTAGAATACATACATTTGGTAATGTATCTGGGTTAATTCTATATAGAAACGGTACATATTATAGAATTATTGTGTAAAAATGGATGCAATAAGATGGGAATTCAATGTACATAGTGTGGCACATGTTATAATGATTGAAAGGTTTATAAGGAGGGCTCAGTCGTGTCTACTGTGATAACTAATGTATGACAAAGTATTCTGATCTATTATGCCACAATGACCAGCAAATTCCCCTTTAAATATGAATTATACATTCTAGCTTATTATAAAAATAACTTAAGATGTACATAATGTATCCTGTTAGTACTAAGGGCTCAGTCGTGTCTACTAGGGCTCTGTCGTGTCTACATATAAATACTGGGCTAATATGTTAATTATGGTAGCATTAGAATATTGTTACTAATTGGCATGATTCCTTTGGTATTAAGTTATTTTTATAAGTTATAATAATTAGTTAAATATATAATACATGGGGGCTACCAGTGCAAGTAGGGGCTCAGTCGTGTCTACAGGGAAACTACCCCTATAATAGGACTGATATTCCCTTGGCTCTGCAGGAAAGGCCATTAAAGCTAGAATTACAATTTTTTTCCTGTGTATAGGTACATAATATATGCTTATCATGCCCTAGTTGATATATATTCTTTTTATACTAACATATATTTTTTGGTCATGTTTTCTGTGGGCTCAGTCGTGTCTATGCAAAACTACCCCAGCTCTTTTGACCACACACCATATTTATCATACATAGCATATAGGCCTAAGTGGTGCCAAAATGTTCCCTATTATAAAGGGGAACTGGCAAAAATAGATATGTGTGAATAACTCTATTTATAGAGCAGTACATAACAGCATAGTGTATTTTTTCAAAATTTTAGTGTTAAAAAAGGCCCTAAATTATGGTCTGGCATAGGTCAAACCATGGTTTCCCTCGTAGATCTAACAAATCTCAATCATACTAGACCAAAAAGATAACTATATATAACATTTGGAATATTTTATTGAGTGGAGAAGAAAAAAAGTTCAAATCAGGACGATCTGTGACATTTGGTCTTATGTATGAGAAACCATAGTTTATGTTGCATCACTTTTTGCTGCTTCTCTTTCCCTTTTTTCATGTCTTGTATCTATTGATTGGCAAGTATTTTGGATCAAAACAGCCAGGATGATTATGTATGAGAAACCATAGTTTATGTTGCATCACTTTTTGCTGCTTCTCTTTCCCTTTTTTCATGTCTTGTATCTATTGATCACCATGGAAAGGGCCATGAGTATATTTTATAATGTGATAGTGCCAAAACATATTTATGACAGATTCAGTGTAGACAAATACAGCTGTAAGATGACGGAGCTACTGTACCTTTATGTGTGTAATTTAATAGCCTAATCATTTAATGGCCTCTTCCTCTCATGTGGCAGACAGAAAAAATCTCATAATCTAATCTAATCTTTATACCTAATCTATATACCACACAATGCAGATAAACAGTAAAATATTTGATGAAATTGGATAATCACTAAAAACCTCGTCTGTTTATCAAATGGAATCAGAAGTTCTGCGGGTGCAACCTAAGTAGTGTATATGTCAGTGGTGGGTGTGCAGACAGGCAGAAGGGAATTCAAAGAGGTAAGGTGTTAGGTTCTGCACCTCCTGTCAGGTTATGGTCGGCTGCTAAGGGCTATGATAGAGTGATGCATGAGGCAGCATGTTGCTAGTGGTGAGAGGGTGTTGGGGGTGCAAAGGCAGCATGAATTTCAGTGATATCCAGGGGGTAGTTCATTTAGCACTCGTTTCCCACATGATATGATATGTGCAGAGCCTGAATACAGCACCTAAGGTGACACATCCAATATTGTACCTAAAGAGTACCATCATCCAATCAGAGGCTATTGTGCTGCTTTGAGGCCTCGTCTCATCCAGATAGGTTTCTATGGTAATCTAGTTTATGATCAATATCACTAACCTTCTTATAATGTCAGTCAACTTTATTCAAGAGAACCTTGGCTAAATTTGAGAATTTCTTGAATTTACATAATGTTGTGTGGAATATATAGTCATGTTGATATCACTCTAATTTGTAGCAGTTTTTCCTTAGCCTTAGTTTAAACATATTAGGGACGCTTGGACCTACATGTGTTTCTCCTTATGTCCCATCGCTCACTTGTATGACCACAATTTAGTGGACTAGTGTATTATTCTATAGGTATGGTGTACAAGGACATTTTGTAGCAGAGGAATAGAAACCACCCTTAAGGCTTTTGCTCCAAATTAAGCTGAGCCAAACCAGATAACGCCCAAGGCACCAAGAACCATTTACTGCATGTCTGTACCTTCCAAGGCTGTCGGTGCAATCATAATTATCCTTCAAATTTTCTTTTGACCTTCATTGTGGGAACTTTCGTTTTGTAGACTTGGGTTTAATATTCACAGTGTGTGACTTGAGAATTTCCAGGCTATAAGTGTCATTGGGGATATTTCTAGTCAGCCTGCATCAATCTGGAGTATTGGGGGTATGCCAATGCCTTTGACAGGCTTAAAATGGTGATAACATTTTAAAGCTCAGTATACTGAGCCAGTACATGACCATTATATTCCCCAAGATGTGTATAATGTGTGTTCCCTTATCTCTGCACACAGGTCACTAACTAGACCCACTGCTTCATTAGCGCTCGGGGGATTGGCAAACAGCATTTCAGGCCCAGACAGGACATTGAACTAGTCAGGCGTGCTGTGAGCACAGTTCCTGTACACCAGTAAGGTGCCAACCTTCCATCTAGAATCCCGTCCACTTTAAGAGTTCCACATGTTCCTATTTCATCACAGGACAGTGTCAACATTCCACTGTTTGATCCATAGGCCACAGGGTCCTCTCTAGCCCTCGGCCAGCACTTTGGATCAAGGCAGCCAGGGTGATTAAGGATGAGGGGACTAAGCTCATGTTGCATCACATTTTGCTGCTTCTCATCCTCTTTTATCTCCTTCTGTTGCATGTTTATCTGCTTCTCCTTTCCTTTTTCATATCATGGATTGCCTTCGAAACTTCAATTTCTTTTATGGGCAACCAGTACTTTTTAACTCAATGTTGGTGCCAAAAATAGTAATCCCATCAGCTTTGGTGGCAGCCTCATAACATTAAAAGCTGTCACAGGTTTGACGCCATGCAGTTCTGTGGTATCATTTTAACGGTCATTGCAATCTCTGATTATCAATACAAATATCGAACTCTGTCATTTTGGGGTACACAAATTTGGAGTAGAATTGGTTTTCTAGGCTATAATGTTGGAGATGCTGGCACCATTTAACCATGTTCAATTAATTGGCGTTTTCTTTCCCTAATTACCATGTTGCTGAATTCTGACTTCTCTATTGATGTCAATACAATAAAGGCTTAGATGTGCCTTGTTTTATTTATGATCCACTACTTTTGATTGACCAAGTACATTTCCTCTGATGTGATTTATACAGACCAAACTAGTTTAACGGTCAGCTTCAAGATGTCTGGTTTCATTTATAGATTTATTTATAGTAAATATTATCATGCTCTTGCTGCAATGCCTCTTAGATTGAGAGCCGATCATACTTCATTAGTGATTAACAGGATTATTTGTGGGGGAGCAAATGAATTGGATCAATGGACCCTTTATCAGATTTACTCCTACCACAAAGGCAGATGTCTGGGCACTGATTTCATATGCTGGACCTGGGGGAGGGTTCTGGCTGCTTCAGTAATCCATAGGTCTTTAGTCCAGGCATCAAGCCACTAACAATGGTGTGCTGCTGTTGGCTCAGTACTACCCTATTAGAATTGGACATTTTTTATCTCTTCCACATGACCCATATGTCGTGACATTCAGTACAACTGAGTATGATACTGTTGGCAAGAGCCAAGTATATTCCAGTAGATAAATATGTAGTCCAGCTTCAAGGACATCTAAGTCTGACCATTTGATAATGAAGAATCAGACACAATAAGAACAAGAATGAACAATAACGCTGCATTTCCAAAACAGTGTGACAAGACTTTGGTGCTTTCAGACATGTGATAATGGATCTGTGCGCATACTGCTAAAGCATTGATTTACTTCTCAGTATTATATATTCTTGATATGTATGTACACATGCCAAATTTAACACTGTATCTAACGTAACTTGAATTTCTGAACAAGTGTGATGGAGCACTGCTGTCTGTCTGCTTCTTCCTCTTTTATTTGGAGGGACCCACAGGGATTTATATCCAAAGCACCTGATGCTCATATATTTATATTGATAACATCACATATTCAACCTACTCTAGTCTGTATGTCAGACGATATAGTACTATGTATGCCATTTTTGATCCATGACTATAGATCAGTAAGATCAGTCAAAGCTAATGGAGTCTGCTATCTAATAGTTCAGATTGAGGTGAGTGCACTCCATTAGCCCTAATGTTATAATCACTCACTGTTTACTCTAGTATATATGGCAGCCAAAAGCCTATGGTATACCCATGAATAAGGTATCAATTTCCCCTCACTCTCATCCAGTGGTCTCACAGAAATCTGGTTTATCCAATAATAACAATGCTAAAAAAATGGGTTTACAGTGTATATCTGTTGTGATAAGAACATTCGACACCATTACACTAATAGCATCAGAAAGAGAAGAATAACCCAAAAAAGACTGGCCATTGTCAAGCCCAGTGGCAGACTACATTTTCACATAATAACTGTATACAATAAAACACTATTTTTCTTCTTCTTTTAAATTCTACTGACAGAAAGGCCTCAATAGGATTCCTATGCTGAAAATGGAATATAAATGCCATCTTAATATTAAAAGCTCTGACCAAATATTTGGAAAAGTTTGGCTAAGAGATTGTTAACATAAGTATGCTAATTAAAGCTATATCTCTCAAACAAAGAAATGTACAGCCTATTTGCATGTGGATTGGACATTGCCCATACATCTTCCTGGTGCTGGATCTCAAAAACTAAAAGGGGTACCTGCTAATGAAATATATCACTTGAAAGCTGAAGGCCTAGATGTTATGACAGACTACTTAAATCCTGTCGCTGGACACTAATGATGTCCGTGGAACCATGATCAATCAAAAATCCAGTTCAATCATGTATTTTCTTAATAACTGCGCATTGACATACATAAAGGTATGACCACTAATTGTGTTATTTATTACCAATGGCCTTTTCTACGATCACCCGAATCATTTTTGCCAGGACTCAAGTTTCTAATATTTGATTGAATAGTTTTATGTTGATTATCCAACACCCTTAAATCCAGTGACTATAGCATAATGTGACTATATAACCTTACCCAGACTCTTGGCACACCAACACATTCCCTAAAGAAGACATCAATGGGAGTACAATATCTTCATGTAAGTTGATTAGTGAAGGGAATCGAGACACTCAAACCTTGTAGTTGGATTGCTTAATACCGAAAAATATTAATTGGCATTTTGATTCAATAATTGGTTCAAATCCTCTAGATATGTCATACAGGACAGACAATCAATAGCAGGTTGTTATAATCTCTTAAAAAGACTACAAGATGCGACCAGTCAAGAAGGAAGTATGAAGACCACCACTCATAAAATATAGTAAGGCAGTAGTAGAAAGAATGAGCACCCAAGAGAGTCTCTATTTTCCTATTGTTAACCTCAGGTTACCATGGTAACAATACATCAGAATGTAGGGTCAGATGAGTATCATGTGGGGAGGTAGAGGTCATTTGACCACCAAGTACTCCTGTCTTCCTATTGGCACCTAGTCTGAGCTCCTGCATTCCCATAAGGGTGAATCCCTGGGACACTATTGAGGGGCACATTCCCAGTAGACAATGTGAAAATGGCCAGTTATATCAATGCCCACAGTGTAATACAATGACCTGCACTCACTCATAATTGTATCAAGAATGGTTGTCTATCTATAACCCTTTATATGAATTATACTTATGGAAAGAAATAGACTCTATCAGCCTGCAGTAGCAGTGCAAACCGGCTTGAAGGCTTTTGTTCTAGCTGTCATGGGGACATATTGTTCTGTTCTCAACATGTCCCCACATTGTCAGAATACCTACTAATTATTTACGTGTCTTCATACTGGATCATATGTAGAAGAACAAATAGGATAATACAAATCTTTATCAGATTCACTCCCACTACAAGGCCAGGGCACTAATTCCATATCTGAACCTGGGGGAGGGATCTAGCTTGTCCTGCAATACAGGGGTATCTAGTCCAGGCCTCTGGCTATGTTGATGTTATTTCAGTAGTGTCCTGTTTACACAGGACTCAATTTGGCTCTTACTCAACGATGCTGTGTTATGACACAATGCAATCCATGTACTGAGTCAGTGTTGACAAGATCTAGGTGTTTTCCAATGACACTGTACTGAACATGACATTGTGATGTACATGCCAAATCGAATTCAAGAAAACATAATATTATCTATTTCTTTCTTCCTCTTTTTTCCTTTTTTGTCTGGGAGAAATTATTTACTCAGCACCTTATGCTCATATGTTTACACATATAGAGTCAGATGGTAGCAAACCTTAATACATGCCGTTATTTATCAGTCACTGGCACAGAACCAAAGCTATTGGAGTCAGCTCTCTCATAATTCAGATTAAGGTGCGAGCTAATGGTATAATTACTAGCTTTTCACTCAAGTATGAAGACCCTCTGCCCCCAGGCCTGCCTATGAATGTTGATTCAAATTCCATCTGACTCTCAACTAAAGGTCTTCTTGGAAGCCAGTCCATCCAGAAGTGACAATGCTTTCAGGGCAATGGTTTCAAGTGGGCTATCTAGATTTTGTAAAGTATACCATCTGAATAGTGAACTCATATCCGTCTGAAAGGTCCATCATGGTTTGGATTCATCTCTGCCAACAGCAACTCTTACCATACATCAGTAAACCGTTCTCGAGATATCAGCAGGTATTGGCAGCCTATTCAAATGTCCATTGATGAGCGCTGATGCTGGCTACCATGTCTATGGAATCTATAATGCACTAGATTCCCATATGTACCATACATTTGTGGATTTATATGCATAAAGGCACATTACAGCAAACAATTAGTATTACAAGTTCATTTCAATTGTTGTATTTTCCATGGACCTTAACACAAACATCTGTGGAATAATGTAACTATATAACCTGGCCAAAGCTCTTGGCACACTCGCACATTCAATATAGAAGACAGCAAGGAATATATAGTATTTGCATGTAAGTTAATACGTGTGGGAGGACGAGACACTAAAACCTAATCTTGATAGGACTGATCTTATTTCCTCTTACACTAGAGGGCATGCTGTAAATAGAGATGAACAATGTCTTCACTTGTTTTCACCTTTTCAGACCTTGGTGTCCCTATAGCCCTGTGCTACCTACATTGACTGCCTAGACCTGTATACAATATAACATTTTCCTTGACATAGGATTCCATTTTTGTAATTCCATGCAATCCTGGTAAAGCTAGAGTTCCGGATTGGCAATACGTTTAGTTGCAAAGCCCCAAGCAAGTCTGATCATCTATTAGGAACCTCCCCGGGACTATGTAGCCCACCTTGCCCAAGGCCAAATTATCTCAGCTGGTGGGTTATCATACTCATCAGCTAGAGTGGTCTTATCTACCGTAGAGGTAGGCATTGGTGAATTATGTGCCCATTTCAGTGGCGGTCGGTGGTGGCAGAATTAGATAACACAGAGTATTACTTCATCAATAGTACTGCAGTGTGATTGGTTGTGTATGTCTGGGACGGAGTAACCTAAACTATTTTGACCTGATGGGTAGACTATAGTGGACTCTATTTATGTATGGAAATAGCATAGGAAACCTATGTATTCAGGGAGCTAGTATTCAACCGTCATTTCTGTCAGTATTCAGGGTTAATAACAATGTAGAAAATCTGTCAGTGGAAGTCCCTCTGGGTCAAACAACATTGTGCCGTCAAGTTAGCAGTTTCGTTTATTCATCCTGATATTCATAGGCTTGCTTTTCAGCGTGCCTGTATAATTAAATATCAGCCTTTATGGTCTGCGTATATATATTTATATAGGTAATACTACTTTATTACCTTAGGTATGCATGTTAGATATTTACCCTGTGTTAGTATGTCAAGAATGTATATGATAGTCAGATAACGCTCATTCAATTGCATGTTTTATTTTGTCCATCAATATTTGATATTCAACAATCCAGGCTGGAAATGACTGTCAGGTTAGCGCTTTAAAAAGAGGAACATCTAGAGTTGCAAAGAAAATAGGCAAATGCTGAAATTATTTAATGAGATTTGATGAAATCATTCAAGGGTTCTCTCAGGTTTTATCAAATGAGAATGTGAGTTGTTGGATTTTGATTTTGAGTCTCACATAGGTGTGTAGGCAGGAAAGGGGATGAGGTGGGATCCGATGTCACTTGTGACAATCCCATCTCATTTCCTGCTGTTCCTGTCATGTTGAAATGCGCCGATAAGGGCATTTGGAGGATGGGAATGAGCCTGCCTGACACTGGTGAATGCTCTGGGATGGAAGCTGAGAGCTTCTACAGCCATGAAGACAGCTCATTTGTGACTTCAAATTAATAAATGATGGCACACAAAAACGAGAAATATGACTACAGCATCATATGTATTGATACAATCTCTCTTTTTTTAAATATGAGTTCAACAGTAAATTCAACAATTTTGTTACATGATTATTGTTCTGTCTAAACATACACTCAATACAACTGGTCTCTAAGAATGGATTTAAGCTGCATTTTGTTCTGGCAAATAAAGTTTGCACATCAAGCATGTCACCAAAGATCAGCTTGCTAAACGCCTATATTCATATGCGGACACTAATCAATTGTTAAACCAACAGACATGTTGGAATTATGTATAATCAGATAATAGGTGAACCACTAGTGCATATCCTACCAGGTAAAGTATATACACAGTTAACACCCAGGGTTTGGTTTGTAAACCCATTTACAGCTTTTAAAGGGGAACTTGATTGCCCTAGGCCACAGGGAGTCTGCTAACTTACATAATAGATGGTCCCCACCGGTGTTAGAGAGAGATGGTCCTTTAATGAATGGTCCACCAGTGCCATCTGATGGTGACCAGTGGAACAAACCCAGAATGGATAAGTACTGTTCTGAAAGGTGCAGCCATCGGGCTGTAAGAAACAAAAGGGAGAAAAAGAAAGAGATAATACAGAAAGGAAGAGGCGAACAGACAGCTAGACAGGCAGAGATAAAGAGAACGTCTGGAACAGAAATGTGACCCCTACAAAAACAAATAACTAGATTAGACTGTCATGTCCTGCACTCCATTGTCACATATTAGTCACATTATACAAGCAATGGGGGTCCTTTACACCTCCCAGTTCCAGGTACAAAAGCCTAGTTAACCACCAGGTAATGTAGTCTGTATAAACCCCATCCCTTCACCAAGCACTGCCAATATGCTCAAAGGGTCTAGCCATATACTTGTTCTTGACTTTGCATGCAGGCTGCAAAGTGACTCCACTTAAAACTTAATGGATCGATGGTGGTGGAGCTGCAGAAAAACAACCATGCTACCACATGGTGTCAGGACAGGGTAATGAGGCCTAAATGGATTGCTGTCTGCTTCTCAACCTATTAACTCAGTAAAACATGGCAAGGGGTGCCAGAAGGTAAATTGGAAATTACTGAACATTTGGAAGTGGTGGTAGGACCCTTATCAAGTTGGACAGAAAAATGGTGAATACAGAGAGAAATGGTGGTCCCCCACAATTCAACTGCTGCATTTTATCAATATCCATGTATTGTGTATGGTCTCTTGTAAAGGGAATAAGAAAGACAGGTATTATTTTTGTTTTTATTGATTATATTTTAATGTACATGTATCTCCTTCACTTCAACCATAATCTAATCTACTCCTTTGAAGTGCTGAGTAGTGTCAAAGGAAAATGAACCACAGGGTTTCCCACTCCCCCCCCATAACCACAGAGGGGGAAGGTCCTGACTATAGTCCTACCCCCCACACCCGAAAAAAAGCTTTACTATGTACATCATGATAAATACCAAACCACCAAGGCACCAAATCAGAGCCAAAGGGGACACCAACACTACTATTTTACACAATTCATATAATTATAAGCATGTGCATGGGCCTTCATGTAAAAGTAGATGTTTAAAGCTAGTTGAGTTCGGTCCCCCACCTTCCCCCTCCCCACAGTGACCAAAAATCACATCTGTAAATACAACCCGTATATACCTTGTACGTATACAATGCCCAAAGAGCCATTCAATGAGATGACTTACTGTATGTCAATTGCCTTAGGGAGTACAGAGCTGGGCACAGAATGCTGATATCCCTGACGTAGACACACTACACCCCGGAGAGGGTAGCCATGTGTTGGTCTCCCTAATATTTATCTAGATTTAAAGATACAGTTGCTGACAGAATTAATTGCCATAAATGTTATACGTACGTTAAGGAAGCTATTATACTATCATACTATTAAGTAGTAAATAGAATTATTACACATCATCACGTATTGATGCTATAGCACAAACAACCTATATTGCTAAAAAATTAAAAACATCAGAGATCCTAATAAACAATGTATATTGAACAAATTTAGTGGGTAAATATTTTGTTTTGGATAAGTTCTAACCCCTGGAGGAAGCTGTAGAGAACCTTCAGAGTACCAAAGGGTATGTATTGACGTACCAGTGCTAATCTAATACCCCTTCACCCTAAGGAGAATTAAGTCCCCCCAGCTGTCTCTTATTGAATGCAAGTCACTAGACCACACATCTGGTAAGCTATAGTGGCAACTGTATTTAATTTCTCCCATCCGTTTGCTGTAGTATTGAGACCACAGTGTTTGTAGCATTGTGAGAATGACCTAGTCTAAACACCTCTTCTGATCTATAAAATTAATAAGATAATAAGATTGTTCTGCCTTAATTCCATATAGGATTAGCCTATAGAGGTTTTTACCTAGACCCACATGTATCGATTCCCAGTAAACAAATAACGTTATACACCATTTTATAACGTTATATAACGTTATTTGTCAACGTTTTTCTAAGGCTCTTTAATATGAAATAACGTTATGTCAAATTTAAAACGTTATCTGACGGAAAATAACGCTTTTTTTGTTAGCTGGGTTAGTGTCAGCTTGTCGTTGAAGAAACTTGGAGTGTTAAAGCCCAATTTCCATCATAGTTTAAGTGTTTACTTGCTGTGACCAGTAGACATCAGATGCTTGCCTATGCGCTCTGTTATTAAGGAACTCTGATGCGCACTTCAATAAAGACAATGCCAGACTATGGCGGCTTAATCCTATCTAAGGTTTGGGCAGTGTTTACAGCATGGAATTCTTGATTGAGAGTTTGAAAATATTAATTGGCCTATTGATTCAATAATTGGTTTATACCCTCAAGATCTTTTCAGTTTTCTTATGCAGAACAGCAGAGTGGGAGAGTAATATTAGCTAATTATAATATCTTGAAAAGATTGTGTGTTAAGAAGGAAGTATGAAAACGACCACTGGTAAGAGATATTGAGACAGGAAAAGGAAGAATGGACACCCAGAGGTTCTATTCTCCTATTGTTAACCTTAATTCAACATGGTAACGAGACATCACATGAAGACCCAGAGGTCATGTGATCATCAGTAGCCCGATGTTTAAATTGGCACCCAACCCCATTGCCTAACACCTTTCTTTAATGGTGAAACTGTGGGCCACTATAAAAATTAAGGAGCAAATGAATAACATAAGCCATTATCAGATGCACTCCTTCCACAAAGGCAAATCTCCTACTATGCATATAGAATTCATGATCCACCAAAATTCCAGATAATTTCCTCACCAACTGTTGATTGTACATAAGAGCATGTTGTAATAACATTGACTTCCACATATTATTGTCAACTAATGTGTTACCAGTTGCCCGTGGACCTTGGTAAGATCACATGTATCATTTTCTCTCTGCATCCTGTGAGGTTTCATTGATCCACCTCTTATACGTTATTACCCCACACCTTTAAGTTCATTATGTGACTATATAACCTTACCCAGGCTCTCGGTGGATCTACACATTCCCTATAGAAGACACCAATGAGAGTAAAATATCTTCATGTAAGTTGATTAGTGAAGGCTGACGAGACACCCAAACCTCATCTGGGCATTTACAGATTGTATTACCTCCCACGTGAGATGGTGTGCTGTGAATATAGAGGATGGAAGACTGTCTGCAAATTATTATAAGTAGTTTCCGCTTGTTCAGACATTGGTGTCCCGATACCCCTGTACTAATTATATTGATTGGCTTTAGTTATGCACTATAAGTGATAGTTATATAAAAGCACCTTTCTTTTGCTATCAGCCTTTTTTTTGTCTTTCCATGCGATTCACATAACACTGAAGCTCTGGGGGTTGGTAATATTATTGGTGTCAGAGACCCAGGAAAATCTGATTATTTATCCAGAATCTCCCTGGGGACCTAAACACAGTTAAAGACCACCTTGCCCTAAGGCCCATTATTTAGACTGGTGGGCTATCATACATTGAAGGTGATTGCAGCTCATCAGTAGAGTAATTATATCTACAGTAGGCATCGAGACATTGGTAACTCCCGTGCCCATTTAAGTGGGAATTGATGGTGGTAAAGACTATAGTGTTTGTGTGTTTTATGTTAAAAGAAGGCATTTATGATTATCATCCAGCAACATTATGTCAAATAGTAATATACTCTTTTTAGGATAATTTGATGATGTAGCGTTACCACTCTCAGTACCATTCTACACCTGTCTAGGGGTGCTATGTCTGAGACGCACACATCCGATCACACTGTAGTGACATCGATGATGTTATGCCAAGTATCATGTATAATTCTACCATCATCAGTTCCCACTCAACTCGCCAATGCCCATAGACAAATTCATCCATGCATTCTATATTATTCCTCCCTCCTTTCTATATAACTCCCTGTTCACCTGAAATACCTATCTTACAATGAATTTACACCATTGCATTCTTGGACTCAAAGAAGTTTAATGATAATAAATTTCACAGATAACATACTTCATCTGCCTACTGTAATGCAACAAACAAAACATGTGAATATTTAGTATCTTACAGAAGGGACAGGCATGCTCTGGGACTTAACCACAGATTCCTAAAATGACAAACCAGAGACAAATACAGTGTTTGGTAATTAGCCAGATTGAATTTGCTGATGCCCTGGGTTAAATCAATTTTCTAATTTTGAATGGGTATGGACATAAAACCCATCCCTTGGTGGGAAAGTGTTTTAATAATAAACAGCTGACCTGATTTATTTTTTGCAAATGGAAGATGATATTCATAGGCAAGTAAGGAGCTAAGCCATGCTCCTGAAAGTGGGACGTCCACACATTTATGGATCACTGGAATCAGTTTCAGCTGCGTGATATGTAGAGAGAACGCCCAACTTATCACACATTAACGTGAATCATTCTAGCTAATCATTCTAGTTTAAGAAGTGGCATGGTAGCGATGAGAGTGCTGCATTAAGCTTATATAAGAAATTCACCTTGTTAAGGTGGGTAGACCCCATAGTCTAGAATTAATTAGATTTCGTCAGGGTTTTCACCATGAGGCCCATATCATAAGTAGTCTCAAATGGTGTAAAGAAAATAGGGGGGTCCTGAGCTAATTTATTAGATATCTGGCTTTGAGTTTGGAGTGATCTGTAATAGGATCATATGGTGATAGTACATATATGTGCATGAAATAGCATCTCAAAGTAATTAACTTTCACTACAGTTCTCTCAGGATATAGTCAATACTCTTTTACACCCAGAAACAATATTTTGAGTATATGGTCCCCTGCATATTTTAAAGGATTTTGGTGTTTGAAATGAAAAGTATACTTATAAATAGAGCACACAGTCTTGATGGGTACAGGTATAGCTTTCAGCATGCCTACTACCAGAGGCCAGTAGAGTAGGGGTAAAGCGTTAAACTCACATGCAAGAGGCCCTGGGTTCAAGCCCCGGTCAGCTTTCACAGGGTAATTTTGACAACACATGATTATGTATCTAATATACAAAACTATGACCAAAGGCATTCCCTGGTGTGTTCTGGGACAACTACATGTGCATATGTGCAATGACCTGCGCAGTTGACATGTTTACAATAGGGTCTAGCCACTTTAACTCAGGGTTATACTATCTACTCAGCTGTAAGGTAGGGGTTGTAAGTGAGTTATCCAGCTTATCAACTCATGCAAGTCATGCATCTGACTAGGTTCCTCCTTATATTGAAAACCTCTGCCTGCCACCCCTTCACACCTACAATACCATCTACCACTGAGCATGATAATACACACTCTTGTGGAGTCCATTTTGATTGTTTCCAGTTGCAGCAGGAAATACGGACTAGTGTCAACTACTAATGTTTATAGAGTTGACTCTATTTATTCATAGGAATGGTAAATGAATCCTATATCTGTATCAAGGGAACTCATATTCAACCCCAAGTTCATATTCATGTTAAAATGGGCTGCTTAGGGCATTTGGACCGTGGGGCTGTGCCTAGTGTAGCTGTTGGCTATTCTAAGATAGACATCTGCTATGAAAAACTCCAGATTCGAAAATAGGTTGTTCAGAAATTACACTTTATTCATTCTGACATACGGCTCGTAATCATACAGACGGATAGCAATAATCAAATAGGCTTCTGAACACCAGTGGTCATATGAACATACAGGAGGTATACGCTCACGGTCTAGTACATAATTCCCGAGTTCCAAGGCTCTCTTCCATCTTGGTTAACTCCACTTGGATCAGACTCCCCCAGAGGGAGTTCTGTACCCGGAGTTGTACACCAGTGCGTCTATCTCCTCTAGTTCCCCCAGAGGGTGGAACAGAGAAAGACGCAGGGTGACCAAGGTGGAAGCAGCGACAGGACTAGGCCTAAAAGGTACAACAGAGTTCGGGGAAGCTCTGTTGTGGAGCAGCCAAGCTGGCCGAAGTGCGCAGCAAGACTGGGTCCTCGATTAGCAGAACCCCAGGTCTTATGTACTGGTCGTTATGTAATTCTCTCCATTACTCGTAAACACTTGAGTTCCCGAGGAACTCCGGGTAACCACGCGCCGGTGCATCCGAGCCGACACCGTACCCGAGATATGTCGGGTGACACGTGGCGGTCACGGCTCAATGCACATAACCAGGCCGCGCTCCACCATTCCTCAGGTGGGCTTATATAACCTTATACTCGGCAGTAGACAGGAGTGCGGCCTGGATACACGACAACACATATACCAAATATAACTCCAACTGGTTCCATAGAAATAGTACAGCGGCGACCCACTACACTACCCCCCTTCAGACAATATCATAGCGTCTAAATAGCAGCACAAAGTGCAGTATTATTATACTACCTTGATACAATGACAAATTTTATCTCCAAACAACCCAAAAAAACAAATATATTGTCTCCAAACACATACATAGTGGAGGCAAGCGTAACTCTTTCTATCAGAAACACTAATATATTTCTTGGGTATCATAGATATGTATTCATCCTTTTTGATATTAACGTCAATCATATCAACCATCAGGATCCAGTTACACAATAATCGAGTATCATCCTTCAATAACAGTCATGATTTATGGGACTAAGAGGATAAACTCCACACAGCCAGTCAAGCCCTATAAAACAAACTTGACTATATATCATAAAAAAATATATAAAACCTTTAAGACATATTTATCGCATACTAACCATGTCTCATCGAAAACGATTTGTTACAACAGGTATCGTATACATACAGATCAAATATGAGCACTTCTCCTTAAAAGTTACCAATTTTTTTAGTACAAGACATATTGGAAACAAAAAGGTGGCAAGTGTCGACTTTATAGTAAACCTTGACCCAACCCGTCTATTTGAATAGACTCACTCGCTTTACGTGCCAGAGTAAGGTTTGAAAGATCAATATTTTTGGAATAAATGAACATATAGCGTAGATCCGGTAAATGCAGTTTTCAATCCAATCAAGGTCTCCAAAACCTTATGCACCATGGTCACCCAGGTGTCCTTTTTGGCGTACTCTACACAATAACACAAGTGACACTCTCCATATAGGAATACTGAAAGCAATCAGATCAAGTGTCATGGCAACATATCTCAACGTTTCAGGGAGAATTAGTCTCCACACTTAGTTCAAAGATCAAAAACGCAGCAAGCTGAAAAATAGAATGATCCGGCTCCTCACTCGATACCTTCCTTCTGAAAGTAATCAACGGGAGCCTACGGATCTCCATAACAACTTACGCAATTTCCACTCCTAGTACCTGAATAAATTTTACGTTTCTCAGGTTCATTGATATGTTATTACCACAGATCTACACATAGTACGAATGCAGTCAAGCAACCTTTCAGTAGGTATCATCAGGATCCAGTCCCTCATACCTTTACTTATTGGACGGTTAATTCAGAGTATCACAATCGGCATACAATAATCATACCTATAGCACATGTCATCAAATCAAACAGAACCCGTTTTACAAATACTGTCTTATGGCAAAATAGAACACTCTTTGGTGATGGTTTTAACAGTTTCTTATATACGACAACTGCAAACCTAGATCATATCAAAGTCTTTTCATAAATAGGTGATAATGATCCACTGTTCTTGTCATCTCAGTCTTTCATAAATATATACGTACATATTGTGACCCATAGTCTATGGTATAAAGCATCATACGGTCCGTGGTGTATTAATAACCCCACTACTGCAAAAGTTCAATCTTGATGACGACACATGGTAGAGGTTCCATATATGCTGCAACTGGGAATGTTTTTATGGCTCGCCACTCAGCAAAAGTTCTTCATTTCTGGACACTGGAGACATGCATTCACTAGATCGATTGTCACTCATCTCAATGGATATGTCCATCCCAGACCCTAGCTGCAAAGCATCAGGGTTAGGAAAATGCACTTGAGTACCCATAGGTACACTCGCCATGGATACAGGAATGTCCAGGGTAGATGGACGATGGTTCCCAGACATAGAACCAGTCGTCACAGGTAGGTCCATTGGAGGATCCACCATCATGGATTGTTCAAGTTCGTTTTCAGGAGCCATAAGCGCCTCAGCATCACGGATAGACAGACGTAGGTCAGCCTCTGCAATTGCATCGTTCAGCTCCATCAGTATCTGAACCGCCTCTCTAGTCTCACTTTCCGTTATCTGGCAAGGTGACTGACAAGAGGTGGTGTCGAGTATTGGTGTTGAGACAGGAGTCGAGTTATATGACTCTGCCTGCAGTTCATTCACCACCATCCTCGCTAGAGTGGACACCCCGGCTGGAGTATCCATAGTCTCAAAGGAAGACACGGTTGTGTCCACCCCCATTGTAGTATACTGCATCGTCTTAGCATCAGACGACACAGAAGTAGACGTCACAGCAACAGATGTCACCGAGACAGGTGACACAGGAACAGACGTCACAGCCACGGACGTCTTAGGAACAGACGTCACAGCCACGGACGTCTTAGGAACAGACGTCACAGCCACGGACGTCTTAGGAACAGACGTCACAGGAACCAACTCCGATGACCCACAGGCCATGGAGGTGGCAGCCACGTAACTGCAGTCGGCCTGGTGCGTCTCGTCTTCTGTAGATGGAGGTGGAGGACTCCTCGGGGTATTACTAGCCCTGGAGTCAGCTCTCAACCTTTGTGCGTATGCATCACCGTCAAATCCTAAGGGAAGAGGGGCAGAACCCCGTTCAACCCTGTACACACTCTCGTCGTACCAACTTGACAATGGTATCTCATAGCAGTCTTCGAAAAACTCAGCCAACTCTTCATAGAAGTCATCGTTCTGCTGAGCTTCCTTTCTATAGCTAGAAAATTCTTCTGTTAGACCACCAATTTCGTGTTCTAACTTCCGAATAATTTTGATTTTTAGACTAATTTCAGTCCTGGCAGCAGTTAGCTTATGTTCAGCAGAACTGACCATATCCTTACTGCGATCCAACTTGACTTTGAGATCATCAATTAAAAATTGACTTTCCATACGAGATTTTTCAATATTCAATCTCAAATCATCTACTATTCTGCTTGAGGTTGCTACCATGTCATCTCGTTGTCCCAACTGTCTTTTGAGGGCTTCATTCTCCTCAGTCATTTTGGACATTTTAGATAGGAGTTCTGCTTTAGCAGTCTCCACTTTCTCTAATTCGGCCAAACGACTTTCCTTTACCAATTGCTCAGCTTGAGCCCTAGCTCCTTGCAGAGCTAGTTGACAAGCGAGATCCAGTGTGTCAAATGAACTTTTAAGTCCAGTGACATACTGTTCTTTCAGAAGATTCCTGATACTTATATTCTCAGGGTGATCAATATCACCAGTCAGCTTAGGCAGAGGGACCGACTCCAAAGAGATATCTTCCTCACCCACTCCAGATGATGGAGAGTTTAGTGAGAGACCCCCCATACAGGTAGATGGTGATGGAACGGAGGATAGTCTACGACCAATCTCCTGTTCCTTCCTCATCTCTATTTTACTCGATTGAACCCTGCCTGCGGGTGGGGTAAATTTCTGGTCCACCCAATCATCTCCCTCAGATTGGAAATCAATCGTTCTATAGGTCATTTTAGATTTGGAATCCTCTTTCCCACTTACTGACTCTATCTTCCCTGTTACATACCCTTGACTATCAGTAGAAGTATTTTCTGTCTTTAATATCTTCCTTGACACTCCCGGGTTCCCTCTAGCTTCAGAGATTGTGGTAGGAGGTATTACCTCCTCTCCCACAAATACACAGTCATCCTCCTCCTCTACAGGAGAAGCCAACAGGTCATTTACCATTTTCTCCTCTATGGCTAGCCTTGGGCTAACAGCAACCCTCGGTAATGATCCGCCAGAGCCCTCCTTGTTGGATTCAGTAGTGTTCCTACTAAACCCACAGGAAGACCCTGGAGCACGTCTTTTGGTTGGGGTCGATCGGCCGTCAGGTGATGAGTCTAACCCAGCAGAAGCTGAGGACTCCTCTGAACCTGTGGTCCGCATCTCTCCTAAGGTAACCGAGACAGGAGTGTACACTCCATGGTCCACAGTTTTACCTTCAGACAGCATTTTACCTTTAGGAGGAGTGGCCAACTCCATTTTACTACGATAATCAGAGGCTTTCTCTGGAAAGTCCTGAATGTAGTATGGCCACGCCTTTCGATTCAACCACAACCTTCTCGGGTTATGGTTGAACATCAAGGTGTATGCCAACCCCTGTGGTACCCTCACACACTTTTCTCTGTCCGTGAGTCCTAAGGCCTCCGGACTATTCTCGAGAATATCTAGATTGGACATGGCAGTTTCAGCCTTCATATGGTGTACATCCACTAAATGCCTTATCATACAGCCCTTTCTAGATGTGCTGAAAGGTTCACCATCTTTCATACATTTAACTGAGCGATTAGACTTGGCCCGGCATTGCCACATCATTTTGGAGTGCGCGTGGAACTCCACTAGATGTCGTGCGAACTGGTACAGGTCCAAATACTCAGCTATTGGATTTCTATCCATACACTCATTGAATGGGCATTGCCCCGAACCTATTCTCCAACCTCTACCAGGTTTATAAGTAGGCATACCCGGCGGGACAAATGTCATCCAGGCCCATTTCAACCGATCTCTATCCTCGTTGGAGAGGTCGGCAGCCCTGTATGTCCCCATACTTTGCTTTATAACCTCATCCCAGAACTTGTACGCTTGATGTGCCCCCGAACTAGTATGCTCTAACCAGAACTCCATATCCCTCTCTGTATCTTCGTAGGATGGTAGCCTAGCTCGGCTCCCTATCTCCCCAGTAACCTCTCCTACATAGGGTCTGGACTTAGAATTATCGGAAGGAGATCTGAATAGTTTAGTACATTTCTTCTCGTTGAACTTGTCCAACTCTTGGATGTATGCCCCCCTGCATATCTTACTCCCGGGAATCACTGCATCCGGCTTAAATTTCTCGAATTTAGCTGCTAAATGCATTACTGCCATGTTTGGAATACGTTCCGGAGTTGACTGTGTAGGGGCATTCCAATCGGGTACAAAGTTACCATGCACCGGATGTAAACCATCCGCACGGTCATACGACATAGCACCCCACGGAGCGCCCACTGGAACGTCACTGACCGAGTGCACCGGTATCCCGGGCATATTCGGGTCAGTCCGGGTCACTCCCGAAGTAGGTGGTGACGCAATATTCCCAACCTGGAACAAGGGAAATCCCCCGGCCTCGAGTCCTTTCAACCCCGGCCCTGACACGAACCCCCTAGCCTGCGCCACTGATAAACCCATATCTACCAGTTTCCTTACATGTTCTCCCCGAGCTAGGAGATACTGTGTGGTTTTAACCTTTTCAGTTCTCCTTATCTCCGAGATATTACTGTGATTTCGGCGTTTCACACCCCTATTCTTCATCTTAGCCGGTGGTTGATACACAAATTTAGGTAAATCTGCATCCCGAAATCGTTTTGGAAGATCATACTCGACCGGAGCTGTTGACTCCAGGTCCCCCAAAGCTAACAATTCTCTCTGTTCCTGCGACAGAGGGGTAACCTCTGTCGAGTGACTCCTTCTATGGGAGTCTCCCGACGGATAGTTATCCGCCATGATAACTACACAGAGGGCGGCCCAGAGGAGCCCACTCTAAAAATGAGCTTAAATGAGTAGTAGAATCAGGAAAATTGTTACAAAAGTGTCCTCCTGTACTACCTCACTTTAGTGTCTCCTCTCTCCCTCACATGTCGATGTTCTAACCGGTGTTTTACATACGCGGAGAGAGGTGCCTTCGCATCCACCCTCTCCAACGGTATGTGCAGGACTGACGCTTTCCGCGCCAAACCAGCATGCGTGCGCATCCAAGCGCAAAGGATCACGGGTACCGGATAGCCCTTCCCGAAGAAGTTATCCGGTATTATCCGAAGAAAACCGGGTGGCGGAGTAAACTGCGTAGTAGTTGCAATCTTCGCCGGGTTCTCTCGGATTGTATTTTACACATCATTTCAAGTAATAGCAATTCTTTAGTTCGTCACGGCTGTATTATTTGTAGCTTATGAACTTTTAGAACGCTGTTTAAACAAACATTATAAAAAAAATACGTGTCAAAGTAAATTTCTTTGGTTGTCCGAACAAATTCGGAATATGTATGAGTCCCATTCTCATGTTGTTGTAACGAGTTCTACACCCGTACTTTCTACATAATATTTCTTACTAGGATCCTCATATCTATCCTTAGAAAAATTACTGACTAGGTTTGATTGGATTTTAATCCGAAACCATCACGACAAGTACTAAATGGGAAACCAACTCACAGACCATAGCATGTAAACATTCAAAACTAACTTTAGTAAAGCAGAACGTTGGGTACCCCAATGCCATCTACTGGTCAATTTCACCATTATTCCCGTCACAAAGACTAAAGAATAAAATCCGGTATTTCTCGTTGTGTTTTTGACAATTAGCACCAGTTACGCAACTTTCCGGGGTTTACCGGGTAAGTCCTTGGAGACCCGAACTATTTCGGGTAACCACAACAAACAAACCCAGCCCCGCCGCTTTACGTAACAGCACCTCGACCCGCTATACGAGCACTTCTACGTATGGGTCCTTGGGGTTTCTTCTTCTCAATTACTGTAGGAACCTCCCTAGTTCCCTTTTCAGTAACCAACTTCTTCTTTTTCTTCCTACCATCGACTTTTCTAGCTGGCGTTGCTTTTCTAGTCTTCTTTGTAGGCGGGGGTGCCGTAACCTGTGTTTTACGCACCCACCTGGGTTGGGGCATTGGCACTTCTACCAAAGGCTCATTCTCATCGCCGGGCCGGCGACCTAGCCAAGGCTTCAGGCGATCCACATGGCCTGCAACTATCTTGCCTTTCACATTCTTCAACAACACAGTAACATCCGATATTACTTTTGTCACCTCAAATGGCCCATCCCAACCTTTCGAGATTTTTCCATGTACAGGTGGCTTCAATCTCACCACCTTCTGTCCAACTACATACTTCCTCTCTCTCAAGCCTGTATCATACTCGTGTTTGACCGAATCCTCTCCTTCAAACCCCATGTGGAATACCTGCGGAAGAGATGCCAAAAAGCCATGAACCTTCTGAAGATGCTCTCCCACACAGAGTGGGGAGCAGACCGGGAGATTCTTCTAACACTCTACAAGACCTACATCCAGTCACGGCTGGACTACGGGTCGATTGTGTATGCATCTGCCGCAAGGTCTTACTTGGATTGGCTCAACCCGATTCAAAACCAAGCCCTGCGGCTTTGCATTGGCGCTTTCCGATCCTCACCAGCCTGTAGTCTGCGGGTGGAGGCAGGGGTCCCCCCACTGGATCTCAGACGGGACAAACTGTCTCTCCAATATGCCATCAGGGTCAAGGCAAACGAGAGAAATCCAACTCACAACACCATCTTCAACGAGGACCACAGTGTTTTCCGTAGAAAGAAAAACGCAACAAAGCCTTATTCTATGAGGGTGAGAACCCTTATGAGAGAGGCCCGGATACCCATCTCAAAGGTCATGAAGGAAGGACCTGCCCAGTCCCCTCCGTGGACACGGGCGGGTCCCACCATCCTCTTTGACCTTTGTCAACATAAGAAAGGAGAAACCCAATCCAACATTTACATGGAAAAACTCACAGAAATCAGCCGTCAACACCTGGGTCACACCGAGGTGTTCACGGATGGTTCGAAAGATGGCAACCGTGTTGGCTTTGCCGCATTCACACCCTTTGGTACCCGCAAAGGAGCACTGCATGGAAGAAGTAGCATCTTCACTGCTGAGGCCCATGCTCTCCTTAGTGCTTTGGAGTGGATGAGGGTGTCAAGCCGAAAGGCCTTCATCATCTTCTCTGACTCCAAGTCGTGCCTGCAAGCAATACACCAACATGACCCCAAAAACCCTGTGGTGCAGGAGATCAAGCAATTGGTCTCCCACCTCAGAGACACCCAAAAGGAGGTAGTCCTCTGTTGGCTGCCCAGCCACATTGGCATAGAAGGGAACGAAGCTGCAGACGATGCAGCTAAGAAAGCCCTGAGACTGAAACCCAGCTCGGCTTGCATCCCTTCCTCAGACCTCCTCCCGATTTGCCGAGAGTTTACCAGACAGGAATGGCAGAAACGCTGGAACTCTGACAGAAACAACAAACTGAGAGCCATCGAACCTTCGATAGGCAAAAATCCCGACCATACAGGCTTGACTCGGAGGGAATCGACAAGACTGACCCGTCTTCGGATAGGCCACTCGCTGCTGACACACGGACACCTCATGAAGGGTGAAAATCAACCGGTATGTCAACGATGTCAAGTACCTCTGACCATGGAGCACTTGGTGCTCTTCTGTCAAGCAACCAAGAAAAGTAGGGACGACCACCTTCGTGGCACGACGTCAATGAACAGCGTCTTCACTGACACTGGAAAGAAAGAACTGCTGAGCTTCCTCCGGGAAACAAAGATGTTCGAAAAGATGTGAAAGGGGAGGAACAGGCCCCCCTGTGATTCGGTAGGGTAGGCTGGAGAAGATATTCTCTAGCCAGATGGAAAGTAGTTGCATACTCGCCAGCCCTGATCTGCTGGCCCGATTGGTATGGAACTACGACTGGTTCGCCGGTGTCAGGATAATGTGACTGGCCAGATGATGTGTCTACAGTCTGTGGCACAGCACCTGTGTGAGGCAGCACAATAAAGCTGGGCCCGATGCCACGAGCAGTATTTCACTGCTACGAGCCGTGTTCCACTGCTACAAACAGACTCACAAACACATGCACGCGCACACGCACCCACACACTTATGCGCAACATCTAAATGAGAAAAGAAAGGACCTACTGTCCAATCAAATCTGAGAAGTCCCACAGGGTCTATGTACGCTGGGACGTTAAGCAAGTCAATCAATCAATCAATCAAGTATCATACCCTACTTTCTGATGGATGGCCGCTTTCTTCAAATGGCCTCTCACCAATGCATAGCCTTCCCGCAATTCTCTACGCAGAGATTCCGCAAATGCCACACGGCATGGGACATCCTTTCTCCGCAGTACACTGCCAAAGACCAAATCTGCAGGCATTATGATCTCAGATCCAAATACCAAGCTGTTAGGAGTGCAGCCAGTTGAAGCATGCACCGTACCGTTGCATGCATGAGCCACATACTGGGAAAACGTGTCCCAGTCATCCTGATTAGAATTAACCAGTGTGGTCAGCCCTTGAATTAACGTGCGGTTGAATCTCTCAACCATCCCATCCGACTGCGGTCGGTACGGATTAGTGCGTGTCTTAACTATGGCCAATTCTTCCAGCATCCCCTGAAAGAGACGCGATTCAAACTCCCTACCCTGGTCTGAATGTAACATGAGAGGTGCGCCAAATGTTAGTACCCACTCCTCAACCAAAGCTTGTGCGCAAGTTAATGCCGTGTGATCCTTCATTGGGATCACCTTCACGTACTTTGTATAGTAGTCTTGTACCACCATCATGCACACGTTGGAGTTTGGAGTTGTCTGGAAGCCAGTGATTATATCAATGGCTATCCTCGCAAATCTGACTCCGAACAGTTCCTGTCTGAGAGATGTTTTACCTTTCCCAGGGCCCGGCTTCACCAGGCAACACGTCGGGCATTCACTCAACCAACGTATTACGTCCTTAGACATCCCAGGCCAGTAATATCTCCTCGCTAGTTTGTCCAAAGTCCGTTTCCTGCCAAAATGAGCGGAAGTCTGATGACCATGGAAAAACTCGAATACTTCCCATCTCAGAGAAGCTGGCAAGACTATCTGTAGCCTTCTTCTGGCTTTGCCCTCAAGAGTTTTCCATCTACACAATAGGCCGTCTCGCACTACCAACTGCGACCATTGGCCCACCAAGTTCCTTACTTCCACACATTCTAATGACAGAGCAGGTCTGACGGGACGAGCAGCTCTCTCCAGGATCAGATTCCGTATCATATTGATACCATCGTCCTCCTGCTGAGCTTCAAGTATGGACTCCGCCGACCAAAACACCAAGTTCTCTTCCCAGGCCGGATCAAAATTCATTATTGGCGCCACCAACGCGTTATGTATGCCACAGTCTTCACAGTCCATTCTTGCACATCTTCGGATTGGTCTCCTAGACAAACAATCCGCATTCACGTGCTTCACTCCGCTCGGATGCTGAATCTGGGTATTCTCTATCCCTAATTCAGACAACGCAGAGATCCATCTGCCCATCATCCCATCTGCCTCCTTGAAATTAAGGAGCCATCTCAAGGATGAATGGTCTGTTCGTAGAATAAAATTCCCACCATACAAATAATGGCGGAATTTCTTTGTGTATACTACTATGGCCAACAACTCTCTCTTGGTGGTGCAATAATTGCGTTGAGTTTTACTCAAGCTGTTGCTAGCAAATGCCAAGGGCACTTCCCTACCCTCCTGCACTTGGGATAAGACAGCGCCTATGCTATCGTTGCTAGCGTCGGTGTCCAGGATGAACTGATCACCCTCAGTAGGATAGCTCAGCACAGGAGTTACCGTGAATAACTCCTTCAGCTTCTGAAAAGCCTGTCCAGCTAATTCCGTCCAAATAAACGGAGGTAGCTTCGACATTCCCTTCCTTTTTCCTACTACCAGCGCCTGTAATGGAGCCGACACCTCAGCAAATCCGGGAATGAAATCGCGGTAGTATGAGCAAAAACCCAAAAATGACCTCACTTCTTTCTGGTCTTTTGGCGTTGCCCAATTAGCTACAGCCTCTAATTTCCCTGGATCCGCCGAAATACCTGTGCCACTGACTATTCGGCCCAGATATTCCACTGATTGCCTGAAGAACTTGCATTTCTTAGCTTTCAGTCTAAGGTTGTAGGATCTCAGTCGATCCATCACCCTGTTCAAATTCGATAGACACTCCTCCCGAGTTTTCCCGAAAACTATGATGTCGTCTAGATAAACTAGACAGTTTTTCCACAACAATCCCCTTAGCATTGTCTCCATCATATTCTCGAAAGTAGCTGGAGCATTGCATAAGCCAAATGGCATTACATTGAACTCGAACAACCCCCTGTGGGTTGTGAATGCTGTCTTTTCCTTATCCTCTGGGTGCATCCCAATCTGCCAGTACCCTGACTGGAGATCTAAGGTACTAAACCAGTGATTACCTCCCAAGGAATCCAGACTTTCGTCAATGCGTGGCAAGGGGTAGGCATTCTTCCTCGTAATCCCATTTAGTCTCCTGAAATCTATACAGAACCGACAGGTGCCATCCTTTTTGGTAACCATTACCACCGGACTAGCCCATGGACTATCTGAGGGCCTTATTATCCCTTCCCCTAACATCTTGTCCACCTCATCCTCCAATGCCTGCTTCTTAGACAACGGGAGGCGCCGGTATGGCAAGCGCAATGGTGGGCTAGAACCGGTGTCTATCCGATGAGTTACTCGGTCAGTTCTACCCAATTGCTCCCCTGGAGCGGAGAACAAGTCTGCATTCTCGCATAATAGCTGAGCCAGACTCTGTTTGTCCTCTTCCGTCTCCAAGTGGCTATCTGTCACTAACGGTAAAAGATGCAGTGGCAATCCATATCCTTCCTTCCTATCCTGCTCCCCAGTGTCTTGCAATACCACTGGCATAGCGGATGGATCCAAAGCTCCTATTTCCACTGCTCTCTTTACTGCTAACTCCACTTCTGGTGAGTCAGCTCTACCTACCACGTCAGCATATGTTACGTCCCCAAAGGTCGTCCCTTTTTCCAGGTACACATCCTGAAAAGTCATATTACTGACTGGTACTACTGTTCGTCTTGAACTCTGCACTAAGGCACTGGTGGAAACCAACCCCAGCTTACTCAAATGCTGCTGATTCGGTTCCACCACCCCCATGCGGTCAAATTCCATTTCCCGGCAGTATACAACTACATTGCACACATGGCGGGGAGGAATTCGTACTGTCTGAGAGACAGACGAGACGCCTGAAATCCGGCGGAGTACACACTGGACCTTCATCTCTTGTGGATACCGAAGAGTGAGTTCCCCTGTCACACTATCCAATACCGCTACATACAGAGAACAAAAATCTACTCCCAAGATTCCCTCATCCGTCAATTCAGCTACAGTTGTTGAAACAACAAATGAATGTTGATTCACCCAAAAGGGTATCACCTGTCTGCCATGTGTCCGCATATGAGACCCATCAGCACTTCTGACCGACCCAGACCCCACAGGGTTAGTCGACAGACCTGCGAGCTTCTTGAAGAAATGGTGACCCATCATGGAGTGACTAGCTCCAGTATCGATCAGAAATTCCCCCGAGCAGCCCTGAATCTGCACAGGCAAGTACCATCTCTTCCCTTGTAAAGGAGAAGGTTGCAAGGCAAATCTCTGGATTCCAGCTTCACCGCCCAAGTCATATCCCCTCGAGTTGAGAAACTTAACTATAGGATCATCGGGTTTGAGTCGCGAAGCACAAAACCTTTCTACTTCTTCCGCCAACTCAATTCTGCGGACAGTGTCCAGATGAGCTAAATCTTCAACACCTTTCTCGTCCGTTCCCTGGGGCCCATCTCCACCTGGCGGATCAGACTCAGGTGCGGCTAACCCCAGCGGTTCCCATGAAATGGAATCTTTTGATTCTCCCCTGATAGTACCTTTGACAATCACAGGTGGGGTTGTTATCTTGTCATCGACAACAACCCCTGTTAGTTTTCCGTCGGTGGTGGGCTTTGGTCAGAAGAGGGTCCGTCTTTTTGTTTCTCGACCGATGATACATTCTTAGTATCCTTGGACCAACATGTCCTTGCAAAGTGACCCTTCTTCCCACAATTATAGCATTTCGTGTCTTTGTTGGGTTTCCCCTTACCGCGACCACGAGTTGCGACCTTTTCAGCCTTCTCAGCCTTACTACGCTCCTCCATGACTTTTCCGATCATGGTCTTCAATGCACCCTCCTCTGGCGCTTGAGCGTCCGATCCTGGAACCTTTCGTCTTACATAAAAAGAACGACGTCCTTTCCATTTAGGATCTATTGCTGCCACCTCTTGCACTCCCTCTGTAGTCAGTTCAACCTCTTCTACGGGCATCTCTATTACTGCTACAGGGGCTGCCTCTACAGTTTTCAACAGCTTCCTCTTTCTCAGAGCATCTTCCGTAAGCTCGAAGATATCTGCTAGGGACATAGTGGTCTTCCACTGTGAAGCAATCTCGCTCGACAATCTTTCGTCTTTAAGTCCATCTATATACAGGCTGGACAACTTCCTTACCAGCCATGGATCACTTGGACTCATAGATGCAAATGCTTCTGCTGCTAGCACTCTGAGAGCCATTCCAAACTGTCTGTGCCCTTCACCGGGCTTCTGAACTCTTGCCTCTAGCTCAGATGCGGGATCCGCACCGGATGTGGAACCTAAAGCCCATGAAGCTGTTTCCACTAATCCCTTGTACGTTCTTCCCCCGCTTAATTCAAAGCTTGTTAGGGCGGGATCACCAGGACCATCCCGCAGACACCATGACAAAGCTGCAAGGCACTCATCGCCTTCCCAACCATTATGTCTCATATCTGCTGAAAATCGTGTGAACCATTTTCTCCATGGAACCGAGCCATCATACTGCTTCATCTTGATCGCCTGCTTCTTCACAGGTGTCATCCCCGTTCTCAACGGTATATCAGCCTGACTCAAAGCATAGTCCACTGCCTTAAAGTTCCCCACGTCATTCGGTACCGCATCAATCCCCAATCTTCTAATTGCTGGATTGCTCTGGAACACTGCCTCATCTTCCATTGACATATTTCCCCTATGTTGATAGGGTGTCCCACTCTGATTAGTACCTCCGGTCCTTGGTGTATACATGCTTCCTGGAGTTACATGACTGCCAGGTAATGGGGGAGGTGGTATATTGAACATAGGCCTCGCGTTCCCATAACAGTTATCCGGTCCCACATTGCCCCATCCCCCGTAGGAGGTGTTAGGCCCGGCCAGATTCCCTTGACCTGGCGGCCGAGCATTCAAGTATGCTCCACCGGGCAAACCTGGTCTACCTACCGTAGACACATTTACCGGAACTGTAGGAACTTGCCTTGTCCCTGGAGCTGGAGTAGAATGAGCACCTGGAGCTGGAGCAGTGTTAACTGGTCCCACAGGAGGCTTATTCCCGGTAGCCTGGGCTACCGGAACGTCTCCTTTTACTCCCTTAGTGTCATTCTCCACACTCACTGATTCTGTTTCTTCAAGAAAGCAATCTAACTTCTCCTGAAACAGTTTTTCAACTCTACCACACAGTTCTAACATGAACTCCTCATTCTTATCAAACTTACTGCCATGCATCGATGAGTGTCCACTCACACTGGATAACATATCTGCTGTATGTATCACCATGGAACTATCTAGATCCTCAGTGACAGGTGGTTTCACTACCTCCTCCACTGTATTGACTATAACTACTGAGGGCTCGTCGGCAGTCACAAAGGTCTCATCTCTAGACACCTCCTGCGCCTTTCCCACCGGGTCCCCAATTTCCTTCGTCCCTTTTGGTTCTAGCTTATTCATCATGTGATTTTCAGCTTGTTGAGCTAGCGCCTCTAACTCTCCCAGCTTACTATCCTGCTTCTTCAACAACTCATCATACTGCGCTACTTGTAACTGTCTTGCTAGAATCTCGGAACTAATTTCTTTATTCCGCACCACTAGCTTTTCTGTTTCAGACTTCAGTCTGACTTCAGTACCCTCAAGTAGACCCACATTGACAGAAATCTGTTCCAGATGTTTGATCTGAGCTGCATGTTCCCCAATGTTTCCTGACCTTTTTGCCAAAAAACTCTTTTCAAAAGCTTCCCTTTCTTCCTTCAGCTTCCTGAGGGATTCTTCCTCTAGCCTTATCCCTTCCTTCATATGCTCATGCTCGTTTCTCAATCGGAGCGTCCTTATGTCCTCCAGGCTCAACCTTCCCCTGGGCTCATAAGGCGGAACCTCTAGACCACGTATTGTCAATGTAAAAGGATCCGGGAACAGCTTATCTCCCCTGGAGATTACCTCAGCTGTCTCCTCCCCTTCCCCAGGAGTTTCCTCTAGGTCGTCCCTTTTGACAACCTCAACTCCTTCCTGACTAACTGGGACTACCACTCTAGTCCCTCCCACTGCTTCTACAGTGGGTACTGGTCTACGTTCCCATCTCTCTGGTACATCTACTGTACCCTCCAGACTAGGTATACTAGAGTCACTATCTTCCCCAGCATCTTCCATGGTCACCTGTCCAAGCATCACATCCTCCCGTGAGGTGTCCCCCACCTGGACAGGTCCCTCCATAACCCTATCTGGCTCTAGAGCTGGACGTTTTGCTGGAGGATCCCCTTGTGAATCCTCAGATCTCACCTCGTGGGCCTCCTCCTCTCCTCCATGTCCAATTTCCCTACTCTGATTGAAAGTATGTACCTTCTGCCTAGCATTAAACCTCACCCTAGATCGTAATCTAGGACGCATTCCCTCCCCTTGGTTAGTAACCAACGTGTAAAATGCAGTCCCTTGCGAGGGTATTACTTAGGTATAGGATAGATGTGAACAGGACGACCAGTTACTAGATTCTGTCTGTTTATTGGCAACTCTACACTCACCTCCCTACCGGGTACAAGTCTCAACATATTATTCTCCACAGTGGCACACACAGGCCCCAACACATACAACACTCCTCTCTGTAACAATACATGCTCTACTACACACACACACACTATTGTACCTGCTTCAGTCTACCCCCCCACCCCTATAGGAGTGCAGGGGCCAGCTGTGACTTCCCCAGGTATTTACACATAATCATAATACAAGTATTTTCCTTCCAATATACTTCATGACTTCTTAACCTATGTTTCACCCTCCCCCCTTTACATTAGATCTCAATGTGGCTGATCATTATTCATAATCAATTATCATAATCATAATTCATACATAGTTACATAATATTACGTCACATTACTTATCCCCCTCCTTCACTGTCCGTCGCTGACCATGTATATTCTACACATCTCCCCCTTTTTCTTTAAATGATTTCATAAAGATGAAAACATGTAATTATGTTTATGTCATCTCAATTGCTTTGATGCTCCTCCTTGGTGTAAAACCCACCAGTTGCGCAATCTGCTCCTGTGTCACCGTCACCGACCCTGACGGTTGATACCTCTCCGGTAGCATGGGGTATGGGGGGGGTGGTACATTAATTACAGTCGGCGGCATCATGGGGGTCAGCTCATGTGGTACCGCTGGTGCCACTGGTGCCGTTGGTATCTGGTCCCTGGGTACGTTGTGCCCTTTGGACCATTGGTTCAACATTCTCATTTTCCCAGAACAGCACAAGCAATACACATTCAATATCATAAGCACCACCCCCACTAGCAATGCTACCCCACTAGTGCCTGTTGTCACATATGGGTGCGTTGCCGACTGCAACCAATTCCCTTGCTTCTCCCCCTGCCCTTTCTGCCACTCGGCGTCTTGTTTAACCCAGTCTTTTACGTGAATCATTGGTACCTTAACATGTTCTACAGAATTTAAAGCCAACAACACCTGTGGCTTCAATCTCCTAGGCCAAGTCATATTCAATTTGGGTAGCGCAATTGGTTCTGGCTGCTCGGATTTCAATGTTTCATGTACATGTATAACAGATTTTACTCTCCATTGGTCTGATTCCAACACACATCCATCACCAATTTTTACTACAGTTGGTTTATCTAATGACATTTTTACAGGTGGGTCTCTTATACATCTTAACACAACCTTCTCGGTGCCTCCCATTGGAGCCACAATTACATCCCCCCCCCATAGGATCCCTTTTCAAAATTAAGGATGTCTTGTTTCTCTTCGGAAAAATTTTGACCTCACAATCATCCGGTTTATGCCCATTTACTAGTTTTTCTACCTCCGGCCAACACACGTTTGGAAATTTACCCAGACAACTGGTTGGTGTAAATGAACTCTTAGTCATAGTGTGTAACACCACACTCTCCCTCCCCTGTACCACTCTCATGTGATCCTCCGTCATAGGCACTGGAACATATATCATTGAATATTTAATAAATCTGTCTTCATCCAAGGCTGGTAGCACAGCCCTAAATGCCAGATGATCATTACCTTCCCATATGGGAATTACCGCTACATACTGATAATACCACACTGGAGGGAGCGTCTCAAAGTCCATGTTCTCAATTTCTTGTATAATGCTCCTTAATTGTTCATAAGATACAATATTTTCTGTCAACCAACCTCTCTCCACCTCCATCCTTTTCTGTTGATAGTCTCTTACTGCTTGTATGTATGAATTAAATGCAAACTCAGTCTCCTGCAGCGCTACATCTAGTGTGCGCGCCACCTTTAGTCCACTTATTGCTTCAAAATCGTCCTGGTGTGCTTTCCTGTTAATATCAACCTGTCTCAACGCCTCCCATGACAGATTTTGTACCATTTGAATGTGATCAGCGTTCAGTTGGACCAGGTTTCTAGTTGCATTAATCATAGTAACCATTTGTTTTTCATGGTGCACTACCGTGTCTATTCTTTTTGAATTACTAAAAATTAATTTCCTTAATGCTTCAATGTCTGTAAAATCCGGCATATTGAACAGGGGTCTTGCTAACGCTCCAATAAATCCGAACCACGCTCTTCTGACCCTAACGTTCCTTAGGGTGTGGTCAGGTCGTCCTTCCTCCTGTAGTAACTCTTGTGTATTCTTCTTTAACATGTGTTTGAGCGCCGCCCACCTCCTCCTCCAGTGTGTTGCTCCTTGGCCTCCAAACCTCACCTCAGCTTGAGTAAAAGCTGCGCCAAAACTCTTGTCCAGCTGTGTTGTATTTAACACAGGGGGTGGCTGTATGATAACCACCACCGACCATGCTGCTCCAATGCGTCTGACGTCTCCCTCTTGATGCACCAGTACCCCATCATGCTCAAAAATAGGGTTAGTGTTCATCACTGGTATGAGGCACAGCAGGCCCCACACCCACCACAGTACCATCTTGTGTGAAGATCCTCACTGCTGCAATACACTGCCGCTTAGCCAAGGTAGATGCTTCTTCCCCTGGAGCCAACAACCGAATGCGTTTTGCTATGTTACTCCTCCCCCTTGTCCATGCTCCCTCATTACTACCAACTCCCCCCAATGCTGGACCCTCTTCCCTGCCTCCCTCTGATTGGTCCCCTCCCCTTTTACACGCTCCCCCACCCCCCTGTATGTGTGGGTGGCCCGCGTCCCTAGCAACCCAGCCTGTTGCAGGCTGTTTGTGTTGCTGTGACGCTGCCCTATCCGCCCCACCCCCATGTGCATGTAGCTGCCCGTTTCTAGTCGCCGCACATGTCCCATCCTGTGTGGGGTTACATGCTAGTGTTTGTTTGTGGGCCTGTGCTGACTGAGCTCCCCCCCCTGTTGCAGCACCCCCCCCCTTTTCTTTACCCCTCTCCCTTAGGCCATGTGGTTGGACCTCCCCTCCCGCATGCTGGGGCAGATTTCTTTCATTGAACTCCCTCAGCCGCTGTGCATTGTTTGCATTGCGTTGAGCCCTGGTAAACCTGGTCCTCAGATCCCCCCATGCTACATCTGCTGGTACATGTTTTAGTTTATCCCTTGGTAATTGCTTCCGCACGCCATTTGGCCCCACCACTGAAATAACCGACCCCCTCACCCTTGTAACAATAAATCCATGGTCCCACTTTGGGTCTAGCTTTGTTGTATCCTGTGCCATGGTAACCACAGCGTCCCCTACTTTGAGTGGTTTAGCATTAGCAGTTCTCATTAATCGGTCCATGTTGTACTGCCTATTCACATAAGCATTTTTCCATGCAACTTTTAATGCTGCTGATATTTCATCCACTCTTTGCGCCATTCTGGATGTCTCCTCCCCCTCCTGTCTATCTAACAGCTGAAAGTAGGGCTTGGGTGGATGTCTACCGAAAAAGAGGAAATAGGGGGAAAAACCAGTCACATCAGACGGTGTTGTTCTGTGTGCTAACAATGCATCCCCCAAACAATCCTCCCATGTGTGTGGGCGGGCATTTGTCATCTTCCTTATCATATCCTTGATAGTTCTATGATACCGTTCCACCTTCCCGTTTGCCCGGCTATTATACGGCATAATATGCCTTACGTCTATGCCCAATTCTTTTAGGTAGCCCTCTACCAGCGTTGAGCGGAACTCCAACGCATTATCCATTAACAGAATTTCTGGAGGTGCAGCCCATGGAATTATAACCCTTTGTAACACCTTGTTTATTGTCGCTGCTGATTTGTCTTTAATAGCAATAGCATCCGCCCAACCAGTTGCATGGTCTATGAAGGTCAAGATGTATTTATTGTTATCAACTGACGCTGAGAAGGGTCCGCACAGATCCATCGCCCATACCTGCCCTGGATATTCAGCCAATGGCATGGCGTCTGGCTCTGGTCGATCTATTCTGTCTCTATTTGTGGCACAAGCTGGACATTTTCTAACATGATTCACCACATCTCTATGTGCCCTAGGCCATTTGTATGCCTCCTGTACTCTCGCTAGTGTCTTAGCTATTCCCATATGCCCCACCTCCTTGTGCGCTCTTCTTACCACTTTTTGTCGCGCATATTTTGGAAGAACCAACCTAGGATACTCTAACTGACCAGGTGGCGCTCTTAGTGTGAATAGCAACCCCTCCGCCACATAGTATTCTCCCTCTTGTTCTAGGCCCATCTGGTATTTTGGCATCTTTCCCTGTTCCCTCTGTAGTTCCTCCAAGGAGATCCCATCTGCCTCCAACACCCCCTCATTAAAATGCGGCCCTAGAATCACAGCTGCTAGTGTGGGATCCATCGGAGGTGCCTCCTGCGTCCCCTCCACCCGCAGCCTACTTAGCATGTCAGGTGTCACATGCAGCTTCCCCGGTCTATACTGAATGGGCGCTGCATATTCCGCCAACGTGACTGCCCAGCATTGAATTTTAGAATTCTTAATTTCATTCTGAAACAAGCATTTTAATGGCTTATGGTCAGTATAGATGGTAAACTCAGCCCCATGCAAGTATGGACGTAGCTTCCTCAGAGCATATATGACTGCATATGCCTCTCTCTCCACCACCGGCCACCTCTGTTGTGGTTCAGACAGCTGTTTGGATAAATACTGCACCGGTCTATCAATACCCTCAGGTGATTCCTGTAATAAGATAGCGCCAATACAATGTTTGGAAGCGTCTGTCATGAGCTTGTACGGCTTATCCAATTGTGGATAAGCCAGCACATGTTCTGACATCAGCTCGTCCCTTATTGCCTCCCACGCTGCGTGACACTCTGGTGTCCATTGAAATCTAGCCCATTTCTTCATCATGCTAGATAGTGCATGCGACTTCTCTGCATATCCCGGTATTAATTGGCGGTAATAGCCCGACATGCCCAGGAATGATCTAACCCCCGTCAGATCCTTTGGTGGCGCCATCTCTCTTATAGCCTCCACCTTGGCGGGGTCTGATGTGATTCCCTTCTCCGACACTATGTACCCCAATAGCTTAACCTCCTTCAATGCAAATTTACACTTGGACGCCTTCACTACTAGTTTGTGTTCCTTTAATACCTCCAGTACCTGATGTAAATGTACTGCATGTTCCTCCTCTGACTTAGAGAAGACCACTATGTCGTCGATATATACCATTACTGTGACACCAATAAATGGTGCCAAGATGTGATTCATCAATCTCTGGAATGCCGCGGGGGCGTTGCATAGCCCAAACTGCATTCTTTTGAACTGAAACAACCCCCTATGTGTGGCAATGGCCGTCTTCTCTATACTACTTTGTTCCATAGGGATCTGTCGGTACCCACTCCTCAAATCCAGCACACTGAACGTTGTCGCCCCCTGGAGGGAGTCAAAAATGTCCTGAATTAGAGGCAGTGGATATGCATCCTTCTTTGTTACACTATTCAGTTTCCTATAGTCAGTACAGAGTCTCCATGAGTCGCCTTTGGGCGCCAATGTAATTGGACTGGCCCATGGGCTGGATGATGGCTCTATTATATCTTCCTCCAGTAACCTCTCTAGCTCCTGTTCCACCCATCTTCTTTTCATGAGTGGTAGTCTATACGGCCTCTGATTTATTGGCATGGCATTCCCTGTATCAATCTTCATGTATAATGAAGTGGTATACCCCATTGGATCCTCACTGTGAGGGAATACCTCCGGGTACTGCGCCCTCCAATAATCAATATCCGCATACACCCCCGCCATATCTGTCTCACTTCCCTTTGAGTCTACTGCTTTGTATGCTGTCCCCGCCAACCTGACTGACCTATTGGCAAATGTAATATTTGCATCCAATAGCGTCAGCACATCATCTCCTATTAAAGCATCATGTTGTAACTCCTTCACTATATAGAACTCACATCTCACCCCTGCAATCATAACCGGTGCTTTTCCCAATGTGTGAATGTCATGTCCCGACAGAGCCCGCAATCTAAGCCCAGGAAGAGCCACAGCTGGCTGACTCCTCCTATGGCATAACTGCCTCCATTTATTCTCCCTCATCATGCTTCTTGCCGCACCAGTATCAATTAGAGATATTATCTGGATATCTTCCAAACCCAGATCCACACACACCCTACTGTCCATTAATGCTGATGCGGCCCCTAGTTTCCCGACTGTCTCCCATTTCCCTGTCCCTGTGCTAGTCTAGAGTCAAGGGCTGCTTCTATAGCAGCCTGTATCACCGCCCCTTTCTTAGTGCAATTTCTAGCCAAGTGATCGAAATCCCCACATTCATAACAGGCCCTCCTCCTCCATGGTCTCTGTTGCCCTTGATCATAATTCCTCCCCACTAGCTGTTGGTTCCCTTGATTATTATTTTCACCACCCCCTTGTTGATTATACGCATATGGTTGTGGCTGCATAGAAGAATACGGTACCTGTGGCTGTTGTGGGTGGTATGTCGGGGTGTTAGTGGCACCATACATGTGCATGGGGTACTGCTGAGGTGGCACCGCCTGAGGGTAGAATGCATAGGGGTTCACCCATGGCGGAAACATTTGCTGTTGCTGCTGTTGCCATGGCAACATCCATGGTGGTGTAGCTTGCGCCGCCGGCGCCGCTACTGTGGTTTGCTGCTCCCCCGAATCTGACGCTGACGCTTTCACCGCCGCTACTGTGACTGCTCCTGTATCCTCCTGTGCCTGTGCGGCCTGTGCTGCTGCTTGCATATGTGGCGCCACCACCACCTTCCTTATGGATTTCAGCTCCCCTTGCATGGTTTTCATATTTTGGTGTACATCCTTCATGGCTGTCTTCACTGTATTGTCAATGTTAACTGCCATTGCAGAAATGTCCATAGGTTCCTCCTGCCTCACCCCTTGGTTCATAAATGTAGACTCCTGTCGTGCTCCTCTCACCTCCAACCGCGCCTGTCTGTATGAATCCTCCACATCATTCGCCAGTGTTATAGTATCAGTCAAATTCTGACCCCTCTCTTTGGCAACCTGTTGCCGGACAGCCTCACTTGCTATTCCACTAATAAATAGTCTAACCAATCTGTTCTTTACTGATGGGACATCCCTCTCCGCCGCCGGGTATGCCATCTCCATCTGAGTTCTAAATCTCCTAGCATACCCCCTAACATCCTCCATGGGTTGCTGTACCAGCCTATCTAGTCTAGCTTGCAAATATTGTTCTTCATCTGCTTCTAGGAACTGTGCGGAAATAGCAGCTTTCACATTAGGCCAGGTTTGCAACGCAGGTGCCAACCCTTCCCTAATATTTAAAATAGCAGCCTTTAGTGGTGCTCTGGACAACTGACCAGCAATATCAATTACAATCTCCTCTGCTGCTTTAGTCCATTGTCTAGTTTCATCCACATGCTGTATCCACTGTCTCAGCTGATCCCTGTCATCCCCATTGGTAGGTGGGACATGACTTGCTAATTCTTGCACCCTCTTCCTAGTCTCATTTGCAGCTTCAATTTGCCTCCTTTCCTCCTCGATCTGCCTCCTCTGGTCGCTGATGTAATTTAACTGCTCCATTTTTCCTTATACCGTAATACCCGTACTTCCAATACTTAGTTACTATACTGCGTGTTCATAAGCCTTGCGGCTTATATTTTAAGAAACGTCGAGGTCGCCAGTGTAAAATGCAGTCCCTTGCGAGGGTATTACTTAGGTATAGGATAGATGTGAACAGGACGACCAGTTACTAGATTCTGTCTGTTTATTGGCAACTCTACACTCACCTCCCTACCGGGTACAAGTCTCAACATATTATTCTCCACAGTGGCACACACAGGCCCCAACACATACAACACTCCTCTCTGTAACAATACATGCTCTACTACACACACACACACTATTGTACCTGCTTCAGTCTACCCCCCACCCCTATAGGAGTGCAGGGGCCAGCTGTGACTTCCCCAGGTATTTACACATAATCATAATACAAGTATTTTCCTTCCAATATACTTCATGACTTCTTAACCTATGTTTCACCCTCCCCCCTTTACATTAGATCTCAATGTGGCTGATCATTATTCATAATCAATTATCATAATCATAATTCATACATAGTTACATAATATTACGTCACATTACTTATCCCCCCCCCCTTCACTGTCCGTCGCTGACCATGTATATTCTACAAACGGGGGAGGTACCTCCGTATCTGACATATCTTCACCACACAAAAGCAACCTGTAATAGCTATCCTTGAAACCTACCAATTCTGGTTCAAACATATAAGAGCTTACCTCTCAATTTCAGAAAGAAGAGTAAAAAAATAAATGTAAATCAATACTTACCCAAAGTGGTCACGGCACCAGTGTAGCTGTTGGCTATTTTAAGATAGACATCTGCTATGAAAAACTCCAGATTCGAAAATAGGTTGTTCAGAAATTACACTTTATTCATTCTGACATACGGCTCGTAATCATACAGACGGATAGCAATAATCAAATAGGCTTCTGAACACCAGTGGTCATATGAACATACAGGAGGTATACGCTCACGGTCTAGTACATAATTCCCGAGTTCCAAGGCTCTCTTCCATCTTGGTTAACTCCACTTGGATCAGACTCCCCCAGAGGGAGTTCTGTACCCGGAGTTGTACACCAGTGCGTCTATCTCCTCTAGTTCCCCCAGAGGGTGGAACAGAGAAAGACGCAGGGTGACCAAGGTGGAAGCAGCGACAGGACTAGGCCTAAAAGGTACAACAGAGTTCGGGGAAGCTCTGTTGTGGAGCAGCCAAGCTGGCCGAAGTGCGCAGCAAGACTGGGTCCTCGATTAGCAGAACCCCAGGTCTTATGTACTGGTCGTTATGTAATTCTCTCCATTACTCGTAAACACTTGAGTTCCCGAGGAACTCCGGGTAACCACGCGCCGGTGCATCCGAGCCGACACCGTACCCGAGATATGTCGGGTGACACGTGGCGGTCACGGCTCAATGCACATAACCAGGCCGCGCTCCACCATTCCTCAGGTGGGCTTATATAACCTTATACTCGGCAGTAGACAGGAGTGCGGCCTGGATACACGACAACACATATACCAAATATAACTCCAACTGGTTCCATAGAAATAGTACAGCGGCGACCCACTACACTAGCTAACAGTATGTGTTGAATGGCCTGGGATGGGATTGGAGAGGTAGATGAGGTATATTCAGAGCAGCAATTTATTGTGATCTGATGCACAGCTGTAACAGAGTTTCTAGAGAGGTCAGAAGATCCGTAGCTCAGCAGATCAGTGACTTCAAATTGGTCAGAGTTGTACTATGTTATTAAAGATGTTTATCTTCTCATGACATACACTTAATACATAACCAACCTGGCAGACAACTGCTCTCTTGGAATGTCTTAAACTCATGGAATATTTGGGCACACTCTAATGCATTTTGTCCTGAAAAAAAAGGTTTGCCAATTAACGTAGTCACCAATGAACAGTTTATCAAATGCCTACTCATACATGCTAATCATTAATTCACCCAACATAATTGGTTGAGTATGCATTTTATTAATACACTTCTAAACTGTTTGAGTATATTCTAAATCACGTAGGTATATATAAAGTTAACACTCAGAGTCTGCTGTGTAAACATAATTACAGCTTCTAAAGGAGGACCTTGATTGCCCCTGGCCACTGGGAGCCTGTTTGCCTACATAATGGATGGTTCACACAGGTGTTAGAGGCAGGTGCTCATTCCATGAATGCCAAGGCAGTGCCACATGGTGGTGACAAGTGGAACGAGGCCAGAATGGATCAGTACCATCCTGAAAATTGCAGCTATCCAGTTGTCATCAAGGGGAGATATATCTATAGTATGCCTATTTGCCTAAGTCACAGATGATTTGAAAAATAGGGGCACATAGAGAGAGAAGGAGGAGAGGGAGGAGAGATAGAGGGAGGAGGGGACATCATGGCAGCTAGGCAGACTCCCACAAAAGCGAATGCAAATAACTAGTCACTTTCCACATCCCTTTAGCCATATTATAGCAATCACATTACAGAATCAAAACAGAGGTACTAGTGTGAAGTCATTTACTTCTCTGAGTTTCAAATACAAAATCCTCGTTGACCATCGGGATATGCGGTCTGTCTAAATCATATCCCTTTACCAGGCACTGACAATAGGCTCAGCTCGCACAAGCTGCATACCAGATCATGACTTTGCGTGAGGGGACTGTATTAAAATCTAATGGATTGATGAGGGTGGAGCTGTAGAAAAACAAGAATCCTCCAACATGATGTCCAGACAGGGTAATGAGGTCTAAATGGATTTTTTCTCTGCTTCTCACTCTCAGGCAAGTAAAACATAATAAAAAATGGCAAGAGGTGTCAGAAAGGAAATTAGAAATTACTGAACTCTTGAAAGTGGTAGTGGGGCCTTTATTAAGGTAGGCAGAAAGCTGTTGATCACCGTGAGTTTTCTTAAGAAACGGCAGCCTCAGAAGTCAACTGTGCACGGTATTCCGGCATTGATGTCTCTAAAAGTGAATGGACGTCATGCTTACAGAAATGTCAAAATACTGTTTTTGGTTCTTACTGCTACAACCATAACTCTATCCAGTCTAGGTGATTACAGTAGTCACAATGCAGAGTTTAAGCCAATAAGTGAAAAGAGAATAGTTTTTCCAGCATTGACTCACATTTCTCTATGACATTGTGTGTGTATTCTTTGATATTGTGTAATACATCTTATAAGTTTGCTATATGTACAACATGGGTATGTTCCTTTCTATAGCCAAGTGGTAACATACACTTCATAACAATTCAGACAATACACCTTTAGCATGCAAAGCATGGATTATAGCCATATAAAACTCCATTCTGCTATTTCCTAGTGTGCTGCAATGAATACAAAATGTGCGGAATAACATCTGGTAGCAGCCTGAAAGGCTGTGGTGAGGAGGTTATGGCGGATGTCATGCAAGAATAAGGGGCATGGTCATGGTTAACTTTACTATGATGTGTCTATATTGTACAAGGGAATATAAGTACACAATTATACATGCAGAGAAGCTAGCATGCAAAGAACATATGAATTCCTCCACCAATGCCATATATTGGAGGCTCAGTTTCCGCAACATAACCTGTCCTGTAGATCTAAATGTCTACTGTAGATCCTTTACATTAGTGTCGAGACATGGTATTTTCCTCAACCATTGATGTATAAAAACATAGATAAACTGCAAAATTTTTATTTATAATAGAATCACAAGCTGATTCTTTTTTGCTGTGAACATCAGAGTTATCCAAAATCCTATATGTAGTAACCAAAAAGAAAAATGCACTCAATACATTGTACTATGCAACTGGTCATGAAACTAATCAGGTTGACATATTGGTGATAAGACGATGCACTATACTAGAATAGATTGTAACTTCTACTCTTTATCTTAAGAGTGAGATATATGCAATTACAAGCAAATCTATGTGTTTATGTGTATGCATACCCAGAGAAACATTCAATGAGATGGTTTACTGTATATCGACTGCTCGAGGGAGTGGAGTAGAGGGCTGGACACAGATTGCAGATATCCATGACTTAGGCACACAGCACCCTGGAGACAGGAGCCATGGGTTGGTCTCCATAAACTCTGTCCAGACTTAAGGGTATAGTTGCAGAAAGAATTATTGTGATTCTAATTATCATCATTGATTGATCAATGAGGCATAAATTGTTTACAGGTCATCACACGTATAAAATCGCCTACATTGCTACTTCACTACAACAATAGCACTGCTTGCCCTAACATAGGTAAAATGATTTGTTTGGACAACATTATTTTCTGGTGTTCTAACCACTGTGGGAAGCTGTGTAGAAGAGCTAGGGCACTGAGGGGCATGTATTGACCTATCCATGCTAATACCTGTCGACCCCGACAAGCGCTTAGTCTCCCAGGCTCTCTGGTAATCAATACCAGTCACTAGACCACACCTTTATTAAGTTCTTTTTTTTGGTATGAGACGATAGAAATACACCAGTCATGTTTATCTATCCTAGAAACAAATAGAACTTGCACATTTCAGAAATATCTATTACCAGCAGTTTGATATCGATAATGGTCTGCCCCATGTTAAACATGTAACAACGCTATAACACAATATATCACACACAGAGAAAAGAAACAGCATTGAAATGAAGTCCAGGTTGCCTCCAGAATGTGAATATCAACTACCAGAGCATTCCAGAGTAAAGCACCTCTATAAAATAAACTTATTTTGGTGTACCATAAATGCCCAGAGCTTGGGTGTGGCCTATACGTGATTTTGTTGCTCATATGATACAGTACTTATGTCACGATGATCAGATCGCCAGTCAGGCTTATAGGATTGACCCAAAGTCATACATTCACCAAGATGCATCTGATGGATATTCCTTCCCCAAACTCGCCTCTTAACCCTTAGGGGCCCAGTGGCGTGAAAATGGCGTAAAATGGCGTTTTTTGCACATATCTAAAGTGCTACATGGTTCTATCCCATAAATATTAAGTGTAGACAACTGTGAGACATACCAATGTCTCCGGGGTGACCTCAGCTTTTCATACATGGGCTTACATTTGTTATCCGATAGATATTACCAGCTTTAGAGCAATTAAAATAGGAAAATCATAATAATTATTTCCAATTTCAAGTTTTCCCACTGGTTGTGGTTGAGTATTCTCCTCACATCATGATACTATTAGTTGTCATCTTAGTTATTATCATATATTTATTCATGCAATTTAGAAAATGTACATCAAATTATGTAACTGATGTCAATAAGTTATACCTATATGCTAGTACGTAGATGTAGAAAAATCTATACTATGACATTCAGGCCAGGTAGGCTGGGGTCTAAATAATGGGCCTGTTCTTTGCTCAAATCAACAGATGTTATCCATTCCTTCCTGAAAGTCTGATGATTAACTTTTTTTTAAAAGCATGTTTTGGCAATAAAAAATGGTATTATATCAGCTTGTGGTCAGTAATTAAGTTAAATATTGCCCATACATCATAGTGTGGTCATTTAACATAAATCCCGGCACACGTGTATACTTAAATGACTCATATAATACTAACTGATCCAACAGCTTGCTCCACCCGCACATTCTGAAAGGAGACATACATGTAAGGTGACCCATGAGGAAACAATTAGGAGAGCACAACGCTGTCACATAAATTGATTATGTGCGAGACACAATAGACTCTAAACCTCGTCTGGACTATACTGATTTTATTACCTCCAATGCCAGCGAGTCTGCCAGCAGTAGAAACGAAACAATGGTGTCTGCGACTCCCTTTTATTGCATTTGCTTGTTCAGGATATTGGTGTCTCCTATTGCAGTTATGTCCTTATAATTCTGGATGACTTATTTTGATTGACTAAAGACCTCAAGACCCTCACATAGCTCCTACTTGGCCGAGCGTACATTCTTTGTAATTCCTGGAAAGCCTTTCTGTGGGTGGCATTGAGATTGTCATACTATTTTCCTCATTATTGTGTGCTTATGTATAATGTTTTATGTAATGTTTATGATGTTTATGTAATGTTTATGTAAGCTAGTAAGGTTTATGTAATTCTTCTTCCTTATCTTTAGACTTGACTGATCAAATAATAGATCAATCACTGGAATATATAATATAATCCTTTTGGTACCATTGTATATATATGAATTCCGTTCAGAATTACATCTAGCCTATATCACTTCATGCAACGCCACATCCCAGACAGCCCGGTCAGCAAATATTAGTTTTAATTAAAGAACTTCATTGACACAGAAGCCCATCTGAATATTAATCCCAAAGCCCCATAACAAGAAACTGAAGCAAATACAAACTCAGACACGGTCTCTGGTATTTAGCTATATTGGATTTCCTGATGCTCCATTTTATCTGAAGCAAACCAAATCTTTAATTTCTTCATGGGATGTTGATATGAAAACCATCCCTCCGCCTCCGTTGGAATGGGTCCTGATTTTGAATGCTAATCTGTAAGTGAGTAAGAAGGCCAAAGTTGTACACTCAGACCTTACTCAAAACAAAAAAGTTTTTGTGTTAGTCAATTTTCTTTAAATGTTTAAGATTTCTTTTAATGATCATGAGTTGAGTTTTAAGGGTGAATATCATATTATAGAATAGTTGTATCGTAGTGCAGCACATTCAACACCATAGGTAGGGCCTAATATAGAACTTCATGTAGATTATGGGATATATTTAGAGAAAAGAAAACAACATTCCTCACGTCAAGACTATAACACACCATGGTCGTGAGCCTTTATACTTACGGCTCGGACTAGAGCCCTATAGAGTCTCTGGCTCTGAGCCTTATGAAGGCTCGACACCATCGTGCATTACAGGCCAACAGCAAGTTGAGATGTGAAACATGAGTTTTCTGTTGTCCTTATAAAACGGTACCAGGGTAACTAATGTACCGTCTGCATGTAACTAACGTAATCTTTGTAGCTAACGTAATGTGCATAAAACCAAAAATGTGATTCTAGATGTCCAAGTACTGAAGTGTGTAGGCATGTAGGGGGAGGGGTGGGGTGATGACTTGTGTGTGACATTTCTATTCCATATACCCGGCTCCTGTCATGGTAACATAAGTTGCAAAGGACAATCTTAAGATGAGAAGCAGGCTCCAGGCTGTCAGAGCATGATTCTGTGAAGAAGGGGTGGGTGGAAAACATTCAGCACGCGCATATTCTAATCCTGTAATGACCAGATCCAAACTCAAAGTGGGATATAGACAGATTCTCAGCTGAGCATCATAACACTGTTTATGACAGAGGCAGAAGGTAACATACAGAGAAGGAGCAGACAGACGGACAGACAGGATGAGGAAGGATGGGAGGATTGGACCTAAATTTCTGATATCATTCCTTTCAAATTCAGATGGACACAAACATTACGGCAGTGCTTGTCCCTAGTTATCCACTAGGAAAATCCATCGGCCAGACCAAGCACTGTCAATAGGCTTGACGGCCCCAGCTGCATTTGAGATCTTGACTTTGCATGCAGCATCCAAAGTGACTCCACTTAAAACTTAATGGATCAATAGAGATTGGAGCTTTAGAAAAAAAGTGTGCGGCACCTGGTATCCAGACAGGGTAATGAGGTCTTAATGGATTGCCCTCTGCTTCTCAGACAATTAACCAATAAGATTTAAGTAGAGGTGCCAAGGAGGTGGGCTGGAGATGCGGGAATTAGAGAATATTGAACATGTGCAGTCAATACTGCCTGAATGATGGCAAATACAAATGGTTTGGATCAAGAATAGGTTCCTTAGGCTATTGACATTCCATGGACACCTTATCATGGCCTCTTAAAGAGGAGGAGCTATCAAACAATGTGTCTATCTGGAACTCCACATCAAAATTTGTATACCAACGTCATAGTAAATTCAAGCTGCTTTTTTTTAAATTATCAAACATGTTATGGTACTTGTAACAAACAAAGCCAGTTTTAATGACGATATGATATATGCTGAAAAAATGCAAAAAAAAAATTAATGAAGAGAAAATATCTGATACCATGATTTCAAAATGTAAAGCAAAGACTATACTGATATAGGAGTGTCTGTATTCCCAAGATGTCCGGCACTGTATGTATACATATTGTGCTGTATAAAAAAGGGTAGTGCAGCCAAAATTGAGACTATGGATAGGGTCAGACGGTAGACTGGACTAGCATCATGTTACTATACTTTGGGTATCTTATGTGAAGGGGATAATATGAGGACACATATAAGTAGAGGTTATCATGCAAATGCTGTATGCCACCCACCACTACCATACCCATGCAGTGCTGTATATGAATGGCTCACTTTCCGTGATATTGTACTGCCTAAACCAATATGTTTACGTGACATGGAGTCTTTCCTCACATCAGCTATGCTGTCATTTCTAGTAAATGCTATGCTGTTAAGACAAACATGGGTAAAATAATTAATATTGTATTCAGGGAAAAGGGACCTTAATGCAACCCTGCACTAAGGTCCCTTTAAATTGCATATAGCGTCACATATAATTGAGGCTAAACCATATCGCCTTAAACCTTAAAGACAAAACGCTTGCTGCCCCTTCAGCAACTGTCAGAGCTAAGTGAGTACTGGCACTCTAGGTCTTTATAGAGTGGTTGGGGGTTTTAAGAGATTCATACAATTACACTTGGTCTTTGTTACAGATATAAATTCTTCAAAGCCTCACCAGCTTTCTATACCCAATATTATCAACACTTACTTAGTGCCACTTACATGAATCGTATAACATGTGTGTAGCTTATAGGACTACAGCACTTAGGCCGACACATCCAATATCCAAACTAAAAGGGGACCATCAACCAATCAGATGTTACCCGGCTGCCTCATGACCATGCCACCTTACCAGAGTGGTTTCCATAGCAACCTAGGTTAAGATGGATGTCACGATCTCTTAAAGGACCTTTGTCTACAAACACAAGTTAACCACAAAGTCAATGCGCTCGACCTTAGAGATCACTGATATGGATGCATTTACACGAGGCTGTCTGTTTCTAAATATTTGATGAAGGCATACTTGTTGATTAATGTGTGAAATAATGCTTGACCCTGTATAGGATTGCCGCCAAGATGGGGAGATGTCCAAATAGGCCTCTAGACATTAGATGTCAGCAATAGTCCCCTATGTACCCCAATGATCCAGGTGTCTGTAGCCAGCTCTGAGAATTGAAGTTCAAGGAGGTGTTGGGGTAGCACTCTTGACTCTAGGTCAGAGGTGTACATATTCTATTCTCAGCTTTGGGTGGCTGTTTTTAACTTTATCTCTACACTCTTGTCTTGAATATTTACATAACAGCTCATTTATATAACAGCTCGTTCTGTTACTCTGTCCTTCCCAGTAAATGTGTGTCTGTGTGTGTGTAGCTGTTCCATAATTTAAACAGTGTGCTATAAGCAGGTAATGGATCCCATCAGAATGTCACCAGTCCAGTACTCTATGGTTTTATGGTTATTTGTGAACTGATCCCCATGAATTTGACCATGTTGAAAGAAAGGGAGAGATACTTTAGCTATCTGATCAGCCCCAAATAGCAGTATGGTACAAACTAACCTAAATGCGTCTTTAGCTTCAGCTTAAGCTGCTCACATCGTGGTGCTGGAGGAGGTGTGTGGAAGAGCTGCTCAGATTAGCTCTAAGTGGGCAGACATAGATAGGGTGGTGCTCGCACTTACTGAGCAGAATACTTTGGCATGTGGGCTTCCCCATAACGAGCTAAACCTGCAAGGCACCGATAACCATTTACTTTCTATACCAGCAGCAACTTAGAAGGACATGCCTGTTTTGGAGAATGTGAAATAGTATGGGTAGCCTTTGCTAGATATCTCTACAGCAATACTGCTTTCGTGTTCCGTTTTTCAGTTATGCAATATAAGGGGTTCTATTCATTCAGTATGTTGCCTTCATAGCACCACTATTTCATTCCTTACAGGAACTTTTATAATGTCTATGTCTGGTTGTTTTGGGTATATTTTAAAAGAAAATTGATCCTTCCCTCATCCCTTCCCCTCCTTGTTTACTTTGGTATTGCACCATGTTATCGGCTGGATTTAGCTGCAGATAGAAAATGCCCCCGCCACTAGTGGCTTTGCTGCACAGACTACATCTATTTAGACCTATTAGAGTATCTTATGGTGAAATCATAAGATATATATTCTGCTCTCTGCGGATATGAGAGTTGAATATATCTAAGATAAAAGAAACCCAGAATTATTAATTTTTCTACCCACGACTCCTTTGTGTTTATACAAGATACTCCTATTAGTAAGGCAGTATATACATTGCCTTTTATGTCTGGCAACATTATGAGATCATAATGGCAAAGGCTCTTCCTGTTTCATCCCTTGAAACGCCATGATACATAATACTGCTGACTTGAATTACAATATAGTTAACTTGACTGATAATATATCATACCCATTACTGTCAAATATTTGCATCATATTGTTGGTGCCATTCAATTCATGACTCCTATTTGGAATGAAATCTGAAAGCCTATATGCATCCCTTCTTACAACACAATTTCCTAGACAGCCTGGTTGGCAGATATTTGCTTTAATTAAATAACTTCATTGACACCGGAGCCCATCTGGATATCAATACCAAAGCATAAAGGCAATGACGAAGGCAAATACAACAGGGTCTCTGGTAATTAGCTATATTGGATTTTCAGATGCTCTATTTAGACAAAACAAAGCATTTCTTTATTCTTTTATTGAGATGTGGACATTTAAACCACCCTTCCATGGGAATATGTCATAGCGATAATTTTGAACGCTGTAAGAGATTATCTATGGCCCCATTCTTTTACTCCTTTACTTCTTATAGCGGAGGCTAATTAGGCTAGGTGCCAGTAAATCTAGGGACAATCATCTTGCTTTGCCAAACAAACTACAGTGGTCAGTGAATGCATTTGGAAGTGATAAACAGTGATGAAATGGACTGTTGATAGTATACAGTGAATTGGAGGAATATAGACCAAAAGTATGAGTAGATACACTTTCTGTCATCCAATCATAGTAAGCAGCAGAACTTCGCGAGATTTGCTGTGATGGGAATTGCAAGAATATTCCAGTAGCAGTATATTGAATTTGGGAAGGTGGCTCTAGCACCCTTAAGGTCAAATCCCACAACGCGAGAGAGGCTCAGAAAATGTTGTGAATTGGTCTTATAGCCGATTTTGGGCCCTATATTGGCTAAGACAGGCCCAAATTGGTGAGAAAGTGTTGCCTTTCTCTTGTGATTTGGGAAATCTCAAGGATCAAAAGAGTTAGATAATATTATTTTCCCCCAGATGGCCTAGAAAATGTTGCTTATTGGAATATGTCAATGATTTGGTTTATATAGGGGGGACACTCCAAATATCTTTAGGCTTATTGAGAGGGAATAGTGATGACAAATCATACTGTGAAGTAACTCCCATCAAACAGATCCATTAACCAGTCATGCACGCAACACTTTGCTTGCCTATTATTGACCACTGTGGGATTTGGAGGGGCATAAGATCATGGGACAAGTGTTGCGATTTACAATATTGGCAACAGTTGGCCCTTGTTTTTGTGTCAATAATCAACATTTTCTGGCCCATTTTTCGCGTTGTGGGATTTGACCTTTACAACCTCGACTGTCAGATGTAATATTGTCATGAACAAATCCACAAGCCATGGTGCTTGTAACAATTACTTAATTTCTCATCTGGAGATTATGCAAGGTTAAACCACCATTGGTATATAATATGCCCATCGCTGCTATATTACTCTTTGTGTATCTTTAGTGAAATCATGATCAATGTCAATTGATGTAGGATACACAATAAGTTTTTTTTATATACTCATGTTTATGTTATTGATCACAGTTACACTTTGCCGTCCACAATAAGAAGAGCAAACCATTATGTGTGATCTCCAGTAAAGTGCCCTCCTACTCTTTCACCTTTTATCTTACATGATTTAACCTAGTCTTTGAGCTAAGCAATCTTACTAGCAGCTAGTCTTCCTCATACCATCCAGTCAAGTATTAATCATGTAAATGTCTTTGGTATTTCCGAAAGACTTTAGTAATCATCTGAACATTATACCATAGGAGAGAAAATGAGACACAATAATACCCCATGGACCCCTCAGGGATAGGGCAAGGTTAATGATGAACCTTTAGCCAAGTTACTTAATATCTGCACGCAATCTTAATGATTGTTGCATAGTCAGCATATTTGAAATGTTATGATGCAAAATTTAGGCACATTCAACTGAGTTGTGAAGTCAGTGTGCCAACTGAGCTTATCGGGCCTTACGTCTGACTGGTTATTGCTGCTGAATAGAACTCCCTGCCTGCCCATGACACCTGCAAAACCATATCCACTGCCAGGAGGAGTAGGCACTGTTGAAGAGTCATATCTGATCACGTCTAGCATACTTTTAGTAGTAGACTATACACATTAGTATCAACAAAGACTCTGTCAGGTGTCATATGTAGGCTCAACACCAGTGTGGAGTCGAGTTGACAGGTTTTCTAGACAAATATAATAGTAACATACTTTTGTCATTAACTTACTTTGAAAAAAAAAGGATCCTTTATTCACATGTTTTGGAATATTTCCTTGATTGCAATTGCATTCTGCATGCTGAGATAATAACTGTCAGGATTGCACTACATTATCTATCTAATCTCTTGACATTCAACGATTTTTACAGAATGGGATGCAATGGGATACTACCATTCCAATAAATCTCTCAGGGTTGGTGAAAATGGGAGTATGTGAGTAATATTTTAAGCACTGAGATTGTCTGAGCAATGTAGACGTCCAGGGTAACGGGGGGGATGACATTAGTGACATTTCTCATTTACTTCAGCTCCTGTCATACTATTAGCATAGTTTGTTATGGGCATATGTAAAGTGAGCAGCCAGTGGTTAATTGCTGAAGAGGGAGTGGTTGAGAGATACTCAGTATGGATATTGAAATCCTGTCATGCACAGGTGTGAAGCCAGGTGGAGGTAGACAGATCCTCAACTGAGCATTAACTACACAATACTAAATGAGAGCTTGTGCATACAGATGTATTATCGTATTATAAAATACCATCAGAATGTAGGTAGTCTGAGCACTGCACACACATTTTAATGAAAATAATTGTTGTGCCATTTGATGTCATTTTTTAGAAAAGGATAATATATGAATTAGTATGCCTTCCCAATTGGTGAGGTTGGGTGATAGCCTACGAGAACGATAGGACAAGCACTAGGCATCCTCACTAACCATGACACGAAATCAAGTGGTATTTCCCTGGGACTCTAGGGGACAGTAGGTTGAGACAGACAAACAGACTAACTAACTGACAGACAGAGACAGGCAGAGAGATAGGAAGGAGAAGGCATGAAGGGTTAGATGTTAGATACCTGATATCAATCCATGCAAAGACACATTACAGTGGTGCTAATGTGTGGTTCTTGTCCATAGTGTACCACTAGGGAAAACCCTCTATCCAAGAGGCAGGCCAGCACCAAGCACTGCCAATAGGCTGGAAGGCACCAGCTGTATACCAGATCTTGCATGCAGTCTCCAAAGTGACTTCACTGAAAACTTAATGGATCAATAGAGGTTGGAGCTTTGGAAAAACAAGCTTGCGGCCAGCTGGTATCCAGGCAGGGTGATGAGGTATTAATTGATTGCAGTCTGCTTCTCAGAGTTAAATGCATAAAACTTAAGTAGGGGCGTCAGGGAGTAGGGAGTAAAGGAGAATCAGAAATCATGGAATAACCACAGCCAATAGGGGTCAGGCTAGTCGTCCTGTGGGCGGCTCCATTACTGAAGCTTGTACCGGCGAGACAAGCACTGATACAGCAATCACAATGGGTACAAGCTGTTACATAATGCCCCCTAAGAATTCCGAAGTGAAGGCCAGGGAATTATCTGATTGGTAGATAATTCATCCAGCTAGACGCCCATACAGCTTGTATCATGGTAAATAGTAATAGTTTGACTACTTTTTCTAAATGAACGGTTCCCAATTGAAATTAGTACATTTATCTTTTGTCAGATCAGGTCATGCCCATCCCTACCTACATTGCTCTTGTTCAAGATTCTCATCATTTTCCTCCCATGTCTTAGATTTATATCATATCATACATCTGGGATAAATAAGGCCCATTTTCTTTTATTTCACTACCTCATATCCTCATATATTGTTATAAGGTCTCCTTGTTCCAAACCCCTTTAACCCTTTAGGGCCGATGAAAGAAAATATTTTCTGGTAATTGGGCCAGGACATTTTAACAGGAACTTTCCCTGGACCGAGCCTTTGCTGAATCCCATAGAGTTAAGATGACTATAGTCGATGCTCCGCCCCACATGACATCAACTATAGTTGAAAAAATTAACTTAATTAAATCGCCATGACCAATGCAGGCTCATTGCCTTTGAAATCTGGGAGCAACAAAGCTCTTTACCCTTAGGAATCAGAATGTGAAGTGATCAGTAATTATCATAGACCTACTACATACCATGCAATCAGGGGGGAATCAAGTGCCGCAGCGCAATCCGCATTGAGTGGCTAGAGTGGAAACAACACACAGTCATTTTTAACCATATTTTAAGCAGTTATTACACAAAAGCTATTCAAGCTTAATTTCTGTTGTATTTTTTCCTGGGAAGATTTACCCTTTTTCCAGCTATATTTCAATGTATCATTATAAAGCTTCTGTCATTATCTCAATATGAGGGTTTCATTCATGCTCTCTCAATGCAGTACAAATGTAGTGGGGGTAGGCTATATGACCATGGCCCTCCTATAGTACAGAGCTGCCACCTCACACCAATCATGTACACTAGAGACCTTGTCCCCACACTGGACTGTACAGTGAGACCTCCTCCCTGCCCTGTTTGAGACTGGCACTTACAGGATGGTGCAGCTACATATATGCTCTGCGGTATATAGGGCGCTGCGGCACTTGATTCCCCCCCCTTCCCTGTAATATTCCCTACACTCTAAGAACAGTGTGTTGCGGGAACATGCATAGGGAGTTATACACACATATTTGCAACACACCTTTGAAATCAACACACTTTTGGCAATGAGTGTGTAGTGTGTAGTGTGTTACACCAGAATGTGTGTTAAAAGTGGCTGCAGAAAAGCGTGTTGATAAGTGTGTAAACGTAACACACTGTTCTTAGAGTGTAGGATGTGATTCAAATGTCTGTAATATTGTACTTAAGCACATGGGTATCTGCCTAAAGCCTTTACTTCATTCGCGATACAAGCATTAGCAACCTGGGGTTTCAGACCCATGCAGACAGGACATTGGGATAATAAGGCATATTGTGATGAGAGCTATTGTACACCCACAGGCTGTCATTCCTCCACCTGAATCCCCTCGAGTGGAATAGATCGGCTAAATCCTTGTTTCCGGGGACAGAGAGCATCAACTTGCTACTGTTTGATCCCTTAACCACAGGCTATTCTCTAGGCTCAAACCTGTACCTTAGGGTAGGTTCACCCTGAGTCAAACTCATACCTTGAGTCAACCACTTTTGACATGAAATTACAAGTTCAATATGCATCTGGTGACAATAAACTCCCACTGATTTAAGAATTCAAGTGTTTTCCAAATATATACTGCACATTGCATCCACATCATCACTCTTTTTCATACTGTAAAATCAGTCAGAAGTGCTCCTGTTTGACCTGTTTTGGCAAACAGAGAATGGAAATCTCCCCACTGTTCATACTCTTTGGTAGTTGATTTGAAGTGTTTGTCCCTTTCATACACAGTGTCAATCAGTTTTGTGAGCTGCATATGTATCTAAATCACACAAATCATGTCTTTATTGAGCAAAATTAATTTCCTAAAATATATTTAGGACTGATTTCGTAAGGTATACCCATTTCACCTTAAGTCAGCCATGAATTCACCCTAAGTCAGCCACATCATACCTTAAGTCAACCATGCGGTTTTCTTCTCGGGAATCTCCCCTGGAATTCTCTCACCTTGAATTTCTGTCCAAGAACATTCCCCCTACCCTTGTGAATACCTCCTCCTTCCAGAATACCCTCTTTTACTACAGGGTTAAGGATAGCAGGCCTACTTGTGTATTGTATAGAGGGCAAGGGTGAAACACAAAAAGAGGGGGGAAAAGGGGGTGAGAAGGCAGAGCCCCCCATATATTCAATAGAACTCCATACTGCATGTTTATAATGTTATATTTGGTCCTCATTGCTCATACAAGTAATATTTACTTGTATTGATAGCTCATAATGCAATTATATTCACCTAAGGTACAGTACTGACTTTGTCTTGATTATTCCATATTCAATAAATCATTTTCTTCTCTATTGTTAGTTGTAACATATTGATATATGATGCATCCATTCATCCATTTATGAAAATCAGAAAATTACTGGTTTATTCCACATATTTCTGGTGGTTGAAATATGGCTGACTCTAGGTGCATTTTGGCTGACTTAGGGTGAAAAGGGGCAATTCTGAATACTCTGATAAATCATGGAATTAAATACTGTAAACTGATATATGGCATTGTAAGACATCATGAAAGTTACTCTCCAGAGCAATACCTAAAGTTTGGTTCAATTCTGAAGGATATGCACAAAAAACTCTAGGAGCAGTCAGACCTGAAAGGTAGCTCATGAAAAAACATGAATCGGACCGGTTGAAAGTGGTGAACCTACCCTACATCAAAGCAGCCAGTGTTTTTTTGGTTTTTATTCTGTGACTTGGAAAGGCACAGTCTGCATTTTTTTTATTGTATCCATATATAATTTACTGACTGGAGTAAGAAGACGGGGTAAAGAAAAAAGATGAATAAGGCTAACTAGATATCTAGATCATTTGATTTTATCTGATGTGAAAATTAGGCTTATGTCTCTTTTCGTCTAGCTGCTTCTCCTCCACTTTCCCATCTTAGATCATACTAATATATATTCATGAATTCCATTAGGAATCATATCTGAAAGACGTTATATGCCTTACCACCACAGCACATCCTATACAGCCCATTCTGCAAGTAATTGCTTTATTCAAAGAACTTCATTGACCTGTTGACATAGGAGCCCATCTAGGTATAAATCACAAAGTGCTGAAACATTAAACCCAAGGCTAAAACAACCTCCTGCTCTGATGGCAATTGCAAGAATACATCAGTATTAGTATATTCAGAGTTAGGAAGGTAGCTCTGGTGCCTCTACAATCTAAACTGTCCAGATGTAATAATTATTTCCTTAAACAATCCACAAGTCATGGTACTTACATTCATTACTGAGTTTATCATCTGAGGATTGAAGATGAGCGAAGGAACTGTAAGTCTTTTGAGCCATTTACTTTTGAGTTATTCCGCTGTTACATATATATGCCTATTGCTGCTGTATTGCTCTTTCTGGCAATAAATCATTTGTGAAATATTGACCTCTGAAGAGAAGTGCCTGCCTTCCCCTGACACCTCGAAAACAGTATTCAGTGCCAGAATATCAGGAATAGGCGTTGTTGAAGGGTCAGATCTCAGGATGTGTTAATGCCAGTGTGGAGTCGAGCTTGCACTTTTCTAGACAAATTATAGGAGCATAGTTTGACAGTCTTGGAAGAAAATGGCTTAACCAATGTTAAAAGATAGTTATGTAATAATTAATCTAGCGAGATAGTAAAGGAATTGGATGAATTGTGATACCATTGCAACGAATCTCTCAGGTTGATAATTAATCTAGCGAGATAGTAAAGGAATTGGATGAATTGTAATACCATTGCAACGAATCTCTCAGTTTTGTTAATTGAAAATATGAGTTCTGTAAGCTTAGTTCTACGTAAGGAGCTTTCTGAGGTGTGTAGACATGGATATTTAGATCCTGTAATGCACATGTGTGAATGCCAAGTGGGAGGTAGGCAGATCCTCAGCTGATCTGTTCATACACATCAACAAAATAAAAGCTAACTCATTCAGAAGCACTATAAAATACAATAAGAATGAAGGTGTTTGAGCACTGCGTACACATTTCAACAAACTCATTTCATTAAATAGATGGTTTAGTTGGCATAGATCAAAATCACAAGACCCTCCTTGTTAAGTTTACATAATACCAGACTTATATTTCCAGAACCCAAACAGAGTTCCTCACATGCAGGCATATACCTACCCATGGGGTCTGTATTCTCCAGCAAGGTACCCCATATATAAAGGCTCAGAAACAGAGACAGACAGAGTGGAAGGAAGGAACGGTGAGTCATAATTAACATAACTATTAGAGTGGTCCTAATGTGAGGCCCACTTGGGAAACCCCTCTGTCCAGAAAACAGGCCAGCACCAAGGACGGTCATTAGGCTTGAAGGCCGGAGCTGCATACCAGATCTTGACCTTGCATGCTGCCTCCAAATTGACTCCTGATAAAACGTAATAGATCAGTAGAGGTAAGGGCTTTGGAAAGACAAATGTGCTGCCACCTGGTATCCAGACAGGGTAATGAGACCATAATGGCTTGCTCTCTGCTTCTATTAACTGAGTAGAACTCAAGAACATAGCCTACTAAAAAGGATGAGCTGTCAAATCATGTTATGGACTTAACTACCTCTATATGTCATTTTTGGAAAATATAAGACTATGACATAAAGATGGATATTGCCTCAGACATTGAGAGCTTCATACAGTTATACTTAGTCTCCATTAAATGCTCCAAAGCTTTATCGGCTTACCATATCCAATATCATCAACACTCACTAAGTGTTGCTTACATTAATGGTGCAATATGTGTGTAGCTGATAGGATGACAGCACTCAGGGTGGCACATCCAATATCCAAACTAAAAGAGGACCATCAACCAATCGGATGCTACCGAGATGCCTCGTGACCATGCCACCCTACTAGGGTGGTTTCCATGGAAACCTAGGTTAAGATGGATGTCACTATCTGCCAAAGGCCCTTGTATGAACACATGCTCACCACAAAGTTTGTGCCCTCGGCTTCAGCGATCGTTGATATGGGTACAATTTCATTGGACAATGCCTGTTTCTATTCATTTGAATGAGGCATAAATGTCAGTGATACTATCAGTTTGCCATATAAATAATTGTTGACAACATTTAAAGCAAGAATCTATAGCCTAGAATGCCATCTTGAAAGGTTGAGCCATCTTCATAATGTGAGAATTATAGAAAACATCATCATCTTTTATATTGTACTTTGGGGCTTAATATCTTTTCCCCCTTGTGATTGATAGATTTTTGCAGGTAGGTAGTAGGTTTCCTATACAACAACTGCTTGAGGGCAGATTGCCAGTATCTCTGATCTATACCTGCTGTAGTCATACTTTATTTTGCAGTCTATAAATTATGTCTTTTGCGGATTTCGCAAAATTTTTGTATGCTATAGTTCGGGAATAGAACACAATCTTCTTCACATCAAGTTGTTCTGTTGGGCCATAACGCATGATGGTGTTAAGCCTCCATTAGGCTTGGAACTAGAGACAAGTCTATTTTTTAATTTCACCTTAGTATATCAGTTTACTCTTGCCTCATATATAAATGGAGCAGCTCATTCAAATAAGCATTATGATACCTATATCATGTGACCTTTCTCTGTTACACTGTCATTCCCAGTAAATCAGTGCCGCCTTGCCTCACACTTTAAACAGTGAGCTATAACAGGTGAGGGTTAATAGTAGGATTTCTTTTGGTCCAGTAGTAGTCCACCACACATGGATATATATGATCTGACTTATATGTGGTGTTATATGGCTATTAATGGACCTGTCACTATGGATTGAACAAGCGAAAGGAATAGGACAGACAATTTACCCTTTCAGCCTCAAATATCAGTATGTTACAAACTTGGAGCCTGGAGGCCATAGCTGCAGGTTGAGCTGCTCATACTGCAGCCCTGAGGGAGGTGTGTGGATGAGCTGCTCAGATTAGCACGGCAGACATAGATAGGAATGGTGCTCACATGTAGTGAGCAGAATATGTGGGTAAATCCTTTCCACCCCAAGGTATCAATAAGCATTTACTTCCTATACTAGCAGCACCTTACAAGGACACAAACTTATAAAGTTGAGATAGGAGCATTTACCAGGTAAGTATTATATGTACAGCAATGTAAGTTTTGTGTTAACACTCATTCAGTATCTAAACTTTATCAAATTATAGAACCACTATCTTATTCCATACAGCAAGTTTCACTGAGGCTATATATGAAGATATGTGAAGGAAGCAAATAATGTCCCCTTTCTTATTTCAGTGTTTCATAAAATCCTTGAACCAGTTGTATCCCTCCGCTACTATAGTTGCATTGTGAACAGCTTTGGTCATAACAACATTACTTTATATCCATCCCAGACGAATATAGTGGGAGTAGAGATTTGAAGATATATATTTTCCTCAATGCCAAAATTATTGATTTCGCTACCCTATCTCCTACGTGTTTATACAAGATCTGCACTCATTCTGAACCCCTTTGACAATGGCAGACTGCCCAAGCTTATGTAGACTTTTGCTGTTTTGAACAAAAAATACTATATCCCCTGTACATTCCCCAGGATGTATCAAGCTTTTATAATTATATCAAGACACGGAGGTCTTTCAGCCACTAAGCCCTATGCTCCATTTGCCGTAGATGGACTGTCAACCTGGTCCCATGCAGGCCCAGACAGGACATTGAATTAGTCGGGCATGCTGTGAGCAGAGCTATTTACCACCCACAAGCTGTCACACTTCCACCAAGAATCCCCTCTAGTGAAATAGATCAGCTAGATCCCTATTTCTGACAATGGATACTGTCAGCATCCTACTGTTTGATCCGGCAGACCACAGGCTTCTCTCCAGACCCTAACCTGCACTTTCCATCAAGGCAGCCCGTGTAATCATGGATGAGAGGGCTATGTCTCATTCCTTTTTTATGCTTTCCCTGATAGTTTTGCCCTCATGGATCACACTTTGGGGATCACCATGGAAAGTGTCCCCTCTTGGAGCATCTGCAGGTTTATTGCCTCTGCCCATTGATCTTTTGGATCAACATGAGATAGGCCCCCTCTTGGATCACATTTTCCTACTTCTCCCTTTTTGGATCACCATGAAAATGAAAATGTGGTGAGCATTTTTATATCAATCTTAACTTCCTTGAATCTCATGATTGAGGTTCTCATACCTTTGATAGTTCTTACTGTCCCAGGTTTATTGACAGCATCGATACATATCAAAGAATGTTAATACTAAACTATATCACGGTAACATAAATGCCCCATCATATAACTTGCTGCGCTAATACTTCTCCTTACTGATTCTCCTTTAATGTGTTTGGGCAAAGTCCTGTGGGTATTGCTTGGTGTGTAGAAACATGGTTACAGTGCTGAGATACAACTCCAAGCTAGATGGTATAATGGCTTTTTATTTAGCTGTATGTATAAAGGATGTATTGATGGCCTGCCCTCAACCTCATTGACTGACATAATCACCAATAAAACACAAGATAATCAAATAACTTCTGTAAAGTTTTGCATAGAAGCATCGGCTAGTACACAAGTCAGATTGCCAGTGCAGCTTATAGGATGGTCATGATCATGATGGTCATAATACAAGTGCATGTATATCTCACTAAATCTACATGAAACATGACAAACCGAGGCTCAGGTGGACAGAAATGTGTGCCCCAGTGAAATCTATCTCAGGGGATTTAGCCAAACTGACCTAGAAGAGGAAACTGCAGGGTCAGGTCTGAGGTGTCTGGCTGACTATTGATCTCAGGTTACTCGGGAGACCAAATGATGGAAATGGTTTATCTGCACGTGGCCCCTGAATGGCAGTGTTGAATGCTACTCAGGTTGTTAGGTCCATGCTCACCTCAGTTTGGCAGCAGAACTGGGAGGTGAGTTAGTGGGTCATAGCGCTGGTGGAATAGGAGGGGGGCTGAATAAAAGGGCAGTTAGCTTTGGTACAATCAATACAATGCATTGAAAAGTACTGTGATATATTAAGTTGATGGCAATGTTGGTGATAAGATGATACAGCCATTTGATGCTTTTTGCAAATGATTGTCATTAAACTGCTATATCCTAAGTGTTTTACCTAATCAGACACACATATTAGTGAAAATGACAGAAAGTACCTGATTTGATAGTGGGCATCAATTATGGCCAAGCTTCTATCATAATCAACATAACTCTATGGGGCATAGCACAAGCTCACCCTTCAGGGTAAGTTTTTGAAAGATATCTCAACCCCATAAGCAGCGAATACAATTTTTCGTCAGCCCTAGAGCACTATTCAATACCAAGTGATGGTCAGACTGTATGCATAGGCCTATGATATGTAAGTGTTCTTCACCATAATACACCTTTCTCCAGAAGTACATCATTATATTGAATGATAGCCCTACCTCATTAAATTAGGCTGTACCCAGTATATTCTGTATGGGCAGTTACAAACAGTAATGAAATGGCAAGGTTCTGTATCAATATATAATACTGTATGTATCCATCGTTGAGAAACTAAGACCCTCTGAGAAGAATGACTCCCCGAGTATTTGAAAGTGTTGCATGTCCAAGAGATGCCTCCAAAGCTTTGTCCTCAGTATTGCGTGTAGCAATAGACTGAATATCCCTTACAGGTGACTCATAGGGACTCTCCCCTACAGTTCCATGCATGCTTATAAGGATGGCTATTACTTATGCTAGTAGTATCTGTCTTAAGTGCTATACCTTCCAGATAGTGTCCTTGCATGTCGTGAAGACTATCCTTTAGCCTTTCCCACTATGATCGGATCAAGAAGGCTATTCCGAAAACAACAAAAAACATAATGGTGGTTCTATGTGAAGGTAGGCCATGTAATATGTGAAATAATGTTATCAATACTGATATCAATATACATGTGTTGTTGTCCCTGCCGAATGCTAAGTTCATGTAAAGAGAAGCAAAATGTAATGAACTTAACTCCCTTAGATCCTTTGCAACCACAAAGGCGGATATCTATTTATTGTGTTGCTGCAACATTTTTACATTACTGACTTTAGCCACTTTGATATAACTTCTGTCGATGGAAATGTGATACAAATTAATGACTTTTAATACAATGACCATAGGTGGAATTGCCACCCTAACCCTACTCTCAGACTTGGAGAAATCTATAAATGTTTCTTATGGTGCTAAAAATACTTGGTCCTGGCATATCCTCATGGTATCCATTCCCAGACAACATGCAAAGGGTCCATCATTGGCAACATTTTGGTATTGAATAACCTTGCTCTAGGGAATGCAGATTCCTAAGTCTGGAAGATTGCTCTGTTATGTTACCTATTAATACATACATGTAAACCAGGGTGGCACAGTTTATCATTTCTACAACTTCATTAAACTAGTTCTGGTATGAAATAATATCTGATGGAACCTGATATAATACGCTACAGAAAATGAACCATATCTCAGTTCAGACCGCTGTTTTATTATACTGACCATTATATGAGTACATACAACACATGCATGTAAGATGCTTAGTGCAGACAGCACATGTCTGTGGTCTTTGTTCTTTTTCTCATCCTCTAACACATGGGGGATGTCATTAGGACTTACAGCCTCTGCCAGCTGCTGTTCGTGCAGTTCCTGATGGGGGATGTAGGAGGGGCTTAAGTTGTCTATGTGAGGTGACCTAAGGTCAGCAAATTAGCACACACCAACTCTGGCACGTGACAGAGCTCAGTGCTAAACCTATTACATTGCTGTTGGTGCTTTTATCTGTAACCCGCTTGTGTAAAGTGAACTGTCTATGAAATGACTGTGATACTTTCAAGAAAATCTTCCACTTCAGGGCATACAGTGTAACACATAGACCATCACCAGGAACCCACAACATGACCTAAGGAGAGCTACTCTCTTCAACATCTACCGTATGCTTCAAGACATCGACCATAGGGTCGCAGATGAATATTTCAACACCCTACAGCGCCACCATTATGGCAAATATAACTAACTATTATTCATGCTTGCATGACCTATTTTTTTAGAAAGGTCATCAAATGTTATTTATTAGTATTAAATGTTAGAATTCATCGCCAAAATCTATCTAGATGTACTCATAATCAGCTCATAATATTTAAATAATTTTATAAAATATATAAAGTACCGGTAAATCATAAACCAGCTAATTTTACAAATGATTCTTCATATTATCCAATCAGATTCATCCAAAATATTCACTGCCAATTCATCTCAGAGAACAATGGTATCATAGCATCAACTGAGTTTCTGTAAACAAACCAGATCCAAAAAAGGTACTTAACCATGCATATTTCAAGGAAAACACAACAACGCCTGAAGAAGTACATTAAACATGTACGAAACGTCGCAAAGTTCAACAAGTTACCCCCCTTTTCTCGATGTAATAAATCCCCAATAAAATGTCAACAACTCCAATTCAACTTGTCTGGTTTTCTGTGGATATTTAATTCTTTACAGTGTAACACATAAAATTATAGTACATAGCATTGCATTTAATTGTTATCTTATGTTAATAGACACAACTTTAAAACATGGTATAGATGAATCATCTAAGCATACATTATACACCCTTGGACTGATGACAGAGACATTTTCAAAGCAGGTAGGATCACGTTTAACCCTTTGGTGCCCAGAATTATTCGGTCAATATCCATTTTATTTAACATGATTGTTCTGATTTTGGCAATCATGTCCTAACTTCATTTTTTATATTAGAATAAAGACCATGAAACATATTCTGGAAGGTCTTGAAATGGGCTCTATCTTTGACAATAGAAAATTATGGTATTTAACTTTGGTTGGCATAGCAACCTGAAACCTTCTATTGGCTGTTATAAGCAATAATACTGTATTTGTAGGGCCATAGAGATGTCTTTTTACTATGAATAGTCTATTCATAGCATAGAAAACGTTCTAAAAAAGAACCTTCTGAATGGAAACTGAAGGATATTGATACTATCATAAATATCTACAGGAAAAGTTGATATAAGATGATTTTATGTAAAAAAATCTTATTTTTCATGTATATCAAAGGATATTTTAGTTCAAATTATGCATTTGGGGTGAATTCTGGTTAACTGCAATGATTCACATATCTGATCACTTATTCTTTAGTTAAGGGTGAACTTTTACTCACATATACAATTCACAGCCAGGATGATGGTCTCATTGAAGTCGTGAGGTCATGGGGCTTAATTTGAGGGTAAAACTTTAAAAATTGACCAAATAGAAGTGTCTGTATGATTTTCTACTTTAATGTAGTGGTATTTATGCCTAAAACCGCGCCAATTGGCGCGCTTGGGCACATAAGGGTTAAGATAAAAACAGCAATGATCTAGTATGCTACAATGTAAAGCTGCAAATAGGTTTCATGATGCATGAATTGCATGATAATACTAGAAGCCATCATGGGTCCCATAGCATACCTTTGCATGCTCTAGTCCTGAGGGTAAATTCTTTTGGCTAGACTTTGCTATTCTGCCAAACTCTTTGTACAATGCTTTGGCACTAGGATTTGACAGGGCATGGTATTCTGTGCTCTTCTTCATTCATGGCGATTTAATAGTACTTTAAACAGTGGAGGTATAACAGAATAAAATGATAATTGAGGTGGAGTGTATTAAATATTAGACACATTCTTTATGTAGAATGCTTTTCTGTTTTTGGTGTAATTTTATAAAACATTCTGAAGTCAGTTATTTGGCCTGTTGTAATACGGATATCCTTTGAGAAGTGTTTGCTTAAACATTACATCCATAGCAGGTAAATGCCACCCGTTTCAGATGGCCTGATGGTGTTCGCATTAAATGGAGTTAACTGTACTGACTTTCACCAAATAGGGTCAAGGGGGTAATTCCGTCCTGAAGCTTTTAACTGGGAAATCTTTGTATCTATGCTTTATCAGAATAGCTAACATTGTCAACTTGTAGATCTAGAAATGTGAACAACATACAAGTAGATCTGTTCACCTACAATGCAACTGTTCAGTCACACGTGGTTAGTCTGGTAGCATTTGCCCTGATAATGATCTCCTCCAAGCAATCCTATTCTTTTTGTGTCGGTACGAATATATGTCTGTTTATATTTTAACTTTGATGCGCATTATGTTGCAGTTAGGGAAGTGTCATAAACCCCAGGGTTATTTTATAATGTGTATTGTAACAGAGCTTTGCCCTTGGTACTGTCTCATAAGCAATGCAGGTATCACACATACCTAGAGATCCCCTTAGGAGCTGCTTAGTCGGATTTAACTCCATGTATACATCACTACTTCCACTACTTGTGTGGCCTGATACCTAAATTCTGGCTTTCTTCACCATCGTTCTTAATGAATGACAATTGCAACCAGCTTCCCAAGCACCACTGGAGCAGGATGACTGAATGAATTGACATTTGAACCTTTTGACAACCCATGCACATTTGAAAGGCCTAATTATTGCTTAAAACAAGTCCTAATTCTAGATTATAGTTCTATGGACGATGGTATCTATGAATCAATGTGGTACAACCCAGGCAGCATCCAATGAATATAGTGGTTCTACTACGTACACCTATCATATCATGTAACAGGCTCTAGACCAAGTGCTTTCACATAGATTTGCATGCTTTATTGATTCAATTGAATGTGAATATCAATTTATAGATCTGCTTATCTGTAAGAGTAGACATAATCGAGGCATTCTGACTAGATACACACATCAAATATTTATGACATATAAAATGTAGTAACCAACAAAGTAATGTGTGTGTGTAGAGAAGTGAATGAATGTGATCCATTATTAGATTCATTCCTACCACAATGGCAGATGTCAAAGCACTGATTTCATATTCTGAGCCTGAGGGAGGCATGTAGCCGGGTCGGTAAAACGTTGGTCTAGGTCTAGGTCTCTAGCAGCTGATGTGTTATGCCACTGTCAGCCCATTACTCCTCTTTCAAAAGGGGACATGGTACATCTATTCTCCAAAGATTCATAGACCATTTGCTGTAATAATGAGACATAACTTAGTAAACCTCATTGATATTGATCACCAGAGCCATCTGTATCATATCTGCATTGTGGGCAATCTTATGGTCCCACCAGACAACATACACAGGGTATACTGATCTAGGTATATATCTGTTGTTGAGGGAGCATATTTGATGGCCTTATACTAGATATTACCATTCTAATCAGTCATCATATCAGATACATTTTGCTCTAAATTCTCATCAGTCAAGTTCCTTGTGGCTAGTTTCAAATTAGCGATTCCTTTTGACGATAAATGTAGTATGTTCTAAAGCATATATATATATATGCCCTTTAATTATTCACATAATTAAAGATGTTTGAAAAAAAGTGTCTTTTAGCATTTTGGGGGCATGGAGAATATTAGGATATGTAGCTTCTGTCGGCCAGGCATTCATTGATGTGGGGCTATGAGTAAGAGGAGATTTAACTGTCTCTGTGAGATGATGTTAGGACAGCAACTTAACACACATTGCTGCATGCGACAGGTATCAGCACTAAGCCTATTACATTTGTCTACATACATAATCCCATTGTAAAAATTGGCACCTGTATAACTCTCACCATACTCACCATATTTTCTATTGAACATTATAGGCCCAGAAAGGACATTGAACTAGTCAGGTATGATGTGACTATGGCTTCTGTATGCTCACATGGCAATATACTTCCACCTAGAATCCCCTCTAATGTAGGAGATTGGCAGAGAATGTCAACATTCCACCCTTTTATCCTCTCCTCCTAAGGCCTAAGGCATCATTTTACATTGAGGCAGGTGGTTATAGATGAGAGGCTGGGCTGATGTCCCACTTCTTTTTGCTGCTTTCATTCCGCCATTTCCTTATCTCCTTCCCTCTCTCATCTCTGAGATCACCATGGACAGTGCCCTTCTAGATGTGAAGTGTGTATAATCCGTGGGGGATTTTTAATACTGGTTTTGACCATCAGGAGGCAACAGAATGGCTAAAGAGTGCATAATTCAAGTAAAAATGTTCTAGCATAACTTTATGTGTAAAATACAATAGACTTGTTAGAATTATTTATTTTGTTATCTTTACTGCTAACATTCGGTATTTGGAATGCAAAAAAGAATATTTTCTATTGAACATTAACACATTTTCACTTTTGGTTGCGATTGAAACCATTCCATAACACAGAATGGCAGATAATTCTCCTAATGTCTTAGAAATCCCATCAGTCACTCAAAACTGAAAAACGGACTGTAAAGATTCCTTCCTTTAGACGTAAAAATCCCAATTATTCAATGTCCTGTTTAACAGTTCTAGTGTTGGAGTCCCCGTTACCCATAATGCATGACAGATGGTTTATTAAAACCAGGCACATTATCGCGACAGCGCAGTATGTATTTGCAACTATCACAGAGTGATGATACTGATGATAGCAATTTTGTAGATATGTACTTTCACCCAGGTATTGATGTGGAAACAATATATGCTGTTCATAGCCAGAAAACATGGACTAGTATATGTTCCATCCTATTAAAGTCCAGACAACACCTGAAAGTAAGAGGATATGTGCAGACGTCCCATGTGTATGGTCTTTGTTCTTTTAACATTAATTTACATAGATAGTGTCATAAAGACCTATATACAATGCCAGCTGGCGTTTATGCAGTCCCTGATGTGAGGGCTTAACCATGTGCAGCCTTTCTATGGAAGGTGACATGATGACAGTAAAATTAGCATACACAAACTTCCACACATGATAGAACTTAGTGCTGAACCTATTCCATCAGTGTTAGTGCTTTTATCTGAAATTGAATTGTACAAAATTAAATGTCTACGAGCTGTATATGAGACTTTTAAGTAAACCATTCATTGAATATGATTCTTGGTACATGGTGTCACACATTGTATGGCATCATATTACCAGATATATGGGTTAAGTATATAATTTGGCTTTGATAATGTTTTTGTGGCACATTCAAGCAATGAGCATTACACTCTTAGCATCGATATGGATCTAGACATTGGTCTACTGACGTTGCTATGTGAGGCAGCAAATTGGTTGCATGATAGTGTCAGAAGCCACCACAGCTATTGCATGCTGATGCCTCAAGGGTCAATCTTTTGGCTAGACATTGCAGGATTTCATTTGTGATATTCTGGTACATGGTAATTGCTATGGACAAGCCTCTATATATACATAATGTGATATTGGAGCTAAAGCCATGACAAGACTTACAGCTCAATTTTATTTTAAGATACACATGAAACAAGGCTTGTTTCATGGACAAATTTCTCCATGGTGCAGTCTGATTGAAATTGACAGCAATTTGTACCATTTGTAAGTGTATGTGAAGTCTACAAAATATGAAAGTAGCTTGTGTTACTTCAATTACAGCTTCACCATTGAGAACAGCCCCTGGGAACAGAGGGTAAAACGATCAAGGCACGTCAGTCCAGTCACACAGCCCTTGATGTAAGGTCCATCCCGTGCAGTCATCCAGTGCCCAGATCTCCATGATCAACATCATGATAAAAAGTTCCAGCCAAGGGTATATAAATTGGAATGGATACTTTGCCTCTGACACTGGCCTCCTATATTCATAGCGAGGTGTACCTCATCATACTACAAAGTGAGTGAACCTAGGAATGTGACTTTCTGCTCCAAGGGCATTCCACAAGCCCTTTGTCCGCGGCATGATTGAACGGCCAACTACAAATTCATCAAATCATTTTCATGATTTTCACTGGTATATTTTTTACAAACCACACCTCAGTTGATTGAATAGATTAAGTTGCTCTTGCTCATTTTGTGCTATGCAACATAGTGCAAATACAATTTTAAGACATGTGAGTTTATTTATTCAGTAATATTCTAAATAAAACTTTTCATGAAGATAGAAATTCTGCGCAGTAAATTGGGTCAGCACCACGGTTGACTTTGTGGTTAGTGCTTAATGCAACTGAAATAATAGGGTTGGGATGCAATCCTAACTGTAAAATAAGATATAGTCAGTAAATTGAACTTGATTTGATTATTCTAGACATGATTTATTATGTCAAGGCACTGCTCTGTCAGGTTACTCATTTAATATATCCCATTTATATACATGTGCATTAACCAGGATAGTACGGTTCATGGTTTCTGTAACTTTCAATAAACAGGTGAACTAACAGCTTAATAGCAGACACTACATGGGAGATGCCATTAGGACTTACAGCCGCTGCCAGCTGTTGTTCAGGCAGCTCCTGGAGGGGGATGTAGGAGGGGCTTTATTCTATGTCAGATGACCTAAGCCTAAGGTCAGCAAAGTAGCACACACTAACTCCGGCATGTGACAGAGCTCAGTGGTAAACCTATTACATCGCTGTTGGTACTTCTATATGTAATCCCATTTTGCAAAGTGACAATGAACTGACTATGAGACTTTTAAGTAGATTTTCTGCTAGAGTTTATGCGGTGTGTGAGTTGTATGTTTATGTAATGTCAAAGAAAACACCCTAACCTATTGAGAGAAAATGTTGACTATTAACTACATCCATCCCAGGCCGGATGTTGACTAATTTACTACACCAGGTGGGGCTGGATGTTGACTATAATTTACCTAACTCTATGGGATTTAGCAAACCCCCACCCCCAGAGAAAATTTCTGAAAAGAATCCAGACCCACAACTTTGATTCAACATTTTTGGCTACCCTTAAAGGGTTAAAATATAGCAGAGATATATCAACTGATGCTGCTCTAGAAGCCTGTGTGTGAAGCCATCACAGGTCATGTAGCATACTATTACATGCTCAAGTCCCATCTTTTGGCTACAGACTTAGGTGTGGCTTCTTCTATCAACGATCTGGCTATAGTGTAGTAGGATTTCCCCAGGTACCCCGTCCTCCTAAGTGATGGAATAGAAAACTCCAGGGTCAGTTCTAAAGTGTCTGGCCAGTCATTGATCTGTAGTTGCTATGGGAATAGAATGATGGACATGGTGGATCATGAATGGCAGCGTTCAATGTTACGCAGGTGGCAATCTCCAAAACTCTAACAGCAAGAAGCCAACTGACTGCGAGCACAGGTTCATCAAGTGGTAATAGTGATTATATTATATGGATTTGATAGATGGAGCATCTGTGATTTCAATAGTGAAAAATGTCATCAGTAAAGAATGATATATTTGAAACATTATAATTTTTTTTGCACTATTGCCACTATAATTATAATTCTTAGTCTCTTGCAATATACAGCTGATGACTGAATATAATGGTCCTAGGACAAGTACCCCCTGGACATTTACACCCTGGGCATCTACCCCCTGCCATCTACCCCCTTGGACATCTAACCCCTAGGACTTCTACCCCCTAGGATCTCAATCGCCTAAGACATCCAATCCAGGGTGTATTTTGTACATCACTTTGTCCTGAGTATTGTATGTTTCAACAGCTATGAGGGCATTACACATCACTAGAGATCCCCTTAACAACTGCTAATTGGTATTCACCTACAAACATTACTCTTCTCTTGCAAAATATATGAGGTAAGATCTTATTTCAAATAATGGTTGGATAAAAGTGATTGTACTCACTGTGTGTCCTGATGCTTAGATTCTGGCCTTCCCCACCATAGATCTCAATAAATGACAATTAAAACCAGCTCTAGTATGATATCAAACACAGGATGCTTCGAAGATAACTGGCAAGAAAATAACTATTTTTATCAATTTTGAATTTTCTTTTTCAATTTAGCTCAGTAGGTTAGATGCTGTGGCAGCTTCATTGGCCTGCTGGCGGTGAGAGGGACAAAGGCAGATGTCAGAGGACCGATTTCCTATTCTGAGCCGGTAGCTGGATCCGTTGAATACAACAGTCTAGGTCTAGGTCTCTCGTAGTTTTTTGCTATTACCTTGATGCCAGCCAGCTACTGCTCTTTCAAAATGGACCATGGACTATGCTCTAATAATAGAAGATTACTTAGTAAACGTTATTCCCATTGCCAGCAGATCCATCTGCACTATGGCTGAATTGTGGTATCTATAAGTTCATAATGTACACTAGCAGGTTTACTTCTACCATAAATAAATAATGAAGTTTACATACAGAACTTGTTAAACTATGTCTTACCCTAATACCTTTACCCTATTACTTTCTTTGATGTGGGCCTATCGAAGGAGGTTTAACTATTTCTGTGAGGTGATGTTAGGACAGCAACTTAATACACACCAACTGCTGCATTTGACAGATCTCAGCATGCAGCCTATCATGTTTTCTATTGCAGCATTCATATGTAATCGATTGCGAAATCTATGACCTGTATATCTTCTTACCATACTTTAAAATGTGTCTTTTGCTTATTGGAGTTTCTATATTCATTATCTTTAATTTCTGATCACAAAAGGAACCTCAGTATAACACATCCCTTGTATGTTCTCGTGGTGTATCAAATGGCTGCTCCCTTATCTCTGCATGTGTGGTTGCTAATGAAGCCCACTGCTTCATTAGCGCTTTGGGGATTGGTGAGAAGGATTTTATCCCAGACAGGACATTGAACTAGTCAGGTATGATGTGACTATGGCTTCTGTATGCTCACATGGCAATATACTTCCACCAGGAACCCCCTCTAGTGTAGGAGATTGGCTGATGCTGGAGAACGTCAACAATCCACCCTTTGATCCTGTGGGCCACCAGCTCCTCTCTAGGCCTCAGGCAGCATTTTACATTGAGGCAGGTGGTTGTAGATGAGAAGGCTAAGTTGGTGTCCCATCTCGTTTTGCTGCTTTTCATCTACTTCTGCTTGGTATCTTTCCCTTTCTCATCTCTGAGATCACTATGGAAAGTGTCTATCTACAGCTATATCTATAGCTGATGATGGCGACAAAATAGCGATCCTGTTAATGATTGATATTTGCGAGATGTGTCTAGAGACTCTCATGCTGTGTGCATGATTCATCAGATGTATACCTTCTGATATCTATGGCAACAGTCTATTTACATTTTATATAGCGTCAGATTGTGTCCTCCTTCAATTCCTAGTTTTTTATGACAGTACTGCAAAATTGTATTCGGTCTCCTTCAAAATGGTTCCCTTCGGGTGTTTTGATATGGTCCAAAAACCAACATTTTGTAAAATTCTTTAAATGAGCCTAATCATTGCCAAATCATATCAATGTGTACAGTAGCATGTAGCCCCAAACATGCCTGACATCATCCAATTACCAGTTTAACATATTCTGACCAATATGATACTCATTAGCATAATTTCCATATTTGTGCTCCTAATCTAGGTCACATGTTAAAATTCAATTTATAGTCACAAAATTTGGTTGACATATACTTTGAGATGTAGCATTTTGAGGAAAAATAAGAACCTGGTGAAATTTAGATTTTTTATGTGAGTTTTAATGACGCTAATTAGATATAATTTAAAATCTGAAAACATTCACATGTATATTTGAAATAGGTTATTCTCCTTTTCCTGACATTCACCTAGGCTTTAAAATATGTTCCATGTATGGTTATCAAGCTTCTCCTGTATATATATTTTTTTTGACCTATTTATACCTAATTTGCATATTTTCATTTTAATAATTGCAATTTTAAAAAAAACTTCATCAAAACACCAAGCAAAATAAAACTCAAATAGATTGTGCATTTTTTTTTATTTCCTCATTGGTACCTGTAATTGGTATGATTGTATCAGAATATGTGACATGTACTGAGAGAAGGGACCTCAGTGCCCCCTGCACTCATTTTCCTGATTACCATACTGGCAGTCTGTATCTAGTCCATTTAAATTTCATGTTCACAGTGCCCAGCACAAGCACATAGTCCCAATGTACTTTAAGTTTGCCTTGAAGTAGGTAGGGCAAGCACAGGCCCCATGCCTGGGTCTGCATGTGTCTCAGTGCTAAACAACCCAAACTAAATAAGTCGTTACTCAGCAATGAGACATCTTGCAATATCAAATGACATATCACAGGATAGAGGAAGATTGTCTGTTTTCCTCTCTGAACCATCTGCAGCTGCCAGACCAATAGGTATTGAGATATTAATTGGTAACATTGATACAACTGTAGTACAGACAGGTAGATTGGATTATAAGAGGATTATGTGTAGATGCATTTCAATGTCATTTAGAAATGGATGATATATAAATTAGTATACCTTCCCAGCAGATGTGTGCCATAGTTGGTGAGGTTTGTGATACTTGAACATTAGGACAAGCACCAGCAATCCTCACCAACCATGACACTAAATTGAGTGGTATTTCTCTGGGACTCTATGGGAAAGTGGGTTGAGACAGACAAACAGACAGTCAAGTGAACCAACTGACTGACAGACAGAGACATACATATATGAAGGGGAAGGCGTGAAGGGTGAGATGCTAGATCTCTGATATCAATCCATGCAAAGACAGATTACAGTGTTGCTAATGTGTGGTCCTTGTTCATAGTGTACCACTAGGGAAAACCCTCTGTCCAAGAGACACGCCAGTACCAAGCAATGGCAATGGGCTGGAGGGCCAATGGGCTGGAAGGCACCAGCTGCATACCAGATCTTGACTTTGCATGCAGCCTCCGACGTGACTCCACTTAAAACTTAATGGATCAATAGAGATTGGAGCTTTGGAAAAACAAGCGTGCGGCCACCTGGTATCCAGACAGGGTAATGAGGTATTACTCGCTTGCAGTCTGCTTCTCAGAGTTATATAAGTATAACTTAAGTAGGGGTGTCGAGGAGTCACAGTCAATGCAGCTTGTATCATGGAAAATAACAATAGTTTGGGTACTTTTTCAAATCAAACATGAATTATTCATTTTTGGTACTTATAACATCCATAGCCAGTTTGTAATAATGATTTGATATAATTATGTAGGGTCAAAAGTCATGCAAAATACGTGCCAAGACAAAGCAAATGATTTATTAATGGCAAAATCAGATACAGTGGCTCATATTATATATGACTTAATCACTTTATTCTAATAATTATGTATCATAAATCAGTGATATCCTCGAATATGTATAGCAGAGGCTTTACTGAAATAATATGTCTGTCTTTTTCAAGTATCCTGCAATGTTTACAATATTGTCGTCTATAGAAAAAGATAATACCGGTAGGCAGAACTATAGGAGCACAGATGGGTTAGCAAGAGGACTGGTCCAGGTTCATTTTACCATATTTGGTGCATCTAATGTGAAGTGGAGAATAATAATGATACATATAAGTAGAGGTTGTCATGCAGACAGTATGTAACCCTCCACTTGCATAGCCTATGAAGTACTGTGTGCGAGGCTCAATTTTCATGACATTGTATCATAGGTTTACATCACGTTCCTCTAACACGTATCTATTGCAAAAAAAAATATTTCTTGGAAATACTATGATATAAAGATGAACTTTATATTTTCCTCATCACGTAATTGAGAGTCTATTGACTCACTTTAACTTGTCTTGAACATTGGTTAGATGTGGGAACTAATCTGCATGTTGATCTTCAGATTTGTCAGTTACACAATGTAGTTCTGTTCATTATAACCTTTATCAAGGCTATTTCTAAACCTTTCAATGGAAAAGTCAGTAGCAGCAGTCTACAATGGGGCATTTCTACAGCAGAATAGTTCAACCTAAATGTACGGTTAAACAACTTTCCCAAATGATATTAGTGTGTTTTGTTGTCAGATCAGGTCCTGCCCATCCTTACCTACATCCCTCATTTTCACATCCTTTTCATCCTCGTTTTAGATTTACATCATCTGATAAGGACCACATTTTTAAAATTTCACTACCTTCATATCCTTCATGATTATACAAAATCTGCCCTTATCCAAACCATACTACTATGACACTAAATTGATGAGTATTTCTCTGGAACTCCAGACAGAGACAGACAGACAGACAGAAGGGAAGGAAGGAAGGAACGTGAGGTTTTTAGAGTCGTACTAATGTGAGGCCCACGGGGGAAACCCCTCTGTCCAAGAGGCAGGCCAGCACCAAGCACTGCCAATAGGCTGGTAGGTCCCAGCTGCATAGCAGATCTTGACCTTGCATGCTGCCTCCAAATTGACTCCTCATAAAACGTAATGGATCAGTAGAGGTTAGGGCCTTGGAAAGACAAATGTGCTGCCACCTGGTATCCAGACAGGGTAATGAGACCATAATTGCTTGCTGTCTGCTTTCTAGACTATTAAATGAGTAGAACTCAAGAAAATAGCCTTCTAAAATGGAGGAGCTGTCAAATTATGTTATGACAGCAATGACCTAACTACCTCCATATAAGTAATTTTTTGAAAATGCTATGATGTAAAGATAGCTATTCCCTCAGACCTTCATACAGTTATTCTAAGTCTTCATTAAATCCTCCAAAGCTTCACCAGCTTATCATATCCAATATCATCAACACTCACTAAGTGTTGCTTACATTAATGGTGCAATCTGTGTGTAGCTGATAGGACTACAGCAATCAGGGTGGCACATCCAATAACCAAACTAAAATAGGACCATCAACCAATCAGATGCTACCCTGCTGCCTTGTGACCATGCCACCCTATTGGGGTAATATCCATGGAAACCTAGGTTAAGATGGATGTCACTATCTACCAAAGGCCCTTGTATGAACACATGCTCACCACAAAGTCAGTGCCCTTGGCTTCAGCGATTGTTATATGGTATGGATACATTTGACAATGCTTGTTTCAATTTATTTGAATAAATGTCATAACATAATCAGGTTGCATTTAAAGACAGAATCTATAGAAAGGAATGCCATCTTGAAAGATTAAATATCTATACCTACTGTCGTCATACTGTATTTTGCAGTGTATTTAACTATTATCTTTGCGGAATTTGCAAATTCTTTGTATGCTATAGTATGAAATAAATACTGCTGATTTTCACTTTTTAGCAAAAGCCTCTTTAGATTCTGTAAGCTCTTACCAGACTTAAAATTGGTTTATTGCCCCACTCATATGTTTATAACTGTAAGCCTACTACTCATGTAATAGAGATTTCGAAATAGGCATCTAGATATGAGATGTCAGCATGGGTCTCTTATGTACTGCAATGATCCAGGTTTTGATGGCCAGCTCTGAGAATCAAGTTTCAGGGAGGTGTAGGGGTAGCACCCTAGAACTCTAGAGCAGAGGAGAGATGTTCATGTTCCAACTGGATGTCTAATTTCAACTTTATTAGTATACTCTTGCCTCATATATAAATGGAGCAGCTCATTCAAATAAGCATAATGATAACTATATTGTGTGACATTTCTCTGTTACGCTTTCTTTCCCAGTAAATCAGCATTGCCCTGCTCCACACTTTTAACAGTGAGCTATAAACAGGTGATGTTTCATGGTAGGATTTCTGTTGGCCCAGTACCCCACCACACACAGATATATAATCTGACTTATATGGTGCATACGGCTATTCATGAAACTGTCACTATGGATTGAACTTATGAAAGTAATAGGACAGACACTTTTATCCTATCAGCCCCAAATGGCAGTATGGTGCAAAGTAGCCTGGGGGCCTTAGCGGCAGGTTGAGCTGCTCATACTGCAGCCCAGAGGGAGGTGTGTGGATGAGCCACTCAGATAAGCATGGCAGACATAGATAGGGATGGTACTCACATTTACTGATCGGAATATGTGGGTATGTGAGTTACTCCATAATGGGATAAATTCTCTCGACTCTGAGGCACCAACTGAAGCATTTACTTCCTATACTAGCAGCACCTTACAATGACACAAACTGATAAGGTTGAGATTAGAGCTTTTACCACATAATTATTATATGTACAGCAATATAAGTTTTGTTTTAACACTCATTCAATATCTAAGCTTTATCAGATTATAGAACTACTATTTCTTTCCAGACAGCAACTTTCGCTGAGACTATGAAGATTTATGAAGGAAGCAAAGGAAAGCTTGACATTGGTTCGCGGTAGATCAGGTCCTCTATATATCCCTACCTCAATCCTAAATGTTCCAGCCATTCTTCCTGTATTCGCTTTCTTATTTTAGTATTTCATGAAATCATTGGACCAGTTGTATCCCTCCACTTCTAGTTGCATTGTGAAGAGCTGTGGTCATACAAAATTATATCATACCCATTTGAGTCACATATAATGTGAGCATAGAGTTGAAGATATATGTTTTGATCAATACCGAAATTGTTGATTTGATACCCCTTTCTGCTATGTGTTTATACAAGATCTGCACCCATTCCGAACGCCTGGACAATGACAGACTACAGTAGCCAATGTAGGCTCATTGCCTTTTGATTTTGGAGAACAAAAAACCCAGTAAATTATTTTGACGTAAAACGTGTGTTTTTTTGTTAGCTAGAAAAAACTATATCCCCTGTATCAAACTGTTATAATGATATATCAACACACGCAGGTCTCTCAGCCGGTAAGCCCTACACCCTATTTGCTGTAGATTGACTGTTAATCTGGTCCCATGCATGCCCAGACAGGACATTGAATTAGTCAGGCATGCTGTGAGCAGAGCTATTTACCACCCACAAGCTGCCACACTTCCACCAGGAATCCCCTCCAGTGAAATAGATCAGCTAGATCCCTATTTCTGACAATGGATACTGTCAACATCCTACTGTTTGATCCGGCAGACCACAGGCTTCTCTTTAGACTCCCACCTGCACTTTCCATCAAGGCAGCCCGTGTAATTATGGATGAGAGGGCTATGTCTCATTCCCTTTTTTATGCTTTCCCTGATAGTTTTGCCCTCCAGGATCACACTTTGGGGATTACCATGGAAGGTGCACCCTCTTGGAGCATCTGCAGTTTTATTTCCTCTGCCCCTTCTATTGATCTCCTGGATCAACATGAGATAGGCCTCCTCTTGGATCACGTTTTCCTACTTTTTGCCTTTGGATCACCATGGCAATATCCATAATTTATAAAATATAAGATGTGGCGAGCAGGTTTATATCGATGTTAACTTCCTTTAGATCTTATTGTTGAGCTTCTCATACCTGTCCCAGGTACTTTCCAAGGTTACTGTTCAAAGTTGAGTAACACTGACACATATGACAAAGAATGGTATTAGGCCTACTAAATTATATCACGGAAACATAAATGTCCTGTCATATATAACTTGCTGCACCACTAGAGACACACATACTGTAAGTGCATCTTCTATCCAGTAATCCCTCATCCTTATTCTCCCTTCTCTATCTTCAGATCATGTCATATTTAATTTCCAGTCATGCTTTAATAGACACAGTTGTAGAACCTTATATTGCTCTTTATAAATTGTCCTTAAAATGTGTTTGGGAAGAGTCCTGTGGGTAGTGCTTGGTGTGTAGGTCATGAAGATCATAATACATACAAACTTGAAACATGACAAACCGAGGCTCAGGTGGACAGAAAAGTGTACCCAATGAAATGTCAGGGGATTTAGCCAAACTGACCTAGAAGAGGGAACTCCAGGGTCAGGTCTGAGGCGTCTGGCTGACTATCGATCTCAGGTTACTCTGGAGACCAAATGATGGAAATGGTTTATCTGCACGTGGCCCCTGAATGGCAGTGTTGAATGCTACTCAGGTTGTTAGGTCCATGCTCACCTCAGTTTGGCAGCAGAACTGGGAGGTGAGTTAGTGGGTCATAGCGCTGGTGGAATAGGAGGGGGGCTGAATAAAAGGGCAGTTAGCTTTGGTACAATCAATACAATGCATTGAAAAGTACTGTGATATATTAAGTTGATGGCAATGTTGGTGATAAGATGATACAGCCATTTGATGCTTTTTGCAAATGATTGTCATTAAACTGCTATATCCTAAGTGTTTTACCTAATCAGACACACATATTAGTGAAAATGACAGAAAGTACCTGATTTGATAGTGGGCATCAATTATGGCCAAGCTTCTATCATAATCAACATAACTCTATGGGGCATAGCACAAGCTCACCCTTCAGGGTAAGTTTTTGAAAGATATCTCAACCCCATAAGCAGCGAATACAATTTTTCGTCAGCCCTAGAGCACTATTCAATACCAAGTGATGGTCAGACTGTATGCATAGGCCTATGATATGTAAGTGTTCTTCACCATAATACACCTTTCTCCAGAAGTACATCATTATATTGAATGATAGCCCTACCTCATTAAATTAGGCTGTACCCAGTATATTCTGTATGGGCAGTTACAAACAGTAATGAAATGGCAAGGTTCTGTATCAATATATAATACTGTATGTATCCATCGTTGAGAAACTAAGACCCTCTGAGAAGAATGACTCCCCGAGTATTTGAAAGTGTTGCATGTCCAAGAGATGCCTCCAAAGCTTTGTCCTCAGTATTGCGTGTAGCAATAGACTGAATATCCCTTACAGGTGACTCATAGGGACTCTCCCCTACAGTTCCATGCATGCTTATAAGGATGGCTATTACTTATGCTAGTAGTATCTGTCTTAAGTGCTATACCTTCCAGATAGTGTCCTTGCATGTCGTGAAGACTATCCTTTAGCCTTTCCCACTATGATCGGATCAAGAAGGCTATTCCGAAAACAACAAAAAACATAATGGTGGTTCTATGTGAAGGTAGGCCATGTAATATGTGAAATAATGTTATCAATACTGATATCAATATACATGTGTTGTTGTCCCTGCCGAATGCTAAGTTCATGTAAAGAGAAGCAAAATGTAATGAACTTAACTCCCTTAGATCCTTTGCAACCACAAAGGCGGATATCTATTTATTGTGTTGCTGCAACATTTTTACATTACTGACTTTAGCCACTTTGATATAACTTCTGTCGATGGAAATGTGATACAAATTAATGACTTTTAATACAATGACCATAGGTGGAATTGCCACCCTAACCCTACTCTCAGACTTGGAGAAATCTATAAATGTTTCTTATGGTGCTAAAAATACTTGGTCCTGGCATATCCTCATGGTATCCATTCCCAGACAACATGCAAAGGGTCCATCATTGGCAACATTTTGGTATTGAATAACCTTGCTCTAGGGAATGCAGATTCCTAAGTCTGGAAGATTGCTCTGTTATGTTACCTATTAATACATACATGTAAACCAGGGTGGCACAGTTTATCATTTCTACAACTTCATTAAACTAGTTCTGGTATGAAATAATATCTGATGGAACCTGATATAATACGCTACAGAAAATGAACCATATCTCAGTTCAGACCGCTGTTTTATTATACTGACCATTATATGAGTACATACAACACATGCATGTAAGATGCTTAGTGCAGACAGCACATGTCTGTGGTCTTTGTTCTTTTTCTCATCCTCTAACACATGGGGGATGTCATTAGGACTTACAGCCTCTGCCAGCTGCTGTTCGTGCAGTTCCTGATGGGGGATGTAGGAGGGGCTTAAGTTGTCTATGTGAGGTGACCTAAGGTCAGCAAATTAGCACACACCAACTCTGGCACGTGACAGAGCTCAGTGCTAAACCTATTACATTGCTGTTGGTGCTTTTATCTGTAACCCGCTTGTGTAAAGTGAACTGTCTATGAAATGACTGTGATACTTTCAAGAAAATCTTCCACTTCAGGGCATACAGTGTAACACATAGACCATCACCAGGAACCCACAACATGACCTAAGGAGAGCTACTCTCTTCAACATCTACCGTATGCTTCAAGACATCGACCATAGGGTCGCAGATGAATATTTCAACACCCTACAGCGCCACCATTATGGCAAATATAACTAACTATTATTCATGCTTGCATGACCTATTTTTTTAGAAAGGTCATCAAATGTTATTTATTAGTATTAAATGTTAGAATTCATCGCCAAAATCTATCTAGATGTACTCATAATCAGCTCATAATATTTAAATAATTTTATAAAATATATAAAGTACCGGTAAATCATAAACCAGCTAATTTTACAAATGATTCTTCATATTATCCAATCAGATTCATCCAAAATATTCACTGCCAATTCATCTCAGAGAACAATGGTATCATAGCATCAACTGAGTTTCTGTAAACAAACCAGATCCAAAAAAGGTACTTAACCATGCATATTTCAAGGAAAACACAACAACGCCTGAAGAAGTACATTAAACATGTACGAAACGTCGCAAAGTTCAACAAGTTACCCCCCTTTTCTCGATGTAATAAATCCCCAATAAAATGTCAACAACTCCAATTCAACTTGTCTGGTTTTCTGTGGATATTTAATTCTTTACAGTGTAACACATAAAATTATAGTACATAGCATTGCATTTAATTGTTATCGTATGTTAATAGACACAACTTTAAAACATGGTATAGATGAATCATCTAAGCATACATTATACACCCTTGGACTGATGACAGAGACATTTTCAAAGCAGGTAGGATCACGTTTAACCCTTTGGTGCCCAGAATTATTCGGTCAATATCCATTTTATTTAACATGATTGTTCTGATTTTGGCAATCATGTCCTAACTTCATTTTTTATATTAGAATAAAGACCATGAAACATATTCTGGAAGGTCTTGAAATGGGCTCTATCTTTGACAATAGAAAATTATGGTATTTAACTTTGGTTGGCATAGCAACCTGAAACCTTCTATTGGCTGTTATAAGCAATAATACTGTATTTGTAGGGCCATAGAGATGTCTTTTTACTATGAATAGTCTATTCATAGCATAGAAAACGTTCTAAAAAAGAACCTTCTGAATGGAAACTGAAGGATATTGATACTATCATAAATATCTACAGGAAAAGTTGATATAAGATGATTTTATGTAAAAAAATCTTATTTTTCATGTATATCAAAGGATATTTTAGTTCAAATTATGCATTTGGGGTGAATTCTGGTTAACTGCAATGATTCACATATCTGATCACTTATTCTTTAGTTAAGGGTGAACTTTTACTCACATATACAATTCACAGCCAGGATGATGGTCTCATTGAAGTCGTGAGGTCATGGGGCTTAATTTGAGGGTAAAACTTTAAAAATTGACCAAATAGAAGTGTCTGTATGATTTTCTACTTTAATGTAGTGGTATTTATGCCTAAAACCGCGCCAATTGGCGCGCTTGGGCACATAAGGGTTAAGATAAAAACAGCAATGATCTAGTATGCTACAATGTAAAGCTGCAAATAGGTTTCATGATGCATGAATTGCATGATAATACTAGAAGCCATCATGGGTCCCATAGCATACCTTTGCATGCTCTAGTCCTGAGGGTAAATTCTTTTGGCTAGACTTTGCTATTCTGCCAAACTCTTTGTACAATGCTTTGGCACTAGGATTTGACAGGGCATGGTATTCTGTGCTCTTCTTCATTCATGGCGATTTAATAGTACTTTAAACAGTGGAGGTATAACAGAATAAAATGATAATTGAGGTGGAGTGTATTAAATATTAGACACATTCTTTATGTAGAATGCTTTTCTGTTTTTGGTGTAATTTTATAAAACATTCTGAAGTCAGTTATTTGGCCTGTTGTAATACGGATATCCTTTGAGAAGTGTTTGCTTAAACATTACATCCATAGCAGGTAAATGCCACCCGTTTCAGATGGCCTGATGGTGTTCGCATTAAATGGAGTTAACTGTACTGACTTTCACCAAATAGGGTCAAGGGGGTAATTCCGTCCTGAAGCTTTTAACTGGGAAATCTTTGTATCTATGCTTTATCAGAATAGCTAACATTGTCAACTTGTAGATCTAGAAATGTGAACAACATACAAGTAGATCTGTTCACCTACAATGCAACTGTTCAGTCACACGTGGTTAGTCTGGTAGCATTTGCCCTGATAATGATCTCCTCCAAGCAATCCTATTCTTTTTGTGTCGGTACGAATATATGTCTGTTTATATTTTAACTTTGATGCGCATTATGTTGCAGTTAGGGAAGTGTCATAAACCCCAGGGTTATTTTATAATGTGTATTGTAACAGAGCTTTGCCCTTGGTACTGTCTCATAAGCAATGCAGGTATCACACATACCTAGAGATCCCCTTAGGAGCTGCTTAGTCGGATTTAACTCCATGTATACATCACTACTTCCACTACTTGTGTGGCCTGATACCTAAATTCTGGCTTTCTTCACCATCGTTCTTAATGAATGACAATTGCAACCAGCTTCCCAAGCACCACTGGAGCAGGATGACTGAATGAATTGACATTTGAACCTTTTGACAACCCATGCACATTTGAAAGGCCTAATTATTGCTTAAAACAAGTCCTAATTCTAGATTATAGTTCTATGGACGATGGTATCTATGAATCAATGTGGTACAACCCAGGCAGCATCCAATGAATATAGTGGTTCTACTACGTACACCTATCATATCATGTAACAGGCTCTAGACCAAGTGCTTTCACATAGATTTGCATGCTTTATTGATTCAATTGAATGTGAATATCAATTTATAGATCTGCTTATCTGTAAGAGTAGACATAATCGAGGCATTCTGACTAGATACACACATCAAATATTTATGACATATAAAATGTAGTAACCAACAAAGTAATGTGTGTGTGTAGAGAAGTGAATGAATGTGATCCATTATTAGATTCATTCCTACCACAATGGCAGATGTCAAAGCACTGATTTCATATTCTGAGCCTGAGGGAGGCATGTAGCCGGGTCGGTAAAACGTTGGTCTAGGTCTAGGTCTCTAGCAGCTGATGTGTTATGCCACTGTCAGCCCATTACTCCTCTTTCAAAAGGGGACATGGTACATCTATTCTCCAAAGATTCATAGACCATTTGCTGTAATAATGAGACATAACTTAGTAAACCTCATTGATATTGATCACCAGAGCCATCTGTATCATATCTGCATTGTGGGCAATCTTATGGTCCCACCAGACAACATACACAGGGTATACTGATCTAGGTATATATCTGTTGTTGAGGGAGCATATTTGATGGCCTTATACTAGATATTACCATTCTAATCAGTCATCATATCAGATACATTTTGCTCTAAATTCTCATCAGTCAAGTTCCTTGTGGCTAGTTTCAAATTAGCGATTCCTTTTGACGATAAATGTAGTATGTTCTAAAGCATATATATATATATGCCCTTTAATTATTCACATAATTAAAGATGTTTGAAAAAAAGTGTCTTTTAGCATTTTGGGGGCATGGAGAATATTAGGATATGTAGCTTCTGTCGGCCAGGCATTCATTGATGTGGGGCTATGAGTAAGAGGAGATTTAACTGTCTCTGTGAGATGATGTTAGGACAGCAACTTAACACACATTGCTGCATGCGACAGGTATCAGCACTAAGCCTATTACATTTGTCTACATACATAATCCCATTGTAAAAATTGGCACCTGTATAACTCTCACCATACTCACCATATTTTCTATTGAACATTATAGGCCCAGAAAGGACATTGAACTAGTCAGGTATGATGTGACTATGGCTTCTGTATGCTCACATGGCAATATACTTCCACCTAGAATCCCCTCTAATGTAGGAGATTGGCAGAGAATGTCAACATTCCACCCTTTTATTCTCTCCTCCTAAGGCCTAAGGCATCATTTTACATTGAGGCAGGTGGTTATAGATGAGAGGCTGGGCTGATGTCCCACTTCTTTTTGCTGCTTTCATTCCGCCATTTCCTTATCTCCTTCCCTCTCTCATCTCTGAGATCACCATGGACAGTGCCCTTCTAGATGTGAAGTGTGTATAATCCGTGGGGGATTTTTAATACTGGTTTTGACCATCAGGAGGCAACAGAATGGCTAAAGAGTGCATAATTCAAGTAAAAATGTTCTAGCATAACTTTATGTGTAAAATACAATAGACTTGTTAGAATTATTTATTTTGTTATCTTTACTGCTAACATTCGGTATTTGGAATGCAAAAAAGAATATTTTCTATTGAACATTAACACATTTTCACTTTTGGTTGCGATTGAAACCATTCCATAACACAGAATGGCAGATAATTCTCCTAATGTCTTAGAAATCCCATCAGTCACTCAAAACTGAAAAACGGACTGTAAAGATTCCTTCCTTTAGACGTAAAAATCCCAATTATTCAATGTCCTGTTTAACAGTTCTAGTGTTGGAGTCCCCGTTACCCATAATGCATGACAGATGGTTTATTAAAACCAGGCACATTATCGCGACAGCGCAGTATGTATTTGCAACTATCACAGAGTGATGATACTGATGATAGCAATTTTGTAGATATGTACTTTCACCCAGGTATTGATGTGGAAACAATATATGCTGTTCATAGCCAGAAAACATGGACTAGTATATGTTCCATCCTATTAAAGTCCAGACAACACCTGAAAGTAAGAGGATATGTGCAGACGTCCCATGTGTATGGTCTTTGTTCTTTTAACATTAATTTACATAGATAGTGTCATAAAGACCTATATACAATGCCAGCTGGCGTTTATGCAGTCCCTGATGTGAGGGCTTAACCATGTGCAGCCTTTCTATGGAAGGTGACATGATGACAGTAAAATTAGCATACACAAACTTCCACACATGATAGAACTTAGTGCTGAACCTATTCCATCAGTGTTAGTGCTTTTATCTGAAATTGAATTGTACAAAATTAAATGTCTACGAGCTGTATATGAGACTTTTAAGTAAACCATTCATTGAATATGATTCTTGGTACATGGTGTCACACATTGTATGGCATCATATTACCAGATATATGGGTTAAGTATATAATTTGGCTTTGATAATGTTTTTGTGGCACATTCAAGCAATGAGCATTACACTCTTAGCATCGATATGGATCTAGACATTGGTCTACTGACGTTGCTATGTGAGGCAGCAAATTGGTTGCATGATAGTGTCAGAAGCCACCACAGCTATTGCATGCTGATGCCTCAAGGGTCAATCTTTTGGCTAGACATTGCAGGATTTCATTTGTGATATTCTGGTACATGGTAATTGCTATGGACAAGCCTCTATATATACATAATGTGATATTGGAGCTAAAGCCATGACAAGACTTACAGCTCAATTTTATTTTAAGATACACATGAAACAAGGCTTGTTTCATGGACAAATTTCTCCATGGTGCAGTCTGATTGAAATTGACAGCAATTTGTACCATTTGTAAGTGTATGTGAAGTCTACAAAATATGAAAGTAGCTTGTGTTACTTCAATTACAGCTTCACCATTGAGAACAGCCCCTGGGAACAGAGGGTAAAACGATCAAGGCACGTCAGTCCAGTCACACAGCCCTTGATGTAAGGTCCATCCCGTGCAGTCATCCAGTGCCCAGATCTCCATGATCAACATCATGATAAAAAGTTCCAGCCAAGGGTATATAAATTGGAATGGATACTTTGCCTCTGACACTGGCCTCCTATATTCATAGCGAGGTGTACCTCATCATACTACAAAGTGAGTGAACCTAGGAATGTGACTTTCTGCTCCAAGGGCATTCCACAAGCCCTTTGTCCGCGGCATGATTGAACGGCCAACTACAAATTCATCAAATCATTTTCATGATTTTCACTGGTATATTTTTTACAAACCACACCTCAGTTGATTGAATAGATTAAGTTGCTCTTGCTCATTTTGTGCTATGCAACATAGTGCAAATACAATTTTAAGACATGTGAGTTTATTTATTCAGTAATATTCTAAATAAAACTTTTCATGAAGATAGAAATTCTGCGCAGTAAATTGGGTCAGCACCACGGTTGACTTTGTGGTTAGTGCTTAATGCAACTGAAATAATAGGGTTGGGATGCAATCCTAACTGTAAAATAAGATATAGTCAGTAAATTGAACTTGATTTGATTATTCTAGACATGATTTATTATGTCAAGGCACTGCTCTGTCAGGTTACTCATTTAATATATCCCATTTATATACATGTGCATTAACCAGGATAGTACGGTTCATGGTTTCTGTAACTTTCAATAAACAGGTGAACTAACAGCTTAATAGCAGACACTACATGGGAGATGCCATTAGGACTTACAGCCGCTGCCAGCTGTTGTTCAGGCAGCTCCTGGAGGGGGATGTAGGAGGGGCTTTATTCTATGTCAGATGACCTAAGCCTAAGGTCAGCAAAGTAGCACACACTAACTCCGGCATGTGACAGAGCTCAGTGGTAAACCTATTACATCGCTGTTGGTACTTCTATATGTAATCCCATTTTGCAAAGTGACAATGAACTGACTATGAGACTTTTAAGTAGATTTTCTGCTAGAGTTTATGCGGTGTGTGAGTTGTATGTTTATGTAATGTCAAAGAAAACACCCTAACCTATTGAGAGAAAATGTTGACTATTAACTACATCCATCCCAGGCCGGATGTTGACTAATTTACTACACCAGGTGGGGCTGGATGTTGACTATAATTTACCTAACTCTATGGGATTTAGCAAACCCCCACCCCCAGAGAAAATTTCTGAAAAGAATCCAGACCCACAACTTTGATTCAACATTTTTGGCTACCCTTAAAGGGTTAAAATATAGCAGAGATATATCAACTGATGCTGCTCTAGAAGCCTGTGTGTGAAGCCATCACAGGTCATGTAGCATACTATTACATGCTCAAGTCCCATCTTTTGGCTACAGACTTAGGTGTGGCTTCTTCTATCAACGATCTGGCTATAGTGTAGTAGGATTTCCCCAGGTACCCCGTCCTCCTAAGTGATGGAATAGAAAACTCCAGGGTCAGTTCTAAAGTGTCTGGCCAGTCATTGATCTGTAGTTGCTATGGGAATAGAATGATGGACATGGTGGATCATGAATGGCAGCGTTCAATGTTACGCAGGTGGCAATCTCCAAAACTCTAACAGCAAGAAGCCAACTGACTGCGAGCACAGGTTCATCAAGTGGTAATAGTGATTATATTATATGGATTTGATAGATGGAGCATCTGTGATTTCAATAGTGAAAAATGTCATCAGTAAAGAATGATATATTTGAAACATTATAATTTTTTTTGCACTATTGCCACTATAATTATAATTCTTAGTCTCTTGCAATATACAGCTGATGACTGAATATAATGGTCCTAGGACAAGTACCCCCTGGACATTTACACCCTGGGCATCTACCCCCTGCCATCTACCCCCTTGGACATCTAACCCCTAGGACTTCTACCCCCTAGGATCTCAATCGCCTAAGACATCCAATCCAGGGTGTATTTTGTACATCACTTTGTCCTGAGTATTGTATGTTTCAACAGCTATGAGGGCATTACACATCACTAGAGATCCCCTTAACAACTGCTAATTGGTATTCACCTACAAACATTACTCTTCTCTTGCAAAATATATGAGGTAAGATCTTATTTCAAATAATGGTTGGATAAAAGTGATTGTACTCACTGTGTGTCCTGATGCTTAGATTCTGGCCTTCCCCACCATAGATCTCAATAAATGACAATTAAAACCAGCTCTAGTATGATATCAAACACAGGATGCTTCGAAGATAACTGGCAAGAAAATAACTATTTTTATCAATTTTGAATTTTCTTTTTCAATTTAGCTCAGTAGGTTAGATGCTGTGGCAGCTTCATTGGCCTGCTGGCGGTGAGAGGGACAAAGGCAGATGTCAGAGGACCGATTTCCTATTCTGAGCCGGTAGCTGGATCCGTTGAATACAACAGTCTAGGTCTAGGTCTCTCGTAGTTTTTTGCTATTACCTTGATGCCAGCCAGCTACTGCTCTTTCAAAATGGACCATGGACTATGCTCTAATAATAGAAGATTACTTAGTAAACGTTATTCCCATTGCCAGCAGATCCATCTGCACTATGGCTGAATTGTGGTATCTATAAGTTCATAATGTACACTAGCAGGTTTACTTCTACCATAAATAAATAATGAAGTTTACATACAGAACTTGTTAAACTATGTCTTACCCTAATACCTTTACCCTATTACTTTCTTTGATGTGGGCCTATCGAAGGAGGTTTAACTATTTCTGTGAGGTGATGTTAGGACAGCAACTTAATACACACCAACTGCTGCATTTGACAGATCTCAGCATGCAGCCTATCATGTTTTCTATTGCAGCATTCATATGTAATCGATTGCGAAATCTATGACCTGTATATCTTCTTACCATACTTTAAAATGTGTCTTTTGCTTATTGGAGTTTCTATATTCATTATCTTTAATTTCTGATCACAAAAGGAACCTCAGTATAACACATCCCTTGTATGTTCTCGTGGTGTATCAAATGGCTGCTCCCTTATCTCTGCATGTGTGGTTGCTAATGAAGCCCACTGCTTCATTAGCGCTTTGGGGATTGGTGAGAAGGATTTTATCCCAGACAGGACATTGAACTAGTCAGGTATGATGTGACTATGGCTTCTGTATGCTCACATGGCAATATACTTCCACCAGGAACCCCCTCTAGTGTAGGAGATTGGCTGATGCTGGAGAACGTCAACAATCCACCCTTTGATCCTGTGGGCCACCAGCTCCTCTCTAGGCCTCAGGCAGCATTTTACATTGAGGCAGGTGGTTGTAGATGAGAAGGCTAAGTTGGTGTCCCATCTCGTTTTGCTGCTTTTCATCTACTTCTGCTTGGTATCTTTCCCTTTCTCATCTCTGAGATCACTATGGAAAGTGTCTATCTACAGCTATATCTATAGCTGATGATGGCGACAAAATAGCGATCCTGTTAATGATTGATATTTGCGAGATGTGTCTAGAGACTCTCATGCTGTGTGCATGATTCATCAGATGTATACCTTCTGATATCTATGGCAACAGTCTATTTACATTTTATATAGCGTCAGATTGTGTCCTCCTTCAATTCCTAGTTTTTTATGACAGTACTGCAAAATTGTATTCGGTCTCCTTCAAAATGGTTCCCTTCGGGTGTTTTGATATGGTCCAAAAACCAACATTTTGTAAAATTCTTTAAATGAGCCTAATCATTGCCAAATCATATCAATGTGTACAGTAGCATGTAGCCCCAAACATGCCTGACATCATCCAATTACCAGTTTAACATATTCTGACCAATATGATACTCATTAGCATAATTTCCATATTTGTGCTCCTAATCTAGGTCACATGTTAAAATTCAATTTATAGTCACAAAATTTGGTTGACATATACTTTGAGATGTAGCATTTTGAGGAAAAATAAGAACCTGGTGAAATTTAGATTTTTTATGTGAGTTTTAATGACGCTAATTAGATATAATTTAAAATCTGAAAACATTCACATGTATATTTGAAATAGGTTATTCTCCTTTTCCTGACATTCACCTAGGCTTTAAAATATGTTCCATGTATGGTTATCAAGCTTCTCCTGTATATATATTTTTTTTGACCTATTTATACCTAATTTGCATATTTTCATTTTAATAATTGCAATTTTAAAAAAAACTTCATCAAAACACCAAGCAAAATAAAACTCAAATAGATTGTGCATTTTTTTTTATTTCCTCATTGGTACCTGTAATTGGTATGATTGTATCAGAATATGTGACATGTACTGAGAGAAGGGACCTCAGTGCCCCCTGCACTCATTTTCCTGATTACCATACTGGCAGTCTGTATCTAGTCCATTTAAATTTCATGTTCACAGTGCCCAGCACAAGCACATAGTCCCAATGTACTTTAAGTTTGCCTTGAAGTAGGTAGGGCAAGCACAGGCCCCATGCCTGGGTCTGCATGTGTCTCAGTGCTAAACAACCCAAACTAAATAAGTCGTTACTCAGCAATGAGACATCTTGCAATATCAAATGACATATCACAGGATAGAGGAAGATTGTCTGTTTTCCTCTCTGAACCATCTGCAGCTGCCAGACCAATAGGTATTGAGATATTAATTGGTAACATTGATACAACTGTAGTACAGACAGGTAGATTGGATTATAAGAGGATTATGTGTAGATGCATTTCAATGTCATTTAGAAATGGATGATATATAAATTAGTATACCTTCCCAGCAGATGTGTGCCATAGTTGGTGAGGTTTGTGATACTTGAACATTAGGACAAGCACCAGCAATCCTCACCAACCATGACACTAAATTGAGTGGTATTTCTCTGGGACTCTATGGGAAAGTGGGTTGAGACAGACAAACAGACAGTCAAGTGAACCAACTGACTGACAGACAGAGACATACATATATGAAGGGGAAGGCGTGAAGGGTGAGATGCTAGATCTCTGATATCAATCCATGCAAAGACAGATTACAGTGTTGCTAATGTGTGGTCCTTGTTCATAGTGTACCACTAGGGAAAACCCTCTGTCCAAGAGACACGCCAGTACCAAGCAATGGCAATGGGCTGGAGGGCCAATGGGCTGGAAGGCACCAGCTGCATACCAGATCTTGACTTTGCATGCAGCCTCCGACGTGACTCCACTTAAAACTTAATGGATCAATAGAGATTGGAGCTTTGGAAAAACAAGCGTGCGGCCACCTGGTATCCAGACAGGGTAATGAGGTATTACTCGCTTGCAGTCTGCTTCTCAGAGTTATATAAGTATAACTTAAGTAGGGGTGTCGAGGAGTCACAGTCAATGCAGCTTGTATCATGGAAAATAACAATAGTTTGGGTACTTTTTCAAATCAAACATGAATTATTCATTTTTGGTACTTATAACATCCATAGCCAGTTTGTAATAATGATTTGATATAATTATGTAGGGTCAAAAGTCATGCAAAATACGTGCCAAGACAAAGCAAATGATTTATTAATGGCAAAATCAGATACAGTGGCTCATATTATATATGACTTAATCACTTTATTCTAATAATTATGTATCATAAATCAGTGATATCCTCGAATATGTATAGCAGAGGCTTTACTGAAATAATATGTCTGTCTTTTTCAAGTATCCTGCAATGTTTACAATATTGTCGTCTATAGAAAAAGATAATACCGGTAGGCAGAACTATAGGAGCACAGATGGGTTAGCAAGAGGACTGGTCCAGGTTCATTTTACCATATTTGGTGCATCTAATGTGAAGTGGAGAATAATAATGATACATATAAGTAGAGGTTGTCATGCAGACAGTATGTAACCCTCCACTTGCATAGCCTATGAAGTACTGTGTGCGAGGCTCAATTTTCATGACATTGTATCATAGGTTTACATCACGTTCCTCTAACACGTATCTATTGCAAAAAAAAATATTTCTTGGAAATACTATGATATAAAGATGAACTTTATATTTTCCTCATCACGTAATTGAGAGTCTATTGACTCACTTTAACTTGTCTTGAACATTGGTTAGATGTGGGAACTAATCTGCATGTTGATCTTCAGATTTGTCAGTTACACAATGTAGTTCTGTTCATTATAACCTTTATCAAGGCTATTTCTAAACCTTTCAATGGAAAAGTCAGTTGCAGCAGTCTACAATGGGGCATTTCTACAGCAGAATAGTTCAACCTAAATGTACGGTTAAACAACTTTCCCAAATGATATTAGTGTGTTTTGTTGTCAGATCAGGTCCTGCCCATCCTTACCTACATCCCTCATTTTCACATCCTTTTCATCCTCGTTTTAGATTTACATCATCTGATAAGGACCACATTTTTAAAATTTCACTACCTTCATATCCTTCATGATTATACAAAATCTGCCCTTATCCAAACCATACTACTATGACACTAAATTGATGAGTATTTCTCTGGAACTCCAGACAGAGACAGACAGACAGACAGAAGGGAAGGAAGGAAGGAACGTGAGGTTTTTAGAGTCGTACTAATGTGAGGCCCACGGGGGAAACCCCTCTGTCCAAGAGGCAGGCCAGCACCAAGCACTGCCAATAGGCTGGTAGGTCCCAGCTGCATAGCAGATCTTGACCTTGCATGCTGCCTCCAAATTGACTCCTCATAAAACGTAATGGATCAGTAGAGGTTAGGGCCTTGGAAAGACAAATGTGCTGCCACCTGGTATCCAGACAGGGTAATGAGACCATAATTGCTTGCTGTCTGCTTTCTAGACTATTAAATGAGTAGAACTCAAGAAAATAGCCTTCTAAAATGGAGGAGCTGTCAAATTATGTTATGACAGCAATGACCTAACTACCTCCATATAAGTAATTTTTTGAAAATGCTATGATGTAAAGATAGCTATTCCCTCAGACCTTCATACAGTTATTCTAAGTCTTCATTAAATCCTCCAAAGCTTCACCAGCTTATCATATCCAATATCATCAACACTCACTAAGTGTTGCTTACATTAATGGTGCAATCTGTGTGTAGCTGATAGGACTACAGCAATCAGGGTGGCACATCCAATAACCAAACTAAAATAGGACCATCAACCAATCAGATGCTACCCTGCTGCCTTGTGACCATGCCACCCTATTGGGGTAATATCCATGGAAACCTAGGTTAAGATGGATGTCACTATCTACCAAAGGCCCTTGTATGAACACATGCTCACCACAAAGTCAGTGCCCTTGGCTTCAGCGATTGTTATATGGTATGGATACATTTGACAATGCTTGTTTCAATTTATTTGAATAAATGTCATAACATAATCAGGTTGCATTTAAAGACAGAATCTATAGAAAGGAATGCCATCTTGAAAGATTAAATATCTATACCTACTGTCGTCATACTGTATTTTGCAGTGTATTTAACTATTATCTTTGCGGAATTTGCAAATTCTTTGTATGCTATAGTATGAAATAAATACTGCTGATTTTCACTTTTTAGCAAAAGCCTCTTTAGATTCTGTAAGCTCTTACCAGACTTAAAATTGGTTTATTGCCCCACTCATATGTTTATAACTGTAAGCCTACTACTCATGTAATAGAGATTTCGAAATAGGCATCTAGATATGAGATGTCAGCATGGGTCTCTTATGTACTGCAATGATCCAGGTTTTGATGGCCAGCTCTGAGAATCAAGTTTCAGGGAGGTGTAGGGGTAGCACCCTAGAACTCTAGAGCAGAGGAGAGATGTTCATGTTCCAACTGGATGTCTAATTTCAACTTTATTAGTATACTCTTGCCTCATATATAAATGGAGCAGCTCATTCAAATAAGCATAATGATAACTATATTGTGTGACATTTCTCTGTTACGCTTTCTTTCCCAGTAAATCAGCATTGCCCTGCTCCACACTTTTAACAGTGAGCTATAAACAGGTGATGTTTCATGGTAGGATTTCTGTTGGCCCAGTACCCCACCACACACAGATATATAATCTGACTTATATGGTGCATATGGCTATTCATGAAACTGTCACTATGGATTGAACTTATGAAAGTAATAGGACAGACACTTTTATCCTATCAGCCCCAAATGGCAGTATGGTGCAAAGTAGCCTGGGGGCCTTAGCGGCAGGTTGAGCTGCTCATACTGCAGCCCAGAGGGAGGTGTGTGGATGAGCCACTCAGATAAGCATGGCAGACATAGATAGGGATGGTACTCACATTTACTGATCGGAATATGTGGGTATGTGAGTTACTCCATAATGGGATAAATTCTCTCGACTCTGAGGCACCAACTGAAGCATTTACTTCCTATACTAGCAGCACCTTACAATGACACAAACTGATAAGGTTGAGATTAGAGCTTTTACCACATAATTATTATATGTACAGCAATATAAGTTTTGTTTTAACACTCATTCAATATCTAAGCTTTATCAGATTATAGAACTACTATTTCTTTCCAGACAGCAACTTTCGCTGAGACTATGAAGATTTATGAAGGAAGCAAAGGAAAGCTTGACATTGGTTCGCGGTAGATCAGGTCCTCTATATATCCCTACCTCAATCCTAAATGTTCCAGCCATTCTTCCTGTATTCGCTTTCTTATTTTAGTATTTCATGAAATCATTGGACCAGTTGTATCCCTCCACTTCTAGTTGCATTGTGAAGAGCTGTGGTCATACAAAATTATATCATACCCATTTGAGTCACATATAATGTGAGCATAGAGTTGAAGATATATGTTTTGATCAATACCGAAATTGTTGATTTGATACCCCTTTCTGCTATGTGTTTATACAAGATCTGCACCCATTCCGAACGCCTGGACAATGACAGACTACAGTAGCCAATGTAGGCTCATTGCCTTTTGATTTTGGAGAACAAAAAACCCAGTAAATTATTTTGACGTAAAACGTGTGTTTTTTTGTTAGCTAGAAAAAACTATATCCCCTGTATCAAACTGTTATAATGATATATCAACACACGCAGGTCTCTCAGCCGGTAAGCCCTACACCCTATTTGCTGTAGATTGACTGTTAATCTGGTCCCATGCATGCCCAGACAGGACATTGAATTAGTCAGGCATGCTGTGAGCAGAGCTATTTACCACCCACAAGCTGCCACACTTCCACCAGGAATCCCCTCCAGTGAAATAGATCAGCTAGATCCCTATTTCTGACAATGGATACTGTCAACATCCTACTGTTTGATCCGGCAGACCACAGGCTTCTCTTTAGACTCCCACCTGCACTTTCCATCAAGGCAGCCCGTGTAATTATGGATGAGAGGGCTATGTCTCATTCCCTTTTTTATGCTTTCCCTGATAGTTTTGCCCTCCAGGATCACACTTTGGGGATTACCATGGAAGGTGCACCCTCTTGGAGCATCTGCAGTTTTATTTCCTCTGCCCCTTCTATTGATCTCCTGGATCAACATGAGATAGGCCTCCTCTTGGATCACGTTTTCCTACTTTTTGCCTTTGGATCACCATGGCAATATCCATAATTTATAAAATATAAGATGTGGCGAGCAGGTTTATATCGATGTTAACTTCCTTTAGATCTTATTGTTGAGCTTCTCATACCTGTCCCAGGTACTTTCCAAGGTTACTGTTCAAAGTTGAGTAACACTGACACATATGACAAAGAATGGTATTAGGCCTACTAAATTATATCACGGAAACATAAATGTCCTGTCATATATAACTTGCTGCACCACTAGAGACACACATACTGTAAGTGCATCTTCTATCCAGTAATCCCTCATCCTTATTCTCCCTTCTCTATCTTCAGATCATGTCATATTTAATTTCCAGTCATGCTTTAATAGACACAGTTGTAGAACCTTATATTGCTCTTTATAAATTGTCCTTAAAATGTGTTTGGGAAGAGTCCTGTGGGTAGTGCTTGGTGTGTAGGTCATGAAGATCATAATACATACAAACTTGAAACATGACAAACCGAGGCTCAGGTGGACAGAAAAGTGTACCCAATGAAATGTCAGGGGATTTAGCCAAACTGACCTAGAAGAGGGAACTCCAGGGTCAGGTCTGAGGCGTCTGGCTGACTATCGATCTCAGGTTACTCTGGAGACCAAATGATGGAAATGGTTTATCTGCACGTGGCCCCTGAATGGCAGTGTTGAATGCTACTCAGGTTGTTAGGTCCGTGCCCATCTCAGGAATGGCAGCAGAACTGGGAGGTGACTTAGGAGGTGCTAGCGGTGGTGGAATAGGAGGGGGGCTGAATAAAAGGGCACTTAGCTTTGGTACAATCAATATAATGCATTTAAAAGTACTGTAAAAAAGGGAGTCTGTTGGTGGCAATGTTGGTCATAAAATGTTATGGTCATTTGATGCATTTCAGATGGCTGTAATTATACTGCTGTCGTTTTACCTAATCAGACACACATATTAGTGGAAATGACAGAAAATGCCTGATTTGATAGTATAGTTAATGCCATGGATGGCTGAGCATCAATTATAGTTGCTGCTATGGCTGGCCAAGTTTCGATTTAAAATCAGCATAACTCTATGGGGCATAGCATGAGCTCGCCCATCAGAGAAAGTTTTTGAAAGAATTCTCACCCCAATAAGCAGCGAATACAATATGTGGTCGGCCCTAAAGCACTATTCAATACCAAAACATGGTCAAAATGTATGTAAAGGCCTATGATATGTAAGTGTTCTTCACCATAATTCTCCAGAAGCACATCATTATATTGAATAATAGCCCTACCTCATTACATTAGGTTGTATACAGTATATTCTGCATGAGCAGTAACAAACAGTCATAATAAAGAAAGGTTTTGTATCAATATATAACAATGTATGTATCCATCTTTGAGAAAATAAGACCCTCTGAGAAGAATGACTCCCCAAGTATTTGAAAGTGTTGCATGTCCAAGAGATACCTCCTCAGTATTGCATGTAGCAATAGAATGAATCTCTTACAGGCGGCTCATAAGGATTCCACACTCTCCCCTGCAGTTCCATGCACGCCGAGAAGGACGGCTATTACTTATGCTAGAAGTATCTGTCTTAAGCGCTATACCTCCCAGATAGTGTCCTTCCATGTCATGAAGACTAGCTTCTAGTAGCCTCACCAATTGGCTGCCCGTATCAGTTGGATGGCTGTGCCTACTGTTTACTCAGGCATGCATGGGCCGTGTTTTCTCCTATCACTAAGATTCTCCCTTCACAATTTAATAGTTGAGGAGATTACTTGAGAACATATATCTTTGGAAAACACATAATTAATCAGAGAAAATGTTTGGCTACATCTCGGTGGGTGCAATTCTAAAATCGGATGCTTCTACCCAGAGATGTGACCTTATAAAGTAAATTTTCCTAGAATTCTATGCCCTGTTTAGAATTTATAAGCCGCGCCCATTTTCTGATATGACCATCGTGTAGAGGAGAAATGTAGCTTTATATTGATGCATACATTTTGAACATATGTAATTGTTAAGCCCCGCGGATTTTAATTCTACAATTAGTATGTGTATTGGTGGTCTGCCAGGGGGCGCCCCCAACACCCCTGTACCCAGTGGGCACAGAACATTGAATCAACGTTGAAATATGGTTGTCAATGTTGATTCAATGTTGATGCAATGTTGATTCAATGTTGAGCTAGATATTGTGCCCACTGGGTAGCCGGCCTTCCTTGAGGGGTTAGCCGAGAAAGCCAACCTCTCCCCCCTCCCCCCATGCCCTTAGGTACGGGGGCAGTGCTTGCAGGGTCAAGCTGTGAATGCTGTACCTGTAAGGATGCTGTGTTGCAGTCGCACCTATTGAGAATAGCTACTCACTGCTTAAGAACATGAAACTAGAAAGTTAGGCGATTCTTGAACTGCTTCATTTGTGATAAAATATGCACTAGAAGTACCTCTAATAGACTTTGGAAGTGAAAAAAATGAAGTCGGGCTCACACTTAAACGAGGTGCGCTAGTTGCAGTACAGCCTACTAAGTAGGGGGTCCATGTTGGTGGTGTTTATCTATGGGACATTTCTCCAATATGATCGCATTTCTTCTGATGCATAATTTCGATTTTCCCTGGTTCTAAACATGCTAGGCACAAATTTAAAACAGATTTATTATCCTAATGGCATGTTCCTGATGGGGGATGTAGGAAGGGCTTAAGTTGTCTATGTGAGGTGACCTTAGGTCGGCAAATTAGCACACACCAACTCTGGCACGTGACAGAGCTCAGTGCTAAACCTGGTACATTGCTGTTGGTGCTTTTATCTGTAACCCACGTGTCCAAAATGAACTGTCCAGGAACTGACTATGATACTTTCAAGAAGATTATAAATCGATCTATGCTATCCTGGGCAGTATGTACCTCTCAGCCCACCTGGTGAACGCAGGAGACCAGCGAATCTTAGCCTTAAGATGCTGTTTGTACCAGGTTACCAAATAAAATTCAATCAATCAATCAAAAAGATCTTCCACTTCAGGGCACACAGTGTAACACATGTAGTACATAGTATACATTATACACCCTTGGACTGATGACAGGGAAATTCTCAAGGGCAGACAGGATTGAGTCTCTTTTATGCTACAATATAAAGTTGCAGATATGTTTCATGATGCATGGGTTGCATGGTAATGCTAGAAGCCATCATGGGTTGCATAGAATGCTTTTGCATGCTTTAGTCCTGAGGGTGAATTATCAAGGAGAGTATTTTCTTCCTGAAGCCTCTAACCAGCTAACTGTGAAATGTTTATATTTATGCTTCATCAAAACAGCTAAAAATGTCACCTTGTAGATCTGAAAATGTGAACAACATACAAGCAGATCTGTTACATGTACAATGCAACTTTTCAGACATAGATCTGGTTAGTCTCATAACATTTGCTGTCTTATCTGATAAAATGTCCTCTTATGTGTTAAAATAGAAAAGTCCATGGTCAGTTCTAAGGTGTCTGGCCATTTATTGATCTGTGGGTGCTCTGGAGACTAGATTGATGGAAATGTGGGGTTTGGATGGTAGTGTTCAATGTTATGCAGGTGGCAATATCCCAAACTCACACAGAAAGAGGTCAGCTCACTTAGCATGCTTTGGTATATGGAAAGTCTGATTACTGATCACTATGTCATATTCAAGTCACAATATTGACAATATAACACATGGATTTAGTAGAGATCATCCCTGATTTCATAAGTAAATAATACTCTCTGAAAAGAATGATCTCCTCCAAGCAATGCAGGTATCACACGTTCCTAGAGATCCCCTAGAGGTCCCTAGAACTGCTTAGTGGGAGTCAGCTCGATATATCACTGCTCACACTACTTGTCTGCCCTGATACCTAGATTTCGGCCTTCTTCACCATATTTCTTAAGGAATGACAATTACAACCAGCTTCACAAGCACCACTGGAGCAGGATGACTGAATGAATTGACATTTGACAACGCATACACATTTGTAAGGCCTAATTAGTTCTTAAAATAAAGTTCTAGATTGTTGTGCATCTTGGCACCACAATAAGGAGCCATAGATAAACATTATATAACATAATATAACGTTTTTTTTGTTTACCGGGAAATCTATCATATCACGTAACGGGATCTAGACCTAGTGGTTTTACATAGATTTGCATGCATTATTGATTCAATTGAATGTAAATATTAATTTATAAATCTGCTCATCTACAAAATCAAGGCATTCTGACTAGAAACACACATCAAAAATGTATGACATATATTCCAAATGTCTGTGTAGAGGAGTGAATGAATGGGATCACACAAGCTGTTATCAGATTCATTCCTACCACAATGGGATATGCCAGAGCACTGATCTCATATTCTGAGACTGAGGGAGGCATATGGCTGGGTCTGTAATACATGGATGTTGGTCTAGGTCTCTAGCAGCTGATGTTGTTATGCAACTGTCAGCCCATTACTGCTCTTTCAAAAGGGGACATGGTATATCTCTTCTTCAAAGATTCATGGACCAGGGCGGGTATTGTTATAATGAGGCATAACAGAGTAAATCTCATTCATATTGATGGTCAGAGCCAGCTGTATCATATCTGCATGGCAGTACCTTACATGCCATAATAGACACCATTAGGTTTATTAACTATATAAAGGTGACCGCGTTTATATGTGTATTATACATAGTTACTCACCCGTGCCCTGCTATTCAACTGGTGAGGTAGTACCCGCTATTCCCACCTGGGGGGCGCACATAAATTATATTGTTGGTCAGCTGCCGCTGGTTCAAATCACAGTCAGTTTTAAAACTATCCTTTGTTGAGGCAGCATATTTGATGCCCTTACACTAGCATATAACATGTAAGATAAATCATGAAAACATAGTTGACACATTTTGCTCTACATTCTCGTCACTCAAGCTCCTTGTGGCTAGTTGTAGGTTTATCCATTGCTTTACACACGTTTATATGCCATTTGATTATACACATCATTAAGTATGTTTAAAGAAAACTAAGTTTAGATATCATGTATGTAGTCTTTGTTCTTTTACCATGTTGGGGTCATGCAGCATAATAAGTGTGTGCAGCCTCTGTCAGCCAGGCATTCATTGATGTGGGGCTATGCACAAGAGGAGATTTAACTGTCTCTGTGAGCTGACGTTAGGACAGTAATCTAACACACACGAATTTCTGCGTGTGACAGGTCTCAGCACTAAGCCTATTACATTTGATATTGAGCACTGTCTCGATACCTAGCCCCATTGTAAAGAATGGGATCTGTATAACCCTCACCATACTTAGAGTTAGGGTTCAGAGAGATCTAGAGGACTTTCCTGCTGCTAGTGACATAGAGGAGACATTAACCTGCATTGGTATCAACCCATTGGAGTTTCTATCATGTTCATTTCTTTTACTGTCTGATAATACTTATGCTAAGGACTATAGGAACTTCCGTACACCAAGTTTGATGTCAAAGGCCACTGCTTCATTAGGGCTTTGGGGATTGGCGAGCAGCATTTTAGGCCCAGACAGGACATTGAACTAGTCAATAGACTATTGCTTCTGTATGCTCACATGGCAATATACTTCCACCTAGAATCCCCTCTAATATAGGAGGCTATGCTGGAGAATGTCAACATTCCACCCTTTGATCCTGTGGGCCAACAGCTCTCCAAAGGCCCAAGGCAGTATTTTGCATTGAGACAGGTGGTGAGACAGATGAGAAGGTTGGGCTGATATCCCATCTCTTTTTGCTGCTTTCATTCCACCATTTCCTTATCTCCTTCTCTTTCTCATCTCTGAGATCACCATGGACAGTACCAATCTAGATGTGAAGTGTAAACATAAATTTGTATAGCTGATGATGGTGACATAACTACTGCAAGAAAAGCAGTCCTGTCATGATTTGAAAGATAGATGTGACCCAACTAGATAAAGGCCCATCAGTGGGGGATTTTTAGGACTGGCTTTGACCATCAGGGGGCAATAGAATGGCTAAAGAGTGCATAATCCAAGTAGAAATGCTCTAGTATATTTTTTGTGTATAATACAATAGACTTATTATAATTATTCTATCTTTACTGCTAACATTAAAGATTTGGGATGCAAAAAGAATAGTTTCTATTGAAAATTAGCATATACGATCTTCTGGTTGCCATGGAAACCATTCCATTACACAGAATGGGAGATAATTGTCCTTATGTCTTAGAAATCCCATCAGTTACTCAAAGCTGAAAACAGACTATGAAAATTCCTTCCTTCATTTAGACTTAAAAAATCCCATTTTATTTGTCATTTATCAATATAATTATCACTATTTTGCAATGTTTTAGAGCTTATTTTAGTTATTGATATGAACTAATCTTTGAAAGGCAATTCCCAAAAAACTTTCAGGAAAAAATGGTAGCTCATGATATCTCATTTTAAAGGGTATCTGGGTATGACATCAATGTTAAATACCAAATCCTCCGCGGATGGGTCTTTTCCTAGCCTGGCCACAGATGTTAGATGTTTATCAGATATTTGAAGAGACCCCTATGCTGCGTGCAAGTGTGCACATCCTACTCCTGATTTCTATGGCAACATTATATTTCATTTTTTATACCTTCAGATCAAGTCCTCTTGCAATTCCTAGAATGTCTTTGTGATACTGCTTCAGAACCTCATTCCATCTCCTTTTAAGATGGTCCTCTAGGGTGTTTTGATGTAGCCCCGTGGGTACTGCTGGGTTTGTAGGAACATAGTTACAGTACAGAATTTTCAATCTGGACTAGATGGAGAATTGGGTAAATGAGGATTCAGGATGTGACATGGAGTTTGAAACATTATAGATTGTAGCCATGAATTGTGAATGGTTCTATTCATGATATAAATGCTTGACCCAGTAATCCACTGGTAATATGATTAACAGAAAGTGCCCCAGATTGCACATAGCTAGGACTAACTTATAGTCTTTTGACCTCAAGTTCATGATAGATTTGGACATGATTATCGGGAAGTGGCTCTTTGCCAGTGTTTAACATTACCCACTGGCAAGGGAACTCCCACAGGAAGTATCCAGCTGGCTAGAAGCAGAGCTAGGGGATGCTGGAGAAGAGGAATGAGGTGAAGCCGTATGTAAGATGGGACTCAAGGACACTTAAGCACTTGCTACATTACACTTGCGATAATGCGTTGTGGTGCTCAAAGTTGCTCTTTAAGACAGGCCCAATATCAATGTCCTGTTTTACAATTCCAGTGCTTAATAACAATTTGGAGTCCCCTTTACCCCTAATGCATGACAGATGGTTTATTAAAACCAGGTGCATTATCGTAACAGCACAGTATGTATTTGCAACTATGACAGAGTGATGATAGCAATTATGTACAAAGATGTACATTCACCCATAGACTAATGGTGACTCCAAACGTAAAAAGGCTCTAATATCATTTTATACAAAAATGTCATTGGCATGCGCTATTAAATATAGAGATGCTGTATTTAATTAGTTCCAGAGTTCAAAAGTCATGCAGGTATCATGCTTTCATATTCTGAGCTTGATACGAGGGAGGTATGTGACTGCCTAACTGCTACATGAGTCCGTAGTCTAGGCCCAGAACTGCTGGGATGTTGTTTCCCCATTAACTGCCCTTTGAAAGGGAAACACTGTGTGGCTCCTTGACTTATGGCCTGGTTTTATACCATCCCTAGCTGCAACTAGCACTGGACGGGGGATGTTTATTTTAAATGTTGCTATCAGTAGAATAAAAAAAAGTATATGTTTCATCCTATTGGAGTCCAGACAACAGCTGAAAGTAAGGTGATATGTGCAGACATCCCATGTGTATGGTCTTTGTTCTTTTAACTTAAATTTACATAGATAGTGTCATTAAGACATATGTGGACAGTCGGGGGAAAAGGGTCCTCCAAGGTAAAAACTTAATAATAAAATTGATGTCATCAGCTTTCCAGTGATATCTTTTATAAGCAGGTACCACTTCTAGTTTTTGAGTACTGGCTCTCTGAATATGTGTGGTCACTGTCCAATCTTAAATGCCAATAAGCTCTATCTCCCTTTGTTTTAGAGATATTCCTATTTAATTAGCATAATTATGCTAATTACCAAATATCCAAACTTTTTCAAACAATTGGCCACAGCTTTTGATCTAAAAATGGTATTTACATTCTGTTTTCAGCATAGAAATCGTTTGGGGCCTTCTTTCATTCAATATTTTAAAATTTTCAATTTAGAATGAAAATCATGTTTCCATGGCAACCAACATGTGCAAAAACACCAATTTAGGCCCAAAAACGTTCTTTTCCATTCCAAATATGGAATGTTTTCACTAAAAATGGAATCTTCTAACGTGGCCTATCATATTCTACATAAAAAAGTAGTATAGATACGTTTTTGCTATATCTTGGTCCTTTTTGGCTATATGGAGCCCCCTGGTGGCCAAAGTTGGTACTAAAAATCCCCCGCGGAGGTCCCTTTTCCCTTGTTGATCCACATATATATACAATGCCAGCTGGTGTCTTTGCAATCGCTGATGTGCGGGCTTTACTATGTGCAGCCTTTCTATGGAAGGTGACCTGATGACAGAAAAATTAGCATGCACAAACCTCCACATATGATAGACCTTAGTGCTGAACCTATTCCATCAGCGTGTTTTTTTCTGAAATCCCATTGTACAAAATGAAGTGTGTATGCGCTGTATATGAGACTATTAAGTAAACCATCCATTAGAGATGGTTCTTGGTACATGGTGCAACACATTGTCACTGATTTTATGGCATCATATGATTATTTAGCTAAGAAGGGGCTTACTTATTCTCATTAGATTTCATCCAACCACGGTGGTATTTTTTATTGATTGAAAAAAGGGCTAAATCTGCATGATGCTTTAATTGATCTGAGGAATGCAGACATCTTTGAACTAGGTAAGATATATCAGTTAAGTATATAACATGAGATGGACATTTTTCAGATCAGAGAATATCATATTTGAAATCTAGATTCATAGCAACGATATGGATCTAGACATTGGTCTACTGACGTTGCTATGTGGCACCAAATTGGTTGCATGATAATGTCAGAAGCCACCACAGCTATTGCATGCTGATGCCTCAAGGGTCAATCTTTTGGCTAGACATTGAAGGATTTCCTTTGTGATATTCTGGTAAATGGTAATTGCTATGGACAAGCCTCTATATACATTATTGGATATTGGAGCTAAAGCCATGACAATGACTTACGGCTCTATGTTCAATTTTATTTTGAGACACATATGAGACAAGGCTTGCTTCATGGACAAAATTCTCCATGGCGCAGTCTGATTGAAATTGACAGCAATTTGTATCATTTGTAAGTGTATGTGAATCCTACAGGATATGAAAAAAAGGATAAGTGGGGCACCTTGTGCGGAATGGCACTTTCATGGAATACTGAAATAAGATATATGATAGTCTTAACTGAGTTCCTACCAGAGTTGAGAATATCACATTGATACAATGGTGTACTTTTGTTATTCCTCCATCCATTTCAATATCCTAAATCATTGTTTCAGCTCATAAGATGAAACGTGAATTCAATAAGGACTTCCTTTGATTTGTAATATTATTTAATTCTCATTACTTAAATTAAATTACTTCAATTACAGTGTCACCATTGAGAACAGCCCCTGGGGACAGAGGAGAAAAATGGTCAAGGCACGTCAGTCCAAGAGGACACAGCCCTTGATGTAAGGTCCATCCCGTGCAGTCATCCAGTGCCCCGATCTCCATGATCAACATCATGACAAAAAGTTCCAGCGAAGGGCATATAAAATGGATACTTGGCTTCTGACACTGACCTCCTACATTCATATCTAGACTGCAGGTCTACCTCATCATACTACAAAGTGGGTGAACCTAGGAATGTGACCTTCTGCTCCAAGGGCATTCCACAAGCCTTTTGTCCATGCTATGATTGAATGGCCAGCTACAAATTCATCAAATCATTTTCATGATTTTCACTGGTGTACTTATTACCAACAACATCTTAGTTGATTGAATAAATTAAGTTGCTCTTGGTCATTTTGTGCTATGCTACATTAACATAGTGCAAATACAATTTTAAGCCATGTGAGTTTATTTAATCAGTAATATTCTAAATGAAACTTTTCATAAAGACAGAAATTCTACCCAGTGAATTTGGTCACCACCACTGTTGACTTTGTGTTTAGTGCTTAATGCAACTGAAATAATAGGGTTGGGATGCAATCCTAACTGTAAAATAAGATACAGTCGATAAATTGGACTTGATGTTCTTATTGTAGACATGATTTATTGTGTCAAGGCACTGCTCTGTCATATTACTCATTGTATATACATTATATATACATTATACATACCAAAACCAGGATGGTATGGTTCATGGTTTCTGTTACTTCATTAAACAGGTGAACTAAGAGTAATAATGTAACAGACACTACTTTTTTTTATAGAAAACTATACATATGTGAAAAGAAACACGTCTTGCATGTAGGATACTACCTGCAGACAGCACATGTCTGTTGTCTTTGTTCTTTTCTCATCCTCGAACACATGGGGGATGTCATTAGGACTTCCAGCCTCTGCCAGCTGCTGTTCGTGCAGCCCCTGATGGGGGATGTTCACGTTAATACATGAAAATGACCTCATCACGACATCTCAAGGGAGTAAATCCTTTTACATAATAGTTTGACAGGAAAGTGACATATTATTTACATCTAGATGGCAATGTGAAAGATACATTAGTCATTTGATATCATCTGTACATTTGAATGTGGTAACGAGTGGTTAAATCTTGATTAGAATATTACATCTTTTTTTTGAGAAATTATACACATAATACATTCATGTCAAATTCATGCCTTAAGGTGAATGCTAAAATAATGTGATAGATTTGACACCTACATTACGTATACTTTACATATGTTGTACATCTTTAGCTGGTCAGATTATGATGTCTTTAACACATCTGTACTTTAGCTCTCAAGTAGTTCACACTTTTGACACAAGATGTCTCCCTTAACCCTTTAAGGACTAGCGTCAACTATAGTCGACACCATGCCAGGACTAGCATTGACTATAGTCGACACCATGGCAGGCCTAGCATCGACTATAGTCGATACCATTTACATAGGAATAGTATAGGAATTGAAATAAGGCCCGTCCTTCTGGACACTAATGGTTCTCAGGGCTCGCCCCCATGGCAAGCTAAGTATTTTTTAGTCAGGATCCAAAGGGTTAACCAATATCAATAGAATTCAATCTACATTGGCAATAGTTTGACCGTAAATGAGTATCTATTCAACACAATAAATTTACATAGAAGATGACACTTGAGTAACTTTTTCTCTGGAATGTACGATCTGTTATTTTTGTTTCTACAGAACAATTATTAATCGAACAGCCAGGATATTAGTCCGAGCACACCTTTTCTGTGGCTGCTAAATCTATTCAAATCCCATAGACTGACCATAAGCTGGCATCACATCTTGGCCTCTGTGCTAAGATCAATGTGCTAAGTCTCTGCAGGAATATTGGTGATGCCTACAGGAAAAATGTGCTGATTGAATCAATTACCTTACATGTTACCTACTTCTGATGGAGAAGTCCTACTCTAGGTGTAGGGTAGACGTTAGATACATGTCTTTTCATGACTGCTAAAATGTGTCTGCATCTGGTATCTTATTTATGATATAAATCTTACCCCACAATTAAAATGATTTTTGAATATACCCACCTCACAAAATGTTATAATTATTCCACTTACTAACATCTTTATATCGCATCTTCCTGATATCCCTCTGTCAAACTAATATCATTATGTTACATTGAAAAGTTGTCAGAAGAGTAACGTCTAAACCTTTTGCATATAGGACGTCATGAGGCCAAGAATATGACGTAACCAAATGTAGTAAATATCTGTTGAGAAAAGATGTAGAGATGACGTGATTTACTATGAGTTTTGCTAGCTGGGTAACCTATTGAGGGAGAATGTTGACTATTAACTACATCCATCCCAGGCCAGATGTCGACTTTTTACTACACCAGGTGGGGCTGGATGTCGACTATAATTTACCTGACTCTATGGGATTTAGCAAACCCCCGCCCAAGTGAAATTTTTTAAAAGAATCCGCCCCCACAACTTTAATTTAACATTTTGGCCACCCTTAAAGGGTTAAAATATAGCATAGATATATCAACTGACGCTATTCTAGAAGCCTGTGTGTGAAGCCAACACAGGTCATATATCATACTATTACATGTTCAAGTCCCATCTTCTGGCTACACTTTGGAGGTTTTCCTTTGTAGTATTCAGTCAAACTTGTTCTACTTTTTTTTAACAACGTAGTATATGGCACAACATGGCATTCTATGTTATCAAAGGACACACAGAGGCCATTTACATCATTCAGAAGTGTAGGTGTAGACTGAATAATATTTATGTAGAATTGTCATTATAATGATACTTTTGGCTGGGCATTTTCCATGTTACAGGTGTGGAGAGTGAAACTTATATACTATAAACTCCCAAATTGTCTAAGGGTATCACAGCTCCTGATATCCTATCACTACACTCACAGACCCACCTTGATAAAATTGAGAAAACTTAGGCAGTAAATAGGTCCCTACATAATTATGCCGGTTTTGTCTGGTGTAGCTGACTGTATGGACTTTCTTCAAAATGGTTCCAGAATGAAAGATTAAAGGGAGTATTCCAGAAGCTTTTTAACTAAGAAATGTTATAACATATCCATGCTCAATGGAAACAACTCAAAAAATCAGCTAAAAGATTTACCGAAAAACCCTGATCAAAATTTGAAAAAAAATCAAGGAGATGTGTTCAGACTTAGGTGTGGCTTCTTCTATCCAAAATCAAGCTATAGTCTAGTAGAATTTCTCCAGGTAACATCCTCCTAAAGGATGGAATAGAAAACCCAAGGGCCAGCCATTGATCTGTGGTTGCTCTTGGAATAGAATGATGGAAATGATGGCTCATGAATGGCAGCGTTCAATGTTACGCAGGTGGCAATGTCCCAAACTCTAACAGGAAGAAGCCAACTGACTGCAAGCACAGGTTCATCAAGTTGTAATAGGGATGATAATATGGATTTGATAGATGGAGCATCTGAAAAATGCCATCAGTAAAGAATGATTTCTTTGAAACATTTCAATTGTCTTTGCACTATTGCCACTATAAGTATAACACTTAGTCTCTGGCAATATACAGCTGATGACTGAAAATAATGGTTCTAGGACAAGTCCCCCGTCTTAAAGGTCTTTAGAAGTCGTTCTTGAAACAATGCCTACCGTAATGGTCCATTTAAGTGCACCTGCACTTATTAATCTCCCTATTGTCCCCTGTGATTACACAGGGACCTGCACTTATTTAAGGTTGATCGCTACTCTTAACTTTGTATCCATGAAATGTCCTGTTTTTTCCCCCAAAGGTAGCTTATATTATTTAGAAATGGAAAATGTAAAAAAAATGGAGCTACTTTTTTTATTACAGATTTTTGAAAAAAAAAAGTATTCTTTATTTTTGCCAAAAAATACAAAAAAAAGGGGAAATTTTCATGATTTTTTTTCTTAGTGAACCAATGCCCACATTAATTTTGTATTGCACATGAATAATCCTAGGTTATGTCCCTTAATGGGGAAAATAAAATGATGGTCCAAAAATGTACCTTTGTATGAAAAAACGTGATGGTTTTATAACGATTATTCGAATTTAATGCATAATTCTTCAGCAATATCTAAATATCACTGAAAAAAATCCATGTACCTTTTTCTTTTTTTTTCAAAAAATTGTTCAGATCAATAGCTAACATTTTAAAAGACTTTTGATAGGTGGTCCCGGGCATATTTTTATGGTTTTGGGCCTTTGAAGTTAAAAAATAGTGCAAAAACTGTTTAAATCACATATTTAAAGGCCAAAATAATGAATAAAAAGCCAAGGATCAGGGTGAAAAATGAATATATTTTATACTCTTGGTTGTTTGAAGCACAGTGATGAGATCTATATCAATCTAGATAATGATTCATTGGTAAATAATTCCAATGTTCTAATTTATGATAAAAATAGCAAATATCACTGCCTCTAAATATATCAAAAATTCAAAGTGCAATAAAATGCTCAATTTTCCTCGGAATTGTCCAATTTTTGGATATGGCTTAGTGTGCATGTATATATATACAGGTGTCCAATTTTAGAGAATTCTGACAGTTTAAAGCTATATGCGCAGAGAGCTGCGCAGTAGTCCATATTCAATGAGTAGCGATCAACCCTAAGTCCTTTTGAACAGATATTTGGGGTTTCAGAGCATTCCTAGACCGGCACTCATTTGAGACCCCTGCTCTTATACGGAGCATAAAAAAGAGGCATTGACATTGGAAGCATTACATTATATTCAGTATTGTTGCATTATTGATAACATGAATGTGTGTAGAGGTGTGAATAAATGGGATCATACCATTACATTCCCTCCTAGCATGGCTACTCATTGAACGTTATTTGTGAAAATAAAATTAATGGAAAGTGGGATGTGACAGATGATGTCATGCAGTTTAATATGATACCAAACATTGCTTTGTATAAAACTTGTAAGAAAATATTCTTATCAATTTTAGATTTATTTAGCTCAGTAGGTTAGATGCTGTGGCAGCTTCATTAGCCTGCTGGCGGTGAGAGGGATAAAGGCAGATGTCAGAGGACCGATTTCCTATTCTGAGCCTGGGGGCGGCATGTAGCCATTGAATACAACAGTCTCTAGCTGTTCATGCTGTTATGTTGATGTCAGCCAATTACAAGCCATGGATAGGTTTTGCCTCAAAGATTCATGGACCATGGTCTATGCTGTAAAAATCGAAGATTACTGAATAAATGTCATTCACACTGTCGGTCAGATCCATCTTTACTATGGCTGCATTGTGGTATCTTAGAGCTCATAATGTACACTAACAGGTTTACTTATACCATAAATGAATAATGAAGTTTTTACATACAGAACTTGTTAAACTATGTCTTACCCTACTTCCAGGTGTTGCTTCCATTGACATAGATTTATTAAAAACATTACCTTCATTGAAGTGGGACTATCGGAGGAGGTTTAACTAATTCTGTGAGGTGATGTGAGGACAGCAATTTAACACACACCAACTGTGACAGATCTCAGCACCCAGCCTATCGTTTTTTTCTCTTGGAGAATTCATGTAATCCATTGTGAAAAAATATGCCCTGTATATCTCTTTACCATACTTTAAAATGTGTTTTTTGCTTATTGGAGTTTTTATATGCATTGTCTCTAATATCTGAGAACAAAAGGAAGCCCAGTATACTAAGAACATCCCTTGTATGTTTCCAGGATGTATGTAGTGGCTGTTCCCTTATCTCTGCATGTATGGGTTGCTAACAAAGCCCACTGCTTCATTAGCGCTCTAGGGATTGGCGAGCAGGAATTTATCCCAGACAGGACATTGAACTAGTCAGGTATGATGTGACTATGGCTTCTGTATGCTCACATGGCAATATACTTCCACCTAGAATCCCCTCTAATGTAGGAGATTGGCTGATGCTGGAGAACGTCAACATTCCATCCTTTGATCCTGTGAGCCACCAGCTCCTCTCTAGGCCTCAGGCAGCATTTTACATTGAGGCAGGTGGTTGTAGATGAGAAGGCTAAGTTGGTGTCCTATCTCTTTTTCCTGCTTTTCATCCACTTCTGCTTAGTATCCTTCCCTTTCTCATCTCTGAGATTACTATGGAAAGTGTCTATCTGAATGTGGACATTTTTATAGGCGATGATGGCAGCAAAAATAGCAATCCTGTCAATGATTGAAGGATTGATGTTTGCGAGATGTTTCTAGAGACTCTTATGCTGTATGCACAATTTCGTCAGATGTGTCCCTTCTTGCATACCTTCAGATCATGTCCTCTTTCAATTCCCAGAATGTTTTTCTTGACAGTACTGCAGAATCTTATTCTGTCTCCTTCAAAATGGTCTCCCTAGGGTGTTTTGATGTGGTCCGGTGGGTACTGCTGGGTTTGTAGGAACGTGGTCACAGCACTGACACTTGAATCTGGACTGGATTGTAGGAGGGGTATAGGAGAAATGGGATTTAGGAATTGGCCATCATGGGGAAATAGCCGCTCATCTGGAAACTGCTACAGCAGCAACATCGGTTCATCCGGTCACGACACCAATATTGGTAACCCTTAAAGGGTCATAGCTGCAATATCCATGTTCATCCTTCTTGCATTTCAAGGATAAGGTTATGAGCCACTCATAAAGACCAGTGTATAACTTTATTCTGTGCATTCTGAATGTTATATTCTAAAGTATAAGATATTTTACTGACATAAAAACTGATTTCCAATGAATTTAGTAGCGGTAGGAGCCATGGTTTATCTGAAAGTGTTTAATATTAGTCACTGGCAACACACTGAACTCCTACAGGAGGAATCAAGTGACTGGATGCAGGATGGTGGGAAGGAGTAATGGGATGGTGCTATATGTATCAGATGAAACCTAAAGACAGTTAGGTGTTACTTTGTTACGGTTCAAGTAGAATGGCCCGAAAAACATATTTTGTGGACATTTTATTTCCATGAAATATTAGAGAAGGAAAAATAATGTTCCAGTTAATTCAAGTAGGCTTCTATAATAATGAAACTTACTACAAATTGATTTTAAATGGTGCATTCATTCCAGACCTTTGCCCCAAGTATTGCAATCTGAAAAGCAATGCAGGCATCACGAATTCCCTATATCAATAAAGCACTAGAGATCCCCTTATCAGCTGTTAAATAGGATTTACCTCCATATGCTACTATTCTCTGTTCATAATTATGGATATTTCTATTCTACGGAACTTTTAGGCGTAAAGAGACTAGCCAACATGTTCATAGTCAGTAGAGTATGTGTAGCCACAACTGTCTCTAATATCAAGAGCAGACCACATTCCATTTGTGATAACAGGATTATGTGTAGATAGCATATGAATAGAATCACATAAGCCTTTATCAGATTCACACCTACCGTAAAACCTCATGTATAAGCCTAACTCACGCATTTAAGCCGCACCCCTAACTTTGACAGATTGTATGAGCGGAAGAGGTGTTCAGAAATTTGTTAATTTGGTACTTTACTATACTCCTCATCGATAAGTTATGGAATATGAGCTGTGCTGTGACAAATAGTTTAATATGATGATTTTCATTGATGTTGTGGGCCGGAGCTATCACAGTCAGATAATAGGTTCCCAGCTAACAAAAAAACGTTATTTTACGTCCAATTAACGTTTTAAACTTTACATAACCTTATGTCATACTAAAGAGCCTTAGAAAAACGTTGACATATAACGTTATATAACGTTATAAAATAGTGTATAACGTTATTTGTTTACTGGGTTAAGGTCTCACACTAACTACAGTGATGTTTAAATCCCTAGCTCTAACTAGCACTGGCCTGAGAAGTTGCTGTTGATGCTATACAAAACAGATATTTGCATGAAAAGCATAGGCTGTCTAGAGCTAGAGACCATGGACTAGTATGTTGCATTCTATTAAAGTCTAGACAACAGTCGATAAGACACTACGTGCCAACAGCACATGTGTATGGTCTTTGTTCTTTTCACATAGACAATGTCATTAGGACGTACAGTCAATGCCAGCTGGTGTTCATGCAGTCCCTAACATGAGGCTATAAAAGGGGCTTTATCTTTCTATATGAGCTGACCTAATGCAAAGTAACACATACACTGTGAATAGTTGGTTGCCCTTTTTTAGGTATACAGTAAAAGCTATGTAGGTGTACAGTTTATTGTATAGAAGCACAGTAGAATCTGCTCTAAAGCTGCCGTAGATGCTGTAAAGTTACAGTAGATTTTACTATGTACACAACTGGTGTACCTACTCTTACCTCAGTACTGTACTGATTACATCACTGTTTCTATTTTTATTGGTAATCTCATTGTGAAGAATAAACTGACCATGAGTTAGACCCTCCATTCAAGATTATTTTTGTTAGAAGGTGTCATACACTGCATGGCATCGTATACTATCTTGTAAGAATGCAATTACATCTCATCCAATCATGGTGGCATTTCTTTGAAACATAAATTAAAAAAGATCTAGACATTGGTCTAGTGACGCTACTATTATGAAGCAGCAAATTGGTTGCATGATAACGGTAGAAGCTGTCATGGCTATAGCATTAAGGGTCAATCGTTAGGCTAGACGTTGAAGGATGTCCTTTTTGACATTCTAGTGAATGGTAAGATTTCGGGCAACCTCCAACATTGGGCATTAATTTGGAGCTACGACAAGATATTCTGTCAGGGCACACACAGAATGAAACCTGTTTTATGTTCAATAGCTTGGTGGATCTTGACATTGAATTTATGGGGGGGGGGATAAGTTTACAGCAGACCTAATTATATAAGTATGAAAGGCGAATCTGCAAAGGACAGATTGGGTTGGGTGGGTGGGATAACTTATTTATGGATATGTACCGCTATGTTGTATTTTGAAGCCAAGTACATCAAAATAAAATGTGATGTTCCAAAATGCCTTGAACTGGTGATGGGCATGCAATGTGCCTTTACAAGCATCTCAGGTTTCCTGTAAGATTATTGACGTCATATTGATGTGCAAGGTGTTCTGTTGTTATTCATCTATTTCAAAAAACCTGAATTATTATTTTCACATAAGATGAAATATGAATTGCATAATCCTTTGATTTCTAACATTACTTACATCTCATTACTAAAAGGCATTCCCTTTGACATTGGCTCCTGGCAAACTATTAGTCTGAAGAGATAGATGATCAAGTCATTTCAGCCCAAGAGCACATAGGCCTTGATGTAAAGTCCACCCAGTACAGTCATACAGTGCCCAGGTCTGTATGACCAACGTCATGATAAAAAAAAAAAGATGTATCCAACCAAGCATCTAGACCTTGTAATGGATACTTGACCTCTGACAGTGGCCTCCTATATTATTATCAAGACTGGTGTTTCTCTGCATCTACCTTATCATACAAGCTAAAGTAGATGAGCCTAGGAATGGGACCTTCTGCTCTGAGAGGGCTTCCATATATAGGTCCTTTGTCCATGATATAATTGAAAGGTCATCCTGCCATAGTATCAATGGGAATGTTCTATATCTAAATGCAGTATGGTCTGTGCTATACCACACCTACTAAACGCTTCCAATCTGTGCCTACGCTTTTTTTTCTTTTTGCCAGAAACGATCTTGTTGACCAAAAAGAGGTAACATATAGAGGTAAATGTCTATGATTTGACAATCTACATAATTGTGGGATCCTCTTTAATCTGCTTATAGATCAGCCATGTAGTCTGGCAAATTTAGACCAGGGTTGGCATTATTGGTGTTCTGGTAATATGTGTACCTCTCACTGAGATGGAGAATTTCTTAATGTGGTGAATTAATTATGTGGTTACATAAGTGGACCTCATGAGGTTACCCTAGTGACCAATAATAAAGTTTGGTTACAGATCCCCATTGTAATTAGGCAATGTACATAGTAAAACTATAGCCGGTGATATCCTGTTTTGTTAATGATCTTCTGTGAGTTCTGATAGATAAAGAATGGACAGGGAAATGCCCAAATAAAATGTTATTTTACTATGATTTATATTGATATGTGCCGGGTGCTTAAAAAATGGGGATAAAAAAGGTAAAAGGCAGTATAGGACCTTTGTCAAAGTCCTGGCTTTGGGGTTTCTTCTTCAGATAGAGATGCAGGGCTTTGTCTCTCAGCATTCAGTCAGGCAAAATAAGCTGGAGAGGAAATTGCCTCTTTGGGGGATTCACCCAATACATCTTGGGGCGGCACCACAGAGGCTGAAACGGGCAATTGCAAAGGTAAACCCCAAATCTCGTATAGAATAAGTCAGATAACTTCTCTATATAGACTGATTGTGGGTCACCAATAGACTTGAAAATGAGTTTATATGTATCTGTAAGTACAGTTAGATACACATGAATACTATACCCTGATTACATCAGAAGTGAAGCTACCAGTAGGCACCATTAATTGTACACTTACTAAGTCAATAAATATTTGAATTGAATTTCACCCAGTGATATCTTTGTTATTGACTATTCGGATTGGTTGATTGTGGAGTTGGTCTTGGTCATTCTATGCTGTGTCGATTAACTATAAGTTTAGACAGATCTGATTGTTTTTGTTGGGAATCTTTTATGTGGGGGTTTCTGATACCTAGAATTTAAAGCATGCATTAAAGTATACACATGTTGAGTTGTATGTTCATATTTCACAACAGATATCTGTTAATACTGTATGTATAAGAGATAGTCGCTGTTTTATATCTCAAAAATAAAGAAGTGATGAACAGAACGAGCAAAACTAATAATCATTGTGAGTAAAAGGATCTGTCTGTACCTACAAAGGAGGCAAGACATCTTACGGAGTGCAATCTCTTTCATATAAAGGAATACAATAAAACATAACATCCCTTTTTTGCTGTTAACTAGTGATTAGAATCCTACACTCAGTCAGATTGTAGTCTAGGTTTTAATCAGAGAGGCAAGAACACAGGGAATGAAGGTTGTAAACGGAGTCAGCTATGAGGAGGAACATGTTGTTTTAGGACAGGTGTACTTTGAGTAGTTGTTATTTGAGCATGTCTATTGACCACCTACCTGTCTGGTTACATTGGGGACAGGTGCCTGGAGCCCCCTGTGGACATCGCCTCTGGTGGGTGGGGCCGGCATTTGGGGCCTCACCATGATGAGAGCAGCCCAGTCAGTATCTCCTGTAAGTCACATGAGCCGCTCCTTCTTTGAGTAGTATAAACCGCCTTGGCACCTCCATATATGCTTCACTGGGGAGGCGACATGAATTGGCTCTGTGAGTCTCAGCTCTCTGAAGTCTACAGTGAGTAGGATGGAGCCCTCTGTGATCTGAGTTGCTGCCCCTTGTAATCCAGGTCACACACACAGGAGCAGTTGTCACCTGCTCAGTCACAGACCAGACAGGTGGGAGCAGCTCAGCAGATCGGCCACCTGCTGCTGGCAGACCACGCCCACCCGGCTATATGAGTGACAGCTGAGAGGGTGCTGACCCCGCCCACCCCTGCTACAGCCTCCAGGGCTGACTGCCTTCACGTGGTGGGGTGAGCAGCTCCAGCCTTGTTGTGGCTGCTTGGGAGCTGCTCCAGTGCGGGGACATTGACTGCTGGAGGAGGGGAAGGGCTCTATACAAACACGTGAGGAGGGGGTGTTCGTAAAGCCATTCCTGTGGCTGGTTGGAGGCACCGCATTTTATACTAATAACTGCAATTGTAAGGGCATGGGTACAAACCCACTTGCAATAAAACAATGGTGATGGTGTGTTTGGACACATTATTTTTATTTCATTTAAGTTGAGATTTCATTACGATTCAATAAAGGAACAGCTGCTTATAGTCTATCACAATTTATTGTAGAATATACAAACGACTTACCCACGAGACATCATAGTCTAAATCACAGTTCGTTGTATGGATTCATGACGTAGATATAACATAGATATAATACTATATCTATTTGCTTGTTTTGCTCTGTCTTAAAGGGCCCCTAAATGAGAGTGGTTGTTTATAACGCTGAATATGTATAGGAAAATTCCTTAAATGTATTTAAATGTGGGCAACCAAGAAAAAGTAATGCTTCCATGTGAGTGATAGGGACATGTACAAATTAACACCACAATTATATAAGTTATGATTGGACCTCAGTAGAAGGTAACCTCAGCCAATGTCCTAATCAATATCCAAATCAAAGATTTATAAGATCGTTTTGGTGGTAGACCCACTTAGAGTATAGGCTACATGGCTAAAATGTTAATTGTGTTATTGTCGGCTTTTAGTCATGATATAGATTTATATATGCAAATCACATCACTTTATTTCTAGTACATGTAATATCATTTAGGTGTAATGACTTGAGACACTCATTCAGCTCGGGATGTGTCATTGTTAAATAGGATACATGATACAGGATACGGTGTTGTGCCACGATATGACCGCACACCGAGTTTTGACCGCGTCACATTATGACCGCAACTGATTTTGACTCCAATGTCGATTTTGACACCAAAAATGTTGGGAGCCCAAGTTCAAATCCATACCAGCCCAAATAAGTGTATGTCCTTTAAATATATATTTCTAAAGTTTCTTTATTATTGTAAATTAATGAATTCTGTTTCCAAAATCACCTTACTTATGAATTTGATTACCATGCATTACCTGGAAGAGAATTGAACTCAGGTACTCAGCATCATGAGTCCACAGTGCTAACCAATACACTATCCTGGACAAGGTGACATGAGTATTCTCCAGTTACAACCTATTCACAATACCTGCACCCTGCTTGTACCCTAATCTCGGCCACGAGATTTGCCTAAGCTGGTTGCTGTGAGTACTGGAAATAGACCTAGTACCAGTGGGAATGGCGCTGACCACTGATCATCTTGCTAAGGCCCTATAGCAATATAATCAAACATGATCATTTGGCCCGTAGTTATACATGGAGAATAAAACAAGTTCCTCCCATTATATAATTGACTAATTCCAAATGGCTATTACAGTGATCACTTTTATGATTTAACATAGAGGAATCAGGGTTAGCTTAACTCTTTTCTTTCTAAAGGCCGCAAGATCAACCGGTACAATGTTGTGAATTAGTATTGAACGCTCGATCCTTAAGTAAAATGTTACTGTGTTCAATCTGTGCATGATTATAAAACAAACACCAGCAAGGAGTATCACAATGTCCCAACGCCACACTGGAGGTTACTTAATCCCTTAGGGAAGGCATGTCGCTAAAGATAACATGTGTCGTCTTGAGCCAGCCCCTCCGAGTTACTCGCAGGGCTGCATTGGTGTATTAGGCCGACCTTTGTGGAGTGTCTCAACCACTTATGGTCGGCATGATGCATGAATGCAGCACCAAGCGAGTTACTCGCAGATGCTGTATGAATGCATCATTATTACCAAGGGTATGATGCATTAAGGCATCATACCGTCCTTGATGTGTTAATAGTCCCACTGAACCATCGATCACCATGCAGGCTGGATTGCTGTCATTCGGAGGCAAGATTCAGGACGAGCTGCCATAGTTAAGGAAGCTTTTTACAAAGATTATTTGGGCTATTTGTGTTCCTAAATAATGTACAGTAAATCTAAAAGAAGAATAGATATGATATGCCACTATCTGCTGTGGTTATCACTATATAGCAGTATTCCACTGACGGAATCGGCCGTCATTATGTTCATCGGACGGAATTCTCCAATAACTTTAACATTATAGACTTTTATCGGATGATCAAATTTCGGCCGACCGACGTTGGTGGAATACACGCTATAGACTCAAGGATCAAGATTAAATCTAGATCGGTCGAGAATTGTACATAATATGTATATTATACATAACACAATTCATAACACAACTTTCTAACGACACACATTGTCATTGATAAGGGCAAGGCTATAACACCCTGGGGAGGGTCTATAAACGTGTGTTAGCAGCACCTGCATTGTGTGCACCTTGATTGTGTGCAGCTTGATTGTGTGCACCTTGATTGTATGCACCTTGATTGTGTGCACCTTGATTGTGTGCACCTTGATTGTGTGCACCTTGATTGTGTGCACCTTGATTGTATGCACCTTGATTGTGTGCACCTTGATTGTATGCACCTTTATTGTGTGCAACTTGATCGTGTGGACCTTCATAAGCATAAATACTAAGGGTTGGTTCAGTATCACTAGTATCAATAACCCACTCTTCTGTTCGTTCCATACGCTGGTCCATAGCACTATTAGGGGTCGAGCCACTTGTAGGAGGAGAGGCGGCAAGTGAGTTCCTCCTGGGGAACCTGCTGCAGATGGCTATGAGGACCACGATGAAGAGCAGACAGATGACAATACTGAGTGTGATGGTGAGGACGGACATGGTGTCCCGGGGGAGGCCTCCAGTACTTGCCGCTGTGGGTCCTGGGATCGGGGTCGGAGGCTGCTCAATGTCTTCAATGTCTGGGAAAGATACAAAGAGGCATTCTAGAACACCCTCAGAAAAGTGAGAGTCATTGTCGCTAAAACTACCCTCACCTGAGGGTCAGGCAGCTAAAACTACCCTCACCTGAGAGTCAGGCAGGTGAGGGTAGTTTTAGCGACAATGACTCTCACTTTTCTGTTTGTGAATATTTGCAGTGAATGGGATGTGTATAGGATAACTCACGTATGTCCTGGTGTATGCAATATAAATCTGGTTCGGTCCCCCCGGGACCCTCCTATCAAGAGTTGCTTCTTACATCCCTTTAACCAATAGGGCGGTGTCCCCAAGGAATTATAAGACTGCTTTGACGCCGGAAAACACGTCTTTGTTGGGTATTTACGGGTTGGGAGGGGGTTGATTATCAGTTTACAGATTTATACTCAAACTAGCATTACCTAAAGTTGTTGTGCTGGCGATCTCCGGTTTGCGTGGTTCTAGGACCGGGAAGGCGTCACTACAGGTGCTGTTTCTCTGACATCTGAAGTGTATCTGGCCTGGATTGGGTTGCCATGTGCACAGTGTACAGTCACGGTCAGCACATGATCTGCAATGTGAAACACTCATTTTGACATATAACTCAGATTGATATGCACAATATAGTGGATGAATATACAACAATGGCATTTAAGTGCGTCTCCCATTGAACAATATGATGAGGCAGTGCGGCCTATTTCTAGCAGACCTTTATCTCAAACTTAAGCCACCCCAAAAACAGAAATTGTTTCTCATCACCCAGCAGTGAAAAATGTGACGAGGGCGTTTTTTATTCTAATTCTTTTTTTTTGACTGGGGGCTGAAATATATAGGGAAATTAAGACTTTCCGCGCACAATTTTCACATTTTAGTAGTTAAGAGTTTGTTGAACCGAAAAAGTTCTTAAAATGCAAGTTATTCCTAGCCCTCTGTATTCCTAACAGCATAAGCTTAAATTTGATACCAAATATGCCAATATTTGTCGACTTTTGACCGATTTTTCATGAAAAATCATTAAAAAAAAAAAGTTTTCCCCAAATCACAATTTTTATGGTGCGCGCGGTGATGAGAAACAACTTTTTTTTTGAGTGGCCTTAACAACGAATTTATATTGTACTTTACTGTACGTTAGACCCTTCCTGCCTTTCCCTTTTTTTCCTTGTTTATAGGACCATTCCTTCAAATCGCAAGGGTTCTCCACATCTTTACATTGCAGGTCCCAGTGCTGGGTGTACATGTGGCAACATGTGACTGTACCCCTGCATTCTTGGTTTCCAACTGGTATGCTATGTAACCCAGTACTAGGAAATCAAGATAACCCAGTATAATGACATTTCCTACCTGATGTAGTATTTGCCGTCACCAGTCTGCACTGATCGGCACGCTGCACTACCAAAGCACGGTGGGACATTCTTCAACTTGTCTGAGCAGACAGCATCCAGATCCTGGTCACGTCCATATATTGGCGTTGGACAAAATGGCAGAACACTGAAATGTATCAAAGCAAATTTTTGTATCGTCTTCTATACGGTTACAGTGACCTCTGTCAACAGCACCCATAATGTTAGATGATGCTAGGAATTGATTGACTTATAAAGATGAGCTGGAACTATCCACTCTTATACTAAGGCGAAAGTCTACGTTATTCTACATTCATTTGTTGCCCACAACATGTGTATACAGACCTGGACTCACTCGTAGCATGGTAGATAAAGTCACAACCATCTATAGGCGCTGGACATGAACAGTTGTACGAGTACTCAGGTTGACAGCCCTAGAGGGAAATACACGTTATTATATATATTATAGTGTTTTCAACTTCAGTTATAATCATACTGATAAATATGCTCAAAACCTAAGATGATTTCTTCCAATCCCTCTGCAATTTGGGGCCCTGCGATTTGGAAGCCTTGCAACTTTATTGGACTGTTAAATTCAGATTAAAATGGCTAGAAGTTGCTTCAAGCTGGTTAAAAAGATCGTTAATTAACTTTATGTTTTGCTTAGAGTTATATAAATCGGGTGGTTACTTCCTAGTATGTCAGTCAACTATATGCTGCACATTGTGAAACTAATGACAGCTTACCCTCCTTTGGCAGTAGCCATCTGATGGTCCTCCACTGGCATATGCCACTGTGGGGTAAACTAAAAGGAAGATATTGGTCCCTTCAATTTCAGTAACAGAGATATCTCTATTTGCACCAATCGTTCGCTGACTCGTTCCATTCAAGTTGATCTGGAATGTCAAGAACATGGATAATATAATTATCATTGTAGTTCATTTCTAGATCCAAGTAACCTGGGACACTGTGGCTTGATTGTCAAAGAATCTGCTTCACATTATTTCACTTAGTGTAGAAAGGTCACTGATGAATTACCACTGTTTTGAGATGAATAGTTACCTCCCAAACTGGTTGCTCCTCTCTGGCTGAGATGTCGATACAATAATTCTTTCTCAAGATATTTTCATCCATAAGAAATTTCGCTATGATAGGCTCCTGGGGAAGAAACCAAAAGAGGTCAAACACGTCACTAAATCAGGCTCCAATAGATGGAGAAAGGCCATACAAATCATATACAGATCCAATAGAAATGTAACATTTATCGAGGACGGCTAGTTATAGCCTTTGAAGGTGACAATAGTATGATATATTAAAGAGCAGTTAGTACTAAATACAATTCTAGACGCTCTCATTACGAATATGTCCTCGTCAAATAGAATAACGAATAGCAAGTGACGTGTTAAATCAGCGATATATACCCCCATGGTTAAATGGTTAAATAATACGGTGGCCGTTCGATAAACGATGGAGAAGTGTGAAGAAAAAAAATACCGGTACATGTTTTTTTAGTCAGCCTCCTTGACCAATGTTGACTGTTGACAGCAATATTTTTTTGTGGTTGACAGCAAAAGAAAAACCTTTTAGAGAAATTGCTTGAATGTCCCAGAAAAGTGAAAAGAAATAGAGTAAAATAGTGATATTTTTGGGGGTGAGCGTAAATAAATGTATTATACAGTGACTTTTGTTACCGTGTTCAGTAGATGTTTGTCTAATACGTCCTTGTGGTAATCATAGAAATTGTCATGGCCAACAACGTATCCTGAGTCATCTATGAAGAAGCATCTTCAGGTAGAGAAAATGATTATTAGTCATTTAAGGACCGCATTGTACTTCGATATACTTTGCGCTTTGTCATCATGGTGCGTAAATGAAGCCCTGGTGAGCACACCAGAGCTGCTTGCCTCCCAAAGTGTCCACGTGATGAATGAATGTAACCCTGGCAAGCAAACCCACCAGAGTTGGATCAGTTTTATGATGACCGCAAGGGGTATAGTGCAATTATAGGACTACCGGTATGCAGCTATTGAACGTATAAGGGCTGGTAAACTTATTAAAATGCATATTTGAAGGGGAACGGTTTCTGAAACTACAATTGATGGAGGGGTTGTGCCACAAGTGTTTGATCAAGCTCTTCTACAGAATCTGTCCAACAACATGAGGTTTAGACATACTCTAGAATATCTTTATTATTAAGTATAGAAGTATAGCCACAAAGGGAACTTACGTTACATTACCGCCCTTTGGACAGAGCTTTGGGAGAGTTTGGTGTACCAGGTCCTGGAAGTGGGTCATGGTATAATCCATACACATCACGCCAATAGGGAAGTCATCCCTATTCGACCTAAATAAATTTTAAGGAAATTTGCATCATTAAGAAATAAAAATAATTTCATATCTCCAAACCCTCTGGTTTTCATCGCTTCTATAACTGGGATGTAGTGGCATATGGCAGTACTACAATTATGGAGTAATATGACAAGGCATGACGGGCAAGACACCACTAAGGGAGTGTTCATTTATTATTTACAGGGGGGGTGGTGGGTTTGGGGGGGGGGGGGCGTAAAAATTTCCGACCCCTTGAGGGGGGGCGTAAAAAATTCTGACCCCTCTTGAGGGGGGGGGGCGTAAAAATTTAAGCCCCTTTTTAGCCAAAAAGCCCGCGCGTTACTATAGTTCAAAGGGGGGGGCGAAAAATTTTCGACGCCTTCGCCGAGGGGGGCGCGAAACGTTACACGCGCTCTCGAGGGGGGGGCGTAAAAAGTTTTCGCCCCTCCGCGCGAAATCTCACCACCCCCCCCCCCCCCTGTAATTAATAAATGAACACTTCCTAAGGTATGGGTACTTTGGACAGTTGCCACAGCAACATTTCTAATATGTCAGCCATGAAACTTGGTGAGTATATCGACCAACGCATCAAGTTATCATCAGGCAGAATTCAGAGCTCTACCTTAAAAAATTTAAAAGATAAATCGGCCAAAAATCGTCCGTGCACAGTAAGCCTGAATAATGACCTTAAGTTCAAGATGAAAGAAAAATAATAAAGCTTATTTCCAAGTTTTTGACAATATAAAGTCTTTAGCAATATAAAGCTATATGTGTAATATACTAACGTTGTCACAGTTACAGCTTTGCAGATGGAGATGACATATTCCTTGCGCTCGGGGTCAGTGGCAAAATCTATGTAGGGCCGTGTGAGCATGATTTTATGTGGCCTCGACATGGCTAGTATATACCTGCAAAGAGTCATAATGAAAATAGTGGTTTTCCTAGGAGTAGTATCATTTTGATGAGAATGACAAATTGGCTACCAAATGCAATAATTGTTAGTCAGGCCAAAAAAAAAAGGTTTGTTTCAGGTAACATGGGCAGAAAATGTAGGGTCGGTAGGTCAGATTTTTAATTTCTTTTAACATGAAAGTACTAGCCGGCCGGTCCGAAGACCCTAAAATTGACCAAAAAAGGGTAAAAATAGAGAAGCTTCTTCAAAATTGCATAAAAAAACGTAGAGTCGGCCCTCATTGATAGGGTCGGTCGGGTGACCTGAAACAAACCTTCTCTTTTTTTGGCCACAGTGATAATCGACAGAGAAACTACTCTATTATTCCATGCACAATAATTTCGACGAAAGAATATTTCAGAATTCACCATGGTCTGCTAGTATGGTCATAGCTGTCGTCGCTCTGGGTGCCGGGGAAGTTGACAAAGATACCATGGATGAAGCCGGCGTACAGCCACTTGGCGTTGAGCTTTGTGTCTGGTCTCAGGTAGTGTCCGGCCCACTGTGTCACCAACTCTGCCACTACTGTGTACATCTGCCGAGTACCGTCCTGAAAGTGGCATTCAGTCCCTGCATATAATTATCTTCCAGATGTTATGGCCTTTATTGGACATTCAAAGAAATTCCCTATATTAGGGGAGCAGCGAGGGGGGCCCTCAGGAGTGACTTAATGCACGGAAATACTGATGGCTAAAAACTTTTTTTTTGTGTTTGGGAATGTCTCTGAATACAGAAAAGTGAACTTGTGCTATCAAATTCATGTGCCGTTTTTGCAGAATTAACGCTTTTTTATGACTACCTCTTCTAATCCAGGCTCTTTTTCTGGGGTCTCAAAAAGTAGAGGAATCAACTTATCCTGACATGAATATTGACTGTAGGAAGATTTCAATGACACCTACCCCCCCTAAATCAGACCCAAGGAATCCATTGGTGCTATTATCTCATTGCTAGGACAATTGGTTGCTTAGCAACGGCTGTTTTTCATAGCAATCGACCCGATCAGAGATTAGATTATTGGTCAATTATAATCGAGGAATTCCTTGATCATACTGATAGCTAAAACCTTTTTTTTTGTGTTTGGGAATGTCTCTGGATACAGAGAATTGAACTTGTGCTAACAATTTCATGTACTGTTTTTGCAGCATTAACGCTTTTTTACGACTACCTCGTCAAATCCAGGCTCTTTTTCTGGGGTCTCAAAAAGTAGATAAATCAACTTTTGACATGAATATTGACTGTAGGAGGATTTCAATGACACCCAGCCCCCCTAAACCAGACCCAAGGGATCCATTGGTGCTATTATATCATTTCTAGGACAATTGGTTGCCTAGCAACACCTGTTTTTCATAGCAATCGACCCGATCGGAGATTAGATTATTGGTCAATGATAATCCCAGAGGAATTCCATGACCATTTTAGTTTCACTACTGGAATCCATGCTTTGAAGGGTTCTGAATGATACAGTATAACTGTTCTAATGTAAATTTCAGTTGATGCCATTTCTATGTAAATAAATATGAATACCCTAGCACATAATTACAGTTAATGGGCTGTGGCTTCACACTAAATAGAGGTATCGAAATTCTAATAATACCAATCCCCCTTAAATTGGATCCAATGAATCCTTTAATAACAATAGTTTTTCTGTGTGCCCAATGCTTGCCTAGCAATATCCTCAGTTTGCTACTCTTGCATAGCAACCATATCTATTTTGTATAGCAGCCATAGTAAATATGCATGGTAGTTTAATGGATGAAACAAAGACATCTAATTCATATCTAACAAGTTGTTTCAGGACTGTTTCTAGTCATAATACTTTAATTTTGCAGAAATTACCTAGCAGCAAACATTCTCTTTCTCAAGAAACCTCATGTGTATTTGACAAGAATCAGGTCTAGATAGGTGCCTGTCCTATCCATGTTATTCACACCCCAATACGTCCCCAGCTGAACACCAGTATCATGACAGATAGTGAACATATCAGAAAACTGGAGTACCAAGCCAGAGTACCTTTCACTGTGCTTCTCATGATCCATCTAATTGTTCATATTGTTCACCTTCAGAGACCTCTCCTGCAGTTCTACCTTCTTCTTTCACCCTTTAAGGGTAGATGTCACTAAAAGATGACATTTGTTGTCATGATGCACCAATGCAGCCCTGGCAACTAACTTGCTAGTGCTGCATTGGTACATCATGCCGACCCTTCGGGGATGTCAGAACTCTGTCAGGTTGATGCTTGAATGCAGCACTGGTGAGTTACTTGCCAGGGCTGCATTTATACATCATGATGACCAAGGGCATGATGCATTAAGGCATTATGTCGTCCTTAACCCTTTGTGGGCGAGCATCAACTATAGTTGATGCCATGACAGGGCGAGCATCAACTATAGTTGATGCCATGGTAGGGCGAGCATCGACTATAGTCATCATAACTCTATGGGATTCAGCAAACCCTCGCCCTGAGGGAAAGTTCCTGCAAATAGTCTCGTCCCCATAGCTAACCATAGCAATTCATGGTCGTCCTTAAAGGGTTAAAGGGGTAAATGATTACCCTCAAAGTCTCATCATTTTACTTACTAATACTATCTCCTTCACCTTGTAAAACCTCCAAGAGACATAATCATACACTCTTAGTTACCTCTAGTGCTTGCCTTTGGTGAACAACCTCCCAGTGTCATGTTCTGTCCTCTGAACTGCCCCTTCTGCCTCCCCTTCTGTAGGGTGAGTAGGAGATTTCTACTCACCTTATTGCCTGCTCTGCATCTAAAATCTCCAACCATGGCCTCCCACAGACATGGTATGGTTAGTGCTATGATGTATACACAGCATTGTTATATGTTTATCCTTGCTGATATATCGAGAGCCGTACAAAGGATACTAACTTCTCAATTAGGATCATAAATACCTGATAAGTTTGTAAATATTGATGAGTTGTGACTAGAGAAGAGAACTGTTATAACAAGTAAAGATCTCCATTCCTATAATAAGGGCCTGACTGTTCTTGGATTTAGAATTATCTCTACAGGGGATGTTGCCTTTGCTAAAAGCTGAGGCCAGCTTTGAGCAGCATATCAGAGGGAGAAGATGTATTCTCAGTACATTTCATGGGCCATGCTCTATAGAGAAAATGCATGGTCTGGATTGTGAGTGTAGTGACAGACAGGAGTGACAATAACAATTGTACTTGCACCCAAACTGGGATTCCATCACAGAAGAATACTTCAACAAATTGACTGAATCTGTCCAGGATAGTCCCTAATTGTATAAAAGGAGAAAGCATACACAATATAAGCATAATCTTTGTGCTGTATTGTATATTGTTATGATCTGTCAGTAAGGGGCATAACTTTCTCCATAGTTTACAGATACAGTCAACTCCCTCCTAGGGGCCACACCTCTAATGCAGACACCTCATCATTATGGCCATTTTTCCAAAGTCCCTACCATTTTCCCCATTATTTTGATGTAATACACTCCCTCTAATACAGCCACCCCTTTAATCTGGTCACATGCCCCCCTTGCGGCCACTCATTGTCCAGTCCCAATAGGTGTTTTATACTCTATAATGTGGCCATTTCAACACTTCAAGAGTTGTCACAGGTGGGTTTACTGAAAATCAACCTGAAATCTGATCAATTCCCTTCTCTCTGCCCCCCCAATACCTGCTCTTATACTTCAAATAAAATACATTTGTATATCCTGCCGGAGCCTGATACCTATTGTATTGTTGTGGGTTTGAGAGGTGCTGAAGAATGTATTTCCCTTGTGCCATCTTCGTGTTGCTATTTGACAATAAGCAATACATGTAGCACTGGAAGGATGCAAGAGAAGCTGAGTGGAATGTGCCAGTGGAAAGCCAGACTGGGGTTTATCCCGGGTATACCACTAGTTGTAGCTTTAACATCTCACCTATAGCCATAACCCCTTGCACGACAGCTACTCCACACACACATGGACAGAAATATGACCAGTCAGCATTCACACATTGCCTAATAAAACAATGGGGACGGACAACTAAATTCTGCATGCCCCTTTTATCCAGGGCCCTAAGATTCGGAGAGGTTGCCTGGGATAGTAGCAGTACATCCAGGATACTGGTGGTTGGAGGAGGGGGCGGTGTTATAACTATTAACACTTGACTCCCTCTAATGCAGCCACCTCTCTAATGTCGCCATTTCTCATTTATAAGTCACAAGAGTGGCCATAAACTAGAAAGTTGACTGTACAAATGATTTAAGTTGTAAGTTAAGTATAGGATCTTGTACCAATTGTTGTTATTCTGTAGCATGGGTTTATTACCTGATATTCCTATCAGAGTATTCCTCCGTCATCATTGTCTTAATACTCTTGCAGCAGAGAGTAACTTTAAAGTGGGTATATCCGATTTTTACCAAATTTTAAATTCCTAATATAGTTGGTCCAAATACTGTAAAAGTATATTATTAATGAGTTCGGGGGCGTTAAAATGGTATCCATGAGCAGTAACAACCCAGAAAGAGGGTCCCAATGGATCCAACCATGGCATTTTCAGTGTATTTTCAATGGGGACAATAAAATCATGCACGATTTTATTCCAAAATGACCATATATTGGGCAATAAAATCAAACTTGAGCAAAAATGGTAGGGAATAGGAGCGAATGGAATAGCTCAAAAGGGAAATATCTTATTTGTGAACATCCTGACTCAATGTTAAGAAAATTTATTTTTGACGCCCAATCATCGGATATACTAACTTTAATGTAAAATACACAAAATGTTATAGTTTGCTAGATATACATTTGATGTCTTTGTTTCATCTGTGACACTACCATGCATATTTGCTATTGTTGCTATGCAAAAATTATGGTTGCTAGGCAAAATAAAAACATTGTTATGCAATCATTGTCCATAGGGGAAACCTATTGGTACTGCAGGATTCATTAGACTCAATTTAGAGGATGGCTAGGTATTGAAATTTGACACCTATTTCATGTGAAACTAGAGTTCCATTAACTGTTTGCTATAATGATCATTTTCATTTTCCTTGAAATAACCTGAAATGTGGAATTGTAATCAGAGCAGTGTGACTTTCTTATTTATGACCCTTTAAAGTATGGAATCTAGTTGTAAAACTGAGATGATTACGGAATTCCCAAGGGATTATAATTGGCCTATAATCTGCTCTCTGATGGGGCCGGTTGCTATGAAAAACAGGCGTTGCTAGGCAACCAATTGTCCTAGCAATGAGATAATAGCACCAATGGATTCCTTGGGTCTGATTTAGGGGGGGTAGGTATCATTGAAGTCTTCCTACAGTCAATATTCATGTCAGGATAAGTCAATTCGTCTACTTACTGAGACCCCAGAAAAAGAGCCTGGATTTGATAAGGTAGTCGTAAAAAAGCGTTAATTCTGCAAAAACGGCACATGAATTTGATAACACAAGTTCACTTTCCTGTGTCCAGAGACATTCCCAAACACAAAAAAAAAGTTTTTAGCCATCAGTATTTCCATGCATTAAACTCCTAAAATATGGCTCTTTTGGAGGGTCTGCTGCTGCCCTATATGTACAGTTCTACCATTATTACTTTGATAATCTAGAATATCTTTTGGGGTTGTTATTCCCAGACAAATCCCAAAACGAATGTATTGTAGACACTACAGCACCTTCAGGATAACCCGATAGGGAAGACTGGGTGGGGTCCCACTACAAATTATGACCCTTGTCACTTATAAGAATGTTATTTCCATTTTAAGCTATCATGAGTGACCTACATATTTCATGAATAATCCCATTAAAAATTCAAAATGGCAGCCATATTTCTTCTTGAAATGGCTGGGTTGTATTCCTTGACCTCATAAATGTATGTTTTGCATTTTTATTTGTATTTCCAAGTTGATTAGAAGCTAAGATAGACACATTTCTAGTTTTCGGGAGTGTAATGGCGGCCATCTTGAATATCTCAAATTGCCCAAGGATGAGAGCTCCACACCCACCCTGATAATCTTACCTAGACCCTATACATCAATGGTCAGAAGAGAGAAAAACTTTATACTAGAAGTTGGGGTCAACCCCTCTGGCTTCCAGACTATCTCGGATTATGGGGGAGCAGATAACCATCTAGATCGGAAAGTATTTTCACTTACTTAGTCCAAAAAAAAGTGTTCAGGCAACATAGTCTAAAATTCTATATATCAATATATTCATCAATATATTCATCGTAAAAAACATTTTATGAAGTAAGATTATCATTAGGACACGGAGCGCAGTTGGACGTGTTGCCCTCGACCAGAAATAAGTTAATAAATATTACCATTAATATCAACTAACCTTAATCTGGAGATTGACCTGAACATTTCCGTTTTCCATATACCTCGTCAGCTGTTGAACAAACGTCTTTGTTTGGTGATGTCCAGGATAGGCCCCAGGTTCAAACGCCTTCTCAGTCAGCATGTAGACAGTGAAGTCTGATGGGGAAATTATGAGGGAGTTATCTCTTTTTTTTTTAAACAACAGAGGTCGGTGAAATGCTGGCTTTTTCACTGAGACAGGTGATCTCCCCACAAACAACCTACGCTCCCCCCCTTGTTAAACAATGATCACTCCTATAGCATATATCTGTACACCCAACACTGACAGAAGTTTTACAGTTAGAGCATATATCATACCAACAATCCACAACAATGCAGCAAAATCATATAGTGTCTATTACAAACCCAGATAAAGGCAGACTAAAACTCAACCAGAGCATTTAAAGTTGAAGTTGAAGTTGAAATTTCTTTTATTTATCCTGGTAAATTACATTAGCCTAGGGCATGTTTTAATAATAAACCAGCTCTTGTGTTCAATGAACAAACATTATAATAGTATAAGTACATCGTTAGTCCTTCTGGACAAATTATGTTACATTTAAAGAAAGGGCCTAAAAGGATGTGTCCGATGTTATGACACATGCCGGATGGTATGGCATATTGAGAGAGTGGTGAGCTGGTGTGTCAGCTAAAATTTGATGACTTTTTAATCATGCCATATTACTGTTGCATATCCTATCCTATACATACTCCCTAAATTTTAAAAGATTTGGCAGAGTCTAAATCCATAAGATTAACACATGTAGTGCAATCATTTTTGCTGTAGGTCGACACTAAAACTCCCTATGTGTTTATACTACATGGCTTAGTGCTTTCCCTATTAGCTTAGTTCCCATTATGCTCACATAGGGGGGACACTGAGTCAGTGAGGTGAATAAGCAACGTTGCTTTCTATTTCAAATCATGTATTTATAGACAAATATATTTAACATTGAGCACTGCATATCAGCTAAAATAATAACGAAATCCTTGACATTAAAATTGTATCCATTTTGAAGAAAAGGTTTGGGAAGTCTATTAGCTTATATACCATCTTTAACGTAATACACATTATCAAAGCACTAACCAGGATAGATCTCGTAGCAGTAATATCGACAGGTTTCTTGGAAGTGTTCGTCGAGCAGATCTATTCTGTGGTAGAGGAACTTCTCGGGGAGGACGGACAAGGTGACGGACACTCTGTCATCTCCGTGTATGGACACCAGACAGACGGCCAGGTCAGTGTCCCTGATCTGTTACAGCACAACTACAGAGATCAGCATGTGCGGTTCTGTACAGAGGGCCTTGTAGACTGGGAGTGGGTAAGGACATGTTGGTTTATGTTATAGTGTCAATATCCTACAGTGATGCTTAACCCTTATGTCTGATATTTATGGAGATGGAGCTGACATCTCCATCTGTTTGTTTTTTTGGGTTGTTTTTCTTCTTTTTTTTGGGGGGGGGGGATTATCAACAATTATATCGAGATGTGAATTACACATGTATTATAGTGAAAGGTTAATCCAATAATATACAAGTTTTATTCTACCCAATAAAACACTTTAAAATAGAAAATACAAATTTGTAAGTGGACAGTGGATAGTGACAGGGGAGTTCAATGGGAAAGGGGAGTGTAGAGGGATGGGGAGTGCAGGGGGACAGTCCCTACACTCCCCTGTCCTCTCTCACCCCCCTGTCCCCCATGCACTGCTCTGCCCCCTCCCCTGCCGCTATCTACTGTCCACTTACAAATTTGTCATCATGGGATATTTGTTATCTCGAGATGTCTGTTATCTTGAGATAACATCGGTGATAATAGTGCAGAATTGAAAAAGAAGTTGATGACACCAGAAAACAATGGATGGAGACGTCACCCCAGGTTACACATCTAGGATACCTTAGATTAATGTTGAAACAACGTTGATCTAACGTTAGAAATATATACAGTATGTAAGATAATGATATGGATTACTGTAACATCCTTTGTGAACAAATGATACTTTCCTGATCACATCTAAAATCGGTCATTACTGTGGAGGAGACGCCGCCACTTGCTGGATTCTTCCCATGCCGCTTTGTAAAGTTTCGCTGAACTTCGAGATTCACACTCTCTCCTCTGAATGGAACATATTTATAGGTGTGATTAACTTGAATGGCAATATAATTATGTTGCACCTCTCTGAGTTATTGGTGATGTATATGAGTTTAAATGGTAAAATGACATGTTTGTATCAAAATAGAAACAGTATGAACATTATGATGAACTACAGCAGATTAGCCCGGACTCCACCAGGGTGACACAGGTACCTGCGAAACAAGGCGATCTTTTTTATGTTTTGATTTTTACATTTTAGTTAATTTCGCCTCATTCTACTTCATTTCGCGGCAGTGTCACCCTGACTATCGCCCTGTTCCTGGTGATCACTAGGGCGACACTGCTGCGAAATGAAGCAAAATGAGGTGAAATGAAGCATAATGTGAAAATAAAACCATTAAAAAAATCGCCTCGTTTCGCAGGTACATGTGGAGCCCTAGTGGAGCCCAGGCTATAGAGAACCCACCTGCTTATCCTAGGGAGAAGTTCTGAGAACTCTGGAAACCTCTCAAGACTCTCTATACGAATGGGTCGGTCCGGGTTCTGTGCTGGTCGTAGGCTGGGGTACAGCAGTAGGCTCCCTGTGCTGTCCACCATGAACCCATAGGACTCCATGTAGTCAGGGAGGTCAAAGTCCTCCTCCACGTCCACTGTGGGCACCACAACACACAGAATGCCCACAAACTCCTCTTGTAACTTCAGGTGACTACAGTGGTGCATCGTGGGTCCTGGAATTAAAAAGAATGCAGTGTTGTTGGTTGCATGAAAGTTTCTGGATTCCTTTTTTTGAGTCGTGTCTAATGGGAACTCTACATATAATATGTTTTCGATTGAGTGGCTTTCCTATTTTTACACATAGAATGGAGGTGATGAGCAAGAGAATGCACGGCTAAATCATGTAAAAATGAATAATAATTATAGCTTACTTACCTAGTTTTGGAAATTGACTTGCAATAGTGATCATTCCTCCAGGGGTGTAGAACATCTTATGGAACCACATGACAGCGCCCTGCACATCGCGTGTGTAGCCCCCTACCTGTGGTTTAAGTTAGTTATGGTTAGGTGTAGTTTGATTCTCTTATTGGGGAAATTTTGGTAGTCACCTCGGACTGATTCAAGTGAATTCCCCACAATAGCTCTTACGCATATCTGACATTGGTGAGAAGCCCTGGGAAAAGTCCTCTTTATTTGGCTGTTTGTGGTCTGTCAAACTTTGAATTCAAATGCTGAAGTGAAATTTTTTTTATGTATCCCTGTGGACACAGGTGGACCCCGAAATTCTTAAATACAAACTGTGATTGTGTGCAGAATGTGGACTATGGACTGTTTGTTTGATTAGAACACCGTGTTTATTTACTCCATCCTGGGACTTCCGGGCGGTAATTTATCATCTGTAGTGGACACACCATAAGTTAAAGTGGATGATTAATGGGAAATAAATTCTTAAATATACACACATTATTGGGCATCAAACAAGTGAAATCGTTCACTTCTCTTGTCGGTATGTGGACAAATTGCTAATACTGCAATGACTTGAAGATTTCTTTATCAAATATGTATCCTCCCCCAATTTTTTAATTAATCTAGGTTGCTATACAGGTTGACCATTACCGATTACATGTACAGGATATATCTAAAATAAAAGTAACTGTGCACCTACTTGGTTAGTCTTTATGTAGTCTGCATGTGTCATAGCATATAGCAGTCTGTCTGTCGTGTAGTTGGCTAAAGAATGAAAAACATTTGATAATTCCAATTATAATTTCATATCCATGCTTGTCCATAGTTACCCATTTGTGAATTCCTAGCACCTGCTATCCACTACACTTATCCGAAACCTACGGTTATTTGAAATATGAATAAGGCTCAAAATATTGATCTCAATACTTTTATATGTATTTGCTCTTATCTGAAAGGATGGTCACTGCGGAGATGCATATAATATTATCATTCTTTCTATATTGTCAAAAATAATGCTCCAGCGGTGCATCCTTTCCTCATGACTACTTACACATTTCTTTTTGTGAAAAATTCTTCTTATATTTTTTCTTTGAGTTTGGTGGCATGCGTCTATTAGTTAAAATACGAAGCAGTTTAGAGAAATGGATAGAAATATCAGAAAGGTGATTGACTAACCTACAGGCTCTGGGAATGCTGGATTAACCTTGATGGTCACACCAACAATCTCAACGCTACTATTCAAAAAATTGTAATTGTCTTTGAGGACCTTGAGAGCATCACTGTACTCTGAGGCCCGCAGGTTTCTTGACGCCATGAAAGTGAGGAGGATTCTCTCTGTGATAAAATTAAAAAGGGGAAGTCCATGTAAAGGGTAGAACCATTGCTGTTTTATTAATATTACATCGTAATGCATAATATGCATTTCGAATTCATTGCTGCACTATAATCACATCATTTTCATGAGATAATTCTAATGACTGATATATACTTATGTATATTGCACAAGACCTTTTTATGTTGTATTTCACAAAATTTAATATTCTAGTGTAAAAATCAAAACGTTACCTCTTCCCAAATTTGATAGAGGTTCGTCCAGATGATTTTTAAAGAAGCCAAAGGCTTTTTGGAAAACTTGAGTCAGGTTAGGTGTGCCAAGTTCAATAGTTTCAATGAAGTGGTGCTGAAGATAATCTCTGAGGTCCTTAGTGACAAAGGCCATCTTGGAGCTGACACAGGACCCTGGTCGCCCATCTGAGTCACCTGGAGGAATCTGCTGCCCTGGAGAGGCTGCTACCAACGCCACCTGTTTATGTTTTAACATAGAAAAGAGATATATTCATTAAAACATTATGGGGATGGACAACTCAAAATGGTCTACATAGTCATTGTATCACCAATGGGCTAAGGTGTATGTCTGGGTTAGAAATAAATGAGGACTATACGCTGTTGTTATGAATATTTCAACAGTTTTAATTAGGAAGTTCCAAAAATTGTCTTTTATCTTAAATCTGTTATATAAATGGGTGGAATACAATTGCATACAATGGTTTAAAACATTATACCAGTCATATGAGTTTACAGATACTCTTACCCTGTCCCTGGTAGAGAGTGTGGTCAACAACGTCTTAACAGTGTCCTTTAGAACTCGAGTGGCAATTTGAGATGTGCCTTCTACATTGTCACTCATCCTATGTGAGGCATCGTAGATTATAACGATATCCTTCGGTCTGGGGTTGAGTGTGCCGTTCAGCCACTGTCTATGTGGAGCGAAACGTCAAGCACATTATTATCTTGTTATAGGCTATGTTACGTCATGTTAGACTAAGTCATGAAAGAAACTATGGTTCATTGTTGCTGTAAGAAATACATTAACAAATCGTAAACAATGTATTTGCATCTGTGCATATAATATGTTATTACCTTTATCACATTTATCAAGTTGTCGTGTTTATCGGCTTGTTAAAGATAAACATAAACCAGCGTGTTTTGGATAGTGCACACGTGGTTTCTTCATGAAATAACCCTCATGAAGCTCATGAGGAAACTACCCTTTGGGAAGGCAAATACATAAAAATCCGAATTCATACAATGCATGTAAGACAATACAGAGAACCCTTTCTCCTTATTGAGAGAGTGTCCACCCCTTATCCCTTACCCCATACCCCTCCTCCTGAACACAATATTAACAACGCCCCAGGTTACCCCTACCTCCGTGGGACGTGCATGTCACTGGGGGAGATCTGCAGTGCCGGGTACAGTACGGTGTCTCCACCTAGTGTAGTGAAGGCGAGCAGCATGCGTTTCCTCCAGTTGGCGCTGTTCTCTTCCTCCTGTAGCACTGAGGCTACATGCAGCAGCTGGTCCCTCTTAACGTTAGAGGCAGGTCCTCCAGGGGAGCCAGGGATCACACAGGAGGTGTTCCTGGCTACCTGCGGGAAGTAGGGGAGGGGTCATTAGTTTTAGTAAACCGATATGTATATGTCACCCACCCCCCATAGATTTAACATAGATTTATAACCAAGGAGGAGGGGGAAATGACAGTTTGCAAAAAGTGATGGTCTTTTTCTACCCAACAGATAATATTGATATATTAGGCAGCCATCCATAAAAACAAATCAGGTCCTAACATATCAGAAGATTGTGTGTACTCATTGACAGCCTCCTAAATGGATCAGAAGATTGTGTGTACTCATTGACAGCCTCCTAAATGGATGCCCAAGGGGTTTTCTAGATTGCCCAAATCGATGCACTGCAAGTCCTACTCTAGCCTACATGACATGTGGTTGTACAGTATCAACATGTAAATACGGTGTTTCATGTAAAACCTATGTGAATTAAAGAACATGTCATAGCAATATGAAAAGGGGAGTATTGTAGCTTTCCAACCAAGTATTACACACCATCAAATACAACAGGCTAAATATATCCATATTGGTATAAAACTGGTATAGGGCTCCTAGGGTTAGGCCATGGGCGCGGCCATGTCCAACCCCCAGTGCTTCCTTTGGTTGCCTCTAGATGGGGCCTGAGACAGGATAGTGATTGCTTCAGTCGGTGTTACCCTGAACACATGTGAATAGCATTGGCCCTCAGTAACTAGGCCTACTCACTGAAGGGCTAAGTCCTGGGAACCACTTCAGACAGAAGCAATAGTGGCCTGCCCTGTGATGTCATAACCAAAGACCAAGGAGGTTAAGCGTATAGCGTTATTGCTCTGTCATAACCCCCGGTTAGCTGCTCTACCTAGTGGCCAAGGGCCTGTACTGAAGGTTCTCAACTTAGCCAGGTGCCCTATAGTGGCTGCATGATCACACACCAATTACAGGTGTGTATGGGCTAGAATAGGCCCACTCCAGTGGTGCCAATATCTCAAAGGTGCCATACAGGTGCCCCTGTCATTTCTATAGTGGGCACTTGCTTCCACAACCCTCCACGTTCTGATCAATTTTTCCACTTCTAATTATTGTTAGAAGGTTAATTAAATATGTTCTAGAAAGCTGTTAGTGTGGCCAATAACATGGCACAATAAAATATGGAGCCTACACAATTTCGAAAATTTATCCAAGTGCCTATGTAAGGTGTAATTCAAGCTCATTTGAAAACAAGAATGTTGTTATGATATACCTCCAGGGGTTTAACTTGACGAAACTTTCCGAGGGAACTTTTATGGCAATAAATCATTTTGCCGGTCCTACTGTTCAACTATCTACAATAACCTTGCTTTATTTTTTTTTCCGTGCGTCTGAATAACTAATGTCTTCTCCTGTCGCGAGTTAGTGTATACTTTATCATTATTCCTAGATTCATCACATCATGTTTTTCACACATACATTCAAATAACTGATTTGATTTCGTTTGATTCTTTTTGACACTTTTTGGTTTCGATTATTCACTATTCTGTACATCGTGAGAACAGTTCTATAAAACTATTTTTAAAAACATAATAAGAATGCTGGGCGGACTAGGTGTGTCTTTTTAGCTTCAGTACATCCATTGAGGGCGAATGTAGAGAATGATTTACATGTTCATGCATCATAAGACGATTGTAGACGCCAGGAGAGGGTGAATGTCGACTGTGATTAATTCAAATCTGTGGGAAGTCTCAAGTAACATAGAGAGATGTATCCCATCTAACAAAAATACGTTATTTTAAGTCGAAATAACGTATTTAATGTTACATAACATTTTGCCATGATAATGAGCCATAGAGAAACGTCAAATAACGTTGTATAATGTTTTTTTTTGTTTGCTGGGATCACACATAGTAGCTTGATTATGCAATCGACTTATCAAATACATGTGTGGACATTGTTGATCTACAGGCATGTGACACCCCTTAGACCGTGAGCCCATTTGATCTTCTATAGTGGTTAGGTACCAATCAAAAGTATAACACCAGACAACTTTTTTTGGCTTGATATCTGTTTATGGAACTCAAATCACTTTGCTTGACATGTCGGTCACCCAGCTTAGCTTCAGAAACTTGTGCTAGTTGTACCTGATCTCTGGGAGTAGCTGAAAGAGACACATAGTGACTCACACAGGAGAGAAAGCTCACACATGTTCTCAACATTGTAAACAATTTACAATGGCAGGTAGCTTAACCCTTTAAGGACAGCATGTTGCTAAAAGATGAAATTGTTGTCATGCTGCATGAATGCAGCCCTGAAGAGTAACTTGCTGGTGCTGCATTGGTGCATCATGTTGGCCCTTTGGGACTGTCTCAACCCTGTATGGTTGGGATGATGCTTTATAGCTAGCTTAAAGACATGCATGCTAACCCACCCAGGAGAAAAACCTCACACAGGCTAGAATGTCCATTGTGATTACAGTAGGCTCTTAATAAAGTTACATGTATTCTATACCCATTTGCTTTCATCAGGCAGGTCCCTAATGCACAATGGGGAGATTTTAGAATCATCACATTTAGGTTTATTATTTAGCACTCATATATAGGAAAACTATCATGAGAGGATATTAACATGAGAGACATGGACTTGGTTCATTTATCTTGAATATTTTATTCTAATTTTGCTTATAAAGGATTAGATGAACAATATAGCATTACCTCCGCAGATATCAGCATATTTTTTTCATCACAGAAATAGTCTCAATCATATGATAAAAACACTATAGCAGTGCTGAAATGTGTTATTTCCTTTACATGACATACTAGTGCCTCTACATGGGTCCCCACAGTTTTGACCATGTCGCCGTGTCGATCTTTAGCAAAAGGGCTGTGTCACTGTGTCGATTTTTATGTATTTAACATATAACAGGGCCTCATAAAAATGTGTGTGTCCGTCGATTTTTAAAAGGGTCGTGTCGCCCGTGTCGATTTTTAAAAGGGCCGTGTCGCCGTGTTGCCCGTGTCGTTTTTTACCCATGTAGGGGCACATACTAGGTAACTATTCTAATGTAACCATGAGTAGGTAAGACTGCATATAATGTGTGTTTTTTAATTTGTAACATAAACTTCATGAAATATTTCATTAAAAAAAGGATCCTTTAATAATTATTCTAAATATGCAAATGAAGAAATTACAATATAAAGATGTCAAGATGATAAGCTCTCTGCAAGAGCTTTGATTCGGTTCTATTTTTACATTTTCATCTCAAATATTAACTTGTATACAGACTGATACCCTGCCTGCGGGAGAATATGAAAAAAGGGTGATGTCACCGTACATCTCATAGGATTCTGAAGCTAAGCTGGTAACCCAGATGTCAAGCAAAGTGATTTGGGTACCTTAGACATATACAAATCCAAAAATAATTGTCTGGTTTACTACACTTCATTGGTAACAAAAAGGTCCTCGGCCCAAGCTCTACCTTCCCCTTAAAATGGGTATATCCGATTTTTGCCAAATTCTAAATCCTACATAAATGTGTTCCAAATACTGTAAAAGTGTATTATTTATGGGTTGGGGCACATTAAAATGGTATCCATGGACAGTAGCAGCTCAGAAAGTGGGTCCCATGGGGTCCAACCATGGTCTTTTCTAGGGTTTTTACATTGGAGCATTAAAATCGTGCACGATTTTATTCAAAAATGACCATGTTTTAGGAAATAAAATAAAATTTGGGCAATATCTGGGGGAATGAGGGAGAATTGAGTAAATAGGAAGTTAAGTATGATATTTGGGAACATCCTGACTCAATTTTAGGGGAAAAAAATTTGTCCCACAAATCGGATATACTCACTTTAAGTTATATGAGCCTATATTTCAGTAAAAACATAATTAAAACTCACTTGTGTCTTCATGTCTGCATCATACTTTAACCCATGTAACTCAGGGCTGCACGGTATGAGCTCCTCATTAGCTGGTGACCTGGGTCGAGCTGCTCTGGGTTCTCGGAGTTCATTGAGCACACGAGTCAGCACACTCTTTATATTGCCAAAACGTGACCCGAGCCTCTCCAGTATCTGAGTATAAATTGAACATTGAAGTTTATGGTAATTTATTCTGACCAGATATCCAACGTGCATTGCACCTTGGTGTTATATATAGATCAAATAGAAAGGATACATAATTTTGGCCATGGCTGTTTCAAATTAGGGTGATCATGTCAAGAGATCTTGTAGATCTATGCTGTATACGGTTCGTTATACCAAGTGCGTGAATGTGCATGCAATAAAGGTATATTCAAGTCTACTAATATAAGGCCTCTGTTAGTGCATAATTGTTTTGTGGTGTTGAGGTTCCTACCTTTTGGTAGTCTGACTTGTCTCCCTCTGCCGGTACAGTGAAATGTTTCGACAATTCTGTACTTGCACCAAACCTACCATCTTCAAGGTTCTGAAATGAATATGTTAGTATAAATATCATTAATGCATTATGTTAGGAAAACGAGCTTGTATCTCTGCATTCTAAAATATTAGAAGATATTCTACTTATTGGGGCATTAGTGCGGGAAATCTCGGAAGATGGAAAAAGCACCCAGGAGGGCAATTCACAGCAATATTAATTTATATTTATTTTGAAAATGGCCCCAGGTTAACTTCCTACCGGTATATTTCCTATGATGAAAAGTGCACTTACATTGCCGGTAAATCCCCCATAACGTGCCTGTCTATTCAGGATCTCCTTGATGTTTTTGGAGAATTCTGAGGCCGGTGTGGCTGTACATAGGACTGACAGGCAGACCAGGAGGATCCAAGTCACGGCCATGGTCTAGTGTAAAAAGTCACAGATGAGAAGGGCGATAAGCGTGAAGGCAGTGTATCAGATCTAGTGGTAGTTTAGATTGCCAGGGTGCCTTATTTTGTATATGTATAGTCATGGTCCACTACCAAGAAAAGGACAAGTGGGCAACTCAACTACTCTTTAGAAAAATATGAGTATAATGTGGTATCGCAGTATTTTAACCGTCTCTACTAGTACAGTCGAAGGAAAAGGGTCCTGCTCGCAGGTAAAACTCACTTATAAAATTGAGCTCATCGGCTGTTTAGTGATATGTTTCATTAGCAGATGCCCCTTCTAGTTTTTGAGAACTGGCTCTTGGAATATGTGTGGGCACTGTTTAATCTCAAATGCCAATAAGCTCTATCATATGTTGTTTTAGAGATCTATCTATCTGATTAGCATTATTATGCGTATTACCAAATATCCAAACTTGTCCAAACATCTGGTCACATTTTCTGATCTTAAAATGGCAGTTTGATCTATTTTCAACATAGTGTAGGGGCATAATATTACATATTAATCTCGTACACAGTATTTCCGGGTAATGTCTACTGTTTACTCAGCTTCTCTACCTGGAGCTAGCGCACACAGTTCCCGGGAGAGGAGTCGGGTCCTCTCCAGGTTACCGTGTGCCGCTCTCAGGTTGGCTGCCGACCCACCCACCTGGCCACGTGATCAAAGAACCGGTGGTTATATAAGACCCGTGTGTTTACATGGAAGGCAGTCAGTGCAGGACCGACTGACGATAGACTTCACCATGTCCAACTGTGCGGACAATGTTGTATAGTGAGACTATACTGACCGTTTCCTATATTCGTATAGAAACCTGATTATATTTGTATGTTGATTCCACACTGATTCTTCCCTTGTTCAGGAACATGACTTACTTTGTGATAAAAGTCTGATATTCTCGCACCTGGAAACTGCCGTTCTCGTTGTTCCTTAAACTAGAATAACCACGAACCCCCACAATAGAAATCCTTGTTGGGCCTTTTATCAATTAATTCTAAAAATAATATGATTTAGAATGAAAATTATGTTTCCATGTCAACCAGCATACATGTGCGACAACACCAATTTAGTCCCAAAAACATCCTTTTTGCATTCCAAATATGGAAGGTTTTCTAAAGTGTTTTATTGTATTATACATCAAAAAGTAGTATAGATCAGTTTTTTATAATATTTTGAACATTTTTGGCTATATGGAGCCCTCTAGTGGCCAAAGTTAGTATTAAAAATCCGCACGAATATACCTTTTTCCCTAATTGATCTAGTTTCTGCTTCAGACCCTTTCTTCTTTCTGAGGTTTGTTGTCAAGATGATTGATGGCAAGCGTGCCAATGTGCGTGTCCACAGTTATTCTTGGTTGGAGAAGAAACAGATCTACACTGTCTAAAAATTGTCCTTTTTTTTCTAGTTTACATGCTTTATGTTCTATGTTCTCCATATAATCATGCTAAGTACTTGTCAGTCAGGACACTGTCATCTGTTATTCTATATATTTTGAGACAGTGCATATTTAGATATCTGACAAATAAGGTTATTGAAATGTATTTTTGACATAATAATTGTACAAGTAAAATGCATTGTGAAATGTGTTTGTTAATCCTATTTCTAAAAGTTGGGAGTACCTAAAGACGATGGACATGAGGGTACATCGGCCCGTTGGGGCACTCGGGTATGGCCTGGTTATGGTTTGGTGAACACTTAGGCTAAAGAGGAGGGCGGTGACTACCATATATAAAAAGCTTAATACCTCCCATGTGAAGTCTTCCCTGAGTGTGTATATAACTGTTTAGGTTATTATTGGTTATTTGCCCTTTCTGATTAGAATCCTGATGCTCAGGGGGGGGGGGGTTATATTTCAGCTTAAGGGATGGTCACTACCACCATACAATGTGTTATTTTACATGATCAACGCGACAGAAAATTGAAAAGTCATGTTCGGCCATACAGAGATACTGTTGTTGTCACGCAACGTACACATCTAGGTCCCCCAAGTCTAGTTCTCTGGGTGGGACGTTGATCTACACAACTAGTTATGTGTTCGTCACTTGTATATCTAAACTTACCTTCACTGTGCTGATCGTGTATTCCATGGTCTGCACATTGAGTTAATTTCCCCTACATATGCTTAATGCCTCCATGGTTCTTGCCATGACGTCCATTGTGCATGCATCATCCAGAGCAATGTCTTGATGTTGGTGTCGATAGCAAGCATCGAGGTACTGGAAATCCCCAATGCCGAGGGAACTCGTCCAGAACTGCATGTATACGATGTGAGAATATAGGAAGCTACCCATTTGCGTAACCTACTTAGGGAGTGCTTATCTTTTAACAACAGGGGGGGGGTGGATTTGGGGGGGGTAAACATTTTGGACCCCTTGACCGGGGGGGGGGTAAAAGATTTAGACCCCTCGGGGGAGGGGGTGAAAAAATTCGCCCGCTCCGCGCAAAATCTCACCGCCCCCCCCCCCCCCTGTTGTTAAAAAATGAGCACTCCCTTATTATTCCTTACATGTTTATTTCCCCTAGTGTGCTGTTAAAGAAGCCAGTGCGTTTAGATTCACTTTTTTATTATTTGACTAATAATTAAGTGTGAGGATTGTAAATACACCTTACCGGTACCGAAAGAATATATCCGAAAGAAAGAAAGAGGCGATCTCATCCCAATATGTTGTTCCGGATTATAGTAAGTAATATCAATGTGACCTATTGGGTTTGTGCACGCCACCAACAGCAGGAAGAAAAGAGTACTAAGACGGTCCAATTTAAGTGTGTGTGTAGCCACAAAGGACTACCCATTATTATCTGGCGTAATTTAAGAAAATGTAAATAATGGTTCAACAAAAGTAGTCTTTTTTCATTTTTTATAGAGTTGATTTTTAATACGCAAAACCGGACACTGTCAAGTTTATTTAATAAATATGTTATTGAACACATTAAAGACAATAAACCCCGATGGATGGACTACTTAAATTCTTATCTAGATTTCCTCCAATTTAAATAATGTCGATAACAGACATATTCTTCGAGTACAAAGTGTAGCTGTTTATAGCCTTTGTGGAACTTGTGATTGCTGTAATAGTTGTAAGGTGGCAGCACCAGATGAGGCATTGCTCCATTCTCATGGAGATCCAGGCCACATACCTCAGCTTCCTCACTGGGAGGAGATGGTCTGCATTAACCATTTAAGCAGTATTCAGGGAAGCATAGTGCTTCAATATATTTATTAAAGCACCATTTAAAGGGTTACATGACGTGTATCTACTGGCAGTCGATACTCCTGGCTGTACATGTGTGAGTGTGTGTGTATGAGTTAGAACTATACTCAGTACGTCCCATTCCCAACACTACACCATTTCACTGCTACCCACCTTCGGCCTACCATTTAAAGGTATTTCACACAATCTAGCTAATTTGAGATTGACCAACAATATTCCTTAATGACTCTTAGGGATATTAGTCTGATGCGTTTTGAACACAGAAAAAAGCTTATGCCACTGCGTTTATTTGTCTTTTGGGGAGCATTCACATTTGAGTGTATTACGTAGAGAAAATCATATTTTTCTATAATTTTCCACACAGAAAAGATCCCCAGCAATTTCTCAATTCAAATGCAGGCATGCATTTCTATGATCATTAGGAACGTGTTGAAAACAAGAAAATATGAGATCATGGGCAAAAATAAATTATCCTGAATTAATCATAATAAAAACGAATCTATTTACTATATTATGAGCCTATTTAGTATTAGGCCAAATTAAAAAAAAGTTTTGTTTCAGGTAACATGGGAAGAAACTCTAGGGTCGGTAGGTCGGATTTCTTTTTTTTTTTTTACTTTTTTTTTTTTAGTTCCCCTCTAAAATTTACCCAAAAAAGTGTAAAAATGGGGAGATTTTCCCCCCAAAATTTTGTAAACCAAAAATTGACCCAAAAAAGTATAAAAATATAAAAATTTCTTCAAAATTGCATGAAAAAACCTAGGGTCGGCCCTGTTTAGATAGGGTCGGTCGGGTGACCTGAAACAAACCTTTTTTTTTTTGGCCTTAGCATGACAAAAAGAAAATATAGTGATCCGGCTATGTAGAATGCCAAGGTATGACACTTAAATGGCAGATAAAGGTAGATCATGACATTTAAGTAAAATAAATCTGCAAATATCATGGTTGCAAGTTGTTTCGTTTTTTTGCCACCAGGTGCCGTATGAGTAGATTTTCTGGTATACCTTTAATACCACCAACCTATAAGTATTGTCTTGTAGACATCTCGATGAGTTCCAGTATCTTTGAAGATGTACTCCACTGCATATTGATGGCATAATGTTAACAATCATTTATGTTTCTATTACCCACTATTAGGTGTAAGGCAAAAAAAGGTTTGTTTCAGGTCACGCGACCGACCCTATCTAAACAGGGCCGACCCTACGTTTTTTATCCAAATTTGAAGAAATTCTCCTATTTTTACCCAGTTTTGGTCAGTTTTAAAGTATGTGGAGAGGCTGGCTAGTACATTCAAGTGTAAGAAAAACGACCTACGACCCTATATTTTCTTCCCATGTTACCTGAAACGAACCTTTTTTTGGCACACTACATGGCATCAACCAATGGCATGATACTAGTGATTCCATGGGAGCTTCTTCCTTATAAATTACTCCCATGTTCACGGGTTACCACGTCTTCCTGTCCTTGTGACCTTGACCTCAGTGACCTACATCAAGGTCAGGGGTCACTGCCTCATTCTGGCACCAGTGACGGGAACATCTCGCGCTTTCTCGTGGGAATGTCTTGGGTCGATCACGTGGGGGAGACGTTGGTGATGAATGCGTCATGGTGAGGTAAAGGTGGGTGGTGTGGTCATTACGGTACGTCTCAGGTGAACTTTGACCCCTAACCTCTGAAGGTTTGACCACTTCCGGGTCGCCAGGAGCACTATGGGAATCTGCAGATGTCCACCTGAGGTGCATATTATTCTCTCAGTGGCCTTTCTCTGAGAATTCCAAATGGTGTACATGTACGTACATGTCTACAATGTCCATGTGATGTCCAGAAGCAGGGTATACTTAATTGTACTCCAGTCAGTTTCTATCTAAAATAACTGATATTAGAGACATTAACGATGCTCCCAAAATGTCAGGTTAAACCCAAAGAAAATGAAACTTCACTGACAAGTAGCCCACTTGCATCTGTCTCTGCGGACGATCCTCTTTCCCAGGCACAGATGCGCCCTCTGCACAACGCCACAAGAACTACATCTCTAGCTGTTTACATTGATCATTGTAACCTTTAATCATGCCCAGCAAGTTGGCATTAACATTATGCCCCGCTTGCGCCCACCCAACGCCATTCATTTAGATGGTGCTGGGTGGGGGCAAGCGGGGAACAAGTTAACACTAATTTGCAGGTTGCTTGTGAAATTATTTTTATAGTCTTATAAGGTTACTGCTGCGTACAATCTACCCATCCTGTGAATCAAATCCGACACAGAATAGTAAATTATGGCATTTAAAATGATTTAATCCAATTGATTGAGGGATTTCGATGAACAATGTATCATTTTATCAACAGGAGTCCCTTGGGCGGCAAAGCGTCTATATAGTCCGTCAAAATGTATCTATATTAGTATACACTTTAATCACAAAGTGTACACTGCAACATCTATAATAGGAGGGTGCTAGGTAAGGGTGATAATGTAGGCCAGAAGTTGTATTCACTGTATTCAACACCCAGTGACACTATGCCGACCTTGATTAAATACCGTGTACAAACTTCTAACGGCAACTTCCCCACTCTCCACAGGGTGGCACCACGATCAGTCTTGTTACCAGGACGATGTGACGTCACACTGACGGTCTGTGACGTCACTGGAAATGAGGTCGCGCGCACCTGGACCTGCCCTGCTGAGTTAGTGAAGGGGGGACGATGGGGGGCCGTCCGTGGTGGTTCAGTGACGAGAAGGGGTGAACTTGGTGATTGTTAAAGCAGAAGGTGTATATATAGCAGGGGCAGTTAAATGTAGTCGTCCCTCTTCACCCCAGAGACACCAGTGGTAAGGGTTTGAACTATTCTGACATGATCTATGTTATTTAGGGCATCTAGGATACAATCGGTACCATGTGACAGATGTTTGAAGTTGTATCAAGATGCTGGTGTTTTGGGTGTTTTTTTCAGATTTGATCCACGAGGTTTGTGATCCTAAACTTTATCAAATCGGTTGGAGGAAATTGTGAAGTTTCAAATCGTTATTGTATTTGGCTGTTTTTACAATGGAGAATTGTGGATTTCTCTGATTGTATGCACCTGGATTATCATCGACTATTGACTCTGTTACCTGCAATGAAACCTTTGTCAAATGAATTATCATATCAAACTAAAACTCAACTTAGGAGCCACAGATATTAAATTGTGTTCCCTAGGAGTTTGGACAGTGCTTAAGTGCCCATAATATTTCCAAAGCAGGAATATGAGTATACAAACGTACGTTTCGCAATGTGTCTGGGTGAGACCTCACCCTCTTCCCCAGCAAATTAATCCCAACCTGCACCCAGCCCGCACCCACCTAAGGCAGTCGCAACCTATACGTATTTGAGTAGTCTTGTGTGAGACCAAGCTGGGCGTAGGTCGGCACAAATCTACTGGTCGTTGTGTTACCTTTATTCCATTGTATTACTGCGGCTTATAGCTTTCAAAATAAGGCCACCTCATTTAGATAAATATGCAGTAAATATTTTAGGCGGACAGAGGGATCGGAAACCCCCGTTTTCGGGCAAGCAAATGACGATATGTAGAGAGATACACTCTAAAAAAAGTGTTTCGTTTCTAAACACTTTTTTGCCTAAAACGAAACACTTTCTTGTAACACATTTTGAAACACTTTTTACCTAAACACTTTTCCAAAAGTGTTTAGAATCAAAAGTGTTTCATTTCAAAAAGTGTTTAGAATCAAAGTGTTTCGCTTCAAAAAATGTTTAGAATCAAAAGTGTTTTGTTTCAAAAAGTGTTCAGAATGAAAAGTGTTTCGCTTCAAAAATGTTTAGAATCAAAAGTGTTTTGTTTCAAAAAGTGTTCAGAATGAAAAGTGTTTAAATGAAAAGTGTTTAGATTATAAAGTGTTTAGAACAAAGTGTTTGAGATTGGAAGTGTTTCAAATATAGATGTGTATGATATGTTAGTGTTTGTAATTTATTTCAGGTCTGGGGCTGGGAGGGGAAGTATTTTATTTTGTTCTATTTTTCATCATTTTCATCATTTTCCATTGTTCTTGATGTTGGCAGGTTCACACTATCTCAGAGATGTAAATTTTCGTTTTGTCCTGTCATGATGGGATATCTAGATGAGAAAACCTGAAAGAAAAATGTACATGACTTAACATACTTATAGGTTTTGGCCATCATTCAATATCGTGAGTGGGAGGCAGAGACTGAGGGAGGGGGAGGGACTGAGTGGGAGGTGGGACTGAGTGAGAGAAGGCAGGGAGAAGTGAAGGCAGGCAGGGAGTTGTGAAGGCAGGCAGGGAGACGTGAATGCGGGCAGGGAGACGTGCAGGCAGGCAGGGAGTTGTTAAGGCAAGCAGGGAGACGAGAAGGCATGTAGGGAGACGTGCAGGCAGGGAGACATGAAGGCAGGCAGGGAGAAGTGAAGGCAGGCAGGGAGACGAGAAGGCAGGCAGGGAGAGGTGAAGGCAGGCAGGGAGATGTGAGGGCAGGGGAGTTATGAAGGCAGGCAGGGAGACGTGACGGCAGGCAGGGAGATGTGCATGTAGGCAGGGAGGCGTGAAGGCAGGCAGGGAGACATGAAGGCAGGCAGGGAGACATGGAGGCGGGCAGGGAGACATGAAGGCAGGCAGGGAGACTTGAAGGCAGGCAGGGAAATGTGCAGGTAGGCAGGGAGACGTGATGGCAGGCAGGGAGTTGTTGAGGCAAGCAGGGAGACAAGAAGGCAGGCAAGGAGACGTAAAGGCAGGCAGGGAGACGTGACTGCAGGCAGGGAAATGTGCAGGTAGGCAGGGAGACGTGAAGGCAGGCAGGGAGTTGTTGAGGCAAGCAGGGAGACAAGAAGGCAGGCAAGGAGACGTGAAGGCAGGCAGGGAGACGTGACTGCAGGCAGGGAAATGTGCAGGTAGGCAGGGAGACGTGAAGGCAGGCAGGGAGACGTGAAGGCAGGCAGGGAGGCGTGAAGGCAGGCAGGGAGGCGTGAAGGCAGGCAGGGAAATGTGCAGGTAGGCAGGGAGACGTGAAGGCAGGCAGGGAGACGTGAAGGCAGGCAGGGAGGCGTGAAGGCAGGCAGGGAGGCGTGAAGGCAGGCAGGGAGATGTGAAGGCAGGCAGGGAGACATGAAGGCAGGCAGGGAGACGTGAAGGCAAGTAGGAAGACGTGAACTCAGAAAGGGAGAATTGAAATTAGGCATTTAGATATGAAATCAGGCAGGTAATGATAATCATGATAATAAGCAATGGCTGGGGTGAGCAATGTAACCGTAAAGGAGTGATTGTGTTTTCGATCATCATGGTAACTACATGTACTGGTACACTAATTATAATTGATATTGATTAAATTATACATGATCTCTAAACATGTATTATACTATGTAGTAAGAGTTCCATGTATAAGTTTACAACGCATTATGAAGCAGCATATAGGCTATACTGGCAAGAGATATGGCGCCAGGCAGGCAGAGATGATGCCAGGCAGGTAGAGATGACGTCAGGCAGGCAGAGATGACGCCAGGCAGGTAGGGATGACGCCAGGCAGGTAGGGATGACGCCAGGCAGGTAGGGATGACGCCAGGCAGGTAGAGATGACGCCAGGCAGGCAGAGATGATGCCAGGCAGGTAGAGATGACGCCAGGCAGGTAGAGATGACGCCAGGCAGGTAGAGATGACGCCAGGCAGGTAGAGATGACGTCAGGCAGGTTCACATCACGTCAACTATAGACAGGTCAAGATATCAGATTTGTACTTTATAAAGTAGCATTTTCAATGATTCAAATCGTTCTTCTTGACTACTACATGTTTCCCCTACAAGGCTACATGGACCTACTTTCATGAATATACAAATCCGAGACTATTTTCATTTAACATACATGTAGCTATAGAATCTGGAGAGGTAGCTACCTGGAGTCCCGGGGGGGGGGCACTTCCTATGTGTTCTATAGTAACTATGTGCGTCCACAAAAACCCGGGAAAGGGGTCCTTATTGGGTCCCACTGGCGGGTCCGGCCGGACCCGCCATAAGGGGCCCTTTTTGGGCCATTTTGGGACAAAAGGGCTATGTTTTTAGGCCAAGAATAACCAATCGAAAAGTCCAAAAGTTCCTGTAAAAAGGGGTATATTTTATGGGTCGTATCCTACTAAAATGGGTCCATTTTTGGCCATTGTATGAATGTTTCCCGTTAAAAGGGGTCCGACTTTGGCCAATTTATGAATATGGGTATCGACCCCTAAAAGTAAAATCGACATGGCGACATGGCTATTTCTTAAAATCGACATGGTGACATGGCAATTTCTTAAAATCGACATGGGACATGGCCATTTAAGTGACATGTGACATGGCCATTTCTTAAAATCGACATGTGACATGGGGCTTAGTGACATGAATAAAAAAATTCTCATTTAGTGCTAAGTATGCTACCCAACTCTTTCTTCAAATTCCGTCCTTGTGGGTAGTCAAATTTAAAAAATTTCCTGGGGCCTACGGCCCCAAGAGTCCAATTGTATAAATTACGGTGCCCCTACATTTTCCCTTTAGTGACACTAGTGACATGGCTTTTTCCTTAGTGACATGTGACATGGCCATTTCTTAAAATCGACATGCGACATGGGGACCCCCCCCCCCCCAATCTACCCCACCCCCCCCCCCCCCATGAATGTATCCCGTTAAAAGGGGTCCCATTTTGGCCAATTTCGAATATTCTGCTAAAGGGGGTCAACTTTTGGCCAATTTTAGGGGGTTACCCCGTCAAAAGGGGGGTGCTTTTGTGGATATTTGTCCCTGGAAAAGGGGTCCAAGTTCAAGGTGATGTACGCACATGGCATCCATAAATGTGAGAGCGCCCCCCCCCCCCCCCCCCCGGGACTGAGTATCGGTCCTTGCTTCCGTGAAGTTGGAATTGAAGGCTTCACTTCCGACTGCTCAGTAAGGTCAGTAAGGATCGATCCTTTAAATGGAAATGAGCGTTTAGACATACGTATGTCCATGTACACTGGGAAAGAGAAATGAAAGATCAGTTTCACTAGATAATAACAGGGCACAGTTTCATATATAGTATATCAAGCATAAGCATACTGTACATATTAAGGGTATATACTTACAGTAGTGACACGTCCATCTCTCTCCTCTGTCCCGTTCAAACTGCGCGCTATAACGGCCGTGTGTGTGTATTTAGGTCAGCGCACCTAACTGGTGGGCAGCATGCGGTCTCGCCACGCACGGCCAGGCCCATTGTTATGGGCGGTAGGTTGGGGGTGGAGGGGGGGGGGAGGTGTTGGTTGCGCTAATTAAGGCAAGGGTTTACTGTATGTGCTACATGTGGATTCGCCAGGTGTCTAGGTATTACTAGTTAATCGCCCAAATCCTGGATGGTATATGGACAATTTGGATTTGGACAAACCCTGGACGATTTGGACAAATTCCTGGACGATTTGGACAAAACTGGACGATTTGGACAATGGACGATTTGGACAATGGACTATTTGGACAGTTAGTACAAATGGACAATTTGTGGACTGAAAAATGGGAAAACGGGCGATTCAACAGCATTAAAGTTTGCAGGTGTATATACAGTCGGCCCTCACTTCCTCGGATTTGGAAAATGCAAGGAAAAGTGTCCGAGGAAGCAAGTTATCCGAGGAATTAAGTCCAAATATAATAGAACACATAGGGGAGGTTGCCAGGCACCTGTCCGAGGAAGTGAGGGATCCGAGGAAGTAAATGTTCGAGGAAGTGAGGGTTGACATATCAGACATTTATGAGCCTGTTTAGTATCAAATTAATGCTGAGTGAACAATAGCGTGGTGGGATCGAAATGGGGATTGGGGGTTCATTGTTGATACTGTAAGTTATGGAGGCAGGTGGAGGGAGATCTACGTAAATACAAAAAGACACGTTTTTGGAATGATAACTTTATTTCATCAAGTCAAACTAAAACACAACTACAACGCACACAATTGTTGATCCATACCATATCATACATTATTATACGATCGGGCGACTCATCGTGCTTTTTAGGTGATATCCCCGTGCTGATATCTAGTGATATCGGCACTCTTCCGGTGGATATCGGCACTCTTCCGGTTGACGGGAGTCATTCTGAAATTTCGTCACCCATAAAATCCGAAGTTTAATGGTGACTCGAACAACCAACCCCAAGACTTGGAGTCGGACACTCTACGTAACACGCCGTGGGGGCGGTGGTGTAGGCCGGGGATGAAAGAGGGAGTCTATAGCCAGATTTTCAGCCCCATAGGTTCATTATTTACCGAGTTACAGAAGAAACGACATTTTTTGGTATACATTCTTTGAAATTCAATATTTTGTTATAATTTTTTTTTTGTTATAAAGGTAGAAGTTGGACTTGACTTATCTATTCGTTAAAAAAATTCTAGGGCAATTTTTTTATATATATATAAGCAATTTAAAAAAGGGGCGCTTTGGTCCCAGGATCGAACCCGGGCCCAGAGGAGTGTGAATCCGACGCGCTAGCTGCCTGGCCACAGCGGTGTTGGTACTGCGGGAGGGAAATGCTGCCTAATTTCAAGTCTGTAGGGGGGGGGGGGGGTGAGAGTGGGACTGCGGCAGGGTGCTGCCTACACTGGCGCCCTGCTGCTTACTCCAAGCACTGTGAGCCTATAGCAGGGAAACCACAGACTCGAGAGATAGAGGTGCGGGGTGGGAGTGGGATATACTGGTGCCGCCGTCCCAATGCCTGCCGCGTATATTAGTCACAGACCGGCACCAGTATAGGAGTGGGATTGCCTGCCTGCTGCATTAAGGCATGATGCATTAATGCATTAAGGAGTTAATGTAATCGTATAATAAACCTAATAATGTATGGCTAACAGGTCACTCGGGGTGTATCGTATGGATATCGGGCACTCGGCGCTACGCGCCTCTTGCCCGATATCCTACGATACACCCTCTCTTGAGCCTGTTAGCCATACGTTATTGGTTAATTACAGCATCACACAGCAGGACCGAACCACAATCAATATATAGGAATTGACCAATCACAACATGTATATGGATACTGATGTGTGAGACCTTGTACATGAGATCATAATCAATAGCATATCATAGAAATATAATAACTGGCGCTGTCATGTCATCCCCTTTCAAATGATATAATCTGTAATTTTATTTTACTCTCGCCTACTATGTACTATCTAGCGAAAATTGGGCCTCTTTTTTCTCTTTTATTCCGTTAAATTCAGTTTACTGTTAGCCTGGCGAATTATTAAATTCTTGCCGACCCCTGCGCCACACATCAAAGGAGGAGAGTGGTGGAGGCGGGGGGGGGGGGGGAGATGCCGTACAACCGTTATCTGCAGTAACCAACGTTATCTGCAGTACTACAGATAACGGCAGGTTGTGCAAACGTTATCTGCATTGAATTAACGTGATCTGCATCAACTTATGTGTTGCAAAAAGCCGTTATCTGCATCAACGGAAGTATTGGTGAATTTCATGAAAATGCCTAATTTGGCGAGAAAATCTGAAAAATCTTTTAAAAAAGGCTATAGCCTATTGGCATTTCAAAGGGATTTTAGAATCAAAATTGGTTATGGAGTCAAATTGTCAAAATCGATGTTGAAATCAAATTAATCTAAATCGATTTTGACCCCAAAATCGGTTTGAACTGTCAATATTAGAATAATTTTCTCTTATTACCAGTTTGAACTGTCAATATAAGGACAGAATTATTTTAGAGAGAGTTTTACTGATACCGCAAAACCTCACGTATAAGCCGCGGCTAGTACGTGAATCCGATCGCTGGTGCGGCTTATAGGATCGGCACAGAGTCAAGGTGCGGCTTATACCGGAGTTTTTGCTACTATAGTACAGTACTAAAGTCACGATAACCAGATGGCGGCTTATAGGATTGGCCCAAAGTCGGGGTGCGGCTTATACGGGAGTTAGGCTTATACGCGAGGTTTTACGGTAGTTACTATTATGGCCAACAGATAGTAACCACGGGGTATGCTTAGACATTTAGATTGTATGCGTTTAAAGTCTAAACTGCTATATTTAAACTTGTTTAAAATAAGCATGTGCTTAGAATTTAAACATGTTTAGATTATTTGGTGTTTAATTTTTAACACAATTTGTACAGTGTGGTCCTTGATACACACTCCTGAGGACTAAAGATGTAGTCCTGAGGACTATAATTATAGACATAGTCCTGAGGACTAGGGATGTAGTTCCAAGGACTATACATAGTCTCGAGGACTCGGGACGTAGTCCCGATGACTAGCTAGGGATGTAGCTCAGGACTAGAGATGTAGTCCTGAGGACTAGGGACATAATCCTGGGGACTAGGGAACTAGTCCTGGCGACTAGGAAACTAGTCCTGGCGACTAGGGACATAGTCCTGGCGACTAGGGACATAGTCCTGGCGACTAGAACAACCTTTTAGATAAGTATAGTAGGTACTGCAGATAACCTTAATTGATGCAGATAACGGTTGGATGTGCCATACTCTAGGTACTGCAGATAACGTTTGTTACTGCAGATAATGGTAGCATCGTTGATGCAGATCATGTTAATTTGATGCAGATAACGTTTGCATGACCGCCGTTATCTGCAGTACTGCAGATATTGTTAGTTACTGCACATAACGGTTGCACAGATGTCCTCGTAGTCAGGAGCCCAAGCAGTTCAACTGTAGTGAACCGCTCATCACATGGCTAGTGTGTAGCAGGGGAAGGCATCGACCCCCCCCCCCCCCCCCACACACACACACCCTTTGTTCCACCACTACCAGTGGCTTGTAAGCCGCCGTCCTGTCAAAACATCCCCCCCCACCCACCATCCCACCCATCAACACCAAGCCCTCCCTTACCCCCAACATCCTCTAACCTGTCGGCACTGTGTAATGCCTGTATAATGCCTTTAGGGAGTAAACAACAGGGGGGGTGGTGGGTTTCCGCTTATGGTCGAAAATCGGCTCGCGCGCGGGCCCTTTGAAGCATAGTAATGCGCGGGCTTTTTGGCTCAAAACCGGTTAAATTTTTTTTGCCCCCCCCAAGAGGGGTCCAAATTTTTTGGCCCCCCCCCGGTCAAGGGGTCCAAATGTTTTTGCCCCCCCCCAAACCCACCACTCCCCCCTGTTGATAATAAATGATCACTCCCTTACAGGAGATTGTCCAAATCGTCCACCCTGTCTGGCCAAATCGTCTAGCATTTTGTCCAAATAGTCTTGGCCAAATCGTCTTTTGTGTAAATCGTCTAGGAATACTTGAACGTAAATTTTACGTTCAAGGAGTGTAAAGTATTTACGTAAATTAAGTGTTTGTTTAAGGTGCACTGATGGGCCTTTACTCAAAAATAATAACTAAAAAAGAAAATTGTTGAATATGCAGTTTCCGTTTTATGGAATTGTCAAACGCAAGTAGTGAAATAGTGACTACAACCCCCTTTCGTGGTGAGGTATTATATATATTCATTTATAAACACTTTTTTTTTGTAAGTGTTTAGTTTTAAAACACATTTTAAAACTAAACACTTTTGAAAAAAAAAGTGTTGAAGTGTTTAGAAAAAAGTGCTTTGTTTTTGAAAAAGTGTTTAGAAAAATTAAATGTGTTTCGAATTTACTAGTGTTTAGAAAAATGTGTTTAGAAACGAAACACATTTTTTACAGTGTATTACCCATCCCAATGGTCCGTACAATAGATGATCACTAGAATGAAACTCTCTGTTGTTGAGACATACAATGCAGGTAAGCTCAACGGGATTATCGCCTGATCCTAAGAACTGCCTTGTAGGGGATGTGTCGGAGGATGTAAGGGGTGGGTGGGATAGGTGAGGTAGGAGGGGAGGGAGGGAGGGAGGGACAGACACAGTAGTTCATCGATGACAAATTTTAAATAGCGTTTGCCTTTCCTGTTCCCGGCGCCCACGCGGCCCCACGCCCCATACATGCCCCACGTCGCCCATCGCCAATTTGTGCCCACGCAGTCAATAGGGACGTGATTACGACAATGGTGCGCGCGCCAATTGCCGAGCCACCGACGCCATTTCACAAAGTGCCTCGTCGGCTGTGATACGGTGGTGGGTGCGTGACGGTAGAGGGGTTATCCATAAAGGGGTTGGGCAGGGGAAGGAGGTAGCAGGGCCGCCCGAGGTGCAGGGGGAGGGCGGCGCGCCAAAAAGTCCCGCCTTGACGACAAATGGCGTGTTTACGCATGCGCACTTCGTCTGTGCCGACGATTGACGTGTATAGGGCGGGAAAGGAGGATCTCGGTGTGCCGATCGATTAGCGCTATAGTCTCCCCTCCCTCCCAACTCCCGAGGTGGTTATTTATTTACAGTTTGCTAACATGCCCAATGCTGGGCAGTTAGAGGATTTGCCGACATGTACAACCCCATCCCTCCCCGTGTTTGAGAGAGTAAGGAGGGGAAGGGCGAAAAATCACGAATCAATATGGCCGCCATGACGGCAACAATCACTTCCGGAACAAACCAAAAGCGCATGCGCGGCGGTAGCTCATTAGCATGTAGAGGGCATGGAGGTGAAGGGGCCCTTGTTGTCCTTTGACTGCTGGGGGTGTTTGCACAGGCACTGGGATTTATTAATTGAGACCACAATTAACGCCAGTCGCCCCAAGCCTCTTCAAGGCTCAGTTAGTGGGGTCCATTATGGGAGGGGGAGGGCAGGGGAAGTAGGGTCACATGGTTGTCCTTGTGCAGTGCTTTGGAGGCCCTAATAATACCTTTTCTACCATGGATGCCTGTAGAAATGGATCCTTGAATGGATGTCGCATAGCTTATTAGATGATGGGGTATGTTTGCAGTGCAATATATTTATGTATTGTTACATTGTAGAGCCCAAACTTCTGCGGGTTCAGACAGGCCTAAAACGGCATTTACAGTCTATGTCAATTATTAGGAGTGGATGCAGGACAGTGCTCTTTGGGAGGCACTTCTGGACGTTTGTGGTCATGCATATGGCCGCAAACCAGTAATCTGTGCCACCTTTCCTATATACAATGTTTAAGGTGTCACAAGGTGGCATGTTATTTTACATGTCCCCAGTCCCCTGGATCCGCTATCTAGGTCTTAGTCAAGAGAGGGGCACATAGCCGGGGCCATGCAGGGGCGGATCCACCCCCTCCTTCCCCTATACCCCCTGAAAAGGACCCTTGCGATGGCTCTTAACTATAGGAAATGTGCTACAGGACCCTGCCTGCACCTCTTACACAAAATTCGTATGGCCGTGGGGGGGGGGGGGGGGGGTTGGGGGTAGCCACAGCAGAAAGTAGCTGGGGGAATGTCCAAGGAGCGCGCTGTCTGTGTGTGTTTGCGTGGACCATGCATGTGTAAGTAGTATGTGGACTTGGGAGTTGTACTCAGGCAAGAACGGACTGTATACTCGACCTTGAAATGTATTTTATAATAGCATGTACAATGTATTCACGGTAAATGAAAAGGGGGAGCGATTATACATCTGCTAAATACCTACTTTACAAGGATAACACCCTTATATATGCCTCTCGTACCTAGCCTCAATCTGTCACTTTACAGAAGCTGGCATTCAGGCAACGCACATACATATTATAACAATAGGTATGGGAACGTCCAACAATCATGTCACTGATCATTGACAGATCCAGGGGGGTGGCCCGACGGGCCTTGCCCCCCCCCCCCAACAAAAAAGGGGAAAAAAGGGGACCTGGAGGGGGGGAGGGGCTGATTCTTAAAATATTGCATCCTAAGATGCATGAGAATGCATCATTTCACATCCAAACCATCAAAATTGTCTAGGGGGCATGCCCCCAAAGCCCCCTAATATGGCCGCTGCGCTTCGCTCGCGGGAAACAGACAGTTACTCCAGGTTGGCCAGGTTTGCCCCCCCCCCCCTCTAGACAATCCTGGATCCGCCACTGCTGATTATGGACCATTTTCAGGACCAGACCAGCCCCTTTGTAACTCTGTCAGAAGGACTGTTCGTTACTCAAACTGAAAGATCCCCTATCCCCACTCCCTAGCGGTGACGTAATTCTTGAACGTTCCCTATAATACCCATGAACCCCGTGCCATGAACCCATGCACTATATACATTGTAATTGAAACTTTATGTTCTCTACACTTGTTCCTATAGTGGATGCCTGGTCCATAATCTATCTGGCCATTGCGTGTTTCGTTCATTCCAAGAACCCAGTTTGTTTTGCAAACATGTTTCTCTCTCCCGGGGAGTATGTTCCTTCCAATTGAGATGGTTTTAGATAAAACTCAAGGCGCGCCTATGGAGGTAAAACGTATATGGGAAGAGGTCCAGAATGAAAACATGGATTGGAGCAGATCACAAGAACCTGAGGAGAGGAAAAAGGTGAGTACAACTGAGCGTCTTGAGTTTTTCCTCCCCAGTCGGACGGCAGCCTCTCGTGATGGCCGGCAAATGAAGGTCTTTGATTCACAGACATCAATTAAAATGTTTTAAATTCAATCGAGGAGGGAGGGCGGAGTGAAGTGGAGTTTCCTGCTGCTTGTGGAAGTAGTTTTCTTATCTGAATGGTCGGAGGCGGGAAAAGACGACGCCAATGTAAAATGTCGTCTGCTGCGCGAAATTGACACAAAAATGGAAGTGGCGAGGAATGTGGGGAGGGAGAGGGGTGGGGAGTTGGCGGGAAATGGGTAACACATCGTCGGCTGCACACACGTCCTGGTAATTGCTGTTTGTAATTTACTTTGGGCGCCCAAAGACGTCGTTAAAACTACAGTCTGACCTCTGCCGGTGAAGTTTTGCCGCCACGATGGGAAACATTCGCTGCGACACCGATGCCGCTTTGCATGTCGGGAGCCGTTGGGGGACGCCGCGTTCCTTTGTTGTGTAATGTGTCTTTCGGCTTCTTGCCAAATCTCCCGCAATCGCATTTCTCGCTGCTTACTGCGCAATCACCGCAAGGACATTTAAAGAAAAAACAAGAATGCCGAAGAGCTTGGAAAAAAAGGGATACTCTCATGAAACGATTTCAATTGACAATCGAACAGTTTCCATCTATACATAGAGATACACTCTCCAAGCATTGGCAGCAGATGTCACAATCGTTACTTACATGTGACGTCAGAGGGTGAATGCCCCGAGCTCTGATGTTTTCTCTCCTTCAATTTTTCCTTCCTCATTTCACCCTTCTTTTTCCTCATTCACATGATGTTCTTCTTTTTCTAATATGATTAAGTGGAAATGCTGGCACCAGAGCTGTTGGCCCTTTGGAACCTCATCGGGCGCGGAATGGCATATTACCATCACTCTCCGACCAGGCTGGCTGCCAACAAGAGGTCGTCGGGGGAGGAGTTATCGTATGCCGCCTTTGATTATTTTCTCAGAGCGGGATTGCTGCTTTTTCTGCTGCATCATCCCCTGTCGCCGCCATCATCATGTCGTGTTCAGAACAGTTCCATCTCTCACCGCCACACGGCGCCACCCGTGCCAGCTGGTCGACAACTTGACGACGGCCAAGTTGCCTCTCGTCAGGCAATCGACAGTTTTGTGCTTTTTGTGACATGATTATGTTTTTCACTGACTTCTCAAGCTTCTCCTTGCAGCAACCCCCCCCCCCCTCCAGCACTCCCTCCCCCCCTCCTCCTCCTTCTCAGGCCCTAGTCACCATGTGAAGAAGTCAGTGAGATGGGCTGGGATGGCATGATTACAGTTTCAAAGTCAATTGGAAGTTTTCTGCATTTAATATTATTATTATGCTTTACTGTTATTGTATGAACACTTGCAATTTGCAACAATACATCATTCAAGTTGAGATATGTACATGCAATCCACATCTTCTGACATACGTGAGGGCGTCTATGACGTAAATCATTGAATGTCTCTGTTGGTAAAAGAAATTCCAGTGTCTTCAGTCAGCGAAAACCTTATCGATTGGAAAGAACGAACAGGACCGAACATTATTTATGATGAAAATACTTATGTCGGTTAATGTCCCATATATATACAACACATGTCTGGGTTATGGTTCACCCCGAGAAGAGCTCCTTTCCTCTTTTATCGCCCACTGCCCGCAACACTCTCCATCAAAGGGCACTGTGCCCATGGCGTGACACCATAAAAGGACCTCGGCTGGAGATGGGCGCCCCCTCAGCGTGCTGGGGTGGAGATGAGGCGTCCACCAGAGGTCGCTGGTGTCGCGCTGACGGGATGAGAGGTCGCTGGCGGAAGACGACCACTGCGCATGCTCCGACAGCGGGAACGAGGCTGGCGCGTCGCCGCACCACCTGGCGGATTCCCCACACACTACGGGGTCACGTGCCCCGCGTGTCACGCATCAGCCGACCTTCTCTGCGGCGGAAGTTGGGGGTGAGAAGCAGGGAATTCATCAGCACGGTTATGGCGTTTTCATGCAGTCTATGGAATTTCCCATCATAAATCTTAAGAAACTTGATGATTATGTAATTCATGCCTGAGGTGTACACTAATCTTACCAACAAATGGCATCCACGTTAGTCTTTCCCTGGTACAATGAAGGTGTAATTACTTAAATGTTGAGCTGTGGACCAACGATGTCCCTAGTGGAAGATGTCAGCTAAACCTGCGGGCCCATGCTGTTTTTTCCCAATGTAAAAAGTATTAATAATTCAGGTTCATTGGTGTTGAACATTTAAAAATAGTAATGTTGGCTTCTCTTGTTATATAGGCCCATTTGCTGCAGTTACATATCACATTGCTATACATAGTAATGACTTATTATCCATTGAACATGCTGACATGTGGCCAGCACCCGGGCCCATGGTAATTTTCATGAGCCCTCGCCCACATTACAGAGAGGCATCAGCTCCCGGAGCAGTATTAGTGTCTATCCCTGATAGGAATGTTTTCTAAATCCGAAGGAGTATGTCACAATATACGTAATGATAACTGAACAAGTTCTTTGTATATATTGGCTTTTATATACGGTTGGACATGTTTAAAGAATTGCAGTTTTGTAACAACAAACAGTAGTAGTAAGGTCTAACTTGAAATACATATATATATGAATACAGAGCACATGGGCATAGTCAGTGTTTTTGTTTTAGTGTCTATGAAGACAGTGTCAATATGATATGCAATAAGTATATAAAAGCTTTTAAGCTTTAGGCTATTACATAAACCTGTGGAGAGGGTGGGCGGGATCAAAAATAAGTTGTTGTCGACAGGAAGTGCGGAGTGACGTCACGAATCTGTGTGTAGATGGTGACAGGGGGTGCTGGGGTGGGGACCGTCCGAGTTTTGCCGCCACAGGTTAGTAGAGGTGGTCAAAGTTCTAGTCCAATCATTACCAACCAACTAAGGAGTTACCATCCATAGTGGTCTCAGGTTACATACTCTGAAAATATGGACTATTAAATCGACTCTGAAATAGCCCAAAAATTACTTGAAATATGACGATTTTTTCAAAATTGGATAACAATTCCTAAAGTCAGCCCTCTTTTGCTAGTTAGGGTAAAAAATGTACTCGCAAACTTCAGTGCGGCTCGCCGACAACGGAGTTGACTCGTGGTCTATCGAATCTGAAATAGGGCGAAAATTACTTGAAATTCTTTTTTTTTTTTCAAAATTAGATAAAAAAAATTGTCTTTGGGATCTGTTTCAATGATATTCTTGCGCAAGTCAGGAACATATGCTTTACCAATGCAACGTTGTATGCCCATGACTTGTCAGCGTCTTTACCCATCTTCACACAGACCTTTGTTCAGACTTACCACCGTTTGATTCTGGGACAAACAAATACAGTTAACAAATGCCCAGTACGATGCTTGGCACCTTTTGTGGTCAATGTCCTGGTCCCTAAATTGAATATCCACAGGGGTCTGCAATAGGCCCATCGCAGATTTAGGAACTGGGTTTAGGCTGACACATAGGCCTGCCCTTAGGCGGACCCGGCACCTGCGGAACCCCTCAGGGAAAACGGTTTACTGCGGATTTATACCTTTCTATTGGTTGTGAGACTTTTTAATATACTTGACAGATATTTTACAGAAATTACATTGACACATATCTAATGCCATATAAAGATGACGGATGGAAACTTATGAACTTCAAACAGCTATCGTTGCTAAATGTTCAACTTTGCTTTACAATTAAGACAGTTTGTCATCCAAATAACAGGGAAACAGGCATGACCTTCACGTTGAGAATACTGTTTACAATAAAAAGCTATCTTTCCCGCCTAAATCCAGACTTTAATATCCCAACTGCACCCCAGTATAAAGAGGCTCAGCCCCTGCTGCTCTCAGGGGCATAATAGTCCTAGCTCATCCACATTCTTAAAAATATTACAATCTCAACTCCCTATGCGGGATACACTCTGTTTAATCTTTTAATAATTAGGTACCAATTTGGGTAGTTTTTGCTCATCACCGCTGAGAATGGTTATGGGTGGATGCGCATGGGCAGATGGTGCTCAGTGAAGCATGGCATTATGGGATGTAAGATGGTGTCATCAAACAGGCCAATTAGTGACAGCAGTGACAGCTATACCTGACAATGTCAAGTGGCGGATTAGTGCGAGTTGAACACTGTCAACAGGGGAACAGTGCTAAGCTATGCATAATTGTGATGTGATATTATGATGAATGTAGAGACTCTTCAAAATATAGCATCTCATATAAACGGTATATAGCTGATACAACAGGTGTGAGTTTTATTTCCAATTTAGGTCGAGAAACCCACCTCTTCCCTCCGTTCAGAGGTCGGGAGCAAGTCTGTCACTTCTAGTTTGCTACTCTGCCAACTTGGCAGAGTAACTTTTAGCTAATCAGAGATGTACAGAGATGACGTTCTATTTGACCACTCAGTGACGTGACGTCTGATTGGCTAAGAGGTGACGTCACATGGCAATATACATAATTATAATATAGGAGCCCTGGCGGTTAAATGCATCTGACCGCCAGTGCTCTTATATAGACAATTGTTCATATGCATGTTTTTGATCCTTAGACAATATCATGTACCAGCAGTGCTAATTCCTTTAACAATAGCGGGGTCCTTCTTGCTTTTGGTTCCCCTCTCACCACAAAATGGGTCCAAATGTACCCCCTCCCCCCCCCCCAAAAAAAAAAAGGGAAAAAAAAGCAATACTTTAAAAAGAAATCTACCCCACACCTGTTGTTTAAAAAAAAGAATCACTTCTCCCTAATAGATATACCCCCTCCTCATATATGCTGCATGCACCCCCTGGGTTTAGCCTCTCCCTGCCCAGCCCACCTGTGGATTAGTACGTCACATTGTCACCAGGGGGCTCTGCTGGCGTCTGTCCCTCTGGTCACGTGACCAGGATAGGTAATTAATTGCCCCACACCCACGTGCCTCCCACTGCCTTCACATTCCGCCTTTTACTTTGAACCCACCCAGGACACGTCCTTCTCACCCTGTACTTGTCTCTCCCCACACCGCCCCATCTTTAAGGTACCGTTGTCTGCAGGAGGGGGTCTGTCCGGACTCACACCAGCTTTGTTATTATAGTAACTGTACTTCTTTAGACATAGTTACTTATTGGAACTGGGGTTCCAGGGGTTTGTGTTTATTGTGGTCATATTTAGTGGCTTTACCTCAGGATTCCAGCCTTGGAGAGTAGAGAAAAGAACTCCTTTATTCTTTAAATGACAAAATACTTCTCCAACTATGATCTGGTATTATATCTTTGCATGTTCTACAAAATGTGAAAATCGCAATCATCTCTGCCTTTCATCCTTGGAACTATTAGTGTAGTTTAATGTACTATGTAATGGTGAATTCTCTTGGAAGGTAAATAGCTATGTATACATCAAGATGTCTCACAAAGATATTAAGCAGTTTAGCTGACATAGGTAATTGTGCCACACAATACATTAACCAGTCCAGCATTATAGCTGATAATACCGGTCGATGGCACCAGGACATCTACGTTCTGGCAGTGCCAAGGGGTGCTGAACAAGGGGCCAGTGTGGGATGCACCAAGGGGGAAGGCGGCGGGCATTGACGATACAGGTATGAGTGTCCATTCTCCCACCATCCAGGTGCCAAAGTCGCCCCCTTGCCCTGGTCCATTGTTCCCATCAGGTGCACGTCACCTTAAGCATCACCGCTCCCCTCCTCCCACCAGGTAGCCCCACAGTAGGATGACACCTGGGCGCCGCCATCTTGGAGGAAGCGCGGCCTTTTGATGTGTGCATCTCTCTCTTATTATGCACAGCGCCCGAGCGGGAGTGTCCCTATGATCTACGGGAAAGGGGAAGTGTTGGAGTGCCCCAAGGGTCAGTTTTTGGCGCCGGTCATTTTCTATAGAAACTGACCGCTGTGCTGGCGACCAGTGGCGGACATACATACAGCACCTTGGCCACAGGTGGGGGGTGGGGGAGGTTTTGTAGTCATATAACATCTCAGTGGGGATGGACTGGGTGTATTTATATAGGTGTCAGAGGGCCTGAGGGTATGGTGGAGGGAATAATGGAGAAGGTGGTGTATGGGGAGAGAAGGGTGCTTGTGAGTGCGTTAGGCTGTCATCTTGGTATGTATATAAAGTGGTCAGAAAGTATTAGATCAAACTGCTGTAATGCCCAGGCTGATTCCAAGAGATCAAGTGAGTTACATTGTATAAGTCACCCACTGGTGACAGCACTCATGCTAATTGACAGTTACCAATATCTGTTATCTCATGCCTTTTAATTTTTTTCAATTTGCTCCAAGGTCTACACATACATATAAAAGTACAGCCATGAATGCATCTGTCGAAATGGGGTTATAAGCAATTCATTTCTCACTGACTGCCCGTGTCAGATGCTTGGGGATATATATGCATGTACCTAACTTAACCTACACCAGTATAGTAATTAATATACACATGTGTATAATGCATTGCCAATAATCAGCATTCAACTGAAATTTCTGGCCACACACCCACTATAGTTTCATGGATTGAAAACATCTATTTTTTAGAAAGGTTCATAAGTACTGGCTTAAGGTCTGCTGAGATCCGGCTCATTGATAATATGATCTTGATGATCACTTGCCACCCCTATACCCATGAATTTCGTGTTGCCGTTGGGGACAGCTGCCTGACGACAGAGTACCACACAAGGCGCGGGCAAAGACCTCCTACCAGCCTGCCAAACAACATGACGCTTGGAAGCGTCCTGTATGTCATAGCGTCACCTGTGAATGGACCCATGACGTACTGCGAGGGGACGTACTAAACTGCTTTCTCTGACTGCTTCCCTCTGATTTCACCCTGTTTGTGCTAGCTGGATATGGTAATTTGGGTGGGCGGGGTGGTAGGGTGAGGGGGTTGTGGTGAGGGGTAGGTACAGAGGAGGATGGGGTGGGTGATGTATAGTGGTGTATGGAGGGGCGTGGTGCGGCAGGACAAGGGCTTGATCCCTGATGTCAAAGGCACACAGTTTGCACGGCCCCTAATTGGCTGCGCACGGCGGTGATTTTGAGTTGAATAGATCCCCTGCGGCCAGCCATATGCCCGCCAGTGCCTCCGACCCAGGCTGCTTTATCTGCTCTTGTTGGGTATACTATGGGAGGATGGGGCGGATGGGGAGGGTTAGGGGGTAGGGGGTTAAGGACAGACGTTCACGGTGTCCCCTCAGTCCCCTCCCCCTCAGTCCTCCCTCGGGTGGCCTCCGACACCATTAATTAGGCGCACACTGGCACGCTCTTTGTCGTCGAGGCTAATCGGCGGCGCTCCCGGGAGGTGCGCTCATCTTCACGGGCCGCCCACCCCTTCCGGCCCGGCAGCGCGCGGTCGGGGGCCCGTGCCCTGTCGGTCCTGGGGTCGGAAGGCTTTGGGGTGGGTCGCATTGTGAGCGCTTACTAAGCCGGAGTCACACAGTTAATTAAATCAATCTAATGGAGCGTCTCCGGCCCTGACTGCCAACATGTGTTCGCTGACACCTCTGACCTAAACAGTCACCGTCCCCCATTGAAAGACCACTTTTAAAACATATTGCTCCAGATTTTATCTGAGATAAACAGTATGTTGGAGCTGGTGGGAAGGCCAAGTACCCACTTGCAAGGTCTGTAATCGGTGGCCTCAGATGTTTTATGCTGTCAAAATAATTGCAAAGCTTGGAGAACTAGTATCCTTCGATGTAAACTAAACTGCTTGATCTGAATATGTTGCTTCATTTGGCAGGTTGTATTGACGATGTAGTGATCTCATATGTCCACGCGGAATGAAGATACAAATTGAATTATAAGTATTATAATAATAAACATAAGTCGATAATCATTGATATTTGTTACATATTAGGGGCACCCGAAGTATATACTAGTGGGAAAGTAGTTGGTGTTCAGTGTATTAAAACTGAAGTATCGTTGGTGCTGGATAGAAATAGTAGTCATATTGAGGGGAAAACCTTTATCTAAAAAGACCCTCTAGACCAACTCTAGTGTGAATCCTTATTTAAATCTTTTGAAAGGGCATTATAAACACCTGGAGGGGCATCAGTGCAAGCATCCCTTCACACCAACCCCTATATTACACCCTCGCCTGCTCGCCCAGGATCTGACCTGTGACCTGTGACCTTGTGACCTTAGAGCATGATGGGCATGCCTCAATGAGCAGCGGATCATCTACTTGAAGGTCAAGGTCATAGTAAATTTTAAGGGAGAGTTAAATGCGCTCTTGAGTGCACAGTGTATCGCTATTATACCCCTCGCATCTCGCGCCGTACATTATAATGCACTCATGCAGTCATCTTATCTTATAACTTTCTTATACTACTTACGTCGCGACTCCGCTTGCTAGGACCATTTCTAATGGTACAGAATGTTCCCCCGTAAGCTGGATATGGGACAGGAGCAGGAGTGTTATGATTCAAAAGCCAAATGGTATCTAGAGGGTTTTACCGATGTGTTTAATGAAAAAAATACATAATTACGTATAGTAATATTCTTTAATGGAAAACGTTAGACTAACTCAGTATGATGCTCCAGAATGCATGCTTTCAATGCTAATCGCTAAACCCTATTCCCATACATGTCATGAATTTTTTTAATCTGGTGAGATTAACTATTTCAAATGTAATACAGTTATAGATTGGCAGGTGAAAGGGTTGCAGTTCAAACAGATCAAAGTATATTATCATGATGGCCGTAGCTGATGATGCTCGGATGTGGATTCGCTTGCCGCCTGTCGGTGAAAGTGGTATCAGACAAATTCTACCAATATTTACAACGCTTCTTTGTCACTTGTGTGCATAGACGTTTCGCCATAAAGCTTTCCCGGTCGGGTTGGACAGCGTAGAGCGCGTCTCTTTGGTGTAGTCATTTGTGTGGTGAAGAGGGACAGAAAGGGGGTTGGGGGATGGGGAGCAGGCCAGGTCCGGACATCACTTTACGTTAGTCTTTTCTCTGGCCAGATCAAACCAGTATGTGCCGTATGAGAGTTATGGCGCCCAACTTCAGAGTGCTTTAGAAGGTGAGATATTGGGGTGGGGTGAATTTGTGTGGGGCCAAAGCGTTCAGCGGCCACCTCCACCAGCACCACGACACAATCAACAAAAGGGACACCACTCTATAGTGGAACGTCCGCAAACGGAACGACAACAAAGCTTTTTGGTGGCGTTCCGTTTCCTGAAGGGTCCATTCAGCCTTTTGGCCGGGTGCGGCTTGGTCCCCTTTGAAGATGTGTTAATGTTGAGGACTTCACCCCTAATCTGCAAACATCGCTCACCAGAGGTCTCTCTCGGCAATGACGCTTCTGACGAGTGTCGTCTGCTCCGGCGAAAAGAGCGGGAAAATTGTCGTCTGCTTCCCAAATTGAGTGAGGAACCTAAATACAGGTTGGCCATTGGGAGTGTCGAGGAGGATGGGCATTTAGGTATCACAATAACGGCTGTCATCCTCAGTGTAAAATGCATCAAAAGGTAAGCCCAGAATGGAAGGGTGGGGCATCGAGCTCGTGGTCTTCCTTGAATGGAGAAATGAACTCTCCGGAAATGCGGCGCATCATAGACTTTAATACAATAAATAATGTATCTCTGCCTTCTTCCATTAGCGCTAGTATGTACAATGTCATCCAACTCTAATGATAACTATACATAATTAATGAACATAGGAATAATGTGAAAAAAAAGTATCATAAAATATGAGGCGCCGACGAATATTACCGTAGAATGGCTCTTCCTTACTATCTGGGTATAAAATATAGAAACGTGTTCAGACAAAGTAAACGTTTAATACAGATTCACATTGCAGGGAATTCAAATGTTGACAGGTTCGTCTCACCGTTATGTTGCCAGGTACTTCTAAAATCACACTTCAAGTAGGGATTAACCATGCCATCGGCCATTTGGTGTCGTGCACTATCCTAATACCACGGTGACATACGCTGAACATCCTCTAAACCCTAAACCCTAGTCTCACCCTATACCCCCATACAAAAGGCCATCCCCATGTATAAGTGCCCCACTCAGGTAAGTCTATTAAAGCTTGAGGTCCCCTACCAACGATTAGTTACCCAGATACAAGCGGATTAAGGGTGTCCCCCTCTAACCCACTTTAAAGGATACTTTCCATTGAGATGAGATGGTCATCTGAGAGCTGACCGTATAGAGTACTGTAAGGGTATAGGGGGAAGCTGGGACTGCTGTGCAGCGGTGCCTGCTTTGTTGGGGGTGTAGCAGGGAGAGGTATAATGGTGGAGTGGTCAGTGTAGTGGTCAGACGGGAGAACTGGACAATGGTCAGCACTAATGACCACCAACAGGTATCAGACACCAGGTGGGATGAGGGGGAGGGGGTGGTCAGTTAGGTGTGTACACATGTATTGATCCAGTGGATGATATGGATACCTTTCGGGGGTGTTGATTATCGGTTTTCTCCATAACATTATTGGTTTTCTTTCTAGCCACCAAAATGGTTTGAATCAAGATCTACGTCATGTGTACCAGTATACTATACAGCCATAGTTTAATTGTATACTACCATTTCCTCTGAAAAATTCTGAACAACTAAACAACACCTGTTCATATACTAGTATATTGTTTAAATTGACCAGTACACCAACGCATCAAGACGCCATGTGGCCATCAGAAATTGCTCCTGCTCCCACCTCCCACTCAACACTGTTACTTACCAGTATTCAATTGTTATTTTGGCACCTCCTCAGCGACCTGTCACCCTGAGAACACCTTGACACCTTAGGAGTGGGATTATCTTCCCATCGCCCCTACCTGGGTCTCTGCACCCACCTACCCCCGCGGGCTATGACGTACTTCAGTAGCACCCTGGGACGTAGACTGTGACTTATGGCTGACATATGGTGTCATGGCGGCTTCTTGTGCCGTTAGTTGCAATTTTGCCACACATCATAGGGGGCGCTTCGGATGCTTGGGTGTTCAAAAAAGAAGCTTGCCAGATTTGTACTAAAGCACATCTCTCTGCATGTCTCTCTGTCTGTCTCTCTGTCTCTCTAGCTCTTTCTGTCTATAATTCCCCCTCCCTTTCTCCTCCTCCCTCCATGTGTCAAGCATTATGAATTACGTAAAATTAAAGGATAATCGTCTTTATATTCGCTCGTGGCACTCAGAGAATGGCAGCTATAATTGGATGAGAACTTACTGAGATGGATAGCTTGTGAAACATACCTAAGTGTACTTCCTTTTTGCCTTTATCGCATCTAAAGGGTTTAGGTTGTATTTATAATCAAATTAAAATAATTAAAAGGTCGGGAGTGCTCTCTGCCTGCATGGGTATTAAGTTAGGTATATCTTAAAGTAACGTTGAATTAATTTCATAGATGTACCTTCTAACAATTTAGAATACCGATTCTATATAATAAAGTTTTTGGTACTCATAAATAGTCATAACCATTGTAGCCTCGAGAACAAAATGTTGAGCAGTACAATTTCACATTGCATATTTTCTCTCCAATACATTGTATTATATTTGACAGGAATGTAAGCCTACAATGAATGTGCCTCTACATGGGTAAAAATCGACACGGGCGACACGGCGAAACGGCCCTTTTAGGCCATTTTAAAAATCGACGGACACAGGGAAATCAGGGATAAAATCGACCCACAGACATTCTTCTCTAAGTCCTTATATACCTTAAAATCGACACGATTCCATGGCCCTTTTGATAAAAATCGACACGGCGACACGGTCAAAATTGTGAGGACCCATGTAGAGGCACATGAATGTGCTGGCTATTCCACCTGATACTGTTACCTTGGCAACGCCACGTAGACAGGTGGATTTTCATGTGAAGAGGATGGACAAGAAAAGCCCTTACAAAGTGCCCTATAGTCCCAACCCATCCCTAAACCACAGCACTGGACCCCCCACCCTCCACCCAAACCACCTATCATGTACTCCTACCAGTCAAACCCTCACCCCACCAATTCTCTTGTATTCATATTGCTCCAGCCAAGCTTAATTAATCCCAATTAGTGTCAGTTGTTACAATTAATCCCCGACGTTGTGTGAGCCCCGCCCAGCCTATTGTCCAGCATTAATCACTGCTGAAAGCCACAATGCTGGAGGGTGGGAGGCAGGGGTGAGAGGAGGCAGAGCAAAGTGGTCCATCCTTACCCCCCCCCCCTCCAACACTGCCACCCAGCCTCACACCCTAACCCTATGAGGGCCGCATAGTGCGCCTATGTGTTAGGTACTTAGTCATCATGACGGATAAATGCAATCCCAGCGAGTAACTCGCCGGTGCTAAATTCATGTATGAACCCTGTACGGTTGGTATGATACGTGAATGCAGCCATGGCTGCATTCGTGCATCACGACAAGAAAGGGTTTAATGCATGAATGCACTTTGCTGCACTAAAGGGCTAACTGCTCCATTCCACAGCCCTTTTCCCCAGGGGCCACAGAACCAGCCAGGCCAGCGGTGGACTAGTCTAATCCTGAAAGACCATTGGATGGGCTCCCAAGCGGTCAGAGCTACCTAAATATCCACTAAGAGAGGAAGGTCACTCAGGATGACATATTTAGGAGCTAGACAGTCCAATGTGAGGCAAGGTACCTAGGGTACTGGAGAGGCTGGCAGGTAGAGGATGGAGAGGTGGTGACTTGGGATGGGGGAGGGGGAGGGGTGACTGGGGTGATAGCGTGTGGAGAGGGGCTGCAAACGACCAGTCCACGTGTCCCGCCGATCTCTCCAGCAGCCATCTTGGTGGCCATTTTTGTGCGCGCCCAGCTTGCCTCCTGACCACAGAGCCTCTCCTGCCTGCCTGATTGACCTCCTCACACAGACCTCCGACGTGAACTCGGCCATCTCCCACCAGAGGGCCCTGGCACCGCCTCAATGGGTAGCGTCACCCAAGTGGTCAATTACTAGAGAAAATAAAGGGGGGAGGGATGGAACCATCAGATATACCCTTCCAAATTCCAATTTAGAGGGAGTTTTTGTAAGGGAAAGCTGGGATCAAATGATATGCAAATGCTGTCTCTTCATTATTGAAAATGTGTATAGAGGGTATAAAATATCCCTGTATAAAACACCTGCAACGAAGGTGTCGTCCACTCTCCCTTTTATGGCAACTATAACTGTGACATATACATATACCGGGGTATAGTTGATGTTTTATATACCTCCCCACGTCCCTTTATAATGAAGATAAGAAGCTCATTTACATAGCCCTGGGAACTGATGAACATTCACACTAATGATGCCGCCGCTGATTTGTAGCTTCTTTTCCAACAGCTCGGGCAGTGATTAATTCTCAAGGCGCCTCACAAAAGGGAAGTTTCAAAGTCTCTCACCTCCTTGGAGAAATGAAGCTCGCGTTGCCTTTCTGGTGCACTAAAGAGGATGGGGGAGAGACTGGGAGGGAGAGATCTCAACCACTGTTTTCATTCACAAGCAATCATTACAACCTGTCCCAACGACAAATTGAGCTTACTGCAAGCGTGGGCAAGCAGGACAAAAAGGGGTAACAAAAATGTCAAAAGGGAAACTAACAAAAAGAGCTTAGAGATAAGGCCCCCTTTCCTCCCACCTGAATGAATGGGGAAGGAAGTTGATTCATGGGTATGTTAACTTGTGCCGGTCTTTGAGTCGGCGCCCGGCGATGAGCAGCGGTGAGGTGGGGCGTGGGGAGAGGAGAGGTGGGCTCTGGGCCCTTGGAGGAAATATGAACGCTGTCATAAGGGTCTCATTAGTGTAGCCATGTCAGGATTGTTCGCCGCCGTGCTGACAAGTGGCAGCGCCGCTCGCCTCTTGAGTTTGAATGGCGGCACACTCCACGACTTGCCGCGCCCCACGCCCGCCTCGCCGCTCTTTTTCAGACCCCGCTCGCCGACTCGCAATTAACGTCGTGCAAACGGCAATCCCGCGGTTGGTGCCGTGACGTGGGAGGGAAGGCAGGGGAGAGGGAGGGGGAGGCATGGTGCAGGTAGGTAGGATGTAGGCAGGAGGTAGGTAGACAGATTGCAGGCAGACAGGGAGACACACAGCAGGAATCTGATATGAGATGTACACATGTAAACATGTACACGTATGGCAATAAATTCAGGCAAAATGCGACAACCCATGGATTTGCATCGGGAGACAGTTGCAAGAGACTTCCCCCTCCCTTATCGCCCCATCACCCCCCCCCCCCCAACTCTACACCATACACCGGGGGTGGGGGCAGTCAGATTAGGAGGAAGGTGTATGGCCGGGGTGTGTGGAGAGTTGGGGAAGGAGATGACTGGAATAGTAAAGTTGAGAGGTTGAGAGTTTCAAGATAGAGGTTTCTTACACATATTGCGTGGTAGATTGGTCAGGAATGGTACAAGATCGGGTCAGGCCACCAACGTCCCATCTCTTGACACAAAAACTGGGCTTATCATGCATGAATGACTACAAAATTAAGGTGGACATCTCATGGTACGTGGTTACCTTTAGGTCAGTCTACCCTAATTGGTTTGAGTCCGCGCAAAGTAGCGACGATTTTCGACTAAATATATATCATGCATGGGAAACCTAACTGAATTATTGATTACACTTTTAAGATCTTTCACATTAGAAGTGTGCATGTGTGTGCTTTATGTAAGGGGGTTATTGACCTGATACTATCAGAGAATAACTATAATAAACATGAGAAGGTATATGGTATTAGGCCTTTTGGGATCAAACCTAGTTTTGTCACAGGTTATTATAGAACAAGTGTCGGAAGGTAGTTGTATTTAAGACCCAATAGTCTAAGGGCCCATATCTAGGTGTATCCTTTAATATCTAAGCAGCAGATTTACACATAATTGCACAATTGACATGTGTGCAATGTTGTGTTCTAAAATCCCATAGACTGACAATAGGTTCTATGTTAAAAGGTCATAACACATACATATAGGGCAAGTAAAGCAGTCTTTATATACATCATTACGCAATATAGCACTACTTTCCTGGACCCATGAAATGAGACTAATGTTTTGCGGTAGTCAGAAAACATCTAAATGCCCCACCACCACCATGCCCACCCTTAACCCCCATATCCACCCCACCAATCAATCTGCACCCTCCATTCAGCAATGAACTCTCCAAATGGATTGTCTCCTTGGCCAAAACACACACTAACGCAGCACCACACAGACACAGGACTACATCAATGCTGAATGACCTGACCTGTGAGTGACTCAGTCAGTGCCTGGTAACTGAGCATCTGGTGAGCAAAACGCAGGTTTGTCAATAACAATGTTGACCATATCTATTGTGTGTCACTCCATCAGCCAACCCAGGGTAGGTAGTAAACAGGGGGAGGAGGGGGAGCTTTCAGCCAGGTGTGTGGCTTTTGGCAGCCCTGGAGGAAAGTGGATAGGTAGGGTATGGCTTGTTCCCTAGGTACCAGTTTAAGGAGTGCCTGTCAAGTATTTGAACTGATATTTGATCAACATGAGGTAGGCCAATATAAATAATATTTTATTCCCATTGATCTTTGTTGGTACAAACAGCATGTGTGCCATTCCGGCAAGCATAAGGATTTCAGGGTGGTTTTGTATTGTACAATGTACAGGCTTTCATATGTTTGGTGTTGAAGAATAAAATATATACTATTACATTTATAACAAATATACTATATGCAATCAATACATATAAATATCAAGTACAAGAGCAGAGCCAGAGATTTAGAAGTTATGGTTTTCATTGTTTTGTTATTGTTGTATTTAAAAGTACCCTCTTTTTTTATCAATCTAAATATAGATTCTAAATGTGATAACAAAATGATAGAATAGGAAAAAGATTTATATTTTGAATCAATGTCATTATTCCTGCATTACCAGCCACCAAGGTTATCATCTAATCAACTGATCAGAGTGCAGGGTGAGAGGGTAACCTGATGAACAAGTGACAGCGACATGACTGACTGCAAATGAGAAGAGACAGCTTAGTGGTAGGGTGTATGTGGGGGGGGGGGGGGGTGACAACTAGGGGGTGATCTGACTACCAGTGTTTGACAATACCTGATAATCGTCACGCAATCACAGGTGGGAACACGGGGCACCTGTCCCTCTCACCTGGCCTCGGCGGGTGGAGTGTGTCTGTGAGTGGTGTGGGAAGGGGGGGGGGGTTGACAGAGTGAAGCTGCTACCGACCACAAGGCATATTTACCTACAGACCCCCTCCCCACCCTCTGACCACGATAACATTACACAAGGACTCTTCTCTCCTTCAACACTTTTATTACTCTCACTCTCCGCATTGAATAGGTGTACTTTATTATGAGGATGGAATAGAATATTTAGTATATAGACCTGCACAGCATTGGTATGCAGGAAGTTTAAAATCATGGCATCCTATAATGGTATGTATAGCTTGCAACATGCACTTTATTGCATCTTTCCATCAAAGGTACATGTACATGTTCCTCCTGTAAAGGTAGGCTGCGATACATGTATAGTGAGTGGAAGCAAACCGAATGGTGAACTAAACCGAATTTCAATCTGAAACCTACTCCCCAAAGTACAATAACTACGTGTCCAACACTTAGTACCATAAAAAAGAGTCATTCGCCAATCAAAGTCAACCACATGTCTTATTGTAACTAATGCTAATAATGTGCTTAATGTGGTCAAGGTATAAGATGACCAAAGCAGTGTGGCCAGGCTGACATGTGCTCTAAGCCATGACCTTTGTGCTGCCCTCCCCACCCCTCCCCCTCCTCCCATCCCCTCCCCTCCCTGTGGTCTAACACCTGGCACACTGGCACCCCCACCCATGGCCGCCTCTGTCTTGGAACCATGGACTCTATAGGGGTGGCCTGTGCCTGGGGCAGGAGCCTATGGTTAGGGGTTGGGGCAGACTTGGCTGACTTGGCTGAGCATTCTGACTTGTTGATAAAAGGGCTTTGTGTCGACTTTCTGCTGTCCCTGGTGAGCTCTTGGCAGGGTGGATTCCCTGTAGACAGTAGGTTGGGACAGTGAGGGGTGGGGGTGATTGGTAGGATTGACTGTCAGGTAGGTTTAAGTACTAGTTTTGTATGAAGGAGGAGATATAGGGTCTTGGCACTTTTATGATGATAGCTACTGCAGCTGGTTATTGCCATATTGATACCGTTGTCAGAGAGATGATGTTATAGTTGGGGACTTTTTATATTGGTATAGGGGTATATAATGAATAAAAAAGGGGATAGTCCACAGATGCCTGCATAATGTTCATACACATGCATGTGCCATATGAACTACGCTGGCAGTAAATAAAGATACAAAGCATAATGCATTGCAAATAATCGACAGAATAAGAACGACAGAATTGGCTCTTTCTCATCGTCTGGAACACTATGGGCCTTCATCGTCTGCTGATGATTGTAAATGGGTAGAAATGGGAAAACAACGTTTAGAAGAGAAAATAGTACATTTTGATAATGCTTTCCCTTTCGAAAGTATATATGGTTGGAATAGTGTAGACAGCTAAGAATATACGACATAAGCATACATTCCCTATCTATGAAGTAATCTATAGATAAAAGTGATATTGTAAAATAACAACATATTATATTGCTAATGATATTGTCAAATAACAATGAAAAATAACACATACACTTTTGTACTAGTCTTTGCATGCAGACACCGAGCCTCCATCGACCTTACCCAAGCACTGCCAGCCATTCAGCCCGAGCATTTCACGTGCACCAGGCGTCCTGGTCGATCATTACCACTATCTGGATAAGGACGTCATTAAAACAACCATTACGACCCTACCACCTCTCAGCAGACAGCCACTTCTTGTTGGCGACCCATCAAAAGACATGGTGCAGCCGTCGTCAGGTCGGAATCGATGCCTCATCAGGACCCAGCCAGTCTCCAAGTATTTACTCAAAGAGTCAGAGCCAACTCTCAGCGTGTCTCTGGATAAGTGGGGTTTAACATTTGCATCGTTTTAATTTTGAGGGGTTTATATCGTAGGATGCATAATTATATCGTTTTATGATAACTGCATGTATGCAGGACTGTGGTGTTTGAAACAGTTCTTGTCACACACAGGAGATATAATAAAATGGCCGAGTTTAATTTAAAGTATTATGGCTAAATAGTTTTGGAGGAATTATGCCAGGGAGCCTTGATTAGTAGAATATTGTGACTGTTTAGCAACAGGAAAGGGGTGGATCTTTAGTAACCTCATTATTGAATACAGACCACTCCCCCTATAGGCCTACAGCTGGAACACTGTAGATAAAGACATCTCAAGTCGTATGTGAAATCTATTATCATTTAAATTGAAAATGCACTTTCTCATTGTCCTGTCTGTGGAGGTATTAAACATCTGTTCCTTTCCCTTTCATGTGAGTCTTTTTACTATCATGAACCAAATTCAACAAATTCAACAAAAACACCATGCAGAAAACTTCAATCGCACCCTGATCCTATGGGGTCAAGTAGTTTGCTTCCAACAGGCCAATCCTTCTTTTAGCACCCAAGTGTGATAAAATGTTTCTGCAATGGAGCATAGTGTAATCTGCAAGACCTGACCAGAGCGGAAGTAAAGGGAGATTAGCGCCCTCATTGTCACCCGCTGCAACGCCCGCCGTACCCGTTAATCCCTGAACGTCGGTAACTGTAAAAGGCGGCGCACCGAGGCGGCAAAGCGGAACGACTCTTGTCTGTGGAGTGACTGTGCACTATGATTTTTGGTGAGGGAGATTAGTGTTTTGCGTGTTGGGATAACTTGATGTACTCTCAGAATAGACCACAGTGAACTGCATGGTATGTTTTCAAGTGGATTGTTCTTTTCCGATATCAAGATGACCAGACAATAATGAAGGTCTTTGTATCTGTATAAAAAACCTTATAAATACATTTTTTCAAATGTATTTCTGAATATACAGACGCCCCATAAAGAAGGTGCCACACAGACCTTTGAGAAAGGCCACAAGTCATACAAGTTGACCATGCCCCGTTATCTCCATATTTGTTGTATAAATTTTGCTTCCATTATTATTTTTTTCGTATTGTTTCCTTCTTTCTATCCATCCATGGGTGGTACCTTTTTTTTTCTTTAGAATGAGTTTGTTTCGTGTTTCCTCATCTTTCATGGTGGATAAAGGCTTCTGTTGCCAACAGAAATCCAGCTAATAATTTACTGTATGGCCACTACACACACAAACATACATAGGCAGTACATTGCGTGCGGGTGACTTTCCTTTTGACTATAAAGTATGACTAACAGTTAATTTTCCGCTGCTCCTGCATGAGGAAGGGGATTCAGTTTTTCACCTCCCTCTGCCGATGTTCACACGAGCGTCAGCCGAGTCTAAAACACGCTTTAAAAGTGCGTCGCCACCCGAATAAGTCAAACGTAAAGCCTACTGCGAAGCCGTTCGGGATTTGCCACCCTTCTCAGGATTTCGCGCCTTTTCTAGGGATTTCTCGTCGACAGCAGACGACATTCCATCACCGGTGTCTTTGATCTTGATTGGGGTGCTGCGCATGCGTAAATGACGTTTCCTTTGTGTGAGCAGAAACACTTTGTTGTGTGGGTGATAATATAGGATTTCGGGAGGAAAAGAGTTTGCAGTCATCCGGCTGGTCGATTTACAGGTTACCACCCATACACCAGACATCTAAGAACATGCGTAGATAATAAAGATGGATAAAACCACAGTGTGCAGTCATATATTTACCAGAGACACAAGTCATCGTCCTTCAATTAAAGTTGGTAAGTATGGAATTTATACATAAATATTATTGTGTGAGTCAGTCGGGTTCTCTATAATAGTATGTGTCCACAGCTACCCACCCTATATAATGTCTTTACGAATGTTATTTGTGCGGATAGTAGAATCGTACCTGGCCTGGGTCTAGAGGAAGAGTTACCCCTTGTGATGGACGCTGGAATGTGAGGGTCGTGATAGAGAGTCATGTATAGATAGACTGTGGATGTACATAGTACAGCATTACTAGACTTGAGGTCTGGCCATCCAGGATCATCCTCCCAGAGTTTGACAATGCTAGACTCTCCCTCCAGAGTATGACCATAATGGACTTTGAAGGGCGAGTCTAGTCATGAGAGAGAGAGGCAAGCATATAGACAGTCTACTGTGGAAGGAGAGTTCATGAGGCCAAAAAAAAAAAAAGGTGTGTTTCAGGCAACATGGTCAGAATCTCTAGGGTAGGTAGGTCGGATTTTTTTTTTTTTTTTTTTTTTTTTTCAATGGGGAGAACCAGGAATGAGTCGCAAATGGAGAAATCGACTCGCGACTCACCAGAATGATTCAATAATTCCTCTATTGACTAGGAATATCAAGAAGTTATTGCATATTCCTCTTAAAAAGCCATTTTCTGAAGTTAATCAATCATTCAGGCCTCTGAGGTCACTGGGAGCTTGTTTTTCTTGAAAGAATTTGTAAAAATTGAGAAAAATAAACAATAAAAATCAAAAAAAAAAAAAAAATTCTCCAAAATTGGGAAAAAAATGCTAGGGTCGGCCCTTTTTTGAATCTAGGGTCGGGTTGCCTGAAACACACCTTTTTTTTTTTTTGGCCTGATTACCAGAGTCCCTCGAAGTCTATATGTGTGCTGGCCTCTAACACCCTAGCACAAGGCTAGACACTCTCTACAGAGTCAGGCAGAGAGGGGGTCTGACTGATTCTCACTTGAAATAGGCTCATGATAGAGGGTATAATACATAATTCAGCAAAAGAGATAAACTTGAAAATACCATGATGATCTATAGATAATTTGGCCACTTCCTAGAACACAAACACACAGACAGATTTAAATTCCCAATGACAGGATTAAAGTTAAGAAGTGTCATAAAACAGGTGGTGGGCTCCATGATACGACTGCATAATTGTGGGCAACCATGGGGCCTCCTCATATTCATGATTGAACAAGATGAGAGAACAAACGCAAGACAAATATGGCAAAAACAAACCGGTGGTAGCCATTTTGGGTCTCAGACCACCACCAGCCCTAATCAACTTGACTGTCCCCCCTGAATGATGTATAATCATTTCTGCAAACACAGCCGCCACTCCCACCAAAAACTAGCCTGAATGCGTAAATACTGCGGGGGATGGGTCCGGAGGGGCGGGCCGTGTGAAGATGGGGGAGGGCCGCGTGGAGTCTGTTTACCAGGCTACGAGTCTGTGCGACTTATGGCTGTTTGGTCTGCCTCTGCTTTTCTACTCACACTGCCTCTATTAGCCACCCCCCCCCTCCCTAGTATCACTACATCCCCAATACCCCCCCCCCACACACACACACACACAACCCCACACCCGCGGGGGTCTATCCAATGTTCACCCCCTCCCCATCTATCCTCGGCCTCAAGCATATGGACTGTGACAGTGGATAATCATAAATAAAGAGCATGTTTATTGTAAATTAGATAGGGTCCATTTTGGTTTGTTAAAAGATAATATTCTTAATATCTCTCACATAATTATAATGAATCTTAATCAATAAGGTTGTGATGATATGTCTTGTAGTTATGCATGCGCATTAATTGTTCAACATGCTAACTAGGTAACTGTTATGCTAGATTTGAGATTTGAAATAGTATCAGTTCTATATTTGGGGTTACCCAGCTACCTCTCTAGAGGCTCTGACCCTGCCCAGCTTTACCTGTATGGTCAACCGCCACCCTTTTGGCCATAGACAAAAGAGTAAAAGAGTAGACAAATACAGCCAACTCAAAACCTGAGATATTTGCTCTTTTAACTATGCACTGACTTCATGCCGACCACCTGGTCAAACCAATATCAATGCAGCCGTGACGTCATTATATTGACAGCATGTATTGACTGTCAACTCGTGGTCCGTATGCAGGAAGCTATTGGGTACATGTTAAGGGGTCCACTTCCACCCCCGCCTCCTCATCCTCCCTGCTCCATGGCCCAAGGCCCCCGACCCCCTCCCGACCCCCCCTCCTGCGGTCCTCCACCTCCCCATCCCCTTCAAAACCACCACCCTCCTTTAAGGGGTGACACAAGGGCATCAACACCAGGGTGAGGGATTAAATATTTAAAGCCCCCACCCCTCCCAAGTGCCTGGACATGAGCATGCCCAATCAAAACTCGCGCATGCGCACTGTAAGTGGCGCCCGAAATGGTCGGCATCCCTGTGGGTTGTCAGCTTCCGGTCTTTCCCAACCACAATTTTTCACACATCATCGCCTATGTTCCCACACATGTAATCGTTAGAGAGGCGGCAGTTGGTAGAGAAGGAGAAGGACCATGTATTATCATATTGCATAATACCTCATCACCATGCATGCTTAGCTGGACAAAAAAAGAAAGTAATAATATTTAGGTCGTATCCAGGGAAAATATAGTGGCAATGTTCGAGGAGACAAGATAGCGGTCTATACAATACAACCATGTACAGTCCTATATTTCCCACCTCTGCCCAACCTTCACCCCATCATCCAAGCCATTGGTAAATAAACCTTGCTTCTTTGGTCAGGATGATAACATTAGGGTGAACCCCTGGGATGAATCTTGATAACCTACCACCCTGAGGTGCCCCCCCCCCTCCCCAAGTCCTCTTTTATCTCTACCCCTCATGGCTTTTTGGTCGGCAATATCCTCCTGCTCTGTGCACTGAGAAGTGCCAGGAAGCCCTGCTCAGTCTGCCTACAGGGCCTGGAGGAGCACTCCTGGGTCTCACTCTCCCCTGGGAGCTACTCCAGCTCAGGGTCTTGCTATATAGAGGAGCCCTGCTGCCTCCTGGAGGAAGGATTTGTGCCGGGTGTGTGTGTCTGGTGGGGGGAGGGCGTGAGGGGGTTATGACTGGACAGGCTTATTCATTTTGATGTCACCATCAGGAGGTCATGGGTAGACCTCAATAAATCACCGTGCAGATGTATGTATGACTATGTTAGGGGCGTTCACAACCCATGTCAAACTCTTTTTATTGCATACTGAACAATATCATGTTGCAACAACTTTTACATCCAATAATGCTCTTACATAAATATTGTAACTAATAAGAAATCAGCAGCAGTGTTATCATTTACGTTCACGACGCACAGTTCATGATATGGTTCCTCATATTTCGAATATCTTTCAGTGACGTATTGCTTATTGTTGTAGACAAACAGGATCTTCTCTGATTAAGATAGTTCCCCTTTTTATTACATGGTGGTTCGGTCTTGCTATGCTAAGCCTATGGGACCTCCGTACTCCATGCCCCCATGGAGTTCGGTGTAGCCAACTTCCATGGCCTCCAAGTTTGTTCATTTTTGTTCATTTTAAGACAGTAGGAACATGTAATAAACACAAAACCCCACTTATTGACACACATGTACATCATACCTCACTCGTTGAAGCTGGGTCATATCGCACTCATCAGCCTTCGGCATTGTGTGATATGACCCACACTGTAAAAAAAATGACATTGAATCACCGGCAACTTTTGGGACATAACTTTCACCGTTTTTTTAACGGTGACGGTCACCGTTAATTTTACGCAGAATCGCTGTTCATTGTACACAGAATCACTGTTCATTTTACGTTGAATCACCATTAATTTTACGTTAAATCAGCATTAATAGATTCACAGTATTCAAGAGAATATTCGATAAGCCTCACAGGGAGTCTGATAATGGTGACTTTAGTTACTGTAGCATACATCGAAAAACTTACGGATAAGCCATACTTTGACTTTGTCCTTATTCTATATGCACCACTGACAATCTGACTTGCATACTAGCCCTGGCCTATACAAGAGGTTTTACTCTATAGGATTGATACAAGGCAGAGTTTCCAGAGGTGAGGATATATGCATAGTATATTACCACAAAATAGGTGTATAGATCCAGACAGCTACATTCTTCTGGATATTATCAAGTGATCATGGTATTTTGTCAAACCTATCACAAGATTGAATTGTTAAATTGTCAACCATATAGATTAATCGAAAATAACCATTATTTCAACATGTGTACTCCACTTCAAGGGCTCACACTCTCCAGAAAAATCTTCTTACATACCAGGCCACCTATCTATGGCAAGATCCACTATATGTGGCTCCCTCTGGGATTTGACATTAGAAGATGAATTTACGTTGAATCATTGTAATCCAAACCAGGTTAGCATTTAACAAGGATCCACTGTGAAATGGCTGATATTTACGGTGCTTCATTGTATTCCAAATAACGGTGGATCAGCGTTAAATTTTACCGAGTGAATCTGTCAAAAGTACATCTATTTTTTACAGTGCGGCTTGAACTCATGAAGTATGATGTACATGTATGTCAATGGCGTGGAGTTTTGTCTATATATCACTTTGCCCAAAAATCTACATCTGAAAGTGCCTAATCTCAGTGCAGATGTGCCTGGGCGGAGGTGTATTCGGCTTGTGTGACGTCATTGTTGCATCCAAGAACTTCAATTAAATGACATTTCATGATCATCTCATTCATGGCACATGGTCACACGACACTAAACTGCTCGTATACAGTGTATACATATACCCATCTATAATGTTATAATTACTTAGTAGATGTTTACCCGTGGACAGGTAATTAATCAGTCCAGGTGCATTTGGGACACCTTGACACCGGCTCCTCCCCCACACCCTATACTACTGACCCCTCTCCGGGCACCCCCATGCACACGCCGACCCCCTGCCCTGCCCCTGTCCAGCAGATCAATTATGCTGCTTAATTAGCACGGACACGGGCCAATAAGTGCATTATACCTCAGCTTATGTATGGATGTATATGAAGTGAAGCTTAAGGGGACGTCCTCTAGTCTAACACGTGCGTTGTTATGTCTCTCTGATAGGCATACATTCCTATATGTCCGCCCGACATTGAAACAAAGGGAAACTCAGATGTGAGTAGTATAGAAATGTCAATTTGGATCGGGCTTGACTCAGCTGTTCAGCTACAGTGCTGACTCTTTTGTATGTGTATAGTGTCTCAATCTATAACCATAACTCTCAATTATAGCTTCGATTTGTGATGTGATTTCTCTATTGATAACAGGCAATATCGCATACATATCACATTGCTCTACGGATAAGACCTATGACTTGGGTGACCACCTATATAGGTGGCGTTCTAACCCTACAACCCCGCAGCCTACCGCACGTTATGTCATAAAGGCAGACAGGAACAGATGGTTTAACTGGACTCGTCACGCCGATTAGAAAACGCTAAGCCCGCCTGAGATGTTTTGGAGACGCAGCATCCATTGTCAACTGAGCCACCCCCTGGGCCTAACCGACACCATTGTAGACCGGGGGCGCTCCCCGTGCGTGGGGGTTCCTAGGACACCTTATTATCGCCCCACGATGTCAATCTGGGCAGCGCACTTGTCCTTTCATCTCAGTTCAATAATCCTGACCAATCAGAGCACAGCGCGGCATCGACTGCCCAGCGTCCCGCTGCGGCGCTGTCTCCGAATCATGAATAATAATGAGGCGCGTCCAGCCAATCAGCGCACGAGGAGAGGACACCTGTGCCGTTCCCAGCTAGGCGCGCTATAATCTCGCGGTTTATCACGTTCACGGGACCAGTTCTCGTCTGATCGTCACCACCGGAAGCGGCCCGCTGATTGCTGGCGGTCGGACAGAAGGAGAGACGGACTGGTTTTGAATATCGTCTGCTTTGGCGATCTCAGTCCAAAGATTGTGACCAGAGTCCAGTTGATCAGACAATACCATCCCCGATCAGGGAGGACATTCTATAGCCTACAGCTGACTTGATCTTGACAACTCTTTTACTGGAGACTTGAGTTGGAGTTGTCACTGTTTCACATTTTAGTGAGTTTTAGTGTGACATCAAACTTTCCCGCCTCGTTGGAAACTTTTCTCGAGCAGACGACTTTGCTCTTTGTGCTCTCAGAGACTTGTAATCATCGTGCTGCTCAGAGTATGACAACAACGGCCGACACTATCTCAGGTAAGCAGACGACTTTTAACGCTGGTGCTTTGTTGAATAACTGTTAAATTCTCTACATACTGATTGGGAAATACCCTGTTGTTGTAATCAAAACAATCCAGATTAGGAGCAAGTGGTTTCAAGTCAATCACGTCCTGAGGCCATGGTTGTTTTATCTTATTGATCGAATTAATCCAAATATGAGTTTGCAAAACAGTTTAATGCTTGGTGATTATAACGATGTTGTCATGATGTTTATCATTGTTTGGATCTGAGCTGCTACTGGAATTTCACGTTTATATTAGCTATTAGCTGCATGATGAGAAAATGAACACTGTATATTGAAAGCATTTCCTGTCATATTCTAAAAGGCGATACACAATGTATATAATATTTGTTATTATATAAATGGACGTTATTAATACTTATTAGTATGATGAGTAACCAGATTGATAATTTGCGAAATGCTTTAACCATGTATATGATTAACCAGGTATATAGAATATACCTACATGTTATTTGTGTTATGTCATCCTAATATTGCCAATGTATCATATAGGAGAATGATAACATGTAGGATACTATTGTATGATATGGAATTAGTATTATTCTGTAAAAAGAGACATTGAATTTGAATACATGTAGATTAGTGTAGGCTATTGCCTGATTGTTACTTAACAGTAGTTGGAGGGGGTTGGGGTTTCTCTATTGATAATGGATAGACATGAGATGGATGACAGGGAAGAAATATCAAATGCTGTCATCTGAGTGGGGGTGTCTTACACATGTAATAAACTACACTCCAGATGGATAACTTAAGGTTCTAGGTGAATTCATGCATGGTTTACATTTCACTATACATCATGACTGCGTTGAATCTGAATAACTGCTGCCAAATCTTAAAAGTCAGTTTGATATTTTTATCGATTCCTAAGAAATTATTGTAATCTAAAATTTACTGAATTGAAATTTACTGGAATAACTGTGGGGAATATATCTTCAACTTTTGGTTAAGTAAGATATGGACAATAGGATATATCCATTTTATAACTCTTTGTATAGAGTGTATTGAACTGCATGTATCCATGAAATGTGGATATCGTGCACTGTGAGTTGGGCTGCTGCTCATGAGCAAGCATGAGCCGCTCAGGGCTATAGAATAACACCTGGTGGGCCTGCCGATATAAGTATAGGGGATTAGCGGATAATCCCATTGCTACAAGTGGCGCGTGTATGTACTTCTATGTGTCCACACAGGCCGTGTATATATATGATAATATTCCCACAACACCCTATACATGGGGGTTCCTCATGTTTGCCTCCCTTGTTGACGGTCGGTCTGCAGATCATGCCCCGGCGGTACTCCCTCCTCCGGCCCTCCTCACCTACAGGCTCCCTGGGATATCCGCGCGCCCACAACACCTGGGCGATCAGCGACCGGCCAGGTGGATTTAGGGATTATCTGGCCGTCGATGAGGATGTTTGAGTTGGCACCGTTGAAGATCAAGACCAAAGACCACGGGTCTCGGGCCCTAAGCCGGCCGCCGCAGTTTGCGCGCCAAAATTACTTTAGTAGACGACTTTTCGTGGCTTAATGGCGGCGTTCATAAAGGGCCGCCCGACTTAGTGGCATCGATGGTGGGTGTCGATAATATATACCTCTGGTCGATGTTTGTTACATACTGTGGTACATGGGTAGAGGGTGAACTGAGGAGGGGGGGGGGGGAGACTCATATTGCTGGAAACTAAAAGTTAACAAATTATGGTTGCATATTGCTTTGAGCAATGACATTTATTACACAATAGTGATCCATTTTTAAATCGTATTTTGCCATTGTCATTATCACATTGATATTGAACCAGTTTCCCCATACACATTACACAATATTGCGATCACATTCAGTCTTTATATCGGAATTCAAATTGGACAGAATTTAAGTTTCACATATCAATATTCTATATCTGCATTATATGTTATAGCTCATCAACCATACAGCAGAAATAGCTGATATGCATGGCCCTGTAATCTTAGACCTTAGTGGTATGATGTCTGACCTATGCCCACTGACACTGATATAGCTGATAAGCAGTATCTTAGAGACTCTGTGGAGTGGCCTGCTCCCGTGATCAGGTCGGGCGGAGACCGCCTCGGACGGAGAGATTATCGGGAGTGCGGGCGGGGGGAGCCCGGTCAACAGCCACCACCTGGCACGGTCTCACGGCGTTCTCACGGCCTCTGCAGCCATATGGGTGCATGCTCCTGCTACTCTTCATGCACCTCCTTCACTCCCACCTTAAGTTCCCCAAAATCAGACAGTTTTGATCATTTTGTTTTGGCTCCATTTATTACACAGCCCGAGATATATGTCACGTATGTCCCACCCAGATGCCCCACCCTGCTCCCTCCAGGGATGCTTCTTAATACAATCCACCTGGACGAGGTCTCCGCCCCTCAATATTAAGTACCTTTGCGCTAGATTTCTAAGATAAACACAAGTCCCATCCCCCCAATGCTTAAACCTGAATTAAATAGGCAAAAGTATATTCCTCTGACATAGGCAAAAGTATATTCTTCTGACTTTCCACCAGGTTCCGATCAAATTACGGTATTCAATTCACCCCAAACATCTTAATACAGCTAATCTGAAATCATCTGCATTAAAAAAACGTATACGATCCCGATGTTGACACGTATAAGCTTAGGTTTACATCAGTACATCTGTACCAATTCCTGGTCGCCGACCTTGTAACACCTTCGTGCCTCGCTCCCAAAGGAAATAGCATGTACTTAGACATGTGGATGGAATACAGATATTATATGCATTAAATTTTCCTCTATCGTTAACCTGTTAATTTCTCAATAATTGATTTGTTTTATGCAATCTGTGCTATTTTTTTCAATGGCAACATCGGATAGATTATTAAATCTGATGTTATGTCAGAGAATTGGTTGTGTTTTTTTTTTTATGCAGAAGTGTCGGAAGCGATTTTCTGTTGGTGAGTTGGAGGGGATCTCGGTTGGTGGCCACATTATATTATATCTCCATGTCTTTTTGTCTACATTCTGAGATTCTGAATATGGCTGTTTGTTAAATCAAAACGATATGCACTATATTAAGTACGTGTAGTTGGAGTGTGTGTTTCTAAATTGTACTATAGTGTCACTATAATTTTATGTTTTATGGTTTAGTTCCGCCCCACCACACTAGGTGGCGGTAGTAGTCGCTGCGGCGGTTTGGTGCTTACCGCCTTACGCCACACATGATTTGGCAAAATGTGTTTTCTACATGCCATTTATTCAATCATAATAAGGAAAGTTGCCAGGCACCTGTCTGAGGAAGTGAGGGATTCGAGGTAGTAAATGTTCGAGTTAAAGAGGGTCGACAGTACCAGTATACTGTATACATGTTTGTGTTCCCAATAGAATGTTCTAAATCCTAGATACGCCTTTCAATTCTACAGGTTGCTATTGCATAGTAGTATTTGCTCGTAGTATTTGCTCTTTTGGTGTGTATAGGCCTATACTGTATTATACTAGACGCTAACGGTGGCTACATTGGATTGGTAACGTTATGTTGTATTGTAACCATCTTCAAGGGGCTTTGTGCCCACAGCTTTGACTCCATGTTTGGCCCGTGTTAAAGCCGAGGGTTTGGGGATAGTGGACGGAAGGAGGAGGGGGGGGGGGTATTCTAGCAGGAGTGCATAGACAGAGGGGGGGGGGTGGTCAATGTGTCTCACCCCACCTGTCCACCACAGATTGACCACTCCACCCTGACCCCTAGCGGCGACCCAGAACAGGTGCTAAAAGAGTACAAGGTGTATTCTTCACTGACCACGTCAAAGGCTGTGGGCGATAATACATTGATAATGCACTAATGGGCTCTTTGAACCGCCATTGATACAGGAGAGAAGTCGCCACCTCCCCCATAACATACTAAAAAGGGGGCAAGGGCCAGGAAAAAGAATATGGCACAGATTTCCCTCTTCACACCTTTTGGCAACAATACTATGAGGGTGTGGGTGAAGTGTGGCGCGCTAAGAATAGGTGTGAAAGATCACACCTTTGATGTCCATATTGGCCTTTGTTGGATAAAAAAAGATACAAGATGTTCAGTACTTAAGGGTGCTGTGGTGGTGGCCTATGATGAATATGTTATAAGTACAGTGTCGGGCTATTTGATATGTGAGATTTCCTCCCAGTGATTGGGCTCCTTGTTGGGTCTTATTATTAAAAGTGGCGTTACTCGAGCTAGAGGACTTGAACCCAGAGACCCTCTTAGTATTCATGGCAAGCAGGGTCTAGCTTCCAGATACCAGTGACTCTACACTAAGCCAAGCAACTATATTTATCTTTTTTATCATTAAAAATTAAACTGGCAACTCACCCAGAATGGAGCTATATGAATTAGTTCTTTTTTTCTTTTCAAAAATAACATTTATTTCTTTTATTTTGCTGTTACCAGTATGCATGGATAATATATAAGTATGGCATAACTTAGTATGTACCATATTGATATATGCATTATAAAGAAAAGGCCCCGTGCAATTCAGGAGAATCGTATCAAAAAAAGGGACAGCAAAATAATTGAGACATTGTGGTTCATGAGGGGGGGGGGGGGTACTAGGGACATCCATGCATGCGTGAGACTTTAGCAGTACCATGCAGCCACCGACCGCAGCCCTCTCTAATGTGTTTGACCAAGCTCAATGATCACACTTCTCCACCACAACACCACCACAAGCCTTAACCACTAACCAGCTGTCCGGCACAGCAAGAAATGTCCGACAATTATGTCTCTAACTTCCAGACTATACTTGCCACGCTCTCCAAATTTCTCGTGTGATATCTTGAGGACGTGGACAGTATTCGTCCTTGAAATTATTTTCTCTCGGATGAGTTTCTTTGGGTTAAAAAGTCGTCTGTTGTGAGAGGCGAAGGGGAAAGTGAGGGGCGAACGGTGGTTTAATTAAATCAAACAATACTTCACACATGTCCTGTTTCCCTCGGCTAATGTGCACAATGGGCCTCCACGCCGACGGAGCCCGGTCGGACGCCGAGATTGTGTGAACAGGAACGGGCCGGATCGATCAGGCGGGATGATACGAAATAGTGTGGAATCAAATGAGCTCAAGTGATGAGCTCTATTGAAAAGGAAAAACCACAAGTTGTTTCCGCCAGTGATACACGCAGACGACAGGCACTAAAAAAACACTGAAGATGAATTCTAACATCAAAAACACTCTCTTATCCTTTCCCTTCTGTTCCGCACAACAGCACCGTTGTTGGGTATAGAATTAAGGTAGTCCATAACAACTGTTTATTTTCCATGCCCTTTTTGTGTGGCTTATTGGGAAGGCTCAATGATAATCACTGTTGGAGAGGAGCAGGAGGAGGTGGCAAAGAGTTAAGGGTTGTAATGGTAGTGGCTTTGATCGAGCTGTTAGTCATGTTTGATTGAGTTGTTCCTTAATGCCTTGATGGGGATCTCATGAACGGAGTCACTCAACCTCCTGAGCGGCATCATTGCCCCCAGGGGACGTTCTCTCACGCCCTCTGGAGGGACCCGATCCCGCGGGGGGGGGGGGGGGGGGTCTACTTTCTAGTCCATGCAGGAGGACTAACTTACTACTATGAGTGTCTGTCGGAAGATATATTAGCCTAAATCCCCGTTAATATTTTGAGCCCTCGCTATTTCATCAATAGTTATTGTTGGGGAAAAAATTGATATTGGATTTCAATTGTCTAGGAACTATGATTACCGGTAGGTTATTTGGGCAATTGGTTTAGAAGCTATCGAACCATTATACTTTCACAAGTTATTTGTGGGAGCATCGCTGCAAACAAGTTCTGTCTGGTTCGTGAAACTATTAGGCAGAGGTGGGGGGGGGGGGGGGGGTATAAAATCCCTATCCCTTCACATAGTGACATAGTCACACCATGCTCTAGCCACAACTACTGAAAAATATCCCCACAACCCCCGGACCCACAACCCCCCCTCTCCAAACACACCCAAAAGATTGCACTGTGATGGTTATTTTCTCACCACCACCCCCACCCCCACACTTTCAGTAACCCAGTCCTGCCTCACCCAGTCACCCACCACTGCCTCCAAAATCCCCCCCCCCCCCCCACCCCAGCTCCTGAACAATAGCTATCCACAGGTGTGGCCTCACCCCTGGGTTCCCACGGCCCCTCCCGGCCCCCTCCCCCGGCCTGTGATCCACCCCTGGCCGGGCAGGGGGGTACTTTGATCCTTGCCGCGGTTAACATGTCGGACCCCGACTACAAACAAGTAAACAGCATGGAGGACATCGATTCTAACCCTGCTGCAGGGAGGGGGGCAGGTGCATAGGGCACTGGAGTATATAATAGGGTAAAGGAAAGGGGAGGGGGTAATAGGGGCTTCACTTATTTACTATAATTATATCATGTGCATGTACGTAGGTCTATAGAGAAATAATTCTGTGAATAGAGACAGGAAATATAGGAATGGGTATACAATTTATAGGAATGTCCACCTATTATATATTTGGCCTGACTCAATTGTCCATGAAGTATCATGTACCATGTAAGCATGATAAGGACGTACTGTGCTTTTCAAACATCTGACCTACCGTAAGACAGAAACAGAAATTGAATTAATTTTATATCTAACTTGAATGCAAAATATTGATATGATAGAAATCATGCATGTTTAATAATGCACATGTTTATACATAACGTGTTAGTGCATTTGGTTAAAATGCTACCCAATCATTAATTCTTCTATACAACGTTAGTCCTACATGTGTCCTTGCTAGCATTATCACTCTATACCGCCTTCCCTGGAGCTAGGCATGTATTGTAGTCCTCTGCCATTTTGATTTAAATCACCTAAAGTCCTACTGCATTATACCAACTTTATCCCCCTGATCTTGGCCATCGATACACTACAATATGGAGCACATTTCCTAAAATCCCTCCCTATTGTATACTTCCATAAGCATTTAGGTGTGTGCTACCCGCCCAGTGGTGACTTACCCTACCCAGGGGTTCAGTCACACGCCTACAGGTGGCAGGGTACTCCCACAGAGCCTTTATCTTTAAGACGTTGTAAGGAGCTTGTATTATGATGTGCATGTAGAAGGTCATATAGCACCGGTGAAAGGGGGGGGGGGGGGGTGTAGTCCCCTATTCAGCTTAGTTGATTGCCGATTGAGGAAGGTTTAGAGAGCTGACTCCGGGTCTTAATTACAACATATATAACATTATTGAGATTTTAAGTGGTTATATAGTATATTGGGTAAGCTTTAGTTTAGTCCCAGGTAGGCATGTCGAACCTTGAGTATTTTCATACTTTGATATTCGCTTGCCCATCAATTTGATATAAAACATTTTGCTGGCAATATTTCTGTAGATGTTTTTTGGGATCAAAATGCACATTAAGTTGTAGTAATGCTCCAGGCTTAATAAATATCTATTCAAATATGATATGCGCAAGCATATTACAAATACGGCCACAAATTACTTAACTGAAGTGCAGATTCTTAGTCAGATATGAGCAAAATCTAACAAGAATATTGGACAAGAAAAAAAGCATTAGGAGAAGGAACTGTCTGCATTAATCTTTGTCCAGTCGAGATTTTTTTAAAGTATAAAATAAAAACTGACTTTAGTAAATATAAAGGAGCCAGGGATAAAGAGCCTGCCTCTGAGATTGACTTTGAATATGGATCTCTAGGATGTACTTGAAGAGATTACTTATTACTAAAGGCATGCTCCTGGTATATGACCACCTTGAGAGGACTTAGTGTAAACTGGTCCCAGTAGCCCGAGTCCTTAGCCTTTTGTACAGGTAGCAATCCGGATACAACAGCAAACCCGGCTTTGCAACAGGTTCCCCCTGGTCAGCTCGACCACATAGCGGTCCAACCCTTTGTTCTCCCGACTGAAACAATGCTTAATTATCCCATACCAAAGGGGGTGTAAGCCTGGGTCGGGAGGCGACTCTGGACAAGTCCAAGACGGCAGTGTCGAGAAGAAACAAGTCGGGATTGTGTTTAGAAGACCGATTAAGAGCCGCGAGCTTTAGCCTCGGCCGCCATCTTGGGAGGCCATTGTTTCAGCGGTGGGCAGACGACTTTTCGCCGAGTTGTTTTCGTGACGTCACATATCCCGCGCGAAACAATAGCGCCCCCTAGCGGGACTTAGCAGCTGGGCTCTAGGTGGGTGTTGTTTGCCCTTATTTTGCTCGGGTTTAATCAAGGATTAGCACCGGCCTTTTGTTTTACGGGTAGGGACTTTTCACCACGGGTAGTATGAAGGTCACAGGGGTTGACCTTGTGGTGGGCATATTGCTGGGATGTAGTACCAAAGGACAGTTACTTAGTATTGGCAGTTTACACCTATTATGGAAATGCCCCTGTCATTAAGTGGCATTATCTTGTAGCATCAATGTACATGTATTGAAACAAAGGGATTAACATAAATCAGAATGATCTTCTCTTTAACGTCATTTCAATAGTACTCGAAGCCACCCCGTATTTTGAATTCATATAGGCAACAATAATCATCATGAAGGTCATACTAATTGTTTCAATTCCACACATGTCTAAAATCCTACCCTGATTTCATAGTGTATGCATGTTTGCACTTAAATGTACAGTTGTGTTGTGATGCCGTTTTTGCTCCCTCAGTTTTAACTACATATTGCATTCATTTACAAGCATTTTCTGTTGGATCTGGATGATTCTGGGATAATTCCACTGAAATACACATTTAACGTGCATGATGCATGGAAAATGATGGAATTGCCAATACCAGAAAAGTTTTACTTTCACGTTAAAGAGTGAGTATTCAGGGATGGCAATATAACGGTAATTAAATTTTGACCCACTCTGGTTTCCTAGAGTAACTGTTAAAGCCTCAGACAAACAACTGAATGTCCATGCACTGGAGGTGTGAGGGCTCAACAAACACGTGTACACTGAGTGTCCCTGGATTGCCCTGGTAACAGGCTGATCCTTACCCCATTGACCACGCCCCTGCCATAAGTCACAGAGTACACACACATATAGGGTATCTGCAGCTAGAACAATTAAGCTCATTTGCATATTTGTTCTATAACATGTCCTTCATTTGCATATTCAGTGTGGCTTTGGTGGAGGGGAACATTCACAAATTACGTCCACTGTGTTGGGACCTCTTTAAGTTCCCCACCCCCTGCCCCTATTCTGGGAAAATTGGTCTATGCAAATGTATGGCCCTTTCATAAATTTCATCGCTAAACCCAAACACCCTACCCTGGCCAGGTGACGTCATCTGTGAACGGTCCCTACGACGCTGAGGTGGAATGAAAAGGGGAAGGTTAGGGGAGGGGGGGGGGGTTCTCAGGAGGAATGTGGCATGTATGTGTAGCGGCCTGGAGTATGGACTAGATGTGGGAGGAATGGGGTGGGGTCGGGGGGGGGGGGGGTACGGCCGGAGGGAGGGGGTTGGCGGAGGAGTTAATGAGTGAAGGCAATTAAGCCGTTGTTTTGTCTTGGGTTTCATTTGCACTGGGCGACCCTTTGGCCTTACCGTGCAGCACACCTGACCATACAGGTACTAGCTGGACTCTCCTCCAGGGTCACTCAGTCAGGTAGGGGAGGGCACGGGAACAGCACCTCTCTCATTACTGACCACAGGACCCACTAAGGATAGCATCATCACAACTGCTCCATCTCCTATAGCATTGGATCCCTGCTGGATCTTCATATGGACTTTTAACTGGGGTTGAGGGGGTTCGTTTCTCAGAGTTTGTGGAGCCCTGGATTGACCACTGGGACTGTTATTGATACCTTCCGGTTCTCAGGTTGTCCTGAAGAGAGAACTGGTTGCATTGGATGCCAGCTGAGGAGATCGTAGCCTAAGACTGTGTGTTTAAATGAAACTGTACGTTATGTTGACAGAGTCGCGGTCAGCGGGTGAGTCTGCAGGCAGCATGTACCCCGGGGCCGAGGTACCGGGGTCTCCGGCCGGCGGGTCGGGCCCCGTGTCCCCCGCGTCCGGCGGCGGCGGGCGGCACAGCCCCGCCGAGATGACGTCCCTCAGCCCGGGCGGCGCGTCGGGAACAGGACGCGCGCGCAGCCCCTCTCCACCCCCGAGGTCCACTTCCGCCGAACCCAAACAGCACCAGAGTCCTGTATCGTCTGTGTCTATGGAGTCTTCACCGTCCACACCCAGCCCGCCGCCGGCACAGACGTCGGCGCCCTCCATGGTGTCGACGACCAACGGACATAGCGGAACCGGAAATGGTAATGGACACCCGATGAGTGGTCTGCCGATGGGGCTGCACCACCACCACCCTGTGCACCACCCGGTGCACCATCCGCACCACCCTCACCACCACCCCCACCACTTGGTCGGGCCTAATGGACTTGTAACCGGAAACGGCGGGGCGCCGACCGGAAATGGGGGCATCTTGCCTCCAGGGCACAGTCTCTCACATCCCCACGGCCACCCCCATCCTCACGGACATCCACCCCCTCCCCCACACCCCCACCAAATGCACCACCCAGCCCACCTCCTCTCCAACGGTCACATGGTCGGCGCCGGAAGCGGCAGCAATGGCACCGGAAACCCATCCACCAATGGCCACCCCCGCTCCCACTCCTCCCCCTCCCCGTCGCCACCCCTGCCCGGTCACCTCTCCGCGTCCGCCGGAAACGGCGCCGGGGGCATGTCGCTCTCCCCGTCGTCGTCGTCCGGTGGGCAGCCGCAGTCGCGCAAACCGGAAGCGCTGTGCCTCGTGTGTGGGGACAAGGCTTCCGGTAAGCACTACGGCGTGCAGAGCTGTGACGGGTGCCGCGGCTTCTTCAAGCGCTCCATCCGGCGGAACCTCGAGTACGTGTGTAAGGAGAACGGGGGCTGCGTGGTGGACGTGGCGCGCCGCAACCAGTGCCAGGCCTGCCGCTTCAAGAAGTGTCTGGACGTGAAGATGAACAGAGATGGTGAGTCACACCTTGTCCTATATCGAGTGTATGTTTAACCCTCTATTGGCTGCATACTGTTTTAATGTAGTATCCCCTTTATCAGTATGATGCATGAATGCAGCCCTGGCGAGCGACTAACCAGGGCTGCCAACCCTTCGGTGTATAGAGCATCTACCCTGTAGGGTCGGTGTGATGCTTGAATGCAGCACTGGTGAGTTACTCGCCAGATCAGGATCCATGCATCATAAAAACAACGGGCATACTGCCTTAAAGTGATATGCGGCCCTTAAAGAGTTAAATGATAGAATGTGTTATGTAATGAATATGCATGAATATTGTTTAAAAAAGTATTAAAAAAGCAAAACAAGAGAAAGGTGTGTTTCAGGTTAACTAGCCTACCTACCCGGCGAATTTTCTCTTAAATACCTTTTCTATTAAATCACATTGTTGGTGGGTTTTTTGTTGTGTTTTTTGTTGTAATTTCCACTACCCATATACCATTAAAATCAAAGGTAATGTTGAGAGCTATCAATAAATGCAAATTCCAACCTCTTTAGCATATATCATGTTAGCATTAACCTGAAACACCTCTCTTCTTTTGCCTCAGCTTTGACTGTAAAGAAACACATGAGTGAAGGTCAGTGATTTTCCCTCATGGTATGGAAGAGACAGAAATATATGTATCGATTCAAACCAATTCATTATTACAGGAGTTGGATGTGTTGTGAAATGGAATGTTGCGTTTACATGTTTTGCAGTATATATCCTCCTCGTGAATATTGCAGTTTCAATTACATGTATATGGATTTGACACTTTTCTTGAAAATATGATTGATCTGAGGATATGTCAAGAAGTTGTTCCAGGTGGAGCCACCATCGAACCAATTTGTAAGTTATTTCTGGTGGGGGCTATGGCTTTGGATGCATGCCTCTCATTGGTCCGAACTGGTGGTATACATTGGGAGCAAGAGCAAGATGGCCACCATACGTCATGACGTTATAAAACAGTTGACGCTAAGCAGGCCCCACTACCACTACCCCCCCCCCTCGGGGGTTTGCAAGTCCATGTCCAGAGAGAGTCCATCAGTGTATGCTTCTTTGTGGAGGGGACCTTTGATATGCCTGACTCTGGAAAGAGAGTCAGAGTGACTGAGCACTATTTCTTTTGCAGGGTACATAGATATTTAGCAATTTTTAACAACTTTGGGTCAAAATAACAAGCTCCCACTGACCTCAGGGGCCTAATTGATAGTCTGCCTTCAGGAGATGACTGTTTGAGAGGAATATCCAACACTTTCGTGATATTTATTCCTACTCGGGAAATTTTGATGAGTCGCAAGTTGATGTGGCAATTCGCGACTCATTAATTGAACTCTCAAAATTAAAAGAAAAATTATCTCCGACCTATCTATCCTAAAATTTTGGACCATGTTTCCTGAAAGACAGTAATTTTTCTTTGGCATTATTTCAAGTTAAATCTTAATCTGCCTACAAACTACTGGAAACAAATAAAAAGCTAGATTTTGGATAGGAATCTAGAGTGGGTCCGCCATTTTAAATTTCACTGGTTGTGGGTAAACCAATTGATAAGACATACCACATGGGTACAGATAGGGTACAAATAGGGGACAGGCTTGTTACATTTTTAGCAGCTCTTATCAATGTGTGTCGCCGTAACCAGCGCACCTCCTTCTAGACCCATATAGCACTAGGCCAACCACTCCTAGCCCACGTGACTGACTGGCCCTCCAGTGCCTAGAAGTTTAGTCATGACCTTAGTTGACTTCCTGGAGTCTAGGCGTCTCGGCAGGTGCCTGCTCCTGGTTTACCTAGAGGATTAGGCATGAGACCACGTTAATTAAGTCTATGGGGGCGAACCAGGGACGGGTGGGGCGGGAGGGGGATCCATGAACTGCACCGACTGACCCTAGGTTACCTGTCCTGACTCGTTATATGCCTGGTCAATTTGTGGAGCATTTTTGTAAATCAATGCACGTCTAAAATTAAGTAATTGTCTTACTGTACACCGTGAGTTTAATAGGGATGAATATCGTCCCCACCACCACAATGGTTTTACAGAATGTTCCATCTATCATGGGTTATTGGTTATAGACGATGTATAATCTGTATAAGTCTGATCAAAAGAGGTTTTGATTAAATCAAATCCCCAAAGTTCAAATGTATTTTTAGCAAAGATATATCTATTTATATTGAGATTGGAATCGATACATGCATGCATCTCAATCCATGTGACCACAATTAATCTGAATTTCAGGTTACTCAGAATTGATTCAGGCAGAAGGGATTCCATCCAGGCGAATCTTGTTGTGGTCAAGTCCAATCTTACAAGCAAACATCACCCCCCCCCCCACACACACACACACCATGGGCCCTTTACCTGGTGACGCGTCATGACCCAGTCCTCCTGGTGTTAACCGACCAATGCACTCACTGACCCCGGTCAGGTCACTCCAGGGTGTACCAAGTCAGGTACCTGGGCAGGCCTACTGGAGGATCGAGTATGGGAATGTGCTGGTGCAGGAGAAAAGGGGAAAGGAGATCAGAAGTGTATCATTCATTTAAATGGTTGGAACCAGATCATTGCCAGATCACATAGTACCTTCAATGAGTAGGGATCAGTTAGCGTTGTATTCATTGTATTTGTTATATCATTCTGTGTTTAATATCCAAACCTTTGGAAAATAAGTGTATATTAATAAATATCACCAATGTTTCATATCAATTATCATTGACCTATAGGGTAGCAAGCATATGGTTCCAATCCCCTAAAAGAATGCTCTGTATGTGTTCCATTAATTCAAGTATGATACATGTTGCAAACGAGATTGGCACCGCTTCTCTTCTAAACTTATCAAGACAAATTACTCAATAAACTTGTCAACTTCCCATGATTGGTATACCTTGGTTATATAAAGCAAGCTAAAAAAAAAAGAAGAAGAAAAAAGGGCTGCCCCAGGAAACGTCAGAAAATCAGCTTATATGCTGGGATTATGCAAACTGTTAGGGGATTAATGGAAGCGGTGTGGCAGTGGGGTGGCTGTTCGTTATGGAACCAGCACCCTGATCGGGTCAGGCAGTGCAGAACAGCTTACGGTAACCCCACGTCAATGGGCAGCAGAGGGTCGGGTGTAAATAGTAACCAGCTCTAGAAGTGGCAACGCCTTAATTCTATTTCTGGTCACATTCCTGGCACCACCTTGAAACACGTGGTGGGAGCTCCATGTGTCCGTAAACAAGGTGTGTTCTAACACACAAGGCAATAAGGCATCGTCTGAGAACGATTTCTTTTACCCTAAAAGCTAGAACTTATAATTATATCTAAAGAAAATCTCCAAAATTTGAAAAGAAAATATGCTAAGGTCAGCCCTGTTTTGTAGTTGGGCTAAGTTTGCCTAAAACCAACCTATTCTATTGGCTAATGGAAAAGTTACATGTCCATTGTTCCAACGGATTATCATGGATAGTTTCTAAATCAATACAATCGTGTAGATAGAAAACGTTGAGCACATATATAAAGGATTCGAGTAGCCATGATTAAGTGCAGGGGCGTGGCAACCGGGGGGGGGGACGGGGGGAACATGCCCCCCCCCCCCACTTTTTACTAACCCCAAAAAAGGTCAAACCAAAAAGGTCAAGTAAAAAGGGATCAAAAAGGGTCAGAATACCCCTCAGTCCCCCCTATTTTAAAACTGCTTGCCACGGCCCTGAAGTGCCATGCAGAATTGATGCTCATTTTGAATTGTTCTAAATTAGCATTTTCTTCTAATGTTGTTGTTTTCAATATGGTTACCTGCCAACCCCCCGCGGAGCATCTTTCCTGTGTGGCTGCTCACATCGTAAATCCCCTCGGTAGGCCAACCTGACACAGCGACTCCATGTACTGCTCAGTGGGACCCCTTCTTTTGTCTTTGTATATGTATAGATCCGACTGGCTTATCCTTCTTAATTTCCATAACTGTTTCACCTATTGTAATACGTCATTACTCAGTATACTGATACGCTGACTACTCCCCTCCAACGAGCCCCTCTATATATGCGGTCGTACACTAAGCTGGTGTAAGTAGGTTGTTTATGCTGGTCTTCACAATAAAATAATTATAGTTATAGCTTACAATAAGATCACAATCTTTACAAATGTTGGCAGGCGTACATTGATTATATACGATAGCCATGATTTATACCATAATACATAAGTACTGATTTTGCCGATTATTTCCGGAGATTTCTGTATCATCTCTGTAACCTGCTATTTAAAAACCTAAGAACCGGAATATAGATTAATGAACTTGCGATCATCAACTTATGGAAATTAATTTGTACCGTACTTTCACAATTTGTACTAATGCCATTATTAGTAACGATTCAGACCTATCAATGTTCCCCATAGAGTTCCAGTATGTATCGAAGCCCCATGCACACTGTACGGGGGGGGGGGGGGGGTCTTATCGACCAGCCTTTAACCCATATAGAAGTATCCCAGTGTCCCCTGCGCGCCCAGATCATGGGGTGAAGACGCGGTCTCGTGGCGGCGAGATTTAGCGAGACGGGCGCTGAATGAGTGATGACTCTGTAAGTCGGTGTCGGTTGTCGTCTGCTCGGTGCACTTTTCCCGCCCTTCCCCTATTATCGCTCACCCAGCCTGCCTTATTCATCAACCACCCTCTGTTTGCTGCCCACATCAAGTGCGCATGCGCGCCCGACTCTCCATCCCCCTCCACCCTAACACTCTATAGCTCCCGTGGTCGGCGTCCGCCCACCCACCCGCCTGCCCGAGATCTCCCCAAACCTCGCGAGACCTCCCCAATGATTGAATTATCCCGAGATCCCGTGATTTACCCCAGACGCCATGTTTGTTGAAGGACTCGACGGCGACAGGTCGACCAACAACGGCCACCAGCACGGCCCACTTGCGCATGTCCGCCCGCCACTTTCCGCTTCCGGTTCTGGAGGAGCCTTGAGTTGTTCCCCCATCATCGCCCCCTCCTACCAACCAACCCCCCGACCTAGGCACAGACCACGCACGCGCGACTTATTGAATCTCAAATAGGCTGCTAACGTTGTAATAGCATGCATCGCTGATGCAGTGGAATGGCTGCGCTATTGCATGAGCTTATAAATGCGCATAGATTTTTCTTTCCAAACCTCAAATGGTGTGTCGGACATCGTTCATCATAGACTCGGTTTGAGCAGCTCCCCCTCGTATTGATAACCATTTAAGGGTAACATAGTGCTTTATTGTGCTATATGCCCTTTACCGTCATGATGCATGAGTGTAGCCCGTACAGACTAGTCAATGCTGCATTCATGCATCATGGCGACCCTCCGGAAGTATAGATCAGCATGATGAATGAATGCCACCCTGGTGATTAGAAATCATAACTATACATCCCTGCCATGTAGAGTCGCCAGGACTGCATTCCTGCATCATACCGACCAAGGGCATGATGCATTGACGCAGCATGCGGCCGTGAGAGGGTTAGTCCCACCCAGTGGAGGAGCTGCTCCGAGCTGCTCGCCTCCTTTATTGGGGAGTTACTCGTCTCAGGGATTTGAGTTAATTTTGGTCACGTGACAAGCTTGGTGTAGCGTTCCCGGCGGGGGGCTGAGGGCCGCGGTTGACTTGTCGGCCGCTAGACGGCGCGGCGCTATTTCTGCCCCTTATCCTCATTAAAACATAAAACTGCCGCCCGCCCCCGGCCCGCCTCGGCTCGCCTCTCCCGGCGGCGATCGATGACAAACGTATTCGCTTTCAAGCACGCGAGACAAAACGTCACCGGGGCGGGCGACGCGAGGGTAGCTACCAGCTGCCGGTTCCCATGGCACTTAACTGGTAATCTGGTGAGCGCGTCGCCCGGTCACCCCGACTCGGCCTCCGCCGCCACCATCGCCGTCCTGCCCGTCGGCGCTGCCGGGCGTGGACGGGGGCCACCATGCAGCCTCTTTCATCTACAGCGAGGCACGTTGCTGCCCAAATACAGATTGCCAGCGTGTTTTCAAAGCTGCCTAATAATGGCCAACATTCCACCTCTCCCATCATTGCTACTTTGAGAATCTGGCCGTTTCAGCATACAATGTATGCATGCCCGCGCCAACAATATAAGTATTAATATTATTTGTCCTAACCTCCAGCATATAGCTATATCCTGTTCAGTACTCTCCCCATGTATATACCATACTTCCCTAAATCCCTTCACTCTCAGCCCTGCCTCGTCCCTGAGCCCCCAGTGACCAGGATTAGGACGGGGTGTGCAGGGGGACAGAGATGCCCGGCGGGCAGACTCAGACCTGTCCTCACCCCTGCTAAGTCCTGCTCCCCTCATCACCCACTCTATATCACGTGTCCCCATGGCTACCTCAGTCTGCTGCCCCTGTCCAATCACTGTCTGTGATGCACATCAGATGGCAGTACTATTATGTCATTGCTAACTGAGTGACCATGAGTCTCAACCTTTATCGAACTATACGCAAGACCTTGAACTAACTGCTGTCATGAATACAAATGTATTCAATTGTATTCAATTGTACATAGAACCCCACTTCTTTCTTACATCTTAATTGGAAAGGGTAGTCAGGATAGAACTTTGGAACCACTTAGAAATTAAATATTATATACTGACAGTCTAAAACTACTGCTCAACTACATTAACTTATAACAGTGGAACTGAGTTAGCTCTCATATACATGTATAGGGATTCAGACCAATGCAGTAGACCCCCCCCCCCCTCCTCAGCCCTTCAGCCACCACCACTACCTCCCAGTGGGCATCCCCTGAGTATAAGCCGGGGCAATCCCTGCCCAGTCAACCCCACCCTGGTGGCAGCCATTTTGGTATAATCTCTGCCATTTCACGTTTGTTTTGTCTTAATTAATCTGTGGGGGATCCCTGCGGCAGGCAGTAGAGCAGGGGGAGGGAGGGGGTAGTAAGGGTGGAGGAGAGGATTTAGAAGCAGCTTATTTGTAGCATGGGATCCCATGCCAACGGCCACTCGCTAGTGGCGCCAGTAGTGGCGTCTGAAGGAATCAGTGACATAGGGGGTGTAGTATTCCGCTTGTTAAAACATAGATACTTGTACAGCCTCCTCCCTTTCCCTTTTAGTTTAAAACCCATTTTTCTGAAATTTAATGTGTGAATCAGTCGAATTATGTGAGAGTTTATTGAACTGTACAATTCAATTCCTGCTCTATACATTAGGCATTCATCACACATCATTTAGAATTGCCAACTTGGTATTGTATTAACACCATTGTAGGACTATTTCTGCCCATTCAAAGGGAAGATTGCAGATTTCTCATGGAGCCTGAAGTTATGTAAACTTTCCATATACTACTTTCTCTCACTATGACTGTACCGTATGAAACTGAACTTGTCTAAAGTGGTCAAAACACTTCAAAATATATACAAGCAGTGCCAGTAGCTACAGCTATATACTGACTGCTATAGTGATGGGAAGGGCTGGGGCTTGCCGATCCCTTGACGCCCCCTGTAAGTCGCTTAACCGTCGCCAGAGGGCGGCCCGGGCGGCGATCTCAGCGCGCCACCATCAAACTTTCACAGATTGATTTCTTGTCCTGGCTGGATGCGCGCGCAGCCGGAAATGATCGATCCGCCGACTTGGGTGCCCCCGGCAGTGATGGCGAGGATCGGGTGGCCGGTTAAGTCGCCATTAAAGATGTACTTCCGGCCGGGGGCGCTGTGCGGGGGCTGTCCACTTCCTGCCAGGCGTCGATCAGGGTGTGGCCGCGGGGGTGCAGCTTTGGTGGGCGGCTGTCGTCTGCTCAAGAGACTCCCGTGTTCTCCTGACTTTTTGGCTACAAAACAGAGTAGATTTCATCTCTATAAAGGGGGTCCTTTGTATAGACATTTTAGGAAATGAATTTTTGTCAGTCTGGTGATCAAATAATCTTCCAGACTGCGGTCAATAGAGATTTCAACTTAATTGCCATGGGGAAACTAAACCACGAGAAGGTTTTCGACTGCTCAGACGATTGGTTTCTCATATCTTTTTTTAGACAATCACTCCACATTCCTACCAGGTTTGTGTATTCCAAACACTCCTACTAGGTTGGATGTTGGCTGCTCTGTCGATCACATCACTCTCTCCGAGTGAGAAGACTTTAAAATGGCGCCAACGCTGCCCAAGGCATGCTCGTTTGTATTCCTGTCTTGCTGACGTGGGGGCCACACTTTGATACACGACACCACGGCCGAGACGTCGAACGCCGCCGACGGGGTTGTGCCGCGTTCGATGTCCGTGCAGTGGGGAACATCCACAGTGGTCATGTATATTTGATGTAAAGTACATGGCCAACCTAGCCAGGCCATCCACAACCCCCCTGCCTGCCTCGCTTTTTGCCCACTCGGTGGCGCAGGATCGGAAATCGTGACGTCAACAATGCGTGCGCACCCGATCGAAGAGTTGGAGCCCAGGGGCTTTGGTCCCGTCTCGCGTCTTCTCGCTGAGTCTCGATGTCGCGAGAGCGTGTCTCTGTTCGTAGTGGCGTCAGATGAGTGTGTTTGTGGAGGGAGGAGGAGACTGACTGATGGTCGTTACGGCACACCAAGGCCCTGCCCTCATAGTGGTAGCCGGCCATCACCCTGTTTACCCCCAGAGAAGATGAGAAACCCGGCCCAGTCCATGCTGTTTGAACACCTGAATCAGCCCGCCTCACCTCCCCATCAAGTCGATGAGCCAACTACAGTGAAAAATCGCTAAAACTAACGTTATCCAGTTCTTAAAGTTTGAAGGAAATACAATCTGTATCAAAACCCAATAGAGTTAGGTTGGGGTGGGGGCTGGAAAACGTTTTTTGTTGGTTTAGAGAAGCTTCCCTAGTTTGACACCTATAGATGTTTAAGGCTCTCCCCATATCGGGAACAGTAGGCTGCACCATCTACCATGCACCCTTAGATATGTGAGTGATAACCAATCTTTGAAACAGTAACAAGATGGTTGTGGTCCTGAAAATAACTTAAAAATCAGTGACATAATCGCTGGACGTGCCCTTACCAGTAACGTGCGTGAGTAGTACATGTATCGCGAAATTGGGATTTCCCCAGGCGTACACTAATTCCATAAGTAGTATAGAATGGGGATTTTCTGCAGGCTGAAAGGCAAGGTACAGTTAAGAGGAAAGATCGTCTCAAAGGATCGGTCAGGGTAGCCTTTACAGCCACCCCCCCCCCCTCTCCTCTACTCTCATCCCTTACCCCTATGTACCACACAGCGACCACTCACAGCCCGAGTCCCCCTTCAGCCCGGACCAGCCGGAAGTGAGGCAGGCAGCGTTCGTTTGGCAGGCACAGGCGCAGTGGGTTATCCGATTCTCCTTTAATGGGATTGGCTAGTGGCCGGCGAGCGGGGGCTGGGGTCGCAGCGGGGCGAGGGGGGCTGGAGACGACAGGGTGGGGAGGGGTGCAGGAGGAGGGGGTACAGGGGAGGGAGGGGCAGAGGGCAGACACTGATCGATGGGGCGCTGGTCAGTCGTTCCAGAAACCGTCGCCAGGCGGCCCCACCTGACCGGTTCCCATCAGCCCCCGCGGCCGGACGTGCCTGAGACCAGCGATGGGTTGGGTGGGTACCAGCAGTGGTCTGGTAGAGTTACCGCGCCATCTACAGTACGACGCAGTAACTAAAAAGGCTCCAGACATCACAACCATAGTCGGCTGCTAGTGCTGTATGTCCAAAAATCATTTAGCTTCATCCGAGGACTTTATCTGAGTGTTATCCATTACAGGGTTAGCATGCATTTATTGTTCACATTAGGGCGGCACTTGCAAGGGTTGCAATGTGCCCAAATCTGACCCACGCCCTTCGTTTGACCCTTTGTTCCCTACCTTCGCTGCATCCCAACTACCACCCACTATTACCACTACCGATAGCCCCAACTTGGGTTGGTAGATGGAGGCTCCTTTATACAACCATTGGTTGGTGTTGTAGCCTGACCTCCAACCCTTGACCACTGAGGTCTCACGGCAGTTATTGTTACTTCAGGAGGTGCAGTAGAAAGAGGACACATAGTGTGTATATGTCCATAAGTAAAGGGTGTGTTGTCATGATAGTACGCTGTTCTTTTTTATGGATATTTTAATTTATTTGTGTGAATTACCATGGAGCTTGCTATATTTCTGGGGGTTGCATGTAACTTGGAAGCTGTCTATCAAATCCCAGGTACCCCATGGACTGTAGCCCTGCCTCAAACTAAATATCTACTTCCCAACTTAAGTTAGGCCCAAGTTAGAACATTAAAAGGGAGAAGTATCCAACTGGGTGCCCTTAATGAAGTAGGTGTAGAACTTTAATTAAGCATGACTCTTCCGTTTCCTCCCACCTATAAACTCCCCATACAAATACCCCACTCACCCCCCCCCCCATCCCCTTAACAGTGTGAATAACACCCACACTTGCCACAGAGACTTGGGGCCAGATTTCATGGACTCTATTTACCTTTTTGTCACCCTTACAAGCTACTCAGGTAACCACAGCACAATGCAGTGAGCTGCTCGGTGCTGCTCGGTCCATGTTTAATTAAGCAGCACACCTGTGAACAACCCGACACACTTTAACCCTTTAAGGGCCGCGTAGTGATTAATTGTGCTATGGATCCAGTCATCTTGATGCATAAATACAGCCCTAGTTAATGAGTCGCCATGGCTGCATTCCAGCATCATCCCAACAGTACATGGGGGTTGCTATTGGTATGATACACGAATGAAGCACTGGCGAGTTACTCGTAGGGCGGCAAGTATGCATCATGACGACCAAGGGTATACTGCATTAAAGCACCATGCGGCCCTTATAGGGTTAATTAAGCACTACACCTGTGAACAACCCGACACCCCTCAACATGCCCACATCTGTCTGCCTAATCAGGCGTGAATGGTGGCAAACCGCATGGTTAGTGGTGGGTGTGAGTTAGTGGTTGGTGGGAGGGGTGGAGCAACTCAACCATGAGCCGCGCCCTGTCACTGTCAGGGTCCCAGCCTACCGTAGTAGGTCGTTTTACCGGCCTGGCGCTTAGTATTGATATTGATATTACTAGATCCCCGACGCTTATACATACAGGACAGGCGCTTATTCAGGATATGGGATTTAGTGTGTATAATACATATTTTGATACCCCCTGTACCCCCGGCCTTACCCGACTGGCGATTCCATGAATAATTATCATTATGCTTAATTAGACAAGCCATTCTGGGAGCCATTCCTGTATGCAAATGCGTGTATTTTTCACGCGGGATTTTGCACAGGGAATCGGCCGAGCTGGGATAGTCTCATGAAGTTTTCCCCAAGTGAAGCATGTGATTGGAAGAAGGTGTGGGTGGGTGTGAAGGTAGGGGGGGGGGCGGGTAGGAAAGGGAATTTTAGTGTAGTATGGAGAATGGCTGATGTGGTGTGGGGTTCACGCACGATTAGTCCGGCATGTGCCTGCCTCCCCCTGTCGGCACATTGTGCTGCCCTTGGCCCGGTTCACACTGGGAGCCGAAACCCGAGTAGAGCCGCGTGCGGCTGCTCAAAAGGTTGAGGGTTCTGTTCACACGGGCCGACGATTAAAGATTCACGATCGCCACTGCTGAGGAGGTGGGCGGAAGGTGGTGTGGGGGATCTCCGCTTCCCACTGCTACTGTAACCTGAGCTAGTAGCAGGCAGTGGGTGTGGAGGTGGGGGATGGGTGGTGTGGGGAATTGTAGAGTGTGGTAAGGGTTGGGAGCGAGGACCGGGTGTGTGGACCAGCCATAGATGCTCGCCATTGCATGCGGCAGTTCAAACTATAATCATGTGCCCATGCGGTTCTAAGAGTGGCAATGTGTTGTAATTACAGAATAAATGGCTTTACATGCATGACACACAGTGTTAGCAAATAAATGATAGTTTAGCGCGAGCCTCTCCCTCTCCCTCTCCCTCTCCCTCTCCCTCTCCCTCTCCCTCTGCCTCTGCCTCTGCCTCTGCCTCTGCCTCTGCCTCTGCCTCTGCCTCTGCCTCTGCCTCTGCCTCTGCCTCTGCCTCTGCCTCTGCCTCTCCCTCTCCCTCTCCCTCTCCCTCTCCCTCTCCCTCTCCCTCTCCCTCTCCCTCTCCCTCTCCCTCTCCCTCCCCCTCTCCCTCTCCCTCTCCCCCTCCCTCTCCCTCTCCCTCTCCCTCTCCCTCATCCCCCTGTTTATCATATCCTCTGTATACCCATACCCCGGCCCATACCCCAGTTCGTGTCCTGGCAGGAGATGGGACGCTGGAACCGGCCAGGGCCCTCATCGATTTCCGGGTCAGGGGTTAGTGTCCGTCGCCGGCGCTAGGTGGCGTCTGTGGTGACACGATCGAACTGCATGATGGGATTGTGTTACTCTGGCGGATTTCCCGCGATCCATTGTCCACTCAGTGGCCGCTGGAGGGCGCCAGGGTCGGGCCGGGTCGCCCTCAACGACGTAGGTGGCGCTGCCGTCGCATTTGTGCCGAGTGGCGTCTCCTGTTCAAAGCGAGGCTCTTGTGTGTGAGGACAATTATCGGCTGCTTTTCTGGGGTATGGGAAGGGGGATGAGGGGGGTCGGTAGAACAGGGGGGGGGGGGGGGGGGGGTCATGAGGTCTTTGATTAACTTGCTGAATAAACTTTGTTTTGGGTGTCTAATGCCTGACTGAATGATTCCTACACAAACACCCTGGTGTCATATAATTAGTCACTTAAATACGGATCATTCTTGTCGCTAGAAATCATCAAAAGTGAATTAATAATTTCAGATTGGCGACATGACGACTGCATATTTGCCCATAGGGGGCCTAATAATAATATAACTGATAACGAGTTTGCATTTAGATGCCTTCTTCCTATCTAGTCCTTTATGGGGTTTCTTTTTTTTTTACATTATTAAAGTTTGCCCATTTTGATATCAATGTTACTGTCAGTGTTTATATATTGAAAATACATTTCATATTATCCATGGTTATGCCAACTGTGACTGAGCAGCGCTAGATCAATAGACGTGGGAGGTTCACATCCCCACACAACCTTACGTCCCTTCAATAAGCAGTCCATTAGCTCCACAATATGACAGACGCTGGAGCATTTTTTCCCCCAAAACTTATCACTCAGGCATAGAAGACACTGCACAGCAGACCGGATGATGCAGCCCACCTTTACAAAATCTCTCATTTCTTCTTTCACTGACACCTCCCCTTTGATGGTGGCGCCCTTCTGACGGCTCAAAGCTGAATGTCGTCTGCCCTTTTCACCAGTCAGCAAAGTTTTCCCGCGCTCAGAGTAAGAAGCAGCCGACATTTTGTAACCCCAGCCTCCCCCCTCCTCCCGCCCGGTGGCGCTCGTGTGTCTTCCTCTCGGACAGACGACAATTTCTGTGTCAGACCACACGCTCTTTTCCTCTCTCTCATTTTTTCCCGCGCTCGACCTTCCATTTGGAGCCCCGACCTCCCGGCGTCCGGCGGGCGTCACCCCGGACGTCACCCCATTCATCAGGCCGCTGTATTCCTGCGCACGGACGCAGGGGCCTCTCTGCGCATGCTCGAGAGGTGACCTCCCGGGTCGCGCCTGGAGGAGCGGCTGCCGCCGGTCTGGAGGAGAGCGGGGCCCAGGCACGCTACAGGAGGTCGGGGCCGGCGTCTGTTTAAAGTTCCTGACCCCGGCTGACTGCTCCGCCCGTCAAAGTGAGGGCTGTGATGCGGTTATCGACGTCCGCCTCCGCCGAGTAATAGAGTTCCTGACACACGGCGTGTGGCGGGCCTCAAGGAGGGAGGAGGAGGGGGGTGTGGGTGTGTGGGTGAGGGGGGGTGGTCGGGGTGGTGTCCTCCACATCTCTATATAGTCAGGGGTGCAGCGTTCCTCCTGGTACCACCATGGACACTGCTCTGTCACCATGGTTAAGTTATGCTGTAACCACCAGCACTAGCCCCAAGTGCCGCACTCCACCGCTATACAGATGAAAAGTCCAAAAAGGCGCCCGCTCTAAATTAATATAGGATATACCATTATCAAACACATTCGACAGTACATCGTATCTACATACAAACTAACCATTTAAATTTACATTTAACACCTTCCGCCGGGCACTACTTCAGCTCTTCTAAGTGCACACACTTTACAACTTGATCCCTCAGCTATAAGTTATAGGATATGACTAGCTAAACATACATATACATGTGCATTCATTATAAGGTTTAATACATTTGGGACATGGTCACAATTAATATGTAGTGTGTACATGCCTGGAAATGTTCCCTATAGGGCAGTAACTCACTACAGCTCATTCCTGCTCAGAGCAGTTGAAGCCATCACTCTGCTCATCCCTATTTATGTCTCGCATTTCTTTGTAGAGCACTATCCCTTTTTAAAATAAGCCGACAAGCAAACAAAAGCAAACCGGGCCTCTCCGGGCGATGAACAGCTCCTCTCAAATCGAGCTGCTCACTCAACACGATCAGATGAAAACTAAACCAAAAATCATCCTCCCCACTCCCCAACTCATTCATCCCACACCCCAGTCCACCACCCCCATCCCTCCCTGCCCCCTCGCCGTTTGTATTCATCATTTCATTAGCTGTTTTCTGCCATCCCGCCTCGTTTTTTAACCTTTTGCTGTAATCAGTGGGGCTGCTGGCGAGTTGCTCATGTGCGGGTGGGCATTGCGCCCCCTCCCGCCGTCCCCTGTTTCCTATGGGTACACAGAGACTGTGGGACGGCGCTCACCACATTGTATAAATCAGATCCTTTGTTTGCTTTTGAATTTTCATCCGATTTGTGTAATTGATCGCGCCTGCGCACCATGTGCCGCCGTTCCCTGTGCGATCAGTGGAGGGGGAGCGCTTCTTCCCTCTTCCCCTGGGGGCCATTCACTTCCGCTTTTAAACCTGCGCGCGCACCCTCCTGATCTGTGCAGTTTAAGTCTGCATGCTCCCAGTGCGCATGCCCTGCTGTGAGCTGCTCATGCGCAGATCTGCTCGCTGGTCACGTGTTCCCGTGTTCAGGAGTCAGCGAAGCATGTCTCCCCACCCCCACAAATCCCCCCCCCCCCCCGCCTATACACACACACAAACTCTCACACACAACCCTGTAGATCTCTACAGGACCTCGTGAGAATCTCGTGGCCGCGTGTCACATGTTGGGGTCACGTGGGCGGGTCACGTGTCGGGCAGTGCGCATGTGTAACATGTGAGGGCTAACATGATGTGTTGATGGGGGGGGGGGGGGAGACCTCAGGGGGTGGTCGGGGTGGTCAGGGGGAGTGGGAGGGCTGACCACACTGCCCCTCCCACCCTGCCCATTCTCCGACCACACTGCCACACATCACCCCCCACGCATTCATTCAAAAGTCTTTAATGGTTTGGGAGCATCATACCTGGACTAATTGAGGCGTGACCCAACCTCTATAGAAAGAAGGTGGTTCTGCCCACCTGGACAGGAGTATTCATGAAATAGACGTTGGGACTATTTTAGAGTAAAGCTTCATATTATTATATGGCTGTACACAGACAAAATAAGATGAACGTTGTCAGGTACATGAACAATACCATGGCAGTACATAAGCTTGTACACATTGCAATAGACTTAGGCATGTGGCATCTGTACGGGTGATGTAACTTATTTATCCCCAACATTGAGCGATAGAATCTCCACCCTGCCCACTTCTGCCATAACAATAGCCATTGACCAGGTTAGAATTAGCAACACTCCAGACCAACTCCCTGCCATGTTGACACTGACCTAACCACGGCCTTGGTTGGAACCTGTGGGTTGCCGGTGCCTTTGGTGGTGGGTTAACACAGATCACAGGGACCAGTGTAAACAGTGCAGATCGATTTGGCAAATGTGCCACAGGGGACGCCGGCGCTTGACTTCCGGCCTACAACGGCAAATTGTCGTCTGACTTCCTGAGATCACTTCTAGCAGCCACATGGTATATAATGTGTTAGTGCTATAATCAGATGGGGTAATTCTCCTTGGCAGTAATCGTCATTTGTCATGAGCTGATTACAATTACTATTATTTCATGAATAAACACACACATAATACAATTTGTATTTTATCTTACTGGAAGGATTTGTATAATCAAATACACTTCTTTTGAATAATGCGGCGTAATTGAGACTACATTGTTACCAGACCTAACATGTAAAAGCTTTGAACTTAGTGATTGCACATGTGTGTAGCATACATGTTTACACATTGCCTTCAAAGTGCCTGATACAAACCCCCATCTCCACAATACACTCGGGTCACTATACTACTCACACACAGAACAGTAATGGCGGAAGACAAACACTTGAAGCACGAGCTTCACACTCCCCATATGAGGCACCGGTCCAATCAAACACCCCCAATCACCTCACGTGACACCCCCGCCGGCTAATGGGGCCGTAATTAGGGGGTGTCGACGCATGATTAAACAGCCAAATATTGGAGGGGGACACTGGAGGGGTGGGGAGGGGTGATTAAGGGGGTGGGAATCAGGCATGGGGCGGAGTGATGACACAGGATGATTGACCACAGATTGATCCCGTCCGGAGGTGAAACAGGATCCGGAAATTAGGTCCCGGAAGTGGCAAGCGGAGGCTTCTGGGTAGGGGAATCTAGATGATCTGTATTTATTCAAAGGAGGGAATAGGCTGACGGCATGTGTAAAATTTGGAATGTAGATTTAGTCCATAAAAGGGACAGCCACTTCTGATTTATCCAAAAGTGAGCAGACTTTCTTTGATAAGGGGTGAACGAGTAGGGCACTTCTATAAGATTGAGAATAAGTTATTCTATTCATCCAACCAGCCCAGGCTGTGCTACCCTGGGCCTCCGTGACCTTCTAGTCCTGACCTACACCACAAGGGTGGCATCCACCTAATATCGTCAGAAACCCCATGTGCATCCCCACCGCGCTCTGTCTATATACATGGTGTAGATAAAGTCAGGAATCAGAAATATATATTTCATGAGACACACACAGAACGCGCCGGCAACAGCGCCCCACGTATTGCAGTACACAGCGTCGTGACTCAGCAGGACTCTATTATCGCCCATTGATTGTGTGCCGACGAGAACTCACGAGAACTGACGAGATTAACCTGGTGACAGAGTAAACACTGCCATCTAGCGGCCTGTTTGATCTCACTCCGCTTACAACGCCATCTGTGGGGCACAGGCAGCACTCACACCAACTACGATCGGCCGGCATGCTTGCCCCCCCCCCCCCCCCTGCCCCCAAACCAGAGAGGCCAGGTCAAAGTGAGGTTCTGTTCTAACGACAGGCATGTAGGCCTCTTGACATCCAGGTTATTGGATGGCTGGGTGGCTGGGGCCTTTCTAGTCGCCGAGGAGGATGAACATGTTCTAATAATACGTTGGTGTGCCCCTGTAAAACATCATAAGATAGCATTCCAAAATAGAGTATTTTAGTTTATACAACATCAAAATGGCTAGTAGTTAGGACAAGAAAAGCAGAGATTGAGTGTATAATATGATCATCCTACAATATGGAATTTAAAAGTAGGCCTACATTGTAAATAGTAACTGAAGGGTACACAGTAGAACCTACTGTTATTTTACAGCACCTGCTGTTAATCTACAAAAGAAACTGTACACCTACAATAGATTCTACTGTATACCTACTAAAAGGCAACTAACTATTTGCAGTGTACGACTAGTTGTTATACTAAAGAAGACAATGTGCTTAGCAAACAATGAAATTAGTTGATCAATACTCCCTTAGTATGTGCTGGAGCAAGGAGAGCAGCTCAGTCAAGCTCTTGAGACAAACACCACGAGGTGAGCTCTATTATGTGGTTAGAGCAACCTTGACACACACACTGAGTCTCAGGGGAGTGGTGGGTTGAGGGAGGGAATACGACTCGTGGACAGAGAGATGATTTCTGTCAAGACGCCAAATAGCATTCTCCCTGCAATTGGGAGGGGGGGGGGGGTCAATCATAGTTTCTAAAGGAAGATGCCATGATGTCACGCTATATGAGTCCATGGGATGGCGTCTTAATTAACCTACCTCTTGATAACACGTGAGCTGGGAGGGTTTGGTGATAGACTTGTAACTATAAATTAGGGATTTCCATTGCTAATTAGGTAGGCTAGATCTGCCAATGTGTACTTTTAACCTCTGACATGAGTTCCCTGTAAATCCTGAGTATTCAATCACCTGTATATTCACTGCATGGTAGACTAATGCCTGACCTTCTAAGACTATTTTACCCCATCTCCTCTCTCTTGGATGTCTGGGAAAGTGTCTCTCGTCGTCACCTGTTTCTACCCCAACCCCATGCTCAGTAACTGACCCTGTAGTCTGTCCAAACCACTAGCCTGCCGACTGCATTGCCCCTTTTACCCTCAGCCAGTTCCTGACCCCCCCCCTCTCCTGTCTACCCAGTCCTAAGCAACATGCCCATCGTCTGTTCACTGCACCCAATGCATTTTCCTCTGAATTTTTACCACCCATGACCAATATATTTAAATGAATATTTTACCACGCCTACTTTTTTTTTTTAGTAAAATCCCTCGTTACATTTGCTTAAAACAATGACACCCCCCCCCCCCCCCCCCACCCATTAGAAAGAGCCATAACCTTACCCCAGCACTACCCTACCCCCAGGGCATACATGTGTCGTCGATCTTAGGGCAAGCTTATGGTATCGGGCCAGGAGGGTGGGGGCAGGATGGGGATCCCCTGGATAGTACATCAAAGGTGCGGCATGTTGCCAGGTTGGCGGGACTGGGGAGGGGTGAGACCGGCCAACTGGCCACACTGGGCACGGGGGTGTCTAGGGGGGAGGGGGTGTGGTCAATCTGCACCGCTGGTCACGTGACTGGTCAGTCTGATGTGGTGTACCGACTGACCACCAGGGGCATTGTGTGTAGCAAACAGGGTTACTACTGATGTGGGCATGTGCTCATCTAGGTGCACTTTGTATATAGATATCACGGTTTAATTATTTTCTGTGATTGAATGATTTGGTAATTAATGAGCTGGAGGTATCAAATGTTAATCATTTTGAAGATGAGTAATTCCCGCAATTGCTATAAACAATCTTGTCATAGATGTAATAGCTTTTTTTAGATAGATTTTACAACAAGGCGCACATATCCTTTGTCCTATACAGAACACATGCAGTGCAGCATGTGGGTGCTCATACATGTGCACGATCCCTCACCATAGACCCCCCTACATACACCACTACACCCACATCATCACGTGAGGGATCACATACAGAAACCACTGTATGGTACTACCCTGCGGCACACACCCAGATAGGCTCATCCTCTTTCCACTTCTGTGGGCGAGCGATTGCCCAAGTAGAAAGAGACCACTCGTTGAGCGAGCGAAAGTCCATCCCCATTCTATACTTACTCTTTCATTCCGAGCCGAGCCGACGAGAGAGGGCACCGGGGGGATCAATAGATTTCGCGTGCGATGAAACATCATTGGAGCCAGGGGGCACTACCCCCTGGCCCTGCTCCATACAATCTACTGTCCCTGCTTTGGGTTTGCTACCTTTTTTACCTTTGTCTTTCGCCATTCGATCCTCCTATCCACTCAACCCGCCCGCCATCGACGCTTCAAAGCGCTGTCTGTTGATCGCGGCAACAAACAGAAATGAAGCGCGCATGCGCCGGTGCGCAGGGCACGACGGGATTAGAGGACCGCGGGAGGGACTTCATTGATTGGTCGAGAGCAAACACGTGACCGCGTGCAGGGCCCTCAAGGGGTATATCCTATGTTGCCTATACATATAGTAGTAGGTAGGGTAGGGGGGTGAACATACTATGGCACACGGAAAAGTAAGGAATGTTTCTTATCTGTATTCTCTAGCCACTTATTCTTTTTAATTAAATGTAAATATTTGTTACATATACATGGTGTCATAGCATTCTGAAGAATCAGTCCGTGAAACACTTCAAAGTGTGCCACCTAATCGGATGATTCTTCCTCTCATCATCATCTATATTCATAGTTGATTGTATAAGACGGAAATGTATCCCTTTGAGATTTTTAAAAATTAAAGTTATTCAGATTTTCACATGATATTTTTGTATTGATCTTGGCGCAGGAGACTAGTTCAGTGTGGTTAAAATATGCAGGCCGGGAGTGGGTGGAAGAATGGACGAGGGGGGGGCTGGAATGCTTAGATTAAGCGCCTCCTCAACAATGCCCTCCATTTTCTCAGAAGTGGCTGGTCCCCGGCGTGAGTGCGGTGCTGGTCTTTGGTTCGGCCGATTGTCGTCTGCTGCTCGGGACAACAATGGCGGCGCTCTGCCATGAAAGCTGCGCGCGCAGCTCGCACTTCACCTTTCATCGGAACGAGGCTCAGACAAATAAATAGCCCTAGCAGACGACATTCCATTAGATTAATTCAGCAGGTATCTTTGATCCGGTGTCGCGTTTCTTCGCTGAAGGCGGGAGTCCTGATGGGCTTGTCTGTAGTCTCGGCATCCCGTTTCTGCGGCACTGATCATAGTCTCACAGAAAGGTCGCCATGGAGAGACGCAGGCAGGGAGCCATCTTGTGACAACCATCTTTGCTTAGTAGAATGATGGTCTGCCCTTTCTTCATAATCCAACCCCCTATCTATAGTGCTATATAGGCTATCTGTATACTTCCGTTCTTAATGTACATAGACATAATGCATGTGTCATGAGTAATAATAACCATGGGAGGGAATTAACAATAACAATGGTAGTTCCTGTTCCTGCTTTCATATGCAATACCTCTCACTGAAGCATCTCATATCTACTCCATACTCTATCTCATTCCTCGGTCCCCACCACTGGTTATAACTACAATTATAATTATAGCCATTCTACTGACACCACTAGCATCATCAATTCACGGTATAATCTACTGATCTATAAGTCCCCAAATATTACACAATTAGTTACAGGGTGTAATCCTTGTCATATCATTGTTTATTACCCTTTTCCCTGAAGGTACACCCCTCTAACACCCCCCCCCCCCTCTTCCTCCAAGTCACCCATTATTTATCGCCATCTAAGTGATCTCATTGCTATAATATTGTGTTATTTTATCATTGCACATATGTGTCCCTCACCTCAGACATAGCTCTCCTCCCCATTACCCCATTCCTGCAGCCTATAAGCGCATCCCACCTCCCTTTCCCTGTGTGTAATTTTTCGATTTCCTTCCGTGTCACCACGTTCTTACCAGGGACGTATACAACACACACAGACCCCGCACGGTCCTCAAGGATTACATTAGGGCTCAATTGATCAAAGCGCAAAGGAAGCGGAAAGATCTGTGCCCGGCCTGATGCGTCCATTGAACTGCTTCTTTCACCACGGCCAGATTGATTAGCAAAATGTCACACCTTCAGAAGGAAAAGGGAAAAACCCCTTGAGGCTAATGTCAAAGCATCAGTGTTTCTTACAAAAGAACACTTCCCACGTGCACGACAACAATCAAGCGCGTTTGATTCGGGGAGGAGGGGCGCCGGTAAGATCAGCGCGTCTCAAATCATCATGGCTGACAAGCAGAACAAAATCATTAGCTGGCGCGTTCTTGGCTCGATTGTGTGTCGTCATCTGCGTTCACAAAACATCAATAAAGATAATGAGGTGTCTCTTAGTGGGTGTGTCGGTTGTAGCCGCGTGGGTGCGACACTTTCCCGCCTTTCGCGGTCAGAGTTGAGCCTTGTGTTTGCCGCCGTCATTATTACGAAGCGAAATGTCGTCTGCGAAATTGAAAGATTTCCCGCTAAAACTTTGCCACAGGCAGCGATGGTAACATTTTAGTTAACATCTTAAACTGATGTTCTAAGTGTTTGCTCCTGGTAAAAGCAGTGATTAAAGGTGGACGGGCATTGTTTGCTTTTTGACAGCATAGTCTGATTTGATTAAAATGTGACTTTTATATGGCGAAAGAAAATGCGTAGTCTCGGGCCGCCTTTCATGAGCTAGATTAAAGCTAATTATTGCCTATCAATTAACTGCTGAGAATCTAGGCTCTAGACTGGTGATAAGAGAGGCTGTAGATGAGTATACAAAATATAGGTTCCATCAGTAGAGGACAGTTGAGGTGGTATGGAAGTATGTACCAGTATACATAATTCCCCCTCAGGCAACCCACTCCGACCCTCATTTATTTCCTTGCCCCCGCCCCCTCCACTCCTCTCCCCACGTGGTCACCCCGTGCCCTGCCACCCAGCAGCACCGGCCGCGCGCGACCTTTACTTCCGCTTCCTGTTGCCAAATGCGCAGGCGCCGGACATGGCCCAGCAGCCAATGACGTTCTCAGAAATCCGTCACGTGACGGCTACGACACGCGAGACCCACCACGCCCGCCGCGCCCTCCACCGGACTGGGGAGACACCAGAGGTAGGGGTGAGGGGTAGGAGGGAGCTGTGGTGGAGATGTTATGGGGGAGGCGCTTGCCAAGCAATTGCTTCCGGGGTCAGGGGTCAGCCTCCACTGGCACACCACCAGATGGCGCTGCGGACGGGACGCGCTGACACCACGTGACCCTGTCAAAGTGACGGACGCCGCCCACACTGCGCCTGCGCATTGATCGACGCGCCACCAAGCGGAGGGTGATTAAAGTACAGACGATCATCATCATCCATGGGGCGCCGCCTGGACGGTGGTGGTGGAACTAGAAACTTGGTGTGGGTCGTGGGTTTTTGATGGTGGTGGGAGGTGGGGAAAGGGGTGGGGTGAAAATGGACACAGAAATCGTTGTATCAGACGTTGTGGGGGAAGGGGCTGTTTGGTTGTGGGGTGTATACGTCACTCCATACAAGTGTCCAACCCACAGATTACTTATGAAGTGTGTCCCATAGCCTACCAAGGGTGCTTCACCCTTCCTGCAGTCTCATGTCAATAGACTGCCTTGTGAGGAATTTCATTTTACGGCATGATATTTATTGTTTCTCAAACGCATTCCATTTTACAACAACTTTACACTGTTATCTTTATGAACCTTGATACTGTCCAAATATGTTTCCATGTAAGTCACTATACACCACTGAAGCAATACATGAACAGATGCCAAGCTATCGATGCTATTCAATACGCATATTGATTACATTGCTCAGAACTTCATTACATTTAAGCATCAGTATGCTTAATTGGACTTCAATTTGAGTGACTATCTGACATATTGCCTCTGTGATGTATACTGTATGTCCTGTACCTTGTCCATGTGCCGTGTTGAGCCTGTATACTGATGTGTTTGTGGTGTAACATTCTACTTACTTGCAGCAGTACAACACGAGAGGGCGCCACGGTGTTACCAGTATAAGAGAGACAGTCCCGACCTGGCCCACAAGGGGGCGCCAGATGACAAGGGATCAGAGATGCACCCGCCCTTCCCCTCCCCAGCCTTCCTAGACAGAGCCAGGTATGTTACTAAGCCTAACTTATTACATTTGAAGTTACCCCTTTAGATATATGGCCCAGATCCATACAAACAATTCAATATACTAGTTACACTGACATCCAGATACATGCCCAACTCCCACTTTACTAGTTACACTGACATCCAGATACATGCCCAACTCCTACTATACTACTTACACTGCAAGCCAGATACATGCCCAACTCCCACTATACTACTTACACTGCAAGCCAGATACATGTCCAACTCCCACTTTACTAGTTACACTGACATCCAGATACATGCCCAACTCCTACTATACTACTTACACTGACATCCAGATACATGCCCAACTCCTACTATACTACTTACACTGACATCCAGATACATGCCAGACTCCCACTATACTACTTACACTGCAAGCCAGATACATGCCCAACTCCCACTATACTGCTTACAGTATATACCAGGCATATGTCCCACTCTCTATATACTACTTACACTTTCCTCTAGAGATTGTTCTGTAATGTTCACTTTAAAGGTAGCAGACACTTTTTTGTAACATACGCATCTATGTATGTAGAGGACCGCTATCGCATGTATATCCATACCCAGAAATAGACAAAAAAAACTACGAATGAATTAAACATAATCAAAAATAGTATCTGTTTGTCAGGATAATAAACTAACCACCCACTGTTCTCTCCCTCCATGCTAGGTTGGAGTACAGCCAGTTCCACCAGTACAGTCCTCCAGTAGGTCTGACCCCAGACGTGGGCTACCACCCTGCCATGTTCGCCCCTGTCACTGCCCTCCAGATGTCGGACCCTAAGAGGGCCGAGTTCCTCACCTCCCTTATGGACGTGGACGGGAGGAAGGAGAACCACTCCCCCCACAAGAGGGACGACACCAGGGTGAAGGACGAGAATGGCAAGATGGACGAAGGCAAAGGAATGAGTGAGTAGAATATTCTTTTAGGAATTGTTATAAAATATAGCATCGGGTTAGGATGTTGATTTTGATTGTGTTTAGTCAGATCGGGTTCGGCCCTTGTATGTATTGTGTTATGTTGTAAGTGCAAGTTTAATATCAAAATCTAGTCAAGATATTTCACTAGTGTGGTTCATCACATATTAGAGTTTGTGAATATGAGGAGGTAGGGACAGAGGCCATATTACCATAATACATACTAATTTATGCAACGGAAAGTATGATTTAAAGGGTATAATGAGTATCCCTGTTCAAAGTATTGGATAATACATCTGCCAAGAGGGAATAATAATACAAGAATGATCCACGAATTGTATCTCAATCCACTATGATATATCTCAAATCAATACAAATCATTATGTAAATATAAACTATAGTAATAACCATGTATTCCCTTGACCCTGCAGACGGCCACCCTCCTATGTCGTCCCACGCCAGTCCGCACACCTCCACCCCTGGAGGCATTGACACCAGGCCGCTCCTCCACTCCGGACTCATCACTTCCGGTCCGCACTCGCTCACCGGAAGTGGGGGCGGGCACCATCCGGGGTCGCACCCGACGATCCACATGCCGACGCCGGTGGTGGACCATAACGTGTATGTTAACGCAGCGGCCGAGAACATCTACGAGACTGCGGCCAGACTGCTGTTTATGAGCGTCAAGTGGGCGCGGAACATCCCCTCCTTCCTCCAGCTGCCTTTCCGCGACCAGGCCATCCTCCTGGAGGAGTCGTGGAGCGAGCTCTTCATCCTCAGCGCCGCCCAGTGGTCCCTGCCCGTAGATCTAGGTACGTGTCATGAAGGATACTCGTTTTTGTGGGTTTTATTTTCTCTTGTTGCATAGAGCTATCTATATAATCGCGATGGTTGAACTACAATTTGGTTATTCCTAACGATCCTATAACAGGATCGTAAGACATACTTGAACTGCAGCGTTTTCCGTGCTATAATGGCGTTATCGGTAGTACTATTATAAGTATACTACGGACACCAATACTGTCCAAATGTACCAATACCTTTTTTAACCTACATAGTTATAGATATAGTACATGTAACAGTAAATCTAGAACACATCTCCACACAGATTACATTCCCCAATGTGTTCTAGTAGCCTGCATTGATCAGAAGGATACAGTAGAGACTATCCTCACATTCACAAGTTGTCAAACCTCTACCTGTACCACCACCTCTAACCCCCTCCTCCCCTCTCCTCCTGCAGGTACCTTGCTGGCCACTAACGGCGTGTCTCTGGACACTCAGCCTAACGAGAAGGCGTCACACCTCATCAGTCAGGTCCGCACCCTGCAGGACGTGCTGTCACGGTTCAATGCCCTCAGGGTGGACGCTACGGAGTACGCCTGCCTTAAGGCACTCGTGCTATTCAAATCAGGTAGGCATGGAACCATTTTGGTGGTCTTAGGATGTGGTATAGTGTTAATGCATTATCAGCATTATGCTGCATTTGACTAGAGGTAAAATGAATCCCTACTGGCAATTTAATATTCAAAACACATTCAAGCATTTTTTATATTATTCCAATCAATTCAGTTTACTGTAGGACTCTTTTAATTAAATATTATGGTCTTTTGTTATGATGCTATTTGATGATTATTTCCGGGAAATCTATGATTTTTCATTTACATTCAGAATCCATGATTCCAAATGAATTCTGCTAGATTCAAAATAGTATCGTCTGCTGCTTAAAATCCACCAATTCTAAATGTCGTCTGCTTCCTGTTATTTCAGAGATCCGTGGTTTGCGGGATTCATGCCAGGTGGAGACACTGCAGGACCAGGCGCAGTTGATGCTAAGTGAGTACACCCTCACCCAGTACCCGACCAACAAGGTCAGGTTTGGCAAAATACTCCTCCTACTTCCGGCCCTGCGCACTGTCTCACCGCGCACCATCGAGGATGCCTTCTTCCGGCGGACAATAGGAAGCATCCCCATCGAGCGGTTACTATGCGACATGTTCAAATCAAGTTAATTTTTTATCAGGTTGTTCAATATTCAAGTATTTCAAGATTATTATATTTTTTCTCATTATTATTTTTATTATTATTATTGCCAAACAATCCCTGCCCTTATATTACCCGGATGTTCGCTGTCATTGATGGTTATTATTACTAATTAGATAGTTATTTAATAATCAGCTTTGTAATATCAGTAAGATGCTAGCTAGCTAACCGATAAAACCAGTGCAATGTTTGTTATTCAAATATTAAGATGTTACAATATGGTTCCTCTATATAATAGATATTCATGTTGTTATATAACTACATATTTAAAGGATATAAAAGTTCACTTATTTATATCAAATGTTCAAATAGTTTCTCCACAAAGTGATTCAAATGCATGTACTATGTGTCAACCTGCCCTGTGTCATGTCCGCCATCTTGGCATCATATTGTCATTGTTCCCTTTTATCCAAAATGATCTTAAATGAAGCTATTTTACCCTATAAGTGTAAATAATGGCATTGTGAGTGAATAGTGTTGCTAGAGTCTCTTTTACTTGTTATAGTCTTTCCCTTTTCATAAGTTCAATTGTGTTTGTCTAAAAAATAGTCTTCATATTGAGATTTTACTTTGTTTAACTGACAAACTAGCCTCACATAAACATAAGTTTTGAGCCTTGTCTATTACTTAATAGAGGCCACGAATACAAGGATACAATTATATTCACGCTCTTTATGAAGAGAGAATGTTATGTGTAGAAGTACAATGTAATAAGCGACTGATTGCATTGTAAAAGCAATGTGGGACTTGACCTGCTTATGGCCACCGTCCACTTGGGAACTTTGGCCGACTAAGCCCATACATTTCCTATAATAGCTTCGGCCGATTAGAGCCCAGTGGGCAGTGGCCAGTAGATATTATGAGGTTATTATGCGATATGAAAGGGTGTGGATTAAAAGAGGGCAAACAAGTTGTGATAGTGACTGTAGTATATAACAAGAGGCAGGCTGCTTAATGAATAAGGGTTCTGTCTTTGTGCCATATACCTGTATGTATATTTGTCAGTGTCACTGTATATAATAGAAACACATTGGAACAGCAGTATCCAATTGATCACTTAATCTATTGTACGACTATGTTTTATTGAGATATTCTCAGATGAATACTGAGAATATGCACTTTATGAAAATACTCGTCTGCACTCTTGTAATATAAAAGTCTTGTATTCTGTGTAGAGATTATGAATATGATACCCTAGGTGCACTCATTGTTATGAGGAAAGGGGAGAGCACGTGTATGATAGCGTTTGTAAGTGTTGCTGTTTGTTTTGAACTTGAGGGGAATACTTGTGCTGCAGTAGAGCATAAAGCTGTTGGAGAATACTTGTTTTATTCTGTTGAATTATTGCATAAAAGCTGACTTACTAAAGTAGGGAACTGCCTGTGTGTGATGTCTGACTTTTGACTGGTCCTAAGTATACTTATAAGAGGTTTTAGCAGTTCACCTTAAAGTTATGAGATTTTGGCATTAGTCAGAAGTATGTGAACATCATTAATAAATTGTATGCAGATATGGTGGAGATAGAAGTGGAGTTCCCAGAAGTATGGCATCAACTCACTGAGATCGAAGTAAGAGGAATGTGTAAATTGTTAGATCTTCTATTATTCTGAATTTAATGCTACATTGCTACTTCTGTTCTATATAGATCTGAACCCATGCTAACCTGTTTTACATGTGCATCTCCATGGGTATAAAAGAAAAGAGAATGAGCCACCCCAGGACATTGTAATATATATGTATAAAACTAATGTGATGATTGATGAAAGCTGTGTGAGATGAGAGAAACTTGATGTTTGACTGTTACAGATTTTCATCTCTGTATACTGGTGTACGATATTTTCAGTCATTTGCATTAAACTATATCAAATATACAAAATGATCTTCCCTTGTTTCCCTTAACATTTCATATTTGATACTGAACACAAAGACAATGAGAACCTTAATACAGCATTAGGAAAGTTAAGCCGAATTATTCCGATCTATATTCAATATTGTAATGCCATCTGAAGTATGATAATCTATGCAACTTGGTTTGTGTTTAGACTAAGAATCTGGTAGGAGAGAGACTCCTAGTCTTAATGTTTTTCTGGAGGGTCATGTGGGGATCTCAGGCTACAGTTTGGTAAATTTAATTCATGTTTAATCCACTATGGCAGCACTGTCTTATAGCAGTGCATAGTTTTCTGCATGGGGGATTGAGATAAATAGTTCAAAATGAATACAGTAGAGGGCAACCGTGTGTCACAGACAGAGAATATGGAAACAATATTGCTCTTTGGAGAGAATCAGTCATAAGGCTTGAGGTAGTTACGAGGTATCTTTCTTATGCTGTATTTGCCGTCCAATTCATTGCATTGATATAGCAATGCATGTTTGCTTTGAATAATAGAGAACATGCAAACCTCCCCATCCTATATTTAGTCTTAGAAGTGGCAATTAACCAGGGCATGTGATTGCCTAAAGCCCTGGAAGAAACAGACTATCTGGTTGGCCCAGGTATCTAGGTTTGGAAAGCCTTACACTCTACCGGCTCAATGCATGGATGCATTATATTAGAAGGGGTGTGCCCACAAGGCAAGTGCATATGTGATGTCACTTTCAGGCACAGGCTTAAACTGAGTAGCATGCTCATACTTACAGTAGATGGCTGTATATAGCACAAGGTATGACAGAGATAAACACTCATCATCTTTCAACCCTAAATGGCCCTACCGTACCATGTATTTGGACATGGACAGTAGTACCGTCTGGTTAGCAGTATACAAACTACTTAGTCCACCATCATCTTTATACTTCAGATGGAGCCACATGTCTATAGTCAAATATATGGTACAGTAGGGTCATCTAGGGTTGAAAGATGATGGGTGTCAAGCTCTGTCATACATTGTGCTACACAGAGGCAAATATCAGCGTCACCCAGTGTCGCCTAAACCACTCTCAGACAAGGGTCAGGCACTGCTGGACTATAATAGATGGGTCAAGGGCCATTCTAGTGAGGGTCAGGCTAGGCTGGACATTCAATAACAGGCTGGACTTTGGCAAACTTGCTTGAAAGTCTGGCCATGCTGGGTCCTCATGTCACAGTCTGACAATGCTGGACTCTTGCAGGCTGAAAGAGACTCTCCCCAGAGTGTGTGTATATACTGTCATCTACTCCTACCATATTATGCTTGCCACTTAGTTTAAGCCTGTGCTTTCAGGTAGGTGAACACATACCACAATGACTGACAGGCCATAGACTGTATCTGAACGTTTATGGCTCCATCTGCCATGCACTGCCTGTACTGTATGTGCATATGTGTTGATAAGCGTTTGTGCCGACAAATGGGCCACGTATCGGGTAAAGATAGAACCATAGTAGTTGTCGTAATACAAACTAAATGACTATTGCTTAATGTGTTATCCTCATTATATTGTATAATATTTTACAGATTCTCCCAGCAATATCACAAAACACATTTATGCAGCATGTACACCTGTTTATTCATTGTATTTAAAACTGAAAACAAATGATAATAATTTACAATTTATAATCATGTTAATCATTTACAAAGGAACAATTCGGTCAATCGTGTAAATCTATGGTTCAATGGATTTACTCAAACTCAACATTTCGAACGTAAGATAATATTTCAAGTGAACAATATGTACATTATGATGATATTATAATCAATGATAATCATTGGCAGGATTTTTCAATGTCTAGAGGTGTTTTTTTACATTATATGTGTGTGGCGTTCACATCGATACCACTGTCCACGGAGGGAGACTTCTCAATAGACTTTAGGTGGAAGGTTACGGAATTGGGGTCCGTACTGGAGATGTTCAGAGAAAGGTCGTTTCTTCAAATGTAAAAGTTATGAAATTGCTTTGAGATATTGGATAATGGATATTGCATGAAAGAATGTACCTTGTACTCAGATCACCCCTTTTAATTATGCCATATGCAACAATGATGTACGTGTAAAACTATTTGACAATTGATACGTGAATATATTGAAAAGAACTATTGTATGCAGATACGATTACTTAATGATAATAGGATATATTTTATCCATCAGATAATATTAAGGTACGCAATAGACCCGTATATGAGTACCGGATTATTTTATCCATCCTATTTGTATATCATTCAGTACAACAAGCTGAAATATGGGTCTTTAATTGAACCCTTATCACACTACATTACCATCTCTACCATCGAGATCACAGGTATTAACAAGACCCCATTTTGGAGAGTGAGTATAGGCTATAGGGTACCATGGGAAGGTGTGAAACTAAAAGTCCACAGTCATCTTTGCATGACTCTACAAAGAGGTAGTGCACACAACATACCCTAGATGGCACCACCTCTCTGCTTCCCATGGTACCCTATAGCCTACTCACTCTCTAAACTGAGGTATTGTTAACACCTGTGACCTAGATGTTCAGCCTCTTACCTGTCACATGACAATGCCATCTCCAACAGAAGGTGGTTTAGCCTCCTTTTGAACTGGTTCGTGGTGCCCTCCTGACCGTCTATCACGGCTTCCACAGCGCGCTGCGCCTCCAGTTTCTCTGAGAACATTCCCATAATACCATGTTCCAATATGTCTGCTCCCAAAGCTTCCTGTTCCGGTGTGAGACGTAGCCCCATCGTCTTCTCTAGCACCTAGAGAACAGGATATTATGGACTTGGGTGTGTTTAGAGGACGAAGACAGATATATGACTTGTTATATCATTAGTTAAACGTAGGCATTATTCTTCGAAGTATAGGTCAAGTGTAATGCGGCCGACATTCAACAAGTGAATTAACCAATCAACATACTAGCATGCACGCTGTTATGCGTTTACCTTTTACTATTATTGATTCAAAAGAAGAAGAAAAAACATGCACTATGGAATACTGGAGTGGGTTATTTAATGGGGCAGAACAATATATGTTTTCTTGTTTAACCCAATTGATGACACTACTGTATTCCATAACACGATCTTTTTAAGGCTATACATTTTTTAAAGCTAGTACATGCACTCAATATCTAATATGCCCAGAATGATTTTATTTTCAGCAATTAATATGCTACACAGAGAAAAGAAACCGCGTCAAAAGGGAGTCCAGGTTGCCTCCAGAATGAGCCCTGGTCCCTTAGGTGAGTCAGGGAACAATGTGACTCCCGCAGGTGACTCCCTTACATCAGGCAGGAAGTCACCTAGGCTCCCTTAGGCAACCTGTGCTCCCCTTAAGGGAGGAGTCATTCCAGAGGCAACCTGGACTCCATTTTGAGGCTGTTTCATTTCTCTGTATAGTTATACATTGGGAAAGGCTATAGGCATCTTACCATGAGTATAATGAGGGAGGTGACCACGGTCCAGCCTATGATAGCTACAGCAGTGAGAGCCTGGATGCCTAGCTGGTACACCTGACCCGTCTTGAACAACCCACCATTGTTAGGTATCGTACTGTACTGGGGCTCCATGAAAAGTCCTTGTGGAAAATGATATAATTGGCTGTATGTGATTATACATGATCCATTATGTGTCATATGTATTGTAAGCGTTTGGCAAGGCACACGCTGTGTCTTGCCAAAAGCTTACAATACATATTGATTATTTCAAAATAATAGGCTGCATATAGCCTTTAAATCGGCATTCCCACCAATGGGCTACATGTAGTTGCTCTAGTACTGTTCTATTTAAAATTAAATGACGAGTAGCATGTTAGTGGTGATATTTTTTAATGATAGTGAGCACACTATAGTACATAAAAGTAAGTTATGATAAATACACTGAGGAAAAACTGACACCATTATCATCAAACCTCCGCTATAAAAAAGGACCTGATCAATGTCCACTCTCCACCCCATCTCTTGATGGAAGGACAGTAAATATTGGCCCTTTAAGCAGTAAGTGATGGGATACCACTCACCTACACACAGAAGCCCCCAGACGGCGCAGGCACCGTGCACAGCCACGACCCCTACCGGATCATCCACTTTGAGTTTGTGTATGCCCATCTCAGTGAGGGCAGCCACTACTGCCCCCACTGCCCCGGCCACCAGCGCCTCCCACGGCCGACATATGGTGCACATAGCTGTAAGGGGGAAGGGTATACACGTTGGACATTAGTAAATTTTAGTTTGTAAGCGCTTACCCGAGTGTTGTCTACAGGTTTCAAATCTTCAATAGAGGTGTTCATTCTGTTGATTTCTGCCCAGAAGTGGGAGATTCTGGGGGAAACCCTCGGGACGTGCAGCCAATTGAATTTCAATACTAAACCTCACCCATACCGACTGTCCCTTGTCAGTTAGCCAATGTTAAAGTTACAGGTATGGTTACCTTAATACAGGATTGGTTAATGTGCTATGGTAGGAATCACTATTTGCCTCAAATCTGATGTGGATGTGACATAAATCCCTCATATTGTTGTGCAGACAATAGTCTGATGGTGATGCTGAAATGTCGGATACATTAACCTGTCATGTAAAACACTGGTAAGGCCACTCCAAATAATATACTTGTTTCTCATCACCAAGCCATGATAAAAATGACGAGGGCGCTTTTTTTGTCTTTTCTTTTTGCTGGTGACCAAATGGGTGGGCAAATGGGGATTTATAGCAAACTAAATTCATACTTCTGGAATCAATGTCATAGATTAGCAAACGTTGTAAATGTGCATATCCGCCCTGACTCATTGGATCTGCAACACTGTAAGCTTTAATTTGATACCAAATATGCCCTATTTTCCCATGTGTAATCATGCTTTCCACTGAAAATGTCAACATAAAAAATATTTCCAAAGGATGATTTTAGATGATGAGAAACAAGTATATTATTGGGAGTGGCCTAATGTATCCCCATGACCACTAAGTGACCCCTGACAGGCTTCCATTCACCTGTCGTTAGATCGATTGTGCATCTTAGAGACATTTCCTTTCATGATATAAAACAATGCCCTTGACACTAATGGTTTTACTTACATGTGATTGACACAAGCGACCCAAGGACACCGTTGATCATGAAGCCAATATCATAACGCACGGTTTTGTAAATAGTTCCATATATGATACTGGAAGAGGAAGGTAATATTCATTAGGCTTCACAAAGTAGAAAGTTGGCAATCACCAAATGGCTTCCATTGCCTGGATATGGCCAATTTTGTAACCGTGTAAAAAACACTAGCCGAATGTATGGCATCAAAAATAATTTAATGAGAAAATATGTTTTGTTAGAACTAGATTCGGCCCTTAATAATATAGTAAGAAACACCCTTATATAGAGACTTTCTCTTGAGGCAAAGCCTTTTGGAGTATGAAAAGAAATTACCAATCCCTAAAGACTATAGTACTAGTACAAAATATACTGAAATGAAATGTCACCTGATAAAAACACTTGTAATCCCCCCTGCCATGGATGACACGATGGTGTTGACAGCCGCTCTGTGTAAAGAGGTAAAATAGAGATGTACGATACATTTTAGTAGCAAATTATTTAGGCACTCATAAAGAATTTCTCATATATAAGTTTCTCCTACTTTAGAAGCCTGTACATGTACTTTAGAAACGTGTAGGGGCTGGTCAGTTGTAAGCATCACTGATAACATCTGCCATGGATATGCTTGGCAGATATTATCAATGCGTTAATTGTATACTTAGATGTTGAAGAGTATAGGCACTTGTTTGTTTTGTGTATGTGTAAGTTTCCTTTCCTCATGTTGATCAAGAGAGCTATGCTTAGGCAAAATCTTGTGTTTCATGTTACACAGTCCGAAAATCGGAATTATTTTATCTATTTTATTTCATTTAAAAAATTGGATAACAATTTCGGCCTGTTTGCTAGCTAGGTTTGGGTAACCTAAAACACATCTCTTTTCAAATGATATTTAGCCTTAATGTACTCTCAAGTGTTTTCTATGTCTTGTAAGTGGTGCACAATACATGTATATGTAGAGAGTGACCTACCTGACGGCCAGCCGCCACTCGGAGCTATCTGATATGATGAAAACACTTCCTGAATTGAAGCGAAGCCAGCCCCACCTGTCAAGGAGTAGAACAATGAACATGGGGGCGCATAGTGCTTTAATGCAGTATGCCCTTGGTCGTCATTTGAATACACGTCTATCAAGGGCATGACAGGCCTACATTGAAGCAATATGAGACCCTTAAAGGGTTAAGGCTCTAAAACTGATGCAATTTTCCACGTGGTCGGATGGTTATTGTTTATTAAAGAGAACATTTTGGGGGTCGACTATATTCTCTTTCCCAGCGGGCGCAAAATTGAGTTCAACATTGAATCAACATTAAATCAACGTTGAGAACCAGTTGTCACTGTTGATTCAATGTTCTGTGCGCACTGGGTAGTTTTAGTATATTCAAGCCGAAAGGCAATGCAGAGTATTGGCTTGCCTTTATAGTGATAGCATATGCACGGATCTTCTTTCTTATACAATGCATTATTATTGAACGATTGATCATTGTGTTCTTTATACTGGCATATAGTGTGACAGTTCACACTTATTCTCTAGGTCCATCTAGTGCATACGTGGTATATCCAGAGCTAGAAATGTCAGTGTGCACTTACAAAGAAGCTACGTTTCTGTGCAGAGACCTATGATAAGGTATGCCAAAAATCCATAAACAATAACTTCTACTGTATGCCTACACTGAAAAACACTGATCTACCGATCATCCCAACTTACATTTCCTTCACGTTTTCTTCCGGAATAGATCCAAAGCCGGTCTTAATACCAAATGCTATCTAGACCAATTCGATGACTTAGCTTATCATTAGCGAATCACCCAATGTTCTAGAAATATGACTTCTCGATGACTGGAGTCGTGAGAATACACTATATTTATATAAAGGTGGAAAATACTATTAAGACAGTGGCAAACACCACACCTATTCAGTGGCCATAGGGCATGTGCAGTGATACTTTCGCACTGAGAATCGATGTGAAGTCGACTGGGTGGGTAGATGTTCGCTGGTTTTAGAAATGTCTTTATGATACTGCAGATAATGTTCCGAGTCTGCATTCCAAAATGGGCCCCATATGGTCATAACCCTGGCAATGAAGGCTTTTTGGCTGGCAATAGTCAAAGCTTTCGGGTGTAGCCCAGTTGGTCTTAGCCCACCAATCCGATATTCTCTTAGATCATAAGTTGTCATTTGTCTTTTTTTTTGAGGATTAGATTATTAAGTTAAATTGCTCTGTTTCCCTCTCAAACACAGCTAACAAAAAACACACGTTATTTTACGTCAAAATAACGTTTTAAAATGTTATATATAACGTTATGCCATAGTAGGGAGCCTAAAGGGGTGCCTCCACCAAAGACCGTCCATCCGTCCGTCCATCAAATCCGTCCAAAAAAGCATTTTTTGACCAAAAACTGGACGGATTTCATGGACAGATGGACCAAACCCACTTCCACCAAGGTCCGTCCGTCCATCCGTCTATCAAATCCGTCCAGTTTTTGGTCAAAAACTGGACGGATTGATGGACGGAATGGCCGGACGGATTCCGTCCATCAATCCGTCCACCAATCCATCCATTTTTAGACCACAAACTGGACGGATTTGATGGATGGATGGATGGACGGACCTTGGTGGAAGTGGTTTTGGACTTTTAGACGGATTTTATGAACGGACGGATGGACGGTCTTTGGTGGAGGCACCCCTTTAGAGAACCGTTATATAAGGCCAAAAAAGGTTTGTCTCAGGTCACCCGACTGACCCTATGAAAACAAGTCCGACCCTACATTTTTTATGCAATTTTGAAGAATATTTTGTATTTTTACACATTTTTGGTCAATTTTAAGGGAGTGCTCATTTTTTAACAACAGGGGGGGTGGTGGATTTGGGGGGGGGTAACAAATTTGGACCCCTTGACCGAGGGGGGGTAAAAAATTTAGACCCCTCTTGGGGGGGGGGGGGAATTCAACCTGTTTTGAGGCAAAAAGCCCGCACGTTACTATGCTACAAAGGGGCGTGAACGCGCACAATTTTCGGCCTGCCAGGGAGGGGGTAAGAAATCTCGACCCCTCTAGGGGGGGGGTGAAAAAATTTCGCGCGGAATTTCACCGCCCCCCCCCCCTGTTGTTAAAAAATGAGCACTCCCTAAGGTCTTCGGAGAGACTGGCTAGTACTTTAATGTTTAAAATAAGGTTTTAAAAATAAAGAAAAAAAAGAATCCGACCTACCGATCCTACATTTTCTTACCATGTTACCTGCAACAAACCTCTTTTTTTGGCCTAACGTTAAATTACGTTATAAAAATAATGTTGAATAATTTTTTTTTGTTTACTGGGAAGTGGGTTTCACTCGGGCTGTCAGGTTGGCCCCAGCTTGGCACAGCCCGCAGACTCCATTTTGGCGATTTCCCCGGGGTTCGATATCTTGAGATGAAGTGTGTGTCTGTTTGTTAAACAAAACAATCCCAGAGAAAGAGCTTCGTACCAGTGTGTTACTTAATCCCTGGTTATACTATGAATCAGTTTTCTGAAAACAGTTAACATGACGTGGGTGGTAATATGAACCTGACAGTCTTTGTTGCCCAGCAGGAGGAAATGAAACACTTTGTTTGCGGTGAGTAGCGGTGCATCGATCTTGAATGACAGTCCTTTTGATCTTTCCCCTTTTGAACAATGTTATGGTATTCGGTACACATATTCAGCGGTAAAATGTTTCCGTCCAAAATCGGTGGCGTAGGAAAAGGGGGTCGCAGGGAGGCCTACCTGCCACCCATAACTCTCTTCCATCTCCCATATACAAATATAATAAAAGGGTGTATGTGCAACATCATGCATGGGCCAATGCCTAAAGCTAATGTTAATTTGAATTTATATTTGTCGAGTACAACGCATACATCAATAATGTATGCATAATCTAGAAAACATTACTTGTTTGTAGCTTGCAAATGTCCACATGCCATATTTATTATATGATATAATGACATAATGTTTCATTTAAACATTCAGTTGGACCCTTCTAGACATCAGTAATTTCCTGAAGAAAACACTTCAGATATTTTTGTGCAAAAAAACTACAGATGATCATGTCGTTTTTGCGCTGCTTCCCCTAATCCCACCTAGGATAACAATAGCCCCAGGGTATAACATTTTGTTGGAGTACCTACACTGTCAGAAGTTAGTGTAGCTGCACAGTGAGATATACTGTAGATTTACAGTATAAAAGGAGGTATTTTTGGTTTCCAGTATCACATACGGTTCAGCTACACTCACCTACTGTAAAACTCTTACTCTGTAGTCTAACCTTGGCTCAATTTTTTTATTTCTTTAACCCATTTGACATGCATTTCCATCAATATTGACATGTAAATGTTAGCTAGTGATATTTAGATATGTACATTTCTATAATTTTGATGTTTTATGCACATTTTAAAAGTACTACCTATTGTGCCCAGGTGGGACTCGAACCCATGATCTCCAGATTGTGGATTACAGTAGGTGAGTTTGTAGCTGTACTGTATGTTATACTGGAAACCAAAAATACCTCCTTTTATAGTGTGCAGCTACAGTACATACTTCTAACAGTGTAAATCAGAACAATTTGCACTCAAAGTCAGAATTGTTTTGACATTCAGGTATTCTCTAACAAACAGACGATATTTTCATCAAATGATCTGACCAGAAACAGCTTTTGAAAATGTTCCTAAATCCGATCCAGGCGGTGCCATATATATAAAGCAACCTTATTTAGGTACCCAGGTAAATGCTTTGATTTAGACGGCCACATCTGCGGTCAGGAGCCTGGTCAATCGACCTTGACCCCAAAAAGGTCTGACCTTGATCCCGGGGTAAGGACAATTGGGACATCACAGGGGTATCAGGTGTTACTCCTGGAAGGAGGCCAGAGATAGCGCAGATAACAAGGTAAAGAATACTCTGATAAAAAGATTGTGGTATACCAGTTCAACTATCTCTACCACAGCACCACACCTGTATAGGTAGGGCTCGGGGTGCAATCTCTACCATTGCATTACATAATCCATGTGGCTAAACACACTAATTACCCCTAATGAAATTATTATTATATTGACTGTGCGCTATCTTCCTCCCGAGTAGGGACACGATAGTAGTGCTTCTAACATTGTGAAATTCGAGTGTGAAATTCGATGTAACATATAAAATCATGATGTGAGCTTTGAAAACGGTCTGTTGATGAAATCTGCCTTTACTACTACAATTGGGATATGTCTATTTGTTAACAAATGTATGGTTTTGATATGATACCTTCTTTACATTGTCCAATATAAACCTGCATGCTGAACAGGGGGGGGGGGGTAGCCTACATGATTACTTTCCGTACATGATCATTTAAGTCTTATCATCATTTTGATTTGTCCCTTGCCTTTTTGTGATTTTACTGCCAAATTATTCTGCATGCTTGCCAACGTTAAAATTCTATTGACAAAACTTTCAATAGCCTTTTGCACGTGATTTTGTCAAATAAAAAATATCATAATTCATAGTTTTAAATGACCCATTAGGCTTTTCTTTTGAACAATTTCAAATTTATTTGCATGAATTGGCCAGGTGAGAAGAGCTCCCTTGGGTTGATGAAAAGGGAGAGACAAAACACCCAACATTGGCTCTTGTGGTAAGAACTGCCAATAAGTACTACACGTAGTATTACACAGTTGACAATTTGGGTGTAGAACTGTCAATAACAGGAGATGTTTCCATTAGTGACAATTTGAACTATCAATAAGAATATCATAGTGGACCAGCTGTTGTAAGACACTATCTACAATATTGGCAGAAAAATTAGAAAAATCAACTTACCACAACATGAACAGCCCAAGGATGGCCTTGAGTGGAGAAGGTAAGGGCTGTCTCTCGGCGTGGTCGAACGCACCCTTTCTAGGCCCTAATAACATGGTGGCCACAAGACCAGTGACACCCCCAACTAAGTGAACAGGCCCACAGCCAGCAATGTCAATGGCGCCCATTTGGTATAAGAACCCCGATTCGGCCCACACCCAGTGGGCCGGGATGCAATATATAACCGTGTTCAGGAAGGAAAACACTATGTATGCTGAGAGTTTGGCTCTCTCAGCCATAGCGCCCGAAACAATGGTGGTTGCAGTTGTTGAGAAGGAAAGTTGGAAGAGGAAGAGTGCATAGCTATAGCCCATGTTTTCATCATCAGCATCAAAGAGAAAGTAGCCGACTCCTACAAAGGGATTGGTACCTGCTTCAGAACCAAAGCTGAGTCCAAATCCCACAGCCCAGTAAGTGATGCCACCAAAGACAACGTCCAAAGCATTCTTCACCATGATGTTCACCTCGTTCTTTGGATTCACGCAGCCTGACTCAAGCAGACCAAACCCTGCAAAGAGAAAGCAATCATAGTTAGGAGATTCTTTCCCCGATCTCCTGGCACTGTGTACATACTGCTTCTCGTAGGAAAGAATACCTTATACTTCAGTCATATGAGGGACCTTTAGCAAACCCGACATAGCTCATTTAACGCAGACGTATCCTATCCTTTCGGCACTGCTACGTCTGCGTTTAATAGGGACCTTTAGCAAACCCAACGTAGCTCATTAAACGCAGACGTAGTAGTGCTAAAGGGATAGGCTACGTCTACGTTTATTGAGCTTTTACGTGGTTGCTAAAGGTCCCCAATGAGCTTTCATGTGGTTGCTAAAGGTCCGTATTGCAAGGAGTTTAGGTTACTACATTGTGATATGCTAAATTATCTAAACCTCTTTAGCCAATTGTGCTAGCCAATAGAACGATATACTAACAGATCAGCTCATGCTTGGGCAGAGTTCAACATAGTACTGCATCATAATTCAGTAGGCTTATAATGCCTATCAATGAACCCTATTTCCTGTTTCCATGAAGAGTAATTCGGTATACTAGATAGTCGATGTAGCTATCTGAATATAGGAAGTAGTTGAAACTATAACAGTACTGTTACTGCATATATATGCATACAGTTATATTCACCACTATACAAGGACAGGTGTTTACATTCCCATGGTTGTCCCTGCCCATACTTTTGTGGCATTGCATCATCCATTCTGCCTCACTATAATGGATTATCAACCGACTCCGTGGCGCAACGGTAGCGCGTCTGACTCCAGATCAGAAGGTTGCGTGTTCAAATCACGTCGGGGTCAGAATGTTTTCCATGTACTTAAAAAATAATCTTTGCTAATAATTCTGCACACTAGCTTCCAAACGATGTATAGAAGAAAACAAAGAGACAAAGGCCCATGGTTAGTTCGTGTTTTGGAAGGTTCTTTCTAATGTCAAGAACGATCCAGAATTTCTACCTGAAATCGGCCGTTGTCTTTATTTCATATTGAATCATGTTAAATCATGTAAAAAAGCACTTAATTTGGCTGTAGAAATGTAAACAAACCCTAAACCATGATGACGTCACCGACCATGAGATGCAGGGACATATGAAATCACCACATTTACTAGCAATCCCTTTAAAACGAATACAAGACAATGTGATTTTGACCAAAATATTAAGCACTTTTTTATATCAATATACGTTACATAGGGCATATAACAGTATCATATCTCTATTGAATTGTATCGTATCACTGCTCCTGAAAAAGGAGTTCCACCCTGGGGTGAGGCCAGAATATCCACTGTGAAGTCTGGGAGCAGGTGAGAGACTCAGAGATAGGGTCACTCCAGCCACCTGAGGTACAGGCCATACCCACAGAGCAGCTCCACGCCAGGATATCACTGGGTGCATTCTCTGTATTATGTACCTGTATAGGTTATAAGTTTAACAAAAAAGATATGCGCCTATAGTGAGGGGCAAGGACAGCATGTCTATGTGCACGAAGTTTGCAGTCGCTCAATGTAGAGTGCAATAAGGGGCCCACAATGGTCTTGCAGTGTAGGCATACACCATTGTACACTTCCCACTACCAGAAGCTATTCAATAGTGTGTATAGAAGCAACTTTTAAGCTGCAAGATACTAGAATTATATAAAGCGATCTTGAGTGGAATATCACTGCCTCAATTTTAATGTTAGCCAGGAACAACACATAGGGTGGGTGCCTATGATTTGCCTTTAGGCCTATATAATATCTAAAGTACGATAATGTAGGTATAAGTGTGTGTGAGGGGGGGGGGGAGGGTCATAATGACATTGCCTCAAGCAGAATCAAATCATTGAAGCATGTAGAGCCCTACACCCCAGATGATAAGTACAGTATTTATGATGAAGCTATACCTGTAGGACTTTGATCTGGTGTATGCCCCTTGATAATTCAATGGTAACTCTGCCCCAAAATCTATGCCATAGATAATTATATAGGGTAGTGGCATAGCAATATCAGAACGTTGGTACTTTTATACACATCAGTCTTCCAGGGCGTAGGCTGAAGGCGACATCTTTGATGGAAACGTCATTGTGATATTATTGTATATACTAGCAGTTTCCTCTGGTGCCTGTTATACCGTGGATACACAATCACCCCTACACTGATCATCCACACTATGCCCTATACAATCACCCCAGCCCCCCCCCCTCTGTACACCAGCATCTCTTAACCCTTTAAAGACAGCAGGGTGCTTCATTACAACATGTGTGGTCATGATGCACCAGCACTGTGTTGGCGCATCATGCCAATCTTTAGGAAGTGTATCAAACCCTTATGGCCACCGTGATGCACCGTGATGTATCCATGCATACTGACAACCAACTGAATGGCACATTAATTAAAGCCCTATGCAGTCCTTAAAGGGGGAATGGACAGAACTAAAACATCCAGCTTTGATCTGTCACCTTGGTTGATTGTATTATATCTACAGAGGTGTAGCTATAGATACCTGTTCCTGTTGTTGTCAATTTATATCCTACTATCACCCTGTGTCAATGAGTAAAGGTAGCAGTGCACCTAATTGACCCCCCCCCCTTCCCCCCACATCAGGAAATACCAATAGGCCCTCACCAATTGGTAAAGGATAAACGTTATGAAGCACAACACATTATGGCCTTGGATATAATTACCATGGATAATTAAAGCTCCGAGTAGTATGTACCTTGAGCAATGGCTGGAAGAAAACACCACAAAGTCTCACAATGGTCCATACTTTAATTGAGGCGAGAAGTTATTGCACTCAGAACAAGTCACATCTGGGTCACTGACCGATATGTGTGCCATAGATGACGTCACAAGATGGCGGTCAGGTATCCCAGGGACAAGGATGAAACTATTCTAATTGCCAACGTCCCCTCCTACTGCTACTACCATCTCCCCACCTACATAATCATCACCACTCACACCCCCTACCCTATCTACTGACCCTCATATATCTGTACCTTGATATCCACTTAGAGCCCACCTTTAAAGGGCAGGAGACACCCACTGCTGACCCTTTGAATGTGTGAGATCTGAGGATGGGACTACCCCAATAGGGCGGCCACCTCGCCTGCCAAGAAGAGGGTGGCGTGACAAGGTTGACCATTAACAGTGGCCATCACCCTAACTATAGGCACTAATCAGCAAGGTACAGGGCAGGACTTAACCATTAAAGGCGGCGTAATCCTTCATGTTTATGTGCTGTTGTCAGTGCTGATGAGTTACTCGCTCCCGCTGCTTTCGGTGAATAACCTCAACTCTTCTGGAGCATATTGACCCGAACAGGTCGGCATGATGCTTAAAAACAGCCCCTGGTATTACTTCTCATTGTTGCATTTGTGCATCATGCAGAGAAATGTGCATTGATGAACTATGGGTTAACCACAGAAGTCAAAATCATTTATATTTATCATATTCTTTACTGTGGCACAAAACGTCTCACCTAGTATCTCACTTGGCTATAACATTGAGCTATATGGGAGTCTTTGTAGGGCCACTTTTGTGAAAATGTTGCTTTAGTCCTATACTATGGTCGTACTGAAATGCACCATTTCACTAGTTTTGTGTCTTCTTTAAGCACGAAATTGAGACATTTATTATACAATTTTCTATGTGATACTTATGTGTTTCTAAGACATGGGCTGTTGTGACTTGCACATAATGTTGACCAGGAATGGGTGAACTCAAGTAGAAAAGTAGGTCTTCACAAAAACTCTTAATTTCAAGAAATCCTGTCGACTAAGACACAGAAGCACAAAGTGTCCTGGGTCAATTATCGATGGTTGATCTATTTATAGCTTCTCGAAGAAACCATGTTTTCTTTGTGTGGATGCAAGGATGCACATAAAAACCTCATTTGTGGTTGTTAACCCTGTGAGAGCTTTGTGATTTACAGACTATATAATTATCATCACTCAAACAGAATCATTAGGATAGGTAGTCTATTGCACTCAACGACTTTTATGTAGTCGAGTCAAGGTATGAATAGAAGCGACCCTATGATAATTATTCACCCCAAAAGAAAACAGAGAAAATCAGCTAAACCAAGACAGATGAAGGTTGTAGTTACCAGCCGACAGCTGCGCATTTTCCCTGCATACTATAAGGAAGTATTTAAAAACGTCCCTTTCCCCTGTCAATTGATTGATATATAGTAACAACAGGGTATGATATGTCCTTACTTGATGCATATAGAGAGATGGGACCAATGTTCTGTGTCAGTGAAGGGGGGGGGGGTATTTCTAAATAAATGACAACCTTTCAGTGGCATCTCTTATTCTATGAATTGAAATGGGGAATGGCGCATAATTACGGCATTGAGAAGAGTGTATGGACATAATGTCATGTTGGACACGCATATTGTATGAACACAAAACAAAAGGTAGTTATTGATTTTCTTTCCTTGGATGACAGGACATGATATTTGCAACTTCCCACAATGCCGCCTCAACACTGCCAAATTCCCAAATACATTAATGTATATAACTTTTGTTGAAAAAAAAAGTTATCTAGACTTATATGTAGGTAAGAGTTGCCAGTATGATATGTTTATGATTGATATAGGGAATTTTGTCTTAGCTTTTGATTTTGCAGTGTGTATTTATTCATAGATGATATTTCAAAATACTACAATCAAAAATACATGTGAGCTTCATGGCGTAGTATATCCAATTTTGTCATAGTGCCTGTCACTTGAAGCTGCATAAACATATGATATACAATAGACAAAACTAACACAGATAAGGCTGCCCAATTTGCAAATTGGATATTCATCATTTGGTGAATTATGTATGCAGAAACTTAAAGTAGTTTCAATCTTTCCCAGACACACAAATATACCGACAACATTTCTCCTGTTAAATACAGGAGTAGGATAGAATACCGACACAAGGTGGCCAAGGTGACCTAGTATGCCACACTACGAAGCCTTAATACTTTGAGAACTTCAGTTTTAAAGGCTGCTTTATCAGCGGTTAATCTGTTGGCAGGTGGTAGAGAGTTTAATAAGTCCACTGCCCTATACAGTGGGCTCTTCATTTTAATGTCAGGTAGATAGACCAGCTCCATTATGTTAGAAGTTTTCCTAATCGTGTCAATTAGTGGATCTTCTATTCATACTCCAGACACTGATTCTATAGTGAATCCTTACTTTGTTTTACCTGTATCCTACCTGAATGGTGGTAGATATTACACCTGTACACCTTGAGAATTATCGTAACACCTACTACCCCAGTGTCGTCATATTGCTCCTAAATGATGAAGACCTATATTTGACAACAATGATCTTTCATCCCTTTCAAAGTTTCAGAACATTGCATACATACCATGTATATGCCGTTCAGAGAGCGCAATATAGTTTATTAAAGAGAAAGTTCTATATGCTTTCGTAAAGGTCCAACTACACTAGTCAATAACACTATGTTAAAAGAACTATTTAGAATGAAAGAACAGTTTCCATGGCAACTAGAATAGGTTAATTTAGGGGAAACAAGTCTTAAATAAGGATGTAAAACGTTCCAAATACGGATATATTCCATCACAACGGAAGTATAATCAGCTCGGCAGCATGAAAAGTTCACTTAGGATAAATTTCACATTTTTTAATTATTATTTTTTGTTAATATCTCCCTTAATATTAGCCAAAGACCTAGCACTAGAGCATTTTGCCTTTTCCCCTCAGATTACCCTTTCTGCCTGCCTGGTCCTTGTTGTACTGAACATAAAGATCAAATGGTTTTAATGTGTCTGTAATCTAGAACTTTGTGTTAGAATTTTACAAACCGCATCATCTTAGCGGTAGTAATTCCTCACATCCTGTTTTCAGACTGCTTCATACCACAGAAGCCTCCATCCCCCATTACCTACCGTCATATATTGTGACCTAGTCTTTATTGTGATGATCAATAAAGTTTATAGATGGTCCTTTACTTGGTGTTTCATTTTAAGCTCCTACGGAATATATGTAGTAATTATAGGACGTGTACCAATCTGTACGCGAAATACAGTGAAGGAGCCTTATATGCCCCTTCACTGAATACCCCTACAGATTGGTACTAGTACTACTAGTCATATAACTACTTTATGCCACTAGCTGTATACAGTATACAAGAGGTGTGAAATGCTTTGTTCTCCGTGCCCGCTGTGGTATAACTTCAGACAAGTGGGAAGCTGGGTAATCTTTTACAACTTACGGCTTGCTATCATGTGCATCAAGATTAAGGTCTACATCCTGCCTTGAATAACTAATAGGACATATCATCATTGGTGTTCTTTGCTTCTTTGAAATTATCAACGGTTAATCTCAGCTTTAAAGTCCTTCTCGGGGAAAAACGTGTTCTCTTCGAATAATTGTGAGCATCGTGTGTGCCCATGGAAACCGTATTTGTAATCATTGAGCCTGTGTGAACCAGCCTTTTTGGGATACACACCATAATCATGATTGATCATGGAGTGAAGACTCGTGTAGATTAGCAGAATACTTTACTTAGAAGTTCTCATGTAATTTAGTTGTATTACTAAACGTATTAACCCTTACTACAATAAAGTTGCACACAGAAAAACAGGAGAACAGCGATGACAAGAAGAGTATTGACCAACTGACAGGTTCACATTTGCCCTACATACCGTAAGTAAGCATTTGAGAAAGAGCTTTATTTTTTCCTCCCTGTTGGAATTGATAGTGATACTTGATATTGATAGTAGGGGCTCCTGTTCAAATGGAGAATATCGCCTAGAATAATTTCAGAATTGAGAACAAAGTATGGATACATGTTGGACATGTACTTTTAGGCAAATTGAACTCCATACTGTGGACTATTTCGTGGCTGATTTTATGCATTATGCTATATGGAAACATGTATGCATATTGTATAAATGATAAGATCAATAAATTTAGTTATCAATTCTCTTTACTCGGAACACAAGACATAATTTCTTACCATAGAGCCACAACATACTCCAAATTCAAAACAAAAGATAATCTAAATTGAGATTCAAAGTTTAGATTTCAAGTTCTTTCACAACTAATACCGTTTTGGCCTAGGTCTTTACATCAGGTGACGGAAATATGATCGAGGTGTATACTTTCCAGCTTCCAGTTTCCAGCCAGTCCGACATGCAAAGGACATTATACATTAAGGGATTAGCATCTATACTCTGACTTTTTATGGACTGTGTCGCACAGTGGATCCTCTATTCATACTCCAGACACTGAGTCTATATAGTGTATGGGTGAATCCATACTCTGTGTTTTACTTTCTTTCCTTTGTTGATAATTGAATAACACAGCATCCTTAGACTTAACTTACCTGTATCCCACCTGAATGGTGGTGTACTGAAGGTTATTAGAGATTAGACCTACATCTTAGATAATTATTGTTACACCTCCTATTTCGGTGGCATCATATTGATCCTAGATGATGAAGGTGTCACAACAACATACTTCCTGTGTTGCATTTACTAGTATTTTAAATCCCCATACCTTTTCCCTAAATAGATTGTGACTCTTTGATTTCACATTTGACATTGGATTTTTATGGATTGATTATGTTGCAGATAACCACTATCTCCTCTGAATATCTGAAAAGTTTGTTTGTGATATTATTGGTCAATTTTTTGAAAAGTTCAAAAATGTTTTTAAAAAATAGCATAGTCAAGAGTGTCTTATCTTCAAATATCAATATATCATAATCTAGCACTATGATTTCATTCTTTTGAATCATTATTGGTAAATCTGCAATAAATGTGCACTCCAGAGAAAGGGGAAAAACAGCTAAAACGAGAAAAGGGACAATTATATTTATCACAGGTATAACATCTGCAGCATACCCCTAGAAACCTACCATGTTTCAGGTAACATGGGCAGAAAGTCTAGGATCAGTAGGTCGGATTTTTTTACAGCCCCTCTATGATACCCTTAAAATTAATTAAACAAAGAAAACGTGTAAAAATGGGAAGATTTTTCAAAAAATCTAGAATTGACCCCCCCCCCCCAAAAAGCATAAAAAAGTAGGGTCGGCCCTGTCTTGATAGGCTCGGTCGGGTGACCTGAAACAAACCTTCTTTTAGACTAAATGACTAACGAGTAACAGACTTCAGTACTCTTTAGGTATCAGCACTGCAACTGCATGGTTCTCAGCGCCAGGATATATAATATGATACGAGTATTCAGGAGTTGTGGGAATACCATAAATACGATCTTCCGAAAACGTGTAGTGCCTAGTTTCAAGACAGTGTCTATAAGTGGATCCTCTATTCATACTCAGCACACCGAGTCTATTGTCTACAGGTGAATTGATGTTCCTCGTGTAAGTTTTCTTTTGGATCACGATTGAATGCAGTATAGTGTCATTATAATGACTCAGCCCACCTGTATCCCACCTGAATGGTGCATGGTATTCATTTAAATTCAAATATTTCTCATCTTATCTTCAACAGACAGGAACGAGGTCTTTGTATTTTGCCTATGAAGGCGGATAATTATATTCATTTGGCGTCGATATGATACTTATGATATTCAAGGAATACATCTATAAAAGATGCATCTGTAGCATATAATATGTAAGTGGTATGATTAAAGTTCATGTTATACTGCCGGTGCTTAGAGGTTACACCTACACCTTATATATAGTAATACATCCTTCCCAAGTCAACATATTGTATATTGATCCTAAATGACGTAGGCACTTGACCAGAATCAACATCCTGTCATTCACATATCGTGTAGATGTTTACTGTGTAAAAGAGTAATATTGATTATAGTACTAAGAATTCCCATTTTTGATGGCAATGACAGGCTTTCTGCTGCTGGTAATAATGTACAGGTATTACTTTTGAACTGGATGTAGACCGCGTACATGCCTATCAGAGAGCGGATCATAGTCTAACTAGACTAGTCAGGAAAATTGAAGAGCACTATTGTAAAGACCGCCTGTGATGATTGTACATTGGTTTTCTGAATATAACTATTGAAGCATTATGTAGGGCCTTTATATATATGATTTACCTTTGAGAGGTACAAAATATGAGTCTGTAATCGTCTTCAGTTACGGGTACCTATTTGCCAGATTCTAACACTGATTTTCTATCTTACATCTTGTGTCTTTCTTTTAAGAAGGTAGCAGTGTGAAATATTCCAGTATGAATTAATAATTTACAATCAAACCGAATTAGAGAGTGCCGTTCTTCATTCCGTGGAAAGGTTGGTCTTCAAAGAGGGTGTGACCCTTTATTAATTTTATGGAAATAATGAAACGGGTCATTCCCGGTCGAAACACACGAGGCATATGTTAACTGTTTCAAATGCAAAATCCTCACAGACTCCTGCTTATATAATTTAACCTAATTGGCAATAGAAACGTTTGACATTTTTAAGGCAGTATAGTGCTTTAATGCACTCTGTCCTTCAGGGCGGGGTGACTCACAAGCGCTGCATCAGTGCATCATGACGATATATGACATGAAACCCTGAAGGCATCATGCCATCCCTAAAGGGTTAACAAATAAGCACGCCTCCAATAGTACTGACCTGTCTGCATGGTGAATATGATGACAGCCGAGGTGAGGATCCAGGAGGCATCCTTGCCTGTCATCTCCAGGGCGGCATAGGTGGTGACATTGATCCCCTCGGTGGGCCCCCAGGGGCCACCCTGGAGGAGGCAGCTGGCGTTAACACAGGGCTCTTCCACCATCATGCCCCCACCCCCTGCCCCCAGGTGGGGTTCCTCCAGGTGGGGCTCACCTGTGCCCAGGCAGGGTCAGGGTGGTTAAGGGGATGTCAGAGGGTAGGTCATGATGATGCTTGTGTGGGTTGGGTGACTTGTGCCATTGGGTGAAGTTGACGAAGAGGAGGAGATGCCTTATCTGTAGTAAGAACAAATAGCAGAGCCTGTAGTTGGGTAGAGCTGAAAACATGATGAAATTTTTGGGTTCTGCCTAGATAATAGTGTCTGTTGGCAATATAAGCCCAAGAAAAAAGTTTGGTTCAGGTAACATAGATAGAAATTGTAGGGTCGGTAGGTCGGATTATTTTTTTTACATTTTTTTCTTTTTAACATGAATACCAGCCAGCCTCTCCGAAGACCCTAAAATTGACCGCAAAAGGGCAAAAATACAGAAATCTCTTCAAAATTGCATAAAAAAACGTAGGGTCGGTCGGGTGACCTGAAACAAACCCTTTTTTGGCCTAACAACCCCTCTGCTACTTTAGCAGTATGACTAGGGAGGCTGGGACAGAACCAACGTTCTGTTGACTGTAATTTAATAGGTTTGTTCAGTACAAGAAACTTCTAAATTGGAAAAAAAATGAAAGTCAGCCCTTTTACTACTATAGCAGTTAGACCGGGAGTCTGAGCTAGAGCCAAAACCAACAGCCCGTATACTTCTATGGTACTGTAGTATGTGTGACTGATTTGATGTTAACCCAATGTTAAATGTATGGATGTTACATGGTGTTAGATTGTTACATTGGTGGTCATTCGCCCTCCTGATCTGATGAATCTGCATAAGGCTGTAATACTAGGGCCAGAACCAAAGTCAACATCTCATATACTACTATGTCAGAAAGACTAGGGCCTGAATCAAAGTCAACATCTCATATACTACTATGGCAGTAAGACTAGGGCCTGAACCAAAGTCAACATCTCATATACTACTATGGCAGTGAGACTAGGGCCTGAACCAAAGTCAACATCTCATATACTACTATGACAGTGAGACTAGGGCCTGAACCAAAGTCAACATCTTGTATACTTCTATGGCAGTAAGACTAGGGCCTGAACCAAAGTCAACATCTCATATACTACTATGGCAGTGAGACTAGGGCCTGAATCAAAGTCAACATCTTGTATACTACACATGTACTATGACAGTAAGACTAGGGTCTGAACCAAAGTCAACATCTCATATACTAATATGGCAGTAAGACTAGGGTCTGAACCAAAGTCAACATCTCATATACTACTATGGCAGTAAGACTAGGGCCTGAATCAAAGTCAACATCTCATATACTACTATGGCAGTAAGACTAGGGTCTGAACCAAAGTCAACATCTCATATACTACTATGGCAGTAAGACTAGGGTCTGAACCAAAGTCAACATCTCATATACTACTATGGCAGTAAGACTAGGGCCTGAACTAAAGTCAACATCTTGTATACTACTATGGCTGTACGACTATAGAGTCTCAGCCAGAACCAAAGTCAACATCTTGTATACATGTACTACTAGTCTACGACAGTAAGACGATAGGGCCAGAACCTAAGTCAATATCCCATATACTACAATGGCAGAAAAACTAGGGGTCTACAGGAGTAGTATAAAGAAGTATAGCGTTGCCACTGCATGGTGCCTGATCTACATTAAGCTTTGGTAGTTTGCTTAATGTAGATCACATATATACAATGTCATAATCTACAATCATAATGGTATGTGCATTAGCGTGCCTTTCTTTAAATGTCACCTAGGAATAGCATCCCTAGGATGCACCGCCCAATTCTTATTAATACCTCCAGGTGCAATGGCATATATCATAAATCAAAGAATCTACAACTACTCAAGTGTTTCACGTACTCAGATTTACTATAGTTCTGTGAAAGCACCAAGAAGACTGCTATAGGGTAAAGGTTTCTGAAATACTATACTACTGAAGGTCTACATTTTCCCGATGAAAAACGTGTGATTGTCTTGTGATCCCCCCCCCCCGCCTCCCCCCGCCTCCCCCAACCTCCCAAGCAGCAGGGTTAAAACCTAACGCGGCCAACTCCTTTTAGCAATAGTATAATAATGCACTGGCTTTTTCGCTAGAAAGAGGGGGTATTTTTGGCCCAAGGGTGAAAAGTGACACGTCTGTGGGTGTGAAGCAGGTGAGGGGCAGTCTCTGGGATGGAGGGCGGGGCTACGTGTGACCTGATAAGACAAGTGAAACGGGAGAATACTGTGAGGATGGGAGGGAGGGAAACACCTAACTTTATTTAACCTTTTTAGTATGTAGCAGAGAGGGGTGGATAGATGATTATGATTTATAGCCTACGCTGAATATGGCATTTATATGGACAGATACACATTAATAAACTATACTATAATGAAGCCATTCCATCACGTATACACCAAAGTTAAACAATTACATTCAGACAATGACAACTGGAAGACCCCAGTATACAGCATTGATATCATTATGGCAAAGACTAAGATACGTATATCACATCACATCCCCTTGGATGCATCTCCAAATCATGGTAAAAAGATTGTTCTCCGTGCCTCTGTTATTACTACAGACACACCACAGCGCTCCTATTACATCTACCTGTCCATGTCACCAACCTGTTTTCCCACACCAACTTCCCACACACTACAACATTCCAGGAAGCACTGACCGGACCCATGCTGGGGCTGCTACACAGCTGTCCTAAACACCAACACATGATCAGCACGATCTGTACACATTGTCACCATTTCTTATCATATCAACCCCTCTCCCCAACCCCCAGTGCATTCAATACACACCGGTTGTTTGCCTACCTGTTTCCGTGCTCTGAGTATACGATAGGGGCGGCGTCGATGTGTAGTGTTTCACAGGGATGGAGCAGCAGTTGGGTTGGAAGAGTACTGGGTGCCGTGAAGGATGCTGGGAAGTGGCGCGAGTAGGACGCGGGCGTCTCACTAGGAGGCGCTGCGGCTGGCGTCTGCTGGATCGGAACCGAGGCTGGGATGACACGAGTGGCGCCACCTAGACGTGTGTGTGTCTGGTCACAGAGGGGGGAACGCCACACGTGACATGATATCCAAAACGAGGCTTACTTATGGCTCTAACTATAAGGATAAAATAGGATGCAACTGGTTCCCGTAATCAATACCTGTACGCGGCAACACAAGCACAGACTATATAACGTGGTCACCACCGTCAGAAGGCTTTGTCAGCCTATTAACTAGCTGTAGACAGAATCAAACACCTGTTCCCATTAAATTTTGTCCAGAATTTAATCCATTATCTTTTAGTGATTCCTATACCAGCTATGATGCGGACCTCAGCCGTAGGTGACGGGGCTATGGTTATCAGCCTCACTAATCCACACTTAAATTAACGAGGTATACAGCTTGTCAACAAGCTGAGCATCGATCTGACTGTTATGGGTCCATGTGCCCATCATAATATCCCGGGGGGGACTCCCTTTTTATGGCCCGAGTTAGGGTATGATAATTATGTTTTCCCCCAGAAATCGAGGGCAATGAGGTATTTTCTGCTTAATTCAATGTACCCTTCTTAAAGGGTATGTATTTTTGAAGATTCCCCCTGAATTGAGGGGGATATGTATGTGTTCCTTTTGTAGAATTTAGGTCCCTTAAAAAAACAGAGCATCAGGGTATCATCAGAGTCTCAGTGAAAATGCGCAGAAAAGCCGCATACTATGAAACAACCAAGGGAATATAATTATTGGAGGCCTAATATCAGGATCCCCCCCCCCTCCTCATATACTAAACTGGGGGAGGCCCGATTAGAGGAGCTCCAGTACTCATCCATCTCTACCTCAATATCTACCCCTACTTGATGTCTGATCACAGGGTCAGACCCCCACCCCCCTCCTACCAGACTCACAGCATCACTTATCATTGGTATCTCTCCATCTCTTGCTTTAATCTTTACGTGTATGACATACGTATTATATGCTAATTGTGTGTGTTATAACGATAGTTAGTGCTCAAGCATACTAGCATACCAGGCATACGGCTAGTCTAGAAAACGCCCTATCTTTATCGGTATGTTTGTGTCAATGTACTAGTGTATATATAAATCACAATAACGCCTGAAATATTGCCCATCATACTGAAACATTAGAACCATTGTGGCATAAATGCGTCTAATATATTTTATAACTCACTATACGTCTACATACGAACGGAAACATGAAATGATAAACCAAATCAATACCTTTTGCGAATGTACTGGTTATCAAATAGTTCTTTCTTTTTTGAAACATCACCCGTCTGCACATATAAACAGTACAATAAGTGTGTTTTTTCTCATTGAAAAACAAGGCACATTGACATCACCAGCCTGCCAGGACAATCAGACAAAAAGAAAGAGGCACTCACCCACTCATCTAGTCTGTCTGTCTGTCTGTCTCTCTGTGTATCTCTCTCCGTTGTATGAGGTCATCTATGGGTAGTCATCACTGTCTGGGCATACAGGGATGTAGATCCAGTATGTACACTTATTTAGTCTTCAAACCGTCAGATCCACTTGGCATGCTGCAGTCTAAACCCAATGTATGCCAGTCTCAGACGTGTCCCTAAGTCCTACACCAATTCTAAAACTGTAAACCAGGAACTGATTCACCATTTCCCCTGTAGGTGGTATCATTATAGCATGTGGTATGTATAAAGTTGATCTGTCAATCATGAAAATACACATTCATAGTATGGAGACCTATATGTATTGATTTTAGGGATAGACACCTCTCTTGTGTTTAATCCAATGGTACACTAGATGCATCTAACTTTCATTGGTATTTCAGCGTAGCCTTTGCAGTCTGCTTCAAAACGGCACAACAGCCATTTGTATAACACACACGAGTGTAAATGGCTATGAGGCTATTTCAGGTTACCCTACCCTACCTAGCAAAACAGGGCCGACCCTAGACATTTATATACAATTTTATCGATTTCTTGGATTTCTTTAAAAAAGGAAATCCGACCTACCTAGCTACTTTAGATTTTTGTAGCCTGAAACACGTATACATTTTTGGACCTTATTCAAAGGTAGAACTACTTGCAAGAAAGCCTTAGGGGCATTACAGGGTAGGACTGAGTTTCCCCTGGCCTTTATATATAGTATGTGTATCATCTAGCTAAAACAAACCTCGAAAGTTGAGTCAAACATGAACCGTATAAATGCCTACGCTCAGAACCTTTCACTGTCACTTAAAAAATACGAAAGCCTTCCTAATGGATACCCTTTGACAACCTTAGCGCTTGGAATTTAACAATGTTCAGAACAAAGAAGAGTCAAAAGTGAATAATAACTTAATCTCCTAATTGTATGTCTGTCTCATAGAAATTGGTGCCAGGCAATCTCCCCCCTAGAATTCCCCCTTCATAAACTTTCTATTACCAAAGATTATGAGGGCAAATACTCACCCTACGTGAAAACTCGGACAAAGGTATCAAACCGATGAGGGCAGGGGAAGAAATCCTTGGGGGAAATTCCGGAGGGGGAGGGGACAATTCCAGGGGCAGAACGCCTAGAACCATATAGTATTATATCTGCTCAGCAAACGTTTCTAATTACTGTATACTAGGCATTTCTCAATGTAAACAACACTTTACCTTTTCAATCATCGAAATCATACTTGAACATCTATGCTAATTGAGATATGAAACATACTAATGCAATCATATCACGGCATATTCCTAACATGGGCCTATATTTGCTGACCTGAAATACACCATTATTAGTATTAGCTAAACAGGCAGACTATCCTTATGTCTGCAGAATACCGAGGGAGGGGGAATGGGTTTACTTTCCAGAATAAATAGAAAAAGATTGATTTTCGGGTTATTATCATACCATGAAAACCAAATTGAATAAAAATCATTGACGTGTGCAAGGAAACCAAATATGTTCCAATAGAATATGATAAAATAGACAAATAATGAAAGGCTTCTGAGTGAAATATGCAACTAACCCTGATATTTATGTCAATCCATAGGCTAAATAATCGTCCAGGTGATGTAAATATACCAAAGAACATTGTGCATACATTATGCAGCTATGGCCATGCAGGTATTCACTAATTCGTGAGAGAAAGAAAATTGCCCATCCAAAGCATCCAACATATTTTCCTATATAAATCGAACCACTTAAGTCTAGTACTACAAAGGCAAGTCTTTACTCATTGCCCAATTACCTGATCACACTGTATACCAGAGGTTATCGACCCCTTTTTCCTGGAGTACAGAAAGGGCAGGGAACTGCGCCTCTGGATTTCTAGTCCCATACTAAACCTGGATACCACGCAGACCTTGTCCTTGCCTGTTTTTATCCCCTTCCTATCGGCTGGTGTGTGTACACATATGTGCTGTTCGTGAGGGTTGTGCTTTTGTATTAACCAAGTACTGGAGGGTAGGGCACTCCCCAAGGACACTGTCAATGCAGAATGCTCATTTGCCGTGTCTCACGCACTATTCCACCTCTTACACCAAGTCTATGGGGACCCTACAGCCCTTGAATCACTCTCTACACAACTGGGTGTGTTCCCTCGGTGTCCTTTCTTAACCCAGACTTCAAAGCCACCCAAACATCCTCGTTACCTTTAGGCCAGACCCAAAAAAAGGTTGGCCAATGGATTTCGCGCACCTTATTTCGGAAATGGAAATAATTTTTTTGGGGGAAAAAATTGTCAATGGATTTCGCTCGCCTCATTTTTTTCAAAATTGAGAATCAAAATTGAGAATCAACTAATGAATTTTTCTGTTAGGGGTCTACTAAGAACTTTTGTTGGTGGCTGAGTGAAAAAAAAAGAATTTCGCTCGCTCCACTTTTCCACCTACAAAATCCATTGACAATAAAAAATTCTTTAAAAAAAAAAAAAAAAACATTTCGCTTGCTCGCACCAGTTTTTGAAAAGTGAAATCCATTGACCAACTTATTTTTTTGGTGTCTTCTTAAGTGACTTTTGTTGTAGCAGGGTTTTGTGGGGTTTACCCTCGCTGTGTTTGGGTTGGTTAGGACTAAATCTAATTTTGGAGTCAAGTGGAGTGTAACTAGGGCACTCTGCATAGCCCATTACCCGGGAGCTCAAGTGCCTTTTTCAATGTAATATTCCATGGATACTGCAACAATGGCACTTTAAGTAGAACACTTGTCAGGTTGCTTCATTTGACTAGCCAAAATGTGTTATTGTGCAATACAAAAATATCATATCAACCTAATTGCAATAACAATGACAAATGTAACACTGGGATAACAGTTTTATTTCATATTCGAGGTATAGAGCATATTTGACTGTATGAAAGTCAAATTGGTTAAAAAATATTCATGTTGCTTCATAGATCGTTATGAATGTATTAACCCTTTGTCAATGGGATGTGGAATAAATCACTTTTGTTTCTTCGTGACCGTAGGAAATAAAATTATGTCATCACTGTCATCAGCATAAGGACTACATGCACCTTTATTGTCTCTGGCCTTATAGAGCCATCCTGTCACCTCGTCAATCACACTCTATTTAAACCCATTATTGTGCTTCTTCCTGTTCATACTATAGATTTTTCTTTTTTTTTGTGAGGGGGGTATGTTGGATTTAATACAGGGCATGGTCTAATAGGAGAGTATACTGCAGTTCATAGAAGCCATTTTATAGCAATACAGCAATACGTAAACAGTGACTCGTGGGTACTGACTTTGGTGATATTGCTTAGTTGATTTTTGTAATAGATATTAGACAATAATGGGACTGGGTGCACGCGCAGGTGTCTCAAATAAGGGCATGTCTCGTATAAGCACAATTTTCTATCTCTCAAATAGCCTCAGGCCTTGTTTAGTCACATGGTATATGATACCACTTTAATGTGTGAGCGCAGTTGCGTTCCAGACACTATCTCCGTCTAGGCTTAATAATGACTGCATGTAACTCCCAAGGATGCTTTGATCCCCGGGTTTGATCCACTAGACTAGGTATAGTATATAAGCATGGGGATAAGGATGATTTATTATATAATATGTAAATAACAGGAAGATCTCATCATGCGTCAGCCCCCAAAGAGCTGTGTACCCTGTCACAAACGAGTGTCCATCCGAGTGTCTATCCCGCTGTCCATAGATGGCGCCCCCACCACGGAGACGCCATTACTGCCATTGGCCTCGTTCTGAGTTTCAGCCTCGCTTTGAGCCCCGTTCTGGTCACATGACACACTGACGTTGGTAGGCTGCTCGGGAACGAGGCTAATTTGCATGATGATGCCATCATCCATGCCTCTCCTGATCTGTATCTGCAGGTCCTGTCTGAAAAGTGTTAAAAGAAGTATTGAAGAACATTAATCATGGCCCACATCATGCCATCTGGTCATTGAGACTGTGAGAGTAATGCATAAGACGACATTGATTGGTACCATAAGGTTGGAAAACACTCAATACCAATGTCCCCAGCCGAAGTAGGTCAAGTAAAACTGGGTCAACTGAGATATAGCCTTACAAAAGTAGTCTCTGATTAATTCAGAGCTGGAGGTTTGATACATAAAAATTAGGGGGTTCAGGGGCAGAGCCCCTGATTTGTTAGTTAGGCACTATAAGAAACCAGCACTATGTTTGGAGAGTGTAATTTGTACACAAACAGAGACTACTGTCCTTTCAAGTGCCACCTTGGGTCTCGCGATAGAATGACCTAGATAAGATATCGGCTGGGAACATTGGCCATCAAGCGCGACCATAAGGTTACAGCATATATCTAGCAGAGGTTAACGCAAATACGGGATAGCTCTCCCAGGTGCACAGACAAACGTTAACAGCGCAATCTTAATCTTACATCTTAAAATGTCTTAATCAAAAAGAAGAAAAAAACACAAAAACAAGCAGGGGTTGGGGGCAGAGACCCCCATTACATACTAGGCAACTAGCCTATCCTACAATGGACTGTGTAGTTTAAGATAGAATTAAGATAGTTTAAGATAAGATTAAGACTAATTTTAAGATAATTAAGATGATCTTAATTCTGTGTTAAGATTGCGCTGTTAACGTTCGTCCGTGCACCTAGGAAAGCTATACCGGGCGTGTGAGGTTAACCACAGAGAGTTTTTAACAGTCCAAAGTTTAAATACATTGAAGTCTCGATATCAAGAGGGTCTTTCGGCAAGGCAAATTTGCTCCTTATAAAGCAATGTTCCTTCTAACCAATACTAAACATAGAAAGAATGGGCAAGTATGGCAGGAACACCCTCAGAAAAGTCAGCGTCATTGTCGCTAAAACCACTCTCACCTGAAAGTGGTTTTAGCGACAATGACGCTGACTTTTCTGAGTGTAAAACCACTCTCACCTGAAAGTGGTTTTAGCGACAATGACGCTGACTTTTCTGAGTATGAAGTTCCTTATATCAGTCCTCCTTATAACGAGATTCTACTGTGAGTACTCATGTACGGTAGATATGGAGCTTACGTTGACTCACTCGACCACTGAGACAGTAACTCAGTCATTTACTGTGTTGTGTTGATACTCACTGGTGACAGGACATGAGCAGGTCCTTAAAGAAGGCCATTTTAGGCCTCATAGTGCCCTGGTCGTCCTCTCCCTCCTGTACCTCTCTGTCCACATTGGTCTCTCGTTCATGACGCTCCACGTTACCATGGTAACTGTCTCCCATAGACCGACTGTAGGCGTCGTCAAGGACGCCATGTTCAATGACGTCACATCCAAGCACTTCCTCTTCCGGTGTAAGACGTAAGCCAATTGTTAAGTCAATCACCTTTTGACATGGGAAAAGAAATATATTAAATCCATATTCAAACTGTTAGACTTGTCCACTGCAGTGGGATATGGAATAGCATATTATAAGGAATGCCTCCAATTAGGCAATTATTCGGACAAGTTCTGTTTAGGCCCTATTACGTGAACGATTTCATACTGACCCTGATTATTATGATTTGACAAGAAACTAGAACACCCCAGCTTAGCTCAATGAACACATTAGAGACAAAGGCAATTACCCGAGCTTTTTCCCAAAGTATGAGTATTGGTGGCCAATGCATTATCAGAGGACGCGGGGAGTTTTGGTCGATCCCCTTGCCCTTTTGCTTCTAAAATTTAAGCCGACTAAGGTATGACATCCCACGCAGCAGTATATATTGATTGCGTTTTGTGTATGCAGTAGTCCCTTAAATAGGTCCTCTCCACAGAAGTAGGAAAGTACACACACACCTCAACAATATCATGTAGTACGTATCCAAGCCCCTCCCTAGGTAACGCCTTATTTATAAATGGGTCAGATATCGACGTAGAAAACATTTTCATAGTTCATCCCTGTATAATTTTGCAATACACTCTAAAAACAGTGTGTTACGTTTACACACTTTTCAACACACTTTTCTGAAGCCACTTTTAACACACTTTTTTGTGGTAACACACTACACACTTTTGGCAAAAGTGTGTTGAATCTAAAAAGTGTGTTGGTGTACAAAGCCATGGTATTGAGGAGGTGGGGGTTAAAATAGCTGTTCTACACCTCACAGAGTGTGTCAGGTGCCGTGGCTGAGTGGTCTAGGGGCTGGCACATGAGTCCTATCCATGCAGGTTCGAATCCCTTGACAATTATTGTTTTTTCAATATCAAGTATGATTACTTTCTATATGGGTTAAGAGTCAAATTAGTATAGATTTATTTAATTTCTTGTCAGGTCTATTCATGTTCATACTATGCATATACTGTGCGTATCACTTTTAAATGCTTCTTATATCTAGGAAAAGTGTTTATTGAACCGCTCATAATATATAGAAAAGTGGGAATAGAAGTATTATATCAAAACTGACTTTGTATTGACAGTGAACAAATCATAGTCAACCACTTTGAACACATCCTAGCTCATGACCCTGGCGAAACTGACACACCTGATAACCAACTGGTGACTGTGGCGCAATGTGCCATGACCGTACCACTGTCAGATAGCGTGGGATGGCTGCTCTCACAACCTTTTCTCAGAGTCTCCAGTGGTCCATTGTAGCCTTTTCCCCTCCCGGCTAGGACCACCTTCGTCAACACTGATATCTGCTATATCTTTACCAGTCGCAAGTGTATTATGCTTCTACGGGTAGAAGCGGATCGGTGCAAGTCTCATGGGAGACCAGGACACCGAAGGTTCACCGCAGTCTGTCTACCGACACTTACAGACGCGACTCCTGTCAGGACAACTTGTTTCACTTGGGAAGATTTGGTGCCAGGTCTTCTCTGGGGATCGAACCCAGGACCTCTCACACACTTGTCCAGCCACTTGCTCAGTAGGCCACCAAATCTCCTTGTACAATCATGGTGTATTCCCCACTCAAATAGGTACCAGAACACACAACAGTGAGGACACACAAAGTATTCTCAAAGATCACACAACTTCTTACCAGTTACCAGTAAGCTATATAACTTACCCTTGGGTATTGATATGTTATGACAGGAAGTGGTTCTTAGACAATACAAAGACCGCCCTTAATGAGGATGCCAATGCACTGACTAATAATTTGCAGGGCTTTATATCTATTATAAAGACAATAGTTAATCAGCTATTAATAAGCCATGCTTTTACAGCCTTGCAGAACCTCTAATGAGGTCTTATATGGGATGGTTATTTGGTACATGCAAAGAGCATGTGTGTATAGTTGAAGAGAATAAACTTCCCATCTATTTCCAATATGGATCGAGTGAGTTTGCTCATTCAATGAGATTCAAATAATACAGTTTTTGTATGTATCTCATTGCAATGTAAATAGGTGTCATATCTTTCATTGTAGTAGAGGGGATTGATTGGGGAGGGGGTTGTAAAACAGTTCAACCCCTCCTGAGGGGAAGAGAAATTTGACACTTCTTGAAGGGGGGGGGGCTAAAATATTATGGTCCTTCTTAGAAAATAAACATTTCCATTTGATGGCCAGCCCCATAGGGAATCGAGCCGGGGATCTTTAAGTTCTCAGTCCAAAGACTAGCCCACTGAGCCACTGCGACAGCTACTATATGGCTGTAAGAATGTAGCATAGGTACATGATAGACCTTTACTGCTGCTGCCCCCTTTTGTATATGATACACACCTCTATGACCTCAAGTGTGTAAGCAGGTAAGTGAGTTGACAAAAAGTGTGTTACAATTCATAAGTGTGTAAAATCTCAAAGTGTGTTGCAAATTTATGTGTGTTACTCTTAAAGCATGTTCCCATAACACACTGTTCTTAGAGTGTAGTCTTTATTACAGGTAGCATCACCAAAATGTCGGCTGCGCGTCTTGAATTTACCTTGAGCAGCATGTATGACGTCACAACCGTCCAGACGAACATGCACACGACCGCCAACGCCTGTACGCCCAGTAAATACCAACTTCCGGTCCTGAAAAGTCCGCCGCTCTCTTCCCTGTGGTTATGCTTCTCCTCCACAAATAAACCTAGAATAACAAAGCATAAAAACGTCAACAGATGTCAGGGGAGTACATGCACACTCAGAAAGTGAGCGTCACTGTCGCCAAAAGCACTCTCACCTGAAAGTCAGGCACTGCCTGGCTTTCAGGTGAGAGTGCAGGTGAGAGTGCTTTCGGCGACAGTGACGCTCACTTTTCTGAGTGTGTGGTCAGCTATGTTAAACAGGAAATACATTTGGTAGGTCTGTAGATGAGGTGTAGATGAAAATATTGCTACAGGAAGTAAACCTTGCTTTTGGAAATGTCTCTCCATGTCTCGCCGTTCTTTTGGTGGAAGTGCTATCTGATTGGACTACATTGCTCTCCAGCAAGACAGCCATTAAAACTGTTGCAATATGACGTGTTCCTGCACTACCGATGGTAAAAATGACTATGGGAAGAGACTCCCATAATATTGTGACGAAATCCATATCCCAGGCCAAAATTACAATTCAAGACCCCCATATGCTAATACGGCCATAATACACGAGTACTGTGCGCAGAGGATTTTTGGGCTGATTTTTATTAACAACAAATTACTATAGCCACTTACCAGAAAATTGACCAGATACGTGTAGGGCCTACCCTGAACCTTTTTTTTAAATGGGCTTGAAAGGGCTATTCTTGACCCCTTTCGGGTTTAGCACCAAAATAAATTCTGTCCTTTCTTAGATCTCATTGAGATCTACAAAATAAGCCCAAAATGAAATCTGTACGATACCTCTGCAAAAATGCCAGCCATGACGAACCCCGAATTTGCCCATGCACAGTACTCGTGAATTTAGGCCATAATATATGTATTTGCATAATTATTATAGTTATGCATATACGTGAAGATATACCCCCCCCCCCCCACACACACACACAGTCGTCACTAGTAGGCGTGGATAGCCAATAATATGTACTGATTCCTTACCAGAATAAAGTCAAGGCAAGGTTTCTCAGGGTTAATATAGCAATGGGGTCACTTTTTCCCATGTAGAGAATGAGACGGAGATTGAGTCATCAATGGACATACAGGCAAGGTTCATGGTCATAATCAATCTACAAGCATGCTCTGTTTACAGTGCTGTATCCCGGGGTTATTTCCCCATTCAGATGACTGGACACAGGAGAGGTGATACAGGTATATCGACCTTCACCCCTATCCCAGCTCACCCCATATAGATCTAACAGCATTTAACCAAGGTCTAGAACCCATATTTACCAGGCTAGAGTTAAATATATGGACAATGGTTCACGAGTATTATAGCTCCCCTCTGAGGGTTGTTTCACCAGGTGCAGCCAAGTAAGTGAAATAACTTTCAGTGGGGAACTATGTAAGTGCTCATTTGTGTGCTTCATTTCATGTCATTATTACCAAAGTTTGTCAAAATTTCACTTTAATGATCTAAAAAAGCTATTTTATTATCAATTATGATTTTTTGAGAGGCCATTTTATACTGGCGAGGGTTATTTCACGGGCGTGTGAAATACTGCGTTCTTCAATCAAATCAATGGCGCTGCCATGTTTGAACATGTTGATAGTTAAATATGAATAAAAAGTAAACATCAACTATCGGGAGACACAAGGGAATCTGTCAAAAATGCTGTGCAAAAATCGGACAAGGAGACGCCTCATCTGGAGGGACAACTGATGTAATTTCCTCGTTATTAACCAGAAGGAAAGGGGCATCTACCGGAAGGATGCTGTGCGCAGGCGCTGACTGGTGTTGGTGGGATGGGACTAGACGTGAGAGGAGACTGCTCATTTAGTGTTTGCCGACGTGCTACCTGAGTGTTGTGCCTGCCTATAAGGTTTCACTTTGGTTCTTATGGTTTTTAATGTCTTTTCACGTGCCTTGTGCTGTTAAGTGCAACTCCGAGGGTAAGGAATTAACAGAGCACGGGACGTTTAGACTTAAACTGTTAAAAGCAGAGATGGGACATCAAAAACAGTTAAGCAGCTGATAGAAAACAAGTGATGTTACTCTGTGACACTTCAAGATGGAATGCATTCTTGACAAAATGGAGACAATAATTGATGATTTTTCTACCACTTGCATGTAGGCTTAAAGTAAAGTTTAACTTAAAGTATATACCGCATTGGCGATAGAATCTAGTTGAATATATTCATGTAGCATAGCCACAAAGGTCATAAAAGTATCAAATAACTATGCGGCACTTAAAGAGCTAAGTAACACTATTTGATATGAGGATAAAATTTAATGCTGACTCACCCACGCAGAGAAGGCCCCAGATGCCGTTGGTGAGGTGGACAGGGATAACTCCCACAGGGTCGTCTATCTTTAGGGCAGCAGTGGCGGCCTCTGTGGCAGTGGCCAGTACTGCGGCAATGGCACCAATCAGCAAAGCCTCCCACGGCCTGCATAGGGTGCAGATACCTGAATAACATAAGGGAGAGGAGGATCCATGGATGTTACATAACGATACATGTACAATTTTTCAAAGTATCTATTGTAATATGCGCTTGAATGGAGCAGTATGGTAATGGAGGTGGAGTGTGACGGATGTCTGACCAGGTCTGGAAGGGGGGGGGGGGGGGTAATTTGCGACGTGCCCAAGAAAGCCCCTGTTGGTTTCCAGTGGCGAAACCTAGAGGACAGTTCCAGGAGTTCATCACAAATGAAAACAGCAGTTTGTGTGTTGAAGTATTCACCAGTGACTGTCATCGTGATCAAACAGTATATGAAAAGACCCTAAACATACCATAGTGCACGGACGTTACATTAACAATGATGTTCTTGCATTAACAATGATATTTCTCAGACACGGGGTTGTCACTTTGTTTTCTTAGTATGTACAAAACAAAACACCCGCCTGCCCCAGGGACCGTCTCACGTGCATGGCAAGGACCTAATCAATAACGCGGGAACGTAATGCGTGGGGCCTGATATCACCTTACAGAGATAATGATAACGGTAACCTACAGGTAATCGGTACCTTATACATATTACACATAGTTTTTCGATCCATTCTGTCACAATAGGAAGCCCTCTTTGTGTCACCCCCCCCCCCCCCTTCCTCAGGCGTCTTGAGGAGTTACACATTTCCTATACAGAGGAGATGCCCACGGGAATTGACAGTCTATATTTCTTATGCGCTACGTTATTCTATAGTTGTCTGTGAGCCCTCTTTTACCTGTCCTCTACATCATCCCGATTTACTCCCATGCATCAGATGTTAAATGGACATTCTCACCACTCGCACTTAACCACATAGTAGACTAGAATAGTACTATAATTGTGAGTGGGATATGCTCGGTGAGAATGCCACTGTAATTGCCTCAAGACGATATGTTCATTTTCTGATAAAGCATTGAAATATACGCATCAATGCACCATGACGACAAAGGGCATGGTGAATTATTAAAAGCATGTTGCTACCATTAAAGGGTTATTGCATACACAAAGCTGTACACCTGAGTGGCGATGACACGTTTTATTTAAAGACATTTTCAGAGCGTAGTTGATACACACCACCACCGCCTCTATAGTGATCGATCTGTCCACACCCTATCATTCACCACACAGAACCATGTGCAGCGAATTAATAGAGAGTTCTATTTCCAGCTCTATTCTAGGGGAAATGTGAACATCACACTGTAGAACGTCAGAGGTGTTTTGTATAACAAAGACAATATCGCTATCCTTTAGAACTGCTATTATCTCCTTTTGCTGAGTTTTTAAAGTGTAGTTCTCAAGGGGTACTCCATACATAACATACCTTTATCTTTCGTAGTATGATGCTACTTGTGAAAATACATTTCTTTGTTTGCATGAAATGTATGATAAAACTTCCTATCTATAGAAGTAATTTGAGTTATAGGAACATCATTATCTAATAATGTCTTCATTGAAATCATATCTTCAGGGTACGTACTTGTAATATAGCATAACGATCTTTAATTTTGTCATCGTTTTGTTTTCAAGATTATCATTACTTCTTATGCAAACAGATCACTGGTAAAACAGACTCCAGACTGAAAGCAAACCACGATTCTCATGAGAAAAGAACAATGTGAAAGAAGCTTGTGAAAAGTCTCCTTTTCCTTCACGATGTCGGTAAGAATCATAATTATAAAGAGTACCCAAAAGTTGCTCGTCAGTGTACTTTGCCTAAACGCAAACTAGACAATTTCCTCAATGAAACACATGCAGTCCAGAATCTCTGTAAGGAAGGAAGGCACAAGAGGGCAGATTCTGCTCAACCCGCTCAGACCCATAGCCTGTATAGTGATATTATACTCAGGATGCCGTTACTATAGATACTTAGGCCAAAAAAAAGTTTTTTTCAGGTAACATGGGAAGAAAACGTAGGGTCGGTAGGTCGGATTTTTTTTTTAATTGTTTAAAACAGGAATGTACTACCTGAAACAAACCTTCTTTTTTTGGCCTTACCAGATGTCGTGAATCCCTTTTATCAATCTCTGGGTCTTCGAATGGAGCGTTTGTATATTGTCGTCAATGTAAGAATAAGAATTTAAATAGTATCTGGTCTGTGTAGTTATTGGAAGTCCCGTTTTAAAGGGAACACAGAGTGATTGTACACGCGTGGGCGTGGTGAGCTTCCCTGAAGGACATTGTAGGAATTTGAATTGGTGCACAAAATAAAGTTCAGAGGGGAGTTGTAGGATATGAAACTAGGTCTGTAAGGCTATACCATGCAGTTAAGACACACTTTTCCACAATAAAGCAATTAGGTAGACACCGGATTTAAGTTTACATTACTATTATCGTTAAAAACACACATTGTACACTCAAAAAGTAAACTTGTCTCCAAACTCTTCCAAGTGACAATCATGAGTGTCATAAAATAAACGAGTCGAAACTCGTCTAAGTGACAAGGAAGCGGGTCTTTTAGCTGGTGATAGAAGACCCACTTGGCATGTCTGCCCCAGCTCCAGATTCTATTTGTAGGATGGTAACCTGATAGGTTAGACAACTTTTGACTCGTTTATTTTATGACAGTCACTTAGACAAGTCTGGAGACAAGTTTACTTTTTCAGTGTACATGTTTCTAACAGCCTGTTTCCAAAGACACCGTGTGCCTATGTTGTATTATGTGCATCCATGAATTAGGGACGTTGATGAATTCCCCAAACAGAATTCTGAATTCAGGTTGAATTACATGAATTTACATAAAATGTTCCCCTAGCATATCCAGGTCACCTGTCCATATATATTATGTGTGTACCTATGTAAATTAGTGTTTGCTCTGACAAAACACTGTGTTTATTTCAATTGATGAAATAAATTCATGTTTACTGGGTACACTGGTGTTATCCATATTTTGTTCTGGCCACAGTATGCTTAACCTCCATGGGCATTTATATACTTAGCTGTCCCGTATTCCTGTCAACCCATTAGCACATCATGTCCTTTTAGATTTGGATCAGTGTGGGTTCAAACCCCACATTATCTCATGAAAAACTAATTTCGAAAATCATCTAAATTTCTCATTTAAAGATGGATATATAACATTTTCTTGTTCTACTATGGATGGAGGGCGGAGTATAAGTGAGAAAAAAACCCTTGGAGCTTTAGAATATGACACATAACCTCTGAGGTGCAGCCGAAGAGGTTAGGTACCATGCATATTCTACAGCTCTGCGGAGATTTTTCACATAACTTTTCCATCAGATTAACGAACCCTAACCCTTGCTCTAACAGCAAAGTCTTTAACACAACCTCCCCCTCCCTCCTTGCTGTACTTGGTAGTCAAATAAAGTCCTAAAGTTACGGGACTACAATCTTCCAGGTGTTGAATCATCGTCATACGAGAAGGAGAGTGTCTCTAGAGACAAAATGCATTGTGTCTGGGCTTTTAATTGACAGGTGTTTTCTGACTTGTAAAGGGAGATCATGGGCTAATGGGTTGCCCATGCCCACGTACCTGTCCCAATTATCCACACAGGTCAATTTAGATCTATTCCCACATAATTTTGCTTTTCACCAAGCTTGCACATCTTAAATATAATAAGAAATTCAACCATATTTCAGATAAACTCATTGCCTGGAAAGGTTAATAAATGATTAAAAGTGCTTTCTCTTTATAATCAAGATAATACTGAAATGCGCTCGTAATATCGTCCATAGTTGTATTAACATCACCAGGATGTTCAGCATCGTTATGGAGATGATATCACTTTAAATATTTCACATGGCTGTATCCAAGACGCATTCCACAAAGGAAAAACGGATGGACAGGAGTACCTGGTATGTATTCACATTTTTCACTATGTGAAAACAATTGGAGCTTTTACGTGGTTGCTAAAGGTCCCTAGCGTAAAAAACAAACTTGATATTGTCGTTAAGAGAAAATTGGGTTATGAAAATACGTAGAAACAATCATAGCATGATTTACTGTACAGATGCTTTCAATTTCGATTTGGTCAAAATTACAGGAATTGATAAGAACAACAGTGCTTTCTAAGACACGTGGCATAAGGGGTTCAGGCGTTCGCAACCTCTTGTGAATATAGGACCGGGGATAAAAGTTCCCCTACAAATATTTTGGTCTTCATACGAATCTATGTATGCAAATTATTATTTGCCCTACCAAACAACGATGTTCATGTACGTTGACACGACATGTTTGTCTTTGTTATGTACATATTATCATGAATTCAAATGCCATTGACCTGTTATAATATTATGACCACCAAAGTAGAGTCCTTCTACTGTATATATAATCCCTTAGTTCAGGATGCATACAGCAGCCCCAGGTTTAATCAAAGAACGCCGTATCTCACCTCCTGCCCCCCGTTTAATTGATAACCCTCCCCATGTATGTCACGGCCTGTGACATCATAATAGTTGACCATGGTACCTTTGAATAATATCTTTTTCATATCACTTAAGTGAAATTTTAACAAATAATGTCAATAAATACATCTCTGGCTCATGAGCTAACCCTCATGGGTAAACCATGCCTCCACAAGTGACTCTCTCCCGCAGGGAGGAGGCCACCGGTCGCTCTTATATGGAAAGTGGAGTGAAATCATGGGACACCTATAGTAGAAGCAGGGCACTATGAACTGATCTTTTGATTGGGACACATAGTATTAGGTGTCCCCATTATGGGACACCAAGATTTAGAGGTGGTCATATTCATATCAATTAGATTTTGCTGTTTTTGTAATAATGGATGTAGAGGTATATGATTGGGGTTTACTGCTCCCTGCATACTTGTTTATAACAACCATTTACACACTCTTCAATCATACAATTCTTCACCCCACCCAATGTACCCAACTGAAGTATCTGCTGAAGAGTGATTGAGGACAGAATGGGAGTTAGGGTTTGAGACACAGGAGAGTAGGACATATTGCTATAATTCACTCAAAACCATCCTCCAGATTGTTCTTTTCTCATCATATTTGTGTGAAATACACAGGGAATGGGTTATCTTTCAATTAGTACATAGGTTAATACGGGGTATACTGGGGTCGGCAGTTACCGGCAGTTATCTTTCTATTAATTTGAGAGGTAGTGAAGTAGACATACAAGGATTTCACTCCACTTTCTACCATTGAGCGACCTCAGTCCCAGTACTGGGTCTGATACTCACTCAAGGGTAAACCATGCTCACGAACCTTTGTCTATTTGTTGTGTGTGCCCTTCCCTTGTACATTACATTTACCTGCCTCCTCACGTCCACTTACCTGTCCCACCCCCAGCACACACCTGACCACCAGTACTACCAGTACCACTGCCATGCCTCATCGATTCTTGTCTTTGAGGGACCTAATTCTACCTGTGATCCCATATGACCACAGACAACTCCCAGGCGTCTCTGTAAACCAGAGGTTGGCCATATTCATCGTGCCGTCTTATCTCAAAGACACCTGCGAAGTCTACTATTGTGTCACTGAAGGGTGTAGGCCTACACTGCTATTCTCTGGCTCCCTATATGACCAACCTTGGTTAGTTAATATTGTCAGGTTGGTCAGTACTGACCAACTTACCTTAGTCTTCCCATTTTAGGCTAATTTCTTTTGAATAAGGTATAGTCATTATGTCGTTTTGCCTCAGTCATTCTTGAATAGCGCTTGGTCATGCCTGACCAATGTCCCTATAACATACCTGGGATAGATACCGGGTACTACAGACTAAGGGCCGGAGTATCTAGATTTTCTGTGTAGGGGTGAGAAAGTTGGGGTAAAGAATTTAAACTACAGATAGGATGTACTGATAAACGTGTGAAATTGATGCTAGTCTTCCAAAATATAAGGTCATTCGGATTCACTGCAAGATTATAGCTAAACATTCTCTTATTCGTACCGATTGCTGTAACATTGATTTAAGTGCAGCCATCAACATTATTTCGTTCAACATGGTACTCAATTACAGAATAAATATCATGACACGGATAGTGCGAGGTGTCATATGCAGTTCAGTTACACATTTGGTACATTTGATAAAAAGCTATAACCTTATCATAGTTGCTTACCTGTTATGGCTACAAGAGATCCGAGGATGCCATTGACAATTTTAGAGATGTCATAGCGAATACGGCGTACCTTCAGATTGATTAATAAACTGAAAAGAAAAAGAAAATTAATGTGAACTGGTCTTGGCACACAAAGTTAGCGGTTGTATAAGGAATACAGATTCTCTGATGGATGACCCATTGGGCAATCAAAAGATGTGGTCACCCAAGCCTACCTACTTAGCTTATTTTTGAGAATTCTCAAAGAATTCGCTCTGAAATTTGAAATCATTTTATATTCCAAAAGGAAAAAATATTTCCTGTAAATGGGAAAAATTATATCATGTTTCTGTACGTGCAAAAGACATGTATATTTCCTGCGAGGGTATAAAATAGGCTCCTACCTTAGAATCACGACCACGATCCCGCCTGACATGGATGATACAATGGTGTTAACTGCTGCCCTAAAATACAAAAACGTACAGAAACACATAAACATTTTTATAGATACCCAATGTAGATGCATAGCATGGTGATGAGTAGTAGGCTACATGTTTGGGATGCATTGCATAGGCTGTGTAGCAGGCACATATCGCTCGGGGCAGCCCGAGTGTGCGTGGAGAGCGCATTGCCCGCCTATGGTAGCTCAGGTACCGTAGCAGAGCAGTGAGAATCAGCTGGCCCTGTGGTGCAGCAGTAGCATTCTCAACTCCAGAGCAGAGGGACCGGGGTTCGATTCCCCGTGGGGCTCGACGTTTTCACTGCCTTCTACACTGGTGCCGTGACCAGGATGGGACATCCTGGGTTGGGTACTTGAGCGGTTTCAGCTTCTGCTAGGTAGGTCCTCGTGACCTTACCGGCGACCTAGCAAAAGTCTGAAGGGGAGTAATGTAGCGGGCACGTATCGCTCGGGGCAGCCCGAGCGTGCGTGGAGAGCGCATTGCCCGCCTATGGTAGCTCAGGTACCGTAGCAGAGCAGTGAGAATCAGCTGGCCCTGTGGTGCAGCGGTAGCATTCTCAACTCCGGAGCGGAGGGACCGGGGTTCGATTCCCCGTGGGGCTCGACGTTTTCACTGCCTTCTACAGCTGCTTTATATCCTAAATATCAGCTAAATTAATTATTCTTCAAGGGGGTGATGATGGTGAGCTGAGCTATGAAGTGATGCGAGGGCTCTTTTTTTTTCATACATCAAGAGCATATAGATGAGAGGACAGAGCTTTGAGGTAGTGTTTGTTGCCTATTCCGCGGAGAGGAGAGGAGTATGCTCCACGTGCAACACCTACGTAGGATTGAGCATAGGACCCTTGGATCAGGTACTGCATTTTACAGATGCACCCTGTGTACAACTGCTAAGTGTATCAATCTGCTTAACTGTATTAGGCTCTAACACGATGATGCCCCAGTGGAGCCTCTGGATAGAGGCAGCCATCTTGTAGGGCACAAACTCTTGTTCCTTTGGCGTGATTTCTCGCTCCCTTGGCGAGATTTCACAGCTTTTTTCTCCACTGGGGGGAGGGGGATAGGGGGGTGGTGCGTAGACTGGTCACACCTACCGGCAGCTGACCACTGTACACACCTGTGAGCATAAGTGTTAATGGGCTGCCTTTTTTTTAGGGGTCTCCTGAGTAACCACACCTGATAACGGCCCACCATGCCTGTAGTCACAGCACCCACTCAGTGTTCTACCTACAGTGGGCCTAGGCTCACTGGCACTGTCATACCTGCATGGATTCACTCTCCACACAGATGTTTGATTTCTCTCCAAGTAGAATTTGATTATTTCAGTTTTATGATAGGAAATGAAAATTCTGAATTGGTAGATGCATACAATATGCTACACAGATTTAATGTAAGCATAAACCATACATTAATTGATCAGAAATACACTGTGAGAAGTGGCCAAAGTAGACTGTACAAAGAGGCTCAGTACCATCTTGTCCTACCATTTAGATATGATGTGTGCCAATAAATGGCACCACCCCTTAACGTGTTAGAACCTAATTAAAAGAAGTTCTTTGTGAGGCCATTTTGAACTTTCCCATATTTGAAATATTTAACCTAAGATGCACGAACACTTTCATGAATTACAGTTAAGGATTCAACAAGAAAAAGATTCACTTTAAGAAAGAAGGAACAGCTCTGATACAGATATGCTAAGTGTAGTTACTATACAGTTAGCAGGATTGATACACTTAGCAGTTGTACACCCCCTCCCACCTCCACCTGTGTAGTATGGGGACCCAGTCGATGGTCCAGTGAACTTTGCTGTCTTTCATATCTGGGAGATGCATAGTAGATGCCAATTGTAGCTCAATGCCTACAACCAGACTGTTACTATATAGGCCTATTTACGGTCATCGTTTTTTCCTAAGTCACCGTTATTTTTACGGAACTGTCACCGCTATTTTTAAACAAGACATCTCCGTTATAGATATTTTGAACAGTGATTCTCAGTACCGTTAAAATAACGGTGATTCACTGGCACCACTGGGTGCCGGATTTTCACCGCTATTTTCACGGTCACCGTTTCTCCCAAAGTCACCGTTATTTCTACGGAACTGTGAATCACCGTTATTTTAACGGAATACATAACATCACTGTATTCTGATTCAGTGCCTAAACAATAATTGTAATGGTATTTTGTGTAATTTAACTGATTTGTCCAAGTGTTGTTCAGTTACATTTATCCCCCTATACCTAACTCCATGCTCAATATGGTTCCAAACCCAATTTGGTACCAATCAGCAATATCATCTTAGTGTCAAGACTTCAGACCTAATCATTAGGAATTAGTCTATGAAAGCCTTATAGAATGCTTCATGACACTTTGTAATACCAGTCCATGAGCAGAAGTCACTCTAGGATGGCTACAGAGCAAACCTTACAGCTGTGTCTGTATATATATTTCTTATCACCACAAAAATGGTGTTCCTAGCATCTAGGAAAATCTCTTCATGAACCAAACTGCCACCTGGTGCGATAAAACTGAAACCAATTAAACGTAGCTTCACCGTAATATAAACTGTGTTTCACTGTAAAAATAAACGGTGTTTCACTGTACTGGATTACGGATATTCAAAGTAAAATTGATTGATTTTACATTGCCTCACCGTAATCATATGTTATGATGAATCACCGTAAAATTTTACACTGATTCTCCGTATATTCAACGGAATATTTTTACAGTGTACTGCTGTAGGCGATGTACCATGGTTAGATATATGGACATCTTACCTTACTGCTAATTCCCATTGGGCATCTGTAGAAACTACAAAAATACTGCCAGAGTTAAATCGAAGCCAGGACCACCTGCAAGACACAATAATGCATTAAAGGGAGTGGATTTGGAGGACAGTACACTATTATATTATGTGATTGTGAATATAAATGTTGTATCTATATTTCCCGTTTAGATAATGTTGTTGTTCATTGATGCATTGTAATCATGCTGTAGCCCTGCCTAGCTCTTTCACATATTTGAACCAAGTTTTATTAGGCCTTTACCATGCATATATTAACATGTAGTGAAGGTTTGATACTGACCATAACATGAACATGCCGAGTACAGTTTTCAGCGGGCTGGGGTTGGGTGGCTGTACACTGTGACCCTTTACATGGATCCTAGGCCCCAACATCATAGTGGCCACCAGACCCGTGGCTCCCCCTATTAAATGCACTGGCCCACACCCAGCCGCATCCAGGCACCCCAAGTCGTACAGGAAGCCCCCGTGTGCCCAGATCCAGTGTGCAGGGATGGAATAAATAATGGTGTTTAACATAGAGAACACAATGTAGGCGTGAAGCCGAGTCCGCTCAGCCATGGCGCCAGAGACAATTGTCGTTGAGGTTGTCGCAAATGACAACTGGAAGATGAATACAGCATAAACATAGCCCATGTTCTCATCATCGGCGTCAACAAAGAAGCAGCCAATGCCTACAAAGGGGTTGGTGCCTGGCTCAGCCCCAAAGCTGAGTCCAAATCCAAAGGCCCAGTAAGTGATGCCGCCAAAGACAACGTCCAAGGCATTCTTCACCATGATGTTCACCTCGTTCTTTGGGCTCACGCAGCCTGACTCCAAAAGACCAAACCCTGCAAATAAAGAATAAGGCATCAGAACCAATGTCTCTTAAGATGATTAACACACATGTATTATTCATTTGGTACAATGTATGTATCTATTCAGCTAAGGGGGAATTCCACTGACCTAATCGGCTGTGATTCAGTCCGTTGGACGAAATTCTGCCATAATTATGTTTAATATTACAGACTTTCATCGGCTGACGAAATCACGGCCAACTGACATCAGTGGAAAACTCCCTATAGAGTGACTTGAATTTTTATTTTAGGTATATATACAATGTATTTACATGCCGTAATCAAATACCATGCATTGCACATTTCAAGATCACAATATTACAAAACCCCATAATAATTCCCCTACAGTATGATCCCATTTTGCAAGCTTCCATTGTGCAGCTCTATTGGTAATCATTGTCCTTAATACTTAATATGATATGTGCAGCAACATTAATGTTGAATATTTGATGCGTCATTCTCCCGAAGAGTGAGTAAACTACTAATGAGAATGCCCAAAACTATTTGTTTATTGACATTATTTTCCAGCTGTACAACCCCAAATATAATTTGACAATAATTCATTGATTCATTTTGGTAGTTCAATAGTATGGTCATGATCGTATCAAGCAAAACAAAACGATTTCGACACCCTCTGGTCATTCACGTTTTAAAAGCTGTGTGATAAAAACGTAATTGATCTCATCCTCTTCTTTCCTCACTACTGCTTCTCAAAACTATGTTTATCTATAGAACCCACAGGATACGGAATTTCATTGACACAAAGTTGATGTTTAGCTTTACATAGATATTTTTGGAATAAGGTAGTATTATTCTGGGCAGTGTAATCCATGTCTTCCAGACGTTTAAGAAACACTACGGGCTAGTCTTAGAACAAGAAACCCTAGAGACATCCCTCAGGATGATTTACACACACAATTGCATGATAATAAGGGTCCACAGGGGGATATTACCATAGCAATGCAAGAGCTAAATCAAATGATTATCTGCTGTTTTTAACCATAAAGGCTTATATCTGGAGGGTTTTTCAGAAGGGCTATTTACGATTAATCGTAAGAAAAGTGTCTCAAAAGGACCCATTGCTCGTAAATTTCTCATAGGTGCATTCAGCCCAGTCTTTCTTACTTTCATATTGATTTCATCCCTTTGTAGTCATATCTATCATTGGTAGTAAATAGAGTTCTTTCTCGTAAGTGAGGGTGTTTACAAGTGTTTCACAACCATTTACAACCAAAAAATAAATTAACCATAAATATTACGAGTGACTTAAGGTTGATATTGCAGTGTTTCATAACGTGACTTAATGGGGACCATTTAGCATGCCCTTGTAGCTTTCACATGAAGAAAATACACATATCTTTACACCTATAGTTCCTATATGAAGCACAGATGGTTTGTATTTAATTTCATAAATTCTTCCCAATACCATTACATTTACACATAGGTGTAATTACTAAGCAGGAGTATTTATGACCAATCGTATCTACTTACTCTAAGTGTTGTAAAATAATTCAAACCTGTAACAATATCTACATAAACCCTTATTAAACTCATATTAAATGATTATAATCAAAGATTATAATGGTACCCATCCTATGCAATTAAAGAACAAGTCGGCCATCATTACAACCAGGGATGGATCCTCTTACTCATATCTACCTCCATATAGATACGATTGGTCGTATCTTGGTCTTTCAGAAGGTGTACTCGTATCTTGCTAAAAGATTACGAGCAATGGGTGAAATACAATTGATCGTAAGGTATGCATTGTGAAACACTTTCCCCCTTTCTACTATGACTATTCGAATCCCATTGGTCGTATCTAGCTACGATTGGTCGTATATTCAGTTGGTTCTGAAACACCCTACAGGACCGTGAGTTTAACGTTAGATGTGTGAGTAGTATAGGGAATTGTGTGTTTTCACCAGGTTGGCATCCCTGATGCACATTCCCATTTACATATACTACTATCATATATAATAGAGTATAAATTATTTATTACATTAGCAGAGTGACTGGTGCCCTATCGTGCCACTGTCCTATCATGCCACCAGCCAGTCTGTTATGGTTAAATTCTTAAAGATACCCAGGTCTTTGTGGGTTAACCTTTACATAAACCTTTAAACTTTTAAAACTATAAAGTCCATAATTTCATGGATCACCACCACCCAACACGTAACACTGCCCATGTGTGTCATGGTGTTACATAATCTAAACGTTCCAGACATACTGTTCCACAGTGACACAGGATAACACTACTTTCCTGGTTAAGGCTGTGTCTCGCGAAATTGGGCCCAGTTGAAAGTCTATGACCGGGTGCAATCTATGACAGGGTGCAATCTCTGACAGGGTGTAATCTATGACCGGCTTGAGAGAAAACGGTTTATTTAAGGTAGGTGTAGATAGAAATAGAATAAGTGATATAAAGTCTTAAAGCACCCATTAACATTTTCCACCATTTACATCTTCATCTTCCCTAGATAAAACGTTTTTTTCCAAGCCGGTCATAGATTTCACCCGGTCATTGGCTATCAACTTGGCCCGATTTCGGGAGACACATGTCTTGAGGGTTCCACAGAATTAATGCCGTTGCCCTAGAAAGATGCATCAGGTGTCCGGCCTTGTTGTGGCTGATGTAACCTAACCCATTTGGCATGACCACTAAAGGCTAAAAGTGCAGTAACCCCCTCGAGCTGTTCATTGTTTATCTTGTATCTCTGATGAGGGGAAGAGGTAACGGTTGCCTTTGAAACTGTTCCAAGTGTCACATGTTCCGATACATGTCATCCAAGTTCAACATCATTATTATAATTTCCCTATCCAACATTCACGTGTGCATGCATGTTTATATACGTCTTGCTGGCCGAGCTACCTATATGTCTGAACCAATAATATTGCAAATTTCGACTGATATATGTTTATTACAATGAAGCATTGAACATGAGGGTATGTGCTCCACAATAATACAAAAGTAGGTATAGATAACAATCAGAATACTGTATAACTACTTATACCATGGTTGGCCGAGAGAACAAAAGAAAGGGCCTGTCTGTATATTACTTACAGGGCTGTATGTCGACGTGTTCCATTATGCACCCTCTTCTACTGTGAGTGTAAGTCAGATATGGATACACATTACTACATCTACCAGTAGCTGCTTATGTGTTATACGCCTAGGGCAATGCTAATGATCCTCGGCTGGTACCTTAGACAATTACCTTGTCCAATAATGGGTGGGTGGTATTAGCGGGTGTCATGGATTTTTTTAAAAACTAATTGGCATCACTTTTAATGTTGTATGTTCAATGTAGGCCTAATATAGAAAAAGAAAAAAAGTGTTCTCTCACCTGTCTGCATGGTGAATATGATGACTGAGGAGGTGAGTACCCAGGCCGCGTCTTTACCCGTGAGCAGCTCCTCTATAGCCATGGAGCTGCCCCTGTCCTCCAGGTCCATGCGTACAGGTGTGATGGTCAGGTTGTTGCACCTCAACATGCTGTAAGGTCCATGCGTACAGGTGTTACGGTCAGGTTGTCGCACCTCAACATGCTGTAAGGTCCATGCGTACAGGTGTTACGGTCAGGTTGTTGCACCTCAACATGCTGTAAGGTCCATGCGTACAGGTGTGACGGTCAGGTTGTCGTACCTCAACATGCTGTAAAGTCCATGCGTACAGGTGTGATGGTCAGGTTGTTGCACCTCAACATGCTGTAAGGTCCATGCGTACAGGTGTGACGGTCAGGTTGTTGCACCTCAACATGCTGTAAGGTCCATGCGTACAGGTGTGACGGTCAGGTTGTTGCACCTCAACATGCTGTAAGGTTCGGGCGTACGGGTGTGACGGTCAGGTTGTCGCACCTCAACATGCTGTAAGGTTCGGGCGTACGGGTGTGACGGTCAGGTTGTCGCACCTCAACATGCTGTAAGGTCCAGGCGTACAGGTGTGATGGTCAGGTTGTTGCACCTCAACATGCTGTAAGGTTCATGCGTACAGGTGTTACGGTCAGGTTGTTGCACCTCAACATGCTGTAAGGTCCAGGCGTATGGGTGTGATGGTCAGGTTGTTGCACCTCAACATGCTGTAAGGTTCATGCGTACAGGTGTGATGGTCAGGTTGTCGCACCTCAACATGCTGTAAAGTCCATGCGTACAGGTGTGATGGTCAGGTTGTCGCACTTCAACATGCTGTAAGGTCCAGGCGTACAGGTGTGATGGTCAGGCTACTGCGTCCTTTCTACACAAACTAGAAGCAACAGTGAAACCTGTTAGATATTCAATGGAAGTGGCCATACAGTGGCGTAGCTGTATTAACCTGTGTCGAGCTGCAAGATTGTAGGGATAATATCCATGGATATTCTTAGGTGTTATCACTTAACCAATTTGATTTCTCCATGTCTTTGTTGCCTTATGCCGAGGCAGACTGGTAGTAGGTAGATTTATATATTTGTAATACGGCCGATCCCAGCTCTGAGCCACCTGCAAAGTGACCAGCTTTAACCTATCCCCACGCCGCAAGGTTCTGTTTCCTTATGGCTCCAAATTTATCCCAAGGCATGGATGGTGGTATGTTCTTCTATGTTAGACTTTCTTTGATCTCCACGGATGACCTTTGCCTACTGGCATCACATGATTGCGCGTGCTGCAAACCAAGGGTAACGAGGACTTTAATAAACTGGCTAGGCCTAATATTGATTACCATTATGTATATATGCACTCACAGATCTGAGGAGCCTATGTGTAATGTTTTTAGTACGTTTCTGAATTATTTTAACGGAGGCAATACAACATTTTCCCCATCAAGCACAGATGTAAAGATCAACTGATTTCGTCGTTCTGTCACGCAGACCAGACAATGTCATGATGGTGGTATAGACACCCTTTATTCAGAAGGAAGGCATGAATGTGACACAGCATGGGAGATGATATTAACATCAGGGGGAAATGGTCATTATGCTCTAAACATAATAGTTCATGAGATCTCCAGGCATCAAATACCACACCTCATGAGACGGATATGGCAGAAGGCACAAATGTAATACTGATGCTACTTTGGTGCATCATAGCTATATACAAACGGGCGTTCAGCATTGTGGACCCTGCCACCATTAAAGGGTTTACTTAATGCACCACTTACACCGGTTATCTGGTTATACACAATATGCTATAGCCTTACTATAGACCTACAGCTTTTTTAAGGAAAAGGGGTTCTGGTGCATTAACAGTTAACCCACGCACAATGAATATACTATAAGTTAGCAAACAGCATCAGAGACGGTCAATAAGAACCGCTGTCCCATGTCTCATGTCTTTGTATAACATGTGTTTGGGCCGCACAGTGATTTCATGTAATGTAGCCTTGGTCAATATGGTGCACAAATGCAGTCCTGGTGAGTGTACTCACCAAGACTGCATTTATGCATCATGTCAATCTGTTGGGAGTGTATCAGCCCCTGAGGGTTGACATGATGCTTGAATGCAGCACTCACCAGGGATACATTTATGTATCATGACGCAGCCATTATGACGACACATGGTATTAAAGCACTATGCTATCCTTAAATCGTTAATGGTAAGATGATATCACTACCACATGTGATATTGGTGGGTCTTTTTGAATACAGAGAGTATTGACATTCTGATATCTATACGGGTTATATAGCATCCCCTTTATCATTAAGTCACTGAAACTGCTATGTGATCCGACCTAAGTTATTTGATCGATTCCTCTTTGTGCACCACTTTTTGATAATAACATGAGCATTTCCCATGGCATAGGCAATGCTGTACTATGACTGTGTTCGCCTTTTTTATGCACAATGAATCTATGTAATACAAAAGAAGACAAAGTAAGATGTAGGTAGGTTGGCTGGGATCTGCTCCTTCCTTTTGTGCTCTTCGTTATTAGCAAACCCTTTAAGGGCTGCCAAGTGCATTAATGTATTGTCCCCTTTCGTGGGTATGATGTATAAATACAGCCCTGGTGGGTAACTCGCCAGTGCCACATTCAAGCATCATGCCAAGCCTATAGGGCTGATACACTCTCAAAGGGCAGGTATGGGCCATAAATGCAGCCCTAGCGTGTAGGCCCGTGTTAAGCATTATGTGTCCCTAGTTTAACTGAAAGGGTTAGGTATTAGTACACTGTAAAAAATATTCCGTAGAAAAAACGGAGAATCACTGGCATCAATGGGAGCCGGGAAACCCACGTTTTTTTTTAGGGAATTCCGTTTTTGGAAGTCACCGTTTTTTAAGGGAATTCCGTTTTTGGAAGTCACCATAATTTTTATGGAATTTCACTGTTTTATTATGCTTTAGCCAAGAACAATTAATTAGCTATTACAATGAGTTTGAGGCTGCATTATTGACCTGTTGTGATTACCCCCCCCCCTTGCTTTTGTAATTTAGCATTTATTATCATTTATATCATTGTCCAGTTCATTATAATTAAGAATCATATCCATTTTAGTTCCATGTGGACATCGTGTGCCCGGACTTCATAATTATTATGAAGTAGCACATATAATGCCCCACAGCACTTAATAATCACAATTCGTGAGCAAACATTACTCTAGAATTGCTATAGAACATCTACTACAGTGCTGAGCATATATATTTTTCTTATTGTCACAAGATGGGTGTCTATGGTATTACAATTACTGCTCGGTGTCCCACACAATTAACTCTTTTATCAATTGTGAATATTTCATCAAATTTAAATTACATCTGTATATCTATGTTATAATCAATTGAGATATTGAAAAATATTAGCATATCAGCACACTTATATTGCTTTATAATCTAGAACCATCAGAAAACTCAACTGAGGAACTAGGCTGCCACCTGGTAGAAAAAGATGGAACTACCTGTAAAACAGAGTTTCACTGTAAAAGAAAAAACGGAGTTTCACTGCAATCATTTACAGAAGTTCACTGTAAAATAGATGAGATTTACAGTGATTCACTGTAAACAAGAAAACGGTGATGCACTGTCAAATTTAACTGAGTTTCTCCGTGAATTCAAGGGAATTTTTTTACAGTGTACATGTACACTCTTTATTACCCATGATGAACCAATCATAGAGGTGATGCATGTGAATAACCATGGTGAAGCAAAAAAAAGGTGTGTTTCAGGCAACATAGTCCTGAAGGTGTCTACTATTACATATTTCCTACGAGAAAGAAAGAAGGGAGAAAAGAATCTGAGGCAAAGGAATTGAGTTAGTGATCTGCCTTTATTTCTGCGATGTGCTTTTTTTTTGTCCTGCGGGATTTCTGTAAATTTTGTTAATGTCTGATGCGTGTGGCTTATTGTGTGGTGCGTTCTTTTCTACTCTATATATTGAAGTTATCAGCCTGCAACTATCTATATGCAGCAGAAAAAAGTGGGGATTACTTCGAATAGATATTAATATTGTTCAGAACTTGGCTAAATCATTTGTATTTGCATTTTGAAGGAGGACCCCCTGGAGGACCCCCGTCAGAAATTATCGGGTAGACCATGGCATTAATATGCTAATATATTATAAACGATAATAAAAAAAGAAATTAGGGTAGGTAGTGTTTTGGTGTATTTACGTTGATATTGCCAGCAATGAGTCTTGAATTGCCGTATTGACTCGCAGGTCATCAGGACGACTCACTGAATCCTCCAGTAACTCAGTAACAAGGAATATCACGGGATTGGTGATAATCATAATTGTTTAAAACAATTCCCTGGCGTCAGCCAAGTATTTAGACGATTGCAGTCAGTAGGTGCTTGTTCTTCCTGACCAGAAATCTATGAAAATATGAATATCAAGAAAATCCCAAAAATTGGGGACAAATAATAGGGGCGGCCCTATTTTGAATCTAGGGTCGGGTGCCTTGAAACATACCTGGTCCTTCTTTTGCCTAATAGAGTGCAATATTGATTTCCCGGTGGTAATAACTAGTCTGCATACATCATATGGATGTCAGGCAATCTACTAAGGCTAATTTACTGATCTATACAGGTAGGCGATTCGGAAAGGACTCATTATATTCAGTGAATTGTATGGACTATATGGATACGCTAAAGATAAAAGGGACCTTATTGCAGGGTACTCTAATGTCCCTTTTCCGAGTACATGTCACCTATTCCGCGCTAGCAGGATGCAGTGATTCTCCCTTGTGATACCTAAAGCTGAAGCTGGTTCCTGACCAGTCCAAAATAGACAGTTTTAGGGGTCATACATTTTTGAATGATTGGTAGTTGAATATCCCTAATGTCAGCTGTCCGAATTGGGGGAGTGGTTAGGACACTGGTCAATCAATCCAGGGGTCATAAGTTCGAATCCATGTCACGATTACATGTTTTTCCTAGTTGGCTAAAAGGTGTAATAGTATTTATGAATAAAAACGTCAATATGTAATAATACAAAACCATTTTAAATTACACTATAAATATTTATCTTGTGTAAAGGATCTTTACAAACAAATTGTATACTGTAACGAATTTTGACCTACCAAAAATACATTTTAAATTGTGAGTGAACAAAATAGCCTCGCCATAGATTTGAACTCATGACCCATGGAGTAGCAGGCCTGTGTCCTAACCACTCCCCCAATTTGAAGAGATGGCATAAGGACCCACAATAGAGGTGTATAACTGAAAGATTTATGGCCCCTAAAACTCCAAATTTCGGTCATGACATGAACCAGCTTCAGCTAACCATCTGGCTGCTATAGTTAGCAGAGGAAACAGCACTGGTACCAGACAAAATGGCGCTGTACAGTGATCATCTAGCTAATGTGGAATAGTGACGTATGCCTATGATGAGAATTATGGTTGTAGGCATTAGATCCATTGCAATGATTCAGTTGATACCTTGATGTCTAGGGCAACATAGAATCAATTTTCTTAATTACCATACCCGAGATAACATGTTCACCTTTGGAGTTTTCCATCTGGGATTTATAGTGCATGTATTTTTAGATGCCACCATGCCCACCATAATAATGTGTGGGTCCACGGAGGATGCAAATACACGAATTAAGTTTACCTGTGAAACATACCTAAATAAGTTTCATATACATGTATGGTATATACAGAGATGGGAGTTTAAATGACAGGTGACATGACCATTAATTTGTTAAATAAGACACCCCGCACTCCCCAGTCTGAGAATAAGGGAGGATGGTAGATTTGTAATTTCCCTTCTTCTTCTTTTTTCAGATGTGGGAGGGTCGATAGGAAGATATGCGCTCATGCTATGTTTGAAAAGAAAATGACCCTACATCATGCACATAAACTGTCTAGAGCTACTGTCTACTTTGGGGTGTCAGTATGAGGTACCTCGTGCATGCATGTATAGCTTTGTCTAGACTAATATAGAACAATACTAAAAGCCTATGATCATTATGCACTGCGTTGTATACATTGAATCCCCTGTACAATAAAGACACATAGTAATCATACCTTTAACAGTCACCCATATAGCTGTTCATCCTTCTCATCCTAGTAGTAATCACTGCTCTGGTATATCCATCATGTCTGTAGCCATATACACACAACACCCTGAGTCACCACGTGTGGGTGTGTATAGGTAACTGCCCCTATTACCTCCACCACCATGAGCAGCTCAGTGTGCACCCCTCCAGTATGGGTAACACTACCACTCACCTGTACCTGCAGGTTACCTTGACATCTCCAGGTAGAGGGCAGCACCAGCAGGGTACTGGAGGAGCCCCACGTGGTGTCTAGGAGCAGCTCAGGTAGGGTTAACCCTTTAAGGGCTGCATGGTGCTTTAATGTGATATGGTTGGTATGATACATGAATGTAGCGAGTAAGTGCTCAGTGCTGCAATCAAGCATCATGCCGACCGTATGGGGTTGGTACATGCCTGAAAGGTCGGCTTTTCATGAAGTAGACTGACCAGGGATGCATCCATGCATCATGATGACTGAGGTTATGGCACATTAAAGCGCTATGAGGCGCTTAAAATAATTGACTTTTTTTTCTTTATTTGTGTATAGCTGATCGATAATGGCAGCAGACACAAGGCGGTATGGGGCACGGTGACGGGGTAGGGTGACCGGACGTCGACCGGATCGTGTCAGAGTGCCTATAGAAACTATCAGCAATATATGAACCAAGCAAACAAAATGGTGGGCGTATAGCCCTTGTCTGTTTTGTAATGTTCACATCAGCGTTTGTAGTCCGACTCGTTCGTGTGATGAGTTGTAAAAACTGACTGTAAACTAGAGTTGACTTTCAATAGTAAAGGGACAGAGACCGTTGCATTATCTAGCCTATAGTAGCCTATATTGTCCTTGAAATCATTTTAGATAGAGGCTGAAATACAGCAAAATCATGAGAATCAGCAGGGCTACATGTCCGCCTTTAATAGACACCTGATAATCTATGATACACGTGCTTGTAAATGTTACCTGGTGCAGTATGTAAGGGTGTGTCCATTCACATCTATTACTATCCAACGTTATTTGGTAAGGGAGTGGCCATAACAATACATGGGGGGGGGGGGGAGATTTATGTTAGTGAGTGCTCAGTGGAGGGGTGGTAGAAGTTTCAACCCCTTAGGGTGGAGGTAGGGGGAGAGGCAACCAGCGAACGAATCTAACTCGGGACAAAAATATCGAGACCTCATCCCAAACCCCCTGTTAAAGATTCAGCACTCCATTAGGGGTGACCCGAAAAGTGCATCCATTTCAGTGACACAGCGTGCATTACTATAAAGGGTCTAGATGGGGGGGGGGGGGGGGGGGGGGGTCCCCATGTCGCATGTCGATTCTAAGAACTGGTTATGTCGCCTGTCCCTTAAATCCTTATGTCCCATGTCGCCATTGAGAACCTCTCATGTCCCATGTCGATTTTAAGAAACACCCCATGTCATGGCAACCCCTCGTAATGAAATGACCGTTCACTAAATAACCTTTACTAACAGTGATCCAAGTACATGGCGTGTTAGGTTTGTGGAGGTTTTCCTTACAAACACTAAATAACAAAATGCTGACTGGATGTATAATGTAGCCTACTCCCTATTGATTATTAGAAACTGTCATCGCGTTGGTCTACATTTATAGGGTGGGGCGTGATGGTGTATCTGTTACAAAAATATGGCGTGTCTACTAGGCCGGATTGCAATTCATGCATCATCCCAACCCTTCAAGAGGGTCAGGGTTGTATTCACGAATCATGACGACAAAGGGCATCGCCCATAACCGATATAAAGCAATGAGCTGTCCCAAAAGGGTTAAGCATGTGACATATCTGCTTTGGCTTCCTTACCCTAGATCACGACAGGGGTGTACACGTACACGCTATAGTGCATGTATCACGCACCCACATCAGATATATACGTCTGCTATTTTATATCAGAGACAATGGCGGTGTGTCAATCAAAGGAGGACAAAACGGTTTTTTGATGTGTCTTTTTAAATATATTGTATTTACAAGTAAGCCTACATGCAAGGTTAAGTACATATACATTGTTCATAAACTTTATACATCTATGTTTTAATATTTTCATTTCTAGCAATCAATAACCATAATGTGTGCGCACCGATGGAGTATCTACATTGGGGGACTGTCATGACGTCACGTTGAGGGAGAACCTGAAATGACAAAAGGAAGAAGATTTTAGATTTACAATTCCTGAATTATTATGGTTTATATTGTAAGGAAATTAGAAGCATATCATAGAAGGTACAACAGCGAGCCTTGCGGGTATTCCCAGAGATCATCAGAGAAGTACAATTGACTATAACATGCCGCCAAGCGGCCTTATAAACTTCCCCCGCCGTGCCATTCGAGACACGCCCAACTGAGAATCAGCGGAAAGGGACCCGGCCGACTCATCGTCGGATGAACCCCTTTTCCAGACGAGAGTAAAGCGCCAGGGTGACCGAACGAACGGTCAGTGTCTAAATGTCATAGACCCCTCGTACAGGGATCTATCCTTACATAGTGATTTCTCAGATAAGACTAGATTAGGCCTCCCACATACCAGGTATCTCATTGAGGGCGGTGTGTTTGCCTTCTAGTGCCATCCACATGTCCTGACACTGCTTGGTTCTCCGTCTGGACACGATGTAGCCCACCACGCTGCCCCCCAGCACCGGGGCCATCACCCGCATCTGGACCGTCATCGGCACCAGCTTCTTTATCACCTCCTGACCCAGGCCGATCGCCGCAGCACCTAGTAAGGGAAGGGCAAAGAAATGTATATTGGGGCTGTTAACAGTTTAAGGGCCGCATAGTTCATAAATGTTGTATGCTTTTTATCGGCATGATGCGTGAATGCTGCCCTAGAGAGAAGCTTGCCAGTACTGCATGCATGCATCATAGCTCGCCAGTACTGCATTCATGCATCATACCGACCCTTCGGGGCTGATACACTACCGTCGGGTCGGTATGATGCATTGAATGCAACACTAGTGATTTACTTTCCAGGGCTGCATTCATGAATCATGAAAAGAAAAGGCAAACTTCCATCAGACATCAGAGCAGCGCTGGTCGAGTAACTCGCTGGCACTACGTTGCTATATCATTCCGACAGCTTGGGAGTATATTAACCCGGCACCGGTATTTTCAGCATCTAAATCTGTTACAGTAACTTTGAACAAGCAGCGCCTTTTAAATGCTACTTCAAGAGATATATATAGACAAAGGTCCATGAGTAGCGGTCCTCACTGAGGGTTATTTCACGAGGCGAAGCCAAGTGAAATAACTCTCAGCGAGGACCGCTATGAGTGCTCCTTCGTGTTTATTTCATAAACTTATTTAACAATATTTATCAGAATTCCACTTATTTGCTCTGAAAAAGCTAATTTACAGTGGTTAAATCAACAATTTTGATAATCTGCCAGGCCGTTAAAAACGGGCAAGGGTTATTTCACGAGGGGTGTTAAATACGGCCTTCCTTGGTTAAGTCAATGGGAGTGCCGTATTCACCATGAAATAAAGAGCTTGGTTTTCATATAGATACAAGTTCATGATTTAAATTCAATAATGGGATCTGCGCTTACTTGATATCGTTGTGAAGAGTCCAATCATGAATGCTTTGGATTGGCATTGTGCATAAGTCCCATAATGCTGGAAATGTAAAAATGTTATTTTTAATATTGTTGTAAACTCAATGTTTGACATGAGTTGAATCGAGAGAGCTGCAAGAAAGTATAGCGGGTAGAATCTGAATGCACAACACAGGTCAGCACAATCATGGACCTTAATGCACTGGATTCGCTTCCCTATACACGTACCATTGTAGTCTGATACTGTGATAGGTCTGCCATTAGTCCCCTGGTGAGTAAACTATGAACTAATGAAATTGGGAACTCATTGGAGATATTTCTTATGGAGGCAGTTTCATTCAAAGTGTCTTGGAAAGCTGATGAACTGTAGCATGAATCTAAATAATATATTTAGATTCATGACTGTAGTTTCTGACCCAGTTTGTTTGGTGGAGCTATTGACAGGGACAGGGGGCCTTTTTTCAAAACAGGCTCCGATTCTCTCTTCTTTTCTTTTTTTCTGAAAATTTACCCAAATTTGTGCCACCTAAAAAAATACTCCCCCCTCCTCATAATGATGAGAAATCACTTCAGTCCCGAAATTAATAGGGTAAACAGTGAGTTATTGGGATTTTCTCTTAAATCAGGGATATAAAGTACAGGGATTCGCAAGTAGACCTGCTGGCTCTCCATCAGTGACATGGCTGACAGTAGCGCCACCTCCAAGGGGGTAGCAAAAAACGGAACTACATGTGATAGGTGACCTATGTGGGACAGTTTTTCTTTGCCACTTAGAATTTTCATACCGCAATCATTCGAAGATGGTTGGAAAGCCCTGATTTCATACTTTGGAACCGAAAGGGTTTCTATTTGATATCAGATAGGGAACAATTTTTTGGGGGGGTGGGAATTTCGGCAATTTTTTGGAAAAATTCCAAAATTTGGGGGCCCTTTTCCAAAGACACCCCCTTGCAATATTGGAATAAAACATGGTCAGTTAAAAGCTACACATCAAGGGCTTTCTAGCACTTTTTGAATCAAAGTGATGTGATAATGCTAAGTAGGACAAAATAATTTTCTCCAGTTGGTCATTTTCAGAGAAAATGTCCGGTTTGAAGGGTGACGGCCTGGTCGGTGACCCATACGGGACAGTTTTTCTTTGCCACTTAGAATTTTCATACCGCAATCATTCGAAGATGGTTGGAAAGCCCTGATTTCATACTTTGGAACCGAAAGGGTTTCTATTTGATATCAGATAGGGAACAATTTTTTTTGGGGGTGGGAATTTCAGCAATTTTTTTGAAAAATTCCAAAATTTGGGGGCCCTTTCCCCAACACACCCCCTTTTAATATTTTTTATAAAACATGGTTAGTTAAAAACTACACATCAAGGGCTTTCTAAGATAAGATAATTCTAAGTAGGACAAAATAATTTTCTCCAGTTGGTCATTTTCAGAGAAAATGTCCGGTTTGAAGGGTGACGGCCTGGTCGGTGACCCATACGGGACAGTTTTTCTTTGCCACTTAGAATTTTCATACCGCAATCATTCGAAGATGGTTGGAAAGCCCTGATTTCATACTTTGGAACCGAAAGGGTTTCTATTTGATATCAGATTGGGAACAATTTTTTTGGGGGGGTGGGAATTTTGGCAATTTTTTTGAAAAATTCCAAAATTTGGGGGCCCTTTTCCCAAAATACCCCCTTTTAATATTTTAATAAAACATGGTCAGTTAAAAGCTACACATCAAGGGCTTTCTAGCACTTTTTGAATCAATGTGATCTGATAATTCTAAGTAGGATGAATTAATTTTCTCCAGTTGGTCATTTAGAGTGTAATTTGCATCACTGCCATTAGTTCCTAATCTTCTCACCAGGTGATCCATGGCAGAGAGATTAGACTGCTATGCTATGGTGATTCTCATCCATTGTACTATACCCCATGCTTAAATTGACTCTCAGGGTATGATCCTTTTGGAAGACGTAAAATAGTCATAGCACTCAAACGGTGTTACAAATGTCCTGAATTGTAGTTTCTGACCCACTTTGTTTGATTGAGATACGGTATAGAGAGGAGGTGTTTTTCAAATTAGGCTGCTTTTTCTGAAAATTTACCCAATTTAATAGTGCCCACTAGAAAATACTTCCCCTTTCCATAGTGATAAGAAAACAGTCCCGAAGAACAGAACAAGATTAACAAGGGCTTTCCAAATCATTTTGAATTGTGACTCTAGTCAGAGACATGGATGATGGAGGGGGAGGGGGAGATGCTCAGATGACAGATGGGACATTTTAATTTAAAGTCAGTGACAAAAGAAAATTATCTCCTGGGGGAGAGTGAGGGTCATTAAAGTTGAAGGAGATTCATTGGTGAGTATGAACTAATGAAATTGGTGCCAAATTGGTGATAATGATTGGTATTTAGTCACCACAAAATACGACCCCCGCGCCCCCGGCAAGGGCGGAGCCGGAGCCCCGGGAGTAGGACCCCCGGCGGGAGCGGTCCGGGAAGGGGCCCAATTTCCAGCATTGCCACTGAGATACTTACTGGAAATTTCTGTTTAGCTTGTTCGGCTATCTGATTTTGATTGCCTAGCACCATCTTACAACTCTGTGTAGTATCAAACGTGTTATATATTGCCCGTGGTGACAGTTTTAACCTGTTTTGCTTCTGATGCAGCTGTCAAACGTGCGTTGTATAATGTGACCGGAAGTTTACAGCGGAAGTGCTCGGCAAAGCAAAAATGGCCGTCGATATTCGCCTAGCGAGTTCACGTGTGAAGAAAGATAACTTGGCTTCTGGGGAGCCTGAGAATTTGATGTCCCCTGGCGATGTGATAACATCAGACCCCGGCTTTATGAGGTACGTCACAGGCATTATTGGTGTAATTCATAGCAGGCAGAAGCCAGAATATTGGTGTGAGTTTGGTAGTGGGCGATAATAGATGAAGTTGCCAATACCACAGCACTGTCACTGTGTCAGGGGGTGCCACTCGGCACTGGCATTCAGTGACTGACTGACTGACTGTGAGTATGCAGGTTAAAGGTAGGGCCGGAGGCCACTCTATGGGATTTTCCTTCTTATTGGTCAAATAGGCCTAGTCCTGATCAGCCTCGAGCTCTCCAGCCTCGGAGTCCAGGCCCATTACAATTTACAGCCGTCAGGCTGTAAGGGAGTGCTTACTTTTTAACAACGGGGGGGGGGGGGGTGAGATTTCGCGCGGAGCGCGCGAAAAATTTTCACCCCCCCCTCCTCTCGAAATTTTTTACCTCCCCCCCCGGCAGGCCAAAAATCGCGCGCGTTGGCGCCCCTTTGTAGCATAGTAACGCGCGGGCTTTTTCCCTCAAAACAGGTTGAATTTTTTTCACCCCCCCCCCAAGAGGGGTCCAAATTTTTTACCCCCCCCCCGGTCAAGGGGTCCAAATTTTTTACCCCCCCCCCCCCCAAATCCACCACACCCCCCCTGTTGTTAAAAAATGAGCACTCCCTAATGACTATTAAATGGGCCTGGACAAATTTGTATCTAATAATTGTACCCTACTTAGAAAATGATCCAGGATCCTGGATCATTTCTTAATGAGATAGCTCAACCACTGATTGGTTAGGCCAAAAAAAAAAAAAGTTGTGTTCAGGTAACATGGCCCAAAAAAAATAGGGTAGGTAGGTCGATTTTTTTTTTTTTTTTACCAAATTTTTTTAAGGATTTGGAGATAAAATTCCTCGCATTTTCCTTTAATTTTGAGGAAAAAAATATAATTTTCGGAAAAAATATATTTCAGGGAAAAAAAGTGTTTTTTGGTGGAAAAAAACAGAAAATGCCTTCCAAAAAAAAAAAAAAAAAAAAAAAATTGGGTAGGGCCAAAAAAGTAGGGTCGCTAGGGATACCTGAACACAACTTTTTTTTTTTTTTTTGGCCTTAGCCATGGCCACATGACCATGAATGAGGTTGTGTATGGCCTCATGGGTTCGAATCCCACCTTGGGAAAACGTAGGTTCGTTTTTTTACATTAATTATTTGGCCGTTTTGAAGCATAAATACCCCAATGCTGGGATAGTAATAACAAATATTACATATTTGGATAGGGACAATAGTGTAATAGAGGGCCATTGTACAGATATCAAAATTACTACAGATTGTCCAGATTGGTGATATCCATTACAACCCAGTACACAATCATTCTCCCAGACTGTAAACGTACAGTCGGGGTCCGAGACTGAGTCTTGATCCCCAAAGACATTGATATGGGCACCTGTACCCGTCTAGTGAAAATAGGTATTCAGTATTGTATACCAGTACCCCGGACCAGTACTATAGAGAGTCGGGTCTCTCACTAGCCACTCTCGTAGCCCTACTGTAGAAAATAGAAAACGCCCTCCGTTGAAAGACGAAATAGCGCGAAATCTCACCACCCCCCCCCTGTTGTTAAAAAATGAGCACTCCCTTAGGGAGTGTTCATTTATCAGTTACAGGAGGGGTGGTGGGTTTTTTTTGGGGGGGGACAAACATTTCTGACCCCCTTCTGAGGGGGGCAGGGCGTAAAAAAGTATGCCCCCTTTTAGCAAAAAAAAAAGCCAGCACGTTAGTATAGTTCGAAGGGGGAGGGGGGCAAAACATTTTCGCAACCATCGGCGAGGGGGCGCAAAATATTCCACGCGCGCTCGGGGGGGGGGGGGGCGTAAAAAAAAATTGCGCCTCTGCTTGAAATCTCACCATCACCTCTGTAATTAATAAATGAACACTCCAAAATGACAGTTTAAAAAAAAAGACGTCCGGGTTGTAAGGGGTCTAAAAGTATCTTTCTCCCTCGTCATTACAATACTGATCACTCCATATATTAAACGGGGTCGAAATTCGCGCCTCCCCTCCAAATTCCCCCTGTTCAGAAGACCATTCATGGTGAGAACTGAGATGGTACCAGGCACCGGGTAGTGCGGATTTTTGTTTCTGCCAATAATAAGCAATGTGTCCAATATTGTAGTAAGAAATAACTTTATTGATATCAGATTTATTTTCACTAATTGTACTTTAATTCAAAATTCCAGAGGACATGGCACGTATATGGACGATGACAAATTACATGCCTCAGTAGCTGGCATAGTGGAGAGAGTTAACAAACTCATCTGTGTAAAACCACTGAAAACAAGGTAAGACTTCCAATATATGGTTCACCATTTACTGATGATAGTACAGTGTGTTCAGAAGGCCCCCAACATGCATATATTTGTAACTTCTACTTCTAATTCATGTCAATTCAATTATTGCTGTGAAGGGGATTTGATAATCATGATTATTCATTTTTAACAACGGGGGGGGGGGGGGGGTGTTGGTGGATTTCCGCGCAAGCGGGTTGAAATTATTTTGGTCCCCCCCTTCAAGGGGTTGACATTATTTTTGGTTCCCCCCCCCCCCCCAAAAAAAAAAAATCCACCAACCCCCCTGTTGTTAAAAAATGATCACTCCCTTATTAGTACGGAATTCGTAGAAAGGCCTATGCAAGAAGATGTGTTTCGGATAACTCAGTCCTTTTTTGACAATATCTCGATATTTTTCGAATTCAAACGAATCAATATATTTTATTTTATTTTATTTTTTAAATATAATTCGTTTTTAATATATAAATATTTGTGGACATCAATGTCTCAGGTACAATGGAGAGGTGGGTGACGTGGTGATCGGGCGGATCACGGAGGTGGGCACACGGCGCTGGAAGGTGGACACGCACGCCAAACTAGACGCCATCCTTATGTTGTCCTCTGTCAACCTGCCCGGCGGCGAACTCGTGAGTTATTAACTGCATTTATATACTATAATGTCAATAGAAAATAATTCACCCATGATGTAATATCAATGTATTAAATGCTGATTACTGTATTACTTATAAAATATGGTATCTAAATTGATGGACTTGTCAGTGATCATGTCAGTTTCTGTATATACATGTTGACATAATTTTACCTACAATATTTACAATGTTTTCCTGTTCCAAACTTACAGCGGCGGCGGTCAGAGGAGGACGAGCGGATGATGCGAGATTATCTGGTGGAAGGTGATCTAATCAGTGTAAGTCATTTCTTATCAGTACAAGTCACTATAGGTTACCCTCTGTCTAATGAGAATTACCATAAATCTAAATATAACGTCCATGGAATTACAGACTAATTATTAGTCTCAGAGGAAGCCCTTAAGCTGTACAAAATCAACCTCAGTCAGTTCATATGAATAAAGTAGTACAGGGATGAGATCTATGTTAAAGTTTACTCTTGTATTATGAACGTTTTGTCTAACCTTCAAGTGCAATAACAGTAATCAATAGTATTTAGATAGTTGTAAAACTTTTTTTCTTTGTGTGCACAGGCCGAAGTACAGGCACTCTACTCAGACGGTGCGCTGTCTCTACACACTCGCAGTTTGAAATATGGAAAGGTATTTTATCATTTTTACTTATTCTAATAGATGTATTCTTACGTAAATATGTAGCATGTTTGTAAGATAAACAGCATGTATACGTGTGCGTACTATCTCCCCAAAATTGTATAGGTAAACGCAAGAAAAATCTCTCACGTGAAGCGTCTCTGTTAACTGAGGTTTAGTTGAGGAGTGTCATTGTAACCATAATACCCCCAATGTATTAAGTGTAATAAACTGTATCTGAGGGACTACATATACATGTACATGTATGTGCTTTGGGGTCAGCACCGTGTTTTAACAGCTGCTCCCATCACATACGATCTCCCTCTATGTAATATGGGAAAATAAGATGCACTGATACATATCTACTGTTCCAACACATTATGCCTTAATGTCAAACAACCTGATTGTTGAAGCAATACTAAAAGAACACCTTTTTCTCAGTTATCCCAAGGGACGCTGCTGCAGGTGTCCCCGTCGCTCGTGAAGCGTCGTAAGACTCACTTCCACAACCTGCCGTGCGGGGCCAGCATCATCCTGGGGAACAACGGCTACATCTGGATCTGTCCCACCATCAACGAGGACACCGACAACACAGGAGGATTCATACAGAACCTAGAGGTAAGATTTTTGTTACTTTGATAAACAATTAAATTAAGGCTGAATATAACAGTTTTCCTTTTTTTTTCCTACTCTAAAATGAATTAAAATTACTTGGCATTATTACTGCTCTTCCGATTCCTGTTTTGGATGATAACCCCTCTTAACATTAATAACTACCAGCAGGTAGAGTAGGCTACTTGGGGCTGTACTCGATAAAAGATTCAAGGCTGGAAAATTCAGGGGCGTGACAACCGGGGGGGGGGGGACATGTCCCCCCCCCACTTTTGACCAACCACAAAAAAGGTCAAACCAAAAAGGTCAGGTAAAAAGGGGCCAAAAACACCTCAGTCCCCCCTACTTTGAAACTGCTTGCCACGCCCCTGAAATTTTACTTTTGTCTGCTACTTGAAACATCTGCTGATACCTATAGATTAGGGTATGGATGCCACTTGGGAGTAAAGTAAATACCTCCTTATTTCAGCCCGTATGTAGAGGTGATCGGGAGGTTATATCCCGACTACGGAACTGCATCATCGCCCTCAGCGAACACCGTATGATGCTCTACGACACAAGCATATTGTATGCCTTCGAAACATCCACACGCTTTTCTGTAAGTAAATATTCACTTATCCCATTAATATAACCGTAAAACCTCTATATTTTACAGTAGTGCTCAGTAGATTTCCCTCATAGTCCAGGTGTGGATTATACATGACGTTTCACGGTAACTCTCTAATTGACACAAGTGAATGTATGTCATTATGTGTCTTACAAATAAAACAGTTTATGCAGTTTTATGTTTCTCTTAAGTTTCTTTAATTTCAACTTTTCAGATAAAGGAGATCTTACAACCAGAGGTGGCTATGGAGATAGTGGACCTTACCAGGGGACGACTAGAACAGGAGAGTTAAAGCCGACATGGAGTGGGGTGGGCTGGGGCATGGTCATGTATACGGGGGGGGGGGGGTAGTGGTCAGTACTAAGTATCTGTAGCAGCAGAAGGGGCAGTGCCCGTGTTGATTATTTGTGAAATTTATATTTCAAAAATGAAAATGCATTTCCATTGTACTATATATCAAATCCATAATAAACGTATCGCAAACAAACAAAACAGTATATATGTGTTTGTTTTTTAAATTGTTGTAAACCTCCAAAACTGTATTACCAAAACGATATAGTTACCAAAGAATTTAATTGTATATACTACGTATTTCATACACGTTAATGTTATCTGCGTCTTCATAATATAAGAATTAAAAAGAGACAACGCTAAAATTAGTTGTTTTTTTCATGAATTGTATTTCATTACAAAATAGCAGGTGATCACAGACATTAGTCAACAGTTTGCATTGCATTTACAATTTCTCTATTCGCATAACATCACAATTGCACCAATTAGGAAGCCATGTCACCCCTGCTAGTACTATGCATACACGACCTCACTGAGCACACAAATCATAAGCTCATTTCAAAATCACTCAAAAGGGTAATACATGTACAGTGCAAAATAGAGATCAAAAAGATACCGGTACCAGGAAAATAATCAAAGACCCGACATAGAGTATCAAAATTCATTGTAAAATATGGTGTGTACAATCTTGTTTAAACGTGCAGTACGCTCAGTTAGCATATTGATGAAATTACCATTCCATAAAAAATACTAACCGATTAAGCACACATATAAGACATTATTCCACTGTACCCCGGGACCATAATTTATCATGCATCCATATACATAAGTTGGTGATCTAATAATACTTATTTGTATGAGTGGCACAGCATTGGTTATATTAATTTTAGCTGTTTAAAAAAGAAAAAGCAGCAGCAGAGGATTTTAAGCAAAGCCATAAATTATTGGTGCAATCATTACTAATGCACTGCACCTCACGTCATTTCCTGAATGAAGATTATCGATATCTCAAACATCACATCTGGTATTACCATAATGCACACACAGGCCTACACCTACGACTGCAACTTGACCATAATTATAAACATACATAGATAAATATAATTTCAAATGATCGAGATATTCACCGTTCAGTCAGTAATGAGAGATCAGCTCCACGTTTTCTTCCACTCGACAAATATATCAGAATAACTGTCGATACGATTACAGCATTGTTCAAATAATTTAATATTTTCTCTCAATAGAATGGCTACTAGTAATCAGCCATCTTATTTTATATCAACTACATCTCAGAATGGTTATCACACTATGTATATACTCTTAGAACTTGTACTTGCATACAGAAATTGGATTGAGTAGAATCAGTTAGACACATAATAATCCGACAACTGGGCCATTCATTCAAACCGTTGTTCTCTTTTGTTTTGGTGGGAACTAGACGTCACACACCATAGGCTCAAGAGAGCATTTTTGATTCTTGAAATACCATAAGCTCAAAAGAGCTGTTTTGATTCTTCAAATGTCCCCAGTATAGAATGGGTCTTGCACTGACACTCCCAAGACAAGTCAAGTTAAAGCATTACTTAGATTCGTTACGCTCTTGAATGAAATGCAGGTATCAACGATTTGATTAACCAACAAGTTTTACAATTACCTCTTCCAATTACAGAGTCTGGCCATTAAAAATATTGGCCTCATGAAATATGAACTCAGGAAATACATCTTCTCACAGCTTCCATACTATAGGTTTCCCTTCCTTACTAAGTACACACATGTCACTACTATTAATAATCTTCTGAGGCTTTCCTCCTACATGTAATGTGTAGAACAAGTGTTGTACAGCCTCCATGTTTAGTGATTTGGTGATGTGATGAGTCCAAGTAAAGTCAAATCACAGTGATGGAAAATATCTTATATCAGCAGTTGCATCCCTAAATAATTCGATCTGACTAATTGACTTAATAAAATGTATACTATTAAGCCACACTAAAGAAGGCATCTTTTTCAAAAGAAAACCAACACAAAACGTTCATGGAATCTAATGTCACGGAAACTCTAGGTGGCACTCACTAAGTATGTACATCGAAGAGTTAAGCATGGTTTTCTTCATGGCGGACGGGTAATATTCATTTACCGTAACAAATATAACAATTCCTGAAAATGCTGAAATTCAAATGCATCTCATCCTATTTCCAATACGTTTAACATAGTGCAATGTAATACCGTAGCTACATAAACGGAGGATTTTTCCTATTTGAAATCTATGGGATCCTCTAACAAACGTTAGCTGTATAAAAATATTATAATTCACTAACATCATCCCAACAACTATATTGGCAAACATAACAGTGTAGAGCGCCCCTTCCTACTGGGGAAGGACGTTTAAGACTAATTGTTCCTGTGGTCCCAAGGAGATTGTATAGGCACTGAGATGTTAACTCGTTTAGAGTCGGATTTTCCCCAGCTGGATGTCGCTGAAGACGTCGGCTGTAATCGGTTTGTAGCCACCGCCCCGGACATCCATGTAAAACAGGCGGTCGGAGATCTTGGATGGGTCAAATCCTTCGTTACGATATTCCACCTTCTTAAGCTTGAATGTACCTGAAGTATATTAAACAGAGGTTGTCAAATTGTACATGCACAGTCAACGCTCGCACTGCTCTGATCAGAATTTGTTCTACATTGTCTTACATTTTGTTTTATTCGGTGGCCCCGACTTTAAACAGCAATGAGAGGCAGACTTCAGATATGTACCCTCGCGATAATGCCCCTGGTTTTTAAAGAGCACTGGTACCAGACATCTTTCAAATTAAAATAGAATCTTGAATAAACGCATGTCATATAAAAGCGTCAGGGGTATAGGCCCTGATTAATTGAAGCGCACTCAGGTGCATTATCACTAAAGTACGGTAAACTGGGAAAATAGCAATGACACCTACAAGGATGTGATCCCCAGAAACAACGACCCCGAAAACTCGTCATCACTGTATGTTAATATGATGCTTTCCTTGTTTGAATGACACCCTAAAGTATTAAAGGTACATCTTGATGGCCCCTACCAGTGGTGTCCAACTTGGTGAGAAGGCGGATAAACAGGGGTCGTGCGTAGGCTGGTAGTGACCGCTGCATGTCGTTGTACAATGCACCGAGGTCAACTTTACCATCCTCATCAGCGATAGCCGCCATGCCCGCGCGTCCTTCAGAACCTGTGAGTAAGATTGTAGTGAATATAAATTTGTAACCTTATTTGAATTAAAACCGGGAAAAAAACACAACCCCTTATCTGCTCTATAGCAATACGCTAATCTCAAAGAGGTGCTTACAATCTGTTTCCCTCTCAAGTCAAGAAATAGGAGAACAGGGCCGATTTTCATTTATCTAAAGAATATATTAGCAAAAATCCACGATACTCTGATAACCACACCGATGAACTCAACTCCAATTTAAGTTTCCTATCATAGTGGAAATACTTGGCGGGATTTGGTTTAAACACGCTATATCGACTCACCGGGAACCTCTACGCCGTAGACTGCGGCGTCGCTCAGTTTGACGATGTTACTGATGGTAGCCTCTACCTCGGCTGTGGACACGTTCTCCCCTCTCCACCTGAAGGTGTCCCCGGTACGGTCCTTAAAGAACATGTAGCCCAACTCGTCCATCACCAGCACGTCACCTACAACAAGCAACACAATAGTGACATGTATCAGCAATTTGTTATAGTGTAAAGCATTGTGCGTGTGTAAGGAGAGTTGACTTGAGTATATGTATTTGAATACTTTTGTTGTACCATTCCATGAAAATCTTCTCCAGTAAGTGGGGTGATGGATCTAGCAGGCAGAAGATATTACACTGTTCAAAATAATCATGGATGGAAAAAACTGTTGATGCTGTTTTATAAAATAGCTATTCATATATCATAAATTGTAGTCAGACAAAAAATACATACATTTTGAGCCATTAGTTTCAATAATTTCATCTTCCTTATTCAATATATTGCATTGGAAATATGACATCTTTAAATGTGACATACCTGTAAGGAAGGCACTGTCACCGTGATGGAAGACATTGTAGGCGACCTTCTTCTTTGTGGCGTCTTTATTCGTGTAGCCGTCAAACTCACGCAGAGGGTCACCCTTAACGATCTTCCCGACAAGCTCTCCTGGCTCACCTGTAATCCAAGGTACACTTGTGTTAAACGATAAAAGTTGAAGTTTCTTTTTGAGGTTCATCATCATTTAGGAAGATATCAGAGAAATTACTGTCTTATCAATGACATACTGGTTCAACATAGAGCGTTGACAGTAGTGTTGAGGGCAAAGTAAGACAGGAGACTGCCCTGACAGGACATAACTGTTAATCTAAATCGATATGGCTGACAGGGAGGTAAATGCCAGGAGCATGTCTGACAGGAAGGTAAGTGACAGGTATCTGTCTGACAGGGGGTATGTGACAGGTATCTGTCTAACAGGGGGTATGTGACAGGGATCTGTCTGACAGGGGGTATGTGACAGGGATCTGTCTGACAGGGGGTATGTGACAGGTATCTGTCTGACAGGGGGTATGTGACAGGTATCTGTCTGACAGGGGGTATGTGACAGGTATCTGTCTGACAGGAAGGTAAGTGACAGGTATCTGTCTGACAGGGGGTATGTGACAGGTATCTGTCTGACAGGAAGGTAAGTGACAGGTATCTGTCTGACAGGGGGTATGTGACAGGTATCTGTCTGACAGGGGGTTAGTGACAGGTATCTGTCTGACAGGGGGTTAGTGACAGGGATCTGTCCGACAGTGACAGGGGTCTGTCTGACAGGGAGGTAAGTGATAGGTATCTTTCTGTCACTGAGAAGGGTACCAGAACACCTGCACGTCTTACATAGTACATCATTCTTACAAAGAGAGCATCTAACAGCCCTACCTGGTTGACACTTGATGCAGAGACCGCTTTCGTCACGCATGGGTGCCCCGGTCACCTCGTCAATGCGGATCAGCGTTACCGGGTACAAGATTGGCGCTATCCGTGTACAGAAACCCACAGAGCCAACTTTGTTGTCGATGTTTACTGCAGAAAAAAATAAAAGTGTTTCCTTAATACCACTTCCAAGCACAGTAGATATGGCTCAGCATCAGATGATACGATTCGTCCTTAATAGAAAGGTTTTTTAACTTTGAAATTTTATCAAGTTGGATAAGGATAATGTTGGTTGAAGCACTGTTCTAATACTAGACCAAATACAATTCTCATCCTACACTAAATAGATTGCTGTATTATCTCACAGTGCAAAGACAAAACAGTAATTCATTATAACAACATTTCCAAAGCACTCACCAATATTGGCGTTTCCTTCAGTTGCCCCATAGAATTCTCCGATCCGCTCGATACCAAAGCGAGTCATGAACTGGCTCCAGATCTGGGGACGGAGACCGTTACCAAAGGCGGTCCGTACCCGGTGCTGCCTCTCAGACGGACGGTCCGGTTGTGCTAGCAGGTAACGGCACAGCTCACCGATGTATTGTGTCACCTGGAAATTCAAGACGGAAATGTCATATTATTAAACATAGACTGTTAAATGTATGAATTTGTTTCTGGGAATGTACTAATACTGGTATTATAATCTACTGGCTGCCAAAGGTTTAATTAACCTAACAAAATCTAACTTTTTTTTTCAATTGATAAAATATCAACATTTCAAAAATAGTGGATGTATTATTATAAACTTACTGTACAGTTGTGTTCTATGCAGTCATCCCAGAATCGACTTGCCGAAAACTTTTTCCGTAGAACGACAGTACACCCCATGATAAGGGCCTGCCCGGTGCCTAACGTTCCCCCGGCCGTGTGGTACAGCGGCAACATGTCGTATATCACGTCATTGGAGTTCATGTAGAAAAAGATGTGTGTCGTTCGTGCCATGTAGTAGTATCTATGAGCATAGAGAAAGTAATAATTACCTAAAATGTTTTAAGCATTGGAGTAATTGATATTCTTGTAGATATCATAGTTTTATGGAGGTTCTATGTAATTACTGAGAGAGATGATACATACCTGCTATGTGTGACTATGGCAGCTTTTGGTAAGCCTGTGGTTCCAGATGTGTAGATATAAAATAGTTTCTCTGCAAAGAAATATATGTGACATTTACACAACGTACATGTATCATAATCAACACAAGAATAAAGTACTGGGTATGCTTTAATCTTTTTATTTTACGGCTTGCCACAATAGTAAATAATATCGATGAAATGAATATTATACATGTACTTCTAAAATTATTCAAATTTTTTTTTTTTATGTAAAAATCTTGTATGACATATCTATATTGTTATATAATTCATCTACCGTAAAACCTCGCGTATAAGCCTAACTCGCGTATAAGCCGCACCCCGACTTTGTGATGATCCTATAAGCCGCACCAGCGATCTGAATATGGTGACTTTAGTACTGTACCATAGTAGCAAAACCCCTTGTATAAGCCGCACCCCGACTCTGGGCCGATCCTATAAGCCGCACCAGCGATCTGATTCGCGTACTAGTGGGGTGTTCGGGGTGGGTGTCCCTATTAATGTACCGTACAACAAAGACAGAGCTGGTTCTCAATGTGACTCACCGTTAAAGGTTGTTTTCTCTAGGTTGGGCGGTGGTAGTGAGCAGGCATCCTTAATGAGTGGGTCCATGTGAGTGGCCTGGAGCACCGAAGAGTCGTAGTCTCCCATACAGTAGAGCTGGGTGCCCGGCATCAACAATGATCGGGCCTCAGAAAAAGCTGCAGGTCAGAAAGGAGATGTTGTTGTGAATAAGAGACAGCAATTTGTAAATAGGTCTTGTTCAACCCCCACCCACCCTATATACAGAGCTGAGTACCTGTTGTGGCTCGGCTCCATCTGTTGCTGTAGTGGTGCCGAGATGTGGACATTTAAGTATGGAAGTAGTATGGTGGACCATTGTCTTGAGAAGCTCAATTGCATCAATAAGATGTTTATTATATGTCAACACAATAAATGCTTTAATGGGCGTACCTCCTAGATATTGACAAAACTCAGAGTGGTTTCATGTTCTACATTCTATTGTAAGAGTGCACGGTGTCAGGTCATGAATTGGGCTATACATGATTATAATCAGTCTTTAATGGTTTTGTTAAGTTTTGTACTTTGAACATGGCTTACAATACGGTCCCCATAAAAAACTAAAGACTGGGTACATTCTTAGTTTCACTTAAGTCGTGACATGGAACATCTGAATTCATATAGAGTAAAGAAAGTACAATGGGACGATTTGTATGTCTTATGATATTCCTACCTTTTGCGTAGTTGGCACCATAAATAACACATTGTGCATTGGCAGACTTGATGCAGTGAGCGAGTGCGTCCATGCGCAGGTTGAAGTTGATGAGCGCTGCGTTCACGCCGATCTTAGCCATACCGAGCCACAGTCCAACGTACTCTGGACTGTTGTCCATAAAGATGGCGCACACATCACCTGTAAACCAATACCCATTGTTGAATGTATCACGATAAAAAGTGTCTCCTTTTCTCTGCTATTTCAGGGGTGGGATAGGAGGTTTGTCACAAGCGATTGCTGTGCAATACGTGGCATATTCTACAGTTAGGACATCGGTTAGTAGTAGAAACTGTGACTTTTCAGGGCTTATAGCTGCTTCAAAATACAGGTGGCCAAACAGATGGGATTTAAACTTTTAATACATGTATATCTTTGTTTATCATTCTTTTTCCTCCACTTTTTTCGATTTTTTTTTGATTTTTTTTTGTATCTTCTTATAGAAAGTACTAGATCGAAACTGATTGGATATTTTATTTTATAAATCTCACCTACAGCATTGGCAAATTTGATTTTGTTGAACTTTGATATAGATTTATTTTAAAACGAAAACACCTGCCTTTCTTGTAGCCTGCTTCAAAATACAGGTGGCCAAACAGATGGGATTTAAACTTTTAATACATGTATATCTTTGTTTATCATTCTTTTTCCTCCACTTTATTCGATTTTTTTTTGATTTTTTTTTTGTATCTTCTTATAGAAAGTACTAGATTCGAAACTGATTGGATATTTTATTTTATAAATCTCACCTACAGCATTGGCAAATTAGATATTGTTGAACTTTGATCTAGATCTTTTAAAACAGAAACACCTGCCTTTCTTGTAGCCCATGGAGTAGAGGTAGTTGCCCACTTGGTTCGAGTACTCGTCCAGTTGTCTGAAAGTCATCTGGTTCCCATCGACCAGCACAAAGGCCAGTTTATCGGGGTGTTTCTTGACCGACTCCTGGAAGAGCGTGACGATGGTTCCGTCCGCCTCCAGGATCTGCTTCATCTTGTACTTCATAAAGAGCAGCACCGCCAGACCCCTGGACAAACGACACAACATACAATAATGTTAAAGTTTCTTTTTTTTTCTTTTTTAGACTTTGAAGGAGTAGTGAACAAAGGCACATCTTTTGAAGGAGTAGTGAACAGAGACACATCACCCTCGTCCACCAAATCACAGTCTTTTTTAGACTTTTCTTTATTAAATGCTGGTATATGTTCGCTGTACTTCGCTGGTACGACTACCACTAGTACCAGGTAATATACAGAAAGATAGGTACCGGTATGAAAGTGTCTGTATGTGGGCTTCTCTTGCGTATTGAATTTATAATTCAAACTGTTAACAACCCTAAATGATTGAATGAAACGTGTCTACAAATGCCCTTCTCTGGTGGGAAAAGTACAAGCCCACTGAGCTCTACTGGGAAATAGCCATAGGCGCATCCTGCACACGATAGCGTTACAACTTACATGTAATTCCCAGACATGTCATCCGGATTTACTGGTGGGATAGGAATAATTCAGACCATACTATTATGACATAGAGATACATGAGTTTGGCATTTGCTTTTTGCCTTTGGGACTTTCCCGTCTTTGCTACCGGGTAGACCCTATACAAGGCTCTAGTGTAGGCCTAGGCCTAAGCTACATGAGTACATGCATGCTCTTTAAATGAGTTTAATTGTTGTCAGTGTCTGATAGCCTGCAGCCTGTATGACTGTGTCTGTGCACCCAACCTTATCCGAGCACCCTTCCACGAACCATACTAGTTTTAATTACCTACCCCTTTTAATAATTACACGTGGCCATTAGAAACCGGTTTGGGTTATTAAATGTTTGCAAATGCAGGCTTGGGCAGGTGCCCCCTCTCCCCTCCCAAGGCCAAGCCTTTTATACCGGTATATATAAAATAGTCTGGGAGCAGGATGTCATCCTATCCCAATACACATACCGGTACATGTATTTTATTAACTATTTCTTCAAGTTTAGGTTTTAATCACACAGTATCCCCCAGCTACATGTACCACTTTGTAGCTGGATCACCCTAATACTACACACCAGAGCAGCTTCAGCAGGACTGCCCCCCCCCCCCTCCCCTCCCCAAATTGGCACAAATCCTGCTTTCACCACATCACCAGTGTGATACTGATAACACTGTACATTGGCCCGCACAGGTATAACAGCACAGGCCTAAGCCGGCCCGGTGTTGATCTATGTACCCGCATACTATCTGTCTACTTACCTGGCATCCCTGGGCAGAGTTTGCACCACAACCTTGGCAAATGCCAATCCACCAGTCAAAAGGTAGACTGTCAACAGAACAGCAAGAGTGACCAGGATGGACCATCCTTGCCACAAAAGTACCAGCCCAAGGCCTCCAAACACCGCTGATTTCAGCATGATTCTTGGAGAGGGCAGGGACCGCACCAGCCGACTCAATGCCCTACCAAACCGAAGGATCATCGGCCCTTGAACCTTGTAGATTGAGCAAATTGGACTTCGGATCTCACAGAAACATGGCCAAACAAACTTGGATCATGCCGGTTGCCGAACAACACCGCCGTGACATAGTTCCACGTCCGCGAGCGCCGATATAGTGCTAATGATTATATCCTAGTGTTTGAGAAATTCAAATGATTTAAAAACCTGCTTGCTTCTTACAGATTAAAACTAATATGATTCTATCAGTGACTGCGGTGTTCAATGGGGAATTATCTTTAAAGCCTTATCTATAAATAGACATTTCAGCGTATTAATTTCTCACGTTTCCATCGAAACTAGGTCATTAACAGTTCTGCAGTTTTGCACCAGGTGGCAGCACCATCGAAATTAGACGAGAATTCCCGCCCAGAGTACTCATAGTGATAGACATAGGGTACCGTACATAGGATCACAGCAGAATCAAATTCTGGGATCATAGCAACAAGAGATGAATTGGATTGAGAACTGCCTCTTATTATTAAAATCCATGAAACATAGGTCAATTGTTTGTCCCCATGAGATTTCAGAGCACCAAAATTAATGTATCCCTGGGGCCTAGGCCTATGCAGATCTAGGAAAGAGGGGCGGGCTTTTTTGGACCATGTTGACGCCTCCACATTAGATTTCACTACACACCCCCTGTAATTAATAAATGAACACTCCCTATTACATTTCAGTGAATATTGATAACAATGATATTTGATGTTGATTAACATCAATTTGGAGGAGTATGATGCTGATATTCTAGTCCTGTGGGTAGACCTAATTACAATTGCTCTATATTTTTCTCTTTCTTGAAAACTTTCTTGGCTTTATAAAAATGATTAAAGCGAACACTGGGTAATATGGACATCATAAATTCAACCACATACATGTATATGTCTACAGCTGACAGACTCAGAGACTGCATCTAATGAGGCCAAGTAAAGGATTATTTACAATGCATATATGCTTCAACTTCAAGATTCCCCACGCCCACGGGGTACTTGTAGAACAGTGTTTCACATCCTGTAATTAAATTGGCAACACATAGTTTTGTTCTTTGTTTGTAGTTTAACGTCCCATTGATTTAAAAAATAGAGGGCTTGAACTGCATGAGCAGAAAAAAATTTGGACCCCTTGACCGGGGGGGTGTAAAAAATTTGGACCCCTCTTGGGGGGGGTCAAAAAAATTTAACCTGTTTTGGGCCAAAAAGCCCGCGCGTTACTATGCTTCAAAGGGCCCGCGCGCGCGCCGATTTCCGACCCGTAGGGGGGGGGGGTAAAAATTTCGACCTGTTGACCGGGGGGGGGGGTGAAAAAATGTTCGCGCGCTCCGCACGGAAAACCACCCCCCCCCCCTGTTGTTAAAAAATGATCACTCCCTAAGACTGTTCTAGGTCTGGTCATTCTTCATGGGAGAGAAACAGGGTGAACCATAGTGCTATATTTCTGGACTTAGGGAGTGTTCATTTTTTAACAACAGGGGGGGGGGTGGTGAGTTTAGGGGGGGGGCGTAAAATAACTTGACCCCTTCCGAGGGGGGGGGCATAAAATAACTCGACCCTCTTGAGGGGGGGGGGGCGTAAAATAACTCAACACCTTTGGAGGGGGCGCGATTTGTCGCGACGTGACGCTGAATTTACTTCGTGTCGCACCCATTAAATCTAACAATTTTACTTCGTGAATTTTCAAAATTTTCACTATTATGCAAAACATGCCAATTTTAAGGGGAAATTCTAAAAAATTTTGGGGGCCTGCGGCCCCCACACCCCTATTTGTTACTCCCTCCCACCAAAACCCATTAGGTTTTGGGACCTAGGCACCCCGACTTTATCCACCTTCCACCGCCCCTGCAGCCTTGTTCCCAGCCCCAAAGATGAAGCCTGATGCAAATTATTCATTATTTAAATAGTTTAACATCTGCAGAGCAATACTAAGCTATCCAGAATTACACAAGATGAAACTGTTTCCTCACTTGTCGTTCAAATCTATAAAATAAAGATGAATCCAGATCTAAGCCTTTATATGTTTTGTGCCAAATAGCACCAGATAGCACAGTTTCAAGTCTGGATTTTCAAAATTTTCCACAAAAGTCTTCACATTCAAAAAGGCTGAATACACTGTTGCCTAGACCTTCACTACTTACCCCTTGAAAAATATGTCCCAGTGCCATTGACTGAGGAGGCAAAATTACCAAAATAGGCCTACACTAGGTTGCCCAATTTCAAGTCTAGCCCTTCTAAAATCTTTCATTTAAAAAAATGAATTTCCAGCACCATCAACAGAGGATGAATACTGGTCTGAGTTTTAATATATTGTGTGCCAAAATTCCTTATTTCAAGTTCAGACCTTATAACATATTCCAAAGCGTTAGCCAAAGATTTCTGCAGATTGGACTTTCATATTGTTGCGATAAAGCACCAGGGTGCTCTTCATTTTGGCGGGCTGTTACCCCCATGCTTATACAAGACCCTACGTTTAACAATTGTCCCAGCCTATAGATGGCAATATGAGTCTGGCCCTGCTCTGCGGGGGCTCTAAACAACAGACCCCTAAACCCCTGCCAAAATCAATCAGAATGCACCCTTTCAAGTCTAGACCTTCAGAATTTACTTTATTGGATATTGCCCCAAACCCACCTTGTTTGACTGCGCCACTTTTCTTGCAGTACCGTAAAACCTTGCTAGTACACGAATCAGATCGGCAGTGGGACTTATAGGATCGGCCCAGGGTCTGGGTGCGGCTTATACGCAAGTTTTTGCCACTATGATACAGTACTAAGATCGGCACATTCAGATCACCAGTGCGGCTTATAGGATCGGCCGTAACTCAGGGTGCAGCTTATACGCGAGTTAGGCTTATACGCGAGGTATTACGGTACTTGGAGTAACATACTTTAATGTCACTATATTGACCTCTTCAGGAAATTGTGAGTTTACTACCCAGTAAGGATGTCATTGATACCCCCCAAATTAATATTCCAAAACTTACGGAATTCCCATCAACAAAATCATCTTATCAATGCACCCTTTGATTGGCAGGTAGAGAAACAATTTACTTATCGAAAGTTGATAAATCTCTGTAGTAATTCCAACTAAAATCGGACATATTATTTGGTCTAAAAAAGGGAACTGTTGTAGGCCTATTAAATGTTGGATGAAATTTTAGTGTGGTTTGCATTACACTCCCGTAGTTCAGTACATGAACCTAGTCCAAAAACCAATAATAGAAACCAAAATATACAGCAGTCAAACACTATAGCACTCCAATGCACTATATGGATATATATCTAAAACTGGACATCGACATCCATGTAACAGGATCCTTCTAGCGCATACCTGGGCGGGTGGGACACGGCTCAATGAGCCTATAATTATAACCTGAGGGGACTGATATGTATAGGGAAGGTTACATATACAGGTATGCTACGTCATAGTGTGGGCAAACAAAGCCTACACGTGGTTAGGTAACCTCACCATGATAGCCACACACCAGGATAATTACTGTAAAGTTTATTTCTAATTGCCTTTGGGTTGTATTTATGCAGATTTTGCTACATAACACATGTGCCATATGTAGATGAGAGTATTTGCCTCCTTAAGGACACATTTGGCTATTCATATATGACAAAACTGGCTGATTCATGGTGCATATACCCGGGGGTCACAGTCCAGTGGTTTGCTTGCCCTGGCTACATGGGCGGGTGGGACACGGCTCAATGAGCCTATAATTATAACCTGAGCGGACTGATATGTATAGGATCGTCACAGCACTTCCCTGGCTACATTTAGCTAGGACAACGATTTTGTAGCAAGTACACGGAAACCATCCTACATTATATACTAAAACCAGAGGATCAAGTCCATTCCAGAACTGCAGGAATTATGTCCCTATCATAGATAGGTTTTTTTACACAATTTTCTAAAGATTAAAACTTGCCAGAGTGGACCTGTCAATTTCTATCCGTCTGCATGGCACTGCAGTGTACCGCTACAATGGGTACAGGAGAGTATTTAAATGAGCCCACCCTGCTGCATACTACAGAGATATTGCTCTTATCTAAAGAATATATCCATGATCTACTAGCTGTTTGCACTTTCCCGTTATGGGATACCCTAACTAAGAGTGCCATAAGCTGGTAAAGGCTATTGAAGTACACAAATCTAGCGGACTTGATAATATAAGTTCTGCGGTCCTTAAAGATGCGCTACTAATACTTGCCCCCCAATTAACATCCCTCATAAACCATGGCCTCCACACCATTACCTTCCCAAAACAATGGGCTTGTGCTAATGTTGTTCCCCTCCCAAAAACTGGTGACCTAAAGAATGTGGGAAATTGGCGCCCCATCTCACTCCTCCCCGCACCCAGTAAGATCATGGAGCGCCTGGTATATGAAAGAATTTATAGTTCACTTGAATCTCGCAATGTTCTGAGTAAAACTCAATATGGCTTCCGTGCGTCCAGGGGAACTAATGATGCAGTTTTCAAGTTGGTAAACAGCATCTATGCTGCCCGAGACAATGGGGAATGCCTGCTCGCCTGTTTCCTGGACGTACGGAAGGCTTTTGATAGTATCCACCACCTAGAACTCATATCTCGTATGAGGAATCTGGGGTTGCCCTCCATATACACTGACTGGCTATTTGCATATTTAGGGCAAAGGAGCCAAAGAGTTACATGTAATGGGGTATCTTCCAATACCCTCCCTGTTTCCTACGGTGTCCCGCAAGGGTCTATCCTAGGCCCCCTCTTATTCATTTGCTATGTTAATAGCCTGCCTAATATCTTGAAATACTGTGACATAATCATGTATGCTGATGATGTGGTTTTTTACACCACCTCTATTAATTATCATATAGCAGCCGGTAAACTTCAGCATGATGCAACCAGTATATATAACTGGTTTGGTACCAGTGGGCTGGTCATCCACACCGGTAAAACCAAAACCCTGATGTTCAACCCACCATATAACTATAACTCGCCAGTAGAGATAAAAATGGGCAACTGTTTATTAGAAGCCTGTACAAGCTATGAATATCTTGGTATAATCTTGGATGACAACATAACATTTAAAAGCACTATAAGCAAAAATGTAAGCAGCGCTTCAAACCGATGTTACATGCTTGGTAACATGAGACGGCGCATGTCTATGTCGACAGCGATTCTTATTTATAAACAAACAATATTACCTGTCCTAGAATATTGCGGTTTTCTATACAATGGTGTTGTACACACCCAACACAAACGCCTTCAGTTGCTACAAAACCGGTGTCTGCGTGTGAGCCTAAATGTCCAGAGGCGCTATCATGTGCAAGATTTACATAAAGACGCCAACGTAGATTACTTAAGTGTCCATTTTGACATGCAATTATTACTGTTAATACATAAATACTTGTACGGCGACAATCATAACTCGCATGAACTTGGCCTATCATTTCAACAGGCGGTCACAGAAGGGCGCATCACCAGGTCCAGCAATACTGGTCTGCTGAAATACCCGCCGGCTAAAACAATGGGCTATAGAAGAAGTCCACTATACAGAGCCATATCCCTGTGGAACACTCTAAACTCCTCTGTAAGACTCTTGGCTGACCGTGAGGCATTCAGAGCCAGGTCAAAAACTATCATAATAGGCTTATTTAAAGCCAAACATAATCTGGGATAATTCCGCGTGCGTTACCCTAGTTATTGTTCCCATTTGGAATGTAATCTGTACAATATAGTAAAATAACATACATTACATGGTATTGTAACAGTTATCTCAGTGGACCCATCTAATACTATTATATCTCCCATTCACTCCTGTATTGCCTGTATGCATTAATAGTTGTTGAATCAGATTGATGTAAGTTAGATGAGCATACTTATACTGTATCCCACTGTCAAGCATTCATGGAACACATTGTACCAAATGTATCACTATCATTATCATTACCTTTGGGACCCCTGGTCCATTGACTTGTATCGTATTGATAACATCACCAAGTGAATAAATACGTTATAAACTCAAAAGAATTCAAACATAAGGAAATAATAGTCTCCATAATAAAACTAATGAATCAAGGCCCTATATGGTTAATTACCATGTTCCAGGAAAACACCTATCGCCAATTTTCGCCAGTATATTTTTACATTAAACTTCAATAATCGTACTAAGGAATATCCACTCCATCTAGGGATTGGGGTTTTAGGTGGTTGTAGGTGATATTTGAATTGATAAACTGCTGGTAAAAATGATGAATTGCAGTGCTTAATGCTTTGAATAGTAAATATTGTCACATGAACATAAATTAAATACCTGTCAAATCTTTGTTGTAAGAACAGTCCATGTGTAAGAGGTATCACTTATTCAAACTATATTTCACTCCATTTACCCTCTTTTCTGTAAAGGTAGCACTAGTGCCTTTACTAGAGAAACCGTTCCAATATACCTGTTCACACTACAATTGTATTTATTTTACCAATGTATATGTCGGTACCTATTGCTCTGAAAACTACAGATGTGAAAACCCAGGTAGACACAGTATTCCCTTTTCCTGTGATATGCCATTTGATATTGTAAGATGTCTCATTGCTGAGTAATGAATTATTCCATTTGGGTTGTTTAGCACTACGACACATACAGACCCGGGAACGCGGCTCCTGATTGACCTCCCTACTACATGGGCGGGTGGGACACGGCTCAATGAGCCTATAATTATATCCTGAGCGGACTGATATGTATAGGATCGTCACAGCACTTCCCTGGCTACATGGGCGGGTGGGATACGGCTCAATGAGCCTATAATTATAACCTGAGGCCCCGGGGGGGGGGCACTTCCTATGTGTTCTATAGTAACTATGTGCGTACACAAAAACCCGGGAAAGGGGTCCTTTCTGGGTCCCACTGGCGGGTCCGGCCGGACCCGCCATTAGGGGCCCGTTTTGGGCCATTTTGGGGAAAAGGGGGTATGTTTTTAGGCCAAGACTGGCCAATCAAATTGTCAAAAAGTTCCTGTAAAAAGGGATACATTTTGTGGGAATTTGCCCCAAATTTAGGGTGGTATCCCGCTAAAAGCGGTCCATTTTTGGCCAATCTATGGGGGGTGTCCTACTAAAAAGAGGTCCAATTTTGGCCAATTCATGGATGTATCCCACTAAAAGGGGTCCGATTTTGGCCAATTTAGAGTATGCTGCCAAAAGGGGGTCAATTTCTGGCCGATTTTAGGGGGTTATCCCGCCAAAAGGGGGGTGTTTTGGTGGATTTTTGTCCCGGTAAAAGGGGTAAAAATTCTGGGTGATGTACGCACATGGTATCCATAAATATGAGAGTGGCCCCCCCCGGGCCTGAGGGAGGGTGAAGAGGGTGGGAGGGGGTGACCATCAACAGTGCATAAACACTTTGATTGGATGACAATGCAGTTTTTATAATACAACCCTAAATTTGTGCAGCGAAAATCATCAAGAAACAGTATATATTTTTTCCAAATAACAGCTTTTCTAGAATGGCCCGATACTCAGAAATCCTACTGGGAATAAAAAAAAGTCAAATTCTAATCATAAATACCTGAAAAGTGAGAAATGCTGGCGTTCACGGTTTATGTAGGAAATGTACTAAAAACACCAAAAAAGAGCCACAAAACCCAATTTTTCTCAAAAACTGTTCAGTAGGAATTTTTCTAACTGAGGTTCCAGTGTTTTCTACCCTCATATTAAACATTGGCATAGAGAATATAATGGCACCTAGTCAGGATTTTGAGTTAGAAGCAATCTGTGAGGCCAAAAACAGCCAAAATGAGCCACTGGTCTGAAGTATAAAACTGGGCATCGATCACTATAGAGCTACAAAGAGACAGAGAATCGATGTCCAGTAAATAGTGATCAAGAAATCTACTCAGGGTGCTTCATCATTCGAAACTGTTCGTTGGATCAAGGCCATTCATTTTTTAAGTTGACCTCAAGAGCAATACCTACAAGGAATGATTGACCTGTAATGCTGGCATTTATGGAACATAATACTGAACAGTAATAGATTGTATTGAGTAACATAATGTTTATTCAGAATTCTCAACTTGTGGGTGTATAATCCATCCAGGATTCAACCAGCTATTCCTATAAAGCTTTCAAAATGCACATGAATACACCATTTGACTTCTGCTTCAGGCTGTGTCTCATGACCTTGGGCCAACGTTTTCATCTCTGACCGGGTGCCAGCTCTGACCGGGTGCCAGCTCTGACCGGGTGCCAGCTCTGACCGGCCTGAATAAAAACGGGTTATTTAGGGCAGATGATAATAGAATTTGGCTGAAAAGGTTAATGGATGTTATAACTCTTTAAACTAGTAATTATTTGCCCATTTTTATTATCATCTGCCCTTAATAACCCGTTTTTATTCAGGCCGGTCAGAGCTGGCACCCGGTCAGAGCTGGCACCCGGTCAGAGCTGGCACCCGGTCAGAGACAAAAACATTGGCTCAAGGTCGTGAGACACAGCCTTCAGCTAGGAGACGGATATGCCTCTCTGACCCCCTTCTGAGGCACTGCACTTTGAGTGCAGTTGTGATTTCCTGGCAGCTGGGTAGAGATTGTGTCCCTAATATTCACTTAAATTTGATGAATCCATTGATCAAAATTAAGGAGTATATCTACCATATAACCCCCCTCCCTTAAGACAATCTCACCTTTAAGACAACCCCTTTCTATGAGAAAAAACTGTAAAAGATTCTCTCTTTCAACCCATTTAAGAAAGCCCTGCCTTTAAGGCGACCACCTAATTCGGGAAAATATATCCCAAAAATAAGTCTATCTTAAAGGAGGGCTTTTACGGTACATGCCATGGAGCAAAATAGGGATATGCATTGTAACTATATCATATATGAAATAGATTCATTTCTAGGTAGCTCTGATGTGAAACAGCACAATGCAACACAAATTGATGCAGAAAAATTGAAAGGGGGGGGGGCGCAAAATAACTCAGCCCCTCCTAAGGGGGGGGCGGATTTTAATTTGGCCCTTCCCGAGGGGGGGGCGCAAAATAACTTACGCGTCAAAACGAAAACTCACCACCCCCCCTGTTGTTAAAAAATGAACACTCCCTTAGGCCAAAGAAAATAAAGTGGAGGGAATTTGTTTCAGGTAACATGGCCCCCTTTTTTTCTATTTTTGGTGTCATGTTACCAGAAACAAACTTTTTTGGCCTGAGCATCCTTTACATGTACCAGGGTGGCAGAACCTGCCTCCCCCACCTAAAATATCTTTGATGTAAAGGATAGGCGCTGTATATGGGCTGAGGAGAACTTCTGTGTAGAAACAACGGTATATCATTATTCTGTGCTATTGAAAACATGTGTACTTACATGATATGACCCCCTCCCCCTCCCCGTACATTTTAACCTTTAGTTTCTTTTTCATTTGCATTATCTGACGTTTAGCTTTGGTAAGATATTGGTAAGATTGATTCACCTTCATCAAGGCAGATATCTTTTTGGTTCATTAATGCTAAATATTGTAGGATGTATGATGTAGCCACTGAATACATAGGAAATGTAAGGGGCATGCGTGTAAAAGTAGTCCCAGCATTGGTCATTATGGTTAAACTTTAAATTCCTTCCATAGGGAGAACCGTTATGGTCCTATCTATTGCCCCCCCCCTAAGCATATCTATTCAATTCATGAACATATTTTCACAGTTATGATACTATATTGCTGAATGAATTGAGCTGCTCAGTGCATATCCTATGGGGAATCTGCTACTGTTACTCTGACACTGACCCCCAACCTGCCCCCACGCCCCTCCAGGGGTAATTAAGGTGGTGTTATCTTTGAAGTAGATAAGAGAGGTACCGACTGCTGGCTGGTAAGGGCTATTGATTGGCATGGTTGACAGCTCCCCAATGGTTAACTTTTTCCTATGACATATAGCATCAGCAAATAACCCTTAATGAATCACGTCTCAAACACGAGTCACGTTTGGTACCAAGGGGGAGATTTCCCATGTCCCAAATTTTCATCACTTTTTTTTTTTTATAGATTTTTATTAAGGTGTATTAGACATAGTATGTAAACATACAATCCAAGCCTGAACTCGGATTAATCCGATCTGCCGTTCAGTCCTTCTATATAGCCTGACTTTCTAATATATATATATATGTGTGTAATGACAAAACGTATACATACAAATAATGGGGAATGAGGGTTGGGGGGTGGGTGGGTGCTGATTATGACATTTTTGTACATATGTGTCTTTTTTTCAACCACATTTCTTTCATGCTAAAGTATAATATAAATGGGATAATGGTCACTATAATTCAGATTCAACGTATTAGCTTCCTGAATAATTTTGCTATTAGTATATATGTGATCTAAATTGGTTTTTGTTTTTGCATTTACTCTTGTGTTGACATTGATAACTTGCTTTAGCTTTTTTCCCTTACAAAAGTTGTCTATATTAAAAGTTTTTCTATTTGCTATTGTATAATTTACATTAAAGTCCCCCATAATTACATAGTCACAATTTCCTATTGCATCTCCAATAATTCTACCCAACTCGTCATAAAGTGGTTTAGGGTGTACCTCGGGGGGTCTGTAGGTTGCTATTACCTTGTATATTTTATCATGTATTAACATGTTAACAGTTAGCATTTCAAAGTTCGCGGTGACATAAATCTTGAACATTTTAGAAATGTACTTTGGTAGAATTGAAGCCCTGGGTCTCGGCTACATTGTCTGTCTTTTTTCTGCTTGAGATATTTGACATCTTAACTTAGAGATTCTAAAGGCATCCCACCAAATAATCAGGTCCCTGCCTGACCCATTAACCTTTGGTATTTCTCGTTAATAATAAGAGCATGGAGAAGGGATTGGCCTTTGGTATGCTGAAAGTATACCACAGCCATGAGAAGGCACTGAAGATTCCAACCTTATATAATTGAATGGCCTTTGTGTTTCTTTAATGCATACATCTTATGGACAGATAAATGGGCTAGTTTGGCAGGTTGCTTTTCAACCATTTGCAGCCATTCTAATATTATTGGTGTGTCATACCGGGACAGATTGACAGTTGAATACGAAAATGTTTTGATTTTAATTTCGAATTTTTTCAAAATGTGGCAAGTGCTTTTGAAATAGGTTCATGTTTCATGTAAGCTTGGCTATATTTCAATAATCAATACGCTGAGGCAATATTTCAATATTCTCCTTTTAAAAAAAAATTAGTTACTCATATCTATTAAATATGATCTTTTCCATTGAAACCTCTGCTTAGCTTTTTGACGGGAAAAAGTATTAAGACGGGAATTTTTTAGGCCCACAAATCTTGCAAGATCTTCATAAATCGTGAACATTTTAGAAATGTACTTTGGTAGAATTGAAGCCTTGGGTCTCGGCTACATTGTCTTTTTTCTGCTTGAGATATTTGACATCTTAACTTAAGAGATTCTAAAGGCATCCCACCAAATAATCAGGTCCCTGCCTGACCCATTAACCTTTGGTATTTCTCGTTAATAATAGAGCATGGAGAAGGGATTGGCCTTTGGTATGCTGAAAGTATACCACAGCCATGAGAAGGCACTGAAGATTCCAACCTTATATAATTGAATGGCCTTTGTGTTTCTTTAAGGTGGGTCGCTACCTGTTGAAAATGAACCCACTGCGCAGGTATCTGCGCATGCAGCTTAAATGTATCAGAATAAGCCCATATTGCACAGTCTGATACATATATGAGTTTCCAATGTCATATTCGAAGATTAGGCAAATTCAAGTAAAATTGAGCATTTTATGGGACTTTTAATATTTGGTATATTTGTTACCGATAGTATTTCCTATTTTTTACATGAATTAGTGCATTCGCATTATTTATCAATGAATCTTCTCAGAAATACTATAGAGCTTATCATGTTTCTTAAGACAGCCAAGGTCATTTACTGATGACATTTTAGCGCCAGATTTTGATTATATTACCCATCATACAGTGCTCTAAATATGGAATTTAGTCCAGTTTTGCATTATTTTTTATTTTCAAAGGCCCAAAACCCTAAAATTATGCACGGGACCACCCATCAAAATTCCTTTCATATGTTAGCAAATGATCTAAACTAATTTCTGAGAGAGTTAAAAAAAATTCTGTTAATACTGAATACTATTTTTAGCCAATAAGCCGACAAAATAATGAAAATTTATTCTTACCCTTTCCCGAAACATTATATTTATCCTTAGAATCCCATTGCATACGACTGTAAAATTATTTTTGCAGTAAAGTGAAACATATAGGCGTTTCACATGTGAGGTTTTACATTTCTGTACATAAAGGTTGATATGAAAAAAAATCATGGAAGTTTTCACAATTTTTTCATTTTTTTTGTGAAAAATGGAAATACTTTAATATTTCAAAATTCTGTAATTAAAAAAGTAGCTCGGGACCCCCCATTTTTCTTTGCATTTTCAGATTCTATATGATTTAGACTGTATGTAGAAAAAAAATAAAGAGATTCTGTTAACTTTGATCGAAGGGTAGCGACCCACCTTAAAGAACTCTAATAAAATGTCCCCTCCAAAGACAATTTTGAAAATCGAGAAGCTAAATGGTGAAATTTCATGTCTTTTAGCCTTCTAAAATGTCCTGATCGTCCCAGCCCTCTACATAAATGGATACAGATTTCACAATCGATCTGGCCATACGTTAGCAATTGGTTGCTAGATTTTACACAGAGGTGCAGTGGGCCGGTATATCAGAGGCACGTGGGGACGAACTGACCAAATCACTAGAACACCCATTTTACCCGTAATGTTATTCAGTTTCCAGACCTATCTTCTAGATGGCCCCACTGTAAGGTGGTAACGTTTCAACCACAAATTCTACATCATGGTCCGTGTAATTATCCCGTCCATTCCAAAGACAATCCATACACACATGATTGGTGTCACACAGGTAAATTTTTATTCCTTAATTCTGTACAGTAACGTAGTTCTCTTGATAAGTTAATCTTGATGACGAGTCTCAGACCAGAGGGATGTTTCCACGTAAAAATGAACCCGTGTGACGGGAGCCCACCTGAAAGCACACAAGGAATAGTCATTCATTACAAGTTATGGAACATAATGTGATTTTTTTTTGGCATAAGTAGCTGGATTTAATTTTCCCAAAGAAAGACAAAATACAGGAAAGGCTTCGAATTGCTTAAACCTTTTTGCAGCAGAGATGCATAATTTATAATTGTCTATGTTTATTGAGGTTGAAGTGATGCTGCGCAAACTTACATTTGACATTTAATCCTGTCCCTCGAGAACCTTCTTGAGGAAAGCAGCCTTCCTCTGCTTGACGCGGTCGTGGCGCTGTTCGTATGACAGCTTGCTCCTGTTCCACCTGGAACACACACAAGACAACATTAGTGGCATTCTATAAGGAATTTCCAAACATCGTTTTAACTCATCTTACTAAATCATTTATACATTTTACACATATTTTAGGCACTCTTATAAAAGATACTTTGCCACTCAAGTTAACGTGTGTATTAGCTTAATACAAGGTTGTTATTAAATGATTTCTGGGGTTTATAAGAAGCCATGAAGGATGCAGTGCTTACCTCTTGACCTTGACGTCCTTCTTGGCGACCTTGGCCTTAGGTGAGGGGTCGGCACGGATGGCGGCGTGGGCGTTCTTGTACATGCCCTCGAGCTGCAGTGGGAGAGGTTATGTCAAGTTTACTTCAACATTAGGATTTCAATGCAATGCAGATAGGCTCAATGTCATTCATACGTTAACACAGTATAAGAAAACACCCTTATTTGTTGTGACGTCAACTTTCACCCAATATTAGTGACAATACATTATTATTCTTATGACTGCACGTGGTCGCAGCAAAATGCACTGAAGGTTGTTCCTCTCCTAGCTTTGCTAAATGTTAACCTAACTACATATACATATATTTATTTTAAGACTATTTGTGTGTATGTTGTAGCTACGTTGTACGTGCACAAGTTAGTTGGTATGTTTAATGTACTCTGCATGGTTTTCGTAGCTACGTTGTACATGTACTTGCACAAGCTAGTTGGTATGTACTCTGTATGGTTTGTCTCCTCAGTCATGGTCACATAGTGACTCAGAGAAGGTTATGGAATATACAGAGCTCAGCCCTCACCAGTCGAGACCGGGGACATGTTTGTTCTCCAACATGGTGGAAAGGGAATACACCTCAAGCTCCTTGCAGAGCATTCAGCTCCCACACGCCACGCAGACAGAGCCTAGCAGACAAGAGCCGCACCCAAGTCACCGGGATGTCAATGTTGGAATTCTTCTAGGAATCAATACCCAAGAAAACCAAATCATACCTTGTCGGCGGCGATTCCGTTCTTGATGAAGCGAGAGAATTGACGCTTGTATGCATCCTCATCCTCTTCTTGCAATTGCTTCATGTAGTTGCCTACATGTTGACCAAAGATGTGGTTACGGTGGATCTCAGCGTTGAACTCTCCACTTTCCCCATCGTATCCTGGGAAGCGCTTCATGCTGTTGAGAACAATGACAAACTCAAATAGGTTTCATGGCATTTTAACCAACATTATATAAATTAACAGTTGAACAGATCTTTGTAAAGTCTATCAAATTGAAAATGTACTCTGTATGGTTTGTCTCCTCAGTCATGGTCACATAGTAACTCAGAGAAGGTTATGGAATATACAGAGCTCAGCCCTCACCAGTCGAGAGACTGGGGACATGTTTGTTCTCCAACATGGTGGAAAGGGAATACACCTCAAGCTCCTTTCAGAGCATTCAGCTCCCACACGCCACGCAGACAGAGCCTAGCAGACAAGGGCGGCACCCAAGTCACCGGGATGTCAATGTCGGGATAGTCACAACTTATTTATTTTAAACATTTAACTTTGAACAGGTTAATTTGCAGGTTGCTTTTAAATTGAAGGCATGCAACTAAAGTTTCACGAAAATCAAGAATCAGTATAAACCCCCATCTGTTCTCCAAAGTATTCAACCATATCAATCTTAAAACAACACTCGCAGCAAATCAGGGGCATTTCTTCAGCCCTTAAATTCTACTGGAATCCAAAACTTGACACTGATATTATTAAGATGGATTACCTGTGGGGGATGTCAAGACCTCCGTCAACGGCTCCCTTAAGGCAACCGAACACACGGGCACCAGTGTTGGTACGGGCAAGACCCACATCCAGGTAACAACGGAACACACCTGGCTCTCCATCAACCTCCTCCACGAAGTACTCGTCACCGTTCACGTCGGTGTTTCCTGTGTAGATGGTGTCCAACTTGAACTTTTGCAGGATCTAACAAAATAACAAAGTCTGCATCAGTACTGGAGTTTTTAAGCACGTTGGCTAGTGAAGATGGGGTTTGATCCTAGCTAGGGAAGCACCCATTGCCTTTTCCATTGATTGATATCCCTTAATTTTGAGATTGATTTTCATACTGTACTTGAAGGTTGCCACCCCTTGTGCCATAAGACACCAGGGTATCAGCAGACTAACAAGGTTAATGTCTGTGCCGTACACATAGTCCGAAGAGAAGGAAACTACTAGGGACCAAATTAAGACACAATAAAGTGATATCTAAACCTGACAAAGTTTCTGATTGTTTGGACACTAGTTCAACGCACAGTTAGCCCATGGCATAGATTAGAAATTAGAATGTCACAAGGTTAAACTGTTTTCAAGTAGCAGAAGACACAAATCAACCGCTAAAATGTAGTTGAGAATTCACACTTAATCACGATTTTTGTCGTTTCAACGGCTTCATTTTTTAAATCAATAATTCAAATGTTTCTGTACTTGAAGGTTGTCACCCCTTGTCCCATAAGACACCAGGGTATCAGCAGACCAACAAGGTTAATGTCTGTGCCGTACACATAGTCCGAAGAGAAGGAAACTACTAGAGACCAAATTAAGACACAATAATAATAGATATATCAAGATTTTGCAAGGTTTTTGATTGTTTGGTTATATCTGGGTAGCCAAAGGGAAGCATCCTTCTTCCCAATTTACCTAATCGAGTTAAGACAAGTGATGCGCTGGTCATTCAAAGACAAAAATAATTGTCATTTTGCCTTCGCCCCTAATTCCCCCTACTCGCGTCAACATTTCATATTGCCTGACTAAATATTTTTTATTATTCGTGGGACCAATGATCTTAGCTGCTCTAAACAATACAATTTGTTGGTTTCTGTACTTGAAGGTTGCCACCCCTTGTGCCATTAGACACCAGGGTATCAGCAGACCAACAAGGTTAATGTCTGTGCCGTACACATAGTCCGAAGAGAAGGAAACTACTAGAGACCAAATTAAGACACAAGAAAAATATTGTTACAAGATGAACTGTATGATTCATTCCAAGATATTTTGATGCCAATAATTAGACTACCGGGTATTCCTAGCCTATTCAGCATCTGCTATTTCATAAAGGATTCATCCAAAAGATTCTTATACAGTATACTCACCCTCCTGGCCATCAGGAGTCCTGTGCAGTAAGCAGCGGAGTAGTTTGTCAACCCGACCTTAATGCCATACCGGGGAAGCTCATGAGCATAGGCGGCGCCGATGATCACGTCTCCCTCGATTTTGGCATATGCTATCTGACAGGTGATGTCCTTGTTGGTAAAACGGACAATCATCCTGTATTTTGGAGTGTTGTATTTGTTCTTGTCTTGGGCAACCAGGCGTTTACGTGCATAGTAATCAGTTTTACCCTCTGGAAGGAATGGAGAAGACAGTATTAGTATGGTGTAAAAGCACATGATGTATCTCCTATTATAATCTATTATCTGTCATGATATGCTATGCTGTGTTGTTTGGCAATTCGACTCTACACGTCTTGACGAATTCTATCTTTTAATTAGAACTAAGAAGTGCTATTTTAAATTTGATGTGGCGTTTTTATGTCAAGGCAGCTCCAATTCAAGAAAAAACTCACGAACACTTACCACGCCTCCTCCTGAATTTAACCTGGAAACGCTTGAAGTATGCCTTGTTCTTAACAACTTTGACGAACCCCTGAAAGTAAACATGACATAATTTAACACCACAGGCCACATGGTAACATGATTAATGTATTTGTACTTGTAACAAATGGACAGTTTTTAGGAGGTCAAGAAATTATAAAAACTGTCCAGTGTCCACATAAGCTGATAATAAATTGTACTAGCACCTTTTTTTCGTTTTCATTAAAACAGATTTCAGAAGAGTTCAAGAGACAGTGACTGAGTGCCACAGTCCCTCTTCTCCAGAGTAGCACATGTTTACGTCTATATAATACAGATCTGTGTAAGCCACACTTTTCAGATGCTAACTATGACAACTATATCGTAGACTATTCTCTACGGCAGGGATGTGCAATCCACAAAATGGTCATGTGTATTCTGATGTATTACTGTCACCCTCTTTTGACAGCTGTCAACTTGAAATGTGCACAGCGAACGGGTTTGTTTTGGTTTTACAGAAAGTAACAGCAGTGTCTGGAACATCCGTACAATGAACTAATTTTACGGATAGCAATGGCATTAGTATGCACAACCCTTAGCACATTGTTCTGTACATCTTATTCTCATATTGGCAAAGAAAGTACATCACAACAAGAGTCACCCGGCGGGACATGAAGAGGCAGCCACATGCACCAAAACAGACCGGAGTGACATGCCTCAGAAAATCAAGCCCCATCCACCATTTATCTAGATGGATTATTCTAGAAAACTAGTAAAATAGATAGCAAAATATATCCTTTATATGTTTCAACTATTATTTTGTTATATTTCCTCTTACCATTGTGAATTATTGGGGATTTTCTCTCCACTCCTAAATAGCTTCGGCTGGGGGCTGACTCCACACCGGAAAAGGACGTCTTGGGCTCCGATTTCTGGCACCTGCGGATTCACGACATGAGTTGTATTGAACCCGATCGTGTTGATATTTTGTTCGCTAAATTAATTTACACGTTCTATTTTTTGTGATATCTACCAACTATTTGAGACTTTTTGGACTGGGCAATTTATATATAAATGAAAACTTTGCCACCTAAAGATTTACGATACCGCATTCGACCAAAAACGAATGGCGGCACATATCAACAACATGTCCGATCGCGAAAGAAACTTGACAGAAACTTGTTTATTTTGGCGATAAAAGTTGTTTTAAGCGCAAGAATTTCTTATCGGGTATGTGTATTCAACAGAGTATAACCCATCCATCATTTTCGTACCCCAACAATGTAAGGGAACAAGTTGTTTTGGGACAGAACGCTGCTTCGGCGCACACTTGACTGTGCACTTGTCTCGGGCCGCGAGCCAAATTTGGAGAAGGGGAGTCCCTGACGAGCAGCCGATGTGTCAGATAGTGGGGAGTGCAGTGTGAGACAAGCCGCCGAGATGTCTGGGAGGAGGGAGGAAGAACTCCTTTTCAAGAATGTCCAGGATCTGAGGAAAAGACTCCAGCAAACGCAACAGAATCTACAAAGTCTAAACACTTTGGAGAATGGGTAGGTAAATTATGATTGCTCAGAAAAGTTCCCGGCCTCAGCTCAGCTTGAGCTTCCAGCATAATAAAGTTCTGATGTTTGCCCGGGCTCCTGTTGAGACTTGGGTGACTGGGGGCACAGTCACAGGGACAATTGTTCACCTGCTCGGGACACTCATAGTGTAACTAGGAGTAGTGACATATACTATGCATGGGCGATAGAACGAGTTAAAAGTAAAAAGGTTGGGGGCTCCCAAAGACAAAATAGTTCCAAACTGGCTACCGGTACCAAAAGTCCCAAGCTTGAAGTCAGATGGGTGTTTGTTGGTCATCTTTGTATAACTTTGTAGGAGTTAAATTGTTGGTCCTGTCTAAGGGAGTGCTCATTTTTTAACAACGGGGGGGGAGGGGGGGGTGGTGAGATTTCGCGCGGAGCGCACAAATTTTTTTCACCCCTCCCCACTAGAGGGGTCGAATTTTTTCACCCCCTCCCCAGCAGGCCAAAAATCGCGCGCCCCTTTGTAGCATAGTAACGCGCGGGCTTTTTCCCTCAAAGCAGGTTGAATTTTTTTGACCCCCCCCAAGAGGGGTCTAAATTGTTTACCCCCCCCCCCCGGTCAAGGGGTCCACATTTTTTACCCCCCCCCCCCAAATCCACCACCCCCCCCCCTGTTGTTAAAAAATGAGCACTCCCTAATGATGATCACAATTTAACACCTTTAGGCAAAACAAAAGTGTGTTTCAGGTTACCTACGATGTAGGCTACATGGTCTGAAAGTAGGAAGGTAGGATGGATTTTTATCATTTAAAATCTAACTTTCTAAGGCCTCAAACTAAGTCAAAGGTTCCCAAAAATTGACTTTTGAATGGTGGTGTCTACTTGTTGACCAACTCATGGACCATCAAATAAACTCTGAAAGGGCGTAGGCATATACATTGTACTAAGATAATACTGTTTTTGACAATGGGATAAAAATGATCCGATTTGACCTAGGTCTACTTGAATAGTGGTCTTTATGTTTGATACAATTCTTGTTTGTTTTTTCAAGATAATGATGATTTCCATATCTGATCATCACATTTCCTTTAAATAGCAGCTGAACGGTTTATAAGTACACCAACCGGTATGAATATAAGGAGTAAAATTATAGGCATGTTAGTACAATTTATCATCCTCAAATATTGGCCAGGTTGGACAGGCCCGTCTATGCTCCGAGTATATTTATAAATTCTGTAGTTCGTCAGATTGTAAGCCATGCTTTACACTTATATATTCTCATATAAATATTTGATCAAGATAAATTGAGATAATTGCACGCAAACAGACATGACTGACTTTGATGACTGTAGGCTACACTGCTAACCAACATAAACACCCCGTAGCTAACCTAAACTATGTACCGATATATTGCATGATTAGGTCTCTGGTTGGAATGCCTCTTTTGTGAGCAGTAGACTTGAGAGGTGCTTGATAAGATTCTCTAATTCAGAATATAACCTGATAGTAATATCGACCGAATCAGACAACTAATATGCTGTGAAAAACATTATCATGTACATAGCTTCACACATATTTAGAAAATTATGTCAATTGTGGACACATAACAGTACCAGAACAGTCTACCAAACAGCAAACATTCCTGGAGAACTAATGAGTCACGTGATATGGCATCTATGACGTCATATCTGTGACTCGTGTCAGTCAGACTCACTGATCACAGAGCTACTATCTGTACCCTCCATCAACACCCCCCCCCCCCCCTACACACACACACCCTCACACACACACCACCACACTAGCACCACACACAGTGTGTGTATGCCTGGTACGTGTAAAGTAAGTAAACCAAGCCCAGTGGCACCTGCCATCTTTATCCTCTCACCTTTGACCCTTCTCCAGTAGGTCCTGGCCAGATATCTGCGGCTTATTATACTAATGACTGTTGGACTCAAGGTTCAGTGATGTAACCCTAATCTCAATACATCAAGACACTGATTCATCTCTATATTAGAATCAGTAAAGCCCTCATTTTGGCACTCCGTGTAATCTAGCCCTTCCTATAAATACGAGTGAAGACGAGTGCAGTGACAGTGTACCTCATAGAGGATGTGTTTTCATTAAATAATCAGGGGCTTAAATAAAATGCCCATGAAGTATGAGATCATATATCACCCACCCCCTGGACATGTAAAACAGTTTTCGCTCTGCTTTACTAATAATAGATAAAGGCATCTCACACATGAAATATTATCATGTATAATAGCAGCACATAAATCATACATGGACCTGGACCTTGAGCTGTCAGGTCTTGGCGTAATTCACATTACCAGAGTTAAATAGCGAATAAGTACACCCTGGAGGTAACCAGGCGTCAGCAAGAAAAATCTACCATCTACTCATCAACACCTGTCCCACACAATCGATGAATTATCACATAGAGTTAATTCTAGATTGTTGGTTCAGTGTTAAAGGTGCAGAAATATACTGGTGTAGAGTCTGGTGTAAACAGGGTATAGTTGGTGTGTCCTACCTGTGGTGTGAACAGGGTGTAACCGGTGTGCCCCACCTGTGGTGTGAACAGGGTGTAACCGGTGTGCCCCACCTGTGGTGTGGACAGGGTGTAACCGATGTGCGCCACCTGTGGTGTGGACAGGGTGTAACTGGTGTACCCCGCCTGTGGTGTTGACAGTGCGTAACCGATGTGCCCCGCCTGTAGTATGGACAGGATGTAACTGGTGTGCCCCGCCTGTAGTATGGACAGGATGTAACCGGTGTGCCCCACCTGTGGTGTGGACGGGGCGTAACCGGTGTGCCCCACCTGTGGTGTGGACGGGGTGTAACCGGTGTGCCCCACCTGTGGTGTGGACGGGGTGTAACCGGTGTACCCCGCCTGTGGTGTGGACAGGGCGTAACCGATGTGCCCCGCCTGTAGTATGGACAGGGTGTAACCGGTGTGGCCCGGCTGTGGTGTGGACGGGGCGTAACCGGTGTACCCCGCCTGTGGTGTGGACAGGGCGTAACCGATGTGCCCCGCCTGTAGTATGGACAGGGTGTAACCGGTGTGGCCCGGCTGTGGTGTGGACAGGGTGTAACCGGTGTACCCCGCCTGTGGTGTGGACAGGGCGTAACCGATGTGCCCCACCTGTAGTATGGACAGGGTGTAACTGGTGTGCCCCGCCTGTGGTGTGGACAGGGTGTAACTGGTGTGCCCCACCTGTGGTGTGGACAGGGTGTAACCGGTGTGCCCCACCTGTGGTGTGGACAGGGTGTAACCGGTGTGCCCCACCTGTGGGGAGGACACGACACCTGTGCGGTAATGTAGGGTCACACTGAGGGAAGCTCGTCATATACAAACATGTGGCCGGGTACACAGGGGTCAGCAGTGACTAGACAATAACATCCTCTCAGGGGATAACAAAAGTGACATTTGGTATTGTTTATTTGAGCAAGTCCCTTTGACATTGACTCCTTTTGAAGTTGATGTCCAGAGAGCTGCTGAGAGTAGTAATGTACCTAGCCTGTCAATAATCATAATGTTGTCGTTACATACTGTTCCTGAAACAATGAACACTTTCCTCTTGTAATGAAGCAATTAACTCCAAACACAGAAGTACCAAAATAAGTTTAGAACATCCCACCAATGTGTGCACACCATCAGTTATGTTTTGTGTATATATGTATGTATCGACCTATGAAATCCCAGGTTTTGAAAGCTGACAATCCACCTACTACTGGGTACTTTATTTGCCTCCTACACTCCTGACTCGTGAGTAGCCATCATCCAGGATGATATGAAGGAGCAATTGGTTCCCGGTGGGAGCAGCTCACTAATGGTGACTGTATAAACAGTGCTTGACTCAGACACAGTCACTCTGTGAGTCTCCCACAACATAGATACAGCCCGGCTATCTATCTAGTCTGGCACATGGCATTTCTTGCCGATATGTTTCAAATAACCTGGCCCGACCCCGAAAAACTACTTCTTTTTGTTCATTTTCCATGAATATATATATGATCCCCTAGTAAACTGCGCTTCAACTCGCAGACTGGAGCTTTGACGCGTGGTCCATCAAATTGGCTCAAAATGGCCTAAAATCTTCATGAAAAATAATTGTCTAGAAACTTAAAAGTTTTACTAGCTAGAGAGGGTCGCCTCACCTAAAAAGCACCTTCATATTTGCCTGATATAATGTGAGAAAAGTCGGATCCTACCTAATTTATACCTGCATGTATGATGTTACCTGCAACACAGGCCTCTTTACATGGGCCTGGTCGGCAGCCCTCCTCCTGTGGGTCGTTACTCAGCCTACCCACCTCCTTAGATGGTCACTTAGCGGGGAGACTCCTGGTGGGCGGGGCTAGGGTGGGAGGGGCTGGAGTACTCTGGAGGAGCGTCTTAATTAGTGCCAGACTCTCCAGGGCATGTATATACTGGTATATATGGAGATGTTCCAGGAAGTTCTGCTCCAGAAAGTTCCTGGAAGTGATTATTGGTGTAACCCTGTGTATGTGCTGCTCTCGTTAGACATATGTATGACCCCCCCCCCCCCCCCCCCCCACACACACACACTTTTAAATCCCATCCTAGATGGATTCATGCACATTCAGACATATTTATCCGACAGTTTTGATATATATGTTCAATTTTCACTACTCCTTACCTTCAGTCATCCGGATATATATATACCCGAAAGAGTCAAAAGTAACCATATATCATGATCATATACATGTAGTGTTTCCATGTTTAACCTTTTCTAGCGCCCACAAAGCTATGCCATGTGGGTGAGGTGAGGATGGGTGTTTAACTTGTTTAACCTGAGTACAGAGGTGCCATGTAAGACGTCCAACCCACTCACCCCGTCCATCAGACAATAACTTAGGTGTGGTGCTAAACATGGTACGCGCCTGTCGCTTCTTCTCACCCATATAGGAGTCATTATTTAACAATAGTGGGGTTAGTTAAATTTTTCATATCCCACACGTAAACTGCATTAACGCGCTTCCTTTTTTGTTTAAAAAGAGGATATTTTTCATAACCCCGAGCCCAGCAAGGGGGTAAATTTTTTTTAGCCCCCCTGTTGATAATAAATGGTCACTTCCTAACGCGACAT